>CM035844.1:161493904-162746191 GCA_020510985.1 Pholidichthys leucotaenia | reverse complement strand
ACATTTTACTGCTCTCACCATCGAGTTTCCCTGTTTTCAACTAGTAAGCAGGCAGCTAACACGTGTGGTGCAGGGCCTCAATGATGACAAGATGTTTCCTTTATCTCGTTTATTGAAGCTACCCCTACAAGGAACTCAATGTGATGTACACTCGTCTTTTGGGTTTTACATCCGTTTACATTCGTTCCTACATCCGTCTAAAACTGCAACAAAGTAAACATATACACGCCGTCAATGATATGGTCACCGTATTTAGCTTAGCACATGTTAGCGTTAGCTCTAGCTTAGCTTGGTAACAATGACTGATAGGACTAGAGTCAGATCGCTTAAAATACACCAATGCAACCATGCAGTTCTCATTGTAGCTGTTAACACTGTAAAACCATGCAGATACTCACGGACTAATGATGTCCAAGGCACCGATAATTAAACAACATCCACAGCAATTGTACAATGAGTGACGCTCTGCCCTGTTCTCCGGTTATATCATTACTGCGCATGTGCAACACCTTGTGTAACAGTTCAAAACGATGCTTTCACTACACCACTAGAGGAAGCCAACTCCGTTACATGATATGCTGTAATGGGAACTCTTAACTTGAATGACACGGAGCAGCATACTCCCCGTCTGTGCAATAACTTGTACCACTATTTAGCCTTTACAACATTGCAAACAACAGTGCATAACAATGTTATAAATAGCAGTTATCTATTATTCTGCTTCTGCTATCAGTAAAACCATTGCTGTAATTGGTCTCAGAAACACTTTAACAGTCCCATCTCTTATTATCTTCACCTCACGCTTTTCGTACTTTATTGTCCCTTCCGTGAAGATGTCTTCACAATCTGCCCCATGGGCCAGTCATTTCTGTGTGCTTGCCCATCCTTGAGCAAAACGACATCTCCAACACTGATGTTCGATTTCTCATCAGACCATTTTCTTCGGCTCTGAAGAGTCATAAGATACTCTTGTCTCCATTGTTTCCAAAAACTGTCCGCAAGAGCCTGCACTTGTTTCCACTGACATGCATGAAGTTCTGGTGCAGCGAAAGTTCCCGATGGTGCTGTCAAGGGGTTGGTTTTTTGCGTCAGTAGCATTGCTGGGGTTAGGATGGTTGGATTGTCAGGATCTGTTGAGACCGGCACAAGTGGTCTTGCATTCATCACTGCCATAACCGCCGCCATTAAGGTGCTCAGTACCTCATGCGTGAGCCGTAGTTTGTTCTTGAGAAATAGTGCATCTAAAATCCGCCTGGCAACTCCAATGAGTCTTTCCCAGGATCCCACCCACGTGTGATGCATGAGGTGGGTTAAAAAACCATTTGCAACCCTTTTCTTGTAGGTAACTTGTTAATGCTGCATCACTGCGCTCAATTCTCAGTTCCTTACATTTGTTCCATACCTGTTCTCTCTCACGGAAGTGGTTTCATCCCAGTCGCCATGTTCTGTTGACAGTTCACGCAGGAGGTTCTTCCCCTGCATCGTGATAGGCGCCACAAACCTTAGGGATCATAGAGGTTGCTGACCATCGCTAAGACTCCCCTTCGTGTGCAGGGCTTCCTGTTGATGGACACCTGAAACATAAAACTGTCAATCTCAAGATTCCAAGGCACCCTTAAACTCTATTGTAGTGGGAGCTCGTCACGTTGAGATCTAAGTCTTTTAAGTCCTTTGCCCTTTCATTCGCCGGAAAGGCTTCCATGACCCTGCAGTCATTAGATGCTATTTTGTGTAATTTGAGATTGGATTGTGCTAACATCTTTTGTGCGTTTGTCTGGATGTCAAACAGCTTTCTTCTGGTGTGGCTGTGGAGGCTTAATCCATCGTCTACATAGAAATTGTCTCATTATGAACTGTGTTTTGTCATGTCCATGCGCTTTCTTACCTTTAGCTGCAGCACGTCTCATGCAGTAAACAGCCACGGCCGGAGAAGGATATGTTCCAAACACATGCACTTTCTTTCTGTAGTCTCTTACTTCTTTGTCCGTGATGTCAATAAAAACTTGATCTTCTATTGACAGCACTGGTTTATTGTCGTCCTTTGTTTTATCAAAGACCGTGTTTCCTAAGTGGTCTGTGTCTCTCTCACCCTGCAAGGCATATGGTAGTATGGTGTTGGGGCGTGAGGTGGAGCAACCTGAAACCTCTTTGACAAGAAATGTGTTTAGGCATGGGCTGAGGGATGATGCACGACCATTGTAGAGCACTTGTGTCTTTAGCATGTTAACAGTCGAAGGCTTGTGTGTTGTCCCTAAACACGTTTCTTCCACAATAACCCATCCCAAGTCCAAGCGCTGTGCATAGGGAGTACTGTGGGGCCCATTTATTTGTTCCCTCACCTTGTGTACCTGTAGGATGTCTCTTCCCAGCAGTAGGAGGATGGGAGCATGTTCATCTACAGGTGGAATCTTGTCTGCGACTTTTCTCAGGTGTGGATGCACAAGTGCGTCCTTTGGAGATGGGAACTCCCTCCTGCCATCGGGGATCATGTCACACTCGATCAAGTTTGGAAGCTGGAGCTGTACTTTTCCATCCATTGATTCTATCATGAAGTTTGGAGCTCTCCGCCCCCAAACCGTAGTAGCCCCTGAGCACGTTTTCAGTGTGTAAGGATCGAAGGTGCTCTAATGTTGAACAGCTGGGAAAAACTCTGATTTAGCGAGTGATCTGTTGCTTTGTTCATCGAGCGCTGCATACATTTTCTGGGCTTCTTCTCTGTGTCCTGCAGGATAAACTAACACAGGGCTAATTTTTGAGCAGGATCGTGGGTTTTCTGCATTACCGTAAACTTCTGTGCATCTAGACGTGACTAGTGTGCCCTCATAATGCCCTCTAAAGTAATGATGATTAGAGAAATGGAGGAATTGGACAGATTTAAACCTTAGCCCTGATTCAGGAATAACGGTGCAGTAATCATGAGTGGAAATTTTGTGTTCTTTTCCTTTTTTCTTCTTGGTGTACATGTTGTCATAAATTATGTTTAGTACTTTAGTCAATCATTCTTCCTCATTTGATGATGGAGGTGTAGTGGGGCAAATTGAAGCTGGAAATTTTGTTAGTGCTGAACAGCAACCACAGGACATTTTGGGAGGTGTTGACCCAGACAATTATTTTGGTCATATTAATAATAAGTGTGTTTATTATGAAGAACAACAATTAAATGGAATTATGAATTTGGATCAAACATTAACAATAATACATATTAATAGTAGGAGTCTCTATGCAAACTTTGATAGTATTAAGGAGTTTTTGAATCAATTTAATACACCATTTAGGATTATTGCAATAAGTGAAACATGGATTAATGAAGAAAAAGGTGTAAATTTTGAACTAGATGGATATGAGATGTACACACAAAATAGGAAATGTAAAAGTGGTGGTGGGGTAGCACTGTATGTTGATAGAAAATTAAAAAGTAAAAAAGTAGACAGTATGACATCAGCAGTGAATGAAAGTATGGAATGTTTAACAATTGAGATTACGATGGAAAAAAGAAAAAATATAATAGTAAGTTGTATATGTAGAGCACCGGGATCTGATATGGAAAAATTTAAAAATGGGATGAAAAGATGTATGCAAAAATAAGACAAAAGGATATCTTTTTTGTGGTGACTTTAATATAGATTTGATGAAAACAAAACAACACAAACCAACTGAAGATTTCTTAGATACAATGTATAGCTTAACCTTATTTCCAAAGATTACAAAACCTACAAGAATAACGACACACTGTGCTACCCTGATAGACAACATTTTTACCAATGTTATTGAATATAATATGGTGAGTGGTATAATAATAAATGATATTAGTGACCACTTGCCTGTATTTGTTTCTTTAGATGTTAATTATGGGGGCTAATGAGAGTAAGAATAATAATAAACTATGTAAAAAGATTATCTATAAAAGAATACGAACAGAAGATAGAATCATGATTTAAAAGAAGACTTAATGTTACAGAATTGGATGTTGTCCTATAGAGAGAAAAATGTGGACTTGGCATATGATAAAATTTATTGATATATTTAAATTATTATATGATAAAAACTGTCCTATTAAAGAAATAATAAAAAACACATACACAAAAATTGCCCATGGTTAACCAAAGGGGTTACAAAATGCTTGTAAAAAGAAAAATTATCTCTATAAAAATTTATTAATTAAGAACTATACAATCTGAAAAAAGATATAAAACATTTAAAAATAAATGGATATAATATGAACTAGTAATTAATTTATATTATAGGGAAAATGTTAAATGAAAAGTAATAATATATAAAAGGAGTCGGGATATATTAAACAAATTAAGGAAAATGGAACTAAGAAAATGGTAGATCCAGAGTATTTTACTGATAATTGTGGTGATATTATGATAAGGAATATGGTAGTAAACAAAATGAATAAATTTTTCGTAAGTGTTGGGCAGATTTGGGCAGCAAAGTTCCAAATCAAGGAAAAGACACTGTGAGTGACTTTAATTGGAAGTACCCTCGGTCAATTTTTCTTACAGCGGTGGATGAACTAGAGGTAAAATCTGTTGTTGATAAGTTAAAAATAAATTAATCTACTGACTGTGATGGTATTGATATGGCACTAATAAAAAGAACTGTTGATGGTATATTAAATTCTTTCACATATATTTGTAATTTTTCGTTTCTAACTGGTTCATTCCCCGCAGAAAATGATAGAGAGCAAAAAGTAATTCCATTTTTTAAGCAAGGAAATTAACACAAATACTACATACTACAGACCAGTTTCACTTCTCCCTCAATTGTTCAAAATATTCTGGAAAAACTTTTCAACAACAGATTAGAAATCTTTTTTATTTCACCAGGATGTGCCTGAATCAGAACCAATATGGGGTTTAGAGCCAAGAGCACTTCATCGTTGGCAATAAGGGATGCAATCAGAGGATTTAATAAATGCATTTGAATCATGAAAATATGCAATTGGTGTGTTTAATGATTTTTGAAAAGCATTTGATACAATTAATCCTGTCAATACTTCTGAATAAATTGCAAAGTGATTGGTATTAGGAATTGCTCTGAAATGGGTTCTATTTGCTTTCTGAGAGACCAAACAATTTGTGAAAAGGGGAGTAATATCTGTCTGGGTGTATGGGAATTGCCTGTGGGGTCCCCCAAGGGTCAGTATTGGGCCCCAAATTATTTAACATATATATAAATGATATATTCCAAGTTTCTAAATTATTAAAAATAATATTATTTGCTGATGATACTAATTTATTTTATTCTGGAAATAATTATAATCAACTAATCCATACTCTAAATAATGAATTAAATAAGCTAAAAAAATGGATGGATTGTAATAAACTATCACTAAATATAGATAAAACTAAGGTAATGATATTTGGTAATTGTAAAAATAAAGAAGATATACACATTCATATAGATAATGTAGTTATTGAAAAAGTTAAGGAGATCAAGTTTTTGGGTGTAGTACTGGATGATAAAATTAGTTGGAAACCACATGTCAGATACATACAAAATAAAGTTGCAAAAAATATTGCAATTATAAATAAAATTAAGCAGGTCCTAGATTATAAATCACTTCATATTTTGTATTGTTCATTAGTACTTCCATACTTGACTTATTGTATAGAAGTTTGGGGTAACAGTTATAAAAGTAAACTTAATTCATTGTTAATATTACAAAAAAGGGCAGTCCGTGTTATACACAAAGTCGGGTACCTCGAACATACTAATTTATTGTTTTTACACTCGAAGTTATTGAAATTATGGGATCTGGTTCATTATTACACAGCACAATTAATGTTTAAAGTTAGTAAAAACCTCTTGCCACACAATATACAGAATCTATTCAGGGAGAAAGAAGGGAAATATAATTTACGGGGGAATACAAAATTTAAAATTCACTTAGTAAGATCTACATGGAAGAGTTTTTGTGTGTCTGTGTGTGGGGTAAAATTGTGGAATGGGTTGGGGGAGAAACACAGGCAATGTCCAAACATCCACATATTTAAATCAACATATAAAGAAATGATTTTTGAGCAGTATGAGAATGAAGGGCAGTGATGTTACATTGTGTCTTCAGTGAGGGAAGGTTGTTGTGTGTTATGGTGATTGTGAAGGTGATGGTGTTGTTTGTGTTTGCATTGAACATGCCAGAATTGTATGTTTATTGTTGTTGTAATATTGTTGGATATGGACTGTCATTGTTGTGTCATTTTTGTTGTATAAATTGACTATGGGTGTATTATGGTGAATGTGGTTGTGGGATAATGATGATTATGAGTAATACTGTAATTTGTTTGGTGTGGAGAAGGGGTGGGACTGTATAAGCGTTGGCTTCTTCCCACTCCTTTTGAACATTTTATTTTGGTTTGTTTTTTTGTTGTGTTTTGAACTCTCTTTTTTCTTTCTTTAACAATGTTCAAATAAAAATCAATCAATCAATAATCATGGTACTCCCCGCCATGATCCGTCTCAGCTTCCTGAGGTTCCATGGGAGGAGGAGAGGGGCCAGGATGTAGTGCTGCTACATGTCTATCACTACCACAGTCAGAGCACTGGATTGACTGTTTACAGTCTTTTGCCAGATGCTGAGTGGAGCCACAACACTTAAAGCAGATGTGATTCTCTCTCAAGAACAGTTTGCGTTCTTCTATTGGTTTGGCTCTAAACGTTTTACATTTCTTTAATGGGTGTGGCCTTCTGTGTATGGGACATTGTTTATCTGGGCTTTCTGTTCTTTCACGTGTGTGGTTACCTGTAGCTGCGGGTGAAGCTGGTGGGATGTCTGTTTTGTGGCCACTGATGAGGTGCTCACTGGCGAACTTGGGGGCTTTTTCAACTCTGGTGTTCATGTGGGCCGGTGGAGAGAAACTGAAACTTGGGTCGTTTCTTATTTTGGCTTGTCGTCTGACGTAGCTGGAAAAAAAGCTGAAAGGAGGGAAGGCGACTTTGTGTGTTTCTTTGTAATTGGCACCTGCTGCAATCCACTTCTCCTGTAGGCTGTAGGGCAGTTTCTCGACGACAGGATTCACTCCACGGGCTGTATCCAGGTATGCGAGCCCAGGTAGGTATCCGCCATCCTTTGCACATTCGAGCTCCTGTAGAACGTCACCAAGTTCTCTCAGCTTGAGTGCATCTTTGTTGCTGATTTTGGGAAAATCATCAAGCTTTTTTAACAGTGCATTTTCTATTGTTTCGGGTGACCCATAACACTCTTCTAGCCTTTCCCAGACTAAGTTGAGGGCTGCTTTTGGGTTAAAGACATGTGCAGAGCGGATCCTCTTTGCTTGCTTTGCTGATTCTGTGCCAAGCCATTTTATCATCAGATCCAATTGCTCGTGGTGTGAGAGGCTGAGGTCTTGAATGGCGTTCTGGAAAGATGCTTTCCATGCCCAATAATTCTCTGGGAGGGTCATACTGGAGGAGTCCCGTGCTCAACATCTCCCGGCGTGTGAGAGATTTGGGTCAGATCCTGAATGCTTTGTGCGTCGGCATAGGTGTTTTGCGGGGCATAATAGGTCGTAACGGTTGGGGGAGTAATTGTCTCTGCAGCCCCTGCTCCTCCTTCATGTTGACGTTGACCCTACTCTTACCATCTACAGCATTAGATGATGAATGGTACATTTGTGGCCATTTCAAACTGTGCACACTGGATCTTAGAGGGGGTGCTGGATCAGTTTTAAATTGGAGTGTCCTCTAAGCGCATAGTAAGGTGCTTCTGTACAGACTCAGATGTGTGTTGGTGCGGAGCCTACTGGCAAGTCCATTAATGCTTGACTGAATTCACTTCTTGCACATTCCTCTGCTTCTTCATAGGCCGCAGCTTCAGCTTCTGCAGCGGGCAACACCTTCTGATGGTTCAAAATGTGCGTATGTGCGTCAAGATTAGCTTTCTGTGGCTTCAAGATTAGCTTTCTTCTGCGGGATGAGGGCTGCTTCTTTCTCTGAATAAGCTAATTGAGCCCGTGCAGCATCTGCTTTGGCTCTAGCTCTTTATGGCTGAGGAGGTAGCTGAGGAAGCCCTTGCTTGTCTTAAGCGTACGTTGAGTATAATAGCTACTCGTGCAGCTGTAGCCAAGGAGCTGTGTGTACCGTCTCCATAACTCCACTTCTGAGTTGGGGAGTTGGCTGGTGCTGCTCTCCTGCCCTGAGGCGTCATGTGCTGCTTGTTGTTTGTTTATCGGCCCGCCGCGCTGGTTAGTCCGTTTAACTTTTACTGCTCTCCCATCGAGGGTTCCCAGTTTTTCGACTAGTATGCAGCAAGCTAACACGTGTGGGTGCAGGGCCTCAGTGATGACAAGATGTTTCCTTTTATCTCGTTTAGTGAAGCTACCCACAAGGAACTCATCGTGATGTACACTCGTCTTTTGGGGGTTTTACATCCGTTTTACATGTCGTTCCTACATCCGTGTAAAACTGCAACTAAGTAAACATATACACGCCGTCTATGTATGGTCACCGTATTTAGCTTTAGCACAGGTTAGCGTTAGCGCTAGGCTGTAGCTTGGTAACATTGACTGATAGGACTAGAGTCAGATCGCGTAAAATACACCAATGCAACCATGCAGTTTCTCATTGTAGCTGTTAACACTGTAAAACCATGCAGATACTCACGGACTAATGATGTCCAAGGGCACCGATAATAAACAACATCCACAGCGATTGTACAATGAGCTGACGCTCTGCCCGTTTCTCCGGTTATATTCAATTCAATTCAATTCAACTTTATTTATATAGCGCCATTTCACAACAACAGTCATCTCATAGCACTATCAACTGTAGGGAGGGACCCCCCCAGTTGCAGAAAGACCTCAGCAATCAGGCGATCCTCGGTGAGCAAGCACTTGGCGACGGGTGGAGGAGGAAAACTCCCTTTTAACAGGAAGAAAACTCCAGCAGAACCAGGCTCAGGGAGGGGCAGTCATCTGCTGCGACTGGCTGGGGGGGTGAGGGGACAGAGAAGAAGAAAAGAACAGACATGTAGAGAGCAAACAGCACGATGGGACTCAATCTATGGGAGAAAACAAACAAATGTTAATGACCAGCAAAAAAAAAAATATTTCAGAGAGAGTGAGGAAAGGAGTGAGGGCCAGTGCATTACTGGAGGTCCCCCGGCTTGACTAAAACCTATTAGCAGCATAACTAAGGGAGGGTTCAGAAACCCATGATCCCCTCCCTAATTGTAGGCTATATCAAAAGGTAGGTTTTAGCCCTATTCTTAAAAACAGAGATCGAGTCTGACTCCCGAATCCAGATTGGCAGCTGATTCCACAGGAGAGGAGCTTGATAACTGAAGGCTCTGCCTCCCATTGTACTTTGGAGATTCTAGGTATTACAAGTAAACCTGCATTTGGGAGCGTAGTGCTCTGTTAGGATGATACGGTAGTTTCAGATCTTTTAAATAAATAGGAGCCTGATTGTTTAGAGCTTTGTAAGTTAGAAGAAGGATTTTAAACTTAATTCTAAACTCTATGGGAAGCCAATGAAGGGAGGCCAGAACCGGAGAGATATGATCTCTCTTTTCTAGTACCTGTTTAAAACTCTTGCTGCAGCTATTTTGGATCAGCTGAAGAGACTTTTTAAAGATGTTTTAGGACAGCCTGATAATAAAGAATTACAATAATCTAATCTCGAGCTAAACAAAAGCGTGGATCAGCTTCTCAGCATCACTCTGAGACAAGATGCTCCTAATCTTGGCAATATTACGCAAATGATAGAAGGCAGTCTTAGAAAACAAATTTAATATGTGAATTGAAGGGACAAATCCTGATCAAAAATAACTCCAAGGTTCCTCACAGAGCTATTAAGAGAAAGAGTAACTGCATCCAAACTGAAAGTTTGATTGGAAAGGAATTTCTAAGGTTTTTTGGACCAACAAGAATGACTTCAGTCTTATCTGAATTTAATAGCAGGAAATTACAAGTCATCCCAAGCTTTGATTTCCTTAAGACAGGGCTTCTAACTTGGCTAATTGATTAGTATCATCTGGCTTCATTGACAGGTATAATTGTGTGTCATCTGCATAACAGTGAAAATGTATACAGTGCTTTCTAATAATGTTGCCTAACGGAAGCATATATAAACTAAAAAGAGTAGGGCCAAGCACAGATCCCTGTGGAACTCCATGACTAAGCTTTGAGCTGAGAGAAAACTCATCATTTACATGAACAAACTGGAACCTATCAGATAAATAAGATCTAAACCACTGCAACGAAGTTCCATTAAGTCCAACATAGTGTTCTAATCTATCAAGTAGAATATTATGATCAATAGTATCAAAAGCTGCACTAAGATCTAAAAGGGACAAGTACAGAAACTAGTCCATTATCAGATGCAATGAGGAGGTCGTTAGTGACCTTCGCTAAGGCTGTTTCAGTACTATGATGGATTCTAAAACCCAGATTGAAACTCCCTCAGTAAACCATTTCCCTGCAGGTGGTCAAATAATTGCGTAGCAACAACTCTTTCTAAGATTTTTGAAATGAAAGGGAGATTAGAGATTGGTCTATAGTTAGCTAAAGCTCCTGGATCTAGCGTTGGCTTTTTGAGTAAGGGTTTAATTACAGCCGTTTTAAAAGCCTGCGGTACATGGCCTAAAGTTAATGAAGAATTGATTATATGAAGAATAAAGCTACCAATAAGTGGGAAGACTTCTTTAAATAACCTGGTAGGAATAGGGTCTAAAAGACAAGTTGAAGGTTTGGATGAGGAAACTATTTTGTCTAACTCACAAAGGTCGATTGGAGGTAAACTCATCAAGACAGACATCAATAGAAGGAGTTTGTAGTAGTTACAGTATTTTAAGTTAACTGTGGGAAGAATCTGATTGATTTATCTCTGATGGATGAAATTTTATTATTGAAAAAGTTCATAAAGTTCTGACTAGTAAGCTCTAAGGGGATGCTAGGATTGACAGAGTCCTGACTCTTTGTCAACCTGGCTACAGTACTGAAAAGAAACCTGGGATTATTCTTGTTCTCTTCTATTAATGCAGAGTAATAACTCGTTCTAGCTTTTCTAAGAGATTTTTTATAAATTAAAAGATGATTTCTCCAAGCTAAATAGATTTCATCTAAATTAGTAGAGCGCCATTTTCTTTCTAATTGACGAGTCTTCTGTTTTTAAGCTACGAGTTTCTGTGTTGAACCAAGGAGTTAAAAATCTCTGATTAGACTTTTTCTTTTTTTAAGGGGGCCACCAAGTCTAGAGCCTGATGCAGAGAAGCTGAAACACTATCCACATGTTATCAATTACAGAAGGAGCAAGCTGTCTATAGCTTATTTCCGTTGTGTTGACACATGGCATAGAGGAAACAATCTGCATAAATTTGGAAACAGCATCATCTGAGAGGCATCTACTGTGATAATATTTTTCTTTAGGAGCCAAATAGTCAGAAATAGTAAATCAAAGGTTAAACAGACAATGGTCTGACAGTACAGGGTTTATGAGGAGGACACCTACAAGGATTTTCTATTTCTATGCCATATGTCAGAACAAGGTCCAATGTATGGTGGAGGTAATGAGTAGAATTTCCTACTTTCTGAGAAAACCCAATCGAGTCTAATATTGAATAAAAGCCACATTAAGGCAGTCACTATCTACATCCACATGTATGTTAAAGTCCCCTACTATAATTATTCTATCAGATTTCAGCACTAAATCAGCTAAGAAATCAGCAAATTCGGATAAAATTCTGAATAGGTTGATGGGGGACGATAAACTATGGCAAATAAATTGGGGTTTAACCTGGAATTGCTAAAGTGCCCAACACTGAGGACCAGGCCCTCAAAGGAATTATAACATGTTTTTTGCTTTACATTAACTAGTAATTTGAATGGTAAATTGATGCTACTCCTCCTCCACGACCAGAACTTCTGGGATTTTGACAGTTTAAATAACCAGAGGGAGTTGATCATTTAAACCAACATAATCCTCTTGCCCTAACCAAGTCTCTGTAAGGGAAATTAAATCAATCTGATGATCAATTAACAGATCATGGACTAACAGAGACTTGGGAGTTAGAGACCTAATATTTAATAAACCACATTTAATTTTTAAATTATGAGGAGGAACAGAGGCCAAATCATTCAATTTAGAGGCTTTATGTTTATTTGAGTTTTACCAATATTTTGCTTTATCACTTTGGGATGCTTATACATTATATTTTTATTCACTTTGGAGGGAGCAGACAACGATTCTCTTATATCATTACTGCGCATGTGCAACACCTTGTGTAACAGTTCAAAACGATGCTTTCACTACACCACTAGAGGGAGCCAAACTCTGTTACATGAAATGCTGTAATGGGAACTCTTAACTTAATACACAGAGGCAGCATACACATCTTGCAACACAAGCCATGGTCCACAGACAGTTTCCAAAGCATCAGAGGGATCTCATTGTTCAAAGGTATCAGTTAGAAGGGTACAAAAGAATTTCCAAGCCATTAAATATACCATAGAATACAGTGAAGACGATCAAGTGGAGAAAATATGGCACAACAGTGACATTACCAAGAACTGGACATCCCTCAAATTGAGAAGACAAGAATAAAACTGGTCAGGGAGGCTGCCAAGAGGCCAACAGCAACACTGAAGGAGCTGCAGGATTTTCTGTTCTGGCTGTTTAGTACATGTGACAACAATCTGCCATCTTCTTCATATGTCTGGGCTATGGGGTAGGGTGGCAAGACGGAAGCCTTATCTTACAGAGAAAAGCATAGTGATGGCCAAATGAGGCTTTCTGGAGGACTTGAGGCCTTTCATCAAAATGGTTCACATAGACAAGGCCTCATGTGGGACTTCATTTTCTCTACCTGGCCATCTAGTGGACAAAATGTATACAACATGCTGATTTTTACAAGGGTATTGTCGGTTTAATGTGTACTTTTTCAATTTCAGTAAATGCTGTCTTTTCAGAAATATCAATGATAATAAGGCAGAAAAATAATAAAACTGAGGTGACTACAGTGAATGTGCTTGCGCTACTTGTTATATCGTGAAATGACACGAGACAGAGGGCTTCCCGAGGGACATCCAACTCCACTTTATTAGATCGAATACTCAACTATATACAGAGTGGGCCGTGCCCGCCTGATGCCACCCTGTGGGTGGGCACAGCATCCCAGACACACATATTTCATACATAACACTATTTATCCATTTTTTAAAGAAATAACTCTTCAACAGTCATACTGTCTTTCTCAGTACATTCATGGCACCGCGGGTGGTGCCGGCGATGAGCCCTCCGCTCACGCCGCAGCTGCGGACGGCGGCGCGGCCTCCGCTCCCGCCCCTACCCCCCAGCTCCGGAGCCTGCCGCTGTGTCTGCGGACGACCCGGCTGCGCCGCACGCGGCCCAGCTTACAGTCAGGAGCGTCACCAAGAAAGGTCACTGATGGTGCGTCACAATCATCTCGCTGTGTGACGTCAACAGCTGTGCCGCAGGCAGCTGCTACCGACCCTTCGGACGAGGGGGACGGAGCACCGACCTGATGGTGCGTCACAACCATCTCGCTGTGTGACGTCAGCGGCTGTGCCTCCACCAGCTGCTGCCGCATCGGAGGAGGGAAAGGAGCACCGACCTGATGGTGCGTCAGAATCTCGCTGTGTGACATCAGCGGCTGTGCTTCCGGAGGCTGCTACCGTTACATGGCGGGGGATGGAACAGCGACAGTCACCTGCTGAGGGTGGCGTCCAGGAAAATGTGGCCCATGATAAATCCACTGACTCGGGAGAACCAAGCAGTCAGCTGAGTTGTGCCGACGAGGAAATGGAATCTGAGACCGGCACTGTGTCTAATGCTGAGTCTATTGAGGCAAAATGCAGTACAAATATGAGTTTGTATTCACTGGAAGAAATAAATGCATTCCTGGACGCAACCTATAACAAAGCCATTAGGGTTGCCGACTACTTCAGTGACACTGATAAATTCATTGAGTCTGTGGATGTGCTAAGAAGACAGGTTGGTCTGGACCTCCTGGATGAAAGGAAGCGTTATCACCTCAAGAAACACCTGACAGCCCTGCGTAAAGCAGCAGGGGGAACGCCGGTCAAGCGCGCCCGGCAGGAGGATTGAATGGCGGTCGTTCCTCTGCCTGTTTTACCCATTTTTGGGATATTGTTTGAACAGACTGCTAGATGACGTTTAATTGACTGTAATTGACTGTCACAGAACTGGATCTTTGAATAGGTGGACTGCAGGGACTGCTCTGTGTTGTGTGTGTGTGTGTGTGGGGAACATTTCAGTTTGCACTTTTTCCAATGTGACACTTGGAGGAATGATGTTGGTGTGCTTACATTTTTTTGAAGTGTGCAATAAAGGCTTTTTCACAGTCTCTGTCCTTATTGTTATGCAGGGCACAATAGTGCCTCAGCATAAGGATGTGTTATTGTTGTATCCAAGCTCTTTCAAATACAACAGACACTTCACTGTGCAAATAAAAATAAATTATTAAAATGACCGAGCTGGGACTTAAACCCCAGCTTCCCAGTGGGCAAGAGACATATTTTACCTCTAAGCTATTACTTAGTCGTGAGTACTTGAGGCTTTCTTGAACACTTGAGCCTTTCATCAAAATGGTTCACAGACGATGCCTCATGTGGAACTTCATTTGCTCTACTAGGCCATGTAGTCAACAAAGTATACAGCATGCAGATTTTTACAATGTGTGTTTTTCAATTTCAATAAATGTGCTGTCTTTTAAGAAATATCAATGATTATAAGGCAAAAAAGAAATAATAAAACTGGGGTGACTCCAGTGAATGTGTCTGTGTTACTTCGTGTTCTCGTACTACTTATTCATTTTTATTAAGAAATAATAAATTTTCAACAGTCTTATACTGTCCCAGTAAATTTAGCTCTGGCCTGATTCTCATGCAGGGCACAATGGCAATAGTGCCTCAGCATAATGATGCGTAATAATGATCCAAGGTCTTCCTTGCAAATAAAAATGAAATTTAAAGAACAACACAGCTGGGATTCAAACCCAGGTCTCCCGCTTGTAAAATGGATATACTAGCGCTAAACTATCTCCCAAACACATGTTGTAAAATGTGTTATGATCTGATGAAACCGAGGTTGAATTTTTTTGGCCATAATTCCAAAAGGTACATTTGGTGCAAACCCAACACTCCTCACCAAAAGAATACCATAGCTACAGTGGAGCATGGTGGTGGCAGCATCATGCTTTTGGGCTGTTTTTCTTCAGCTGGAACTGAGGCCTTAGGCAAGGTGGAGGGAATTATGATCAGTTCCAAGTACCAGTCAGTGTTGGCACAAAACCTTCAGGCTTCTGCTAGAAAGATGAAGAGGACCTTTATCTTTCAGCACAACAATGACCCAAAGCACACATCCAAATCAACAAAAGAATGGCTTCATCAGAAGAAGATTAAGGTTTTGGTATGACCCAGCTAGAGTCCAGACCTGAATCCGATCGAACATCTGTGGGGTGATCTGAAGAGGGCTGTGCACAGCAGATGCCCTCGCAATCTAACAGATTTGGAGCGTTTTTGTAAAGAAGAGTGGGCAAATATTGCCACATCAAGATGTACCACGCTGATAGACTCCTACCCAAAAAGACTGAGTGCTGTAATAAAAGTCAAAGATGCTGCAACAAAGTATTAGATTAAGGGTGTGCATATTTATGCAACCAGGCTATAGTAAGTTTTTTATTTTTCCCCTTAATTCAATTCAATTCAAACGTTTATTTCAAACTCAGGGTTCATATTACAAATAGATAAATAAATAAAGTATATACAGATCAGCAGACACTCGGCGCTCTTGTAACAACAAAAAACATAATGGGCTCAGTATAAAATGGAACGCCACCACTTCCAAATGCTGGAATGAAGTGTGAGTGACGAGTTGACAATTGCTGATATAAGATGATTGTTACATTCCAGCAGTCTTCTCAAAAAACTGTAAACATTCTTACGTATCAATTCTCCAAAAGACGGAATGTTCACAGACACAAACAGCTTGCTTGCACTCGACCTTCGTGGTACATCTAACAACCTTCTTAGGGAGTTATTATATGCAATGCGGATTTTGTTCCTAACTGCAACATTGCTATTAAACCATAAAAGCGAGCAGTACATTGAGGTACAGAAGGTCTTGAACAACATACATTTGATTTCAGGAGAACATCTATGGAAATTATGCAACAGTAAATTGGTTTGAGCGTACAGTTTCCTGAGATGCCTGTTACAATCAGCATTGGTCTTATCAGATTCAATCCACACACCTAGGTATTTGACTTTTTCAACAAAGTTCAAGCTATTACCACAAAGTGACATAACAGGATTCGACGTATTGACGCCCTTTGGTTTGAAAGCCATACACATAGATTTAGTACAGTTGAACAGGATGTCATTTTTTTTACCAAATTTTTCACATACAGAAAGGAGATGTTCCATCGCTGCGGTAGATAAACTTAACAAACAGAGGTCATCAGCGTAGAAAATGTGATTTAACAGTGCACCGTTAAAGGAGCCGCCCACATTAGTATTGTTCAACAGTACACTGAGATCATCAACATAGACATTAAATAACAAGGGTGACAGTATACCACCTTGTTTAACACCGTTGGTCACATGAAATTTGGATGAGGTGACATTGCCCCATCTAACAACCATGGACTGCCTTCTGTACCAGTATAGCAGGATGCTAACAATGTAAATAGGGATACCTCGATCGATCAATTTTCTGAACAAACCCCAGTGGTTAATCCTGTCAAAAGCTTTGCTAGCATCTAGGAACGTAGCATAAACACTAGTGGAGTGGCTTCTGAAGTAGTCAGCAAATTCATGGAGTAGGTAAACAGCCTTGTCAGTTGAAAGAGCTGATTTGAAACCAAACTGATTGTCGTTTGTCCACAGATAATCCTCAATTCTGTTCAGGAATAAACCCTCTAACAGTTTAGATATAACATTAGCAATAGCTATAGGTCTGTAGTTGTTCATGTCAGAAAGACTGGCACACTTGTTTTTCACCAAAGGAATAATAACAGAGTCCATCAACATGTCTGGCATGTAACCATGAACAAACATACAGTTAAAACACAATGACAACAAAATACACAAGTTGAAATCGGCGTTGATGAGGCATTCACTGGTGAGACAGTCAGGGCCAGCTGATTTGCCTTTCTTAAGAACTTTGATCAGTGAATCAACTTCAACAGGAGTAACAGCAGAAATATCAGAGGCATCAAACATATCGTTATACAGACGAATATCATGCATAACAGAATCCTTCATTGAAACATTCTTGACTGAGTTGAAAATAGCTTCATAATGACATTTCCACTTTTCAGCAATATTAACGTCACCAGTTACACCATCAATAGTGTTTGATCTGACAGACCGGTGGGAGCTCATAGCCTTCATTTGTTTCCAGAATTCTACCATGTTCAGTTCACTCATGTGATTAGCTAGCTGGTCACATTTGATACTTTCTTCATTGCGCCTGCATGCTCGTAGAGCATATTTGAACCTAGCCCTGCAATTTTTCATGTTTTCAAATATTGGACCAGAACGTGGTTTGCTATTACTCCTCCACCACAAAAAAGCATCCCGGGCAGCTGTGTGAGCCTCGCTAACTACATCATTCCAGCCTGTGACGTTATATTGGGTGGCCACACTGTGACTAGGAATGCATTCACTCACACAGTAATTTAGAGCATCAACAATATCACTGTAGAACCTGTCGATATCGTCCCTGTGTGCCGCACAATTACGGTCGTGACACCTGATGGCGTCCATAGGAGCACGGATGTTACAGAGTTTCCTACGAGTAAGTTTCTTATATCTGGACAGGTCTGACGCTGTGGCATCACGCCATTTGTATGTTCTACTGCTCGTTGTGGCTGAGGGTGCTTCCCGGGGGCCATTTACAGCACTAGATACCTCAATATCTATGGATAAAGGTACATGATCAGAACTCACATAGTCAAGCAGAACTTTGATATTGGATACGTTATCATGGCCTGAGGATGTAGTCACACAGTGATCAAGCCATGATGTAGAGCCGTGGGCCAAGCTAACATGAGTAAAGGTATCACCTGGTAAGATAATCCTGTCCGAGATGTGTAGGGAGTAACTCTCACAAAAAGACACCAGTTCGTTTCCAAAACAACTTGAACGTGCTGTATTAGCGTTGAAGTCACCAATTATGAACACATATGGAGTTGGAAAGTCCTCGGTGATACGTTTAACAAGACTCAGGCAGTGCAAGTATTCATCCAAGTTTTCAACATTGTCATAGGGGAAATATACACATAATATAAGACAGTGAAAGTCACCCAGGTTGACTTCAATACCTATAACTCTTAAGCAATCGTAAGTTTTCACAACACAACTGTTCGCAAGTGACTTCCGCCATAGGATACCGATGCCGCCATAGGGGCGACCTAAAATAACATGTTCTTCCGTATCCATAAAGGAGACACCTTGTCCTATAAAGTCACCATGTAATCTGCTCAGAATAGACAATTCGTTTTTGAATAACCAGTGTTCCTGCAACAACACAATGTCATGGTTATCACATAAACTGGAGATCTCATTAGATGAAGTTTTTACATTCTGGCAGTTAAATGAACATATTCTAAGGTTGGTCCTACTATTGAATGAGTATAATGACAAACACAATGACAGTCACATGTAGATCATTTCCTCTCAAAAAACTGTCGGAGGTATAAACCAGATATAAACCAGGTATAAACCCTTAAAAGATTTCAGTTTGTTTTTCAATTGGGTTGTACAGGTTATAGGTCACGTTAATGGTAGAAAAAGTTTTGAAATGATTTATCTTGGTCTCATTTTTTTACATCACAAAAACCTGGCATTTGAACAGGGGTGTGTAGACTTTCTATATCCACTGTAAATGATTTAATTTAAATGTTGAGGGAAAGATTATATTATGAACAAAAGGGTTGTCCAAAGATCGAATTTATATAGACACTGACCAAGCAGACTTCAAAAACCAGACCATCAGTGACGGAGTAGCTCATTCTGGCCTGATGAAATCACCCCGAGAGTGTTCAGATCTTCTGACCGTTAACTTTGACCTTGAGCACAGTCTAGCTGCAGACTCACTTGAGGATCATTGTGCATAAGTTTGCCAAACATTGGGGAAATTGCAGGAGTAACAATATTTGTGAAATCATAAATGTCCAGATCTCCTGACCTTTGACAATGACCATGGCCTTCAGCTCAGCTTGGATGCAGACAAATTTGACTATGACTGTATGTGAGTTTATTGAGAATAGGAGGGAGTAACGATTTTTCTGAAATCACATTAGTGCTGAGATCTCTTGACCTTTGACCTAGCCCTTGAGCACAATTAGGATGCAGACCCACCTGAGGATCATTGTCAGTTTAGTGAGCATCAAGACAACTGCCTCGGAGGAGTAGCAATTCCCGTGAAAGGTGGACGGATGAGCGACAGACGCCATGTCGTCACTTTAGCTCCTTCCAGCTTTGCCTGAATGAGCTAATAAAAAAATGGAGCTGGTAATTAGATTAACAAATCTCCTTTAACTATAATGTTGACAACCTAGATGGTCTCTGGACTGTAGTTTTATTTTCTTTTGGCTGTTTCAGATATGTACATGAGCAAACAACTGAGCATATCAGAATGGACAATATCAAAAAAATCTTGAATACTATTTCTTTTTACATTTCATTACCATAGTCATATAGTTGGGAGCATTCTTGTCCTTCAGCATTGGTAGCACAGCACATTGTTCCACTATTAGCATAATCAGCACTCGATATCGTGCTCACTGCTCTATCTTCACCAGCAGGAACATTGTTCACGCCACATATTTTGTTTCTGTTTCAAGAAATACTGTTATTCAGTATTATGAATGACACAATTCCTTCCACTCTTTTGAACCAGTCTAACAAGTATTAATTACAACATAGATGTTTACAACTTGAATGGATGAAATCTTACCCAGACCATTCAATTTTTGGCTTTGGTGAGCCCTCAGAGACTCACTTAAAATGGGTTGAAGTCTTCTCTTTATTAACACTGTCCAGCATCAGTTGTGGCTTTGATGGACGTTCTAGAAAACATAAAAATAGTTCAAATATGAATATTTACCATGGAACTGTCACCATCACACATTGCATTGTTTGTTTTTCATCTGTACTGGGGATGCAGTAGAGAGAATCAGATAAGACTGGTGATACTCACTCATTACAACATGAAGAATTACCCTCACTGAAAAGTTGGTGGCATGGTCAGATTCACAGGTTGGAGTGTATTCCCCTGAATCAGTCTGAGAAAGCTGATGTGACCATGGAGCTGGTCCCATTGCTGGTGAGATTTAAGTAAACACCTGAATGACTTACTGTTGAAACCAGAAATTTACATACACTGTATAAAAAGACACACAGCCTTTTTTTTTTCTCACTGTTTGATGTTAAATAAGACTAAACTTCTCCTGTTTTAGGTCAGTTAGGATTACCAAAATTATTTCTATTTGCTTAACAATTTTTTAGAGATTATTTTTTAGTACTTCCTTCAAAGTCAGAAGTTTACTGAGATTACTCTGCCTTTAAACAATTTGGGAAAGCCCAGATGATGATGTCATGGCTTTGGAAGCTTCTGAGGTTAATTGATAATTAATTGGTTAATTGAAGACACACCTGTAGATGTATTTTAAGGCAAACCTCAAACATGCTACTTCCTTGTGTGACATCATTGGGAAAATCAAAAGTAATCAGCAAAGATATCAGGAAGAGAAATGTGGACCTTCACAAGTCTGGTTCATCCTTGGGTACAATTTTCAAATGCCTGAAGATGCTACGTTCATCTGTTCAAACAATTCTAGGCAAGTATAAACACCGTGGGAATGTCCAGCCATCATACTGTTCAGGAAGGAGACGTGTTCTGTGTTAAATGAACATGTTTTGGTGCGAAATGTGTGTATCAACCTCCCAGAACAAAGAAAAAGACCTTGTGAAGATACTGGCTGAAGCTGGTAAAAGAGTGTCATTATCCACAGTGAAACGAGTCTTGTACTGACATGGGCTGAAAGGCCACTCGGCGAAGAACAAGCCATTACTCCAAAAACAACATAAAAAAATACAGATTATAGGTTGCAAATTCACAGAGGGACAAAGACCTTAACTTTTAGAGACATGTCCTGTGGTCTGATGAAACTAAAATTGAACTATTTAGCCATAATTGTGGGGGTGTTTTGCTGCAGGAGGGACTGGTGCACTTCACAAAATGGGTGGCATCATGAGGAAAGAACTAGTGATGGGAAGGCAGGCACCGGTGCTCCAGTCTTATCCAGGAAATATTTGGCGAGGCATGTATCATGATGTATGTGTTGATGTTGGACCATGTGACTGGGTTAGGAAGCTGTTCATGATTTTACACGCAACATGAAAGTGAACAGCGGTACCCAATGGAAATCCCCGTCCCTCACGTTTTGTTTTGTCATGTTTGACTGTATAAGGGATTTGTCACAGCCAATTTTCAGATGGAGCCAGCACCAAAAACACGGACTTCTCCTGTTTGGGAACAGTTTCAGCACATTTCTCCCATTGATGTATTTTTGACAAATAGTGGCCATTTATTGTAACTGAGGTGATGGCTTAGTGATAATACATCAGTTTTGCAAGTGGCCTGGGTTTGAATCCCAGCTGTGTTGGTCTTTTAATTTCATTTTTATTTACAAGATGAAGTGTCTCTTGTGTTTCAAAGAGCTTGGATCATCATTACACATCATTATGCTGAGGCACTATTGCCATTGTGCCCTGCACGAGAATAAGGCCAGAGTTGAATATACTGGGACAGTATAAGACTTGAAAATTTATTATTTCTTAATAAAAATGGATAAGTCGCACAAGCACATGAAGTAACACAGACACATTCACTGGAATCACCCCAGTTTTATTATTTCTTTTTTGCCTTAGGATCATTGATATTTCTTAAAAGACAGCACATTTATTGAAATTGAAAAATACACATTGTAAAAATCTGCATGCTGTATACTTTGTCAACTACATGGCCTAGTAGAGCAAATGAAGTTCCACATAAGGCCTTGTCTATGTGAATTGTTTTGATGAAAGGCTCAAGTGTTCAAGAAAGCCTCAATTACTCATGACTAAGTAATAGCTTAGGGGTAAACTATCTGTCCTGTAATTGGGAAGCTAGGGTTCAAGTCCCAGTTGTGTCATTTTAATAATTTATTTATTTGCACAGTGAAGTGTCTGTTGTGTTTGAACGAGCTTGGATACAACAATAATACATCATTATGCTGAGGCACTATTGTGCCCTGCATGACAATAAGGACAGAGATTAATGTACTGAGAAAGACAGTATGATTGTTGAAAAATTATTTCTTAAAAAAAAATGGATAAGTAGCGCAAGCACATTCACTGTAGTCACCTCAGTTTTATTATTTTTCTGCCTTATGACCATTGAGATTTCTTAAAAGAATTTAAATTGAAAAAATACACATTAACCCCTTGCACTCTGGTCAATTTCCCTAAAAACGCCAAAAAATAACGTACCCAAAGTAAATCAAAAGCTGTTCTTCAACCCTTTGCAGCATCTTCATGGGGTTGGTCTCATTTAAAAGAAAACACTGAATTTTTTGGCAAAACAGTCATAATCTCTCTAAGTGCTCCTGCCACTGAGTAACAGTCATCTAAACATACTGAGGTTGAAGAAAATAAATTTCGCCTGGTGTTTTTTTTTTATACAAATGCTTGCAAATAACACACAGCTGTCAGATACTGGCTGGAAAATGCAACAGAAATGTAGAACCAAGTGTTATCCAGCTGAGGTCAAAATTTTGTAGCAATACCACAAAAAATGAATATATTACACAGCTTTTTTCTTAGGTTGTTCCCAGGCATTTTTGAACTGTGCCAAATTGTGCCAAATGGCACAGTTTGGAAAAACGTCTGTAACTTTTGAATGCTTCAATATAGAAGCTTCATCTTGGGCTCTAATGAAAGGTGAAGGGCTGTGTGTGTATGTGTGTGTGTGGGGGGGGGTGTTATTTATTCATGAATGAATGAATGAATGAACAAACAAGCCCCCACACACAAAGAAGCATGCCACGTAAAAAATGTGTGGCTTTTTTTTTTTTTTACAAGAAAAAATAACCTACAGTGCAATAAAAATTATACTACAATATCTGTAATGTAGAAGATAACAACTCCCCCCCCCCCCCCCGCTACAGAGGACGGACATCGTCCATCAACACATGACGGGCGCCGCGGTCTACTACGCACAGCTGTACTAAAATATCTGCAATAATATCTGCAATCCGCTACAGAAGAGTAGCGGGGGGGGGGGGCGTTTGCGGGGGGGGGGGGGGGGGGTCCGGACGCGGCGCACGGACTGGACATGGTCCGTGTGCCGTCCGGACCGGACCGTCGTGTTGCCATAACGCACAGTTGTAATTTACCGATCGGTCAAAAGTCATTTGGATTACAATTTTCAGGGATAAAGAATAATTTAGCTTATAACACTTACCTGTCCACAACAGCAGTGTAGCTGGCAAACTTCTCTTCCTCATTGTCAGACGAACATGACGCTGGTCCGCTTGTTACGGACTCGTGGTTCTGGTCACGTGACCCGGTCAAACCATTATTGCGGTTTTGCGTTTCCATGATTGCGGTTTTGGCGAACGATTTTTCAAAACAAATAAGAACAGTAGTAAGAAAAAAAGACTGGCAAACGCCTGTGTGTCACCCAGCCTTACACAAAACAGCTTTCGAACTTCTGTGCTTCAATTGGCTGGCTGTATTCGCAGCCGTTGGTAGGCGGGTCCTTCTTGCTAGGTTTTCAGTCATTGGTTCTTCAAGGTTTCAGAAACCCAATTCAAGGCTCTTATTAGTCAAATGAGAAGTCAATCACATCTAAACCAATCAAATCACTCCTTTGGCTTTCTGTTCGCGGCTGTGTCTGTAGTGGAAGAACGGAAATGCAGCTTTTTTTTTCAGTGCGCTCTAGGACGCAGCACCCTCGTACGCCCTCGTGTGCTCTAGGACACAGAGACGTGTCCGCCCGCGGTACACCGGAGTGCAAGAGGTTAAACCAACAATACCCTTGTAAAAATCCGCATGTTGTATACATTTTGTCCACTAGATGGCCAGGTAGAGAAAATGAAGTCCCACATGAGGCCTTGTCTATGTGAACCATTTTGATGAAAGGCCTAAAGTCCTCCAGAAAGCCTCATATGGCCATCACCAGAAAGAACATTGTGAGGAAATATTGACCTGACATCAGTCAGGAAGTTGAAGCTTGGGCGCAAATGGGTCTTCCAAATGGACAAAGACCTATAGCATGTCACCAAATTAGTGACAAAGTGGCTTAAAGACAACAATGTCAGTGTTTTGGAATGGCCATCACAAAGCCCTGATCTCAGTCCTATAGTAAATTTGTGGGCAGAGCTGAAAAGACGTGTATGAGAGAGGCGGCCTACAAACCTGACTCAGATAAACCAGTTCTGTCAGGAGGAATGGACCAAATTTCCAGCAAACTATTGTGAGAAGCTTCTATAAGGATACCCAAAATGTTTGACTCAAATCATACAGTTTAAAGGCAATGCTATGAAAAACTAAGGAAATGTATGTAAACTTCTGACTTTGAAGAAAGTAATTTTAAAAAATCCTCTAAAAATTATTTAGCAAATAGAAATCATTTTGGTAATCCTAACTGACCTAAAACAGGAGAAGTTTAGTCTGATTTAATGTCAGACCATGAGAAAAAAAGGTTATGTGTCTTATACAGTGTATGTAAACTTCTGGTTTCAACTGTATATAGACATAATAAGAGGAAGATGCCTAATAGACCCAGACTGGGACATTAGTTACTTTGTCATCACTGTATTGTTTCTTCTGATCTAGTGACACACAGGATTTCCAGAGAGGCCCTCCAGAGAGATGAAGAGTTTCTTACCCACAAGCACCTCTTTGCTGACAGGACCAGCTGAACTGAGGAAGCCCGCTGGTACCAAACAAATCATCATCATAGCAGTTTGTCGGGGGTGACAATGACTGTTTCATTTAGGTCTGATCAGATTTCTCCATGCAGCTCTGTCCTTTGCCCTCCGCTGCCAGGAACTCCTGACCTTGTTAACCCAGGCAACGTCCCTGATATTAAAAGGTAGACAGTATCATTAAAGAAGCCCGACACCTTTTACATTTTACAAGTTCTTCTAATCTAAAGAAATGAATGCTTTGCAAAAAAAAAACCAAATGGTCTTTGTTTCATGAGTTTGTTGGTTGCTTTTTGTATCTCCTCTTTGTGGATTTCCGGGTTGTGCTTTATTTTGACAGTCACCATTGTAACGTGA
This sequence comes from Pholidichthys leucotaenia, assembly GCA_020510985.1. Classification (NCBI taxonomy): domain Eukaryota; kingdom Metazoa; phylum Chordata; class Actinopteri; order Cichliformes; family Pholidichthyidae; genus Pholidichthys; species Pholidichthys leucotaenia. The sequence continues at coordinate 162,720,870 of CM035844.1, read as the reverse complement.
AAATATGGGAATATTAATAAATAATAAATATGATCAGGTATGAATTATTTAATTTATATTGATGTATTGGAATCTGAGCTCAAATCTCATTTCATATACATCAGAAAAGCTAATAACACTCGTAAGGGGCACCAGCTTCTATCTTTAAGAAGCAATTTGATCTTTAATTTCACTTTATACCTGTTTGATCACTCAATAAATTAATCAATAATCAGTCTCAAAAATTTTCCGTGAATTCGATACCTGGGCTTGAAACAGACTCAGAATGAAATAAATTCCCAACAACTTCTCATTTTTAAATATTTATTAAACAAAATGATTAATAGACATCGAAATAATTTCATTAATCATAAAATCAATCTTGTAAATGATAGATTAACAATGTCAATATTTTCGGAACCAGGGTTAAACTGAGAAACGAATTTCTATCAGTTTGAGTTAACAGATTATCAAAAACAACGCAAATTTATGGAGAAAGTTTGCTAATTATGAAAAAGTCCTAAATTAATCTTAAGAAAATAAAAACGGAATTTTAATGAAAAGGAGAGTTATGTTAAGGGCTTCTTAATTTGCATCTGATTAGATATATAAATTAGTACCGAACCTCAAGTTTAATTCAGCAGATGAATTAAAGTTTTTTCAGCTCACGTGATCCTCAGTGATGGCAGTTCTGTCGTCCTTTTTCAGCCCAAGACTTTGTGGATGTGAGGGAAATATCTGCCAGCAGATACTTCAAGGGTTCACAGCTCGACCTTTAGATTCAAGCGGTCGAAGGAGGCTGGATTCTGGGCTGCATGACCCACAGTTGAAACGGGTCTTAGCCAGATGGTGCCGACGTCTCTTCAGAGTGATGTGGGACAGCTGTGTGTTGATCCTACAGCTGCACGTTATGTGGGAGCTGCGTCTTTCTTCAAGAGGTCTTCGGTAATAATTAAGAGATATCTAATCCGATTTCAAATTAGAAAAGAAACTTTCGGATTTTAGATAAAAATAGTTTTGGGAGGTGCTTGGTCAAGAAAAATATTATAAAAATAAAGTCAAGATTAAAGTTTACCTTAAAATTAAACAAACGGCGGTTTACAGAAAGTTTAACAAAAAGTGATAAATTAAGAATTGGAGTTTGACTCCGATTAAGAATTGAGCTCAAAGAAAAAGGAATTCCTAGGCATTTAAGAGAAGAAGAAAATACAAAGTTACATAAACAAATTATCTGCTGTGTTCAGAAAAGCGCCATGTGGTCCTTTGTTCTCCCTTGCTGTGTGTAGACAATGGAGGAGATCAGAAAGAAGGGAGCAGGCGAAAAGAGAATCCGGAGCAGAAAGAGGCTGGGAAAAGAGTCTCTCTCCTTTTTATAAGCTCTGTTGAGTTTCGCGGGATTCCGGCCTGACCGGAATCTCAGCCAATGAGCGTCCTTCGTGGGCGGGCTCGATGAACCTTTAGTCCAATAACAGGCCTTGTCTGTGAGAGACCAATAGGATGAAGAAGCTGGGGTTCTATGAAGACTGGTGACACATGATATCAGTCCACAGGAATACACAGTTTTAAATGCATTGGAATGTACTGTTACAAACTTATGTATAACTAAACTAACCTTAGTGTATCTTATAAGCAGTGCTTCTAAATCAACATGCAGGAATAAACATTCATCTAACATTGACATGCATATACTGTATATATACTGTATATATATATATATATATATATATATAAAATCACAGATTAATGCATTTCACACATATTTTCCACATCAAAACATCAGAGTCCATCTGCATTTTCATAGTTCTGAAAAGAATGAAGGTTTAGAATTGAGTTTGTAATAATGTACTTTAAAGTTGTTTAAATCCAGCATGTCCACAGTTTAAGGAAATTAACTGAGTCGTGGATCTGTGTAGGTTTTATGGGGGCAATAAAAGTGAAGCTGGACATTGGGGGAAATTCCTTAGGCTGGTTTTAACAAAAGAAGGGGATTTCAGCTGTGGCCTGGGGGAAGAAAATCCATTTCTTTGCATTATTCCTGGATGAAACAAAAATGTCTTTAAGCAGAAAAATAATTGTTGCTGAGCCAAAGTGAGATGATGCTACACCATGTAACTTCCTTCTGTCAAATTCTGTTTCGCGGGCTGTCACACCGGTCACTGATTATCTGATTGTCCACGCTCATGACACCCACACCTGTTCATCATTTTGTGTTCATTTGTTTTTGGTTTGTCCCTATTTAAGGACTGCTGCAAGGTTTACTGCTTGCAGCAACCTTCTGGTTATCCAGACGTTAATCCTACATTTCCTGGTATTCAGACAGAGTCCCCGTCTCTCTATATTTCCGGGTGTTCCCCGTTTGTCTGGTGTTCCGTTGCCTCAGCCTCCATCCTGTTTCCTGCCCTTATTTGTAAGTTTTCGTCTTTCTGGTTATTTTGTGTGTTTTTTTTTTTATTAAATGTGCAAACTCACAGCTTGCGTTTGGAGTCTTCTATTCGCCCTTGCCCTGAAGGGTGAATTATGACAATATTTTTGATGTTTTATGAAAAAAACAATAAGGTGGACATGTATATACAGATGTGGAAAAAACCAGACCACTGCAAAATCTTAATTAGCATCTCTACATGTATGTCAGCTATTCAATTTGAGTATCTGTTCAATTCCAATACAAGTACACCTCAGTCTACTTAAGGAGGTACTGATTAGGTGATCATCTAATCATGGTAAGATGCACGAAAGCTGTGAATGTTTATTACACAAATACAGATTTGAGTTTTTCCTAAGTTAAATTTTGAGTACTGAATGAACATGTTTATGAGAATATTGCCACATGAGGCCCAGTGCTCAGTAAAGCCTCTTACTTCCTGAATGGATTCACAGCGCTGAGTCTCCACACCCTCAGAACAGAGCTTTCTGACAGCATGCAGCAGGGTAAAAGCTTTGAGATGCAAAATGGAAACTTTTAGACAACGTAGAAACTTTAAAAAATGGATGAAAACTAAAAAATAGATGAAATACAAAAATAAAAAACAAGAGCAAATAAAAATGACAAATTGATATTTTTTTATTGAAGCAATCCCAGTGATTTATTTATTTTTATTTATTATGCCTCGTTACGATATATGGATGGTATTTTTCTTTTTATGATGAATTACTTAATGTTCCTGACCAGAGTGGTGGCCTAGTGGTAGAGCATCTGTCCTACAGCTGAGCGGTTGTAGGTTCATGTCTTGAGTGGGCCATACAAAAGCCCACATACAGTCTAAATGGTATTTTCTAGCTTGGTGTTAACCATAATTTATGGCGAAAGGAAAATTACCAGAGGACATTATTTTGACTATAGGTAATGGTATCATCCCAAAATTTCACAATTGTTGCATCTCCAATATATCACATGATAAAAACCATTATATTTCACTTACAGAGCATCCGGAAAGTATTCACAGCACTTCACTTTTTCCACATTTTGTCATGTTACAGCCTTATTCCAGAAGGGATTACATTCCCTTTTTCCCTCAAAATTCTGCACACAATATCCCATAATGACAATGTGAAACAAATTTTTGGGGGAGATTTTTGCAAATTTATTAAAAATAAAAAACTAAGAAATCACATGTACATAAGTATTCACAGCCTTTGCCATGAAGCCTAAAATTGAGCTCAGGTGCATCCTCTTTCCACTAATCATCCTTGAGATGTTTCTACAGCTTAATTGGAGTCCACCTGTGGTATACCCACCCTTTTTGGAGTCTTAGTCTGGGGTGTTAGAGAATGCTCTTCTTGGAGACTCCATTGGCCTACTGAGGGACCTCAATGCACATGTGGGCAACAACAGTGAAACCTGGAGAGTCGTGATTGCAAGGAACGGCCTGCCCGAGCTGAACCCGAGTGGTGTTCTGTTATTGGACTTCTGTGTCAACCACAGTTTGTCCATAACGAACATCATGTTCAAGCATAAGAGTGTCCATATGCGCACCTGGCACCGGGACACCCTAGGTTGCAGGTCAATGATCAATTTTGTTATTGTGTCATCAGACCTGCGACCATGTCTTGGACACTCGGGTAAAGAGAGGTGCAGAGCTGCCAACTGATCACCACCTGGTAATGAGTTGGATCCGATGGCAAGGCCAGATGCCACCCAGACCCGGTAGACCTAAATGTGTAGTGAGAATGTGCTGGGAACATCTGGCTGAGGCCCCTGTCTGGGAGGTCTTCAACTCCCATCTCCAGAAGAACTTCGACCACATTCTGAGGGAGTCTGGGGACATGGAGTCTGAATGGACCATGTTCTACACCTCCATTGTTGAAGCAGCTGCCCAGAGCTGTGGCTGCAAGGTTGTTGGTGCATCTCGTGGTGGCAACCCCAAAGCCAAATGGTGGACACCAGTAGTGAGGGGGGGCCTATCAAGCTGAAGAAGGAGTCCTATCGAGCTTGGTTGGCTTGTGGGCCTCCTGAAGCAGCTGAGGTGTACCTGCAGGCCAAGCGGCATGCAGCTTGGGTGGTTGCTGAAGCAAAAACTCGGGTGTGGGAGGAGTTTGGTGAGGCCATAGAACAAGACTTTTGGTCAGCCTTGAAGAGATTCTGGCAAACTGCCATCATCATTGGAGGTCATCTACCACGGGTGCTACGCCTCAGTCTGAGGCCTCCGTGGGTGCTATGCCTCAGTCTGAGGCCACCGCAGGTGCCACACTTCGGCCCGGGGCCTCCGTGGGTGCCGCGCCTCGGCCCGGGGCCTCCAAGGGTGCCGCGCCTCAGCCCGGGGCCTCCAAGGGTGCCGCGCCTCGGCCCGGGGCCTCCAAGGGTGCCGTGCCTCGGCCCGGGGCCACTGCGAGTGCTAGGCCTTGGTCCGAGGCTGCAGCAGGTGCTACGCCTCAGTCCGAGGCTATTGCGGGTGCAACGCCTCCGCCCGAGGTTGTTGAGGGTTTCCCGCCATGGTCTGAGGTCGTGGAGGGTTCTCCATGGTTGGCGGAGGTCCTCGTGAATTCCCTGTCCTCACCGGAGGTCTCTGATGAGCAGCCTCTCTCCTCCTCGGGTCTCCTCACTGGTCAGCCACCAACACCATCGGGCTCCAACATTGGCCAGCAATCATCATTGGAAGTCAACCTTCCGCAGCTCCAGTTTCGCCTCCACCATGCTGGGGATCCTGCGGTCCGCTGGGGGCACGGGTTCCAGCTGCCGCCTCCAGGGAAGGGTGCATTGTGCCCTGCTGCCCAGTGGCTCAGAAATGTTGGGAGACCACCGGACGGACTGTGCCATTGGGTCTGGTGGCTCCTGACCACTGGGAGTGTGGGAGTGGGCTGTGGCTCAAGAACTCAGGGAGGCCACTGAACATGTGCTACCGTGCGTTCTGGTAGTCCTGGAACTCTGGTAGGCCTCCCAAACTGCCCTAGTTACTATCCAGGGGTCCTTGAATCTGTGTCACCATAATTGTTCAGGTTGTGGGTCATAAGTGTTTTTTTTTTTTTTTCTTGTTTTGTCTTGGTCCCTCCATTCCTGGGTATCCCCCCCCCCCCCCGGTGGGTTGCTTAGTCTTCTTTCTGGGGGGTTCTTTTTCTTTTTTGATGTTGCCCTGGGGTGTCTGGGTTCCACCCCTTGGGGGGGGCACTGTCATGATCCTGAGCACGGGCGGGGGGCCATGCCCAGTCTTCAGTTTAAGTTTAGTCTTTTTTTTTTTGTTTCTTTGCTTATCTTGTCTGCCATATTTGGTTCCTGTGTAGTTAAGAGTTGTCTGTATTTTTAGTCTAGTCTTTATTGTCCTGTCTAGTTATTGTATCATTTTGTACTTATAGTATTATTTACATCTGAGGATTGTGTTGTCTTGCTTTTGTATTATTAGTTAGTTTCCAGTTTTGTGCTTTTACTTTGACAGTGCTGTGCAGCTTCCGGCTGTCAAATGCTTTGCGGGCTGCACAGCTGTCACTGATTATGTTGCATTTCTACTCATGCATCCACACCTGTCACTCATTTGTCAGATGGTCATGTCACTACTTAAGGGCACGACAACATTCCCCGTTGTCGTGTCCTACTGCTTTATTTCTCAGTTGCTCCCAGCTAGACACTAAGTGTTGTTCGGGTTGGCGTAGAGAAGAATGGGAGAGCTCTGACCAGATAATTTATTCCTTTTTCAAATTCCCTCAGCTGTGAGCCCCGCTTCTCTTCGGGTGTGCTCCGGCTGAAGTTGTCTCTTTTCCCCGGCATTCCGTGCGCTTCAGCCAGCATTTTTCCAAGGCTGTTCTCTCCCCTTCTGGTCATGAGCCCCACTCTCCTCCGGCGCCTTTATCTCATTATATGTAAGTTAATGTTTCATGTAGTGCTCCTCTTTATTTTAATAGACTAGTACATACCCGTGCATACCCGTCCATGCCCGTAGAAACCAAGTATAAACAAGTATTTATGCATTCCCGTTGCTGAAGGGTTTCCTCCTGTCTCAGATGGCTGTGTTGTTCACAGTCATGCCTGCGGCGTACTGCTGGAACCTGAGGTGTTTCATGTTCACGGCATCTTTTCTGACGTGCAGCAGTTCTCCTCATTCTATTGCTCTCCATCTGGTTGGTCTTCTTCTTCGTTCAGACCACTGGTTGAGGGATAGGTGCGTTGTAATTCCAGTTCATCATCGGATCATCATAGGACATCATGCATATGTGCTATGTCTTTATGACGTCATATAGACATATCTTTAAGGGTCATTGTAGGACATCATGCATCATAGGACATCATGCAGACATCATAGGCCGTCCTATAATGTGCTCTGTCTATGTGCCATCATATAGATGTCATATCTTTACACGTAGCAGTTCTCATTCTCTTGCTCTCCATCTGGTGGGTCTTCTTCTTCGTTCAGACCACTGGTTGAGGGATAGGTGAGTTGTAGTTCCAGTTCATGGGCAGGATCATGAAAATAGATCTGAGCAAAAAGTGGCTTTTGACCATGTTCAGGAAGGCCCGTGCATGCCCGTAGAAACCAAGAAACCAGAGCACCCGGAGAAAATCAGTGCTTTGCTTGGCATTTTACACATCTGTAGTGTGGACTGGCATTCTTCAAGGTTACACACTTTTACTGTATCAGCACCTCTTTAAAAACGACTGCGGACTTCCGGTTATGGCTGCCACGTAGGACGGACGTGTCTCGCTCTGCTCTGCTCCTGGAGAAAAAAAATCGGCAAATAACTCTCTCATTTGGGACAGAACGTACCCCAGCATTTGGGCGAGGATATGTCGGCGAAGCCTAAGGCTGGAAAACCAGGAAAAGGAAAAAGCGAGCCGCCGAAACAGTCCAAATTAACGGACTTTCAGGTCTGTGACGCAGCAAACAAGGCTCCATATATGGCGGAGGAGGCTGGCGGCGGTGCGATTTCTGCGGGGAATGGCGCAGATGCGCTGATGGCTGCCATGAGTTCAATGAGAGCGGACTTTTCCTCTAGATTTGATGGGATTATGACAGCGTTGGAAGGAATAAGAAAGGAATTGGGTGACTGTGTAGAACGAACGGCGCAGATGGAGCTCCGTCTCGCTAGTGCTGAAGATGACGTCACCCGTCTTCAATTAAAGGTGCGCACTTTGGAAAAAAAAAATAAATCTCTGGAAGATAATATTTTGGATTTGGAATCTCGGTCGAGACAGAATAATTTGAGGCTGGTGGGTCTTCCAGAGGAATCAGAAGGTCGGGACGTATGTTCCTTTCTGGAAAAGTGGATTCCGGAGGTGCTGGGCAGCGAGGAGTTGCAATCAGCAGTGGTTCTGGAAAAAGCACATCGTATTGGCCCACGGAGAGATAAGGGACCGCCGAGGACCTTAATTATGAAGTTTCTTAGCAACAGAGACAGGATGAAGATCTTCAACGCTGCACGAGCTAAAAAAGGAGAGATTAAACACCAGGACCAGCAGGTGCGGTTCTACCCAGATTTGGCCACAGGAATCCAGCAATTGAGGAAGCAGTTTGATCCCGTACGTAAGGAGCTGCGCAACCTTGGGATTCGTCATGGTGTAATCTATCCTGCGAGACTGCTGACCACGTATGAGGGCAGAACCCACATCTTCAAGACCCCAGAGGAGGCGCAGGAGTTCATCAAGAAGATCAAAGAAGAAGAAGAGACTGGTGGGAGCTAAGCATGAACAAAATATAAGGTAGAATAATTAAGCATTTGCACAGGCATCTGACTGACTTGAAGTAAATAGTAAGTTTACAAAATATAGATTGTATTATATATTAAAAAAAACAAAACAAAACAAACAAAAAAAAAAAAACTATGATGTACAAAGTTGTTAAAAATTTTGGAGTTAAGTTGGAAAACTACAGAGGAGAGTTAATGTTACGTCATTAAAAGCAGTAGAGTTAGGGTGATTGGGAGGATGAAGAAGGAGTGGCTTAGGCTGTTCCCCGTGGGTGTGGAACAGTCGATGGCTATATCGGGAGACAGAATTTTTCTTTTGATTTTGGGGGGTTTCCCACAAGTGTGGGAAGGGGAAATTTGTTTGTGTGTAGTTTGTAGGATGAATGTTCAACCACTCATGTTTTTGCTTCTCTGTATGAGCATGTTTACACTGCAAGGTAATCCCAAACTCTCTATTGATCATGGACCAAAGTGTTAATCTTAATTTAACTTCATGGAATTGCAGAGGTCTACAAAATTTAAAAAAACTTAAACAAGTTATGAATAAAATAAAGGACATGGGTTCAAGAATTGTGTTTTTACAAGAAACTCATCTGATAGAGGAGGATGTTAAAAGAATTAGGAGTAGATGGCAGGGAAGTGTATTCACCTCTTCATTTTCATCCCGGGCCAGGGGAGTTATGACTCTCATACATAAATCAGTTCCTTTTCAAGTGAAAAATGTAATTGGAGACAAATTTGGAAGATATGTAATCATTCAAGGTTCTTTGCTATTAGAAAATATAAATCTTGTGAACTTATATGGTCCCAATATAGATGATCAGAAGTTCTTTGCTAATTTATTTCTCATCTTATCATCACTTACAGGGCAACATATAATAGCAGGGGATTTTAATTGTACATTGAATCCAGGTGTGGATAGATCAACAGGACTGGATTGTACGCACATTGGATGTAGGATGACTATTAATCATTTTATGAAAGAATTGAGATTGTTAGATATATGGAGAGAAATGAAACCACAAGTTAAAGCCTATTCTTGTTATTCCAGTACCTACAAGACATTCTCACGTATTGATTATTTTTTGATTTCCACAGAATTAAGGTCCAAGATTCAAAACTGCTTTTATGATAACATCGTGATCTCTGATCATGCACCCTGTTGTCTAATATATGTAGATAAAAAATTGACAAAGGAATCAGGTAGATGGCAATTTCAGCATAAATGGCTTCAGGATGAGGAATTTGTCAAGTATATAGAAAAACAGATAGACGAGTTCTTTGACATCAATACTACACAAACATCAGCATGTGTAAAGTGGGAGGCTTTCAAAGCTTTTATTAGGGGACATATTATTAGTTATACAGGATCAAAATCTAAGAAGACTCGAGAGGAGAGAGCTAAATTGGAACATAAAATAAAAAATCTTCAGGAAAAAGTGTATGCAGGAAGTGACCCAAGGTTGGAGAATGAATTACTGATTTTGAGAGCTGAATACGACAAAAAATCAGCGAATAGAGCTGCCTCGAGTCTTCTAAGATTGAAACAATCTTTTTATGAACAAGGTGAAAAATCAGGAAAATTATTAGCATGGCAGATTAAACAATTGGAAATTAAAACACCAATTACCAGTATTATAAGTAACGGACAGGTAGTTATAGATCCTTTAGAAATTAATAGAGCCTTTAGAGATTACTATGAAAAATTATATGATACCAAAAATGAACCTGATTTAACAAAACTAAATGGGTTTTTGAACGAACTATCTATACCGTGTATTCCAAATGAAAACAGGGAGATATTGGATTCTAAAATTAGTCAAGAAGAAGTTGGGCTAGCCATTGATAATATGAAATCAGGAAAAAGTGCAGGACCAGATGGTCTTCCAGTTGACCTTTATAAAAAATTTAAGAATAAATTAATAAAACCTTTTTTGGAAATGGTTTTAGAAGCATTTCAAAATAATAATTTACCATCATACATAAATAATGCCTTAATTATACTGCTGCCAAAACCAGGTAAGCCCTCTAATAAATGTGAAAATATGAGACCAATAAGCCTATTAAACGCCGACCTTAAGATAATCTGTAAAATTTTAGCAAGACGAATACAAGAAATTTTACCAAATATTATTAATCGAGATCAGAATGGCTTTATAAAGGGTAGACAAGGCTTCCATAATGTAAGAAGACTATTTAATATTATTTATTTTAATAAAGAAGCACCGGATACAGCTCTCCTATCATTGGACGCCGAAAAGGCCTTTGATAGAGTTGAATGGCCCTTTCTTTTTGAAGTCCTACAAAGGTTTGGACTTGGAAATAATTTCATAAAATGGGTTCAAATAATATACAATAATGCTACAGCAGAAATCCTAACAAATAACAATATTTCAAAACCAATAAAAATCAATAGAGGATGTCGACAAGGCTGTCCACTTTCACCTTTACTGTTTACTATGGCAATTGAACCTTTAGCGATAGCGATACGTTTACATTCACAAATATATGGAATTAAAGTTGGACCAACAGAACATAAAATCTCCCTGTACGCCGATGACATAATTTTGTTTATGTCGAATCTAAAAAAATCAATTCCAACCTTGTTGAATTTAATAAAGAATTTTGGGGAAATATCAGGATATAAAATAAATAAAACTAAATCTTCAATATTAATGCTAAATGAGACCCAGAGAAATTACCCAGCCCCTGAGGTAAATCAATTCAATGTTGTAAATCAGTTTAAATATTTAGGAATCCAAATTATGCCTAAGCTAGAATCAGTCGCCAGTGTCAACTATGAAGCCTTAATGTCAGATATCAATGAGTTAACTCAGAGATGGATGTCACTACCAATGTCGATGATCGGGAGAATCAATATACTTAAAAGTAATATTTTACCTAAAATACTTTATTTATTTCAATACATTCCCTTATCACCACCTTTAGATCTATTCTCAAGAATAAAAAAAAAGTTAGTGGAATTTATATGGAACAACAGGAGGGCTAGATTACGTTTGTCTTTATTATATTTACCATTTGATCGTGGAGGTCTGAAATGTCCAAATTTTATGTTGTATTATTGGTCGGCACAACTGAGGTCTATGACATATTATTTTTCATCAAATGATCTCCCTCACTGGACTGAAATGGAATCATACAATTTACCTTTACCTCTTCCCATATTCATATACTCAGATTCGGCAAAAAAATTACAAAAACAAGTTAAAAATCCATTTGTAAAGCATATGATCAAAATATGGTGTGAAGCTAAAAACTATTTAAAAGAACCACAGTTATTGTCACAATTTAGTCCAATATGGGGTAATCAATATTTTAAACCAGGGAGAGCGGATGCTGTATTTAAAGTATGGAATTTAAAAGGGATACAAAAGATTCAGGATTTATATTTGCCATGTGCAGACAACATAATGTCTTTTGAAGAGCTGAGGATCAAATTTAATCTCAATAGAACACATTTTTTTAAATATCTTCAACTTAGAAACTTTATTCGATCAAATCAAAATAAAGCTCTCACTCGACCTATTTATTCATCCTTGGAAAAAATGATGATGAAAGATAGTAAAAGAAAGGGTATTATTTCAGAGTTTTATAACTCACTGACACTATCTTCAAGTGAAAATTCACTGAAAAGATTAAACTACTGGAAAGAAGATCTGCAAATTGAAATTTCAGAGGAACAATGGGAATTGGCTTGTACAGAAGCTCAAACCAAATCAATAAATGCACGCCTTAAATTGATACATTTCAAATGGTTAATGCGGATGTATGTTACACCGGAGGAGTTAAATAGATATAACAAAAATATACCAGATACATGCACAAAATGCATGGAAAGTAAAGGAACCCTATTTCATTGTTTATGGGAATGTAGATTAATAAGAATGTTTTGGGAAGAGGTGAGGGTAACAATTGAAAAAATAATCTCAAAACAAATCATATTGAATCCTAAACTGTTTTTGTTGGGTCTGTACCCAGAAAAGCATAATTTTAATAAAAGTGAAAGAACATTCATAGACCTCAGTTTGCTTAATGCCAAAAAATGTATTGCACTATTATGGAAAAAGACTCATAGACCAGATGTGACTCAGTGGTTAAGACAGATGTTAACAAACCTTCCATTAGAAAGAATAACATATATACTAAAATCAAAGGAAATTGTGTTTGAGAATATATGGAGACCTTTTATTGATTATGTAAAAAATTTAAACATAACTCTTGAAGAAGAAGGTGAATGATGTGTGTGGACCTTGTAAATTCCAAACTGGTGAACATAATATGTATACTTATGTATTGGATTGTCTAGACTAAACAGAGGAGCATTGTTGAAGACTTGATTTTGTTGGTGGTTGTTGGTGTTTTTAGTGCATTTTTTTTTTTTTGTAGTACTTTAGTGTTAGTGTTTGATTGTTTGTATCATGTTTGTTAAAAAAAAAAAAAAAGGTTCAATAAAGATATTGTGGAAAAAAAAAAAAAAAAACGACTGCTGAGAAAGCAACGCTTTTGCTTAGTTTCTTCATCCTGAGCAACAATAACATCATAAAGACACATTAGTCTAGGCATCGTGAGTGATGTCTATATGACATCATAAAGACACATTTGTCTATGTGCCGTCATATAGACATCATATCTTTATGACGGCATCGCAAGTCCTATGATGCCTGAATTCATAGGACGTCCTATGATGATCAGGCAGAGATCATAGGCCGTCCTATGATGTCCTATAAACGTGACCGACACACAGACACAGACACATACACAGACAGACACACAGAGATTTCTTGCTTTAATAGAGTGATGTGCAAAACCACAGCAAGCGTTTGGTGTCCTTCCATAGCCCTTGAAGAGGGCAGTTTTTGACACCCACAGTAACTTGAACTTAAAAAAGCATTATTTTTTCTACATAGAATGGAAGTACTAGAAGGAGAAAAAGGTACTGATTCCAAATATGTAGTGATGTTAAAACCGAGGCCTCATGAAACTGAGCAGCTTTGAGACAATTGCTTCCTGAGCGACATTGCTATGAAACATCTAATAAAGACTGCCATCTGGTGACTGACTGTCAGAATTGCATCAGACTTGAAAAACCTGAAATTTTTTTTTGAGTATTTGGCCATCCGAGGTCTATTCAAAATTGGATGGCAGGAACAAACGATACAAAGTAAACAAAAGAAAACTAATTCCCTCTCAAACTTCCCATGAGCCCTCAAGTCACGTGATATGACCGACATAACGAGGCCTCGCTTGCTATGGTCATGTGACTGTGGGTATGTTGACACAGCGCTTGACACTCTGCTCGCGACACTTCCGCGTTATACTGCTCGAGTCAGTGTGGAGTCAGTGGTGTTGAGCATAACATCGCTACAAATATGCTTTTGAATGCTATATACATTATGAAGTGTCTAAAAAGGCACTGGTGTGCATCTAGATTGAGTGCATTCTAGTTACAGTATTTTATAGTGTTATTGGGATGAACATCACAATAATACTGTAACGTCAGGGCTGTGATAAGGGGGTGGGGATTCTCCCAGCAGGCTTTGTGCCACGGAGGATTCAAACACTGTTATCCGTGTGTTCTAAGTGTTTGCCATGTGTTCTACTGTGCCATTATAACTGTGTAATAAGACCAGTTATGATAGTGTTGTTTTCCCTATATGTGACAAATCATGTTTCTGTGTCACCATGAGTGAGATGAGGAGCTGTATAAATGACCTCCCCTCTGTTCTGTGTTGTGAGTGAGTGAAGAATAAAGTGTTGCATCACAATCATCTCTCCTTATTGTGTGAACCCCATGAAACGTCACACTGGTGTCAGGAGTGGGATATTTGAGAACTGGAAGCAAGGATCAAGGCAGAGATTCAGCAACTCGAGCGGCTCATCGCCCAGAGATGGAGATGGACGACAGAGCAGACATGCCTGCCCCCGGAGCTACTCGCCATGACGAATGGAGCAGCGGACTAGAAGAAGAAACCATATCCCGCTTCTTTCCCTTTTCAGGGCAGAGGGGATCAGAAAGAGCAAGCGTGCCTTGTCTGATGCCTTTTTCAAGGCAGGGCAGGGGGCGCCAATGGGGGAACTATGAGCTGGCGATCCCACTGTGACCGAGGGAAGCGATCGACAGGGAGATGACCGTCCCACCGATCCGCCAACTGGCAAAACTTCCCCGCTTTGGTGGCAAGACCCTGCTGGACGATTACCTGGTCCAGGTTGAACTGGCTGCTGCGCTGAATGGCTGGACACCTGAAGAGACAGCCATGTACTGTAGGTCACACTGGCTCTGGAGGGCGGAGCTCTCTGCACGCTGTTTGGTCTCTGGCCTAAGGAATGGCACAGCTGACCAGGACTACAAGGAGAGCCGTAGAGGCGGTTTGGGAGAGCAACCCTTGCCAATCACGCCCGGGAACAGCTGGCCAGCCGCCAGTAGGACAACCGGGAGAGCCTGGGAGCCTATGCAGCGGACGTGCAGCTGCTGACACAACGTGGCTACCCAGATTTCGAGCCGAAGGTGGTGGAGAAGCTCACTCTACAGAACTTCATCCGTGGGCTCCGCCCGGCCCGGCTCCAGGAACGCATCCGGATTCATAGAGCAAGCAGCTGGGAGATGGCTGTGGCAGAAGCGGAGCAGGTGGAGCCGAAGATGGATTATGCAGCTGACATGTCATCACCGAGGCAGAGAGCTTTTCAGGCCACAGCTGAGAACAAGGACAAGGAGGAATGGGAATTACGCTGGACCACAGCTGTGCTTTCGGCGAGAGTACAACGATGGTGGCAAGAGGAGGAATGTTTCTGCTGCGGAGAACCAGGACACATCGCGCGCTACTGCCCTGCACCCACCCCGCGACAACCAGCCTACTCACCAGCTTTAACCTGAGAGCGAGGTGGCACAGATGGGGATCTGCCACCTTCCACAGACATTTTCTCCGATCGACGGCTGGGCTGACTTGGACAGTCACCACGGCTGTATCTACAGTGCAGCCTGGACAGCATACGAATCCGGGCCCTGATCAACACCAGTTCCACCATCTCCCTTGTCTGACCTGGGGCGCTGCCCAGTACAGATGGACTTGGACCGCAAGGGTGGGAACCTACCTGGTGCTGCATCCTCACCGCCACCAGTAAGCATGCCAGACTTGGGGCACGACAGGTCCTTGAGGTGGGAGTGGCCGGGCAGAACATGAACCATCCATTCTGGCTGGCTGACATCCAGGATCCGTGCATCATTGGACTAGATCTGCTCGCAGCATGGGGCACGAAGATCGACACCGCCAATTCTTCGCTCCTGCTGGGGCCTCAGACCATCACGCTCTGTGGCCAACAGCCAAACGAGGAATCAGGGGGCCCACGCGATCGGAGAGCCAGTGCCGTCAGCGCAGGCTGAGGACCGTGATCCAGCAGTCTCACGGGCTCTCCAGATTGCTATGGCCCGGGATAGCGCAGCGGTTCACAGCGCATCTTCAAGTCATCGGGCAGCTTTCCCCAGCGAAGACATCACAGAGGTCCTTGGCGCACATCATCTTTGGAGTGAGCAGGATGGAGATCCTGTCATCTCCCAGGTCTGGCAGTGACTGGACACGGACCAGCGGCCTGCCCGGAAGGCTGTGGCTGCGCTGGACCCAGAGACCAAGGCCCTGCATTCTCAGTGGTCCAACCTCTGCTGTCACAAGGATGTTGTTTATCGGCGGTGCCAGTCTCCAGCTGGGCAGCGTCAAGTCTGGCAACTGCTGATCCCCTGATGGCTCTGCCCCAAGGTGCTCCAGTTGGTCCACGGGACAGTGGGGTCGGATCACTTCAGAGTGAGGAATACTTTGCAGGGGCTTCGGGCTCTGTTCTACTGACCGGGGTGTTGTCGGGACGTGAAGCGCCATGTTCACCGCTGAGCCACCTGCATGGCTCAGAAAGGACAGATGCAGCAATCCCACGCCCCCCTGCAGCAGTATGAGATGGGTGGCAAACCAGGGTTGGATTATTCATTCCGCTTGAGAGGACATCTGCACACGGTACCCAAACTGGCTCGGGAGACCCCAGTAGCGGCGGGGAATCAACAGAAACGAGCGTATGGCTCCCGCTGCCAGGGGAGGGACTTTGCTGGACTTTTTCTGCCTGGAGCGGAAAGAGGGACTGTCACCAAAGCTGGCGAGCCACTGGTCGGGACCGTGCATGCGACGCCTGGACGGATTTGTAATGGACTTTTGAATTGGACTTTATTATTCTGGAGACAGAAACCAGTCCGGGGGGGACAGAGTAACGTCAGGGCTGTGGTAAGGGGGCAGTGTTTCTCCCGGCAGGCTTTGCACCGCGGAGGATTCAAACACTGTTATCCATGTGTTCTACTGTGCCATTATAACTGTGTAATAAGACCAGTTATGATAGCGTCATTTTCCCTATGACAAATCATGTGTCTGTGTCACCATGAGGGAGATGAGGGGCTGTGTACATGACCTCCCATCCGTTCCGTGTTGTGAGTGAGTGAAGAATAAAACCTGTTGCGTCACAATCATCTCTCCTTATTGTATGAACCCCATGAAATGTCATAATATTATAAGATACTATAAAGTACTTATAGCCATTTTGCTCCAGTAAGATGTATATAACATATAACGCATAATGTTATATGTTTATGTTTGATATGAAACAGCTGCACGCATAGTCACAAATGTCATTCATTATTATCATTTACATTACTTGTAGACATTTAAAATGCCAGGAAAGCTAAACCAGCCCTTTTTAGGTACTTATAAGTACCTAAGTACCTGTTATAACTAAATCCACAAGACACATTCCCCCAGTAAAACTGACATCATCCATTTTGATTATTAACTGAGATTAACTTGTACTACTCACAGTTCTAACAGCCAACATTACTAAAAACAGTAAACACTATATAGGCAAATTCATTTCGCTCTTATGAGGAATATTCACCCACCAGTTTGATTCACCAAAAAAGGCAAAAGAGAAAGCTTGTATTCCGTTCAACTGCAGGATTTAGTCCATGAACCCCACCCTATGGATCTCTTACTTATGCCTTCGGTGCTAGACTGTGCTCCCCAACCTAACGGCTACCCCTCAGTTTGAGAAAGGGCAAGCTACTTCCAGTCAAAGCCAAACTTTATTTATTTATTTATAGTTCGTGAAAAACGATTCTCCATGGTTTGTGCATCATTTGTTATTTAGATGACATAATAGTTATTTACAGTGATTGCGTCACCACAACCATTTTCTCCAAAATGAAGCACTGTGAAGTTGACATCAGGTTCAGATAATTATCAGATTTATATGATAATTTTAGGGCCTATACTGTTGTGTTGGAGTTTAGACTTTTATTTGTAAGGTATGGGTGGTGGCTCCACCTTCTGGTTCCGCCAACACCCGCAGCTATAACAGGGCAGTGGGCAGGAGGGGCAGTCTCTTTGCCACCTCAATGCCTGACGGCTGCGCTTGGGTGCTGTGTAGTGCCTTCTCAATAAACGTGTGTTTAGTTCGACACCTGGCCTCATCCTGGGCTCCTTATTA
This sequence comes from Pholidichthys leucotaenia, assembly GCA_020510985.1. Taxonomy (NCBI): domain Eukaryota; kingdom Metazoa; phylum Chordata; class Actinopteri; order Cichliformes; family Pholidichthyidae; genus Pholidichthys; species Pholidichthys leucotaenia. The sequence continues at coordinate 162,703,251 of CM035844.1, read as the reverse complement.
CCGACATAACATTAGGCAACGATGATAAAAGCAGGTATGGACGCATGTGTTACACCTGTTCGGACGTTTTTGGAGCTTCCCGGTGAGCCACCTGTTCCTTGGTTGAGATGGTTCACTGCGTTCCAGACATACATGGTGGTGCTAAACCTTGGGAGGCTGGAGAAATTGAGGGCACGTGCATTGTTGGTCCATAATCTTGGAATGGAGGGACAGCGAATTTTGAGCATAATGGGCAACTGTGATAGCTTTGAAGAAGGGGTTGAGCTAATGGCGCGCCATTTTTGCGCCCAGGAAAGTGTCATTGTCCACAGAATCCAGTTTTGACAACGCCGCCAGTGGGTTGGCGAGTCTGTGCAATGGTTCGTAGCAGACCTGAGACTGCTGGCCAGCGAATGCCAGCTTGGACCGTTGGAGGAGGAGATGGTTGGTGACCAGTTGGCGGAACATACCAGCTGCCCTGCTATTAGGTCGAAACTGCTTACGTTCTTGGGTGAACTGACACTATCTATAGCCATCAAGTTAGCTCAGCAGCTGGAGGCTGTGGATAAACTATCACGGGATCTGAGTGGAAGTATGCCACACCAACAACTAGGATCACAGCCAATGGCGCATGCTGTGGACCCGGACAGCGATGATAGCGTGGAGGGTGATATGGACAACGCCAAAGCTGTGAAAATGAGGTCTGCCCCTTGAACGCCTGTACGTATGGGTTGTGGGTCCTGGAAGCACCGTTTTAAGGCCAGAGAGTGTCCGGTGAGAGGGAAGCGCTGCGGCAAGTATGGACACTTGCATCATTTCGCCAGGGCATGCCGCAAGTTTGAGCGGGGAAGTCCAAGATGCAAGGAGGACTCTCCTGCCCCCATGGTTGTCCATGCTGTGTCCCCGAGCACCAATGGATGCATGTACTGTATGGTGGAGTTGGACGGGGTGGTGGTGCCATTGTTGATTGACATGGGAGCAGTGGGCTCTGTGTGGAATTGGGCGACCGTGAGGTGTTTTTTCCCACATTACAGGATTGGAGGTGACCCAACGCCACTTTGCGGTTATGGTGGAGGGAGACTGACCACGATGGGAACACTGAGACTGACGGCCCGGTACAAGTCGGCCGAAGTGTGTGACCTGAGGTTCACCGTGACAGCCCGTGGTGAAAACATAATGGGATGCGATCTGTTTTATGGTCTGGGCTTCACCATTAAAAGCAGTGCTGGGGAGGAGTAGTTGGGCTGTGGTTTGTAGGACCAGCCAGTCCCGAGAATGGAAGACAGGGCTGTGTGGGATGAGAACATGCCTGGCACCCTGAAGAGTGAGCAAGACCAACATCGCCCAGGTCATCACAGGAGGGTCCCTGTGCCAGAGCTCAAGTTGCCCTGGACGAGGGTACTGGGTGGCACAGCGGGATGCCTGTGATGTTGGGTGAGGTCGAGAGGCTGGCTCCACCTGTTTCCGGATCTCGGCTGGAATGGGCCGGCGAACAGGGGGCCACAACGGCGATGGCGGCGGTGAAGGTAAAAGTGGTCGGGGCAGGACCGTCTGGCACAGTAGGACATGCCAAGCAGAGACACTGCAAGCCGAGTAGGGCCCCTCTGGGTGTCGCAGATGTGGTCTGGGCCTGGGAGAAGGCATGGTAGCGGCCAATTCAGGCCAAGGGGCGGAGCACCAGGGTCGGCTGCATGTGGTGGCCAGATGGGAGGACGCCTATCTCCAACTGTCGGATGGCTCATGGAGGAACCCAAATGAGCTGCGGTGTGCCTGGGAGAAGACTGGTGGACTTGGGCCTGGACATGGGACTCCTCGGGTGGTGTCGAAGAGGAGGTGCACCGGGGTTGAGACAGTCAACGGTGACCTGGGAAGTGGATTTCATCCTGGGGCGGACTGATGGAAGGACAGTCCGAGGATGGGGGGGGGGGGGGTGCATGGGTTTGTTCTTTATAGTTGATGCCTGGTTTAGATGTCATATACTGTATGTGTTTATATCCTGATTGTCATGAGGTTACGGCTTACTTGATGTTCATGGGGATTAATTTGATGTTATGTTTAGGATATGGCTGTATCTGTTTGAAGTATAAGCGGCAGATAAACCCGCTTCGCCGTGTGGGGTGAGATGGTAGTCTACCCATCTCCCCCTAGTTTTAGTTGTTTTGGAGTGACTGGGTTAGGTCATTTGTGTTGTGTTATCAAATTACTTTTACTGCACGATTCAGGTTCCAAATTGGGATGGGTCCATACTGTGTGTGTGTTTTTGTGGCTTTTTTGAAGGGGGAGAATGTTGTGTTGGAGTTTAGACTTTTACTTGTAAGGTACGAGTGGCGGCTCCACCTTCTGGTTCTGCCACCACCCGCGGCTATAAGAGGTCAGTGGATAGGAGGGGCGGTCTCTTTGCCATCTCTCTGCCTGACGGCTGCACTTGGGTGCTGTGTAGTGCCTTCTCAATAAACATGTGTTTAGTTTGACACCTGGCCTCGTCCTTGGCTCCCTATTACCGACATAACATATACTATATATGATCAATAGTTTTAAAAAAGGCCAAATATACCATAGTTTTGTCATTTCTGTGCACTCCTCCAAAAACCGTCATTTTGATTTATGTGAACAGCCCACATCACCAGAAACTGACCTGGCTGTTATGTATGTAAAACGTGAACCAATGATGAGACCGAATGGTGAACTAGACAGGACTTTGTTACAGACTCACAGATTATACAGAGGCGCTCCCGCTAGGCTGAGAGGTGGTCAAAGAGACCACCCCTCTTCCACACAGCCCTCTTATACTCCGGGTGGCGGTGGAACCAGAAGGTGGAGCCACCACCCGCGTCACACCATAATATGTCCTAAGAAGAACACTACACCCCTCTTCAAAATGGTCCTAAACACACATACAATCGATACCCTCCCCAATTTGGAACCCGAATCACGCACTAAAACTAGACAAATATATCAGAGCCTTTAACAGTCACACAAAACTACTAAAGCTAGGGGGAAACGGGTGGACTACTGTTCCACCCCCACACGGCTAGACGGATTATTCTGCCGTCTCTGCTACAATATAGTCATTTAAACATAAAATCGTCATGCTCCTAAAATAAGTAACATAAAACAATTCCCATAACAGAACATATATATAAACAGGTTATAACTCCATTAACAAATCCCACAAACAACTTGAATAATTCTCATTTCAACATCATGCATCAAATACATCAGGACAGCTACTATAACCCGGGCAATTTACATACTAACAACATGTATTGAACACATTGCCCCCGCAACTATCAGTCAGTCTCAGTAGAGAAACCACCCCCCGGGAGACCCATCAGGTGGGTCCCGTCCCGAGCATCTTCTTCTCTTTGTGCCCGGAGATGACCCACGACTGTCATGTTCTGGTGAGCGCATGCCCCCTCCTTCCATTTTCTCCTCACGTAATCATCACACCTCAGAGATTAGGCGCACCTGCTGCCTCTGTTCAGCCAGCGCTTATAAGGATCTGCTCTTTGGTGCCTCAGCGCTGGTTTGTTTGGGTATACTGCCTCACCTAGACACGAAGTATTGTTTAATGTTGTTGGTGAAGTTTTCACACTCACCTTCTCCTGTCATTTCTCTTCTCCAGGTTGCTGCCATCTGTGCGGGTGCGTCTTCAGGGATTGTGTGCGCTCACCAGCCCCATCGTCAACACTCAGCTGCTACTACTCTCCACCCGGTCAGACACAACCCACTTTCCCACGATCCACTTCATCCTGTTGGTTCATCTCTCCCCACTGGGGGTTTCTGGTGGTTCGTCTGTTCGGCCCGAGTAAGCGGCAGTCTAGTTTTTCCACTGCCTAGTCTCTATTCCTCGCTAACAGCTCTCGTCTCTCTCTCCACAGGCCACTTCCTCTGGCGAGTGACGTTTTCTGTAGCCGTGCTCCTGTTCCTTTTGAAATTTAATAAAACCTTTTAACATGTTTTTGTGTGTCCGGTGTGTTCTCCTGTTGTTGCATTTTGCACGTGGGCTGTCTATATAATAAATCATGACAGAACGAGCCAGTCATAACCTCGGCTCAGTGAATGCTGCAACACCAGAACATTCTGCTCTCGAACGCTTAGACGTGACCGAGAGACAGCTGGCCGTACTCACACAACAGCTGCAGACAATTATGCAGCAGCTGGGTACAGTCACCGAACATTTGGTTAACATGGCTCCTCCGGGCCCTCCCGCTCCTCCTGCCCCTGTTGTTCAGTCTGTAGTTCTCCGTACTATCTCTGTTCCCACACCTGCCCCGTGCGCGGGGGAGGTGGGGAAGTGCAAGGAGTTCTTATGTCAGGTACGGCTTTATCTGGGACAGGTGGGAGGAAGTACCCAGATGATACCGCAAAAATTCATTTTCTGACCCTTCTGCTTAGGGACCGGGCCCTGAGCTGGGCTCAGTCCATTCTTGACAGCCCGGAGGGGGCTGGATACACATTTTTTTTTTCCACAATATCTTTATTGAACCTTTTTTTTTTTTTTTTTAACAAACATGATACAAACAATCAAACACTAACACTAAAGTACTACAAAAAAAAAATGCACTAAAAACACCAACAACCACCAACAAAATCAAATCTTCAACAATGCTCCTCTGTTTAGTCTAGACAATCCAATACATAAGTATATATATTATGTTCACCAGTTTGGAATTTACAAGGTCCACACACATCATTCACCTTCTTCTTCAAGAGTTATGTTTAAATTTTTTACATAATCAATAAAAGGTCTCCATATATTCTCAAACACAATTTCCTTTGATTTCAGTATATATGTTATTCTTTCTAATGGAAGGTTTGTTAACATCTGTCTTAACCACTGAGTCACATCTGGTCTATGAGTCTTTTTCCATAATAGTGCAATACATTTTTTGGCATTAAGCAAACTGAGATCTATGAATGTTCTTTCACTTTTATTAAAATTATGCTTTTCTGGGTACAGACCCAACAAAAACAGTTTAGGATTCAATATGATTTGTTTTGAGATTATTTTTTCAATTGTTACCCTCACCTCTTCCCAAAACATTCTTATTAATCTACATTCCCATACACAATGAAATAGGGTTCCTTTACTTTCCATGCATTTTGTGCATGTATCTGGTATATTTTTGTTATATCTATTTAACTCCTCCGGTGTAACATACATCTGCATTAACCATTTGAAATGTATCAATTTAAGGCGTACATTTATTGATTTGGTTTGAGCTTCTGTACAAGCCAATTCCCATTGTTCCTCTGAAATTTCAGTTTGCAGATCTTCTTTCCAGTAGTTTAATCTTTTCAGTGAATTTTCACTTGAAGATAGTGTCAATGAGTTATAAAACTCTGAAATAATACCCTTTCTTTTACTATCTTTCATCAACATTTTTTCCAAGGATGAATAAATAGGTCGAGTGAGAGCTTTATTTTGATTTGATCGAATAAAGTTTCTAAGTTGAAGATATTTAAAAAAATGTGTTCTATTGAGATTAAATTTGATCCTCAGCTCTTCAAAAGACATTATGTTATCTGCACATGGCAAATATAAATCCTGAATCTTTTGTATCCCTCTTAAATTCCATACTTTAAATACAGCGTCCGCTCTCCCTGGTTTAAAATATTGGTTACCCCATATTGGACTAAATTGTGACAATAACTGTGGTTCTTTTAAATAGTTTTTAGCTTCACACCATATTTTGATCATATGCTTTACAAATGGATTTTTAACTTGTTTTTGTAATTTTTTTGCCGAATCTGAGTATATGAATATGGGAAGAGGTAAAGGTAAATTGTATGATTCCATTTCAGTCCAGTGAGGGAGATCATTTGATGAAAAATAATATGTCATAGACCTCAGTTGTGCCGACCAATAATACAACATAAAATTTGGACATTTCAGACCTCCACGATCAAATGGTAAATATAATAAAGACAGACGTAATCTAGCCCTCCTGTTGTTCCATATAAATTCCACTAACTTTTTTTTTATTCTTGAGAATAAATCTAAAGGTGGTGATAAGGGAATGTATTGAAATAAATAAAGTATTTTAGGTAAAATATTACTTTTAAGTATATTGATTCTCCCGATCATCGACATTGGTAGTGACATCCATCTCTGAGTTAACTCATTGATATCTGACATTAAGGCTTCATAGTTGACACTGGTGACTGATTCTAGCTTAGGCACAATTTGGATTCCTAAATATTTAAACTGATTTACAACATTGAATTGATTTACCTCAGGGTCTGGGTAATTTCTCTGGGTCTCATTTAGCATTAATATTGAAGATTTAGTTTTATTTATTTTATATCCTGATATTTCCCCAACATTCTTTATTAAATTCAACAAGGTTGGAATTGATTTTTTTAGATTCGACAAACAAAATTATGTCATCGGCGTACAGGGAGATTTTATGTTCTGTTGGTCCAACTTTAATTCCATATATTTGTGAATGTAAACGTATCGCTATCGCTAAAGGTTCAATTGCCATAGTAAACAGTAAAGGTGAAAGTGGACAGCCTTGTCAACATCCTCTATTGATTTTTATTGGTTTTGAAATATTGTTATTTGTTAGGATTTCTGCTGTAGCATTATTGTATATTATCTGAACCCATTTTATGAAATTATTTCCAAGTCCAAACCTTTGTAAGACTTCAAAAACAAAGGGCCATTCAACTCTATCAAAGGCCTTTTCGGCGTCCAGTGATAGGAGAGCTGTATCCGGTGCTTCTTTATTAAAATAAATAATATTAAATAGTCTTCTTACATTATGGAAGCCTTGTCTACCCTTTATAAAGCCATTCTGATCTCGATTAATAATATTTGGTAAAATTTCTTGTATTCGTCTTGCTAAAATTTTACAGATTATCTTAAGGTTGGCATTTAATAGGCTTATTGGTCTCATATTTTCACATTTATTAGAGGGCTTACCTGGTTTTGGCAGCAGTATAATTAAGGCATTATTCATGTATGATGGTAAATTATTATTTTGAAATGCTTCTAAAACCATTTCCAAAAAAGGTTTTATTAATTTATTCTTAAATTTTTTATAAAGGTCAACTGGAAGACCATCTGGTCCTGCACTTTTTCCTGATTTCATATTATCAATGGCTAGCCCAACTTCTTCTTGACTAATTTTAGACTCCAATATCTCCCTGTTTTCATTTGGAATACACGGTATAGATAGTTAGTTCAAAAACCCATTTAGTTTTGTTAAATCAGATTCATTTTTGGTATCATATAATTTTTCATAATAATCTCTAAAGGCTCTGTTAATTTCTAAAGGATCTATAACTACCTGTCCGTTACTTATAATACTGGTAATTGGTGTTTTAATTTCTAATTGTTTTATCTGCCATGCCAATAATTTTCCTGATTTTTCACCTTATTCATAAAAAGATTGTTTCAATCTTAGAAGACTCGAGGCAGCTCTATTTGCTGATTTTTTGTCGTATTCAGCTCTCAAAATCAGTAATTCATTCTCCAACCTTGGATCACTTCCTGCATACACTTTTTCCTGAAGACTTTTTATTTTATGTTCCAATTTGGCTCTCTCCTCTCGAGTCTTCTTAGATTTTGATCCTGTATAACTAATAATATGTCGCCTAATAAAAGCTTTGAAAGCCTCCCACTTTACACATGCTGATGTTTGTGTAGTATTGATGTCAAAGAACTCATCTGTTTTTCTATATACTTGACAAATTCCTCATCCTGAAGCCATTTATGCTGAAATTGCCATCTACCTGATTCCTTTGTCAATTTTTTATCTACATATATTAGACAGCAGGGTGCATGATCAGAGATCACGATGTTATCATAAAAGCAGTTTTGAATCTTGGACCTTAATTCTGTGGAAATCAAAAAATAATCAATACGTGAGAATGTCTTGTAGGTACTGGAATAACAAGAATAGGCTTTAACTTGTGGTTTCATTTCTCTCCATATATCTAACAATCTCAATTCTTTCATAAAATGATTAATAGTCATCCTACATCCATTGTGCGTACAATCCAGTCCTGTTGATCTATCTATACCTGGATTCAATGTACAATTAAAATCCCCTGCTATTATATGTTGCCCTGTAAGTGATGATAAGATAAGAAATAAATCAGCAAAGAACTTTTGATCATCTATATTGGGACCATATAAGTTCACACGATTTATATTTTCTAATAGCAAAGAACCTTGAATGATTACATATCTTCCAAATTTGTCTCCAATTACATTTTTCACTTGAAAAGGGACTGATTTATGTATGAGAGTCATAACTCCCCTGGCCCGGGATGAAAATGATGAGGTGAAGACACTTCCTTGCCATCTACTCCTAATTCTTTTTATATCCTCCTCTATTAGATGAGTTTCTTGTAAAAACACAATTTTTGAACCCATATCTTTTATTTTATTCATAACTTGTTTAAGTTTTTTTAAATTTTGTAGACCTCTGCAATTCCATGAAGTTAAATTAAGATTAACGCTTTGGTTTATGATCAATAGAGAGTTTGGGATTACCTTGCAGTGTAAACATGCTCATACAGAGAAGCAAAAACATGAGTGGTTGAACATTCATCCTACAAACTACACACAAACAAATTCCCCCTTCCCACACTTGTGGCAAACCCCCCAAAATCAAAAGAAAAATTCCGTCTCCCGATATAGCCATCGACTGCTCCACACCCACGGGGAACAGCCTAAGCCACTCCTTCATCCTCCCAATCACCCTAACTCTACTGCTTTTAATGACGTAACATTAACTCTCCTCTGTAGTTTTCCAACTTAACTCCAAAATTTTTAGCAACTTTGTACATCATAGTTTTTTTTTTTTTTTTTTTTTTTTTCCACAATATCTTTATTGAACCTTTTTTTTTTTTTTAACAAACATGATACAAACAATCAAACACTAACACTAAAGTACTACAAAAAAAAAAATGCACTAAAAACACCAACAACCACCAACAAAATCAAGTCTTCAACAATGCTCCTCTGTTTAGTCTAGACAATCCAATACATAAGTATACATATTATGTTCACCAGTTTGGAATTTACAAGGTCCACACACATCATTCACCTTCTTCTTCAAGAGTTATGTTTAAATTTTTTACATAATCAATAAAAGGTCTCCATATATTCTCAAACACAATTTCCTTTGATTTCAGTATATATGTTATTCTTTCTAATGGAAGGTTTGTTAACATCTGTCTTAACCACTGAGTCACATCTGGTCTATGAGTCTTTTTCCATAATAGTGCAATACATTTTTTGGCATTAAGCAAACTGAGGTCTATGAATGTTCTTTCACTTTTATTGAAATTATGCTTTTCTGGGTACAGACCCAACAAAAACAGTTTAGGATTCAATATGATTTGTTTTGAGATTATTTTTTCAATTGTTACCCTCACCTCTTCCCAAAACATTCTTATTAATCTACATTCCCATAAACAATGAAATAGGGTTCCTTTACTTTCCATGCATTTTGTGCATGTATCTGGTATATTTTTGTTATATCTATTTAACTCCTCCGGTGTAACATACATCCGCATTAACCATTTGAAATGTATCAATTTAAGGCGTGCATTTATTGATTTGGTTTGAGCTTCTGTACAAGCCAATTCCCATTGTTCCTCTGAAATTTCAATTTGCAGATCTTCTTTCCAGTAGTTTAATCTTTTCAGTGAATTTTCACTTGAAGATAGTGTCAATGAGTTATAAAACTCTGAAATAATACCCTTTCTTTTACTATCTTTCATCATCATTTTTTCCAAGGATGAATAAATAGGTCGAGTGAGAGCTTTATTTTGATTTGATCGAATAAAGTTTCTAAGTTGAAGATATTTAAAAAAATGTGTTCTATTGAGATTAAATTTGATCCTCAGCTCTTCAAAAGACATTATGTTGTCTGCAAATGGCAAATATAAATCCTGAATCTTTTGTATCCCTTTTAAATTCCATACTTTAAATACAGCGTCCGCTCTCCCTGGTTTAAAATATTGATTACCCCATATTGGACTAAATTGTGACAATAACTGTGGTTCTTTTAAATAGTTTTTAGCTTCACACCATATTTTGATCATATGCTTTACAAATGGATTTTTAACTTGTTTTTGTAATTTTTTTGCCGAATCTGAGTATATGAATATGGGAAGAGGTAAAGGTAAATTGTATGATTCCATTTCAGTCCAGTGAGGGAGATCATTTGATGAAAAATAATATGTCATAGACCTCAGTTGTGCCGACCAATAATACAACATAAAATTTGGACATTTCAGACCTCCACGATCAAATGGTAAATATAATAAAGACAGACGTAATCTAGCCCTCCTGTTGTTCCATATAAATTCCACTAACTTTTTTTTTATTCTTGAGAATAGATCTAAAGGTGGTGATAAGGGAATGTATTGAAATAAATAAAGTATTTTAGGTAAAATATTACTTTTAAGTATATTGATTCTCCCGATCATCGACATTGGTAGTGACATCCATCTCTGAGTTAACTCACTGATATCTGACATTAAGGCTTCATAGTTGACACTGGCGACTGATTCTAGCTTAGGCATAATTTGGATTCCTAAATATTTAAACTGATTTACAACATTGAATTGATTTACCTCAGGGGCTGGGTAATTTCTCTGGGTCTCATTTAGCATTAATATTGAAGATTTAGTTTTATTTATTTTATATCCTGATATTTCCCCAAAATTCTTTATTAAATTCAACAAGGTTGGAATTGATTTTTTTAGATTCGACATAAACAAAATTATATCATCGGCGTACAGGGAGATTTTATGTTCTGTTGGTCCAACTTTAATTCCATATATTTGTGAATGTAAACGTATCGCTATCGCTAAAGGTTCAATTGCCATAGTAAACAGTAAAGGTGAGAGTGGACAGCCTTGTCGACATCCTCTATTGATTTTTATTGGTTTTGAAATATTGTTATTTGTTAGGATTTCTGCTGTAGCATTATTGTATATTATTTGAACCCATTTTATGAAATTATTTCCAAGTCCAAACCTTTGTAGGACTTCAAAAAGAAAGGGCCATTCAACTCTATCAAAGGCCTTTTCGGCGTCCAATGATAGGAGAGCTGTATCCGGTGCTTCTTTATTAAAATAGATAATATTAAATAGTCTTCTTACATTATGGAAGCCTTGTCTACCCTTTATAAAGCCATTCTGATCTCGATTAATAATATTTGGTAAAATTTCTTGTATTCGTCTTGCTAAAATTTTACAGATTATCTTAAGGTCGGCGTTTAATAGGCTTATTGGTCTCATATTTTCACATTTATTAGAGGGCTTACCTGGTTTTGGCAGCAGTATAATTAAGGCATTATTTATGTATGATGGTAAATTATTATTTTGAAATGCTTCTAAAACCATTTCCAAAAAAGGTTTTATTAATTTATTCTTAAATTTTTTATAAAGGTCAACTGGAAGACCATCTGGTCCTGCACTTTTTCCTGATTTCATATTATCAATGGCTAGCCCAACTTCTTCTTGACTAATTTTAGACTCCAATATCTCCCTGTTTTCATTTGGAATACACGGTATAGATAGTTCGTTCAAAAACCCATTTAGTTTTGTTAAATCAGGTTCATTTTTGGTATCATAATTTTTCATAGTAATCTCTAAAGGCTCTATTAATTTCTAAAGGATCTATAACTACCTGTCCGTTACTTATAATACTGGTAATTGGTGTTTTAATTTCCAATTGTTTAATCTGCCATGCTAATAATTTTCCTGATTTTTCACCTTGTTCATAAAAAGATTGTTTCAATCTTAGAAGACTCGAGGCAGCTCTATTCGCTGATTTTTTGTCGTATTCAGCTCTCAAAATCAGTAATTCATTCTCCAACCTTGGGTCACTTCCTGCATACACTTTTTCCTGAAGATTTTTTATTTTATGTTCCAATTTAGCTCTCTCCTCTCGAGTCTTCTTAGATTTTGATCCTGTATAACTAATAATATGCCCCCTAATAAAAGCTTTGAAAGCCTCCCACTTTACACATGCTGATGTTTGTGTAGTATTGATGTCAAAGAACTCGTCTATCTGTTTTTCTATATACTTGACAAATTCCTCATCCTGAAGCCATTTATGCTGAAATTGCCATCTACCTGATTCCTTTGTCAATTTTTTATCTACATATATTAGACAACAGGGTGCATGATCAGAGATCACGATGTTATCATAAAAGCAGTTTTGAATCTTGGATCTTAATTCTGTGGAAATCAAAAAATAATCAATACGTGAGAATGTCTTGTAGGTACTGGAATAACAAGAATAGGCTTTAACTTGTGGTTTCATTTCTCTCCATATATCTAACAATCTCAATTCTTTCATAAAATGATTAATAGTCATCCTACATCCAATGTGCGTACAATCCAGTCCTGTTGATCTATCCACACCTGGATTCAATGTACAATTAAAATCCCCTGCTATTATATGTTGCCCTGTAAGTGATGATAAGATGAGAAATAAATTAGCAAAGAACTTCTGATCATCTATATTGGGACCATATAAGTTCACAAGATTTATATTTTCTAATAGCAAAGAACCTTGAATGATTACATATCTTCCAAATTTGTCTCCAATTACATTTTTCACTTGAAAAGGAACTGATTTATGTATGAGAGTCATAACTCCCCTGGCTCGGGATGAAAATGAAGAGGTGAATACACTTCCCTGCCATCTACTCCTAATTCTTTTAACATCCTCCTCTATCAGATGAGTTTCTTGTAAAAACACAATTCTTGAACCCATGTCCTTTATTTTATTCATAACTTGTTTAAGTTTTTTTAAATTTTGTAGACCTCTGCAATTCCATGAAGTTAAATTAAGATTAACACTTTGGTCCATGATCAATAGAGAGTTTGGGATTACCTTGCAGTGTAAACATGCTCATACAGAGAAGCAAAAACATGAGTGGTTGAACATTCATCCTACAAACTACACACAAACAAATTTCCCCTTCCCACACTTGTGGCAAACCCCCCAAAATCAAAAGAAAAATTCTGTCTCCCGATATAGCCATCAACCGTTCCACACCCACGGGGAACAGCCTAAGCCACTCCTTCTTCATCCTCCCAATCACCCTAACTCTACTGCTTTTAATGACGTAACATTAACTCTCCTCTGTAGTTTTCCAACTTAACTCCAAAATTTTTAACAACTTTGTACATCATAGTTTTTTTTTTTTGTTTGTTTTGTTTTTGTTTTGTTTTTTTTTTAATATATAATACAATCTATATTTTGTAAACTTACTATTTACTTCAAGTCAGTCAGATGCCTGTGCAAATGCTTAATTATTCTACCTTATATTTTGTTCATGCTTAGCTCCCACCAGTCTCTTCTTCTTCTTTGATCTTCTTGATGAACTCCTGCGCCTCCTCTGGGGTCTTGAAGATGTGGGTTCTGCCCTCATACGTGGTCAGCAGTCTCGCAGGATAGATTACACCATGACGAATCCCAAGGTTGCGCAGCTCCTTACGTACGGGATCAAACTGCTTCCTCAATTGCTGGATTCCTGTGGCCAAATCTGGGTAGAACCGCACCTGCTGGTCCTGGTGTTTAATCTCTCCTTTTTTAGCTCGTGCAGCGTTGAAGATCTTCATCCTGTCTCTGTTGTTAAGAAACTTCATAATTAAGGTCCTCGGCGGTCCCTTATCTCTCCGTGGGCCAATGCGATGTGCTTTTTCCAGAACCACTGCTGATTGCAACTCCTCGCTGCCCAGCACCTCCGGAATCCACTTTTCCAGAAAGGAACATACGTCCCGACCTTCTGATTCCTCTGGAAGACCCACCAGCCTCAAATTATTCTGTCTCGACCGAGATTCCAAATCCAAAATATTATCTTCCAGAGATTTATTTTTTTTTTCCAAAGTGCGCACCTTTAATTGAAGACGGGTGACGTCATCTTCAGCACTAGCGAGACGGAGCTCCATCTGCGCCGTTCGTTCTACACAGTCACCCAATTCCTTTCTTATTCCTTCCAACGCTGTCATAATCCCATCAAATCTAGAGGAAAAGTCCGCTCTCATTGAACTCATGGCAGCCATCAGCGCATCTGCGCCATTCCCCGCAGAAATCGCAGCGTTGCCAGCCTCCTCCGCCATATATGGAGCCCTGTTTGCTGCGTCACAGACCTGAAAGTCCGTTAATTTGGACTGTTTCGGCGGCTCGCTTTTTCCTTTTCCTGGTTTTCCAGCCTTAGGCTTCGCCGACATATCCTCGCCCAAATGCTGGGATACGTTCTGTCCCAAATGAGAGAGTTATTTGCCGATTTTTTTTCTCCAGGAGCAGAGCAGAGCGAGACACGTCCGTCCTACGTGGCAGCCATAACCGGAAGTCCTTTTTTTTTTTTTTTTTTTTTTTTTTTTAATATATAATACAATCTATATTTTGTAAACTTGCTATTTACTTCAAGTCAGTCAGATGCCTGTGTAAATGCTTAATTATTCTACCTTATATTTTGTTCATGCTTAGCTCCCACCAGTCTTCTTCTTCTTTGATCTTCTTGATGAACTCCTGCGCTTCCTCTGGGGTCTTGAAGATGTGGGTTCTGCCCTCATACGTGGTCAGCAGTCTCGCAGGATAGATTACACCATGACGAATCCCAAGGTTGCGCAGCTCCTTACGTATAGGATCAAACTGCTTCCTCAATTGTTGGATTCCTGTGGCCAAATCTGGGTAGAACCGCACCTGCTGGTCCTGGTGTTTAATCTCTCCTTTAGCTCGTGCAGCGTTGAAGATCTTCATCCTGTCTCTGTTGCTGAGAAACTTCATAATTAAGGTCCTCGGCGGTCCCTTATCTCTCCGTGGGCCAATACGGTGTGCATTTTCCAGAACCACTGCTGATTGCAACTCCGCGCTGCCCAGCACCTCCGGAATCCACTTTTCCAGAAAGGAACATGCGTCCCGACCTTCTGATTCCTCTGGAAGACCCACCAGCCTCAAGTTGTTCCGTCTCGACCGAGATTCCAAATCCAAAATATTATCTTCCAGACATTTATTTTTTTTTCCAAAGTGCGCACCTTTAATTGAAGACGGGTGACGTCATCTTCAGCACTAGAGAGACGGAGCTCCATCTGCGCCATTCGTTCTACACAGTCACCCAATTCCTTTCTCATTCCTTCCAACGCTGCCATAATCCCATCAAATCTAGAGGAAAAGTCCGCTCTCATTGAACTCATGGCAGCCATCAGCGCATCTGCGCCGCTCCCCGCAGACATCGCACCGTTGCCAGCCTCCTCCGCCATATATGGAGTTTTATTTGCTGCGTCACAGACCTGAAAGTCCGTTAATTTGGACTGTTTCGGCGGCTCGCTTTTTCCTCTACCTGGTTTTCCAGCCTTAGGCTTCGCCGACATATCCTCACCCAAACGCTGGGATACGTTCTGTCCCAAATGAGAGAGTTATTTGCCGATTTTTTTTCTCCAGGAGCAGAGCAGAGTGAGACACGTCCGTCTTATGTGGCAGCCATAACCGGAAGTCCGGCTGGATACACATTTGAGAAATTTGTGGTCGAATTCACCCCTGCGTTTGACCGTACGGAGAGTCAAGGGAACGTCATGAGTCACCTCTTGTCTCTCCACCAGGGTGCTCGGTCGGTGGCCAAGTACTCAGTGGAGTTTCAGGTCAAAGCGGCGGACTCAGGGTGGAACAAGGTTGCTCTACACAGCACGTTCCGCCACGGTTTAAACGCTCGCCTCTGTGACGACCTGGCAGTTCATGCAGTTCCTGACACTCTGGATGGTCTTATTGATCAGACTGACTGTTTAGATAACTGGTACCATGAGTGCGCGAAGGAGCGACAGTCCTCCTTTCGCCCGTCTGCTGTGCAGGTGCCCGTCTCGGCTACTGACACAGGGGCGCCAGTTCTTCTCCTGAGCGGATGGAGCTCAGCTGGTTTCGGTTAACAGACGTTGAACAGCGGCGGAAGAGAAGGATGGGCGCATGCATGTACTGTGCTTCTATGGAGCACAGAGTGGATGACTGCCCCTTGGTACCAAAAAGACGTGGCCCGTCAGTAGCTGTGAGGGGTCTGGCTGGCAGGACCAAGCTTAACCCCCCCGGTAATTTCTCTATTCCAGCCCTCGTCCAACTGCCGGGGCTCGAGAGGAGGGCTATGGCGTTAGTGGATTCAGGGGCAGAGGGAAATTTCATCTCTTCCCAGCTCGTTCGGGATATGGGCATTCCCACCCACAGATTGTCCCCACCCAAGAATATCACTACCCTATCTGGCCAAAAGATCGCTGTAGTCACGGAATACACAGCACACGTTGCAGTCCTTCTTTCCGGGAACGATTTGAACTTTCATTCCTAGTTTTTCCAAATTCATCCTCCTCGATGGTCCTTGGTTACCCGTGGCTCTGGAGGCATAACCCTATAAACTAGGCTAATAACTCCATCTCCTCCTGGAGTCCACACTGTTTGGCTTCTTGTTTGAGTTTGGCCGAGTGTTTGCCATCTCTCCCCATTTCTTCCCCCCTGGCCAAGCTGCTGGACCTCAGCCTGGTCCCCAAGGTCTATCACAACCTCGGGGAGGTTTCAGCAGGTCTCGAGTGCTGTCGCTTCCACCTCATTGCTCTTATGACTGCGCTGTGGAGCTCCTCCCAGGGGCCCGGCTGCCTTCCAGCCGACCCTATAGCATTTCTGGCTCGGAGAGGGAAGCTATGGAGAGATACATTAAAGACTCTCTGAATGCCAGCCTTATTTGGCCATCTTCGGCTCCACTCGGAGCAGGGGTCTTCTTTGTCAGAAAGAAAGACTGGTCGTTACATCCATGCATTGACTACCGGGAATTAAATGCGATCACTGTAAAAGATAAATATCCTCTGCCTCTGATTAACTCAGCATTTGAGCCCCTTCAGCGTGTGCGAGTATTCACTAAATTGGATCGCCGGAACGCTTACCATTTAATCCGTATTCGCGAAGAAGATGAGTGGAAGATGGCATTTAAAACTCACCTGGGGCAATTTGAGTATTTGGTCATGCCATTTGTACTCACTAACGCCCCCGCCGTCTTCCAGCAGCTCATTAACGATGTCCTTTGTGATATGGTTAACCGGTTCATTTTTGTGTATCTGGATGATATTCTAATTTTTTCTTGCTCGCCAGAGAAACATGAGGTCCATGTTAGGGACATGTTACAGCGGCTCTTGGAGAACCAGCTCTACGTTAAAGCCGAGAAGTGTGAGTTCTCCACCAATTCCACCTCCTTCTTGGGCTTCATAGTGGCTGAAGGGGAGCTGATTGCCAACCTGGCCAAGGTGAAGGCTGTGCTTGATTGGCCAGCACCCCACTCCCGCAGGGAGCTTCAACGCTTCCTGGGGTTTACAAATTTTTATCACAAGTTCATTCGGAACTATAGTGGGGTAGCACAGCCTCTTACGCAGCTGACCTCCATTAACGTGCTCATGACATGATTTTGACATTTTTTAGTATAAACCCAAAAGTCATTGTCGATGATCAATATAATAGTTACAAGCGCACCTGCATAACATATCATCAAAAAACAGCAGCCGCTGAGTGGACTGTGGCACCACCCACCGAATGAAGAAGGAGGCTGAAATGACATCAGTGAGAGAACGGACGCCGGTGTTGTTGACTGGAATGCCAGCAGCTTTGTAGCAGACAGTTTCTCTGGTTTCTTGTTTTAGTTTTACGGCTATGCCTTCGCATTGTGTCGCAGGCTTAGATAAACAGCAGGATGTGAAAGACCACATCACACACTTCATCTCCAACTGTCATAAGCTTCCTCGTGCGCTCCTTGTGCACTTTTACGCAGCGCACAGAGGAGGGGAAGGATGAATGGATTTACACACAGGATTCACCACAGCACATGTATTGAATATAAGACTGATGACAATAGTTCCCAAAAAGGTGAAGACTTACAAAAATAAACAGAAACACTTGCAGTTGGCGTTCAGGGCTGACATCGCCCAGCGAACGCATGGAGAGGAGACGTGTTAACCACGGTTGTGCCCCAGGGCCAACATCGCTTCAAGGGGCGCAACAGAACCACGGCTGTGTGGAGCGGCTAGCATGTCATGATAGTGTTGGCAATATTGGCTGGCTGACAACATGGCAGATGATGCACACAAAACATGAACAGCTGACTGTCAAAGAGAGAGGGGGCGTGGTTGGACCGGCGAATCTTGCACAGCGCCCACCTGAAAGTAGGTCAGAACGGCTGCCCAACAACCGCCGGCCAGAGCAGTGGCTACAGGCATGGAAAAGAAAAGGAACACAGACATAAAAACAAGATATCAAAAGATAATAGTACATAATAAACCCGATGCCTGAGCCACAGACAACGGTCAGAACCGAGCCTACAAGATAACATGGGCTCGGTTCGTGACACCGACTATATTGTATTCATTGCCACTAATTTGGACTTTTTCCTGCTATAATAATTAATTTAATATTTTTGATAGTTATAGTACATGTGTGCTATATATGAGTATTGTTTTTCTTGTGAAAATGAGGACTATCATTTGCTTCTATTGCTTTTATTACACTGGTCAACACCAAATTTATTGTCTAAGTATTGTCTAAGTTTTTAACTGACAATTTTGATGTACTGAATCCAAAAATCACATTGGTTTTGCTCAATCAGGTCAACTTTTTGAATTATGGCCACATGTTGTTTTATACATTTTTGTTTACATGTACGGGTATTTTCGCTTTATATGATGCAAAATTCTTTTTTATGCCTTGAAATTCTCTGAATTTTGAACAATGATGACGTAACATTAAATTTACATGTACTTACCTTTATATAAAGGTAAGTACATGTAAATTTACATGCATGTAAATTTACAAGTACATGCGTGTACTTACCTTTATATAAAGGTAAACCACTCACCCAGTTAAGGCCCTCCCCATTTTGGGACCCGAATCACGCACTAACAAACGGAAACTAATGTCTCTACATGACCTAACACATTCACACAACAAAATCTAAAATAGGGAGGATGGATGGACTGCCGTCCTGCCCACATGGCAAGGTGGATTATTCTGCCACCTGCTAAAGTAAATTAAAGTCCATTAATAACTAAAATAGTATGTCGTATTCCTAAACGAAGACAGAAAAAAAAAATCAAAATAATCCCTTATATAACATTCATAACAACATTAAGATTCATTATATAACATTCTCTTTAAAAAAAACCAACAAAAAAACAACACCAATGACAACACCAGAACTTCAATATGTACTATTTACAACCTAAGTGTTCCAGTAAAAAGGACATAACTGGCATAGGGGCCCAGGGCACCCTCTCAGTAGATGAGCCCCTGGAAACTGCTGGTCTTCAAGGTGGTGGCTAGCCCTCTGGATGCTGAAACCGCTCCTCTTCACTCTCAACTTCGTCCCACATCCAGCCTCATCTCCTGGAGTCTTCTCCCGGATACGCCGAAGCCGATTTGCATGCCACACCGAGCCGTCTGAAGTGCGCTGTGCCCAGTTTGTTCATGATGCACAGACACTCCCGATGCTCTTCAGGTTGTCATCTGGCCGATTTTCGCCGTGGACATCTTGGCTCCAAACCCAATCCAGGACCCTCAACAGGGCCCAGCTCGGCTTGAGACGTTGTTGTCAAGCACACTGATCCTCCGTGCTTCTCAGTCCTGCCCCGACATCTTCTAATACCATTGCAACGTTCACCATCATAGCCACAGCCCCTCCGTCCTTCCGCGGCCAGGCTCCAGAGGCATCTAGGGCCAGCCCATTGGTGTCGCTCGTCGATCTAGGTACTGAGCCTGGGCAAAATTGGTCCTGCTTGATCACCATGACGCCTGGTAGTTCTTCAGCCCGCACTGTGTGGATGGTTGTCGGGGGTGGGTGGAGTGATTTTTTCTGTGGGCTCTCCGGGTTAAATCCACGGCAGACCCTGGTAAAATGGTTCAAGCGACCACATCTGTTACAACGTGCTCCTCTCGCTGGACAATCCTTAGTCTTTTTGCGGTGTGTCGCAGACCCACAGCCCATACAAAGGGACTTTCCCAGGGCCACCCCCAGTTAGTAGTGTTGGCTGTCATCTCCTCGCCATCCAAGCTACCTTCACTGACTAGGTCCGTGGCATTTGTTGCGACAAGCGGCTCCGGCGGCTGCTGTGACTGGAGTCCAGTTAGCTCCGGAGCTAGCTTGCCCGCAGTTTCTATTTGGAGAGCTAACTTGACAGTTCTGGCTAATGTGAGTTTACTTGGCACCCAAACTTGTAGTAGCCCAGCTTGCAATGCGGTGCTACAAGTATGCTCTGCCAGCTGGTCATGAATCATTTCCTCCGCCAGTGTTCCGAAATGGCACTCGCTAGCCAGCTGCCTTAAATCGGCGACAAACTGCTGTGCGGGTTCACCTACCCATTGATGTCTCTGCCGAAAGTGGATCCTCCAGACTGTCACATTATCCGGGGTATTGAAATGGCTAGCTAGCAGCTCCGCTACCTCTTCGTGGGTGTCCGCAGCACCGAGCATTTGCAGGATCCGCTAGCCTTCTATGCCCAAATTGTGCACCAATAGCGCCTGGGCTCACTGCTTGTCAAGCTCCCCGAGCCCCAGCTGCAGCAACGTAGTTCTGATAGGCCTCGTACCACCTAGGCCAGGGCACAAGAGGTTCTCCGGGCACCTCAAGGAAAGGGCGAATAGGAACCATGCACGCCTCTGTGGTTTTAGCCAACGTCACCAGTGTTATGTCTGGAATTACCTTTGGTTCACAGAGGAGGCGAGGTGGCTTGGAACACAGCTTTACTGAATTCTCACTCACTCTGACAGCTACAGACAGGTTGGTGGCTAAGCTCCAGGCAAAACAGAAGAGTCTAGTAAGATGGCTGACCTGGCCTTATATTGGGTGGGGCGGAGGCGCCACCTGGTGGTGCATGTCCATCTTCATCCATCCATCCATCCATCTTCTACCGCTTAATCCTTTCGGGTCGCGGGGGGGCTGGAGCCTATCCCAGCATCTTTGGGCGAGAGGCAGGGTACACCCTGGACAGATTGCCAGTCCATCACAGGGCCAACACAGAGAGACAGACAACCATTCACTCTCACATCCATACCTAAGGACAATTTAGAATCCCCAGTTTTGATGCCAATTAACCTAACTTGCATGTTTTTGGCATGTGGGAGGAAACCGGAGAAATCCTGGAGTAAACCCACGCAGACACGGGGAGAACATGCAAACTCCACACAGAAGGGTCACTGATGGTCTGGGGGTGGGATCGAACCCACGATGGTCAAGGGTGGAATCGATCCCATGACCTTCTTGCTGTGCTGCCACTGTGCTAACCACTGCGCCACCGTGCTGCCCCATGTCCATCTTACACTTTCATATTAAATGACTACTGAATATAACACCAACCAGTTATAAGGTTTAGGGGGCAATCACTTTTTCACACAGGGCTATGTAGGTTTGGATTTTTTCCCCCTTAATAATAAACCCCTTCATTTAAAAACTGCATTTTGTGTTTACTTGTGCTATCTTTGTCTAATATTTAAATTTGTCTGATGATCTGAAACATTTAAGTGTGAAAAACGTACAAAAAATGAGAAATCAGGAAGGGCCCTTCTCATCCCTTCCTGGTTCCTTTACAGCATGATTTGTTGTGTTTTGAAGCTGGTCATACCAGCATACTATGCTGGTTTGGTGTTAGTTAAACCAGCATAGACCAGCATAAACCAGGATAGACCAGCATGAAAATCATACTGGTCTATGCTAGTTTTTCCAGCGGGGTGGGGGGGTGGGAACACTTTTTCACACCACTGTATAGCGCTTTTCATAGACACTCAAAGGCACTTTACAATGGATACATTATTCATTCACTCCACAGACAATGGTAGTGGTACTACTGCAGCCACAGCTGCCCTGGGGCAGACTGACAGAAACATGGCTGCCAATCTGCACCAATGGACGCTCCGACTGCTACCAGACATTTATACACATTCATGTCAAGTGTCATGGACACTGGAGGCCCAGGGATACAACGGCAGGATGTCTGGGGAGAGCGGGATTCCTGCTTGTTGTGAAGCCACAGCTTACAACAGACTGTGGGGATGTGACGACAGACACATGGGTGACGTCATCATGCCGTGCCTATGTATTTTTTTTTTATTTGTTTATTTATTTTGTATATTTATTTTCCCAGAGGGGAAATTCAGGGCATCCACCTGGATGGATGAAGCAGCCACGGTATGACACCATCCCTTCACCATTCTCACACATTTCACACCTAGGGCCACTTTAGAGTCTTTAGAGCATATAAGAGGACTGTTGGTGGGAGACGGCCTCTTTGGCACTCCACAATAGCGCAGTAGTCTGCGTCAGTTAGAGATTAGCTTGCTAGGTAGCACACTGTAACACGTGTTGTTAATAACTGTTGTTTAATAAAGTCATCGTTCGGTACAGCTCCTGCCTCCACTGTCCTATTTCCAGACATAACAATTGGCGACAAGGAGAAAAATTGGCCTTCTGGAGGAAAACTAATCATTTTCCTGAAGATGGAAGCGTGTCTGGCGCAACCACCACCATTCCTCGCAACCCCAGGTGAGCCACCCATTCCATGTCCTCGTTGGTTTGAGTCGCTTTAGACATTTGTGTCAGCTAGGAGCTTAGCTAACGCTAGTGAGTGTTGTTCACGTGCTGTGCTATGCTACTGCCTTGGCCTCGAGGGACTGTGTCTGTTGAAAGCACTGGGTCCTGCAGACACCTATAGCAAATGTACTGCCTTGTTGGCCGAACATTTCACTGCTCCACAGAAAGTGATGGCTCAGAGATTCATGTTTTACCAGCGCCGACAGCGACTGGACGAGTCGGTCCTACAGTACTGTAACGTCGGGGCCATTTTAAGGGAGCCAGGGATTTCCCAGCATGCTTTGCTGGTTTGAAACGTTACTGTGTGTGTTAAATGTGTTATTTCTGAGTTATACTGCTGTGTCATTATAACTGCATTATAATGACCCAGCAGTGTTTAGCAGGATTAGGGTAAGATGTATCATGTGTGTGTAACCATGATTCAAACGGAGGTCTGGGAGAATGACCTCCACTCTTCTGTGTGCTTAGAAGCAAGTTGGGGGTTGGGGTGTACAAAATAAATCTGGTTGATCACAGCCATCTGCTCCATTTTCTTTGTGTGAACCTTGCAAACGTCATAGTACATAGCTACCCCTCACTGTTTGGCTAACACTGTTCGGACACGTGGAGGACAGGTTAGTGCAATCACAGTTGAAGTGGTATGCCACAAATCCGATGATACAGGGCTTGCTGCAGGTGGAGCCGGACGACCGGACAGTAGCAGACACAGTGAAAAGGCTGCAGGAGTCGGTGTTGGGGGCGCTGCACCTTCTATCAGAGATGGAGGCAATGGAATTAGCATCCCAGCTGGAGATAACGACCCAAGTAGCATTGCAGCTAATGCCCCCCCCCCCAGTCACCTCAACTGGTACAAACAGGTGCCCCGGCTGCTGAGCCCGTTGACCTCACATCTTCTTAGGAGGGCCCTGTGATAGACGCCGTGGGACAGCGGGGCACCACAGCGTGCCGTCACAGTAGTAAACTCAGTTTGGACGACGACGGCTCGAGTCCATTGCACTCAGATGTGGACGCAGCCAACCCCTGCCTCGCACCGCATGCCGAGCAGAACCCAGCAGAACTGGAGCAGCCACAGGAGCCCCAGTCCCCAGCCACATGGGACCTGTAGCCAGTCCTCACGCAGCATGAGCATTCTCAAGCTGCTGCCGCATTGCAGGAGAGAGAGTATGATTCCCCGGATGTGGGGACAGCCGCTCCAAGCATGACACCACACGAAGAACAGAACACGGATAGAGAACACAGTTCGGAGAGAGGGCACAAACTGGGCTCGCCTCCGATCCTCGCCCAGTATAAGCCTCAATTAGCTGCTGTGGAGCTGCAGGAGAGGGAGATCGTGGAGAGAGGGGACCCCGGTGAATGATGACAACCTGGAGCACGTCCCATCACTGTGACCACAATCAGCACCAGAAGGGGGGGGGGGGGGAGCCAGGCTCATCTTCCATCTTCGCCCACCATCAGTCTCAGGGAGCCGCTGCAGCACTGCAAGATAGAGAGTTTGTGGCCCAGCAGCACTCAGCAGAGCATCGCCAACCTAGGGCACGTCCTGCTGCTGGCGTGAATGGCACGCCGCCACAACAGCAACCACCACCTGGGACGAGAGAGCAGCAGTGCCAGGTGCAGCCGAACTGGTCACTGCTCGCACTACTTGATTGGGTTCGGGTCCGACAATTTGGCCGCATGGACCCACAGACAGTCCCTTCATCGCAGATGAGAATCACCGCGCAGTTGGGGCCAGCCGCCTTTCAGGTGGCCGATGGCTTGAGATGGCACACCAGCCGTCTGGGAAAGGTAAGAGCAGCTGACCCAGATCAAGATGCGACTCTGGAGCTGACCCAGCTGGTGTGGGACCCGGGCTGGGACTTTACTGACGAGCGAGCTATGACTCCAGTGAGATGGTGCTCAGGTCCACTGCAGCCGGTGCCTCCAGGGGCGTGCCCACCGCGGGCTTGACTGAAGCCCCTGAAGTTGAACTGTAACAGTGACTGTGTTTTGCATTATTTAACAGAGCACGACTGCTTCAGAAGTGGCAGAATAATCCATGCAGTCTGTTACGTCCAACAAGCCTGGCAGTAAAGAGACGGACAAGGATGCTGCACTGGAATTGAGCTTTATTACAGAACGGCCAACACTACACTACATGTCGTATCACACGGAGTTGCCAGGGCAAGAGAGCCTGTAATGGCGGACACTTCCATATATATGTCGGCGTGATGATGCCATCAGCCGACTGCATCATCATGTCATACTTTGTATCAAAATCCCTTCACAACACAGTCGTGCAGGGCTAACCAGTTGTCTACCTGGTGCCCCAGGTTCTGTTTGGGAAAAAAAACAAAAACAAAAAAAAAAGAGCTGCTATGAATGTAAAAGCTGCTGCAAATTTAAAATGTTCATAGTGTTTTCTTGGTTTTCCCGGGGGGGGGGGGGGGAAGGGGTGAATCTGCAGCTTACAACAGACTGTGCGGACATGATGATGGACGCACTGGTGATGTCATCACGCTGTGCCTATGTAAGAGGATTGTTGGCGGGAGATGACCTCTTTGGCACTCTGCCTCCATGCCAGCAATTCCCTGTGTCAGTTAGAGGTTACCTCACTAGTTAGCACACTGTAACATGTGTTGTTAATAACTGTTGTTTAATAAAGTCATCGTTTGGTACAGCTCCTGCCTCCGCTGTCCTATTTCCAGACATAACACTGCTGTGCTTATTTTCTCCTTCAGTCATACAGTGGGGCAAAAAAGTATTTAGTCAGCCACCAATTGTGCAAGTTCTCCTACTTAAAAGATGAGAGAGGTCTCCAATTTTCGTCATAGGTATACCTCAACTATGAGAGACAAAATGAAAAAAAAAAAAAATCCAGAAAATCACAATGAAGGATTTTTAATGAATTAATTGGTAAATTCCTCGGTAAAATAAGTATTTGGTCAATAACAAAAGTTCATCTCAGTACTTTGTTATATACCCTTTGTTGGCAATGACAGAGGTCAAACGTTTTCTGTAAGTCTTCACAAGGTTTTCACGCACTGTTGCTGGTATTTTGGCCCATTCCTCCATGCAGATCTCCTCTAGAGCAGTGATGTTCTGGGGCTGTCGCTGGGCAACACGGACTTTCAACTCCCTCCAAAGATTTTCTATGGGGTTGAGATCTGGAGACTGGCTAGGCCACTCCAGGACCTTGAAATGCTTCTTACGAAGCAACTCCTTCATTGCCCAGGCAGTGTGTTTGGGATCATTGTCATGCTGAAAGATCCAGCCACGTTTCATCTTCAATGCCCTTGCTGATGGAAGGAGGTTTTCACTCAAAATCTCACGATACATGGCCCCATTCATTCTTTCCTTTACACAGATCAGTTGTCCTGGTCCCTTTGCAGAAAAACAGCCCCAAAGCATGATGTTTCCACCCCCATGCTTCACAGTAGGTATGGTGTTCTTTCTCCTCCAAACACGACAAGTTGAGTTTTTACCAAAAAGTTCTACTTTGGTTTCATCTGACCATATGACATTCTCCCAGTCCTCTTCTGGATCATCCAAATGCTCTCTAGCAAACTTCAGACGGGCCTGGACGTGTACTGGCTTAAGCAGGGCGACACGTCTGGCACTGCAGGATTTGAGTCCCTGGCGGCGTAGTGTGTTACTGATGGTAGCCTTTGTTACTTTGGTCCCAGCTCTCTGCAGGTCATTCACTAGGTCCCCCCGTGTGGTTCTGGGATTTTTGCTCACTGTTCTCGTGATCATTTTGACCCCACAGGGTGAGATCTTGCGTGGAGCCCCAGATCGAGGGAGATTATCAGTGGTCTTGTATGTCTTCCATTTTCTAATAATTGCTCCCACAGTTGATTTCTTCATACCAAGCTGCTTACCTATTGCAGATTCAGTCTTCCCAGCCTGGTGCAGGTCTACAATTTTGTTTCTGGTGTCCTCTGACAGCTCTTTGGTCTTGGCCATAGTGGAGTTTGGAGTCAGACTGTTTGAGGTTGTGGACAGGTGTCTTTTATACTGATAACGAGTTCAAACAGGTGCCATTAATACAGGTAACGAGTGGAGGACAGAGAAGCCTCTTAAAGAAGAAGTTACATGTCTGTGAGAGCCAGAAATCTTGCTTGTTTGTAGGTGACCAAATACTTATTTTACCGAGGAATTTACCAATTAATTCATTAAAAATCCTTCAATGTGATTTTCTTAACTTGCCCAACACTACCGGAGATGCAGTAGGATTTAGAGAGATGTCCAAACTGCATTTTGAGTGGCCACTGAAAAAAATTATTATAGATTTCAGTTTCCCCACACAGAGACACCAATTGCCAGTCAAATGTGTTTTAACACCCAATAACTATATTTTGACGTTCAGTTAATTCTGTCACCAGCGCATGAGCCCCTAATGCCTCCTCACCCCCCCACACACTGCACCAGTCACACAGCAGGCCGTAGCATGTCTTCGTCCTCAGAGTCAGGTTAGTGTTTTATGTATCTATAAAATGTAAAGAATCACTGTGTGTCCGTCTGCCTGTTCCACACATATCTCTTGAACCGTTAGTCAGACTGGCCTCAGATTTTATAAGTGCTTTGCTGAGGTTACGAGGGTGTGCATCCCCGAGTATGGAGTCGCTCAGTCAAAATATGCAATTTTTATCAATAAAAATTTAGCCACCGCTCTGTCTCTTCATGCCCTTCAGTGGGTGCAGGGTGTCGGATTGACTCCGTGCTGATTGGATAATAAGTGGCTTCACAGCCATGCTGATTGGATGATACACGGCATCATGACCTTGCTGACTGGATAATACGTGACATCACGACCAGTCAGTCACCACAGCGCTTTGCAAACAAAAAAAAGAAGTGAAAAGCAACAAATTTGACAAGAAAAAGAATACCGTAGTGAAGATGTAATGCTTAAAAAAATTATACTGCAATGTTGCCGTGATTGCATGTGTTTATAGGATAATTTGCGGAATGCTAGCAGGGACCCGGCGTCTGCCTTCTCGAAGCAGTGGGCAGAACATGGTCCTTCACATTAAAGCAAGCCTTGCCTGTCCGGTCAGCGGCAGACGGGAGTCGCTTTGCAGGACCACAACTCGCCATCGCCGATGCCGCTCCTCTCAGTGTGCTCGCACAGCTATCTAAAAAATTTAAAGCTAATAATTGTGGAGCAGAATGCCGGCTGCCCCGGCCTTGGATGCGCTCTGCAGAGCGTGCCCAAATGCCAAGTCACGTTTCGTTACCTTGTATTCATACATGTGTAATGACAATAAAGTTGAATCTCATCTCATATCATATGCGGCCACATGCACGGTTTGACTAAACGACGACCGTCACCAAACTAGACACAAAACCGCTCAAATAACAAAATAATTTTTATTTAAATATTTTCAGACAAATGGGCAACACTGATGCAACAGTTGCAGCCAAACAGGTCATTCTGCTGTGTATAATGTCGGTGTTTTGTACTTATAATATTCCTAAAATATAAAAGGATGCACTAGAATGGGTCTCCAATATTTGTAAACGTGTCCGGTTATAGTACTGCATGACTTTATTGACGATAGACTACAAACTACACATATAAACAAAAACAGTTATAATGATGACTGAACAACTCCCAATCCCCAAAGTGCAAGATGCAACACTTATGAATATAAGTCATAAAAGATCACACAAATAAGGGATCTGACAATAAATAAACAAGTGTTCTGAATATTCGCTAATATTGGATGTCCCATTCATTTTCAATAATTCTGTAATTAATATAAGATAAGATAAGCCTTTATTAGTCCCACAATGGGGAAATTCCAGGACTGCAACAGCACAGGGATAGCAACACTCAGAGCAATGATTTAGAAGATAAGAAAATAAGAGCAGTGAATATACATACAGGTATGTACACATAAATATATAAATATACGTATATACACAGTGTGGAGCATTGTAGCTAGATGGACTAAACAGCATAACCGTCTATTTAGTTACCCTACATGGTATGAATATGTACCCATACATATTGTCACCCTCCATAGCGACTGATATTGTCCTAGTTGTATACTGGAGGGGACCATTTGTGTAAGTCTGTTGTGTCTTTTGCATTCAATACTATTATGTTGTCACGGTTTTTTTTGCTATCTCTGTGAGCAGCCCTGCTTAGGTTATACAGTCTGACAGCCGTAGGTAGGAAGGACCTGCGAAACTTCTCTGTCGCGCATCTAGAATGATGTAGTCTACTGCTAAATGAGCTCCGTGCATTCAGTATGTCCTGCATAGGGTGGGACTCGGACTCCAGCAGAGATGACAGTTTAGCCACCATCCTTCTCTCTCCCATCTCCTCCGCTGGGTCAAGGTGCTGCCCCAGGACAGAGCTAGCTTTCTTGATTAGTTTGTTCAGTCTCTTCTTAGAGGCTGCTGTAATGCCGTTGCCCCAGCAGACCACTCCAAAAGTGATGGCTGATGCCACCACCGTGTGGTAGAATGTCTTCAAGAGCACCTCTTGTACACCAAAAGACCTGAGCCTCCTCAGTAGGAACAGCCTGCGCTGTCCCTTCTTGTAGAGTGCATCGGTATTGTGTGACCAGTCTAGTTTATTGTTCAGATGAACACCCAGGTACTTGTAGGATGTCACCATCTCAATGTCTGTTCCCTGGATGTTCACTGGTGCTGTGAGGGGTTGTCCTTGCCTGCGGCAGTCCACCACCAGCTCCTTAGTTTTCCTGGTGTTGATCTGGAGGCACTTCCGATGGCACCAGTCCACGAAGTCCTGGATAAGTCCTCTGTACTCAGCTTCATCTCCGTTGGAGATGAGACAGATGATTGCAGAGTCATCAGAGAACTTCTGTAGATGGCAGTGTGTTGTGTTGTGTGAGAAGTCCGCAGTATAAAGGGTGAACAGGAAGGGAGCCAAAACCATTCCCTGGGGTGTCCCCGTGCTGCCGATGATCGTGTTGGACACACAACCCCGGGTTCTCACAAACTGTGGCCAGTTAGTGAGGTAGTCCAGGATCCATGATGACAGGTGCTGGTCCACCCCTGCGCACAGCAGCTTGTCCTTCAGGATCACCGGTTGGATGGTGTTGAAAGCACTGGAGAAATCAAAGAAGATGATCCTCACGGCATTCCCGGGCTTCTCCAGGTGGGACAGGGAACGGTGAAGGAGGAAGATCACTGCATCCTCCACCCCAATGCCATGCTGGTAGGCAAACTGGAGTGGATCCATCGCTGGCCCTACCAAGGGGCGGAGGTGAGCAAGGAGCAGTCTCTCCAGGATCTTCATCATGTGAGACGTCAGGGCCACTGGTCTGTAGCTGTTCAGGTCTTTGGGGTGGGAAGTCTTTGGTACAGGTACCACACAAGATTTTTTCCGCAACTGTGGTATCCTCCCCAGCTTCAGGCTCAGGTTGAAGATGTGCTCCACAATCCCTCACAGCTGGTCTGCGCAGGACTTGAGGAGCTTCGTGCTGATGCTGTCCGGTCCCGAGGCCTTCCGTGCTTTGATCTTCCTCAGCTCCGTCCTCACCTGGGTCTTAGTGAGGATCAGGTTGGGGGGCTGTGTGCTGGGAGTGGGGTGTGGACAGCAGTTCTCGATGACTTTAAAGGCAGCAGTGGTTGGTGTGCAGTCGGGGGGGAGGGCGGTTGGTCAAACCTATTAAAAAACAGGTTCAGATTGTTGGCCCACTCCCTGCCCCCCCGTGGCCTGGGAGGAGGTATTCTGGAGCCCAGAGATGGTTTTAAGGTTTCTCCAGACCCCGCTGATGTCGCTCTGTTGCAGCTTGTCCTCCATCTTCTTCCTGAAGCTGTCCTTGCCTTCTCTGATCTTCCTCCTCAGGTCCCTCTGTACGGACTTCAGCATCTCCCTGTTCCCCAACTTGAAGATCCTCTTCTTCTCTCTCAGAAGTGTTTTTATCTCAGGGTTGATCCAGGGTTTGTTGTTCGAGCAACACCGTATTGTCTTGGTGGGTATGGTGTTGTCCACACAGAAGTTGATGTAATCTGTGATGGTGTGAGTGAGACCATCGATGTCCTCACCATGTGGACCGCAGAGCTGGTCCCAGGCAGTGGTTCCAAGACAGTCCTTTAAAGCGTCCATTGCCTCCTCCGACCATATCTTCACTGTGCGCATGACCGGAGGTTGTCTGTGTACTAGGGATTTGTACACCGGCAGGAGATGAACCAAGTTGTGATCCGATCTCCCGAGCGGGGGGAGTGGTGATGAGGTGTACACCTCCTTAGTGTTAGCATAGAATAAGTCCAGTTTTTTATTGTCTCTAATGTGGCATGTGACATACTGGGTGAATGTGGGCAGAATGGGGGACAGTGAAATATGGTTGAAATCACCGGAGATGAAGAGAAGAGCATCTGGGTGTTCTGTCAGCAGCCTGCCAGTTACTGAGTGAATGACGTCATGTGCTGTCCCCGCGTTCGCCGTAATATTCACACAATCAAATAATTCTTAGTACCATTCAGTTCCTTTTATATTTATCAGTCTACTATGTGATTGCCTACATATAGGCTACACCTCTTTGTATTCAATTTTCAAGCACAGCCTACATTTGGGCCTGTAAAGCCTAATCGGGCTACCTGTTTTCAGACAAAAATGCTTACTTTCTACAGGCATGCACTAGTTACCCTAAACCTGAGAATTTTCTGTTGCTGATGTGAGAGTACACACAGTAGGTGATGTGTTGGGTTTTTTTTTAAAAAAAAAAACACAAGAGGGATGCTAGATGTAGGGGATATTCATAAATTTAGCATATTGTACAACTACAAAGGTATAAAGGTAATTTCAGTACAAATTTGCAAAAACAAAGGTGCAACCATTTGAAAAAAGATGCTAATTTACCACTTAAGTCTCAAATTTACTATGAGAAAGTCCCAAATTTATGAGAAAAAGTCAAATTTTTGTGAGAAATAACTTCCAAAAAAAAAAAAAAAAAAAAAAAATCCAAGAAAAAAGAACTAAATTTACAACAATAAATTCACAAATTTACCAGAAAAAAACTGCCAGTTTTCTAGAACATTAAATTAAAAAAAAAAAAACTTCTCTCCCCTCTCATAAATGTCCAATTTTCTCACTAATTAAGGCTTTTCTTGTTAACGTTATCATTTTTCTTGGAAAGTTATAACTTTTTTGTTAATTTGCAACTTTTTCCTAGAAAATGTATTACTTTTGCAAAAAAAATTAGTACTCTATTATACTGTAAGTTTGCTATGTTTTGTGATAAAATTACCTTTCCCCACACACAAATTAAAAAAATATATATATACAGTATATACTGTATATACTCATGTCTGTCCACATTTCACCAAAATTGTTACTCTTCTGAGGCAATTGGCCTGATGGTCAATAAACTCACACACAATGATCCTTGTGAAAGATCATTGTGTAAAAAAGGGTAGATACTCAGAAGAAGACCGTTAAAAGCCAGGCCTGACATGATATCTGGCCCAGGAAACACGCACACAGGCTCGGGTGAGATTTAAGAGTTTTATTCAACAACAGGTGTATGTATGCGTGAGTGAGGAATGTAAATGTTTTCTTGGGGACTGGAAAGCACTGAGGGCAGAACAGAACACCATACAGCCAGGCAACCCTGAGGACAGAGCAGAGGACAATGGATGAGCAATTATCACAGCGGAGTGGTGAAAGTTGTAATGTGGCTTACTTGCAGACGTCTGGGTGGCTGGCATAGGCAAGAGATGCTCCTGCCTAGGAGACAGCGCCCTGCTGTGCTCGACGGAGAGTGACTGAGAGGGGAGGCGATGAAGGGATACTTCCGCCGCCGGGAGGATCCACCTGTGCACAGGGGAAGATCTTTGGAGAGCAGGTAAGTGATAACCTTACGTGAGGATGGCGAGTTGCGGCGTCAGCCGAGAGGAGTAGGCGAACGCAGAGCTTGAGCATGGAGATGAGCTGACGGCTCCAGGCCGAGGCTGCGGGCAGAGCAGGTTAAATAGAGACAGCCTAATGAAGCACAGGTGTGCGCACAGCTGGAGCGGATGACAGGTGGGAGCGAGTTGTGACAGTACCCCCCCCCCCCCGAGCAGCGCCTCCTGGCGCTGGCTTGTCAGGGTGCGCCCGGTGGAACTCCTCAATGAGTTGCTTGTCCAGCACGAAGGAGGGGCGCACCCAGCATCTGTGCTCTGGGCCATAACCCTCCCAGTCCACCAAATACTGCAACCCCCGGCCCCGACGTCGGGAGTCCAAGATAGCAGTGATGCTCCACGCCAGGTGTCCGTCGATCATTCTAGGAGGGGGCGGCACCTTGGGAGGAGGACAGAGAGGATTAGACACCACAGGTTTGACCTGAGAGACGTGAAAAGTGGGATGAACACGGAGGGGGGGGGGGGGGGCCAAACGCACAGCCACCGGGTTAACCACCTTCGTAACAGAATAAGGTCCGACGAAGCGTTGAGCCAGCTTCTTTTCCCCCTTCAGGTGAATATTCTGGGCTGACAACCATACCTGTTGACCCACCTGTTAGTGTGGCGCAGGCCTCCTGTGGCGATTAGCAGATTTGGAGTTGCGCGATGCCGCGTGTATCAGGGCCTGGCGCGTCTTAGTCCATAGCCGTCGACACCGTCTCAGATGGGCCTGGATGGAGGGGACTGCCACCTCACCTTCTTCCTCAGGGAACAGCAGGGGGTCGTAACCTAGGGATGCCCGAAAGGGGGACATCCCAATGGCTGAAGACAAAGTGGAGTTATGGGCATACTCCACCCAGGGAAGATGAATGCTCCAGGAAGAGGGACTGGAGGAGGCGACGCAGCGCAGAGCAGCCTCCAGCTCCTGGTTGGTGCGCTCGCACTGCCATTTGATTGTGGATGATGTCCCGAAGACAGGCTAACCGTGGCTCCCAGAGTGTTACAGAAGCTCTTCCAGACTTTGGACACGAATTGTGGCCCCCTATCAGAAACGATGTCAGCTGGGATGCCATGCAGCCTGACCACATGCTGCACCAAAAGATCGGCAGTCTTGCGTACCGCGGGGAGCCCGGGGAGAGGCACAGAGTGGGCCGCCTTGGAGAACCAGTCCACAATGGTCAAGATGGTATTATATGAGTTGGAGACAGGCAGGCCGGTGACAAAGTCCAAGGCAATGTGTGACCAGGGCCTACTGGGGACCGGCAAGGGGTGGAGAAGACCCGCAGGGGGAGAATTAGACGACTTATTCATGGCACACTGAGGGCAGGCGCGCACGTAGTTGGAGACGTCTTCCCGGAGCCCGGGCCACCAAAAGGACCGCTGGAGGAGATCTACCGACCGGGAGACACCAGGATGGCAAGCGAGCTTTGAGGTATGTGCCCAGTGAATGACGTCACCTCGGACCGATGAGGGCACAAACAATTTCCCCGCTGGCCCGCCGCCAGGGTCAGGTTTGGATTCCAGTGTCTTCAGAACCCTGTCTCTGATGGACCAGGAAACAGCCTCCATGACGCATGAAGCAGGAACAACGGTATGGACCCCCTCTTCCGGTGCTTCTGGGGTGAACAGTCTGGACAACACGTCTAACTTCTTATTCTTGGATGCCGGGCGGTAAGTAATAGTGAACCTGAACCTAGCAAAGAACAGCGACCAGTGCGCCTGGCGGGCATTCAGGCGCTTGGCCGTCCTGATGTATTCCAAGTTCTTATGGTCGGTCCAGACCACGAAAGGCTGAGCTGCCCCTTCCAACCAGTGGCGCCACTCCTGCAGCGCGAGCTTCACGGCCAGGAGCTTTCTGTCGCTGATGTCATAATTACGCTCGGCTGAGGAGAGGCGCTTGGAGTAGAAAGCGCAGGGGCGCAGCGCCCCGTCCGTCGGGGAGCGCTGAGACAAAACCGCCCCGACCCCAGTGTGAGACGCATCCACTTCGACAAAACACTGCAGCGCTGGATCCACAAGAGAAAGGACCCGGGAGGATGCGAATTCCCTTTTAAGGGTCTCGAAGGCCGTCTCTGCTTCCGTCGTCCACTGGAAGTGCACCTTAGGCGAGGTGAGGCGGGTCAGAGGGGGAGTGATGGAGCTGTACCCTGGAACAAAGCGGCGGTAAAAATTAGCGAACCGCAAGAATTGCTCAACCTGCTTCCTCGAGGAGGGGGAAGGCCACTCGACCACTGCTTTAACCTTGGCTGGGTCGGGGAGGAGCTGATTATGCGAGACAATAAAACCCAGGAAGGAGGTAGTATTAGTGAAGAATTTGCACTTTTCAGCCTTGACGTACAGCTTATTCTCCAAAAGGCATTGAAGGACCCGCCTCACATGGACAAGATGCTCTTCCCGGGATCGGGAGAAGATCAAAATATCATCCAGGTAGACGAAAACGAAGACTCCCAGGAAATCACGAAGGACATCATTGATCAAGCGTTGCAAGACAGCAGGAGCGTTGGTGAACCCAAACGGCATGACAAGGTATTCAAAGTGGCCGCTGGGCGTTCGGAAGGCCGTCTTCCACTCGTCACCCTCCCGGATCCGGACGAGGTGATAAGCGCTGCGGAGGTCCAACTTTGAGAACCAGGACGCCCCCTGGAGGGAATTGAAGGCTGAGTCCATTAGCGGCAGAGTATAACGATCCTTCACAGTGATGTCATTAAGGGCTCTAAAGTCAATACTTGGCCTTAAGGACCCGTCCTTCGCCACAAAAAAGAACCCAGCACCCAGGGGGGATGAAGAGGGGCAAATGATTCCGGCATTGAGGGATTCCCGAATATAGGTGTCCATGGCCTCCCGTTCCGGGGCAGACAGGCTGTAAAGGCGGCCAGATGGGAGAGGCGCCCCCTGCAGGAGATCGATGGCACAGTCATAAGGGCGATGGGGTGGGAGGGATAACACCTTAGACTTGCTGAACACAAGACCCAGGTCGTGAAACTCCGGCGGAACTGCAGAGAGGTCCGGCGGGGCGGGGTCAAGGGCGGGGGGGGCACAGACGGGGCACAGGCCGCAGACTGGAGACAGGTTCCCAAACAAAAGGTGCTCCAAGATAGGATGCAACCGGTCTGCCAATCAAACACAGGGTTGTGGAGGCGTAGCCATGGGTAGCCTAAGATGATGGGCGCCGCAGAGGTGGGAAGGACATAAAAGCTAAGGTCCTCACGATGATTGCCGGAGATGATGACGGAAATGGGCTTGGTTATATGAGTGACCTTCTCCAGGGGAAAACTGGTGAGAGCGACGAGATGAAGAGGAGTGGGCAAGGCTTGGCATTGGATGCCCAGGCGGGTTGCCAGACTCTTAGAAATAAAACTTTGTTCAGCCCCCGAGTCCACCAGTGCGTGAGATGCGTGACCAATGGAGTTGTGGCAAAGCCTAATTGGAACCTGACATTTTGAGAGGGGATTTGACTGGGTTACGTCCGCGAGGCCCCCTACAGTGACTCGCGGACTTCCCCTTTTGGCTTCACCGGGCAGGTTTCCAAGGGATGCTGGTCGTCTCCGCAATACATGCAGAGACCCAGCTCCCGGCGGCGCTGTTTCTCCGCTAAAGAAAGTCTAGCCCGCCCGATGATCATAGCATCGGGACCATCGGCGACCTCCGGAGGAGGCAACGCCAGGGGGCGAGACTGAGGAGCGCGGATAGGAACTCCGCGCGAGTGGCTGAATGATTTCCGCTCGGCGGCTCGCTCCCTCAGCCTGTTATCCAAACTAATGGCCAAAGAAATTAATTCTGGCAGCTGATCCGGCTGGTCCCGGCTGGCCAGTTCATCCCGCAAATCAGAATTTAGACTACGGATGAATAGGCTGCAAAGGGCGGCATCACACCAACCAACCTCTTCCGCCGCCACCCGGAAGTCGACAGCGTAGTCAGCCGCTTAGCGGCTACCCTGGCGAAGGCTAAGTAGCCGCTCGGCCAACACGCTATCGCGATCCGAATGATCAAAGACCTCAAAAAAAATCTTGCACGAACTGGGTATAGGTCAAGGTTGCGTAGCTGGGCTTCGCCATAACGGCGTAAGCCCAGGCTAATGCTCGCCCTTCCAGAAGATTAGAAACGTACCCAATTCGGCTTTGGTCTGACGGGAAGTCCCCGGGCACGCACTGGAACACCGTCTCACACTGTAGAATAAACCCGCGCGCTCTGCCGAGCTTTCCACTAAAGCGCGCGGGGGTGGGAATAAGAGTGAGATGAGTCGGCAGACCCGGGGCAGAGGAGCTGGCTTGAGGAGCGGGAGGAACTGACCCGTCGAGCTGGGACGGAGGGAGCACCTGCGGAGGATCGAGGCGGCCCAACCGGTTAGTTATGGTGGTTAGCTGATTTAGGATGACCTGCTGTTGATGAACAATTAAGTCCACCCGAGCCTCGAGGTTGGAGAGACGGCGTACATACCCGCTGTTCGCTGGGCCGCTGTGCTGGAGCCGTACTGACGTGATATCTGGTCCAGGAAACACGCACACAGGCTCGGGTGAGATTTAAGAGTTTTATTCAACAACAGGTGTATGTATGCGTGAGTGAGGAATGTAAATGTTTTCTTGGGGACTGGAAAGCACCGAGGGCAGAACAGAACACCGTACAGCCAGGCAACCCTGAGGACAGAGCAGAGGACAGCGGATGAGCAATTATCACAGTGGAGTGGTGAAAGTTGTAATGTGGCTTACTTGCAGACGTCTGGGTGGCTGGCGTAGGCAAGAGATGCTCCCGCCTGGGAGACAGCGCCCTGCTGTGCTCGACGGAGAGAGACTGAGAAGAGAGGCGATGAAGGGATACTTCCGCCGCCGGGAGGATCCACCTGTGCACAGGGGAAGATCTTTGGAGAGCAGGTAAGTGATAACCTTACGTGAGGATGGCGAGTTGCGGCGTCGGCCGAGAGGAGTAAGCGAACGCAGAGCTTGAGCATGGAGATGAGCTGACGGCTCCAGGCCGAGGCTGCGGGCAGAGCAGGTTAAATAGAGGCAGCCTAATGAAGCACAGGTGTGCACACGGCTGGAGCGGATGACAGGCGGGAGCGAGTTGCGACAGGGCCAGTCTCTCTGTCACTAGCTTAGATATATTTAAAATCAGTAGTAGGGTAATAGTCTTTAGAGCTAAAGTTTGGACCTTTAAAAACGTGGTCCGGACCTCCAGGCCAGGGGTTAAAGACTGGGTTCAAAGGTCATTGGGTAAAATCTTCAGGCAACAGAAACTACTGGCATGGCTAAAATGTTACATGGCTAAATTATCTGTTATTTCACATAACTCAAGTAACAATTATGTGAGGTAATGCATAACACACTCTGTCCTTGTGTTTGTGTTCACACACTGTAAAATTTGTCTCAGGGCCTGTGTTTCTACATGCTGTAAAAAATTGTTTCCTCAACCAATTCTGTAAAAATCACAATGAACATCCCCCACAGCAGGAGCATTGTCTGCCATCTCTGAATGCTTTATTTATTAGGTAAAGTACATTTTACTGCAGGTACAATGATAACCATCAACACAATTACTGATTTAAAAAAAGTTTCGTTAAAATGCTTAATAATGAAAAAAAAAACTTGAAATGAAAATAAAGGACACGAATATGTATAAAGCAAGAATAGATAGCTGCTGATATACAAGTGAAATAATGTATTAATGCAAAAGAAGGTTGCAGGATAGTAATAACACTGGTCAACACCAAATTTATTGTCTAAGTTGTTTTTTTTAGCTGATTTAGGACAATTATGATGTGCTGAATCCAAAAATCACATTGGTTTTGCTCTATCAGGTTAACTTTTTGAATTATGGCCACATGTTTTATACACCACAGGTGATACAATAAGCAAAAACGCTGCTATAAAAGACTCCATTTTCATAAAGAACACAGACGAGAGAGAGGTCATTGAAATTGTTAAATCGTTTAAAAGTAAAACATCTACGGACTGTGATGGTATTGACATGCTCTTAGTCAAAACTATTATTGAATGCTTAGTGAAACCACTGACGTATATCTGTAACCTGTCTCTCCAAACAGGTATATTTCCCAATGCAATGAAAATAGCTAAAGTAATTCCAATATACACTACCGTTCAAAAGTTTGGGGTCACCTCAGACAATTTTGTGTTTTCCATGAAAAGTCACACTTTTATTTACCACCATGAGTTGTAAAATGAATAGAAAATATAGTCAAGACATTGACAAGGTTAGAAATAATGATTTGTATTTGAAATAATTTTTTCCTTCAAACTTTGCTTTCGTCAAAGAATCCTCCATTTGAAGCAATTACAGCATTGCAGACCTAACATGATTGCACAAGGGTTTTCTAATCATCCATTAGCCTTCTGACGCAATGAGCAAACACATTGTACCATTAGAACACTGGAGTGATAGTTGCTGGAAATGGGCCTCTATACACCTATGTAGATATTGCACCAAAAACCAGACATTTGCAGCTAGAATAGTCATTTACCACATTAGCAATGTATAGAGTGTATTTCTGATTAGTTTAAAGTTATCTTCATTGAAAAAAAGTGCTTTTCTTTCAAAAATAAGGAAATTTCTAAATGACCCCAAACTTTTGAAAGGTAATGTACAAGACGGGTGACAGAGGGGAACTTTCAGACTATAGACCAATTTCACTATTGCCGCAATTTTTCAAGATACTTGAAAAAAATATTCTATGAGAGAACTGACAACTTCATACTGAAGAATAATTTATTGTGTGAGCAGCAATATGGGTTCAGACAAGAGGACAACTGCATTTGCTCTAATGGAATTTATAGAAAAAATATCAACTGCCATTGAAAATAAAGAGTATTCAGTTGGGGTATTCCTGGATCTTAAAAAAGCATTTGATACAGTGGATCATAATTTATTATTAAAGAAACTACAAAATTGTGGTATTAGGGGAGTAGCACTGTCAT
This sequence comes from Pholidichthys leucotaenia, assembly GCA_020510985.1. Taxonomy (NCBI): domain Eukaryota; kingdom Metazoa; phylum Chordata; class Actinopteri; order Cichliformes; family Pholidichthyidae; genus Pholidichthys; species Pholidichthys leucotaenia. The sequence continues at coordinate 162,663,923 of CM035844.1, read as the reverse complement.
GGTTATGTAGTTACTTAACCTCTTGCGCTCCGTTGTCCCACGGGTGGGCAAGTCTCTGCGTCCTAGAGCGCACGAGAGCGCATGAGGGCACTCTCGTGCGCTCTAGGACGCATGATGGAGATTGTGATGTAGGTGGTGTATGGCGTCCAAGTGCGCACTGAAAATAAAAGCTGCAGACACAACAGATTAGTTCATCTGATTGACCTCTCATTCGACTAATAAGAGCCTTGAATTGGGTTTCTTAAACCTTGAAGAGCCAATGAATGAAAACCTAGGAAGGAGGACCCACCTACTGTGAATGCAGGAGCCAATTGAAGCACAGAAGTTCGGGCTGGGTGAAGAGAGACTTACTGCTGCAACAGATGAAAATAAGGACGCTGGAAGAACCTGCTACAGACCCAGCAGAGACCACCCACAAGTGCGACCTGCACTCATTCCAGCAGAATAGACGTTTAGGATTCTCTTTCGTCATCATAGACCGACGGAGGCCGACTACAAAGGTTGTAAATCATTTGCCAAAACCGCAATAATGGAATTATATTTTGACCGGGATCCACGAGCGGACCAGTGTCGCGTTCGTCTGACAATGGGGAAGAGAAGTTGGCCAGGACAATGTGGCTGTGAAGAGGTAAGGTGTTATAAGCTAAATTATTATTTATCCCTGAAAATTGTAATCAAAAAATGACTTTTGACCGATCGGTAAATTACAACTGTACGGCGCACGAAGTACGAAGTGCGTGCGCCGCGTTACACGGTTCTTCGCCGCCTCCGAACCGTGAACGCCCCCCCCCCCCCGCCACTACGATTCTGTAGCAGGGGGGTGGGGGGAGCCGCGGTGACAGCGTTGCTGTGGAAACATGCCACATCCGAGTGTAATCCGTCATGTAGCGAGGGCCGATCTCCGTCCTCTGTAGCGGGGGGGTGGGGTGGGGGAACAACCCCCCCCACACACACACACACAGCCCTGAATGTGACCTTTCATTTGAGTCCAAGATGAAGCTCCTATGTTGAATCATTCAAAAGTTAGACGTTTTTCCAAACTGTGCCATTTGGCACAATTTGGCACAGTTCCAAAACACCTGGGAACTACCTGAGGAAAAAGCTGTGCAATATATTCATTTTTTGTGGTATTGTTACAAAATTTGGACCTCAGCTGGATAACACTTGGTTCTACATTTCTGTTGCATTTTCCAGCCCGGATCTGAAGCTGTGTGTTATTTGCAAGCATTTGTATCCAAAAAAAACACCCAGGCCAAATTTATTTTCTTCAGGTTCACTATGTTTAGATGACTGTAACTCAGTGGCCGGAGCACTTGGAGAGATCATGTTTTTTTTTTTGCCAAAAAATTCAAAGTGTTTTCTTTTAAATGAGACCAACCCCATGAAGATGCTCCAAAGGGTTGAATAACAGCTTTCGATTTACTTTGGGCACATTATTTTTTGGCGTTTTTAGGAAAATTGACCGGAGTGCAAGGGGTTAAAGAATAGATATCAGTATGTATGTGTTGGTAACAAAAACTCAGTTATTGAAGGTTACTTGTGGAGTCCCACAGGGTTCAGTTTTGGGGCCATTGTTATTCAATATGTATATAAATGATATATGTAAAGTTTCAGAAAAAATGCATTTAATATTGTTTGCGGATGACACCAATTTATTATGCAGTGGAAGCAATTTGGAACAACTTTTGGATACACTCGGAAAGGAATTAGGAAAGCTTAAACTGTGGTTTGATTCAAACAAATTAACGCTCAATTTAAGTAAGACAAAATTTAAAGTTTTTAACAACCATCACAACAACTTAGTATCTAAACTCAGTGTAAATGGTGTAGAGATTGAAAGGGTATCCGAAACTAAATTTCTTGGTGTAATAATTGATAATAAACTGTGTTGGAAGTCACATATTAATTATATTAAAGGTAAAATATCCAAATCAATTGCAATACTACACAGAGTGAAATATTTGCTGAATCAACCCACACTATATACCTTGTATCATTCATTAATACTCCCATACATGACATATTGTACTGAAGTATGGGGAAATACATATAAAACAAACATACAGTATATCCAGTCTTTATGCTTCAGAAGAGAGCTATTAGAATAATAAACAAAGCTGCTTACAGGGAACCAACAAACCCACTTTTTCTTAAATTAAAAGCTCTCAAGTTGAAAGATCTGGTTGACTTTAAAACTGCAGTAATAATGTTTAAAGTGAAGAATCTATCACTGCCCGCAAATATCCAAAAGCTGTTCCAAATAAGGGAGAAACAATATCATTTCAGAGGAACATGTATATTTTAAAAACCTTCAGTGAGAACTACCACCAAGCAACACTGTGTTTCAGTGCAAGGAGTCAGATTATGGAACGATTTTGGACCCGAATTAAAATCATGTACAACGCTTGGACAATTTAAACAAAAACTAAAGGAAGAAATACTCCAAACATATATACAAGATGACATGTAAAATCACATAAGGATTGTCATATCCAGTCTGCGTTGTGTTGTTGCTTAGTTTTTTTTTTGTCACATTTTGTCTTAGCTTTGTTCTGAATTGTAATCGCTCTTGTTTGTTTTTCTTTTGAATTCTTGGATGGAATATGGGTGGGCAATATAAGCTGCGGCTTCAGCCATCACCCATTTCAGATAACTTATGTTGAACTGTATAATCAGAGGAGTTATTGTCTAATTTGACCTTGTTGGATTTTCTTTCCCCCTTTGTTATATTATTCTGTTTCTTTTAATCTGTACTTTTAATCTATCCGAAAAAAAAGATTGATACGTTTTTGTTTACATGTACGGGTATTTTTGCATTATATGATGCAACATTCCTTTTTATGTCTTTAAATTCTCTGAATTTTGAACAATGATGACATAACATTCAATTTACATGTACTTTACCTTAAGTACATGCACAGTACTAAGTAAGTACTGTACAGGTTTTTACTTAGCAACTGATCAAGAGAAACAGATGTCATTTTCGGATTCAGTGGTGCAAAATTGTCTTAAATCAGTTGAAAAAAAAAAAAAACACAGACAACTTACAAAAAAAATTATTTTTGCAACCCTGTGTAATGTTTAATATATGTAATATTAAAATGTAAACGTTAAAAGCAACAACTTCACACACAAAATGGTTACAACTCAGTAGTCAGATATAGAAAATATATTCTTTTGAAAGTTTAGCATCATCTTTATAAAAACCTGATTTCATATATAGCTGCACAATGAAGTAAAAACACAATACTGTTGTTTTTAAATACAGTATCCACACCACATTTTCATCTTAAAAATGATTGAAAGTCCATTTATAAAAATAATTCCATTATGCATCTTCAGATTATAAAGTGTTATGTGCTATTTGATGCTGATAGATACAAAATTGCTTGCATTATCTGAATTAAACATTTTTTTTAAAGTTTCTTTTATTGTAAGCAATAATGAGAACAACATTAAGTAACTTGTTGTATAGATACTGTATGTGGTTTTGGAGGGAATTACTCTGTGCCAGAGGACTTCAGAAGATCCTCCTCAGCTGCACCAGAGTCTGATATTTCTGTCTTGCTTTCTTTGGTTGCATATGCTAGACAGTAGTCATTAGCTGCCTGTGTCTTGTTTTCATTTACATTTGTCAAGGCAGAAATATCCTCAGTGATGGATACATTCTGGTAGTTGTTGCAGGTCTGGTTGGTCATGTTTTGGTAGAGCTGGAAATGAGGTGATAAAGCTGCTTATAGAATAATGGTAAACTAAACTTTATTGATTAGAATCTGTTGAAAACATTTCCTTCCAGCCTCACCTGCTCCTCTCTGTCTGTCAGGTGGTCATACATGAAGGACACCACCTTGGAGAAAGATGGGCGACTGCAGGGTTCCAGGGCCCAACACCTACACATCATCTCATACCTGGAAAAGAAAGTCCTGTTTGTTTTTTCATCAATGGAAAAAAGAAACTTCTAATTTTTGCCACAGACTTTGATATTTGAAGCTAAGTCAACCATGATGTCTCTCTATTCAAAAGGTTTCGACTAAAATACAGACAGCGAAATCAGAGGGTACTGCACTATTACTGCCATATTCTACTACTAAATAGAATATGGAAAGAATGAACCAAATGTTCCTCTACTTAATTAGTTTGGTTTTAAAAACAGTTTTGCTAGTACCAAGACGTATGAAAATCTTTAGGTTAAAATACATCAACAGAAATATGAAAATTAAAAATCCATATTTAAAAGTAAATTTACCACAAAAAAGTATTTGGTTACCAGAACAAAAGTACTATAAATTGTCCCATTTTGTGCTAAAATTACATTGTTTGAAAATTATTCATGGGTCAATAATGGACAACGGTTCTTGACAGTGTACAGTGAAAATCTTCTGGAAGTAAGGTCATTTTTGGCAGTAGTGGCCTAATGGTTAGGGATGTGGACTGGTGACCAGAGGGGTGCTGATTCAATCCCTGGATGGCAGGATCAGATCTGGATGGGACAGGTAACATAACAGTTTGCCCCATTTTCCTTAACCCCACTGTGGTGCCCTTGAGCAAGGCTCTTAACCCCAATTGCTCCAGTGGAGCTGCTCAGTGGCCACAGGTCAGTCTGTGGTTGTACTGGGCAGCTTCCAGGTGTGAATGTGCATCTGTGTGTGAACAGGGTGCTCTTGAAAAAGAGAGGTTGCCTCTCGATGGGCCTTCCCTGTATAAATAAAGGTTAAATAAATAAAGACTCTTGGCTTGCCTGAATTTTGGATGTCATTCCTCCAATTTTTTTTTTTTTTTTTTTTTTAAATTTCCAGTTACCCATCTCTCTTTTGACTGGTTAAAAGCCCTATATAATATGCTAAAAAAAAAGATTTTTTTAAAGCATTCACCAAAACTGAAAGGCAACCAAACCCCCATGAACTGTTGTGCTATAACAAAGCGGAAATCAAACCATCAATGATGGAGTAGCTTGATGAAATCACTACGAGAGTGCTAAGATCTCCTGACCGTTGACCTCAACCTTGACCTTATGCACAGCCTAGTTGCAGACCCACTTGAGGATGATTGTGCATGAGTTTGCTGAACATTGGGGAAATTGTCTAGGAGAACTAACAATTTTTATGAAGTCATAAATGCCTAGGTCTCTTGACCTTTGACAATGATTTTGACCTTGAGTTCAACCTGGATGCAGACAGACCTAAAAATCACTGTGTGCTTGTTGAAAATCAAGCCAACCACCTAGAAGGAGTAACAATTTTCAAAAAAATCATATAAGCGCTGAGATCTCCTGACCGTTAACCCTGACCTTGAGCACAACCTGGAGGCAGACAAACCGAATGATCATTGTGTGTGAGTTTGGTGACCATCGGGGAAAATGCCTAGGAGGAGGAGTAATTCCCGTGAAATGTGGACAGACGGACGGATGATGTGCCATCGCATTAGCTCCTTTCAGCTTCACCGGAATGAGCACAAAAAGTGAATAGTTTAATACTCAAATTTATAAATTTGGGGGGCTTTCAGCAATTTAAACAGTTCTGGATGCAAACACCTACACAGCTTCATTGGCATAGTATGGACAGTCCATCTTGAATCCTCTCTCAATCATTGAATAGAAAGTGTGATCCACTTTCATGCCAGGGTATGGTGTCACACCTGAGAACAACAGTTTATGGTTATCATGACATAGCTTTTGATTTGGTGCTTGTCCTTTACATTTGTGTCCATGTGTAAAACTTACCAAGTGAGAAGATCTCCCAGAGCAGAATGCCATAAGCCCAGACGTCACTCTTCATGGTGTACATCCCCTGAAAGATACTCTCCGGGGCCATCCATTTCACAGGCAAACGCACCTGAAAGACACCAAAGCCAAGTCATGCAAATGGTATAATAAATAAAGCAGCCACCAAAGGATGTACAATACCATTATTTCACATACATTTCCTCTAATGACATAGTTGGAGTCATTGTCGACATCTCGGGCCAGCCCAAAGTCTCCAATTTTCACCAGTCTGCCCTTTGTCACCAGGACATTTCGAGCTGCCAAATCCCGGTGGATACACTGCACACAGGTTGCCACAAAGAGACACACTGATCAATATATTAAAATGTGAAAGGACGGTTAATTCCAAAGTCAGATTTAAACATCTTTCCCCCAATGTCTATACAATCTACTGTATTTGTGAGATTTGCACAGTCAATGGAACTGAATGGAGCATCATTTCTTACTGAAAGTAAGGATTAAAATAAACACTTTGCTAATAATTCATCGACCAATTGTCTCATCATTGTGGATGGTGTGTATTGTCAAAAGATGGAAATTAAAAATGTATTTATGTGGAAGGGGTCAGGCAGACATATGTTGAGATTCTATATTATTATTCCTCACATTCTTGGAGGAGAGGAACTCCATGCCTTTGGCCACTTGGAAGGCAAAGCTCAGTAGGTCATCAAAGGTCAGAGCCTGCACGTCTTCAGTCTGATCGCCTGGAATCTCATCGCTCTCTGGGTCTACAGAAAACTCAGATAAAGCATATTTTTTTAACTTATGTACAACTTTCATGTATTTTCTTTTGGCATCACGTGATGTTTCTGACCTTCACAGCACTCCATGTCAGTGGAGTTCAGGGTAAGGAGGGCAATGTCCTCCTGCCCACTGCTGGTGGCTTTGTACATAGGCACGTAGTTGTCCACTTCCGCGTTTAGCTCTCTGAAAAGGCAATGACCAAAAATAGGTTCATTCAACAAACATTAATCAGGTTACAGATGTTGACACCACTACTAAACATATTGTCTTGTTACTCTTTATATCTGATTAGCCTACTCTTCCCACCTGGAGTTTTTCTTGGGCTGTAGGTTAGGGTAGATGCTGCTGAAACGGTCCTTGTAAAAAGCATTTGTCACAGACTTGTGGTAACGCTCACTGTTGTTTTTCAGGTAGTTCATCAGGTCTCCATAATGGCAGTACTGGAAAATCAGGTAGATGGGACCTATATGGAGGGGTGGGGGGGGATATCCATTTGTATAGGGATAGGAGAAAACAACAGTACTGATGTATAAAAGTGTAATGTGCATTTGTATACACAGCATACCTGAGTCAGTGCATGCACCGAGCAGGTTAACGATGTTGTCATGGTGACCGATGTGTGTCAGCATCTTGAGCTCCGACATCAGCGCTTCCTTCTCTACTGACTGGTGTTGCTCTGCAGGTTAAGTAGAGGGTCAGCTTCTAAAATAATCTCTGTAACACTCTCTGTTTCATTTACAGAACAACCACCAACCTTTCAGCATCTTGACGGCCACCTGCTGTGAGACATCAGGCTTGTTTATGCCATAGGCTGTAGCTTGTACCACCATGCCAAAAGCTCCAGAGCCCAGTTTTTTACCTACAGAAGACACAAAGTGTAATTTCAGTTCAGATGCTGGTAAAAAGAGAAGAAAAATAGTACTATATAATAAAAACCTTAATTCAAAGACTGTACTTAGGCCAGCAGCTACAGTTTTGAAGCTCTTGTTCACAACATGCAACTGTACTTTATACTTCTACTCTTCTAGTAATAATGAAAACATACGTAGCTCTATATTAAACCTGTGGCATGAAAACTATATAAATGTCTTCTGGAGGCTCTTGCTTTAGAATTATTGATAAAATATTTAGCAGACTTTTGTTCCTTCCTCTTTAGTCATCTTACAGCCTGTCAGATTTATCTTTTCAACATTTTAAGTGGCCCTCAATGGTTGAACATTGATGATTAGTTTAGAATTTGTGAAAGTGGCTAATTAAAGGCAAAATTAATAGTTTAGATATGTATATCAGTTTTTAACTTTATTCTTATCGTGATATCTTTATACTTTTTTTTTTTTAAACAGAAGCCTTGTGCAACTCATACCCAATTCTAGGTTCTCTCGGGGAAACTCCCATTTCTGATCATACTCAAAGTCCTTGAAGTTGATGTAGGTATAATCGTTATCATTGGGCCCAGTCATCTGAATCATCTGAAGCTGAGGCTGATACTGGGGTTTCTGTTTGAAACATGAAAAGCTTTTCATCATGTCCTCATGTGTTTGTCCCTGTGCTGTCATGTCATATATTTGTATGTGTACCTTCTTTTTGATGAAGTACGTGAGCACCATGCTGACTACTACTAAAGCCAGAAGTAGAACGGAACTTATTATTTTCAGCGGCATTAGGGAATTTTCATCTTGCTGAGCACCTAGAAAAGGAGGAAAAAGTCAAACACTTTGTAATAATGAGAGTCTAACTTAATTTTGCAAAGAAAATGAGTTGTTTCTACCGATGGAGAGAGAAGGTGAAGGCGCAACGTGCACTGGAGGTACAAAGGGTTCGCACCAGTTTCCGAAAGAGTTTGTCAAGCAAAACTTTAAATGGAATCCGTTTACTCTGTCTCTGCTCAGCGAACTCTTGATTGTCTTGTTACAGAAGACATCTGAGTCGGAGTGGAAAGTCAATGGAATCTCCTTCCAGGTTGATTGTTCATCACCACTGCTGCAAAAAGGGGAGCGTTTTTATGTAATCAGGGCAATTACAAACTTTAGAGCTCATCATCTGTGAGGAAGCTACAGCTGAGTGGCTAACTTTAGTACCTCAAAATGAAATAGTAAAATATAAATGAAAAGAAGGTGAAATGTCAACTTTATAGTATCTTTATGATTGCATTAGGGATTGGGATAAGACAAAACACAGCCCAATTTTAATTTAATATTTATCTCTGCAAAGGAGGCAGTGTGATTGCAGTGGTTTGTTCAATTACACAAAAACTATTCAATGGATTTTTATGAAATTCTCACCAGAGGTGGCCCTTGGGTTATGGATGAACCCATTTGATTTTGGAGGTGATCCATGACCACATACCTCCACCAACACTCTTATCTCACAATGTATGGACAGAGGTATGGAAAGACAGAGGGAAGGAAAAACAGACGGACAGACCAAGAGAGAGAGAGCCTTGGCGGAGGTATGCACTCTCTGAGTGCCCTCTAGTTTCGGATATGTAAAAAGCCATGATTTCTCTATATGGTTCAGCCTATTATGCAACATCCAACACTGGATCATCTGGTGCTTAAGTCATACCTGCCACTGATTAAAGCCTGAGACATCCAGGTGTAGTTTGCTGGCACAAGACTTACAGTCTTAATGAAGATATTGTTCTTATCAGAACTAAAATTGAAGGTTGGTTTGCCTAAAAAGAACAGTGGGTTGTAAGCACATACCTCCAGAATACTGAAAATTAAAAAGCAAAAATTGTTTTAAAATAATGAATGTTATATTGACTAACCTACAACACACACTGATATTGTCTTTTTTTTCTTCTGTCCTCCGGCTTCCAGGTGTACAGTGTAATTTCCTGATTTCAGAGGCTTGCATAACTTAACAGACCTGAGAAAAGCCAAATACGAGCCAAAAGAATCAAAGAAATGAATGAAGTGTGTTTAATTGTATCATTTAAATGATGATATTATAATCTGCCAAACAGTTTTTAAGCCTCTTTGGAACATTTATATGGGTTCTTTCAAAGGTGCTTCATACTTGAAGCAGAGAACTACCTGTGCTTTATCGCCCATGTTTCCCTGACACATTTTGTATCATTAATGTCAGGACCTTCCCAGGAACATTTCTGGAGCACAGGGTGGTAGGAAACATTGACCTTCAGGCAGGTGCTGGACGCGTTCTGAGCCGCGATGATCTTGGTCTCATCCATCTGGGCGGAGATGAAATCTTCAGCTGAGATAACACAAGAATAAACTGTCACAATGAATTTAAGATAAAATTACAGGCCAAAAGAATTACAGGCATAAATCAAAATGAGTGCAGAGAAAGTTAAATAATGCCCACTAACCTTGGACATGAATGTGAACAGATTTAGTTTTATTAGTTTGTGAAATCCTGCAGGTGTATGTGCCGCTGTGCTGATCAGTGACAGATCTGATGGACAGGTAGGTCATAAAGCTTCTATAATGCCTGTCTGTTGCAGTGCACATCTGGAGAAAAAATACATTGTGTGGTGACCCAGCACGCTGCGGACGGACGTTATCTCACACCCATCAGGGCAGGAAGAAGGGCAGGACAATAGTCATACGGACAAAAGCCCCGGGGGGCAATCAGACTGGACTGTATGTATTCTCCCCCCCCCCCCCCCCCCCCGAGGATGGAAAGGATATAGCTGCAAAGATATAGCCAGCTGATATCGTGCTAATGATATGTATTGACTGATGTGTATTAGATGACAATCACTATGCTAATGTGCCATCCACTCTGTCTGTATAACGTATATAACAGAGCTTGTTACACATGCCTCAGCAGCGCAGTAGTTCACACAAGCTACGAAGTGTGTTTCAGTATGTTGGAGGAATAAAACCTTGTACCCTCCCAGCTCGTTGCCTCTCGCCTGTTCTATTACCTCCACAATAGTTTTTTTCTTGAAACACAAGGTACATAGTCTATTGTGATTTTTCACCTCAGGCTTAAATATACACTACCGTTCAAAAGTTCGGGGTCACTTAGAAATTTCCTTATTTTTGAAAGAAAAGCACTTTTTTTCAATGAAGATAACTTTAAACTAATCAGAAATACACTCTATACATTGCTAATGTGGTAAATGACTATTCTAGCTGCAAATGTCTGGTTTTTGGTGCAATATCTACATAGGTGTATAGAGGCCCATTTCCAGCAACTATCACTCCAGTGTTCTAATGGTACAATGTGTTTGCTCATTGTGTCAGAAGGCTAATGGATGATTAGAAACCCCTTGTGCAATCATGTTAGGTCTGCAATGCTGTAATTGCTGCAAATGGAGGATTCTTTGACGAAAGCAAAGTTTGAAGGAAAAAATTATTATTTCAAATACAAATCATTATTTCTAACCTTGTCAATGTCTTGACTATATTTTCTATTCATTTTACAACTCATGGTGGTAAATAAGTGTGACTTTTCATGGAAAACAAAATAATTGTCTGGGTGACCCCAAACTTTTGAACAGTAGTGTAGAATCACAACACAAGTTCATTTTTAGATAATGGAAAAGGAAATTTGAGAAGATTACCTGCTGGTTTTGGGGGTTTTTACATAATAAATCTTCAGAATTTAGTTTACTTCCATTCTTCTCCCACTCAAGCTTTGGGGCTGGGTTTGGGAATGGTAGTTTTCGTACTCGACATCGAAGCAGCAAAGACTCGCCAGGGCTCAACGTCACATTGGAAAGCTCATTTTTTGTTGTGTTGTTTAGATCTATAACACACAGAAGGGTACCACGTTACAACACAGACTGGAAGGTTGTATTTCTTTTTCTTCTACTCCATTACCTTAAAGAAGATTTACTAATAATGTTTTTTTCATGTACATATGTGTCATGAATCGCCCCTCCGGGCAGAGGGTTGAGACCCACACGCAGGACTGCAGTATGTGAAATTTATGAAGAAAACCAAACAAAATACAAAACAGAGCTCAAACACAAAATCCCAAAAAGACAAGCAAAGTAAACTTACAAATTACTTCACCAGAACAAGGGCTGGGTTCTGGTGGAGATGAGGGGAGAGAACTTAAGACTCCGGCAAGGAGAAATGAAAATAACAGCCCTTAAATAGGATTAGAAACAATTAACACAAAAAGTAACAGGTGTGAATCACATGAGCAGGCTGGGGAGAAAATGACAATCAGCTGTGAGCCATGAGGAGGGGAGACGGAGCTGACAGTTTGACAGGAGCACCGTCCACAACCAGGGGAAAAGCCCGGAAGTGCTCCTGACAATTGCAACTCCAGAGAGAGAAAGAAAAGAGCAGACACTGGCATAGACTCCAAAATATTATACAAATAAAGAAAAACAAAAAGACAGAGACAGAGCACGGTGAAATCCCCCATGCTCAGATCGTGACAGAGCCCCCACACACACACCTCAAGGGGTGGATACCAGACACCCCAGGCAACATCAAAAGAAAAACAAGGGCCCACCCACACTAAGAACCCCCCCCCACCACTTCCGGTTATGGCTGCCACGTAGGACGGACGTGTCTCGCTCTGCTCTGCTCCTGGAGAAAAAAAATCGGCAAATAACCCTCTCATTTGGGACAGAACGTATCCCAGCGTTTGGGCGAGGATATGTCGGCGAAGCCTAAGGCTGGAAAACCAGGAAAAGGAAAAAGCGAGCCGCCGAAACAGTCCAAATTAACGGACTTTCAGGTCTGTGACGCAGCAAACAAAACTCCATATATGGCGGAGGAAGCTGGCGGCGGTGCGATGTTTGCGGGGAATGGCGCAGATGCGCTGATGGCTGCCATGAGTTCAATGAGAGCGGACTTTTCCTCTAGATTTGATGGGATTATGACAGCGTTGGAAGGAATAAGAAAGGAATTGGGTGACTGTGTAGAACGAACGGCGCAGATGGAGCTCCGTCTCGCTAGTGCTGAAGATGACGTCACCCGTCTTCAATTAAAGGTGCGCACTTTGGAAAAAAAAAATAAATCTCTGGAAGATAATATTTTGGATTTGGAATCTCGGTCGAGACAGAATAATTTGAGGCTGGTGGGTCTTCCAGAGGAATCAGAAGGTCGGGACGTATGTTCCTTTCTGGAAAAGTGGATTCCGGAGGTGCTGGGCAGCGAGGAGTTGCAATCAGCAGTGGTTCTGGAAAAAGCACATCGTATTGGCCCACGGAGAGATAAGGGACCGCCGAGGACCTTAATTATGAAGTTTCTTAGCAACAGAGACAGGATGAAGATCTTCAACGCTGCACGTGCTAAAGGAGAGATTAAACACCAGGACCAGCAGGTGCGGTTCTACCCAGATTTGGCCACAGGAATCCAACAATTGAGGAAGCAGTTTGATCCCGTACGTAAGGAGCTGCGCAACCTTGGGATTCGTCATGGTGTAATCTATCCTGCGAGACTGCTGACCACGTATGAGGGCAGAACCCACATCTTCAAGACCCCAGAGGAGGCGCAGGAGTTCATCAAGAAGATCACAGAAGAAGAAGAGACTGGTGGGAGCTAAGCATGAACAAAATATAAAGTAGAATAATTAAGCATTTGCACAGGCATCTGACTGACTTGAAGTAAATAGTAAGTTTACAAAATATAGATTGTATTATATATTAAAAAAAACAAAACAAAAACAAAACAAACAAAAAAAAAAACTATGATGTACAAAGTTGTTAAAAATTTTGGAGTTAAGTTGGAAAACTACAGAGGAGAGTTAATGTTACGTCATTAAAAGCAGTAGAGTTAGGGTGATTGGGAGGATGAAGAAGGAGTGGCTTAGGCTGTTCCCCGTGGGTGTGGAACAGTCGATGGCTATATCGGGAGACAGAATTTTTCTTTTGATTTTGGGGGGTTTGCCACAAGTGTGGGAAGGGGAAATTTGTTTGTGTGTAGTTTGTAGGATGAATGTTCAACCACTCATGTTTTTGCTTCTCTGTATGAGCATGTTTACACTGCAAGGTAATCCCAAACTCTCTATTGATCATGGACCAAAGTGTTAATCTTAATTTAACTTCATGGAATTGCAGAGGTCTACAAAATTTAAAAAAACTTAAACAAGTTATGAATAAAATAAAGGACATGGGTTCAAGAATTGTGTTTTTACAAGAAACTCATCTGATAGAGGAGGATGTTAAAAGAATTAGGAGTAGATGGCAGGGAAGTGTATTCACCTCTTCATTTTCATCCCGAGCCAGGGGAGTTATGACTCTCATACATAAATCAGTTCCTTTTCAGGTGAAAAATGTAATTGGAGACAAATTTGGAAGATATGTAATCATTCAAGGTTCTTTGCTATTAGAAAATATAAATCTTGTGAACTTATATGGTCCCAATATAGATGATCAGAAGTTCTTTGCTAATTTATTTCTCATCTTATCATCACTTACAGGGCAACATATAATAGCAGGGGATTTTAATTGTACATTGAATCCAGGTGTGGATAGATCAACAGGACTGGATTGTACGCACATTGGATGTAGGATGACTATTAATCATTTTATGAAAGAATTGAGATTGTTAGATATATGGAGAGAAATGAAACCACAAGTTAAAGCCTATTCTTGTTATTCCAGTACCTACAAGACATTCTCACGTATTGATTATTTTTTGATTTCCACAGAATTAAGGTCCAAGATTCAAAACTGCTTTTATGATAACATCGTGATTTCTGATCATGCACCCCTGTTGTCTAATATATGTAGATAAAAAATTGACAAAGGAATCAGGTAGATGGCAATTTCAGCATAAATGGCTTCAGGATGAGGAATTTGTCCAAGTATATAGAAAAACAGATAGACGAGTTCTTTGACATCAATACTACACAAACATCAGCAGGTGTAAAGTGGGAGGCTTTCAAAGCTTTATTAGGGGACATATTATTAGTTATACAGGATCAAAATCTAAGAAGACTCGAGAGGAGAGAGCTAAATTGGAACATAAAATAAAAAGTCTTCAGGAAAAAGTGTATGCAGGAAGTGACCCAAGGTTGGAGAATGAATTACTGATTTTGAGAGCTGAATACGACAAAAAATCAGCGAATAGAGCTGCCTCGAGTCTTCTAAGATTGAAACAATCTTTTTATGAACAAGGTGAAAAATCAGGAAAATTATTAGCATGGCAGATTAAACAATTGGAAATTAAAACACCAATTACCAGTATTATAAGTAACGGACAGGTAGTTATAGATCCTTTAGAAATTAATAGAGCCTTTAGAGATTACTATGAAAAATTATATGATACCAAAAATGAACCTGATTTAACAAAACTAAATGGGTTTTTGAACGAACTATCTATACCGTGTATACCAAATGAAAACAGGGAGATATTGGAGTCTAAAATTAGTCAAGAAGAAGTTGGGCTAGCCATTGATAATATGAAATCAGGAAAAAGTGCAGGACCAGATGGTCTTCCAGTTGACCTTTATAAAAAATTTAAGAATAAATTAATAAAACCTTTTTTGGAAATGGTTTTAGAAGCATTTCAAAATAATAATTTACCATCATACATAAATAATGCCTTAATTATACTGTTGCCAAAACCAGGTAAGCCCTCTAATAAATGTGAAAATATGAGACCAATAAGCCTATTAAACGCCGACCTTAAGATAATCTGTAAAATTTTAGCAAGACGAATACAAGAAATTTTACCAAATATTATTAATCGAGATCAGAATGGCTTTATAAAGGGTAGACAAGGCTTCCATAATGTAAGAAGACTATTTAATATTATTTATTTTAATAAAGAAGCACCGGATACAGCTCTCCTATCATTGGACGCCGAAAAGGCCTTTGATAGAGTTGAATGGCCCTTTCTTTTTGAAGTCCTACAAAGGTTTGGACTTGGAAATAATTTCATAAAATGGGTTCAAATAATATACAATAATGCTACAGCAGAAATCCTAACAAATAACAATATTTCAAAACCAATAAAAATCAATAGAGGATGTCGACAAGGCTGTCCACTTTCACCTTTACTGTTTACTATGGCAATTGAACCTTTAGCGATAGCGATACGTTTACATTCACAAATATATGGAATTAAAGTTGGACCAACAGAACATAAAATCTCCCTGTACGCTGATGATATAATTTTGTTTATGTCGAATCTAAAAAAATCAATTCCAACCTTGTTGAATTTAATAAAGAATTTTGGGGAAATATCAGGATATAAAATAAATAAAACTAAATCTTCAATATTAATGCTAAATGAGACCCAGAGAAATTACCCAGCCCCTGAGGTAAATCAATTCAATGTTGTAAATCAGTTTAAATATTTAGGAATCCAAATTATGCCTAAGCTAGAATCAGTCGCCAGTGTCAACTATGAAGCCTTAATGTCAGATATCAATGAGTTAACTCAGAGATGGATGTCACTACCAATGTCGATGATCGGGAGAATCAATATACTTAAAAGTAATATTTTACCTAAAATACTTTATTTATTTCAATACATTCCTTATCACCACCTTTAGATCTATTCTCAAGAATAAAAAAAAAGTTAGTGGAATTTATATGGAACAACAGGAGGGCTAGATTACGTTTGTCTTTATTATATTTACCATTTGATCGTGGAGGTCTGAAATGTCCAAATTTTATGTTGTATTATTGGTCGGCACAACTGAGGTCTATGACATATTATTTTTCATCAAATGATCTCCCTCACTGGACTGAAATGGAATCATACAATTTACCTTTACCTCTTCCCATATTCATATACTCAGATTCGGCAAAAAAATTACAAAAACAAGTTAAAAATCCATTTGTAAAGCATATGATCAAAATATGGTGTGAAGCTAAAAACTATTTAAAAGAACCACAGTTATTGTCACAATTTAGTCCAATATGGGGTAATCAATATTTTAAACCAGGGAGAGCGGACGCTGTATTTAAAGTATGGAATTTAAAAGGGATACAAAAGATTCAGGATTTATATTTGCCATGTGCAGACAACATAATGTCTTTTGAAGAGCTGAGGATCAAATTTAATCTCAATAGAACACATTTTTTTAAATATCTTCAACTTAGAAACTTTATTCGATCAAATCAAAATAAAGCTCTCACTCGACCTATTTATTCATCCTTGGAAAAAATGATGATGAAAGATAGTAAAAGAAAGGGTATTATTTCAGAGTTTTATAACTCATTGACACTATCTTCAAGTGAAAATTCACTGAAAAGATTAAACTACTGGAAAGAAGATCTGCAAATTGAAATTTCAGAGGAACAATGGGAATTGGCTTGTACAGAAGCTCAAACCAAATCAATAAATGCACGCCTTAAATTGATACATTTCAAATGGTTAATGCGGATGTATGTTACACCAGAGGAGTTAAATAGATATAACAAAAATATACCAGATACATGCACAAAATGCATGGAAAGTAAAGGAACCCTATTTCATTGTTTATGGGAATGTAGATTAATAAGAATGTTTTGGGAGGAGGTGAGGGTAACAATTGAAAAAATAATCTCAAAACAAATCATATTGAATCCTAAACTGTTTTTGTTGGGTCTGTACCCAGAAAAGCATAATTTCAATAAAAGTGAAAGAACATTCATAGACCTCAGTTTGCTTAATGCCAAAAAATGTATTGCACTATTATGGAAAAAGACTCATAGACCAGATGTGACTCAGTGGTTAAGACAGATGTTAACAAACCTTCCATTAGAAAGAATAACATATATACTGAAATCAAAGGAAATTGTGTTTGAGAATATATGGAGACCTTTTATTGATTATGTAAAAAATTTAAACATAACTCTTGAAGAAGAAGGTGAATGATGTGTGTGGACCTTGTAAATTCCAAACTGGTGAACATAATATGTATACTAATGTATTGGATTGTCTAGACTAAACAGAGGAGCATTGTTGAAGACTTGATTCTGTTGGTGGTTGTTGGTGTTTTTAGGGTATTTTTTTTTTTTTTTGTAGTACTTTAGTGTTAGTGTTTGATTGTTTGTATCATGTTTGTTAAAAAAAAAAAAGGTTCAATAAAGATATTGTGGAAAAAAAGAACCCCCCCACCAAAAGACAATAAAACAACCCCACCCTGGACGGGAGGAGCAGGACCCAGGCATGGAGGGACTGAAACAAACCACAGGAAAATAATAAGAACTCCTATGACTCACACCCCAGCAAAACCCAGGCTAGGGGAAAACAAAAAACACCCCCCCTCAGGATCCACACCAGACAAAATCAGGGACCTAGGCCCCCTGGACCAATGGGCTAGACAGTTCTATTGGCTGGCCAAAGTCCCAGGCCTGGTAGACAGCGAGGTGGTTAGAGTCGGGTGGCCTGCCGGAGAATATGGGCCACCCAACCCAATGGCACAGTCTGTCAGGTGGTTGGCCAGAGTTCTTTAACCACCAGCACAGAAGAGGTGGTCCAGGGGGTGGCCACCCAACTGGGACGACCCGAGATGAGGAAGATGGAGGAATAGGGGGACCCTTGACAACGTCAAGCGGAGGAATAGGGGGACCCTCGACAGCCTTGGGCAGAGGAAGGGGGAACCACGACAGCCTCGGGCAGAGGAGAGGGACCACAACAGCCTCGGGCAGAGGAGAGGGAACCACAATGGCCTTGGGCAGAGCCGGGGGAACCACGATGGCCTTGGGCAGAGCCGGGGGAACCACGACGGCATGTGGCAGAGCCGGGGGAACCACGACTGCGTCTGGTAGAGGAGGGGGAACCACGACTCCCTTGGACTGGCCTGTAGCACCCGCGGTGGTCCCAGACTGGGACATGGCAGCACCCGCAGTGGCTCCAGGCTGGAGCAAAGCTGCAATCGTGGAGGGTCCAGGCTGGAGCAAGGCGGCACCCACAGTGGACCTGGACCGTGTCAGAACTGCACCCACGGTGGACCCGGACTGGGTCAGAGCTACACCCATCGAGGTCCCGGACTGGGACATAGCAGCACCTGCAGTGGTCCTGGACTGGGACATAGCAGCCCCCGCAGTGGTCCCGGGCTGGAGCAAAGCAGCACCCGCGGCGGCTCCGGGCTGGAGCAAAGCAGCACCCGCGGCGGCTCCGGGCTGGAGCAAAGCAGCACCCGCGGCGGCTCCGGGCTGGAGCAAAGCAGCACCCATAGTGGACCCAAACCGGGTCAGAGCTGCACCCACAGTGGACCCGGACCGGGTCAGAGCTGCATCCACGGAGGGCCTGGACTGGGCCAAAGCTGCATCCACGGAGGGCCTGGACTGGGCCAAAGCTGCATCCACGGCGGGCCCGGGCAGGGATGGCACACCCGCAACAACCTCAACTGATGGGGAAGCAGCACCCTCGGAGGTCCTGGGCTTGAATGGAGCACCCACGAAGACCTCAGCTGGAGGGGAAGCAGCACCCACAGAGGTCCCAGGCTGGGACAGAGCACCCGCAAAGACCTCTCACAGAGGGGGGGCAGCACCCACAGAAGTCCCGAGCTGGGACGGAGCACCCGTGAAAACCTCAGCCGGAGGTGGAGCAGCACCCACGGAGGTCCCGTGCTGGGACGGAGCACCCACAAAGACCTCAGCTGGAGGTGGAGCAGCACCCACAGAGGTCCTGGGCTGGGACGGAGCACCCGCAATGACTTCAGCAGGAGGAGCTGGACCCACGGTGATCTTGGGCGGTGAGGCTGGACCCACGGAGGCTTCTGGAAAAGCTGGACAATCCTCGGTGACCCTGGAGAAAAGCTCAAACTGGAGATGCAGAGAAACAGGGTCAGGGTCACCGGTGGCAGTGGAGCCCGGCAAAGTGAGCTCAGGCGCAGCCGATGACTGTACCATCCAATCCAAAGTAGAAACAACAAAGTCAAAGGAGAGCACTTGCCTGATCTCAAGCTCCACCGCCGTCCAGGAGTCTGTCGATCTGGACGATGACTCCTCGGACCCGGCCCTCTGGAGGTCAGCTCAAACTCTGCTGTGGCGGCCCCAGCAGCAGGCATGGTGGTCGATGCAGTCCCGGGACCACCCAGTGATGTGACCCACACAAGTGTCTTGCCCGACGTGGACACAGGAGGTCGGCTTCCTGCTGGTGCTTGGCCTTGTTCTGCCAAGGCCAGGGGATGCTCCATCGTCAGCACAGGGTTCGGCTCAGTTGCAGCACTCTCCCTCCATCCAAACCATGGCTGCGGGGCTGGGACCAGGTCTTCCAGGGCCACAGGCTCCTCCATATCCCAGCGGCTCAGTCCTGGGGCTGGCAGACACTCAAGGGGGAAAGGAGGAGACACGGCGAGAGCAAATGAATAGTCTAAAGCTGCAGCAGGCAGTGAGGTCTCAGAGGACTGCCTAGTCTGAGTCTCACCACCAGGAATCAGGCAATATAATTCATGTTTAGGTGAATGAGAGTGAAAAAAAACACTTGCCTGGGTTCCCGGAATGCAATGTCATCTGCTGCAGCTGGCTGGAAATCAGCCCTCTCCATGACTTCAATGGTTGTAGGGCCCCTCAGAGGAACATGGAGGAGCCGCCCCTGCAGACATGGTGATGGGCGGAGCTGGGGAGGAAACAGCCGGACTCTCAGCATCGGGAGGAGACATTGAGGAGATGGGAGTTGCAGCAGCAAAGGAGGATGAGTGGGCTGACGGGACAGCTGGCGAGGAGAGACATGAAGAGGAAACTGCTGCGGGAGTTGTCTGGCTCGACGTGGGAGAGACTGCCGACTGAGAGGTGAAGGCGTTCCTTCGGTGGGATTTCTTTGAGTGACGGCAGGAGATGGGAGGTGGAGATGTCGTCTCCTGGAGAGGTGGAAGAGGTCCCGGTGGAACCTCCTTCAGTTGTTGGGTGAGATCCAGGAGAAGCCATGGCTTATATTCTAGAAGGAGCTCTGTCTCCGCTAAAATGGTCCACCTGCACTCCTCCAGCTCCTCGGCTGATGGTGTGAGCCAGTGTTCGGGAGGAGGCGGCGGAGCAGCAGTAAGAGCCAGTAAGAGGCTGGAGACTTCAATGTCCGCAGGCGCTTGCTCTTCGTTGGCTCAGGCACAGACAGAAGAGTGGATTTCCTCAGCCCGTGACTTGTAGGGTGATAATGGAAAGGAGTAGGTCCACAAGCTCTGGGGGATCCCACAAGTTTGGGCATGCCTCAACTACCTGTGCCGCACCCTCCAGACACGCTGGGGCTGCCTCGGGACTACAGGAGGCACGAGCCTGTGAAAGAATGTCCTCCAGGACGCACACACACCACCACTCCACTTCGCTCAGACCCAGGGTTGAAAAATCTGGGGTGACTGACATGGTAAACCCCGGGTGAAAAAACAAAACTGGGGGAAAATAAGGAAAACCTGAGAGCCTCCGCTGCTGCTGGAGTGAAACAAAGCAAAATTAACACAAACTGCAACCGCTGGATCTCAAACTGGCAGCAGTCTTCTGTCATGAATCACCCCTCGGGGCAGAGAGGCAAGACTCACACGTGCAGGATTGCAGTATGTGAAATTTATTAAGAAAACCAAACAAAATACAAAACAGAGCTCAAACACAAAATCCCAAAAAGACAAGCAAAGTAAACTTGCAAATTACCTCACCAGAACAAGGGCTGGGTTCTGGTGGAGATGAGGGGAGAGAACTTAAGACGCCGGCAAGGAGAAATGAAAATAACAGCCCTTAAATAGGATTAGAAACAATTAACACAAAAAGTAACAGGTATGAATCACATGAGCAGGCTGGGGAGAAAATGACAATCAGCTGTGAGCCATGAGGAGGGGAGACGGAGCTGACAGTTTGACAGGAGCACCACCCACAACAAGGTTTGGAAAAGCCCAGAAGTGCTCCTGACAACTGCAACTCCAGAGAGAGAAAGAAAAGAGCAGACACTGGCATAGACACCAAAATATAATATTATACAAATAAGGAAAAACAAAAAGACAAAGACAGAGCACGGTGAAATCCCCGTGCTCAGATCGTGACAATATGGTTACAGATTTGTTCAAATTAAATATAGGTGATATAATCTATAATGTTGAGGGAAGGACCGTGTTAATATGAGCCTGCTATTCTATTCGGTCTGCAGCTTTTTTTCCCCTCATGGATTAATGATGTCTGAGAGAAGAGACTCATCTGAACCACACAAGAGTTTTTAATGCAGCTGGTAGTCGGGAGAAGGATGGCCTAAAGGAACGGTGTTCTTTAAAGGAGAGAAACTTTCATGGCTTGTTTTACACAACATATGGACATAGGGGTTGTCCAAAGGCCCCATTTATGATAAACATTAAAATAACCCAACACTCCCCAAGTACAGTTAAAAAAATAAAATATGGTCTCCTTTAACTCTTTGTAATGCAAACACCAATTCCATTTGGGATGTTGTGTAAAATGTAAATTAAAACAAAATACAGTGATTTAAAAATCCCTTTAAACTTATTTTCAACTGAATACACTGCAAAGATATATAATGTTCAAACTGACAAACCTTATTTTTTTTGCAAATATTCACTCATTTTTAATTTGATGCCTGTAACACATTCCAAAAAGCTGGGACAGGGGCAAAAAAAGACTGGAAAAGTTGAGTAATGCTCAAAAACACCTTTTTGGAACATTTTACAGGTGAACAGGTTAATTGGGAGCAGGTGAATGTCATACACTTTACATACACTTTTTCAAAGTGTATAGAAAACGGCACTGGTTAGAGCTCTTCCAAAGAAAGGCAAGCCCACCTTCCCTGCAGACTATCGTCAAATCTCATTGGTCAGCTGTGCTGGAAAAGTATTTGACGGGATTCTAAAGGATGTTTTCCTTGAGGACACAGCCTCAAAATTGTCTCAACCCAGCATGGTTTCATGTCCAGAAGATCAACTGTTACTGCTCTGATCCACATTCTTCAATGCTGGCATGAAGCACTCAACAGCAGTGCCAAGATGGATGTTCATGTCATGTTTGTTGGCTTCTCTCATGCTTTTGACACAGTTAACCACTATTAGCTGCTTTACTCCTTAGCCAACATGCATATCAGAGACTCCCTCTGGCTCATTGTGAGGAGTTATCTGACTGATAGTAAGTCCAATTAAAGACAGACAATAGGGTTGCCTTGGGGGTACAGGCGGCATGAGCCTGCATGACGATGTCCTCCAATATGCACACAGACCACCGCTCTGCTTCGCTTAGTCCAAGGTTTGAAAAATCCAGGGTGACAGACATGACAAACTCCAGGTGAAAAAACAAAAAGAACTCTAAACTGCAGTGGCTGGATCTCTAACTGGATAGAATATTCTGTCATGATTGCCCCTTGGGGCAGAGAGGAGAGACCCACACGCTGGACTGCAGTTTGTGAGATTTATTGAAAACAACAAAACAAAATCCAAAACTGTGCTCCAACACAAAATTCAAACAAGCAAGCAAACTTACAGGTTCAGCACACCAGAACGAGGGCTGCATTCTGGTGAAGACGAGGAAAGAAACTCAGACTCCGGCAAAGAGGAATGAACATAACGGCTCTTAAATAAGGCTAGACACAAATGAAACAAATGAGAACAGGTGTTGGTCACATGAGCAGGTAGGAGAAAGATACAATCTGAACCAGCTAGGAACAATGAGAGGGGAGAGAACGGGCTGACAGCTAACAGGGACATCGCCCACACGGAGCAAAAACCCGGAAGCGCCACTGACAGCTGTCAACCCAGAGGGAGAACACAACAGAATAAAAATATAATGAGATGGCAAATAAAGACCAGTAACCTCAAAAATGTAAATAAAACTATAATCATTGTAAACAGGAAAATAAATCATATTAAGAAACAATACAGAATGTGACAAATCAACCAAGGATAAAGTAACAGGAATTGCAACTCAAAACTACAACACTATACAAATGTGAAAAAAGGCAAAAAGACTGAGTCCGGTGGAATCCCCCCACACTCAGATCATGACAACCTGTCTCTCACTGAAAATGTGTGGCACGTTATGAACTGCAAAATACAACTATGGAGACCCTGGACTGTTGAGCAACTGAAGTCATACATCAAGCAAGAATGGAGAAGAATTCCACCCACAAAGCTTCAACGATTAGTGCCCTCCGTTCCAAAATGCTTACTTGAGTGGTGTAACAGTTGTAAACATGACCCTGTCCCAGCTTTTTTGGAATGTGTTGCAGACATCAAATTCAAAATGAATGAATATTTGTTAAAAAAAAAAAAAAAGTTTATCAGTTTGAACATTAACCATCTTGCCTTTGTGATGTATTCAACTGAATATAGGTTGAAAAGAATTTTCAAATCATTGTACTTTGTTTTTAATTTACATTTACACAACAGCCCAACTTCATTGGAATTGGGGTTTGTATAATGATGACCTAGATGGTCTCTGAACTACTGGGGGGGGGGGTGGGAATGAAAAGTTCATAGTGGTCAAATTTGACCAAATGTGGTTTATTTTTCCACTGTAGGGATCCAAGCGCTGCAACACCAATGGAAGAGGTGTGTGGACTGAAGGGGAGACCACGTTGGAAAAATAAGCCACATTTGGTCAGATTTGACCACTATGAATTTTTCAGCCTATGAGCTTTTCAGCCCCCCCTTATATACCTCTGTGTTCTATTGGTTGTTTCACATACATGAGCAAACAACTGAGCATATTAGAATGGGCAATATTTAAAAAAAAAAAATCTTTAATATTTCTTTTTAAATTCCATTACCATAGTCATACAGTTGGGAGCATTCTCGTCCTTCAGCGTTGGTAGCACAGCACATCATTTCACTGTTAGCATATTCAGCACTCGATATCGTGCTCACTGCTCTATCTTCACTAGCAGGAACATTGTTCACGCCACGCATTTTGTTTCTGTTTCAAGAAATACTGTTATTCAGTATTATGAATGACAATTCCTTCCACTCTTTTGATCCAGTCTAAAAAGTATTAAATACAACAGATGAAATCTTACCCAGACCATTCGATTTTTGGCTTTGGTGAGCCCTCAGAGATGCATTTAAAATGGGGTGAAGTCTTCTCTTTATTAACACTGTCCAGCATCAGTTGTGGTTTTGATGGACGTTCTAGAAAACATAAAAATAGTTTAAATATGAATATTAACCATGGAACTGTCAAATCACACATTGCATTGCTTGTTTTTCATCTGTATCGGGGATGCAGTAGAGAGAATCAGACAAGAATACTCACTCATTACAACATGAACAATTACCCTCACTGAGAAACTGGTGGCATGGTCAGATTCACAGGTCAGAGTGTATTCCCCTGAATCAGTCTGAGAAAGATGTGACGTGACCATGGAGCTGGTCCCATTGCTGGTGAAATTTAAGTAAACACCCGCTTTAATTATGTAGCCATAACGAGAGGAAGACATCAAATAGACTCAGACTGGAACATCACTTACTTTTCCATCACTGTGTTGTTTCCTCTCATCCAGTGGCAAACAGGATTTCCAGAGAAGCCCTCCAGAGAGATGAAGAGCTTCTTACCCACAGGCACCTCTTTGCTGACAGGACCAGTTGAATTTAGGAAGCCCGCTGATAGCAAACAAACCACCTGATGTAAAAGGCAGACAGTATCATTAAAGTAGCTTGAATTTTTTTTTTTTTTTTTTTTACATTTTGAAATTTTTTTCAGTGAAAAAAAATGTACCCATTACTTAACTGATGGTATTTGATGTAAAGCAGTTTTTGTTATGATGAAGTTATTTTGTAGTTGATTCATTATAACTAAGCCTGGTGTGCAAGGAAATACTGGCCAGAACTTTTTGTCTCAACTGAGTTACACTGGTGATCAAAACTTTTAGAATTACTACATTTGCACAAATTGACTCATTTCAAGAAATGAAACCAGATTGAGATTAGTTTGTCCCATTTCCCTCTGCAATGTTTTTGGCATTTCTGACCTGCACTTTGACTTACCAGAAATATAGTTCGCAGTACCAGACAATGCAGCATGGTCTTTTTTATGCAATACAGTGGAATGACATTGTGGTTAAACAAAAACACTGAAAACCAAATTGCCTCATTGTCAAAACTGATGATTTTAGTTTTGTCTACTGGCACAAGATTTATCCCATACCTACAGTTGATGTCTTTATCTGCGTGCATATTTGCAGTTCAAATTTCAAATGTTCAGATGGGATAATGGCTGAAATTAAAACTGTTTCTTCACAAATATTCACCTGAGTCAACTGAACGGCTTTCTTTGCCAAACGCTGTTCGGTAAGGAAGATTCTTACCTCAGGACTGAGTTTGCAGTGCTGAGTCTCCACACCTTCAGAGCAAAGCGCTTTGAAGACACACAGCAGGACAAAAGCTTTGAGAGAGAAAATGACAACTTTATTAAATAGCGACAGAAATTAAAAGAAAATAGATGAAGCATAAAAACATACAAAAAATGCAAAAAGAAGATGTATGAAGTAATCCCAGAAATTGTATCTACTGTATAATTTTCATAATAAGTATTTAAAATAAAAAAAAACATATCAAAATAGAGCATTTTAAATGAATAAATAAATACATAAGTAGGTTTAATTCAAGCCTTCACCACAGGTAAATTCTGTCATGGTTTCTTTTTACTCACCCACAATCATTTTTCTTTGTCTTGGCATAGGTGCTCTTTATCTTGCTCGCATGTTTCTTCTGGGGTCAGATGGTGAAACTGCGCTGTTCCAGAGCGTGTGTGAGCAACAGAGGAAGTTTAACTGAGGATGACGCTGCTTGCAGCTAAATTTAAAAAAAAAAAAAAAGAGAAAAGAGAAACACAGAAACTGTAGGCTACTCAAGTAAAAATAGTCTTGTAGTAGCCTAATATTTACTCAAGTATAAGTGTCATGAATTGCCACTCAGGGCAGAGGGAGACAGACCCACGCGCCAACTGCAGTTTGTGGAAATTTATTATACAAAAACATGTAGCCAGGTAGAAGAATGGGGGGGGGGGGGGGGGTTGTTTCTCCTCTCCACTAGTGGGCGATGGCATTTTGTAAGCCTCTTTCCTGGTTTCAGTAGGCAGCAGCTGAAGTGAGGGGAGAAGACATAGATATAAAAGGCTAGATTGGCAGCGCTGGCCAGTCCGTGGTCGCGGGGGCGTGACGCGCGTCCGCCATCTTGGTACAGGATATCTGTAGCATATCCCTGTGGTCCAGTGCAGACACCTGCTTGGGTCATTCTCCTTTGTTAAACATTTGACAGGCTTCAGTGAACATGTTTACAACACAGTACAACACAGCACATAGTGGTTTACTTTCAGCATAATCTGCATAAATATTAGGTGTTTAAGAGCTTCATAATTATTAAATTATAGCATTTTGCAGTGTCTCAATCAAGAACTGTCAAATGAGCTGAAAAAGAAGTTACCATACCCCCTGATTAATAATTAAGGCTAGCTCTTTCATTGTGGCCATTTATGCATAAATATATGGCCGAAATTGATTAATTCATACTTTGTCCTGGGCTGTATTTGTTATATTTGCCACCCCAGGCAACCAGCTTATTGCCCCCCCAATTGTCAAAAATGTTTATCAAAGAAATATTTCAGCCTGTGCTATACAAATTGGCCTAGATATGTAAACTTTGAAATAAATAAAGAGAATAAAAAATTACAAATCAATTATTCAAGTTTCTTCATTTAACTAGACAGACATTATACCCCCCTCCCCTCCCATCTACCTGGATCTGTATAGCAGTTGTTTAAAATCAATTTGAAATTCTTATTGATTTTAGGCCCACATAACAAATTTATACAATACACCAATGTTCATTACAAATTTATTAAATTTATTGCATAGAATAATGCACTCAACATGAAAGCAGCAAGCTCATATTAATCAACTGCAAAGTGAGGTGAAGTGTTAATTGAATCAAAACACAGTTTAAAGCAGTAGATGTAGGCTTTATTAATTTAACCCAGAGCCCAGCCCATCGTCATCACCATCATCATCATCATCATCTTCATCACACGTAATATCCACCCTGTCCCCTCCTATCCATCATAGCAAATATTTATAGTAATGTCAGGCAAAATGTAATATAAGACAGAAATAGTAATGTCTATGAGATATGACTGCATTAATCATCACCAGATCTTCTTGTACCCCCTCCCTGTAATAGACAAATGCGAAACAGGTAATGTAAAAGTCTATCTGTAAAGTTTCAATTTTCAAATAACATCTGTAAATTACTATCTGCAAACCTTCATGATGTTGGTCTGATACAGGAGGTAGATGTTTGTACACATATATGTGTAATTATTGTGTAAAGATGGTTTGATAAACCTAAATCTTTCATTAGGCCAAGTGTATACAGGAAAAAGAAAAACTATCCTCACGCTATTTCAGAATCAGAAAAAGATTTATTGCCAAGTACATTAACAGATCACTGATAACATACGAGAGAATTTGACTTGACACAGAAAATGAACCTGCATTTCCAGTGACACGGCTGCATCGGGGACGCGCCTGCCAACAGGATAGAGGGTACAGGTAGCATAAGAATAAGAATAATACAAGGAACAATAGGAAGGAGCAAAAAAATCATTGATTCAGAATACTGGTTGCATAATCAATCAATATTATGATTACAAGGAAAAAAAAGCTCTCAATGCACAGTCGCAAGACAAGATTCACAGGACACAAGAGAGCAGTGTGTGTATCTTTATTCAGTTCATGGATCAATATGTGTGCACTGTTGAAGCAAGTGTTGATGATAATAAGAGAACAACAAGGGCACTTGGCAGGAGATGTTTTGTCTGGCTGCCGCCAATCGTCCTTGCGATTATCTGGGCAGGTGCTGTCCAAGGCCTTGTGCTCGATGATTTTGAAAACACAGACTGCAGACAGCCAGGAGGAATTTTCATGGGGAAATTGAGCCAAATAGGACTGATCACAGAGAAGGCTTTTTATTTCTTCTGTAGATTCAGTACTTAATCCTTCATTGCGGGGCTTTAAGTCTGTCGTGGAAAGACCTAAGCGAGACCATGATGTAATCCACCTTCCGAGACAGTTCTCCAGTTGTCGCTATCAGGGTCTTCTCCAATTTTTCAATTTGATAGATGCACCTCGCCTGGCCAGCATTTTGATAGGTTGTATCCATCTTCAGCAATTTGCAGTACACCAGGACAATCCCAGTTCCAATCAGAAAGATCCCGATCACCATTATTACGAAGACATACAAATCTTCAATATCTTCGATAGAGAGATTAGTGAGACACAAGATCCTCCAATTACTTGTGTCACGTAAATAGCCCGCTGGAGCCGTTCCTGCGGGGCAGACAGCTTCCCCCGGAGCACTTTTCCTTGTTGAAAAAATAGTGTCAATTGTGTTCAAAGCCCAGCTTATTAACTCCATAATTTCTTTCGACGGTCGCAGTTAGACGCAGACAGACAACAGCAAGCTGGGATCCAGTAGTTGGGGGGGGAGGAAAAAAAAGTCAGAGCAAGAGAGAGGAAAAAGCGTCTGCTCTCTTGGGAGTGCGGAAGTGAACCGGTTGAGTAACTACCAAACTAGTTACAAGAACCCAAAGTTCATTGTTGATAATATTGGCTACCAATACTGACCCAGTAACAAAGAACACAATACAACACTGTATACTAATATTACATGAGAAATATTGCCATAACTATCGATACTGAATTACAATATATATTACACTCATGGCAGTCATGCATGTACAGAAATCAGTGACCTCCCAAATGAAAATCAGAGTTTTTACCTTTATTTCTGACAACACGCCATTAAATTATTTAAAAACAAATACTCGACACTTACCGTAAGGGTTCCAGCATAACAGTGCTTAAAGGCCAAATGTCACGTAACAGGGTACTTTAAATATCTTGAAACTAGATATAAAAGGGAACCGATCCGTTCGGGTCTTGGTGCATATGCTTCAGTAACAACGGAATATTCGTTAATTTAAAACTGCCGCGCTTGGCCTGACACGGCCCCTGGAATCGCCTGGGGAAGAAGGCGGAAGTGACGAAATCGATTGTACCCTAGTTTGATGCTTGGGGTATTTCAATTGATTGTTTATATGGAGACTGGAAGGTTGAAGTGAGCAACAAGAAAGAAAAAATTGGATATTTCACCCATACCTTAAAACGGGACTATCAGGGACAGCTGGGTAATAAGGGACACTTCTCTGGGAAATGTTTTCATACCTGTCAAGTGAGACGTTTTCGCCGTACTTCAACACCGTAAAAAGCGGCTATAAGGAACGGCGGAGCAACAAGGCGCACCTCTCTGGGATCTCTGTCTGTTCCGCAACCGCTGCACAGCTCAACGTGTTAAACCATTGTCCTAATGACTTCTCATGGTAGTGAGAATAGCTGACGCTGAGCGATCAGCCCGCCCAGACAATTAAACTAATGAGTGACTCCACACTTCGAACAGTAGTGAGAAGAGCTCCCGCTGAGCGATCAGCCCGCCCCAGCTGTGAGTGATCACACACACAGGAGTGCTCCTCAAGACACTCAGTTTTTTTTCCAGTATATTTTTTCTTTTGGGCGTACAGAAATGGCAATACGCCCGTTTTTGCTAAAATTGCATTTTCCCCGTATTTTTCTTAAAATATTTGACAATAACAACACGAACTACATTTAAAACATTTCCCAGAAAAGTGTCCCAAACCACTCTGCCGTCTCCCATAGCCGCGCTTGGCACCAAAATACGGCGAAAACGTCTCCCTTGACAGGTATGCGCCTCCATTTTCATATTGATCTGGTCAGTTTCTTGACAGCAGCGGCTCTCCTCCACTGTAATAATAATGGCTTCCGAAAAATCAATATTTATGGGGCGCCCTCGACAGACCCCCTCCGGCTTCGCAATTCTGGAGGCGATTAATGTCCAGTTCAATGACATTTTCCACTGGTTCTGCTCTCTGGTCATCGTTGGAACTGTTGTCATCAGACAAAGCATCCGATTCCGTCTCGGACGGCTCGAACCGGTAAGGTTCTATGCCTCTGTCACTGTCTGAACCACTGACAAAAAAAAAGACAAAAAAAAACTAAACTAATTTGTTCACAATCGCTGTCACTTTCCGTCATGATTGTCCAATGTTGATAAGTGTGAATGTGGATAGGCAGGG
Source organism: Pholidichthys leucotaenia (assembly GCA_020510985.1). Classification (NCBI taxonomy): domain Eukaryota; kingdom Metazoa; phylum Chordata; class Actinopteri; order Cichliformes; family Pholidichthyidae; genus Pholidichthys; species Pholidichthys leucotaenia. The sequence continues at coordinate 162,633,483 of CM035844.1, read as the reverse complement.
CAGCCAGGGTACAACTGGTGATGTCAAAAACATGGGCGTGGTCTGGACTGGCTGTCACAAGCCAGCAAGCAAGGTGGGGCCTTCACCTGGTGTATTTTGTGCAATTATGTAAATACAGGTGGGTGATATGGTCTCCGGTATGAATATTTGGTTTAAGCTATGTGTATTTTATCTAAATTCGTTGTCATTTAGAAAAAAAAAATTACGTGACATTTGGCCTTTAAGTCGCAGCCCAGAGTGATCGAAGCTGCTCCTTTTTATCCTCATTAGCAGCGCCTCAGCTGATGAGGATTAATTGGGCCCCAGCCGTCCTGTAACACTGACAGCTGGGAGCCCGCAGAGACGCTGCCCAATGAGAGACAGCGATGAGAAGGGACTGGTCTGAGTGCCGGAAAACCCGGCGTCTCATCCCATGGTGACAGAAATGAAGACTTAATCAGAGTGTTGTGCGTTAAGCTGAGCTGTGGATTTGTTGTGATTCCTGTACCAATATGGCGGCCGGAAATCTCGCGCTCCAGTGACCTACTGCCAATCTAGCGTTTTATATCTATGGGAGAAGACTATAAATACAGTGATCCCTCACTTATCGCGGTTAATGGGTTACAGAACTGACCGCGAAAAGTGAAAAACCACGAAGTAGCGTCACCCCTAATGACGTCACCCATAGATAACACATACGTTCATTCTCACTCTCTCTCATATGATACGTGTGTGTGTGTGTAAGTGTACATACTGTGACGTTTTCAAGGGTTCACACAAAAAGACAATGGAGCAGATGGCTGTGATCAACCAGATTTATTTTACACACACCCCGACCCCCCAACCTGCTTCTCAGCACAGACAGGAGCGGAGGTCATTCTCACAGACCTCTGTTTACATCACGGTTACACACACATGATACATCTTGCCCTAATCCTGCTAAACACTGCTGGGCCATTATAATGCAGTTATAATGACACAGCAGTATAACTCAGAAGTAACACATTTAACACACACAGTAACGTTTCAAACTGGCAAAGCATGCTGGGAAATCCCTGGCTCCCTTAAAATGGCCCCGACGTTACAATACATACGTAGATGTAAATAAAGTGTACATAAATATGTTTTTAGAACACTTTTATTTTTATAACAAGATACGTAACTCAAGATGAAGATGATTTACGTACTGCACAGGTTAATGAGAGCTTTACTGCTCAGGTGACGCCTCATCGTCAGGTGCTAGAGGCGCAGGATTGTCGAGGGCAGCTGCAGGAGGTGGCGTAGTGGCTCGACGGGAAGACCATTTCACATAAAAAGGGACAAGAGAACAGCGAAAAGTTCCACGCTGCGAGACTAGCGATAAAGAACAATGAATGTGGTCTTCCTTCGGTGGATATGGGCGCTCTGCAGGGTGAGAAGCTGGGTAAAACGTCTCGGCCAATCAGCTTGCGAGGTAAAACGTCTCGGCCAATCAGCTTGCGAGATTCCCGAGCAGTGAAGAGGTGGGCGGAGAGGAGTGGAGCGGTGGTCAGAGAGGTGGATTTTGAGTTGAGCGGCTCTCCGTGTTGATACCTGATGTTCTAATGTAGTCTCCCTGCCTTCTGCTAGCGCCCGCCCATTTTTTCTCAATTTTGAATTTTTGATGAATATTTCTGAAAAATCCGAGATGCACTGAGGGCGCGAAAGGTGAAGCGCGAAGTAGCGAGGGATCACTGTACCTGACAGGAAACAGGAAGTTCTTTTGTTCTGCTCAGACAGCAAGCCACACCCAGGGTTTAGAACAAGCTAGCGATTTTAAGTAAAATGTTATGAATTGTATTTGTATATGAATGTGTTTTTATAGTTTGCCAACCATTGTATTTATTAAAGAAGTAAAAGTGTTTGTGTAAAGTTTTTAGGCTTGTTTGGGTGGTGGAAGGCCAGGTGACCTTGTAGGCCCAAAGGATGAGGGCCATGGGTTTTCTTCGTCATTAACGGTATTTATTGTGGCGGTTTGGCGCAACCCCCACAATAGACTGGGACATGCAGAGCGCGCATCTGGAGCAATTAACAGAACAATAGGCAGCCTTCCTGTGTCTAGCTCCTTCCGATGGTATCATGCTGTTTTGTATGAATCAAATGCAAACATTCAGGCTTCCTGCTCTTACTGTGATGCAAATGTCCCATGCCTTTCATGTGTTGTCTGTAACTGGGTATAAATACCGCACATGTTCTGTAACTCACTCTCTCTTTGACTGCTGCTGCTGACACACACATCCTGTGCGTCTTTGCTGAGAGCCTGAGGAACCCGCTCCAGTCTGCTCACACTTAGGGCTGGAGCGGAGTTCCTATGATGGCGATGATTGATGAATAAACTTCCTTAAAAACTCCAGATTGCCGTGCCTTATTCTAACATCGCCATATTTATGGTGTATTTTAATTGGGTTGTTTCATGTTTTATTGTTACCACTGACATGAAATGATGTATTTTCTTTTGTTGTTTTAGAACTGTTGGGAGTTGAGGTGTGCATTTGTGAGTGGGCCCTAGCAATGCACGAAAACAGTATCATGTGTATATTTCACTGTTTAATAAGTATAACTGTTGTTTTTCTTGTTAATGTGGCTTGTGTTCTGTTCTAAACAGTAAGACAAGCCACTATAGCTGTTAATGCACTCTAGTTGTGAACAGTTTTCCTTTAAGATTTGTCTATTTTAAGAACTCAGTTTTTTGTCATTCAGAATAAAGAACCTCTTTATATACTGTATTTTGTGTTTTGTCTGGAGCTCATTTGGCCAGACACCACATTTTTGGTACCAGGAGTGGGGTTCTGCCAAAATTGAGTTCTGTGAGGCTAGTGGTTGAGTGCATTGATAGCTGTAGTGGTGGCCATCATGGAGAAGGGAACGCAAACAGAGAGGCCGATGCTGAAGGAAGGCCTGGGACTGGGAGGAGCTTCTGGACAAGGTTGTGAAAGAAATCATCTTGGACAAGGATGGCAGCAGCCAAGTTCAACTGAAGTGACTATAGAGGGATGCCCTGATACTTCCAGTACAGCACCAAGGCATTTCATCATTTCATATAAAGACAGTGATAATGAATATGTCCCAGAGGAGGAACTGGACACTGATGTTGCGGACATGCAATCCAAGTTATCTGAATTAAGTTTAAAGCACGATCAAGCTATGGCTCAAATTACTGCTCTAAGTGGTGGAATGAAGAGGTCTTATGTCTATTTACCTAGAAAGCGCCCAATTATTCCATTTAGTGGAGATGTTGATGGTTGCCCCCCTCATGGATCGTCATCTTATCGTGGTGGGGGGGGTTTGCGTGCCCCAGTGATCCCAGGAGCTATGTTGTCTGGGGCAATCTGCCTCTGATAGGGTCTCCCAAGACAAACTGGTCCTGGGTGAAGGGCCAGACTAAGAACGATCCAACAGACTCATGATAAATTCTATATCAAGGATTCAGTGTACCCCGTCCGGTATGGGGTTACCGGGGCCCCACCCTGGAGCCAGGCCTGGGGGAGGGGCTCGAAGGCTAGCGTCTGGTGGCCGGGTTTCCACCCATGGGACCCGGCCGGGCTCAGCCCGAAGGAGTTAGATGGGTCCGCCCTCCAGTGGGCTCACCACCTGCAGGAGGGATCATGGGGGTCCGGTGCTATGTGGATTAGGTGGCGGTCAAAGGCGGAGACCTTGGCGGACTGATCCCAAGCTTTCTAAACTGGCTTTTGGTACGTGGAATGTCACCTCTCTGGTGGGGAAGGAGCCTGAGCTGGTGTACGAGGTCGAGAGATACCAGCTAGATATAGTCGGCCTCACCTCAACACACAGCTCCGGTTCCGAAACCAGTCTCCTGGAGAGGGGCTGGAGCTTGGCCTTTTCTGGAGTTGCCCCGGGTGAGAGGCGACGAGCAGGGGTGGGTATTCTTGTATCGCCCCATCTTGCTGCCTCTATACTGGAGTTTTCCCCGGTGGACGAAAGGGTTGCTTCCCTGCGCCTTCGGGTTGGGAAATGGGTCCCGACCATCATTTGTGCCTATGCACCAAGTGATGTTTCAGAGTACCCACCCTTTTTGGAGTCTGTGACTGGGGTGCTGGAGGGTGCTCCTCTTGGAGACTCCCTTGTCCTACTGGGGGACTTCAATGCGCACATGGCAACGACAGTGTAACCTGGAGGGGGGTGATTGGGAGGAATGGCCTGCCCGATCTGAACCCGAGTGGTGTTCAGTTATTGGACTTCTGTGCTAACCACAGTCTGTCCATAACAAACACCATGTTCAAGCATAAGGGTGTCCATATGTGCACCTGGCACCACGACACCCTAGGTCGCAGGTTGATGATCGATTTTGTTATCGTATCATCAGACCTGCAACCGTATGTCTTGGACACCCGAGTAAAGAGAGGTGTAGAGCTGTCAACTGATCACCACCTGGTGGTGAGTTGGCAGGGGAGGAAGCCATTCAGACCTGGTAGACCGAAACGTATAGTGAGGGTGTGCTGGGAGCGTCTGGCTGAGGCCCCTGTCCGGGAGGTCTTCAACTCCCACCTCCGGAAGAACTTCAACCACATTCTGAGGGAGTCTGGAGACATGGAGTCTGAATGGGCCATGTTCTCCACCTCTGTTGTTGAAGCGGCGGCCCAGAGCTGCGGCCGCAAGGTGGTCGGTGCATCTCGTGGTGGTAACCCCCGAACCAAGTGGTGGACACCAGTGGTGAGGGGGGCCATTAAGCTGAAGAAGGAGTCCTATCAAGCTTGGTTGGCTTGTGGGACTCCCGAAGCAGCTGAGGTGTACCGGCAGGCCAAGCGGAGTGCAGCTCGGGTGGTTGCTGAAGCAAAAACCCGGGTATGGGAGGAGTTCGGTGAGGCCATGGAACAAGACTTTCGGTCGGCCTCAAAGAGATTCTGGCAAACTGTCCAGCGCCTCAGGAGGGGAAAGCAGCTCCCTGTCCACACTGGGTATGGTGCAGATGGGACACTGTTGACTTCGACTGGGGATATCGTCGGGCGGTGGAAGGAATACTTCGAGGATCTCCTCAATCCCACTGACACGCCTTCCACAGAGGAAGCAGGATTTGGGGACAAGGGGGATGACTCGCCTATCACAGGGGCTGAGGTCGCCAAGGTGGTTAAAAATCTCCTTGGTGGCCGGGCTCTGGGGGTGGATGAGATTCGCCCTGAGTACCTCAAGGCCCTGGATGTTGTTGGGCTGTCATGGTTGACACACCTCTGCAACATTGTGTGGAGGTCGGGGGCAGTGCCTTTGGCATGGCAAACCGGGGTGGTGGTTCCTCTCTTCAAAAAAGGAGACTGGAGGGTGTGCTCCAACTTTAGAGGGATCACACTCCTCAGCCTCCCTGGGAAGGTCTATGCCAAGGTACTGGAGAAGAGAGTCCGGCCGCTGGTTGAACCTCGGATTCAGGAGGAGCAATGTGGTTTTCGTCCTGGCCGTGGCATATCGGACCAGCTCTTTACCCTCTCGAGAATTCTTGAGGGTTCGTGGGAGTTTGCCCAACCAGTTTACATGTGTTTTGTGGACTTTGAGAAGGCATTTGACCGCGTCCCTCGTGGATTTTTGTGGGGGGGTGCTTCGGGAGTATGGGGTATTGGGCTTGTTGTTACGAGCTATTCGGTCTCTGTACGACCATTGTGAGAGTGGTTCGTATTGCCAACACTCGGTCGGAGTCATTCCCAGTGAGAGTTGGACTCCACCAGGGCTGCCCTTTGTCACCGATCCTGTTCATAATTTTTATGGACAGGATTTCTAGGCGCAGCCAGGGAATGGAGGGTGTCATGCTTGGTGACCACAGGATCTCATCTTTGCTGTTTGCCGCCAAGTGTGAAGCGGCTGGGATGAGAATCAGCACCTCCAAGTCCGAGTCCATGGTCCTCAGCCGGAAAAAGGTGGATTGTCCTATCCGGGTTGGGGACAGGTTCCTGCCCCAAGTGGAGGAGTTTAAGTATCTTGGGGTCTTGTTCACGAGTGAGGGGAAAATGGAGCGAGAGATCGACAGACGGATTGGAGCAGCATCTGCAGTGATGCGGACGTTGTACCGGTCTGTTTTGGTGAAGAGGGAGCTTAGTTCTAAGGCAAAGCTGTCGATTTACCAGTCAATCTACGTTCCTACTCTCACCTATGGTCACGAGCTTTGGGTAATGACCGAAAGAACGAGATCGCGAATACAAGCGGCTGAAATGAGCTTTCTCCGTAGGATTGCTGGACTCACCCTCAGAGATAGGATGAGGAGCTCAGTCATCCGGGAGAGGCTCAGAGTAGAACCGCTGCTCCTCCACATTGAAAGGAGTCAGTTGAGGTGGTATGGGCATCTGATTAGGATGCCTCCTGGACGCCTCCCACTTGAGGTGTTTCAGGCACGTCCCACTGGGAGGAGACCCCGGGGCAGACCCAGGACTCTGTGGAGAGACTATAGGGCCTTTTCCACTAGCCTCACTTAGCCCTACACCACACCACTCAGCCCGCGTTTGAGCATTTTCCATTAGCCCCAGCACCGGTTAGCAGGTGCTTTTTTAGTACCTGATCCAGGGCAGGGTCTAACCGAGCTGAATAGGGCTGAGTATGGCTGTGATGTGACTTTAACAGACTGGTCGCCGCTGATTGGTCAGGTCGTAACGTCACAAAAGCGACTTTCTGCTGAATCTACTCCACGACCGCCATTTGTAGTTGTTCAGCCAGTGAACACAGTGTGCCCCTTTAATACAGTATATTATATTAATATACTGTATAATATACTTATATAATAATATACTCCTAATATTATATATTAGGAGGTGCGCAATTTTCTTTCTATATTAGCCGACGATCGCATCCAGCGCGAGTTGGACGGATCTACTCGAAATGAAAAAATATACCAGCAGGTGTCCGAGCAGATGGGTTCCCAAGGGCACATCCGTACTGCCAAACAGTGTCGGGAGAAGATGAAAAAGCTGAAAAGCGATTACCGAGCAGTGAAGGACCACAATGCTTGAAGTGCAGCGGCTCGGAAGGAGTGGAAGTGGTTTGCTGAGATGGACGCGATCTATGGACATAGGCTCTCGACACGGCCACAGTCACGGCCACGGCCTTGGAAACCGTGGATGGTGAGTGTTTTGATATTGCGCATCTTTTCGCCTATTTATCCTTTCTGTGCCAAGCTCACTGTTTTTAAGAAATAGGAAGGTTGTTAGATTGTGGGTAATGGTTGTTACTGAGGCTTGCCTATTGTTTTGCAGCCAACTGCAGATTCACGCTTGCTTTGTGTTAAGTATTAGCGCGAACAAAACGCTGAATTACGCTTATTGTATTCCGGTTAAAAACTTGAGTGTTGTGTACATGTTGCACTTTGGTGTTAAGTTTTAAATTGCGTGCATTTTCTTTCTAGAATCGCAGTTCATATCACAGGCGTCCACCTCAGTGGACATGGACACACCGGACTCTCCTGCATCTGCCTCTGCGTCTGGCAGAGCGCCAGCTGGATCGACTCCGATGTCAGCCACATCACCAGCTCCATCTGGATCACGTTCAAGTGCCGGTAAGGCACAATAACCACGATTTTTTTTTTTTTGGTGAAACAGGTCCAGCGGAAACCAGGGTCGAAAATCCATCCATCCATCCATCCATCCTTCTACCGCTTAATCCTTTACAGGTCGCGGTGGGGCTGGAGCCTAACAAGTTATGTACCAAATTGATTAATGCAATTTCCTGTAGCTGCATATTAATTAATTGAAAATGTCTTTTTAAATGTACAAAAAGGTTATTCTTTGGTCTTCACTTATCGGTGTTCCACAACCCGGTTCCATTTTTAGGTGTGGTGATTGAAGTGCTGTTGTAACTCCTGTTTTACAAAAACAAATAAAGCTCATGAACTGCCGTGGAAATCAACATGCTTCATTGAAATGCTTCGCATCAGCTGACTGCATTAACCCATTCAGATTTCTGTGGCCACACTACAAGCAACTATTTTAAACATTACCCATCCATCCATCTTCTTAATCTTAATCCTTTTTAGTTTTGCAGGGGGGCTGCAGCCGAAGACAGCACACTGCGTGTTGCAAAATCTGCTCTACTGAGGGGCAGCAACATGACAGTTCAGCTTATATACAGCAATGAAGCATAATATAATAGTGACATTCCACCACAGACTTTCACCAGTGTAATTCCATAATATATGTAGTGATCCAGCTTTAACAACCATGCCTTTCTGTCTTTCAATTTAGCCAAGAGGACAAGGAAAAACTCCATCGCTGACCTTACATCAGCGATGGTCAACATGCATGACGAAGAGATGCGGCTCTTGGAACAGCAACATGACCAGCGGCAAGAACACTTTCAGGAGTACATGCAGCATTTGTGACAGGTGGCCGTAGATGTGCGGGCAGATGCGTGTGAAGCCCAGGAGCAGGACGCTGTGTTACGAAGGGAAGAGCTCGCAGAGATGTCAACATTCAACAGAGATTTCCTGACCCTATTTGGCAGGCTTGTGGACGCATTTAGCAGTCGGCGTGTCTAACCATGTCTCCCCACTCCCAGTCTGTTTTTTTGTTTGCAAATTTTGCTTCTGGAATAAAATTGTATTGTTTGCATCAAAAGTCTGGTTTGTCTGTTATGACACCGTATGAGAAAAGCCAATAATTACATACACATTCCATTCTCTGTTCACTCCACATGCTGCTGTTCATCAGGTCAGGTGTATAGCCTTCTAATGGTAATTTAATTTTTAACAACACAACGATACGTAATGTCTTGGTAGTTTTTTTTTTTTTATTTTAAACAAATTTGCAATGCTGAATCCATTTCTCTCGAACGGGTACATTTTTTATGTTGTAAGCAGTTGTACAGGTGTACTTTAACTTGTACAGTAGACACTGATAAAGGTAAGTACATGTAAGTTGAATGTTGCATCACCAGTCAAAATTATTAAATTTAGAAGGAATCTAGCAAAAATTTGGCACTAATAACAGTAGACACAACTGTGTTTTTGTTGCACACAACTGTTGTTACCAACAAGTTGTGCCAAATTAATATTAGCTTTGCATTTCCACCAAAGCCAAAGTCGCTTGTCTGGCAGCATTTTTTGAACATGCTCTGTGAGGTGTTTCTGCGTGTAATTCACTGTACGGTACCACAGCTGTTGTTAGCAACAACTTGTGCAAAATTTATATTCCCTTTTCCCAAAAATTAAAAATCAATTTGTAGTAAAAGTGGGAGACCTTTACATGGGAATATGACATGTATCAGCACATGATTTATAGTTCAATTTGCATTTCCACCTAAGCAAAAGTGGCTTGTCGAGCTGGATTTTTGTGAAGATGGCCTGTGCGGTGTTTCTGCATGTAATTACATACCTGTCAAGTGATACGGTTTCGCCGTATTTTAATACGGGGAAAATGCAATTTTAGCAAATACGGGCATATTGCCATTTCTGTACGCCAAAAAGAAAAATATACGGGAAAAAAAATGATTGAGAGTGTGGAGGAACACGTCGTGTGTGTGACCCCCACAGCGTACGGGGCTGGCAGAGTGCTCAGCGTGAGCAATTATCACAACAGTGAGAAGTGTGGACTGATCATTATGCTGATGGCTTCGAACCTTCTTAACAGATAAGCATTATGAAAAACAGAGGACAGGTAGATGGAACATGCACATTTTATTTACAAAAAAACATTTTTGAAATATGTATGCACATAAATGTGGGCGAAATTACATTTCTACCTATTGCTAGACAAGTACTGCATCACAGCATCTCGTATATCGGCACCCTGCTCCTCTGCTCCCTGTGCCGCTGCCACCACTGGTTCATCTACTGCATCATCCAATGTAGTGTCATACGCCTCTCCATGACTCACACAGATTAGGCAGAGCACAACAAGTCAGCACCATAGATTTCACCAGTTTCATGTCACAGTCATTCCTCTCTCCTTCCTCCTTCCTTCTCTCGTCAGCCATTTTCTTTGTTGTGGAGGATTCGGTCGCGTGTTTCACGTCACGAGAGTGTGGCGCCGCCTCGGTGCCGCCTCGCTGTTCAAGAAATCCCACCCACCACAGGTGTGCCAGCAGGTGTGCCAGCAGTAATGTTGAAAAGCAACCGAGGCAGAACCGAATCGAAGTGAGTCGAGTTTTCTAATCGGGGCTAATGGAAAAGCGCCTTATGTCTCCCAGCTGGTCTGGGAACGCCTTGGTATCCCCTCTGAAGAGCTGGAGCAGGTGGCTGGGGAGAGTGAAGTCTGGGCTTCTCTGCTTGAACTGCTGCCTCCGCGACCCGGACCTCCGGAAAAGCGGTAGAAGATGGATGGATGGATGGTTGATGGTTGCTCTGTTTATGAATTTCTTGAAGTAAACCACACTGAGTTCGAGGTTTAAACAACCAAGATCAAGTTGATTTTATTCTCCCTCTCCTTAGAGGCTCAGCACTTGAAGAAGTGAGGCTTCATTTTGATGGTAAAGTAGATAATGCTGTTGAGTTACTTAACATTCTTCGAGAAGCGTACAGTGAGAAATGCAGTACAGCTCAACTGCTGCAGAAGTTTTATGGTCATAATCAACTTGAGGGTGAAGACTTCTTTGAGTATTCGCATGCCTTATCACAGATTCTTTGTACAGCTTTAAGACAAAGACCCGATGCAGTAACTGATGTAGCAGTAGTAATTAGAGACCAGTTTGTGGAAGGGGTTAGAGAGTCAGCCCTACAAAGGGAGCTTTGCAAAATGGTTAGCGAAAGACCACACTGCACATTGTTTGAGGTGCGACAGGAGGCAGTTGCCTGGTCTCAAGAAGACCGACCTACTAGCACACGAGCTGTTAGGAGTAGGAACATCATATGTGACAATTTGTCTGTAGGACACTGTCAATATCAGTCTTCTACATTAAATAATATTCTGAAAATTGTTTCTGAGCAAGGTAAAGCTATCATTGAGTTGACCAATATTGTGAAAGACAGTCTGGTTGTCAGGGAAAAGCCACCTGGGACTAGTAAGTCCAGACTAAGGCCACCTGGGACTAGTAAGTCTAGACTAAGGCCACAGTTTACTGAGGATGGACTTCCCATATGTTTTAGATGTAAAGAAATGGGGCATATTGCCAGGGAGTGCAGGCAACATCAGTCAGGGGGTAGGTCAGTTACAAGGAATGCATCTAGGGACTCACCCAATCAGGGAAACTAGCTCCCTCAGTTGTCAAGAGCCGGACAATTAGAGGAGAGGGTAGAGGCTCAAAGACCCTTACACATGAGAGATTTCTTGAAAGAGCAGTGGGTAAATGTCTAGAGGTTGAAGTAGAGGTGGGTGGAGTTGGGGCCAAGACCCTGTTGGATACTGGGAGTCAGATTAGCACCATCTCTGTGGTTCTTTAAAAGACATTTACAAAAGGAGAATCAGGACATGACCTCAACTGCTAAATGGCTGAAGTTAACAGCAGCTAACTCTTTGCCAATTCTTTATGTAGGATACATAGAGTTGGATGTACAGACTTTGGGGTTAACTATACCTGAATGTGGGTTTTTGGTAGTCCAGGATCCTGCTCCTACATTGCTAGAGCAGGAGCAAGTTTCAAAAAGGGTCTGAGTCAGGTAAATCCTGTCCTATTCTCCTTGGTATGAATGTGATGAAGAGATGTAGGGAACTGGCAATAGCCAGTTTTGATATAAATTTTGGGGCAGAATTGGATTTGACCTGGAGAGATGCTTTCCAGAAAGTGCAAGTATGTGAAATAGTTGGAGAAACTGCTGTGGCTAGGATAGCGGGTAGAAACACCGTGCATGTACCAGCAGCTTCTGTTGCTACTGTGCATGCCAAAAGTCTAAAGCAAGCCTCAGATGATCAGGTTTTGATGTTTTTGGAGCCCACTAATACACCACTGCCCAGTGGCTTACGTGTAATTCCCACCTTGGTTGAAGCTGAGAAGTCTGTGTTTCCAGTCCAAGTGGTAAACTTTACTCAAGAAGATTTGTGGTTACAACCAAGAACATGGCTGGTGGTTCTGGAGGTTGTTGAATGTGTTGATGGGACAAATGAGGTATGTTTTAATCGTATCTCTGTAGATCATGAAGAGGAGTCAGTTGAAGGAAAGAGGGTTCAATCGTCAGAGGCTAGGATGCATTCATTGTTGGAGCATCTAAATGTGGGAGCCTACCCTGAGGAACGGGCTAAATTAGCCACCCTCTTGTCTCAGTTTTCAGATTTTTTTGTACTCCAGGATGAGGATTTGGGTTATACAGGCAAGGTTAAGCATGAAATCAACCTTACAGATGATGTTCCCATTACACAGCCCTATAGGCGCATACCTCCAACCCAATACCAAGAGGTTAGGGAACATATAGCCCAACTTCTCAAGAAGGGAGTCATTAAGGAGAGCACTAGTGCTTATGCTTCACCCATTGTGCTTGTGAGGAAGGCAGATGGTAACTTAAGGTTGTGTGTGGATTATAGAAAGTTAAACTCAGACAAGGCGTGACGTGTTCCCCTTGCCTCAAATAGATGAATGTTTTGATGCATTGTATGGTGCCAAGTTTTTCCTCCACCATTGATCTTGCAAGTGGGTACCATCAAGTAGCAGTTCATGAAAGGGACAGGCACAAAACGGCCTTCACAACCCCTTTTGGGTTGTTTGAGTACACCAAGCTGCCATTTGGGGTTTGTAATGGTCCAGCAACATTTCAAAGGCTCATGCAGGCCACTATGAGTGATCTGGTGTTTCAAATTATGCTTGTCTACTTGGATGACATCTTGGCCTATTCCCACACCTTTGAAGAACATTTAAGTCGACTCCAGATAGTCTTGCAGAGGCTTAGAGAGACAGGTTTAAATGTTAAAGTGGAAAAGTGTCAGTTTCTTCAGTCCACTGTTCATTTCCTTGGTCATCGGGTGTCAGCTGAGGGCATAAGTACTGACCCTGATAAGGTATCTGCAGTGCAGCAGTGGCCAGTGCCAAAATCTGTGAAAGACCTGAGAACGTTTTTGGGTTTCTGTAGTTATTACAGGAGGTTTATGCCAGGTTTTTCTCAGTTAGCAGGGCCTTTGCATGACTTGGTTAATGCCCGTATTAAAGAGAATCATTCTGTTCAGTCAAAGGGACTATTTGATAGCCTATGGACCTCAGAGTGTCAGAAGTGTTTTGAGTTATTGAAGGAGAAGCTCATTAGTTCCCCTTTACTTGGTTATGCTGATTTCTCCCTTTTGTTGTGGAGACTGATGCTAGCTGTTTGGGGCTGAGGGCTGTTCATCAGATTCAGGAAGGCAAGAAACGGGTAATAGCCTATGCTAGTAGGAGGTTGAGAAATGCAGAAAAACATGACAGGAATTATAGCAGTATGAAACTTGAGCTTTTGGCTTTGAAGTGGGCTGTGTCTGAAAAATTCAGAGGTTACTTTTTAGGATCCAAATTCACAGTTGTGACTGACAACAATCCCTTATGTCATTTGAACACTGCCAGGTTGGGTGCAATTGAGCAACGGTGGGTTGCACAGTTAGCTGTATTTGATTTTGATGTGCAGGACCGCCCTGGTAAAAATAACAATGCCGCTGATGTCCTCTCTAGGCAGTTGTTAGCAGGGGAGCCTCAGTCAGATGGGGATGATTAGGAGTTTGATGGTTGTATAGCCATCTGTAATGTAATTTGGAGGCGGACAGTTTTGGATCCAGACTTAGTTGGCGCAGGTGTTAAATGTTGCCAGGTTAGGCAGGCTCGGGCTTTGGTAGCTGCGCCGAGTACTGATAATGGTTTGCAAGGTAATACAACCCACTTTGCCAGGTTACTCAAAAGAGGAGCTTAGTCAGCTCCTGAATGCTGATCCTACAATTCAGTCTTTTAAGCAGTTTTGGGACAAGCAGGAAAAGCCCACTTATCATGAAAGAAAGGGACTGACAAAGTCAGTGATTTCTTTACTAAGACACTGGCCAAGGATTGGGAAAATTGATGAACTTTTGTACTGCATCATTAGAAATGTGCAGGAGGGTGAATGCAAGCAACTTCTGTTCCCTGCATGTTTGAAAGATGTTGTTCTCAAGTGTGTTCATGATGATATGGGACATCCAAGTATCGAACGTACACAGAACCTCTTGAGACAAGATGTTTTTGGGTTGGGATGTATGAGGATGTGGAGAAGTGGATTAAGGGATGTCAGAGGTGTGTACTTACTAAGATGCCACAGCCAAAGATCCGAGCACCTATGCGTGCATTCCTAGTTACTCCTCCACTTGAGGTTGTTGCAGTGGATTTTACTTTGTTGGAACCTGCATCAGATGGTCGGGAGAATGTATTGATGGTTACTGATGTTTTCACTAAATTTACACAGGCATTTCCTGCGCGTGACCAGAGAGCTGATACCACAGCTAAAATACTTCTAAGGGAGTGGTTTATGAAATATGGAGTGCCTGAGAGACTACATTCAGATCAGGGTAGGAATTTTGAGAGTGAAGTTGTCCAGGAGTTGTGCAAACTGTATGGTGTCAAGAAGACTCGCATGACACCTCATCATCCACAGGGTAATGCACAATGTGAGCGCTTTAATAGGACCCTGCACGATCTCTTGCGCATACTACCTCCATAAAAGAAATTACGTTGGCCTGAGTATTTACCAGAGTTAGTCTATGCATATAATGTAACTCCTCATGCTACTACAGGCTACTCACCTTATTACCTTATGTTTGGCATCCACCCACATCTTCCTGTGGATGCTTTGTTAGGGCAGAGACAAACATTTGACAGGAAACATGATTGGCTAGCCATACACCAGCAACGTCTTAATGATGTTCATGCCAGAGTAAAACGATATGCTGAGCAGAAGGCCACAGAGACTTGAGGCATGCAGGGTTAAAGTACACTCTCCTCTGGTAGAGGTGGGTCAGTTGGTCTACCTTCGCCACTGGCCTCAGGGCAGAAATAAAATTCAAGATGTTTGGGGACTGACTGTGTGCAGAGTAGTTGAGGTCAAGGGTGGCACACATGCAGTGGAGCCAGTAGAGGGTGGCCCCATTAAAAGGGTCCACAGAACTAATCTTAGGCCTTGTGTGCATTCTAATCCTGCACCCAGGAGATTAAGGGGTAGTGTTTCCCCATCACCAGTACACCATTCCCATTCTACCATTTCTACTGAACATCAAGGCTCAGACCCAGAATATGTTGTTGTTGAAGGGACTTCATGTCCCACTCTGGATTCCAGAGATGGAGAGGGAGAGATCGTCACTGGAGAAGAGGAGCAGGCTGTTGAATTTGCAGTGTCTGAGGTTGAAAATGGGGTTGAGGCAATAACCGTTTCGCCTACATCTGATGCAGTTCCTCACATGTGACAGTCCGAATGTTGAGGTGACAGTACCTACTCCAACACCACGTTGAAGTCAAAGGTCAAATATAAGGGTTCATCCCAATCATCATCTCCCTAGGTCTGTGTGTAGTTCAGTTTCCCTTAATCCTGATGTACTGTCCCAGTTGTTAACCAGTATGGGTACTGTTTTCTTCAGGGAAGCCATCAGTGAAGTTAAAAAATTTAAGTCACCGGGGACATTGACATTATAGCAGGGGAGAGTGTTAATTGGTCTCAAACTGGGGATTCTAAATTGTCCTTAGGTATGAATGTGAGAGTGAATGGTTGTCTGTCTCTGTGTGTTGGCCCTGCGATGGACTGGCGATCTGTCCAGGGTGTACCCTGCCTCTCGCCCAAAGAGGCTGGGAGAGGCTCCAGCCCCCCCGCGACCCGAAAAGGATTAAGTGGAAGAAGATGGATGGATGGAGTGTAGCCAGGTGGAAGAATGGGGGGGGGGGGGGTCTCGTCTCCACTAGTGGGCGATGGCATTTTGTAAGCCTCTTTCCTGGTTTTAGTAGGCAGCAGCTGAAGGGGGGGAGAAGACTACAAATACCTGACAGGAAGCAGGAAGTTCTTTTATTATGATCAAAACATAGAAACTGTTGTGTTTCAAGTATTTGGCTGTGGTTTGATAAGGGTTGTTCTTGGAAGTTTCATGTTGAGAAAACTGTGGCAAAATCTAAGAAGGTTTTAAATATTATTAGATGTTTGAGGGGAAGAGAATGGGAGCAAGTAGAAGTGCTTTAAAAGCATTATATGCAGCTTTAGTTAGGTCAGTGTTTGATTACAGGTGTGTCATGTATGGATCAGCTTCAGAAACATTGAAAAAAATTGGATATAGTTCAATACCAAGCTCTGAGGTTATGCTGTGGGGCCATAAAAACTACTCCAGTAGCAGTACTCCAGGTGGAGATGGGTGACATGCCTCTGGAGTTAAGAAGAAATCTGATAGCAGCTACATACTTGTTGCTCTGAGTGTTGCTATCCCTGTGCTGTTGCAATCCTGGAATTTCCCCGTTGTGGGACTAATAAAGGCTTATCTTATCTTATACTGGGCCAACAGAGGATTTAATGACAGTCACCCAGTGCACAGTGTACTGAAACCTTGCCAAGAGAAGGAAAAGAGACAAATGAGAAGCTTTGGATGGACAATGGAGAATAAAGTCAGGGAGCTAAGGGTTGCTGATAAAGCAGTATGTCCAATAGTCCCTCTTTCTGCAGAACCACCATGGTGTCTGGAAGAAGTAAAGGTGGATTTTAGACTTAAACGACATGAGAGGGAGGATAAACAAGAATGAGGTCAGTAACTATTTAGACGGTAACTATCCTAACTTTATAAAGATTTATACGGATGCATCTAAATCAACAAAGAACATTGTGGGAATAGCATTCATCATTCCAGAAGTCATGAAGAAGGAAAGGGTTAGTGACGATTTAGCTGTGTATACTGGTGAGCTTTTGGCAATCTGTTTGGCACTGGGCTGGGTGGAAGAAGTAAAGCCCAGAAAGGTTTTGATAGGGTCTGACTCTAGTAGCACAATGGAAAGTATTGGGTAAATGCATTCAGAGTCAAGACAGGATTTGGTGATGAAAATTGTACATTCAGTAATGAGAATTTCAAAGGCAGGTGTGGACATTAGATTCATTTGTATCCCGGCGCACATTGGAGTGGAGGGGAATGAGCTAAGATAAGATAAGGCAAGCCTTTATTAGTCCCACAATGGGGAAATTCCAGGATTGCAACAGCACAGGGATAGCAACACTCAGAGCAACAATCAGAAGGCAAGAGAAAAACAAGAGCAGCGAGTATACATATGTACACACACATACATACATACATACATACATACATACATACATACATAGACACAGTGCGGAGCATTGTAGCTAGATGGAATAAATATATAAACACACAGTGCGGAGTATTGTAGCTAGATGGAATGAATATGTAACTAGAAAAGCACTCGGAGAGCGCAGACCTCCGCCAAGCGCCACAGTTCCCACCCCCCAAACAGTGTTTGTGTGTACTTTTTCAGATTCCTTGACCATGAAAACATATGACTAGCAATTGGATTCACAATGATAGGATTAGTGGTTCAGTAGTAAAAGCATTACCTCCTTGGCGGAGGTAATAAACTGAAGTGTTGCTGTTGTGTCCATCTCCTCCATCTGCAAAGTGCCAGGCTGCGACCTGTCAAGGCATACCTCATGCCTCCCTTATTGGGGGGCTTTCACACCTGTACTGACCTCATGCCTCCCTTATTGGGGGGGGGGGCTTTCACACCTGTACTGAGTACCGGTACTTAAAAACTGTATTTATCGGCAGATGAAAGAAAACTGAAGCAAAAACAAACAAACAAAAACTAAGCAAACAGCAACTGCAACATGAACTATTTCAAACATATTTATTCAAATGTACACTTATATGGACACAATCTTGAGCCATAACTTTTTGGTAATGTGAAAATAATAAGCCAAGTAGCACAAAAAAAATTGAGTGCTCTTGCTGTCAGGAAACAATGTTGGCACCAAATCACTGAAGTGATCTGCCACCAATGGGGGTAGATTGTGCTCTGCCACAAAATGACAAAACATCACTTCTGCTAGTGATGCATTGGATTTGGAAGGCGTCGGTTCTCTCACTGGCTGAAAATGTTCATCCATCGATCGAATTTGGCTACACAGTTTTTGTGGCCCTGTGTAGCAAAGTGCGACTTCAGGTCGAAAATCCCTGATGCAGTCACTTTTAGCATTAGAGTCACACATATCAGGCGCAGCATTACTGGCGCTGGGATTCCTCTCTGTTCCGGAGCCGCAGGACAAAAGAAGGTGCGATAATGGTTGCCGTGGGTTTTATTGGGTTTGCGCTCCGTGGAAAAAAGAGGATTTGGAAGCCTCCCCGGCAGAGAGCTGGTTTTTGCGCAGCCCCTATGGCTGGCCGGGGAATTTCTGCCAAATAATCCGGCACCGGACAGCTGCCCGTCTCAGCTTTTGCAGCGTAGTGCAAACACAGGCACTCTAGCGGGCCCTGCCCACCACTGTTTTCTGCGTGCTTTTGTGCCTAAAACTTTGAAGAAGGCGGAGTTTGTGTTCAGACACGACGACCAGCGCCCTATATTGCCCCTGCACACATGTTGAAAATGGCCGTATCTCACAATGTTAAAGAATCCTTTAAAAAATTCCTGTATCCAGACGGTGATCCGGATCATCCCCAAAATTTAATCAGTTCTTCCCTTTACCATTTCCAACAAGGCCTGAAAGTTTCATCGAAATCCGTCCAAAACTTTGAGTTATCTTGCTAACCAACAGACAGACAGACAAACGGACAGAAACGCTGGCAAAAACCATAACCTCCTCCTGGCCTTCGGCCTGGCGGAGGTAAATATATAAACACACAGCGCGGAGCATTGTTGCTAGATGGAATAAATATATGAACACACACAGTGCGGAGCATTGTAGCTAGATGGAATAAATATGTAAATATATAAACACACAGTGTGGAGCATTGTTGCTAGATGGAATAAATATATAAACACACAGTGTGGAGCATTGTAGCTAGATGGAATAAATATATATGTATAAACACACAGTGCAGAGCATTGTAGCTAGATGGAATAAATATATGAGTATATAAACACAGTGCGGAGTATTGTAGCTAGATGGAATGAATATGTAAATATATAAACAGTGTGGAGCATTGTTGCTAGATGGAATAAATATGTAAATATATAAACACAGTGCGGAGCATTGTAGCTAGATGGAATAAATATGTAAATATATAAACACAGTGTGGAGCATTGTTGCTAGATGGAATAAATATGTAAATATATAAACACGCACAGTGTGGAGCATTGTTGCTAGATGGAATAAATATATAAATATATAAACACACAGTGCGGAGCACTGGAGCAACCAGGAGCTAGCAGATAAACATGCAAGAAGTGCAACTAGGATGAGTCAAGTTAGTAGGAATATGAAACATAGTAAAGCAGAGGTCAAGAGCATCATCAAAACGAAGTGGCAGGAAGAGTGGGACAAAGGAAGTAAAGGACGGAGCCTGTATGGCATACAAAAGAAAGTAGGGGGAGCTAGAGAAGTTCACAGGAGTAGGACATCATATCCAGGTTAAGATTAGGTCACACAGGGCTGAACGGTACATTAGTTATAATGAAAAAACACCCAAATGGAAAATGTGATTATTGTAGAAATGATGAAACAGTTGAACATATATTTATTCACTGTCCAAAGTATGAGTTTGCACGGTTAGCATTGGTGGACACTCTACAGGAACAAAACCCAGGTCAGTATGAAACATTTTGCAGAGAAGTTCAGGGGATGCGGTCTAAGGCAGTTTTTAGGTTTATTAGGGCAACACGACTAATTTCAAGGATATAGGAGAGTAATGAAATTTCGAATCACACTATTCCAGAAGGTGGCGGTAATGCACCTACAAGCAGTTTGCCAACTGCCACAAAACATCAGAAGAAGTTTTTTTGTCCTGTCAGACAGCTCAAGCAGAAGGCCACACCCGAGGTTTGGAACAAGCTAGTGATTTTAGGTAAAATGTTATGAAATGTATTTGTATGTGAATGTGCTTTTATAGTTTGCCTAGCATTGTATTTATTAAAGTAGTAAGTGTTTGTGCAATGTTTTTAGGCTTGTTGGGGTGGTGGAATGCCAGGTGACCTTGTTGGCCCAAAGGATGAGGGCCATGGGTTTTCTTTGTTATTAATGGTGTCTTTTAATTGGGTTATTTCATGTTTTATTGTTACCACTGACATGAAATGAAATAATGCATTTTCTTTTGTTGTTTTAGAACTGTTGGGAGTTGAGGTGTGCATTTGTGAGTGGGCCCTAGCAATGACAAAAACGGTATCATGTGTATATTTCACTGTTTAATAAGAATAACTGTTTTTCTTGTTAATGTGGCTTGTGTTCTGTTCTAAACAGGAAGACAGGCCACTATAGCTGTTAATGCACTCTAGTTGTGAACAGTTTTCCTTTAAGATTTGTCTATTTTTAGAACTCAGTTTTTTGTCATTCAGAATAAAGAACCTTTTGTGGTTTATATTAATCATATATCCCATACCTACATATGTATAAGCATATTAGAAGGTTTAGTGATTACATATGTGCAATTATTTATTTAGCGAATGCAAAGTCCTTAAGCCAAGCAGTTGCCTCCTGGTTTGCTGTATGGAGGGTGTGTAATCCTCCTTCCAGTCTTTGGAGCGGGCAAGCCTCTATGATGTGTTCCATTGTTTGCTCCTCTCCACATGCGCACAGTGGGCTAGGGCTACTGCCCCATCTGTGAAGGCTGGCCAAGCAGGGGCCTTGTCCAGTCCTGAAGCGATTGAGTGTAGACCACTGTCTCCTTGGGAGGTTGGTGCCCGGGACCTGCTGGTTGGGGTTTATCACCAGCTGTTTGTTTGGGACCTCCTTGGTCTCCCATTCCTCTTGCCAAGCTGTCTGGATGGTAAAGTCAGCTGGGGGAGGGTTTTTCCAAATCGGCCGTCTGGATGAAAGTCGGGCAGTGGGTGGGGTGTAGATATCTGCATGGATTGGTAAGTGAGGAGAATCTTTAACTTTTTGGAGCATCCTTTGAGTTAATGCTGCTCGCCGGATGTGTGGAGGGGCTATGTTTGACAGTACAGAGAGCCAGGGGAGTGGTGTTGAGCGGATTGTTCCAGTTATAGTTCTCATGGTTGAGTTGAGCTGGGTGTCTACATGGTGTGTGTAAGATGACCTGGACCAGACAGGGGCACAATATTCTGCTACAGAGTATGAAAGGGCCAGTGCTGAGGTGCGCAGGGTGGAGACTGCCGCCCCCCATTTTGCACCAGCGAGCTTGCAGAGCAGGTTGTTTCGTACCTTCACCTTAGCAGCCGTCCCCTTTAGATGTTCCTTGAAGGATAAGGTCCTATCAAGGGTCACTCCAAGATAAGTTGGATTTGGGGCATGCTTAAGCTTGAGTCCGCTCAGGTGGATGTTTAGTTCTCTGGCAGCTTTTGCATTGTGGAGATGGAATACACTGGAGACGGTTTTTGCTGGGCTTGGTTTTAGGCGCCAGATTTTGCAGAACTGGTCCAGTTTGGCAAGATCTTCCGTGAGCACCCGTTCCAGTGGTTCAAAGTCTGGTGCTTGGAATGCCAAACAGATGTCGTCTGCATAGATGAATTTGCGGGATTTTGTAGTAGGCAGGTCGTTTATGTAGAGGTTGAACAGAGTTGGAGCTAGAACTGAGCCTTGTGGGAGTCCATTTTTCTGCATTCTCCATGCACTTGTGTTCTGACTGAGGTGGACTCTGAACCTTCGGTTGGTCAGCAGGGTTTTTATAATTGCTGTTGCCCAAGCAGGGATCACCTTTATAAGTTTCAGGAGGAGGCCTTTGTGCCAGACCGTATCATAGGCGGCTGTAAGATCGAGAAACACAGCCCCTGTCTTCAGTCTGCTCTCGAAGCCATTTTCGATGAAGGTGGTTAGGGCCAGTACTTGTTCTCCTGTACTGCGATCCTTGCGGAAACCTGCTTGATCCACACTTAGAATATCCTCTATTTCTGGGGAAATGCGTTGCAGTATTAGGCGCTCCATGATTTTGTAAGGAACGCTGAGTAGGGAGATTGGGCGGTAGCTTGCTGGTAGTTTGTGGTCTTTGCCAGGTTTTGGGATGGCAATGACCTTTGCTGTCCGCCATTTCTTTGGGATCGAGTTTGTTTGTGTGATCCTTGTGTATAATTGTGTCAACCAGGTTAGGGCTCGGGGGCCAAGATTTTTCATGAATTCTGGGAAGATGTTATCGTATCCTGCTGCCTTTCCACATTTCAGGCCCTGTAGGACTTTCTCCAGTTCAGCAGCCTCAAAGGGTTCAGGGTTCGTTTCCTCTACAGGCATTTTTTTTTTTTTTTTTTTTAGCTCAGTTGTAACTGCTCTTCTGGTGTCTTTGTCTTGGGGTGCTTTGGCGATAGTCAGTAGGTGGGATGCAACTTGGTTGGGTGTGACGGATGCTCGGCTTTGGCTAGGGGGCTTCTGTGCAGCTCCTAGGCGACGGATGAGGCTCCAACATTTCCTGCTAGAGTGGGTAAAGCTCCGGTCAGCAACTGTCTCCTCCCATTTCTTTCGCCGGGCTGTATTTAGTGATTCAATGAGATGGTCTGCTATCTCTGGGTCCCCTGATGTTTGATAGGATTGTAGGAGGGCAGCACTTTCTCCGTCCAAACATGGGACATAGAGGGGTCGGTAGCCTCGTGGGATTGCAGTATGGGCAGCCTTGAAGATTGCGCTGCAGAAGCGGTTGTATGCTTCATCTACAGTGATGGTGTGGAGTGGGATGGTAACAACGCTCCGGTCCAGAGTTTCACTGAATTTCTTCCAGTTGGCTTTGCGGAAGTTCCAGCGCATCTTCCTTGGGCTGTATATGACTGGAAGTTGTAGGCCAATGTGTACAAGCAGGGGCCGGTGTTGGCTGTGTGGAAAATCATCAAGAATGAGGATCTGTGTAGGATATGGCTCCCCATTCAAAGAGCTGGCCCAACACAGGTCAGGAGAATAGTCCTTATTCCACCTAGCAGAGTGGAAGGTTCCTCTTTGTTTGGGGTCGTATATCAAAGCGAGGTCATTTCTGGATGCCCAATCTGAAAGTGCCTCCCCATCACTGTCCACTGCTGGGTACCCCCAGTCAGGGTGATGGCTGTTAAAGTCCCCCACATAGATGGCAGGGTGGGGTAGGGTGGGTAAGACCTGCAGATCCCAGTTGGCATTAGGAGGCTTGTACACATTGACAATATGGAAGCCACCAATGATTATGGTGTCTGAGAAATGTGTTATCAGGTGATTTGCTTCAACTATGTCAGAACGCACTGAGGTGGCACGTCCATGTTTAGCATGTAGAACATAGCACAGGAGGTCAAAGCCTTTGATGGTTAAGCGGCCAGCTTCCTCTGTGCCAATATGAGTCTCTTGGAGGCAGATTACATCAATCGAATGTTGGAAGGCGAGGACTTCGATAAGGCTTCGCTTGGCTGCAGATAGGCCTTCAACGTTTAGTTGTAATATGCGAAGGGCAGATCCTACCACAAAGTGCTCTTGGGGCTGTTTGCTTTCGGCTTTAGGACTGTGACTAGGATTCTTCTTTGACTTGGCACAGAGGCGTCGTCTCTTCGAATTTAATCTGCTGGTAGGATCATTAGCTTCCCCAGGCAGCTAATAGCTCCCCCATATGTGCAATGACCTCACGCCTCAGAACAGGACAAGAGGTCTCGACCGCCAGCGAAGATCAAAGAGCATACGAGTCGCAGCGGTGGAGACCAGATCGATCTCCCTGACTTCCCAGGGCCAGGTGGAGGAGACAGAGGACAATGGAGGAGATCGATCGCCCTGACCACCCAGGGTCAGGTGGAGGAGTCGGAAGACAAAGGAGGGGGGGATTAAGTTAATGCGGGATGTCAGCTTTGATATGCAATGTCTTTTGTTGTGTGTAGGTATAAGTATGAAGGTCTGAATGTGTTCGACCTCTTATTCTGCTTCTGCACTAGATGAGACTTGTTAGAGGAGCGAAGCTGATAAACTTGGGTTTATAAATCACATCGCCTCGTTATTCCAAGCTTCTTCTACACTGGTGACCCTGACGCGAGGATGGAACAGAGGCGTTCTCCCGCGATTGACTCATCAGAGGTGACCCAGGCAAGCGCCGGCGCCCATGCAGACAGGGGAACAGATGGACGACGTTCCCCCACGGCAGAAGCTACAGAGAGGGCTCAACCGAGCACCAGCCCTGCCATGAGAGCCGAAGGAAGGCGCTCTCACCCGGCGGACACATCAGGGACGGCCCACACAAGCGCTGTCACCGTCAAGCTGCCAGACTTCTGGCAAGAAGACCCAAGCTCGTGGTTCCAGCAAGCTGAGGCTGAGTTTGTACTGGCGGGCATAACGGCAGACGACACAAAATTTTATCACATCGTCGCCAAACTCGACGCTGCCACTTCGAGATGTCCGCGGAGCATAATCCAGCGGCCGCCTGCCCATGACAAATATAGAGAACTTAAGGCGACCATCGTCGAGAATTTCGTCCCCTCAGCCGAGGAGAGAGCAGAGAAGATCCTGGCGATCTACGGCCACAGAGGATGCAGACCCAAGGCCCTCATGGAGGACATGCTGCAGCTCAAGGAAGAGGACAACGACAACTTCCTCTTCCAACATATCTTCCTCAGTACTCTGCTGCCACACATGAGGGACGCTTGTCAACATGCGGTGCAGCACCCAGCAAGACTTCCGCGCGCTGGCCCGTGAAGCGCAGAGACTCATCAACGCCTGCAGCGAACAGATGGCCACAGCAGCATCCGCAGATCTCAGCACTGATGCCCAGTGCAACGGAGAACCACAGACAACCGAGCAGAGCCCACCCACCATGGCGGCAACACGACCAAGACGCAACAGGCGGAACGACATCTGTTATTACCACCACCGTTTCGCCGAGAAGGCGTACAAATGCGTTCCCCCCTGCAAGTTCAGAAGTTCGGGAAACGCCAAAGCCGAGAACCGTTAACGGCTGCGGTTCTCGGCGAAAAAAATAAGCTTCTCTATGTGACCGACGGACACACTGGCAGACAGTTCCTGATTGACACCGGAGCTCAACTGAGTTTTATCACCCCTTCCCACGCAGACCGGGCCATGGGTCCCCGGGGCAATGGCAGCCAACGGCTCCATCATCGACACTTACGGTGAAAGGAGCCTGCCTCTTTGCATTCATGGCCGCAACTATAGATGGACATTTATTGTAGCGGCGGTGAGTTTTAACTTGTTGGGCACTGATTTTTTGTGTGCACATGGGTTGTTAGTCGATCTAGCAAATAGACGCTTGGTTAATGCACTGTCATTTTCTTCTATCCCCTGCTCAGCTCGAGTCTCTCCACCACCCGTGCAGGCCAATGTCACAACAGCAGGGGGTAAGTTTGACCAACTCCTCACCCAATTTCCAGCACTTACAGTTCCAAAATTTTCAGCAACAGTAGCTAAGCACGGGGTTGAACACTTCATTCCCACAACGGGCCCACCCGTATTCGCCAAAGCTCGGCGCTTAGACGCGACCAAGCTCGCCATAGCACGGGACGAGTTTACCACCCTGGAAAAATTAGGCATTATCAGATGGTCGAAAAGCCCCTGGGCATCGCCACTCCACATGGTCCCGAAAACCGACGGTTCTTGGAGACCGTGCGGTGATTACCGCAGATTAAACAATGCGACAGCGCATGACCGCTACCCAATTCCTCACATCCAAGATTTTTCACTACATCTGGCGGGTGCGTGCATTTTTTTCTAAAATAGACCTGGTCCGCGGCTATCACCAAGTCCCCGTTCGAGCGGAAGACATTCCTAAAACGGCTGTAATAACCCCCTTCAGTCTTTTTGAATTTTTGCGGATGCCATTTGGCCTCAAAGGCGCTGCTCAAACCTTTCAGCGGATGATGGACGCGGTATTACGCGATCTCCCCTTCGTGTTTGTCTACCTCGACGATATGCTGGTAGCCAGCTCGTCGGAGGAAGAACACGAACAACACCTCACTACGGTTTTTCAGAGACTAGAAGAGCACGGGTTAATAATCAATCCAGCCAAATGCAAATTCGGCGTGTCACAAATTGATTTTTTGGGACACAGTTTCACCGAAGGGGGCAGTCCCATTTCCAGACAAAGTTCGCGCGGTAAAAAATTTTCCAAGGCCACAAACAGTCAAATCGCTACAAGAATTTTTGGGAATGGTTAATTTTTACAACCGTTTCCTCCCCCGTGCAGCTCAACTCATGCAGCCCCTGTATGCCGCGCTCAGAAAACAAAAGCCTTCCAACGCGGTCGAATGGACCCTGGAGCGCGAACACGCCTTCGCGGAAGTAAAAAGTGCTCTAGCGAACGCCTCATTGTTGGTTCACCCTGATCCCTCGGCCCGCATAGCGCTAACCACAGATGCTTCAGACCTGGCCATAGGGGCAGTTGTGGAACAACACGTTGGCGGAACCTGGCAACCTTTAGCATTTTTTAGCAAATCGTTAAACCAAACCGAGCACAAATACAGTATTTTTGTCAGGGAGCTGCTAGCGCTTCATTTATCCATCCGCCACTTCCAGTTCTGGTTAGAAGGGCGGCGTTTCACGGCTTTTGTAGACCACAAACCGCTCACCTTTGCGATGGCTAAAATTTCAGAACCATGGTCAGGCAGGCAACAAAGACAGCTAGCTGCAATTTCAGAGTTCACCACAGACATTCGACATGTGGCAGGCAAACTTAACGTGGTAGCAGACTGCTTCTTTCACGCTGTGACATCGCCAGAGCACGAGGAGACAGATTATACTACCTCAGCCGCAGAACTCTTCGCCAACGCGGACACGTACGCGGCCCCAATTCACGTAGGGATAGATTACGCAGCCATGGCAGAGGAGCAAAGCGGTGACGCGGACGTGCGCGCGCTCCTGTCTGGACCAACAGGGTTAAGGCTGGAGGAAAGGGGTTTACGTGACGGTGTACCCCCCCTAATATGCAACATCGCAACCGGCCGACCTCGCCCGGTAGTCCCAGCTGCATGGCGCCGCCGTATTTTCGACTCAATTCACTCCCTCGCGCACCCAGGTGTGCGCGCCTCGGCTAAAATGGTCGCCGAAAAGTTTGTGTGGCCCGGCCTGCGCAAAAATGTAAAGGAATGGGCAAAAACTTGCATGTCTTGTCAGCGCGCCAAAATACACAAACACACAAAAGCCCCTCTAGAGCCTTTTCGAATCCCAGCTAGAAGGTTCGACCACGTTCATGTTGACCTCGTAGGACCACTACCTTCTTTTCAAGGTTTCACACACCTGTTAACAATGATAGACCGTACTACACGCTGGCCTGAGGGGGTCCCTCTGGCGTCAACCACAGCGGCGGAAGTCGCTCGCGTTTTTTTGACAAACTGGGTGGCATGTTTCGGCGTCCCATCGGACATCACGTCTGATAGGGGGCCTCAATTTGTCTCAGAGCTTTGGTCAGCTATGGCCAGCAGCTTAGGGGCGACAATTCACCGCACCACCGCTTATCACCCTCAGGCTAATGGGTTATGCGAGCGTTTTCACAGATCTTTAAAGGCCGCCCTCAGGGCCTCACTAACGGATACAAATTGGGTAAATAAACTCCCCTGGGTTTTATTGGGGTTGCGTGCTGCACCTAAAGAGGATCTAGACGCCTCCCCAGCAGAGTTAGTTTTTGCACAACCTCTCAGACTCCCAGGTGAGTTTTTACCAGAGAATCCAGAGCCTGGGCATCTTCCAACCCTGAGGCCGTTAGACGGTAACGGACCAGACACTCTCTCCGGACCGGCACATCACTCTTTCCCACGGGTTTTCGTCCCCCAAGCTTTAAAAAAACGCTGAGTTTGTTTTTGTTAGGCATGAAGCTTTAAAATCAACCCTCCGTCCACCATACGACGGACAATTCAGAGTGCTGGAACCTGGTGATAAGCATTTTGTGCTTGATTTAGAGGACAGAAAAGAAACAGTCAGCATTGACAGACTTAAACCTGCTTTCTTGTTGAGAGACGAACCTGCACGGGTGGTGAGGGCACCTCGGCGGGGTAGACCCCCCAAGAAAAAAGACTCAACCCCCCTGCAGGGAACAAATAACCACTCTCCTCCCCAAGCTGCAGATTCCTTACAGGAAGGTCCCGCCAGGACGCCAAAGCGGACCCACAGCAGATTCGGGAGAAGATTAAAACCCAGACGGCACAGGGACTGATGCAAATTAACCAAAAGTTGTTAACCATTTTATCAGATTGTGCCGTGACAGTTTTAAGGCTGATTTGTGATATTACTACACTGTTATGGTTACCACTGAATTCTCTACAGGAGCATGACTGCTGGAAAGTTTCTTCCTTGTCAAGAGGTTTAACAGTATAGTATGTCATAGAAATTATCTTAAACTGTGGACTTACTTTGATTGTCCTTTTCTTAGTCGTTTGGGGGGGGGGCTGTGGTTTATATTAATCATATATCCCATACCTACATATGTATAAGCATTAGAAGGTTTAGTGATTACATATATGTAATGACCTCACACCTCAGAACAGGACAAGAGGTCTCGACCGCCAGCGAAGATCAAAGAGCATACGGAGTCGCAGCGGTAGAGACCAGATTGATCTCCCTGACTACCCAGGGTCAGGTGGAGGAGACAGAGGACAATGGAGGAGATCGATCTCCCTGACCACCCAGGGTCAGGTGGAGGAGACGGAAGACAAAGGAGGGGGGATTAAGTTAATGCGGGATGTCAGCTTTGATATGCAATGTCTTTTGTTGTGTGTAGGTATAAGTATGAAGGTCTGAATGTGTTCGACCTCTTATTCTGCTTCTGCACTAGATGAGACTTGTTAGAGGAGCGAAGCTGATAATAAACTTGGGTTTATAAATCACATCGCCTCGTTATTCCAAGCTCTTCTACACTTTTTACATATTTTGTTTTGTCTGGAGCTCTTTTTTTTTTTTTTTTTTTTTTTTAAATTTGGATACTTTAACCTGCATGTTTTTGGCCTGTGGGAGGAAACTGGAGAAATCCCGGAGTAAACCCATGCAGACACAGGCAGAACATGCAAACTCCACACAGATCACTGTTGGTCAGGGGCTGGGATTGAACCAGGGATCCCATGGCCAAGGGTGAGTTGCTGTGCTGCCGCAGTGCTAACCACTGCGCCACCGCACCACACCGGTGTTTGGTCAGACACCACAAACATAAGGTTCCAAGAAGTACAAAACCAAAATCCAAAACAGAGGAAGACTTACGGCAGGAATAACTTCAGGTAAACTCACCAGAACAGAATTAGGGCTCTGATGGTGAAGCGAGAGGACTCACAAGACTGAGGCAGTGAAAAAACAACCTGACAGTCTTTACCCCTTGTATTATGTTGAAAAAAAATTACATTGATTATATTGCGGGTCATTTTGACCCGTACTGTGTAAACCCACTCAAAACAGTGAAAAAACAGGTTAAACCAATAACGACTTTATTTTCGATTATATAAACATTTATAAAAGAGACATAATACATTTTTAATTTCAACACTATATTTAAGAACTATTTTGTTTTAGTTTTTCCCTCTGCTTTTTTTTTTTCCATTTAACTTGCCCCTTTTTCTCACATTTTCAATGTTCAGCATTTTCAATGCTCTCCACATGATGGACAGAATGTAACTGTGTGCTTTCTGCAGATGTAATTCTTGCATTTCACACAAGAGGTACTTGTTTTACGGTCCTCTCGGGAGGGACAGATCTGGCATCTTTTCCGTTTCTTTACACCTGTGTCCACTGGATCCATTGCAGATTGGTTGGATGACCTGACCTTGACCTTTTCAATGACAGCTGCAGCTGCTGGGGATCGAGCTGGCCTGGCTCGCCTCTGGATCTTGGGAGTGACAAGGGCTTTGCCGAGTTCTTCCAGGAAAAGCAGACGTCGGTACAATTTGCCGGCATTCCATTGCTGGTTGATTTCAGTCCACAGGACATAGGCATTGTAAGCAGACACATCGACAATGTTGTAGAAAATCACCAAGGGCCAACGGGCAGTCTTGCGCTGGCAGCTGTATGTTGCTGTGACTGTCCAGATTGTCAACTCCTCCTTGGGTGGAGTTGTAGTCCAGGATCATTTGTGGCTTCATGTCTTCTCTTGTGCTCAGAGATGCATCTGTGTGCATTGTGCTCATTACAAGAACATCGTTTCTCTTTGGGCAGTATGAAACAACTGCTGCTTTCTCAGTGAAAACAAATATTGAGGAATGCAGAGGTCTGCCCTGCATATTCAGAATTTCACTGGGAAGTTCTGGCTTATTTCTTCTGACTGTTCCCAACATAGTCAGCTTTCTCTTCTGAAGTTCATCTCCAAGGCGGTAGGATGTAAAGAAGTTGTCACATGTGATGTTATGACCTTGCAACCCTTCACTCATCTCCAGCACCACACACATCCCCTGATTCTTCTCAGATGCTCCTCCAGGTAGCTTTCCAGTATACACTTGTATATTCCATGCATAGCTAGATTTTGCATCACAGACTACCCACATTTTGATGCCATACTTGGCAGGCTTGCTGGGCATGTACTGTCTGAAAGGACAGCGCCCCCTGAATGGTACAAGGCGCTCATCTACAGTAACATGGGGACCAGGATTGTACAACAAAGGTAGAATTTCAACCCATTTATCCCATACATCTCTAAACGCAGCTAGTTTGTCTCTTTCACGTCGACCAGCTCTGGTGTCACGGTTGTCAAATCGGATCACACGAGATATCGTGAAATGTCTCCAGAGACATTGTTGCTCGAAAGATTGGCCTTCCATACTCTTCATCCCATAGACTTGCAGTTGCTTCTCCCTTTGACCTGTACACTCCAGCTAATACCAGAATGCCAATGTAAGCATGCAAGTCAGTCTGATCCAGTGGCTTCCATTTTTCCTGAAATACACGCCTCCCCTCCAAGTTGGTCATTTCCAGTATAATCTTCTCTATTGGTGGGGATATGAACAGCTGATATGCTGATTGAATATCATCAACTCGTGTGACAGCAAATCTTGTAGGACCGAGAGTCATTTTGATGTCATTGGAAGATAACAGTCTACCTCGGCTTTGGTGTGGTGATGTTGACCATTTTATATTACCATCTTGAGATGCCCATGTCCCCTCTGTGGATGATGATTGCTGCATTCCTTGGCTTTCATTCAATGGAGACACAACAGCAGGCTCGTCCTCTGAATCCTCCTCATTGTCGGAAAATTGACAATCTGGATCATCAATTACATTGTCCTCGGTCTCTGAAATCTCTTCCTCTGCGTCACTATCCCAGTTCAAAATATGTGATGAAGCTTCTTCAGCTGTAAACCTTCTGGAGCTCATTTTTGGTGTGTTTGTCAAAGAGATGGCATGAGAAAAGTGACAAGGACAAGGGAAAGAAAGTCCCTCCTCAGGTTCAGGTTCCTTTATTTGTACCCGTAGGTAGATTTGTTTTGCAGTCTGGTGACATCCATATTTACAAGCCACAATTACATTCAACATAAACACAAACACAGGCACATGAAGCAGACTATAAACATGATAAAAATACTCAAGCCTCCATCAATCAGGATATAAAGACGAAGAGATGAGAGAAAAACCAGAGATAAGAGAGAAGGGTCATATTAAAAAGTTAAAGACTAATCAAAGAGGTTAAAAACTCAAAGGTCTAAAACCCAATAAAAGATTTAGAACCCAAATAAAATCCTACAAAAAGAAGTAAATATAAAATGGAGTTAATAAATAGGTACCTAAATTATGTGCAATATATTGTTACAACTTGTTCAACTGTTTGACAGCAGCAGGAACAAAGCTGTTTTTGTAGCGCTGGGTTTTACTTTTTGGGACAGCAAACCTCCGTCTTGAGGGAAGAAGCTGAAAGTTGCAGTGCAAAGGGTGGGAGTTATCATTTAAAATGAAGGTAGCAATCCTCTGTACCTGTCTGGTGTACAAGGATGTCAGGCTCCGCTGTGACTCGCCAAGCAAACGACTGGACCATCTAACTACCTGATCCAAGGATTTCCTCTGTTTCAGTTTTATCTGACCAAACCATGACACTAAAGAAAAGGATAAAACAGATTCAATAAAAGCCCGATAAAACATTGTCATTATGGTTCGGTCAATTTGGAAGCGTGCAAGTTTCCTCAAACAATGCAAATGTTGCTGACCCTTTTTGCACACCCTTTCACAGTTCTCTTCAAAGTTTAAATTACTATCAATAATCATCCCAAGATATTTGTAGGATTGTACACATTCAGTGGTCTGACCTTTTAGTACGGTGACTTTGTGCCTGGGAGTTTTCCTCCTAAAGTCAATAATCATATCTTTAATTTTTGTTGTGTTCAGCTGCAGGTAGGAATCCTCACACCAGTGAACAAAATCATCAACTACTGGGCCATGGCCGCTCTCACCATCCTGGAGGAGACTGACCATAACTGAATCATCAGCATACTTTATAATGTGCCTGTTGTCATGTCTGCTCCGACACATGTTTGTGTACAGGATGAAGAGTAGTGGTGACAACACATACCCTTGAGGAGAGCCAGTAGAAGAGCACTTTAGGTCAGACAATGTACCATTGACCCTTACTCTCTGCGTCCTGTTGGTTAAGAAATCCAGAATCCAACCCACCAGATTATTGCTCAAATCAAATTGTTGCAGGAGCCTTTCAACTAAAATATGAGGTTGGATTGTATTAAAGGCGGAGGAAAAGTCCACAAATAAAAGCCTGGCGTGTGTCCCATTAAAATCCAGATGTTTAAAAAGCATGTTTAACAGAGTGACAGTGGCGTCCTCCACTCCTTTGTGAGGTCTATATGCAAACTGCAAAGGATCCAATGCATGTTCAGTCTGCTTTAGGACCTCACATCTGACCAGTTTTTCAAAAATTTTCATTAAAATTGAAGTCAAAGCAAGTGGTCTAAAGTCGTTTACCGTTTTAGGACAGCTGGATTTTGGAACGGGAACAACCACGGCATCTTTCCAGATCTTGGGCACATGTTGTGTCTGTAGGGACTTATTGAAAATGAAATACAGGACTCAGTTCATGTGCACAGGACTTTACCAAGCACTCACATATATTATCAGGGCCCTGACTTTTGTTCACTTTTACAGTGCAGAACTCCCTTTTAATATCCTGCACCTCAATATTAAAGTGCCGATTGTCTTTGAGTTTCTGTTTCAAATCTTGGGTTTCTGTGCTAAAAATCAAAGGAGTCAAAACAACCATAAAAACAATTAAGAGCATTAGCCAGCTCTGTGTCTGAATTAAAACCATCTAAAAACACATGATTACTGCGCTCTGTAGGACTGCAATAGTTTTCATACTGGCCCAGGCTGAACCAAGTTTCTTTGTTGCCATCTTACTTTCCAATTCTGATTTATAATTCTGTTTTGCTCTTAAAATTTCGGACTTCAGCCCTTTTGTGGCAACCTGTAGCTCAGAAACAGACCCCTGTTTAAAGGCAAGTGCTTTCCTCTGTAAGCAGGATTTAACTGATTTTGTAACCCATGGCTTGTTGTTGGGATATATTTTGACATGTTTACATGGAACAATCATATTTTTACAGAAAGCCATGTGTGAGCATGTGACATCCACCAAAGAGTCCAAATCATCCCCGCAGGACAGTGTGAAAACCTCCCAGTCCGTACAGTTAAAGCATTCCTGGAGGCAGTGCACTGAATCCTCTGGCCACACATCTATGTCTCTGGTCTTCACCTTGCCTCTTCTGAGAGCAGTTTTATATGTGGGCAGCAAATGTACACAGTTGTGATCTGAGGATCCTAAAGGAGGAAGGGGGAAGTGATTTATAGGCCCTCTCAATGGATCCATAGCACAGGTCCAATGTCTTTTTTCGCCTGGTTGGGCAGGAGACATACTGATAAAAGTTTAAAGCTTCTTCTTTAAAGAAACATGGTTAAAATCCCCAAGAATAAAGTTTGGCGCCTCTGTGTCACCATGGGTTGAGATGCCGTCTCGGCACTGAGCCCATGTTTTCCCTCATCCCTGCCTCCCATTGAGCGGCGTCTCAGCTGGCCCCAGCTGGCAGCATTATGGACGGCTGGGGCCAATTAGTCTTCATCAGCTGGGGCGCTGCCAATGAGGATAAATAGGAGCAGCCTCGATGACTCGGGGCTGCGACATAAGCATTGCTAGGCTGAAGCCCCTTCGTCTGGTGTCAGCCTCAACTCCCCTTGCAGCATTCCTGTGTTTGTATCCCGCTGTGAGGATGTACGTCTTGCTACCCCCACGTCCGGTACGAGCTGCTTACCTCTGCGCTGTGCAACCTGTGAGTGTACCTCTGCATGAGTATCTGTGCTCTCCTCATCCCTTATCCCTTACCCAAAATAAACCATCTCGACTCACTGGCTTGTCCCTGGCTCTGATTGCCCGGCTCCCTAGAGCCGGATATGACAGTATGTCGCAGCCAGAAGAGTTGCCGGCGGCCGTGAGTCGCTGTGGAAATGTACCTTTCTGTCCGGGTGTCAGCGCTGCTAGCATGCCGTTTCCCAGGAGTCACTTCCGGCGCCAGGGCGACGAGCTAAGGTCCATCTCGGAGGCTGTCGACGGGACATTCTTCACCCTGCACGACGCCTCCAACGCGAGACGCTGGCATCCGGGCCGTGCTGAGGAACTCCTGGACTGTCACCCTCACTCTCTGTACCATCTGGAGGACAGTGCCAGGATAGACGTTGCAGGTACACAGCGAGAGAAGCTCCACGGGGTGGATGGAAATCCCGACAGGGAGTCGAAGTGGGCGACGTCTTTCCCCGCTTCGGAGTCCCGTTCCTGCCGCCATTCCAGTCCGGGAGTTCGCGCCAACCAGAGGACTTCCCCCGACCTGCGCCACGTCACTCGGGATTCCCTTCTAGGAGCCGCAGCTGACAGCAGTTATGTCCGGGGTCGAGTGGCTGTCGCGAGCTCTACTGTGTTTCCTGTCACCACCTTCAGGCATGTGGCGGCGGCAGTGAGATTGATGGTGAGGACTTCAGGGCTACGAAGCTTTCCCGTGCTCGACGCCTTCCTCGTCTCGATCTCCGATCTGGAGCGGCGAATCCTGGGTTTCCCCCTCGCTTCGTCCCCTGGGAGTAGTCGTCATCACATCGCCGAGTCACCTCTGCACGAACCTCGTCCGGATCCAGTTCTGGGTCATCGTCAGGACCGTTCCTCCCACGCAGCTGTCATCCCTTCGCCTCGTCAGTGTGGAGATTCTACAGCCCCGTCCCCTGAGCCTCGTTCCCCCGCTGTCATTCCTGGACATTCGGGCTGGCTCACCCCGGCTGTTTCCCCCTCCTCCTCGACGCGCTTCCTGACCGCTGTGTGTGCCTGGAATTCCGGCCTGGTGAGCTCTCTGCTGGAGACAACGCGAGCGACCCTCAGACGAATTCCCGGGGGGTCCTCCGTTATCGCCGGGCGGGGAGAGGAAGAAGCAGATTCCACTACAGCAGGCGATACTCAACCTCCAGGGGGCAGGCAAGTCATTGTTTTTTCACACCTGCTTAATGATTTGCTCTGTCACATCCCTGGAGGAGAAGTTCAGGGTTCGCAGCTCCCTGAACTCTCCCCACCTGCTGTAACCTGTATTCCTAATCCCGCATCCTCTGTGTCTCTCTCCGCCGAGCGGTCCCCGGCTCCGGGTCAACGTGGTGGGATATGGAGAGGGCCTGTGGTTCCGCAGCTACATTGCGGACGGAGGAGGGGGACTGACTGCTGCGTGGAGTCTCCGCCGACGACTGAGCGTCCCCGGGTCTCCACGGAGGAGCGGTTCGGTCCAGCGGGACGAGATTCTTCTGGCTTCACGCCGAGTGGATCGTCGGCGGGGTTACCTGAGCTGGAGGGATCTCAAGCTGCGCTGACCATCGTGCTGGCTGCGGGGCCCGACGCGGCTAGATGGGAGCCTGACAACGACCTCCTGACGACGGATCCTGGATCTTCGCAGTCCTGGACGGCGTCAGAACCCGAGATCAGGCGAGTGCTCTCCTTTCTTTTCTCTCTTTTTATCCCCGAGCACTTCAGCCTATCTCCAGGGGAGACGAGCCGGGTGCAGCCGTCCGCTGCGTCTGAGCTCGTCTCGCCGGGTTCTGGCGCTGCCGGTGATCCTGATCCCGGTTCTGTTTTCTCTTCTGAGCCTTCTTCCAGGGTCACCGGCAAGGAGTTGCTGTTCCTCGTGGTGCTGGAGGGTCCGGGTTCAACGTTGGAGGTCGGTTCTGGTGCAGTAGTCAACGTGGGATCGCCCGAGACCCAGTCGGGGTCCAACGTGGGTTCGCCTGAGGCCCGATCGGGGTCCGACGTGGGTGCTGCCCCAGTATTGTCCAGGTCCGGTGAGGAGGTGGCCGTTTCCCTGAGGCCCGCCGCCCTCGTCATCGGCTCTCCCCTGAGCCTCTTCCACCGGGATCCGCTCTGACCCTTCGTCCGTCTCAACGGTCCTGGTGGTTGAGTGATGCGGGTCGACGACCCGACCCGCAAAACTTTCGGTTCGGTGATCTGGTTCCCCCCACTGGTCTGTGTTTCCCTCTGGGCAGCCTGGTTCGGCTGCCGGTGGACTGGATTCCTGGGATCTGGGTCCAGAGTTCGCCGTCCGAACACTTCTTCCCCTGATTCGCCAGCTGGACAATGGGCGGGGAGATCTCCGGAGCCATCTCGGCTATTTTTGGACTCTGCCTGCCATACACCTCGGGTGTCACTTTTTCTTTTATCGTTATTAAGGTCACTTGGGTGTAATGTCTGTCCTGTTGGTGGATGTGTATTTATAGTGCTGTGTGTTTTCCTTCCCTCGTACCCAGCATTTTATTTTTTGTACCATGTTTTTAGTCTCGTTTTTGCATTGTAGAGTTATGTTTTGTTCCCTTTCAGACCATACTCTGCAGTTGCCCATTCATTCCAGTCACTTTCATTTCTTTAGGTGACTGTGGGTATTTATATATTCATGTGTGTGGGTTTTTCTTTGCCTGCACTCAGTATTTCTTTTTTATGCCCTGTTGGTTCATTATAGAGTCATGTGCCTTGTTTTCCGTAACACCATGCTCTGTAATTGTCCATTTGTTCCAGTCACTTTTCTTGGTGACTGTGTGTATGTACTTATATTGGTGCTGTGTATTGTGTTTTCCCTTTATTTGACCATACTCAGCATTTTTTGCCCTGTACCTTTTTGGTGGTTCTTTTTTTTCTTGCTCTGGGTCACGCATGGTTGGTACTCTCTGGGTAGTATGTAACCGGCGTGTTGACCCAGTTCTTCTCCCCATCTGTACCTGGGTTAATTATTCAGTTTTGTCAGTATTGTATTTGGGTTTTTCTTTCCCGCTACCCTACATTGCCCCATTAGTGTTGTCCTTCCCTTGGCTTCTTCCCCTCCGGTCCGCCTCCCTTCCTCCCACCCTAGGTGGGGGTGGGGGGGGGGGCTGGGATGTTCCTGGTCGTTCAGGAGCCCGACCTTGAGGGAGGGGCTCTGTCACCATGGGTTGAGATGCCGTCTCGGCACTGAGCCCATGTTTTCCCTCATCCCTGCCTCCCATTGAGCGGCGTCTCAGCTGGCCCCAGCTGGCAGCATTATGGACGGCTGGGGCCAATTAGTCTTCATCAGCTGGGGCGCTGCCAATGAGGATAAATAGGAGCAGCCTCGATGACTCGGGGCTGCGACATAAGCATTGCTAGGCTGAAGCCCCTTCGTCTGGTGTCAGCCTCAACTCCCCTTGCAGCATTCCTGTGTTTGTATCCCGCTGTGAGGATGTACGTCTTGCTACCCCCACGTCCGGTACGAGCTGCTTACCTCTGCGCTGTGCAACCTGTGAGTGTACCTCTGCATGAGTATCTGTGCTCTCCTCATCCCTTATCCCTTACCCAAAATAAACCATCTCGACTCACTGGCTTGTCCCTGGCTCTGATTGCCCGGCTCCCTAGAGCCGGATATGACACTCTGGGGATATTGACTGCAGCCGCTGGACCACATCAAAGACGGTGCTGGAGGCAGAGTCAGCGTCTGCCCTCGGGTGAATGTACACAGTCGTGATGAAAAGTTGGGGGAACTCGCAAGGCAGATAAAAGGGGCGTAGCGATACGGACAGAAGCTCCACATCGGGTGTACAGATGCGCTCTCTGACCGTGACAGATGTGCAGTACTGTTTATTATATAAACATACGCCGTCCCCCCTGACGTTTCCCCGTTACCTCTTCCTGCCGATCCGAGCGAACGATCCTCGACACACACCTGGGTCTCTGGCAGTCAAAATACAATTAACTGGGCAGTCAAAGACTTCTGGTTATGGCGGCCACGTAGGAAGACGTGTTTCACACTGCTCTGCTCCTAAAAATAAAAAGTAGGCTAAAACTCTCTCAATTGGAACAAAAACCTATCCCAGCGTTTAGGCGCGGATATGGTAAAGACTAAGGCTGGGAAATCAGGTGGAGGAAAAAGCGATTCATCAAAGCAATCCAAGCTAACAGACTTCCACGCTCGTGACGAAGCAGGAAAATCTCCAGAGACTATGGCGGAGGAAGCTAGCGGCAGAGCGGTAACTGCTGAAAAGGGGACAAATGCGGTGCTTGCTGCCATCAGTTCCATGAGAGCAGACTTTTCGTCTAAATTTGATGGGATTATAGCAGTGATAGAAGGAATGAGAAAAGAAATAAGCGACTGTATGGAGCGAGTATCACGGGCGGAGCTCCGAATCTCGAGCGCTGAAGATGACGTCACCAGCCTACAATTAAAGATGCAAACATTGGAATTAAAAAATAAACGTCTGGAAGATAATGTCCTGGACTTAGAATCCCAGTCGCGACGGAATAATTTGAGGCTGGTGGGCCTCCCGGAGGGAGTGGAGGGACGGGATACATGTTCCTTTTTGGAAAAGTGCATTCCAGAAGCGCTGAACAACACGGATCTGCAGTCATCGGTCGTCTTAGAGAGCGCTCACCAAATCGGCCCACCGAGAGGTAATAAGACACCACCGAGGACGCTGATGATGAAGTTCCTCAGCTACAGAGACAAGATGACGGTCACCAATGCGGCGCGAGCTAAAGGAGAAATTAAATACCAGGATCAACAGGTGCAGTTCTACCCAGATTTGGCCACAGGAATTCAACAATTAAGGAAACAGTTTGACCATGCCCGTAAAGAGCTGCGCAACCTTGGGATTCGTCACGGAGTGATTCATCCGGCAAGACTGCTGGTCACATATAAAGGGAGAACCCATATCTTCAAGACCCCTCAGGAGGCGCAGGAGCTTATCAAGCAGATCCAAGAGGAGATTGGTGGAAGCTAAGCATGAACAAGATATAAAGGTAGAATATTTAAGCATTTGTACAAGCATCTGACTGATCTGAAACATATAGCATGTCTACAAAATATAGATTTTTATTTTTTTTTAATATAATACAAAAAGCTATGATGTACAAAGTTGCGATAAAATTTTGGAGTTAAGTTGGAAAAACTACAGAAGAGAGTTAATGTTATGTCTTTAAAAAGTAGTAGAGCCAGTGTGATTGAGAGGAGAAAGAAAGAGTGGTTTGACTGATCCTCGCGGGTGTGGAGCAGTCACTGACTACAGTTGGAGACGGAATTTTTTTTTTTTTTGATCTTGGGGGGGGGATTTCCACGAATGTGGGGAGGGGGAATTTGTTTTTGTGTAGTTTGTGGGATGAATGTTCAGCCATCCATGTTTTTTGCTTCTCTGTATGAGCATGTTTATATTGCAAGGTAATCTCAAACTCCTTATTGATCATAGACCAAAGCGTTAATCTTAATTTAACTTCATGGAATTGCAGAGGTCTACAAAATCTAAAAAAACTTAAATAAGTTATGAATAAAATAAAAGACATGGGTTCAAAAATTGTGTTTTTACAAGAAACTCATCTAATAGAGGATGTAAAAAGAATTAGGAGTAGATGGCAGGGAAATGTGTTCACCTCATCATTTTCATCCCGAGCCAGGGGAGTTATGACTCTCATACATAAAACAGTCCCATTTCAAGTGAAAAATGTAACTGGAGACAAATTAGGAAGATATCTAATCATTCAAGGATCTTTGTTATTAGAAAATATAAATTTGGTGAACTTATACGGTCCCAATATAGATGATCAAAACCTCTTCGCTAATTTATTTCTTACTTTATCATCACTTACAGGGCAACATATAATAGCAGGGGATTTTAATTGTACATTGAATCCCAGTATAGATAGATCAACAGGACTGGACTGTACGCACAATGGATGCAGGATGACCATTAATCATTTTATGAAAGAATTGAGATTGCTAGATATATGGAGAGAAATGACAAGTCAAAGCCTATTCTTGTTATTCTAATACCTACAAGACATTCTCACGTATTGACTATTTTTTGATCTCCACAGAATTAAGGTCCAAGATTTAAAATTGTTTCTATGATAACATTGTGATCTCTGATCATGCACCCTGCTGTCTAATATATGTAGATAAGAAATTGACAAAGGATCCCGGTAGGTGCAATTTCAGCATAAATGGCTTCAGGATGAGGAATTTGTTAAGTATATAGAAAAACAGATGAGTTCTTTGATATCAATACTACACAAACATCAGCATGTATAAAGTGGGAGGCTTTCAAAGCTTTTATTAGGGGGCATATTATTAGTTATACAGGTTCAAAATCTAAGACGACTCGAGAGGAGAGAGTCCAATTGGAACATAAAATAAAAATTCTTCAAGAAAAAGTGTATGCAGGAAGTGACCCAAAGTTAGAGAACGAATTACTGATTCTGAGAGCTGAATATGACAAAAAAATAAAAAAATAAAAAAATCAGCGAATAGAGCTGCCTCGAGTCTAAGATTGAAGCAAACTTTTTATGAACAAGGTGAAAAATCAAGGAAATTATTGGCATGGCAGATTAAACAATTAGAATTTAAAACACCAATTACCAGTATTATAAGTAACAGACAGGTAGTTGTAGATCCTTTAGAAATTAATAGTGCCTTTAGAGATTATTATGAAAAATTATATGATACAAAAAATGAAACTGACTTAACTAAATGGGTTTTTGGACGGATTATCTATACCGTGTATTCCAAATGAAAACAGGGAGATACTGGAGTCTAAAATTAGTCAAGAAGAAGTTGGGCTAGCCATTGATAATATGAAATCAGAAAAAAGTGCAGGACCAGATGGTCTTCCAGTTGACCTCTATAAAAAATTTAAGTATAAATTAATAAAACCCACTTTTGGAAATGGTTTTAGAAGCATTTCAAAATAGTAATTTACCACCATACATGAATAATGCCTTAATTATACTGTTGCCAAAGCCAGGTAAACCTTCTAATAAATGTGAAAACATGAGACCAATAAGCCTATTAAATGCTGACCTTAAGATAATCTGTAAAATTTTAGCAAGACGACTACAAGAAATATTACCAAATATTATTAACCGAGATCAGAATGGCTTTATAATGGGAAGACAAGGCTTCCATAATGTAAGAAGACTATTTAATATTTATTCTAATAAAGAAGCACCGGATACAGCTCTCCAATCATTGGACGCCGAAAAGGCCTTTGATAGGGTCGAATGGCCCTTTTTTGAAGTCCTACAAAGGTTTGGACTTGGAAATAATTTCATAAAATGGGTTCAGATAATATACAATAATGCTACAGCAGAAATCCTAACAAACAGCAATATCTCATAATCAATAAAAATCAAAAGAGGATGTCGACAAGGCTGTACACTTTCACCTTTACTGTTTATTATGGCAATTGAACCTTTAGTGATGGCAGTACATTTACCTCCACAAATATATGGAATTAAAGTAGGACCAACAGAATATAAAATCTCCCTGTATGCCGATGACAATTTTGTTT
This sequence comes from Pholidichthys leucotaenia, assembly GCA_020510985.1. NCBI lineage: Eukaryota > Metazoa > Chordata > Actinopteri > Cichliformes > Pholidichthyidae > Pholidichthys > Pholidichthys leucotaenia. Next base: position 162,591,881 of record CM035844.1, on the reverse strand, counting down.
ATGTCGAATTTTAAAAAAATCAGTTCCGACCTTGTTAAATTTAATAAAGAACTTTGGGGAAATATCAGGATATAAAATAAATAAAACTAAATCTTCAATATTAATGCTAAATGAGACCCAGAGAAATCACCCAGCTCCTGAGGTAAATCAATTTAATGTTGTAAATCAGTTTAAATATTTAGGAATTCAAATTGTGCCTAAGCTAGAATCAGTCGCCAGTGCCAACTATGAAGCCTTAATGACAGATATGAGTTACTTCAGAGATGGATGTCACTACCAATGTTGATGATCAGGAGAATTAATATACTTAAAAAGTAATATCTTACCCAGTCTTCCGGTCTGGACACCATGGTGATAGCAGCTTAACGCTGAAGCTCCCAGACCCAATCCAGGAAAATATCTTGAAAATCAGATTTAACGGATTTTTGGAAGAGTGAAAATCAAAAGACAAAGTCATCATGCCTAAAGGAAAACAGAAGAAATTGACATTTACCAGGCCAGGACATGCATCGGCCGAAGAATCTGATCCGGAGGATTTCCATTCAGAAGACGAGGAGCTGAATGAAGCTAACAAAAAGGTTAGCTTGAAAATGGTACTTAAAGAATTAAGACGATTTCGCCGAGAGTGTTGGGCCGAATTTTGTGAAATCAAAGAAGAATTAAAAAGGACAAACAGCAGAGTGGACCAGGCCGAGGACCGAATCTTGGAAGCAGAGGAAAGAATAAAAGGGCTGGAAGATTCCGTGCTGGATCTACACAAAAGGCAGTCAAGCCTGGAGGCTAAGCTAATCGACCAAGAAGGAAGACTGAGAAGAGACAACATAAGAATTCATGGTCTGAAAGAAGGAGTCGAGGATGGTTTCACCACAATGGCGGCATGCGTGGAATCCTTACTGAGAGAGAAGTTGGATATTCCCCAATCCACCGACTTGGAAGACAGAAAGGGCGCACCGTACATTAGCCCCTAGGCTGGCGGCGGAAGCGCCACCGAGATCGGTGGTGGTGAGGTTTTCCAACTCCAAAATAAAAGAAGAGGTTGTAAGACTGGCTTGGCAGAAAAAAGGATTTATGTACCAAGAGAGAAAAGTTTTCGTGGAACACGATTACGCCCCGGAGGTCCTTAAAAAGCGTCGGGAATACAACGACGCTAAAAAGGTACTACGAGAGAAAAAACTGCGCTTTCAGACACCATTTCCGGTGAAGCTGCGCGTCTTCTACGGCGATGAGACTTGTCTCTACAATTCGGCGGAAGAAGCAACCGCAGATATGGCAAGAAGAGGGCTCCCGGTAACGGTGTTTAAACCCGCAGCAGACCCGAGCGAAAGAATCAAGGCTCAAACGTGGTCCACACAGAGACCCTCAAAATCCTCGGGCCAGCAGCGGGAAACCCAGCGTCAGAGCTACAAGAAAAAACTGGCCGTTTACAGGAGGGAATAACGATTTTTTTAGTCAATCTGCGCATCCAACCCCCCTCCTACAAGGTAACAAACATTAAAGGAGATGCAGAATCAGCATGTGGTAAAACATTTCATGGAACAGTCATAATATTAGAAACAAAAGTCTTTAAAAAAAAAAACTTGTTAAAATAGAAATGTGACAATGATCCACATGTTCTCCCCACACTAACAAATACTGTATTAGCGTGAACGTTTGCTGTGATGGTGGTGGGAGGGTGCACACAATTGCATAGGGTATAGGCATAAAAAAAAAAAAAAAAAAAAACACCATTACAAGTTCGGATTGGGATCTGAAATTCACGTTAAAAACATGGGACAACTTACAGGGGTAAGAGAGGGCCCTCAACATGTAACAGAGTGAGGAATTTTCCTCAGAGCCTACACTCCATCAAGGCTCTTCCAGGGTCTCTAAAAAGACCTCAGCTCAGGAAGTTCTTTTGACAGTTTTTTGTTTTAAAGTTTTATACACTATGTTCTTAATGTTTTTTTATGTTCTTAATGTTCTTTCAGTTTCTGAGTAGCATAAAAGAGGGCCACCACACTGTTATACTAAATAAGACAATACAATGGAGAAACAGGGTGTAACCAAAATAATCTCATAATGTAAAAGGGATCCTGAATCCAGTTAAAAGATCCAAGATTCTAGGCAAAATGAAAAAAGACAAAGCAGGAATAATATTTTTACAAGAAACCCACCTAACAGACGTGGAGCACACTAAACTCAATAGACAAGGGTTTAAAATGATCTCTTCATCTTCATATAAGTCAGGGAGGAGGAGGGGAGTAGCGACATTGATCTCAACCAAAATTACATTTGACAAAAAAAAAAAAAAAATCAGAACACAAAGATAAAGAAGGGAGATACAGTTTGGTACTTGGGTGGCTAGAGGGAGAAGATATCACCCTGCTGAATGTATATGCACCTCCAGGGGCTAACTGGAAATTTTATAAAAATGTATTTGACCTAATGATAACTAAAGCCCAAGGTTTAGTGATATGTGGTGGAGACTTCAATCTAAGACTGAATCCATACTGGGATGCATCAGGTAATTCTCCACATCAAAATAACACTCAAAGTAGGAAAACTCGGATGCTACTAAAAGAAACGGGAATCTGTGATGTGTGGAGGGAATTCAACCCCAGTGTAAAAGATTACACATTTTACTCAGCGCCACATTCATCATACTCAAGGATTGACTATTTTTTTTATGTTTAATAGAGACATTGGAAGAGTAAAAACATGTAAAATAGGACTGATGGATCTCTCTGACCACAGTCCGATCTATATGGACTTTAGTATCCAAAAATACACAAATAATACATTTTCTTGGAGGTTGAATTCAAATGTCCTGAAAGGACCATTGAAAGATGAATTGGAATCAGATATTCTCAGATATTTGGAAGAAAATGATAATGGAGAAGTATCCCCTTTAATACTGTGGGATGCATGCAAAGCTGTAATAAGGGGAAGGATTATTGCAAAACTGGCAATCCAAAAGAAACTGAGACAAGAAAAACTAACCACATTAGAGTCAGAACTTAAGAACCTAGAAAAAGAGCACAAAGACAACACTCATTCTAATGACTCGCTCAAAATTAAGGAAATTAAAAAACAAATAAATGAGATCTACACAATAGAAATCCAGAAGAAACTTACATTTCTGAAACAAAAATACTATGAAGCAGGCAGCAAATCGGCAAAATTACTAGCCTATAAATTGAGGAAACAAATGGAGAGAGCAATCTACAAAATCAGAGACCCAGTATCAAAGGAAATAAAATTCAGAATTCAGGATATTCTTAAAAGCTTCGAGAACTACTATAAGAACTTGTACTCCCTCAAAAAACATAAAAACGCATCCGAAGCATTCCTAAACACATTAAACCTTCCCCAGCTTACTGAGTCTCAAAATAAAACACTACTGTCAGAAATACAACCTAAAGAATTAGAAAAAGCAATTATGAAACTTAAAGCTAACAAATCCCCAGGAGCAGATGGCTATACAGCAGAGTGGTACAAAACCTTTAAACAGCAACCATCTCCTCTCCTCCTGAAAACATTTAACTATGTCCTCCACACAGGGGAAATCCCCCCCTCCTGGAGAGAAGGGGTCATTGCAGTCATACCTAAACCTGAAAAGGATAAACTAGAATGCTCCAACTACAGACCAATCAGTGTATTAAATCAGGACTATAAGCTTTTTACCACTATCCTTGCCAAAAGGTTAGAAAATATACTGACAGACTTAATTCATTTAGACCAAACAGGTTTTATAAGACAAAGACAGACATAAGACAACATTAGACGCACTTTACACAATCATATAAAAAAATATAACTTAAATGCAGTCATATTGGGATTAGATGCTGAAAAAGCATTCGATTCGGTTGACTGGTCTTTCCTATATAGAATCTTGTACAGTTTCAATTTTCATAACAACTTCATTAGAACTATCCAGGCATTATATAAAAAACCAACAGCTAAAATAAGGATTAACGGTAATTTATCATCATCTTTTGAGCTGGAAAGAGGATGTCGTCAGGGCTGCCCCTTGTCTCCACTGCTCTTTGCAATCTTCATAGAACCTCTGAGCCAATGGATAAGACAGAATCAAAAAATTCAAGGTACAGTGATCCCTCACTTATCGCGGTTAATGGGTTCCAGAACCGACCGCGAAAAGTGAAAAACCGCGAAGTAGCGTCACCCCAATGACGTCATCCATAAACAATACGTACGTTCATTCTCTCACTCTCATATGATACGTGTGTGTGTGTGTGTGTACGTGTACATACATACGTAGATGTAAATAAAGTGTACATAAATATGTTTTTAGAGCTCTTATTCTTATAACAAGATACGTAACTCAAGATGAAAATGATTTACTGCACAGGTTAATGAGAGCTTTACTGCTCCTCAGGTGACGCCTCATTGTGAGGTGCTGGAGGCGCAGGATCATCGAGGGCAGCTTCCGATAGAGCTGAAGCTGCAGGAGGCGGTGTAGTGGCTCGACGGGAAGACTATTTCGCACAAAATGGCACAAGAGAACCGCAAAAAGTTCCACGCGGCGAGACTAAGTAACACGAGCGATAAAAAGCAATGAATGCGGTCTTCCTTCCCTTCATGGGTGCTCGGCAGGGAGAGGAGGTGGGTGAGACGTCTCGGCCAATCAGCTTGCGGGGTGAAACGTCTCGGCCAATCAGCTTGCGAGATTTCCGAGCCCAGCCAACACGACAACAGCGAACAGAGAGTTGTGCGGCTCTCCGTGTTGATACCTGATGGTCTAATGTAGTCTCCCTGCCTTCTGCTAGCGCCTGCCCATTATTTCTCAATTTTGAATTTTTGATGAATATTTTTGAAAAATCCGCGATGCACTGAGGGCGCGAAAGGTGAAGCGCGAAGTAGCGAGGGATCACTGTATTACACTTGGTCAGAAGGAACATAAAATAGCACTCTTTGCTGATGACATTTTAATATACCTGGGGCAGCCGGACACCTCTTTTCCAGAACTAATCAGTTTTTTCAGAGTATGGAGATTTATTGGGGTACGAACTAAACATGCATAAAACCCAAGTTTTAACATTCAACTATGACCCAAATCAATATTTACTAAGAAAACTCAAAACTAACTGGGAGATGGAATCTATGAAATATCTGGGGGTCAATATCCTGAAACAACTCAACAAAATTATAACACTAAACTATGATCCACTGGTGGCAAAAATAAAATCTGATCTAGCAAGATGGAATATGATACCATTTTTGGGTACTGCACAAAGAATTGAAGCAGTCAAATGAATATACTTCCACGTCTTCTATACCTTTTCCAAACAATACCGGTAGAACCTCCCCCCCCAAAAAAAACCCACAACATGGCAAGAACTGGACATTAGGATCTCAAGATTCATATGGCAGGGCAAGAGACCTAGAATCAGATATAGAACCCTACAGCTAAACAAAGACAAAGGTGGGCTCGCGCTGCCAAATATCAGGGACTATTTTAAAGCCGCACAAATTAAAACTTTAGTAGAGATATGTAACCCAGTCTACACTGCACAATGGAAGGAGATGGAATGCCAAACAACAAGTGACATCCCCCTACAGGCGATAATAGGGAACAGTGCCTTACCTAAACTTTTGAATAACACTAACTCGTGGATAGAGACCCCGCTAAAAATTTGGTTTAAGATAGTCAGAGAGAATCAAACTGAAGAACCCTATCAATTTCTGCAATGGATTGCCTATGATCAAGACTTTACTCCTAATAAAACAGACACTAGATTTAAAAAGTGGAAAGAGAACGGACTGATAAAATATTACGATTTTTTTAAAGGGCAAATTTTAAGAAGTTTTGAAGATTTGAAAAAACAAGGTCTAATAAATTAAGACCTTTACAGGTTCTTTCAGCTTAGACACCACATAAACAATATACTTAAAAAGGAGGATTTGGAAAGGGCCCAGTCAGGTGTTCTGAAGGTCTTCTTAATGGCATATAAAGGGATCCCAGGGATCAGATACATCTCTAAAATATACCAAGGTCTTCAAGACTTAAAAGGAGACAACACGTCATATATAAAAGAGATGGGAAAAAGAGGGGAATTTCACTTTACAACTGGAAATATGGGAAAAGCTAAACAAACAGCAATGGAAAAGTACCTCATCCCTGCAGTGGAGAGAATTTGGATGGAAAAATTTGGTAAGATTTTTCAGAACACCTGCACAAAACAAATTTACTCATAAGGGGTTGAATTGTTGGCGCTTGTGTGGTGAAGAGATTGCAAATCATTTTCATGTGTTTTGGTCATGCCCAGTTATCCACCAATATTGGACCAATGTACAGACAATATTGGGGAAAATATTCAAAATAACAGTCTCCTTTTCTTTTGTAACTTTGTATTTGGGTTTACTACTGGATTCACTGGAAAGACGAGGAGAAAAATACTTATTCACCGTTTTTAATATTGGCAAGTAAAAAAGCCCCAACTAAAAAAATGGACGTTGAAGGACTGTCCTACACCTGAAGATTGGATTAACGTGATCCAAGACATTTACTCGATGGAAAAGTTGACAGTCACACTGAGACAGGACATAGATGGGTTCTTGAACTTTTGGCAACCCTGGATCGCATGTGTCTTCCATTAGATCTAATCTTTGACAAATACCATTTCAATAATGGCACCGCTCTTTGTTCCAATGCTACTCAGATGCTCTGTTATTTTTTTTTTAATTTTTTGTTTGTTTTTTTTGCTCTGTTTTTTTTCCTGTTCTTTAATTTCACTTTTTCCTTTCACTTAAAAAAAAAAAAAAGGGTGTTGTAATAATTATTCTTCCAATGTTGTCAAATAACAAAAAATAAGGGAACATGTGATGAAAATGTAAACAATGCAATGCTGTAATGACATGTATACCCTTTACAAAAACTTAAATTTAAAAAAAAAAAGTAATATCTTACCCAAAATATTTATTTCAATACATTCCTTTACTACCACCTTCAGATCTATTCTCAAGAATTAAAAAAAGTTAGTGGAATTTATATGGAACAATAGGAAAGCCAGATTACGTCTGTCCTTACTATATTTACCATTTGATCGTGGAGGTCTGAAATGTCCAAACTTTATGTTGTATTACTGGTCAGCACAACTGAGGTCTATGACATTATTTTTTTCATCAAATGATCTCCCTCACTGGACTGAAATGGAATCATACAATTTACCTTTACCTCTTCCCTTATTCATATACTCAGACTCGGCTAAAAAAATTACAGAAACAAGTTAAAAATCCAATTGTAAAGCATATGATCAAAATATGGTGTGAAACCAAAAAATATTTAAAAGAACCACACTTATTGTCACAATTTAGCCCAATATGGGGTAATCAATATTTTACACCAGGGAGAGCGGATGCTGTATTTAAAGTATGGAATTTAAAAGGGATTCAAAAGATTCAAGACTTATTTGTCACGTTCAGATAATGTCTTTTGAAGAACTGAGGATCAAATTTAATCTCAATAGAACACATTTTTTAAAATATCTTCAGCTTAGGAATTTTATTCGATCAAATCAAAATAATGCTCTCACCCGACCTACTTATTCATCCTTGGAAAAAATTTTGACGAAAGATAGTAAGAGAAAGGGTATTATTTCAGAGTTTTGTAACTCATTGACACTATCCTCAAGTGAAAATTCACAGAAAAGAATGAATTATTGGAAAGAAGACCTGCAAACTGAAATTTCAGAGGAACAATGGGAATTGGCTTGTACAGAAGCTCAAACCAAATCAAATGTACGTCTTAAATTGATACATTTTAAATGGTTAATGCGGATGTATGTTACACCGGTGGAGTTAAATAGATATAACAAAAACATACCAGATACATGCACAAAATGTATGGAAAGTAAAGGAACCCCATTTCATCGTTTATGGGAATGCAGAAAAATTAGAATGTTTTGGGAAGAGGTGAGGGTAACAATTGAAAAAATAATTTCAAAACAATTCACATTGAACCCTAAACTGTTTTTGTTGGGTCTGTATCCAGAAAAGCATAACTTTAATAAGAGTGAAAGAGCATTCATAGACCTCAGTTTGCTTAATGCCAAAAAATGTATTGCACTACTGTGGAAAAAGACTCATAGACCAGATGTGACTCAGTGGTTAAGACAGATGTTAAACCTTCCACTAGAAAGAATAACATACACACTGAAATCAAAGGAAATTGTGTTTGAGAATATATGGAGACCTTTCATTGATTATGCAAAGAAATTAAACATAACTTCTGAAGAAGAAGGTGAATGATGTGTGTGGACCTTGTAAATTCCAAATTGGTGAATGTATAATATGTTCAGGTTCAGGTTACTTTATTTGTACCCGTAGGTAGATTTGTTTTGCAGTTGGTGACATCCATATTTACAAGCCACTAATTACATTCAACATAGACACAAACACAGGCACACATCTTACAAAATAGGTAAATATAGAATATGTACAATATAATTTTATAGCTTGTTCAACTCTTTGACAGCAGCAGGGACAAAGCTGTTTTTTGTAGCGCTGGGTTCTACTTTTTGGGACAGCAAACCTCCGTCTGGAGGGAAGAAGCTGAAAGTTGCAGTGCAAAGGGTGGGAGTCATCATTTAAAATCGAGTCGGCCATCCTCTGTACTTGTTTGGCGTACAGGGATGCCAGGCTCAGCTGTGACTCACCAAGCAAACGACTGGACCATCTGACTACCTGATCCAAGGATTTCCTCTGTTTCAGTTTTATCTGACCAAACCATGACATTAAAGAAAAGGATAAAACAGATTCAATAAAAGCCCGATAAAACAGTCATTATGGGTCGGTCAATTTGGAAGCGTGCAAGTTTCCTCAAACAATGCAAATTTTGCTGACCCTTTTTGCACACCCTTTCACAGTTCACCTCAAAGTTCAATCCACTATCAATAATCGTCCCAAGATATTTGTACGATTGTACACATTCGGTGGTCTGGCCTTTTAGTATGGTGACTTTGTGCCTGGGAGTTTTCCTCCTAAAGTCAATAATCATATCTTTCGTTTTTGTTGTATTCAGCTGCAGGTAGGAATCCTCACACCAGTGAACAAAGTCATCAACTACTGGGCCGTGGCCACTCTCACCATCCTGGAGGAGACTGACAATGACTGAGTCATCAGCATACTTTATAATGTGTCTGTTGTCATGTCTACTCCGACACATGTTTGTGTACAGGATGAAGAGTAGTGGTGACAACACACACCCCTGAGGGGAGCCAGTAGAAGAGCACTTTAGGTCAGACAATGTGCCATTGACCCTTACTCTCTGCGTCCTGTTGGTTAAGAAATCCAGAATCCAACCCACCAGATTATTGCTCAAATCAAATTGTTGCAGGAGCCTTTCAACTAAAATATGAGGTTGGATTGTATTAAAGGCAGAAGAAAAGTCCACAAATAAAAGCCTGGCGTGTGTCCCATTAAAATCCAGATGTTTAAAAAGCATGTCAAACAGAGTGACAGTGGCATCCTCCACTCCTCTGTGAGGCCTATAGGCAAACTGCAGAGGATCCAATGCATGTTCAGTCTGCCTTAGGACCTCACATCTGACCAGTTTTTCAAAAATTTTCATTAAAATTGAAGTCAAAGCAACTGGTCTAAAGTCTTACCGTTTTAGGACAGCTGGATTTTGGAACGGGAACAACCACGGCATCTTTCCAGATCTTAGGCACATGTTGTGTCTGTAACGACTTATTGAAAATGTAATGAAATATAGGACTCAGTTCATGTGCACAGGACTTTACCAAGCGCCCACATATATTATCAGGGCCCTGACTTTTGTTCACTTTTACAGCGCGGAACTCCCTTTCAACATCCTGCATCTCAATATTAAAGTGCTGATTGTCTTTGAGTTTCTGTTTCAAATCTTGGATTTCTGTGCTAAAATCAAAGGAGTCAAAACGACCATAAAAACAATTAAGAGCATTAGCCAGCTCTGTGTCTGAACTAAAACCATCTAAAAACACACGATTACTGCGCTCTGTAGGCCTGCAATAGTTTTCATACTGGCCCAGGCCGAACCCAGTTTACTTGCTGCCATCTTGCTTTCCAATTCTGATTTATAATTCTGTTTTGCTCTTAAAATTTCAGCCTTCAGCTCCTTGGTGGCAACCTGTAGTTCAGAAACAGACCCCTGTTTAAAGGCAAGAGCTTTCCTCTGTAAGCAGGATTTAACTGATTTAGTAACCCATGGTTTGTTGTTGGGGTATATTTTGACACGTTTATGTGGAACAATCTTATTTTGACAGTAAGCCATGTATGAGCATGTGAGCTCAGCCAGAGAGTCCAAGTCATCCCCACAGGCCATTATGAACATCTTCCAGTCTGTACAGTCAAAGCATTCCTGGAGGCTGTGCTCTGTATGTGTACTTGTGTAATGGATTACCTAGACTAAACAGAGGAGCATTGTTGATGACTTGCCTTTGTTAGTGGTTGTTGGTGTTTTTAGTACATTTTTTTTTCTCTTTTCTTGTAGTTAGTGTTTTTTTTTTTGTTGTTTTTTTATCATTTTTAAATTACTTTAGTGTTTGATTGTTTGTGTTATGTTTGTAAAAAAAAAAGTTCAATAAAAATTGTGGGGAAAAAAAACAAAAAAAACTGGGCAGTCAAAGTAAAGTACATCAAAGAGGCATGTTTATTTTGGATCTGTACAGCTACTTACCCACAAAAGTGTCTGGGTCAAAATGACCCGCAGCATCATCTTTGTATAAAAACTGCACATACATTCCACTACACATCAAAGTGTCCAGATTTTACACACCAGTTCATGACCCTAGATGAGGAAAAGTCACAAAATTTCATGAAGAAAAAGGAAGGATAACCCGTACTTTGGTCAACACAAAAACCGAAATGGGTCAAATTGACCCTTAACATAATACCAAGCTGGGGAACAAGATGAAACAATGGGCGGCAGGTGCAGGCTGCATGAGCAGGTAGGTGACCTAATTAACAAATAACTCACAGCTGAGATGACTAGGGAACAGGCAATGAGAAGATGACAGGGTGGGAGTGTCTGGAAGAGGAGATAAGGCAGTAATGTCATATAAAAAACAAAATATAAATCCTAAACTACAGGAGCTGACAAAATACTGAAGGCATAAAAAACTAACAGAATGATAAACCACCAAAGAGACATCATTAACCAACATACAGGAAAGTGACAACACTGGACAAATACAGAAAATAATCAGAAATAAATTAAGAGCCTGAGCCCAGTGATAAACCACGCTCAGCCTTATGACAATAAGTGAGAGTAAAAGTAGGAAAGTGCACTAAAAATGTTATTTGAGTAGAAACTTTGAACAAACTTATTCTTTTAAATATAAGGGTAAATGCAAAATGTCATGTTTTGGAAGATAGACAAACCCAAGTGCTGAATATTTGTGACATTAACAAAAAGGTAACAAGTCCCAAAAATAGTGCAGACATGCAAAATGCAAAAACAAGAACACTTACAAGGAAAAACACTCAGGAGATGAGGACGACAGGATTAATGTTCGAGGACAAGCCAGTCTGACACATTCAATGTAGCCACAATGACAGAATGAACAGGGCAGGCTTAAATAGTGAAAGATGAGATGGCACAATGAGTAGCAGGTGTGATGAACAGGAGAGGACTGGTAACCTGATTAATCAACTATTCACAGCTGAGATGGCAGGGAGACAGCATGAGTAGAAGGTGGGAGTGTCTGGCCAGAGGAAAGGGCTCAGAAAGTAAACAAACCAAAATATAAACACAGAACAGCTAATATAATAGCCACCAAAGCAGAAGGGGCGGCCTGGGAGGTGGCTTCCCCACTGGGAGACTCACAGGGAAGGAGGAGAGCCGAGGAGGGGGAACCATGATGGCATCTGTCAGTGTCGGAAGGGGGATGACGATGGCATCTGGCTGAGGAGAGAAGGGAACCACGACAGCGTCTGGCTGAGGACAGAAAGGAAACCATGGCGCCCTCAGTGATCTTGGGTTCAGGAAACGTAGCACCCGCGGTGTTACATTACTGCACCTGTGGTGGTTACGGGCTGAAGCTGAGCAGCACCCATGGTGGCTCCGAGCTGGAGCACTGCAGCACCCTCGGTGGACCCAGGCTGGGCTAACGCTGCCCAGACAGTGGATCAACCGACCCATGAGAGCACCAGAGCCAGGAGACGGTCAACCATGGGAACCCCAGGTGACGCCACAGGAGGTGGGTCCACGATGACCACGGTGGGGGAAGCTGGACCCACGACGTCTTCAGGTGTTGGGCCTGCATCCACAGAGGCCTCAGGCAGTGGTGGATTTTCCCCGGCGGCCCTAGGAGAAGGCTCAGGAGAGACAGGGAGAAGAACATGGTTAGGGTCGCCGGCAGCGGTGGAGCCCGGCAAGGTGAGCTCAGGTGCAGCTGGGGGCTGCACCTGACTCTCCTCACCAAGAGCCAGGCAAGATCTCTCCAAAGCAGACATGAGAAAAACAAAGGAGATCACTTGACTGAGCTCGAGCTCCACTGCCATCCAGGACTCTGTCGATCCTAGCGATGATGACGCCTTGGGCCCGGTCTCTGCTATGGTGGCCTCCGCAGCAGGCATGATGGTAATTGCAGTCTTCATACCCCCAGGTGCAGGGGACCACACTGGTGACTCCTCTGGCGTGGCAGCTGGGGTATGGCTCACCATTGGCGCTGGAACTGGAATTTCCAGGGCCATGGCCTCTCCATCGTCTGGCGGTCTTGTTCTGGGGCCAGTGGACATTCAAAGGGAATAGGAGGAGACACGGAGAGGTCTGGTGAGTAAAGGGTGGCTGCAGCAGGTGGAGAGGTCTCTGGGGACTGCATACCCAGAGTCTCTCTACCAGGGATCAGGCAAGATATAGAATCAGTATTAGAAACGGAATGGAAAGAAACTTGCCTGCTCTCCTAGTAAGCGATGTTCCCTGCTGCAGCTGGCAATGTGTCGTCCCTCTCCGTGGCTAGGATGATTCTGGGCCCGATCGTGGAGGCACCGCTCCTGTAGCCACGGAGTAAGTTGTGGCCAGAGGAGAAATGAAGAACCTCTTGCCAGCAGGAGTGAACATCAAGGGGACAGAGGATGCAGCAGCAACGGAGAGGGATAAGGCAGACATAACCGCTGGCGAAGAAGAAGAAAGATGAGGTTCTGCTGTCGGAATTGTCGGGTTTGATATCGGAAGAGAGGCTGATGAAGAGGTGGGATTATTCCTCCGGCACCCTGGGGCAGGACAACACTGTTGCCGTGAAACTGTAGATGCACCTGCTGGAGCAGGTGAGGAGGCCGGTGAAGTGGGATGAGGAGAGGAAGTTGGCCGTGATGGGTGTCTCCGCCTCCACTCAGCTGGAAGCACTCCCATCGACAAACCAGGAAATGAATGTTGGAGTGCGCAGACAGTGGACAGCAGGTGTTCGTACTGTGGATAGTTCCAAAGGCCGGGATGCGCCTCCAGGACACCCACCGCTCCATACAAACAATCCCATGTTTTCTTGGGTCCTCGGGCTTCAAGAGCTTTGTCCACAAAATCCTGGCTGTCATCCGCCACCCATTCCTCCTCCACCATAGGAGTCCCCACTGCCAACCGTCTTCGATTTGTGCGAGGCTGGCACGCTGGGGACATGATTAGCTCCAAGAGACAGGTGTTTCGAAAAAACACAAAAGGTGAAAAAATGCACGAATATCACAGCTGGGTTTTTTCACTGGTGGCTACATTCTGTCATGTTTACCTCTACGAGGCAGACAGACAAACCCAAGCGCTGAATGATATTTGTGACATTTATTAACAAAAAGGTAACACAAGTCCCAAAAATAGTGCAGACATACAAAATGCAAAAACAAGAATACCTACAGGGAAAAACGCTCCAGAGCCACCTTGCTCAGAAGGAGATGAGGATGACAGGATTAATGTCAGAGGAGAAAACAGTCTGACACATTCAATGTAGCCACAATGACAGAATGAACAGGGCAGGCTTAAATAGTAAATGATGAGATGGCACAATGAGTAGCAGGTGTGATGAACAGGAGCGGACTGGTGACCTGATTAATCAACTACTCGCAGCTGAGATGGCAGGGAGACAGCATGAGTAGAAGGTGGGAGTGTCTGGCAAGAGGAAAGGGATCAGAAAGTAAACAAAACAAAATATAAACAGAACAGCCAATATAATGATAACAGACAGAAAAATACTCAAAAATGCATAAGTGTCTTCTTCTTCTTCTCTTAGATTTGATTGGCGGTTGGCAACCAGCTTACAGGTGCATTACTGCCACGTACTTCACTCTATATCATCACTCTGTCTGGTCAGGAGCTGTAGTTCTTACTGCCACGTACTTCACTCAGTAAACATCACTCTATGTATCAAAAGTCAGAATTCTTCTCAGTTGGCAACCCCTTCTTCGTCTTCTTCACTCTATATCTTTGTATAAGGGGTTCTTATAAGGAATTCTGAACAATCTGCTTCTTCAGTGAGATTTCCATGTCTACATGATGTCTACAATACTCTATCTTGTCATTGCTCTATAAGGAGCTCTTATAAGGAGTTCTGAACAGTCTTCTTCTTCAAACAGTGAGATTTCCATGTCTACATGATGTCTATAACACTCTATCTCACATAAAGTGTCTGAGCACTGGCTCAGACACATGACAGCAAAATATACACATACCCTCTAACATAACCTAAATTATATCATATAAAAATTTCAAATAAGAGTAAAAGGTGTCTTAAATTGAAGATGTACCTCAATGTACGGGTCCACAACATACACTACTCACAAAAAGTTAGGGATATTTGGCTTTCGGGTGAAATTTCAGGATGCACCAAAAATGTACTAAACCTTTACAGGTAAACTTAATTTGACCTTCTCTAACTTTTTGGATGTGTCACAGGGTATGTACAGCCATGGACAAAATTGTTGGTACCCCTCTGTTAATGAAAGAAAAACCCACAATGGTCGCAGAAATAACTTGAATCTGACAAAAGTGGTAATAAATAAAAATTCTATGAAAATTAACCAATGAAAATCAGACAATGCTTTTGAATTGTGGTTCAACAGAATTATTTTAAAAACAAATTCATGAAATAGGCCTGGACAAAAATGATGGTACCCCTAGAAAAGATTGAAAATAATGTGACCATAGGGACATGTTCAACCAAGATGTGTCCTCTAATTAACATCACAGGTATCTACAAACTTGTAATCAGTCAGTCGGCCTATTTAAAGGGTGACAAGTAGTCACTGTGCTGTTTGGTGACATGGTGTGTACCACACTAAACATGGACCAGAGGAAGCAAAGGAGAGAGTTGTCTCAGGAGATTAGAAAGAAAATTATAGACAAGCATGTTAAAGGTAAAGGCTAAAAGACCATCACCAAGCAGCTTGATGTTCCTGTGACTACAGTTGCACATATTATTCAGAAATTTAAGATCCACAGGACTGTAGCCAGCCTCCCTGGATGCGGCTGCAGGAGGAGACGGATAATATGAATGGTAACAAAAGAGTCCAGAACAACCTCTAAACACATTCATGGTGAACTCCAAGGTCAAGATACATCAGTGTCAGATCGCACCATCCGTCATTTGAGCCAAAGTGGACTTCATGGGAGACGACCAAGGAGAACACCACTGTTGAAAACAAATCATAAAAAAGCCAGACTGGAATTTGCCAAACTGCATGTTGACAAGCCACAAAGCTTCTGGGAGAATTTCCTATGGACAGACGAGACAAAACTGGAACTTTTTGGCAAGGCACATCAGCTCTATGTTCACAGACGCAAAAATGAAGCATACCAAGAAAAGAACACTGTCCCTACTGTGAAACATGGAGAAGGTTCTGTTATGTTCTGGGGCTGCTTTGCTGCATCTGGCACAGGGTGTCGTGAATCTGTGCAGGGTGCAATGAAATCTCGACTATCAAGGTATTGTAGAGAGAAATGTGCTGCCCAATGTCAGACAGCTTGGTCTCAGTCGCAGGTCATGGGTCTTGCAACAGGATAATGACCCAAAACACGCAGCTAAAAACACCCAAGAATGGCTAAGAGCGAAACATTGGACTATTCTAAAGTGGCCTTCTTTGAGCCCTGATCTAAATCCCATTGAACATCTGTGGAAGGAGCTGAAACATGCCGTCTGGAGAAGGCACCCTTCAAACCTGAGACAACTGGAGCAGTTTGCTCATGAGGAGTGGGCCAAAATACCTGCTGAGAGGTGCAGAAGTCTCATTGACAATTACAGAAATCGTTTGATTGCAGTGATTGCCTCAAAAGGTTGTGCAACAAAATATTAATTAAGTTAAGGGTACCATCATTTTTGTCCAGGCTTGTTTCATGAGTTTGTTTTTTAAAATAATTCTGTTGAACCACAATTCAAAAGCATTGTCTGATTTTCATTGGTTAATTTTCATAGAATTTTTATTTATTACCACTTTTGTCAGATTCAAGTTATTTCTGTGACCATTGTGGGTTTTTCTTTCATTAACAGAGGGGTACCAACAATTTTGTCCACGTGTGTATGTGTGCAAGCTTTAGTCTAGGTGGTGGCTGTGGTGTAAGGAAAACCACAAGTTTGGTCAGCATTGGCGTGATGACGCGGCTGCTTGGTGACGTCATCACGCCAAGCATATAAAGGTAAGGAATGACCATTTTACAGCTTCTTTTTACGGCTCTCTTGGGTTCGGCCTCCCAACCGTTAACACTGCTGTACCACCATAACAGTGTTTTATGTAATAAAGTTTGTGTTCTCAGTAAACACCACTGTCTGTCGGTCCTTCCAGTTTTCCAGACATAACATTTGGCGATGGGAGTAAACCGTGGAAGCATATTTAAGGCCACTACAGCTGTTTCTGGAGACCCCAGGTGAGCTGCCCATACCGTGCTGGTTCGATGCTTTCACCACCTACATATTGGCATTTGTCCTGGGCGAGCTAGACAAGGTACAGAAATGAGCTCTACTTAGCATTGGAGCTACGTAGGTGTGCAGCAACAACAACAGCAGCTAAGCCACACACCGCTAACACATGCGGTAACCACAGAAGGGCCCAGTGAGACGGCAGAAGAGGCCGAAGTAAATACCGTGGATCAGAAGAATGCTACGAGGCACTTCTTATGTGGCAACTCTGCCTCCTTGACGCGCAGAGAGAGAGCACATTCCTGCCTGGCAAGGGGGCAATGATGTCAGCAATGCGGCAAATACAACCATTTCGCCAAGGTTTGCCGGTCAGCACCCCTGCCGAATCCACTGGTCAGTTTAAGTCACTCACCCATGACTACCATCCACATGGTGAGTTCTGGAGGTGCGGCGTACGCACACTGCATGGTAGGGCTGGACGACGTCAGCTTACTGCTCCTGCTCGACACTGCTGCAGTGAGATTGATGTTGAACTGGGTCACCATGAAGATGTTCTTCCCCAACCACCAGATCGAGAAAAATCCATTGGAGCCGTACGGGTATAGTGGCTACTGGGCTCAGCAATGTAGGGATCATCACACACACATCATGAGTCGTTACTGATTTTGTCTTCCAAGTGGTTACGAATGGAGACAACATACTAGGATGTGACCTGTTTTATCAACTGGGCTTCTTCACCCGTGACAGTAACGGACACTGGTTGACCGACGATGATGAGTGGGACACAACACATCCAGACGACAATGACGAGGGTACAGTCATCCTGTGCTCACCGCCCAGAGAAGGGACAGTGACCGGACTCGCCTCAGATCCTCACCCAGCATAAGCCTCAGGGAGCTGCTGCAGAGCTACAGGAAAGAGAGCCTGCATCTATCGGGAACCCCAAGACACAACAACCTGGTGCAGGTTCTGCCAATGGAGACAGCAACACATCGCCATGACCAGACTTCCCAGGAGAGAGAGAAGAAGCCAGACTACTTCCGAATCCATGCCCGGCACCAGCCTCCAGGAGCTGCTACTGAGCTGCAGGATGAAGAGTCTGCAATCCAACAGAACACAGCAGAACCACCTGATGGCTTTCAAATTTACACCCAGCATCAGCCTCCAGGACCTGCCGCTGAGCTGCAGGACGAAGAGTCCGCGACTTAACAAAACGCAGTAGAGCCACCGGATGCCTTCCTAATCCATGACCGGTATCAGCCTCCAGGAGCCGCCGCTAAGGTGCAGGATTAAGAGTTCGTGACCCAACAGGACGCCGCAGAACCACCACAACCTGGTGGACACCCCACAGCAGACGTGAGAGTCACACCATCACAACCACGAACAGCCAAACAGAGTGCCACTCACAGTGATGGACTGGGTCCAGGTCCTCAGAACCGAATGGCCGGACCCACAGTCAGCCTCAGTACCATCTCCACCACTACCGGCACCCATCAAGATCACCACGCTGCTGGGGCCAGTGACCTTCCAGCTGGCGGATGGTTTGGTGTGGCACGCCAATCGTCTTCACGGAGTTCAAGCAGCTGCCCCGGATGACATGGCTACATGGGAGTCGGCACGCACAGTGTGGGACCCGGACTGGGGTTTTGTAGAAGATGTTCCCAGTCCGCAGGCCTCTGTACCTCCAAGGGTGCATCCACCACGGGCTCGCCTCATGGCCCCTTGAACTGAACTGCCTTCCTCAATAAAAGAAAGACTGTTTAGCTAGGAGTGTGGCTGCCAACGAATAGTGGCATAATAAACCATTCAGCCGCACTGGGCCACACGGTAGTCTACACGCTGGCCCTAGCTAGTACTTTCACTGTACCAAATTGGGGATGGTCAATTCGAACGTATGTGTTGTGTTTTTCCGGAGGTGGTGGGGGGGGGGGGAATGTGGTGTAAGGAAAACCACAAGTTTGGTCAGCATCGGCGTCATGATGCAGCCGCTTGGTGACGTCATCACATTGAGCATATAAAGGTAAGGGACGGCCATTTTACAGCCTCTTTTTACGGCTCTCTCAGGTTTGGCATCCCAACCGTTAACACTGCTGTACCACTATACCAGTGTTTTATGTAATAAAGTTCATGTTCCCAGCAAACTCTCTGTCGGTTCTTCCAGTTTTCCAGACATAACAGTGTCGCTGTGGGAGATGGGATCGTCCTTCTTTTTTTACATTTGGGGGTGTGGTTGTGGCTGAGGCACAGGGCTTGGTAGGGTGTGTTGCTGCTTTATTACCTCCGCCAAGAGAGGAGGTAATGTTTTCAGTGGCGTTTGTTGGTTGGTTTGTCTGTTGGTTTGTCTGTTACCAACATATATTTGTCTGTTACCAACATACATTTATCAAATAACCATGCAGCAAGCAAATTTCTCATTTTTTGTATGTTTGTCACACTTAAATGTTTCAGATTATAAAACTAATTGACATAATGCACGGCTCAGGAGACACACACACACAGGCTCAGAGTAGCTCAAATAGCTTTATTGACAACAAGGGTGTATGGATGTGTGTCTGCGAGATGTGAATGTGTTGGTGGTGGCGTCTGCTTCGGGCACAGAGGCAGGAGACCGTACAGCCGGACAACCCTATGGGAAAAGCACAGGGAGAAGGGTGACGGGCACACACCAACACAGGAGATATACAAGTAGGTGAGGAGCTTACTTGGAAAGGGCAGATAACTGGCACAGCAAGGAACGAGGTCCGGTAGACAGCCACCTGGAGAGCCCGGTGCAGCAGCGAGGAACAGGCGATGGAGAGGAATAGTCCGCCGCCGGGAAATCCACCTGTGCACAGGGGAGCAGACTGGGAGAAGAAAAGGTAAGATCTTCTTACCGCTATGCTTGCTGAGTATGAGAGGGAACTCACAGCAATCCGTAGTGAAGTCTGACGGCTTCAGGCCGAAGCCCAGGGCGAGGCGGCTTAAATCCCTCGCCGCTGATGATGTGCAGGTGTGCGTGCAGCTGGCGCCGCTGATGAGCGGCGCGGCGTGGCACTAATTTAAATATTAGACAAAGATAACACAAGTAAACACAAAATGCAGTTTTTAAATGAAGGTGTTTATTATTAAGGGGGGAAAAATCCAAACCTACATGACCCTGTGTGAAAAAGTGATCCCCTACCCCCAAAACATAAATTAACTGTGGTTTTCACATCTCTGGAAAGTTGAGTTCAATTTCTTTAGCCACACCCAGGCTTGATTACTGCCACACCTGTTCTCAATCAAGAAATCACTTAAACAAGACCTGTCTGACAAAGTGAAGTAGACCAAAAGATCCTCAAAAGCTAGACATCATGCTACAATCCAAAGAAATTCAGGAACAAATGAGAAACAAAGTAATTGAGATCTATCAGTCTTGAAAAGGTTATAAAGCCATTTCTAAAGCTTTGGAACTCCAGCAAACCACAGTGAGAGCCATAATCCATAAATGGCGAAAACATAGAACAGTGGTGAACCTTCCCAGGAGTGACCTGCCAACCAAAATTACCCCAAGAGCGCAGCAACGACTCATCCAAGAGGTCACAAAAGACCCCACAACAGCATACAAAAAACTGCAGGCCTCACTTGCCTAAGTGTTCATGATGCCACCATAAGAAAGAGACTGGGAAAAAATGGCCTGCATGGCAGAGTTCCAAGATGAAAACCACTGCTGAGCAAAAAGAACATAAAGGCTTATCTCAGTTTTGCCAGAGAACATCTTGATGATCCCAAGACTTTTGGGAAAATACTCTGTGGACTGACGAGACAAAAAGCTGAACTTTTTGGAAGGTGTGTGTCCCATTACATCCAGCATAAAAGTAACACAGCATTTCAGGAAAGGAACATCATACCAACAGTAAAATGTGGTGGTGGTAGTGTGATGGTCTGGGGCTGTTTTGCTGCTTCAGGACCTGAAAGACTTGCTGTAGTAAATGGAACCATGAATTCTGCTGTCCACCAAAAAATCCTGAAGGAGAATGTCCAGCCATCTGTTCATGACCTCAAGCGAAGCGCACTTGGGTTCTGCAGCAGGACAATGATCCAAAACACACCAGCAAGTCCACCTCTAAAGGGCTTAAGAAAAACAAAGTGAAGACTTTGGAGTGGCCTAGTCAAAGTCCTGACCTGAATCCCATTGAGATGCTGTGGCATGACCTTTAAAAGGCGGTTCATGCTCGAAAACCCTCCAGTGTGGCTGAATTACAACAATTCTGCAAAGATGAGTGGGCCAAAATTCCTCCACAGCACTGTAAAAGACTCATTGCCAGTTATCACAAACGCTTGATAACGGTGGTCCAACCAGTTATTAAGTTTGGAGGGCAATCACTTTTCACACAGGGCCATGTAGGTTTGGATTTTTTCCCTTAATAATAAACACCTTCATTTAAAAACTGCATTTTGTGTTTACTTGTGTTATCTTTGTCTAATATTTAAATGTGTTTGATAATCTGAAACATTTAAGTGTGACAAGCAGAAAAAAAGGAGAAATCAGGAAGGGGGTAAACACTTTTTCACACCACTGTAACTCAAAAAGTTATGAACGGATTTTGATGAAATTTTCAGGAAAGGTGTGTAATGGCATGGGGAACAGATGATTAGATTTTGGTGATGATCTGAGAGTGCATACCTCCACCAAAGGCTTTGTTTGTATTTGTGCAGCAGGATTACACAAAAACTACTGTATGGATTTGGATGAAGTTTTCACCAGAGGTGGTTATTGGGCTAAAGAAGATCTGATAATGCATATCTCCATCAAGGCTCTTATCTTCTCACAGAGTGTTAGCAGCAATACTCCAAAATTACTGATGATTTTGGATGAAATTTTCGCCAGAGGTGGTTCTTGGGCAAAAGAGAAACCCATTACATTTTGGTGATGATCTGAGAATGCATCCCTCTGCCAAGGCTCTTATCTTCTCACAGTGTCTTAGCAAAAATACTCCAAAACTAATGGACAGACTTTGATGCAATTTTCACCACAAGTAGCTCTAGGCCTACACACAGACCCATTACATTTTGGAGGTGATCCATGCGAGATGGAAGGAGCCTTGGTGGAGATATGCGCTCTCTGAGTGCTTTTCTAGGCAGCAGATGCAGAGCTGGAGTGTAACACATATGCTGAGGAAGAAAGTGCTAACGGACGCCACAGAGAGACAGCAACAGAGAAGTGTTATGTACTCGGGAGCCAGAGGGAAAAGAGGAGGGACGCCTGATCACCTAGGCTCCGAGGATCATTTGAGCTCGTCCAAGGGTGAATGAATGAGCCAGAACCATGGAGGAAGTGCTGAGAAGGATCTCATATTCTTGAAGAGAAACACTTCAGTGGAGACGCTTTGTGGGAGAGTGGAGGTGTGGAAGCACCCTTCACCCCTCCTTCAGTTAAGTCTCTACTGATTATATTTTCTTCCCTTGCCCCCTTCTCCTGTTAGCCTGCTGTTATGTTCACAAACCTGGCACAAAAGGAGACGGACAAGAGGTTGCACTGGAACGGTGCTTTATTATATAACAGGTTGCAATACAGCAGGTGCTACACTGTGTGGGGTCGTCTAGGCAAGAGGAGGCCCAAATGGTGGACGCCCCTACTTATAGGGTGGTGTTATGATGCACCCGGAAGGCGGCGTCATCACACCTCACTTCACAATAAAACCCCGATCCCACATTCTCCCCCCTTCACAAAACAAAAAACACATCCAATCGAATCCCACACAAATTTAGCAGATAAAACCCCCAACAAACACATCAAACAACAATAGCAATAGTAATAACAAGAACAATGAACACTAGAACTAGGGCCGGTGGGTGGACTGCCACACGGCCTGCACAGCCAAGTGGTTTATTCTGCTACTTGTAACGATGGGCCGGCCATGCTCCTACCTAAAGAATCCTCTGTCTCTTTCTCACTGTCTTCCATGGCAAGGGAGGGTCTGCCAGGGGGGCCCTGCGGCAGCCCCGCTACAGACATGTCCCTGGAGGTGGCAGGCTCCCAGGACAGGGGCCAATCTTCAAAACACAGGAGATTGGATCTCCCACCACCTTTGCTCACTCCTACATAGCCCCTCCACCTGGAACGTCCACCTGGACATGCCGCAGCTGGTTCGTGTGTCATATTGAGCCGTCTGTCAGCCGGAAACATGCCGTTCCCAACTTCACCATAATCTTCGGCGACACCCGATGTCCCACCAGCTGTGATCCGGCCAGTCATCGCCCCAGTCTCTCCTTGGCACAAACCCGAACCCAATCCATGACCTGGAGTGGTACCTTGCTTGGTTTGATGTGCTGCTATAGTTTCAGCAGCGCCACATCTTTCTCCTGTTTTGCGCCGTCATAACACTGCGGCACAGAAGCCACCGCCATCACAGCAGACCCCCAATCCGTCGTCATCTGAAGCTTGACTTTGGCACCAAAAATGTCCGATGCTTCCCTGGTGACACTCGTTGGAATGGACCCTCCGCTCGCTAACTCGGTCGCTCCCATTATACGGTAGTTGGCCGAGCACAGGCAGTGGAGTCATCCGGTTCCTTCACTGAGCAGCTGTCCTCCTGAGAGTGAGTAAACGTGTGCTTCAGTTCCGGTACCACCAGCGGGTACCTCAGCCCACACCATGATGTCATCCACTGGGTCCGGCAATCTTCACCATCCACATCTGGACCACTCAAATCCAACACTGTCCTTTATGGCGAAACCCAGTCCGTAGAACAGGTCACACCCCATAATGTCGCGATGTATTGTTACCTGGAAGGAGAAGTCATGCACTGCTTCGGTGTTATAACAAACAGTCAACTCCACAGTCCCGACATTGCACAGTCTACCACCGTCATAGCCATACAGCGGAGCCGGGTTCTTCCTGATCCTGTGGTGCAGGAAAAACTTTTTTACCGTGGCCCAATTTAGCATCAACTGCACCGCCGCCGTGTCAAGTATTAATGGCAAAGCTACACCGTCCAATTCCACCATGCAGTTGGAAAGCTCATTGGCGTTGGCGCTCACCGAGTGGATGGTCATTGTAGGTGGGCGAGCTGGCTTACTTGGCGGGCTCCATGATGCTGAAGACCGACACATTCTGGCAAAATGATTCATGCGTCCACACTTGCTGCACCGCTTCCCTCTTGCCAGGCATTGTCGCACATTACTCTGGTGCATCGAAGACCCACAACCCCCGCAGACGGGGTCCTTCGAAGCAGACCTATGGCTCACTGCATACGCCTCATAGTCATCCGCCATGCTCCCTTTGTCCTCTGAGTCCACTGCATTCGCCGACATCATCCCTTCTGGTGTCTTCTGAGACTGGCGCCAATTTAGCTCTGAAGCTATCTTATCCACAGCCTCTAACTTAAGAGCTAGCTCAACTGCCCTAGCTAGCGCTAAGTCATTGGGCACCATTAGCAACCTAGCCCATAGCACAGCACTGCACATGTGCTCGGCCAACTGGTCCCACACCATCTCGTCCTCCAACGGCAGAAAATGGCACACACTAGCTAACTGTCTTAGATCAGCGACAAACTGTTGAATAGGCCTACCGACTCCCTGGTGTCTCTGGCGAAACCGAATTTGTTGTACCGTCACACTGTCCAGTGTGGTGAAGTAGTTAGCCATTAGCTCCACGACGTCCTCGTATGAGTCCATCGCACCGAGCATCCGTAGAATCCTCTGGCCTTCGATGCTGAGGTTGTGGAAAAGCAGCACTTGCTCTCTCACCTTATCCAGCTTCACTAAGTCCAACATGGTGATGTAATTTTCAAAAGCCTCAAACCAGCGGGGCCATGGGACCGGTGGCTCCCCAGGAGGCTCCAGCAAAGGCCGCAGTGGTGTTACGCACGTCTCCATGTGTTAAATCCTCAGTCGCCAAATGTTATGTCCACAAACCTGGTACAAAAGGAGACAGACGAGAGGTTGCACTGGAACGGTTCTTTATTATATAACAGGTTGCAATACAGCAGATGCTACACTGTGTGGGGTCATCTGGTCAAGAGGAGGCCCAAATGGTGGACACCCTTACTTATAGGGTGGTGTAATGATGTACCCGGAAGGTGGCGTTATCACACTGCACTTCACAATAAAATCCCGATCCCACACCATCTATGCAAGGATCCAGCCCAAGAGATGCTAAGACCATATGAACTTGTGATTGAATACAGCTAGGCTGGGAATAGCCTCTCCTCATATTCATATTTGCTTGCTGCATGGTTATTTGATTTACGCGGAAGACCACAACGGGACTCAGATTGGGGGCTATTGACTGGACATTTAAGAACGGACTGCTCCCCACTGGGTTAATGGTCTTGAAGGGCCTTGATGGGACATTTTTATTCTTTTTAGGAATTTCTTTTATCTTGTTTTATTGTTTTTATTTTAGAACTTGCCTTTCTAAAGAATTGTAATAAACTTATCATTTTTGTAAATCTCTGTCATCCATGCTGTTTTGGGTCAGGAAGCTCCTCAGTTGAAAAGTTCAATTTTAACCCTATAACACTATCCCTGTGACACTTTTGACATTGTTGTTGGCAGGACTTCTACTGGGTTGAGCAACTGGCCATTTCAGCATGCAGGGTGGAGAAGCACCGGCCACAGGGCCATCAGTTATAATGATGCCATTTGTTATTGGGGGCCCATGGATGCAGGAATTTAGTGGTGGGCCAGAGACTAAGTTGGGAGAATGGACAAGGCAAACAGAAACTATGTTGAGCTTCCAGCCACTTACTGAAGTTCAAAAGGCAGATTGGGTTTTAAACTTGTTAGAGGGGGAAGCAAAGAATGAGATCTTGACCCTCGAGAAGACTAGCAGGGATACTCCCCCCAAAAATTTGATGTATTGTCTGCATTGTGTGGTGATCATATTCATGTCTCCATTCTTAGGACTTAGTTTTTTAACTGTAGCCAGGAACCACAGCAGTCTCAGGTCTTTCTCTCTCTGTTTGCGAGAGTTATTCTCCAGGTTGAAGCAGAGGGATGCCATGAGACTGGGTGATGGTGATGTCCTGCTACATGACCAGTTCATTATGGGACTGAGAGAGGGTCCCATCCATCAAGAGCTGCGGCGCCAAGTAAGACAAACTCCGTCGGTGTCTTTCAATGAGATTAAAATTGAGGCGCTAGCCCTGAAGGATGAACAAGAGGAGACCTGGCCATCTTCTACCTGCTTGGCAGTGAATAAGCAGGCTTCTTGCCCACAACAGCAGGTAGTGTAACTGACTGGAAGTTGGAGTTCAAGAATGAAATTCTTAAGGAAGTCAAGGAACAAATGGCTGAAATGACAAAGACTGTTTTATCAGAACTGAGACAATGGGAAGGATGACACTAAAAATTTGCAGCCCATCTAGACCATCTGGAAAAAGTATTTGAAGCTCTGGGTCGCTATGGCCTCAAGCTTCACCCAGAAAAGTGTAAACTGTTCCAGAAGGTTAAGTTCCTGGGATATGAAATCAGCAGTCAAGGGGTGGCCCCAGATCCTGAGAAGGTGGAAACTGTACAAAGTTGGAACGCTCCCACCACAGTCCGACAAGTAAGGTCCTTTATAGGGTTTGTGGGCTATTACAGACACTTCGTTAAGGACTTTGCCAAAATTGCAAAACTGCTGAATGAACTTTTGAGAAATACCAGCGGGGGCAGGGTGTGGAACTCCCCTTCTATTCATTACACTGGAGAATGTGAGGTAGCCTTTAAACAGCTAAAGCAGAACTTGGTCCAGGCACCCATTTGAGCATATGCAGATTGTACACAACCTTTGATCATCTCTACAGATGCCAGTAACTATGGATTAGGGGCTGTGTTGACCCAGGAGCAGGATGGTTTGGAATGGGTTAATTGCATATGCCAGCAGAAGTCTTCACCCATCTGAGTGTAATGATGCCAACTACTGTACAGCTCCTTTAAGCTTGAATTACTGGCATTGAAATGGGCTGTAACAGAGAAATTTAAGGATTACCTGTGGGGTGCTAAGATTACTGTTGTGACAGATAATAACCCTCTTGTACATTTACAGACTGCTAAGCTAGGGGCTGTGGAACAAAGGCGGATCGCTCAACTTGCTAGCTTTGACTACACCATCAAGCACCGCTGTGGAAGAAATCACACTAATGCAGATTTCCTGTCCTGGTTTCCAGTCACTCCTGCAGATCCTGTGGTTGCTGGTGACGAGGGTGAGGAGGACTTGTTGGTGAGGACAGTGGATGTCACAAACCCTGAAGGGGACTGCTTTGGAAGCTGGAGCTGGGACCCTGATCTGTGAAGGCTGGAACTGTCATGAATCTGGGTTTGGCTTTCAAACCCAGTTCTATTTATTGGTATGTTTTGCCCTATTTTCCACCTGGCGCTTCAGGGAGCTATTGGACCTCTGCTCCCTGACAGCTTGGTCACGCCCCCTCCTCCTGTCAAGTGTCATCAGCTGTACTGTCACGGCTGTTCACACACATCCACACATCCACACACACACACACGCACATGCTCCATTCATTCCCATTTACATGCTCATACATGCTCTCTCACACACCAGGTTCCAATCAAGTTCAGCCCACGTTTTCTCGCACCAGCAATCTCTTTCCTCATTAGCTTCAGGAGTATTTGCTCACTGTGATTGTGGAAAGAGATTGCCGGAGCATTTACCTCCATACGCGGCAGCTAGCTCTCCACGTATGTGTTGTCATTCCCTTCTTTGTATTCAGCCCAGCACTTTAAGTTCGGTTAACCCCTTCGTGTTATCGGCTGACTCTGCTCACCTTCTTCATTCTCCAGACTGCACGGATCGCCCTGGAATCGCTCCAGCCCCATAAGTGTCATGATCACCTTTCCCTTTGTGCTGCAGCACTAGGCTCCTTTTTGACCGGGCTGTAGAGCATCTGGCTGGCGCCCTGTATGTCAGGTGGCCTTAATGTCATCATCTGCATCTCTCTGTATTTTTGTGGTTAAGCTGAACTGTTACTTTGTGACTAAGTTTAATAAATATGACACCTTCTACTCACGCAATTGGGTTTTTCATTCTCTCCCTCGTGCGTCGTACAATGGCGCACAGGGGTTTGTGACAGTATAACCGCTCCCAAAGTCTTCTTCTAGGTCAGAAAACCACGCTCCAACTGATGTTGACAAGTTTTTTGTTTATTTTGTCACAGCAAATCTTCGCCCTTAAACACTGTGAAAAACTAAAAATACAGACATAAAAAACATGAATACAAAATAAATTATAACACTTAACAAATATTCATAAACAAAAATAATCACATACCGTGTGCACCTTCTGCCTAGAATTTAGGAGTTGTTAGTCATGTCACAAATTTCCCACACAAAGTCCTCTCTCCAAAGTCCTCTTTTCGCATCTGATTGTGGACAGCCTCCAGCAGCCGTGTGACTCTTCTAATCAGGCATGTGAACAGCGCATGCCTACCACTCATTTTTGCACCATATCATGATCCAGGTCTGCCACTGGTTTCCTCACAAACATGGAGAACATTTAACAGTCCGGCTGCCTGCAGGAAAAACACTCCGTCCTTTCTCCCGACGCTCGCTCACACAATGGCGCTGATAGGCGGGGCGAGACACCTGCACAAGCCCCCTTCACGAGCTCTCCAAATCACCCGCGAGCTTGGCAGCATGAGCGCATATGCGCCGCGATATGGAGGGACTGAAGGCGGAGAAAAGGACACCGCTAACGTCCGCACACTGGCGCACACACCCATAAACAAACATTTCAGAAAAAGAACCAAAAATACATAAACCTTTTCACTGTGACAGCTACAGACAGGAACAAGGAGAAGACCCTGTCCTTTGTCAACTTTGGGGTTAGCTCAAACAAGGTGGGTTACCCAACGCCACCCAGAGATCATTATTTTCACAGCCACTAAAGAGAATGCTACATTGATGGATATGCCTAGAGCTTGTAGATGAAGTGGTGTGCCAGCAGATCCAAGGTTCATTGACTTTTGAGACTCGGAAGCAGGTGGTGGATCCAGAATCTAAGACCCAAGCCTTGTTGGATGCAGGTCATTGGTATGTGGGCCACGATGGAGCAGAGCGGATGTTGTCCCTTTTACGACGAAACTTCTATTGACCCCAAATGGAAGGGGTGGTCCAAGACTATACATGAGAATGTTCCAGATGTATGTTACACAAAACTAAGGCAAAGGTTAAAGCTCAGCTTGTTCCCTTGTTTCCCAAGGCCCCCATGCACATTTTAGCTATGAATTTCTTGACACTTAGATGCCCAACAGACTGATAGAATATTCTTGTGGTGACTGATTTTTTTGCTAAGTATACGTGGGCGATCCCAACTCCTGGTCAGACTGTCACAATTACAGCCCATGCATTGTGGACTCATGTTGTCCAGCCTTTTGGCTGTCCAGAGATGTTGCATTCAGAGCAAAACCCAAATTTTGAGTCCAAGCTAATCAAAGAACTGTGCCAAATGTATGGTTGTCATAAAAGTCACAATACTCTCAACCACCCACAGGGTAATGAGGCCTGTGAGAGATTTAATCAGACACTTTTAAATTTATTGGGGACATTAGAAGTTAAACAACAGGGGAAGTGGGTGGAATATTTACCTGGGCTTGTGCAGTCTTATAACAACAACATCCACAGTGCCACAGGGTACGTACCTGCCTTTTTAATGTTTGGCCTTCATCTCAGAACACCCACAGACATTTTAACAGGAACGGTAGGCCCAAACACCACTGCCATAATTACTGATTGGGTTGGAGATCATCACAGGCAGCTTAGCTATGCTTACAGTAAGACAGCTAACAACCTACATTGAGTCGCAGAGAGGAATACTGTAAAAGACTGTATGACCAAACGGCTCAAGATGACCCACTGCTCCCTGGGGAATGTGTGCTAGTTCTAGACCATAGGAGACAGGGAAAGGGCAAACTGAGTGATCGGTGGGAAAGCCAGCCCCATGTAGTTGTGGCCTGGCCTTACCCCAGTGGTCCAGTATATAGAGTGAGACCTGAAGGCAAAGATGGCCCCGATTGTGTCCTTCATGGCAATAGTTTGTGCCCCTGCCTACCTTGTTTAGCTCCAAGTGCAGTGGAGACTAGAACCTGTGATCAGTGAGACTAATGTGGGGTTGCCAGTTTGGGGTTTTGTACTCCCTTGTAATCATCAGACTGCTGCTGGAGGAGCCCAGGCCTCAGAGTTAAGACGCTCACAAAGGGAAAACAGACGTATGCCATTAAGGTATTGAGAGTGAGTGGTTCTATGGACTACAACATTTTTAGTTGGGGGGAGTGTCATAGGGTGTGTATGTGTGCGAAGGTCAGTCTAGGTGGTGGCACTGTGGGAGATGGGATTGTCCTTCTTTTTTTTGCATTTGGGGTTGTGGTTGTGATGAGGCACAGGGCTTGGTAGGGTGTGTCACTGCTTTATTAGCTGATGCAGAGCCGGTGTGTAACCTGTGTGCTGAGGGAAGAGGTGCTAACAGACGCCACAGAGAGATGACGATGAAGAAGTGTTGTGCACTCGGGAGCCAGAGGAAAAAGAGGAGGGACACCTGATCACCTGGGCTCCAAGGGTCATCTGAGCGCATCCAAGGGTGAATGAATAAGCCAGAACCATGGAAGAAGTGCTGGGAATGATTTTGTGTTTGTAAAAGATAAATAAATAGTGAAGATTAGTTAGTTAGATATTACACAAAGTGCTCTTGCACACACAAGTCACACACACAAACAAACAAGTTACACACACACCGGCTGCACACACACACACACACAAGTTGCACACACACACACACACACACACACACATGCACACACAAACAAGCTCTAGTCTCTCTGTTCTTGTTTCCATATATGGGCATGGAGTTGCGTGGGGCCACAGGATGTGGAAGCCATAAAAGCGAAGAGACATCTGGAGTCATTTGGACACTGAGAAGATGGGTTTGAACCAGTTTGGACAATGGACACGTATTGTTGGAGAGTTGCTGGGAACGCCCAGCAACCAGAAGCTATATGTGTGTGTATGGGGGGGGGGGGGTCTTTGTTCTGGGTCTTAACCAGGTTGTGCTGCTAAGACCCACAGCTGTGTTTGACTCCTTGCATGCTCCAAATAAAAAGATATGCTGAGAAATAGTGTTTCTTCTGTGATTATTACTGGGGACGGCAGTGGCTCAGGAGGTAGAGCAGGTTGTCCAATAACCACATGGCTGGTGGTTCGAATCCTGCTCTCCCCAGATATCGTGCTGTTGTGTCCCTGGGCAAGACACTTCACCCCCAATTGCTCCTGGTGGGTCTGGAAGCGCCATGTTAGGCAGCATGCCACCATCAGTGTGTGAATGTGTGTGTGAATGGGTGGATAGCAGGATTTGTAAAGCGCTTTGGTCATCAAGAGATGAGAATAAAAGCGCTATATAAGTGAATGCCATTTACCACTATTGGTTGGTTAACTGAAAAGATTCTGCTAACTGTCCAAATTAATTTTTACAGATTCTGGAAGAGAAACACTTCAGTGGAGACGCTTCGTGGGAGAGTGGAGGAGTGAAAGCATATTTCACCCCTACTTCAGTTAAGTCTATACTCCTAATTATATTTTCTTCCCCTGCCCACTTCTACTGTTAACCTGCTATGTGAGGATCCAGCCCAAGAGATGCTAAGACCACATGAACTTGTGATTGAATACAGCTAGAGTGGGAATAGCCCCTCCTGATATTCATATTTGCTTACTGCATGGTTATTTGATTTATGCGGAAGACCACAACGGGACTTGGACTGGGGGCAACTGATTGGACGTTTAAGAATGGAATGCTCCTCACTGGGTTAATGGTCCTGAAGGACCTTGATGGGACATTTTTATGGATTTCTTTTATTTTGTTTTATTATTTCTATTTTAAAACTTGTCTTTCTAAAGAATTGGGAGGCGCGGTGGGGGAGTGGTTAGCACTGCAGCAGCACAGCAACTCACCCTTGGCCGGGGGATCCTGGGTTCGATCCCAGCCCCCGACCAACAGTGATCTGTGTGGAGTTTGCATGTTCTCCCCGTGTCTGCATGGGTTTACTCCGGGATTTCTCCGGTTTCCTCCCACATGCCAAAAACATGCAAGTAAGGTTAACCTCTTGTGCTCCGTTGTACCGCAGACGGGCAAGTCTCTGCATCCTAGAGCACACAAGAGCGCACGAGGGCGCTCTCGTGCGCTCTCGTGCGCTCTAGGACGCATGGTGTAGATGGTGATGTAGGTGGTGATGGTGATGTAGTGGCGTCCAAGCCCGCACTGAAAATAAAAGCTGCAGACACAGCCGCGAACAGATTAGTTCATCTGATTGACCTCTCATTCGACTAATAAGAGCCTTGAATTGGGTTTCTGAAACCTTGAAGAACCAATGAATGAAAACCTAGGAAGGAGGACCCGCCTACTGTGAATGCAGGAGCCAATTGAAGCACTAAAGTTCGGGCTGGGTGAAGAGAGACTTACTGCTGCAACAGATGAAAATAAGGACGCTGGAAGAACCTGCTACAGACCCAGCAGAGACCACCCACAAGTGCGACCTGCACTCATTCCAGCAGAATAGACGTTTAGGATTCTCTTCTGTCATCATAGACCGACGGAGACCGACGACAAAGGTCGTAAATCATTCGCCAAAACCGCAATAATGGAATTATGTTTTGACCGGGATCCACGAGCAGACCAGCGTCGCGTTCGTCTGACAATGGGGAAGAGAAGTTCGCCAGGACAATGTGGCTGTGAAGAGGTAAGGTGTTATAAGCTAAATTATTATTTATCCCTGAAAATTGTAATCAAAAAATGACTTTTGACCGATCGGTAAATTACAACTGTACGGCGCACGAAGTATGAAGTGCGTGCGCCGCGTTACACGGTTCTTCGCCGCCTCCGAACCGTGAACGCCCCCCCCCTGCCGCTACGATTCTGTAGCGGAGGGGGTGGGGGGAGCCGCGGTAACAGCGTTGCTGTGGAAACATGCCACATCCGAGTGTAATCCGTCATGTAGCGGGGGCCGAACTCCGTCCTCTGTAGTGGGGGGGTGGGGGGACAACCCCCCCCACACACACACACACAGACACAGCCCTGAATGTGACCTTTCATTTGAGCCCACAATGAAGCTTCTATGTTGAATCATTCAAAAGTTACAGACGTTTTTCCAAACTGTGCCATTTGGCACAATTTGGCACAGTTCCAAAACGCCTGGGAACAGCCTGAGAACAAAGCTGTGTAATATATTCATTTTTTGTGGTATTGTTACAAAATTTGGACCTCAGCTGGATAACACTTGGTTCTACATTTCTGCTGCATTTTCCAGCCCGGATCTGAAGCTGTGTGTTATTTGCAAGCATTTGTATCCAATAAAACACCCAGGCCAAATATATTTTCTTCAAGTTCACTATGTTTAGATGACTGTAACTCAGTGGCCGGAGCACTTAGAGAGATTATGACTGTTTTGCCAAAAAATTCAAAGTGTTTTCTTTTAAATGAGACCAACCCCATGAAGATGCTGCAAAGGGTTGAAGAACAGCTTTGGATTTAATTTGGGCATGTTATTTTTTGGCATTTTTAGGGAAATTGACCGGAGTGCAAGGGGTTAATTGGCATCAAACTGGGGATTCTAAATTGTCCTTAGGTGTGACTGTGAGAGTGAATGGTTGTCTGTCTCTCTGTGTTGGCCCTGTGATGGACTGGCAATCTGTCCAGGGTGTACCCTGCCTCTCGCCCAAAGATGCTGGGATAGGCTCCAGCCCCCCTGCGACCCGAAAAGGATTAAGCAGAAGAAGATGAATGAATGAATGAATGTAATAAAATTAGCATTTTTGTAAATCTCTGCCATGCATGCTGTTTTGGGTCAGGAAGCTCCTCAGTAGAAAAGTTCCATTTTAATCCTATAACACTATTCCTGTGACACATGTCCAACTGTTCAATGTTTCAGTACTTTTTGCATAACTTGCTGTTTTCTAACAATGGCAAAATTCCACAACAGGTGTTTGATCCATGAATTGAACAATAAATTTTCTGGTTCAATTAGAACTGATATTTAAACAGTCTTCTTCATCATGCTGTTCACATTTTGACATCATGAGACCAAAACAACTCCTAACAATTGATCAACAGTACCTCACCATTGCGAGGCTTCACACAGGATGTTCTCACAAGGAAGTGGCCACTGAGCTTAGAGTATCACAGAGTGTCATCAGCAGGTTGCAACAGAGAGACTGAAAGAGTCACAGAAAGGCATAGAAGTGGACATCCTTTGGCCCCATCCCAAGCTGATGACCGTTTCATTGTGAACAGTGCCCTGCGGAACCAGATGATGAATGCCACTCAACTCCATTCACATTTAAGAGAGGTGAGAGGCACCCAAGTGTCACATCAGACCATTCAAAACTGTTTACATCAGCGTGGTCTGCATGCTAGACAATCTGCAAGGATACCTGACCACACGACCAGGCACAGGCATCATCGTCTTGCATAGTCCAGGGAGCATTTACACTGGACCAGGGACCAGTGGGCCTCAGGGCTGTTCTCTGATGAAAGTTGATTCACGGTAGCAAAAATGATGTCCACCAATGATGTTGGAGACATCAAGGAAAGCACTATACATCAGCCACTGCTGTCACCAGATGAGCCTTTGGTGGTGGTGGTGGTGTTATAGTCTGGGGAGGTGTGTCTAGTCAATACAGAACTGCCCTACACCTTATGAATGGTACAGTGACAAGCCGATACTACCTGAATAACATCCTTAATCTAGTCATTGTGCCCCTGCATGAACAACACAGGCCTAATTTCATCTTCATGGACGACAATGCTCCAGCTCATCGAGGTTGCATCATTAGGGAATGGCTGCTGGAGGCTGGAGTACCTCAAATGGCGTGGCCTGCACTTTCTTCAGACCTGAATCCCATAGAAAACCTATGTGATCAGCTGAGTCGCCGTGTAGAGCCTTGTAACCCTGCACCCCACAACCTCAATGACCTGAGGGCTGCCCTTCAAGAAGAATGGAATGGCATGCCTCAGCAGACAATAAATCAACTTGTGAACAGCATGAGGCGTTGCAGAGACTGGCTAGGCCACTCCAGGACCTTGAAATGCTTCTTACGAAGCCACTCCTTCGTTGCCCAGGTGGTGTGTTTGGGATCACTGTCATGCTGAAAGACCCAGCCACGTTTCATCTTCAATGCCCTTGCTGATGGAAGGAGGTTTTCACTCAAAATCTCAGGATACATGGCCACATTCATTCTTTCCTTTACACGGATCAGTCGTCCTGGTCCCTTTGCAGAAAAACAGCCCCAAAGCATGATGTTTCCACCCCCATGCTTCACAGTAGGTATGGTGTTCTTTCTCCTCCAAACACGACAAGTTGAGTTTTTACCAAAAAGTTCTATTTTGGTTTCATCTGACCATATGACATTCCCCCAATCCTCTTCGCGTCCAATGTCAAGTCAAATTCCTCGTATGTTTACTTGTAAATATACTTGGCAATAAAGCTGATTCTGATTCTGATTCTGATTCTGATTCTGGATCATCCAAATGCTCTCTAGCAAACTTCAGACGGGCCTGCACATGTACTGGCTTAAGCAGGGGGACACGTCTGGCACTGCAGGATTTGAGTCTCTAGCGGCGTAGTGTGTTACTGATGGTAGCCTTTGTTACTTTGGCCCCAGCTCTCTGCAGGTCATTCACTAGGTCCTCCCGTGTGGTTCTGGGATTTTTGCTCACCGTTCTCGTGATAATTTTGACCCCACAGGGTGAGATCTTGCGTGGAGCCCCAGATCGAGGGAGATTAGCAGTGGTCTTGTATGTTTTCCATTTTCTAATAATTGCTCCCACAGTTGATTTCTTCACACCAAGCTGCT
Source organism: Pholidichthys leucotaenia (assembly GCA_020510985.1). Lineage (NCBI taxonomy): Eukaryota > Metazoa > Chordata > Actinopteri > Cichliformes > Pholidichthyidae > Pholidichthys > Pholidichthys leucotaenia. The sequence continues at coordinate 162,556,272 of CM035844.1, read as the reverse complement.
TACCTATTGCAGATTCAATCTTCCCAGCCTGGTGCAGGTCTACAATTTTGTTTCTGGTGTCCTTTGACAGCTCTTTGGTCTTGGCCATAGTGGAGTTTGGAGTCTGACTGTTTGAGGTTGTGGACAGGTGTCTTTTATACTGATAAAGAGTTCAAACAGGTGCCATTAATACAGGTAACGAGTGGAGGACAGAGGAGCCTCTTAAAGAAGAAGTTACAGGTCTGTGAGAGCCAGAAATCTTGCTTGTTTGTAGGTGACCAAATACTTATTTTCCACCATCCATCCATCCATCCATCTTCTACCGCTTAATCCTTTCGGGTCGCGGGGGGGCTGGAGCCTATCCCAGCATCTTTGGGCGAGAGGCAGGGTACACCCTGGACAGATCGCCAGTCCATCACAGGGCCAACACAGAGAGACAGACAACCATTCACTCTCACATCCATACCTAAGGACAATTTAGAATCCCCAGTTTTGATGCCAATTAACCTAACTTGCATGTTTTTGGCATGTGGGAGGAAACCGGAGTGCCCGGAGTAAACCCACGCAGACACGGGGAGAACATGCAAACTCCACACAGAAGGGTCACCGATGGTCTGGAGGTGGGATCGAACCCACGATGGTCAAGGGTGGAATTGATCCCATGACCTTCTTGCTGTGCTGCCACTGTGCTAACCACTGCGCCACCGTGCTGCCCCTTATTTTCCACCATAATTTGCAAATAAATTCTTTAAAAATCCTTCAATGTGATTTTCTGGATTTTTTTTTTCTCATTTTGTCTTTCATAGTTGAGGTATACCTATGATGAAAATTGGAGACCTCTCTCATCTTTTAAGTGAGAGAACTTGCACAATTGGTGGCTGACTAAATATTTTTTTGCCCCACTGTATCTGCTGGCAGATATTCTCCGGTACAATCTTCAAATAAAGCTTCAGCTAAGGATCCAGCGAGAAGCCAACGTAAGAAAAGGTCACGTGAGCAAGATTCCTTTGTTTCATCTGCTGAGTAATGCAATGTCCATCGCCTTAAAGTATGTCATAATTTGTCTCAGGTTTAAAACTAGTTCATAACTCTGATCGGAGCTATTGAATTAAAGAGAAATAATATTCCTGTTTTCAATAACCTTTTAGAGTAACTCTGAATTTTCTTTTTCATATAATCAGCTTTTATCATTTTCTCCATAAAATTGCATCCAATTTTATGCGTATTTTTGTTAGTTATTTCATAGTTTCCCATTGCATTAAGTTATAAATTCATACTAAGGTTTCCTTGGTTTCACAAATGTGATTACACTCTTTTGCTCAATAATCAGTTACAAGTTGAATATGATATTTGATACTTGATCATTTCACCTGCTTACACATCAATTAAATGTAATGTCATTTAATCTGAGCCTGATCATTAAAACGCTAAACAGTATATGGAAGTTTCTGTGATTTCTTTTTCCTGTGCCTGTTTTTGAAGTCACCCAGGAGAATTCATGAATATTTGAGACTGATTGATTGAAGGTGCAAAGATTAGTTATTAACAAATTGCCCAAGTTATGGACTGATGCCCCTACGAGTGTTTTCCTCTTGTTTGTGAGTGTTTGTCGACAAGAAGTAAACCTTCATTTACACATATCTACACATATCTCACATGTCTAAGTCTAAATTAACCTCTTGCACTCCGGTCAATTTCCCTAAAAACGCCAAAAAATAACATGCCCAAATTAAATCCAAAGCTGTTCTTCAACCCTTTGCAGCATCTTCATGGGGTTGGTCTCATTTAAAAAAAAAACACTTTGAATTTTTTGGCAAAACAGTCATAATCTTTCTAAGTGCTCCGGCCACTGAGTTACAGTCATCGAAACATAGTGAACTTGAAGAAAATAAATTTGGCCTGGGTGTTTTTTTGGATACAAATGCTTTCAAATAACACACAGCTTCAGATCTGGGCTGGAAAATGCAACAGAAATGTAGAACCAAGTGTTATCCAGCTGAGGTCCAAATTTTGTAACAATACCACAAAAAAATGAATATATTACACAGCTTTTTCCTCAGGTAGTTCCCAGGCGTTTTGGAACTGTGCCAAATTGTGCCAAATGGCACAGTTTGGAAAAACATCTGTAACTTTTGAATGATTCAATGTAGAAGCTTCATTTTGGGCTCTAATGAAAGGTCACACTCAGGGCTGTGTCTGTGTGTGTGTGTTGGGGGGGGTTGTCCCACCCCTCGCTACAGAGGATGAACATCGGCCATCGCTACATGACGGAATACACTCATGTGGCGATGTGGCGACCGCGGCGCAGTCACCACGGCTTCCCCCCCCCCCTCGCTACAGAAGAATAGTGGGGGGGCGGCGTTCATGGTCTGGACGCGGCGAACGACCCGTGTACCGCGGCGCACGAACTTCAGACTTTGTGCGCCGCACAGTTGTAATTTATCAATCGGTCAAAAGTCATTTTGGATTACAATTTTCAGGGATAAAGAATAATTTAGCTTATAACACCTTACCTCTTCACAGCAGCGTCCTGGCGAACTTCTCTTCCTCATTGTCAGACGAACGTGACGCTGGTCCGCTCGTGGTTCTGGTCTTGTGACCCGGTCAAAACATAATTCCATGATTGCGGTTTTGGCGAATGATTTACGACCTTCGTCGTCGGCCTCCGTCGGTCTATGATGACCATGGAAGAGAATCCTAAACGTCTATTCTGCTCGAATAAAAAAAAAAAAAAAAGCACCGCCTGTGACTGAAGAGGCCGATGTGCGAATGGCTGTCCCTGTCACACAGGGGGTGGTCTCCGTGCTGCTGGGTCTGTGACGGTTCTTCCTGTGGGTCCTTTTTTTATCTGCTGCAGCAGTCTGTCTCTTCACCCAGCCTTAAAAAAAAAAACAGCTGGCGAACTTCTCTGCTTCAATTGGCTCACTGCATTCACAGATTTGGTAGGCGGGTCCTTCTTGCTAGGTTTTCAGTCATTGGTTCTTCAAGGTTTCAGAAACCCAATTCAAGGCTCTTATTAGTCGAATGAGAGGTCAATCAGATGAGCTAATCTGTTCGCGGCTGTGTCTGCAGCTTTTATTTTCAGTGCGCGCTTGGACGCATCTCCATCATGCATCCTAGAGCGCACGAGGGCGCACGAGAGCGCCCTCGTGCGCTCTGGGACGCAGAGACTTGCCCGCCCACGGTACAATGGAGTGCAAGAGGTTAAATAATCTTTGAACCTTATAACCAATTTTCCCTACACTTGTGGTCTAAAAGTCCTTCAGGTGCCTTTTGGCAATCTCCAGGCGGGCTGCCATGTGCCATTTACTAAGGAGTGTGTAGCAGACTCAAGCTGGATTGAACACTAAAATTGGAACTTTGCTTCATTTATGAATAAACTGTCTAACCTCTGCCCAGTTTCATCACCCCCAACAGGATCCAGCTATGATGGAGGACCATATGCAGCACCCCTGCCCCCTCTCTTCCTTCCATTCAACACAGATCCTTGACATGGAGAGGAGAGAAGCAGGAAACAAACTCCCCCTCTGAGACATTATTTTACGACCACGGCAGTAAAATTCCTGCAGAACAGGAATTTTTCCTAAAGACTTCTGACATAACGCACGGCTCAGGAGACACACACACACAGGTTCAGAGTAGCTCAGATAGCTTTATTGACAACAGGAGTGTATGAATGTGTGTCTGCGAGATGTGAATGTGTTGGTGGCGGCGTCTGCTTTGGGCACAGAGGCAGGAGACCGTACAGCCGGACAACCCTATGGGAAAAGCACAGGGAGAAGGGTGACGGGCACACACCAACACAGGAGATATATAAGTTGGAGAGGAGCTTACTTGGGAAGGGCAGATGACTGGCACAGCAAGGAACGAGGTCCGGTAGACAGCCACCTGGAGGGCCCGGTGCAGCAGCGAGGAATAGGCGATGGAGAGGAATAGTCCCCCGCCGGGGAATCCACCTGTGCACAGGGGAGCAGACTTGGAAGAGAAAAAGGTAAGATCGCCTTACCGCTATGTTTGTTGAGGATGAGACGGAACTCACAGCAATCCGTAATGAAGTCTGACGGCTTCAGGCCGAAGCCCAGGGCGAGGCGGCTTAAATCCCTCGCCGCTGATGATGTGCAGGTGTGCGTGCAGGTGGCGCCGCTGATGAGCGGCGCGGCGTGACAACTTCCTAAATGTGCTTACAATGTTGCTGCATTATCTGTTGTCATAAATGTTTTATTTAAGCATGCTTTTCTTACTTATGAACCCTCATAGATTTAAAAATTCAGATGGAGGTATTTTGATAATGTGTGTCGAGTTGTGATAAGTGTCTGTTTGTTGACTGTCTCACTTCTCCTTTGGGATGAATGAGTTTACCAAGGGGGCAGTGAGATAGTCATGCAAAGCCCTGATTGGTTGACCCCACAGGACCACCCTGGGAGTAGGGGCCAATACCCCTTTATCGCATGTCTCTACCCAAATTTCTTCCTCTTTTGCTGCTGTTTTCTGAGGAGAGAGGTCATCGGCCCTCCCTCTCTACTCAGAGGCCTGAAGGCCTCAAATCCAGCTCTTATCTGACTGAATCAGAATCAGAATCAGAATCAGATTTATTGCCATTGTTCATGTAGTACACAAACTAGGAATTTGTCTCGATGCCATGCTGCAACATTAAAAACATGATGAGAAAAAGAGATAAACTAAAAAACTAAAGGACTGAAAACGTGCAATAAGTGTAGAAAAATAAGTAATAATAAGTAATAATGATAATAATAATAATAACAATACTAGTAATAATGAGTAGTACTAGTCAAGGCAGTTTTAAAAAATTAGCAAGTAGCAGATAATGTGAAGTACCACATGGTGCAGTCGATAATGCAACAGAAAACAGTGATGAATGACGTGAGTCTGGTTGAGCTGCTGTACATAGTGCACTGAAGGTAACACTTGAAGCTTTCCCTTTTTCTAGCATGCTTTAACTGCCTGAACTTTGATACCTTTTGGATTTTTCTTTAAAACTTCATCACCTTCTCTAGCAATTCATGACTAGTGGAAGTAATCTTCAATTTTTTATCTTTTCTAAAGCCAACCAAGCCATGGTTTTCTTCTTTAATCTTAATTTTTCTGTAAGTCAAGCGTGATCACACTTTTTAGAGCTTATTGCATTTTTAAGGCTTCCTTCTGGCTGTCCTGCACTGTCAAATGCAGATCTAGCCACCTCCAGCAGATGCAAGCTCCGGGCCTGAACCAGGTCCCACCTCACCGAGGATTTCCAGACCGAGACCCCGGGGCACAGGACAGGAGGGAGAACCATTGCCGCCAAGGCTCATCTCCAGCCCAGGTTGGACCAAAGCCGGGCTACCCAGAGTCATTCCTCCCACATGTTGCACTAAATATCTTAACCTCCAGTTCTTTTGGTACGAAGGCCAAATAACCAGACTGAGAGGTAAAGTATAATTTCACTTATTTTACTGAAGCTGAGATCCCCCTCATGGATCGTCACCTTATCGTGGTGGGGGGGTTTGCGTGCCCCAGTGATCCCAGGAGCTATGTTGTCCGGGGCAATTTGCCTCTGATAGGGTCTCCCAAGACAAACTGGTCCTGGGTGAAGGGCCAGACGAAGAACGATCCAACAGACTCTCATGATAAATTGTATATCAAGGATTCAGTGTACCCCGCCCGGTATGGGGTTACCGGGGCCCCACCCTGGAGCCAGGCCTGGGGGAGGGGCTCGAAGGCTAGCGTCTGGTGGCCGGGTTTCCACCCATGGGACCCGGCCGGGCTCAGCCCGAAGGAGTTACATGGGTCCGCCCTCCAGTAGGTTCACCACCTGCAGGAGGGATCATGGAAGTCCGGTGCTATGTGGATTAGGTGGCAGTCAAAGGCGGAGACCTTGGCGGACTGATCCCAAGCTTTCTAAACTGGCTTTTGGTACGTGGAATGTCACCTCTCTGGTGGGGAAGGAGCCTGAGCTGGTGTACGAGATTGAGCGATACCGGCTAGATATAGTCGGCCTCACCTCAACACACAGCTCCGGTTCCGGAACCAGTCTCCTGGAGAGGGGCTGGAGCTTGGCCTTTTCTGGAGTTGCCCCGGGCGAGAGGCGACGAGCAGGGGTAGGTATTCTTGTATCGCCCCACCTTGCTGCCTCTATATTGGAGTTTTCCCCGGTGGACGAAAGGGTTGCTTCCCTGCGCCTTCGGGTTGGGAAACGGGTCCTGACCATCATTTGTGCCTATGCACCAAATGATGTTTCAGAGTACCCACCCTTTTTGGAGTCTGTGACTGGGGTGCTGGAGGGTGCTCCTCCTGGAGACTCCATTGTCCTACTGGGGGACTTCAATGCGCACGTGGGCAACGACAGTGAAACCTGGAGGGGGGTGATTGGGAGGAACGGCCTGCCCGATCTGAACCCGAGTGGTGTTCAGTTATTGGACTTCTGTGCTAACCACAGTCTGTCTATAACGAACACCATGTTCAAGCATAAGGGTGTCCATATGTGCACCTGGCACCAGGACACCCTAGGCCGCAGGTCGATGATCGATTTTGTTATCGTATCATCAGACCTGCGACCGTATGTCTTGGACACCCGAGTAAAGAGAGGTGCAGAGCTGTCAACTGATCACCACCTGGTGGTGAGTTGGATCCGATGGCAGGGGAGGAAGCCATTCAGACCTGGTAGACCCAAACGTATAGTGAGGGTGTGCTGGGAGCGTCTGGCTGAGGCCCCTGTCCGGGAGGTTTTCAACTCCCACCTCCGGAAGAACTTCAACCACATTCCGAGGGAGTCTGGAGACATGGAGTCTGAATGGGCCATGTTCTCCACCTCTGTTGTTGAAGCGGCAGCCCAGAGCTGCGGCCGCAAGGTGGTCGGTGCATCTCGTGGTGGCAACCCCCGAACCAAGTGGTGGACACCAGTGGTGAGGGGGGCCATTAAGCTGAAGAAGGAGTCCTATCAAGCTTGGTTGGCTTGTGGGACTCCCGAAGCAGCTGAGGTGTACCGGCAGGCCAAGCGGAGTGCAGCTCGGGTGGTTGCTGAAGCAAAAACCCGGGTATGGGAGGAGTTCGGTGAGGCCATGGAACAAGACTTTCGGTCGGCTTCAAAGAGATTCTGGCAAACTGTTCGGCGGCTCAGGAGGGGAAAGCAGCTCCCCGTCCACACTGTGTATGGTGCGGATGGGACACTGTTGACTTCAACTGGGGATATCGTCGGGCGGTGGAAGGAATACTTCGAGGATCTCCTCAATCCCACTGATACGCCTTCCACAGAGGAAGCAGGGTTTGGGGACGAGGGGGATGACTCGCCTATCACAGGGGCTGAGGTCGCCAAGGTGGTTAAAAATCTCCTTGGTGGCCGGGCCCCGGGGGTGGACGAGATTCGCCCCGAGTACCTCAAGGCCCTGGATGTTGTTGGGTTGTCATGGTTGACACGCCTCTGCAACATTGCGTGGAGGTCGGGGGCAGTGCCTTTGGCATGGCAAACCGGGGTGGTGGTTCCTCTCTTCAAAAAAGGGGACCGGAGGGTGTGCTCCAACTTTAGAGGGATCACACTCCTCAGCCTCCCTGGGAAGGTCTATGCCAAGGTACTGGAGAGGAGAGTCCGGCCGTTGGTCGAACCTCGGATTCAGGAGGAGCAATGTGGTTTTCGTCCTGGCCGTGGCACATCGGACCAGCTCTTTACCCTCTCGAGAATTCTTGAGGGTTCGTGGGAGTTTGCCCAACCAGTTTACATGTGTTTTGTGGACTTGGAGAAGGCATTTGACCGCGTCCCTCGTGGATTTTTGTGGGGGGTGCTTCGGGAGTATGGGGTATCGGGCTTGTTGTTACGAGCTATTCGGTCTCTGTACGACCGTTGTGAGAGTTTAGTTCGCATTGCCAACACTCGGTCGGAGTCATTCCCAGTGAGAGTTGGACTCCGCCAGGGCTGCCCTTTGTCACCGGTCCTGTTCATAATTTTTATGGACAGGATTTCTAGGCGCAGCCAGGGAATGGAGGGTGTCATGCTTGGTGACCACAGGATCTCATCTCTGTTGTTTGCAGATGATGTTGTCCTGTTGGCTTCATCCAGCAATGACCTACAGCTCTTGCTGGGACGGTTTGCCGCTGAGTGTGAAGCGGCTGGGATGAGAATCAGCACCTCCAAGTCCGAGTCCATGGTCCTCAGCCGGAAAAAGGTGGATTGTCCTCTCCGGGTTGGGGACAGGCTCCTGCCCCAAGTGGAGGAGTTTAAGTATCTTGGGGTCTTGTTCACGAGTGAGGGGAAAATGGAGCGAGAGATCGACAGACGGATTGGAGCAGCATCTGCAGTGATGCGGACGTTGTACCGGTCTGTTGTGGTGAAGAGGGAGCTTAGTTCTAAGGCAAAGCTGTCGATTTACCAGTCAATCTACGTTCCTACTCTCACCTATGGTCACGAGCTTTGGGTAATGACCGAAAGAACGAGATCGCGGATACAAGCGGCTGAAATGAGCTTTCTCCGTAGGATTGCTGGACTCACCCTCAGAGATAGGGTGAGGAGCTCAGTCATCCGGGAGAGGCTCAGAGTAGAACCGCTGCTCCTCCACATTGAAAGGAGTCAGTTGAGGTGGTATGGGCATCTGATTAGGATGCCTCCTGGACGCCTCCCACTTGAGGTGTTTCAGGCACGTCCCACTGGGAGGAGACCCCGGGGCAGACCCAGGACTCGGTGGAGAGACTATGTCTCCCAGCTAGTCTGGGAACGCCTTGGTATCCCCTCTGAAGAGCTGGAGCAGGTGGCTGGGGAGAGGGAAGTCTGGGCTTCTCTGCTTGAACTGCTGCCTCCGCGACCCGGACCTCCGGAAAAGCGGTAGAAGATGGATGGATGGATGGATGGAGATATGGTACAAGGTACAGCGCCGGACCACTACTCTCAAGACGTATCAAGAGTGGGTCCTATGCTTTTTATAGAACTCTGCTACTCCCTCACGCAGGAGGGAGGGCTCCCCTCACATGCATCAGTGTCCTTCTACTATGTGCCAACTCAGCTGAGGGCCGAGCTGATTCTATCTGGTTTCAGCAAGTGAATCCTTGGGTGTGATCTAAAAGGCGGCAGTGTGGTGTGCAAAGCAAGCAAGATGAAGGATGAAACCATAGTTAGAGAATAACTGACATTCTCAAAGCAAGCAGGATGAAGGTTGGAGAAACATGGTTGCAGACTAACCAGCATTCTCAGACAGACAAGGGCATCATAGAAATTTACCAACAATTCCCCTGTTGAGGTGTCCTAATGGGCACCTCACTAACTTAATAGCAACTTATATTTGCGTTTTTGCATCTTCCCCTGTTGAGATGGGCATAAACCCATCTCATAACCCTACTCTAACCCCTGAGTGTAGTGTTTCTAAGTTTCTATATGTAACTGATGTTCCCTTCCGGCAGTCACGTGGACCTGCCCCCTTCAGGTTGCCATCTCTCCGGTGGACATCAGGTGTGGTGCAAGCATCGTGGGTCAATATGGCTAACAATTCTATATGTGTAAAATATATCAAAATAATCTATCCCCCTATACGCTTCTACATCCCATGAATCATATCTCACAAAAGAAACCTGTGGGGAAGAGGCACAGCGAAGCAAATGCTAACATCATGTAAGTATGCATTGTAGACCCTAAGTCCTTGTCCAGGTCCAGTTGTGGCACAACTTCATCGCCATCCTCGCAGTCGGAAAGCAGGTGGGCAGCTTCCTGGACAACTTGGTATAGAGGAGGATCCTTGCAAGAGAAAGCCGTATGGGGGCACCAAATGCCCTCCTGATCCTTGCGTGCCCCAGATCAAATTATTTTGCTTTGGGAGAGCGATATGCGGAACCATCCAGGGACATTTCAGAGACAGACAGAGCATATATAAACCTAATCTATATGAGCTTGAAGTTGCAGCACATTCCTCAGACACAGAAGAGCAGGGCATACCAAAGACATTATCAGTGTAGACGTCTGACCCCCCAGTTTCACACACATCCCCTAAACCATATTGCAATCTTCAAGCTCCTTAGTATTATCCCTTTTCACCATCCTCATCATCTGCAGTAGTTGTATGAAAACACATTACTAAGTTTACAATAACCAGCCTTATCATCATATTAAGGACTCACAAGAAAAGTCCAAAGTTATCACTATAAAATCATTACCAAGTTTATGATGAGACTTCTCCATGAAGAGAAACACTAACTTAATTAGTCTGGTTATCATTGCCTGCAAAGCAATGAAGCTGTGTGTATCCACTGTTATAATTTTGTAAATGATTGTAGTCTGCAGTTAAGTGTTTTCATCCCTAAGGTATTTTGTTTCCACTCTCACTCAAAGAAACAATGAACAAAAACCTCACTCCTGTACTTTCAATCTAAAAATTACATTCATGCTTCATAAAAGGCATCGAGTGGTAGAATAGCATCTCTCTTCACCCTGCCCGCCTGCCCTGCCGACATGGTGAGGGTACGGTCAGTTGTCAAAACGGGGTACACAGATCTGCCCAGTCCTGGCCAAATGCGAATACGCCCCATGACTCAATGACCTTTGTCAATGTAGATCCTTGCTATAACACTTGCTCGCTTCGTTGGTCAAGCAGGGTAGCAGTACAGGGGAGAGACGCACTGTAAGCCGTGGCATACTCAGAGTGTGTTAAGCTGTTGGACAGGGGACATCACCACTTCAAAAAGAGGAGTTCCCTGATGAAATTAACCTTGCATTCGCAGAGTAAGGAGTGTCATCATGTTTCTAATCAGTGGAGTGATGTGTTGTGTCAGGTGTGATTCAAAATGAAGTTTGCTATGTTATTTCTGTATATGGTCTCTGTGGAGTGTGTAAATGAAGAGGCATATTCATTTCAGATGATTTATTACACACTCACATCTCACAAGCAAAGAACAGACTGACTGGTCACATCAAGCATTCCTCTCTCTATATCAAGTCACACTTCACAAGGTTCAAGGCACTTCCTCATACACAGCATGACATCTACACTACACTTCATTCAACCCCCTCTCACCCACTTGGGCATTGTTCTCCCATGTGTATTTATTGTCTCTGTCTAAGGTGTGAAATAACCTGAGGCCCACACCGCCCCCCTCCATCATCTTAGATAGAACAATAGAACATCAGTCCACATGCTGTTTCGGCTTCAGTCTCCTCCCATATCTGCTGTAACTGGGGTTTACCGCCTCCGTGGCGCTGCTGTGCCGGTGGGAGGCTGCTGGGAGTGTGTCCGACTGCGGGTGAGCCGTGGAGGGGGTGGGGGTGGGGGGTTCACTCTGTCCGTGTGGCTGCTGTGATGAATCATTCCCCTGGGGAGGTCTCCGTGGGGGTCTTCCATGCCGAGGGGCCCTTGCCAACAGCACTTGCTCATCCGCCACTACAAAGGCGGGTTTGAGTCTGTCTATGCCAATTCTTTCCCGTCTACCTCCCAAGTCTAGCACAAAATGCCTATCCCCTGTTTCCAACACTCTGAACGGTCCATCATAGGGTGGGCGCAATGGAGGGCGGTGGGCGTCGTGTCTGACGAACACGAACTCCGCGTTCTTTACAGTTTTAAGCACGAAGGCACGCGGAAAACTGTGGTGGGCAGGGCCCGACAGCATGCCTGTGTTTGCGCTACGCTGCAAAAGCTGAGATGGGGAGCTGCCCGGCGCAGAAAAAACGAGCTCTGCCGGGGAAGCTTTGAAATCCTCTTTTGGCACGGAGCGCAACCCCAATAAAACCCACGGCAGCCTGTCTACCCAATTTGCATCCGTCAGTGAAGCCCTGAGTGCTGCTTTCAGTGATCTATGAAAACGCTCGCATAAACCATTGGCCTGTGGGTTGTACGCGGTTGTGCGATGAATTGCAGCACCCAGGCTGCGGGCCATCGCGGACCAGAGGTTGGAAACAAATTGCGGGCCCCTGTTGGACGTAATGTCCGACGGGACCCCAAAACGTGCCACCCATGTTGTTAAAAAAGCGCGTGCTATGTCCGCGGACGTGGTTGCCGCCAGCGGGACTGCTTCTGGCCAGCGCGTTTTGCGGTCCACCACTGTCAGGAGGTGCGTGCACCCCTGTGATGGCGGGAGGGGGCCCACGAGGTCCACGTGCACATGGTCGAACCTCTTAGCCGGTACCGGAAACGGCTCCAAGGGAGCCTTCATGTGCCTGTGTACCTTGGCTCATTGGCACGCCACGCAGGCTGCAGCCCACTCTTTTACTTGTTTGCGTAGGCTCGGCCACACGAACTTCTCTCCCACCATTTTGACAGACGCGCGCACTCCTGGGTGTGACAGAGTGTGAACCGACTCAAACATGCGGCGGCACCACGCGACCGGGACTACCGGACGCGTACGTCCCGTGGAGACGTCGCAGATTGGGGGGGGGGGGGTCGCCATCTTGCAGCACCCTGCTCTCCAGCCTTAACCCTGTTGGTCCAGACTGGAGCGTGCGCACGTCTGCATCGCTAATCTGCTCCGCGGCCATGGCTGCGTAATCTATCCCCACGTAGACTGGGGCCACCACGACGCACGAGAGGCAGTCCGCCACCACATTCAGTTTACCCGACACATGCTGAATATCGGTAGTAAACTCTGAGATCGCGGCCAGCTGTCTCTGCTGCCGGCCCGACCACAGTTCTGAAACCTTGGCCATCGCGAACGTTAGTGGCTTGTGGTCTACGAACGTGGTGAAGCTGCGCCCTTCCAGCCAGAACTGGAAGTGGCGTATGGTCAGATGGAGAGCCAGCAACTCTCTGTCGAACGCGCTGTATTTATGTTCGCTGTCGCGCAAAGTTCTGCTGAAAAATGTGAGCGGCTGCCAAGCCCCGGCGACGCGCTGCTCCACGACCGCCCCTATGGCCACGTCGGCCCGGCGCTATCCGGGCCGTCGGGTCTGGATGTGCCAGCAGTGCGGCACTTGCCAGGGCTGCTTTAACTTCCGAGAGCGCCCACTCTCGCTTCGGGGTCCATTCGACTCCATCCGCGGGTTTCTGTCTCTTGAGCGCGGCATACAATGGTTGCATGAGCCGCGCCGCGCGGGGAAGGAAACAGTTATAAAAATTCACCATCCCCCAAAATTTCTGCAGCGCCCTGACCGTCTGACACCAGGGAAAATCTGCCACCGCGCGCACTTTGTCGGGCAACGGGATTGCTCCTTCCGGAGAGACGCGGTGCCCCCAAAAAATCAATCTCCATCACGCCGAACTGTCATTTCGCCGGGTTGATTATCAACCCGTGCTCCTCCAACCTCCGGAAAACCGTCCTGAGGTGGGTTTCGTGTTCGTCTTCGGACGTACTGGCTACCAGGATATCGTCCAGGTAGACGAACACGAACGGGAGGTCACACAGCACTGCATCCATCATGTGCTGGAACGTCTGTGCTGCGCCTTTTAACCCAAATGGCATGCGCAGGAACTCAAATAAACCGAACGGAGTTATTACCGCTGTTTTGGGTACGTTCTCCGCGCGCACTGGGACCTGGTGGTAACAGCGGACCAGGTGTATTTTAGAAAAAACGCGCGCTCCAGCGAGGTGAACGTAAAAATCCTGTACGTGGGGAATTGGGTAGCGGTCGTGTGCTGTGGCGTTGTTCAACCTGCGGAAATCACTGCACGGTCGCCATGATCCCTCAGCCTTAGGGACCATGTGTAGCAGGGATGCCCATGGGCTGTTTGATCGCCTGATGATGCCCAACCTTTCCAGGTTGGTGAACTCCTAGCGCGCTATGGCCAGTTTAGCTGCGTTCAAGCGCCGAGGTCTTGCAAAAACGGGCGGCCCGGTGGTGGTAATAAAGTGCTCCACCCCGTGTTTAGCGATGGCCGCCGAAAACGTCGGGACCGTGAGTGCTGGGAACTGAGTGAGCAGTGCGTGGAACTTACCGCCTGGAGTTGTGACGCAGGCTTGTGCTGTTGGCCGGGTCCCTCAAGCGAACATCTTAATCTCCGAGCTATTTACTGCCACCATTCCGGAGCCGCTAGGTCCTGCCAGCCGGTCAGCATAGGACGGCAGGATGACGCTCTTTTAGGCTCTGGTGTCGACGAGGAAGCGTCTCCCTGAGCGTGAGTCCGTCACTTAGAGCAGCTTGTTCTCTTCACCGGCGGTCGCAGCTGCTACCGACTGCCGACCTTGGCGTTTCCCGAGCGCTTGAAGTGGCACGGTGGCGCGCATCTGCGTGTGTTCCTTCCGAAGCGGCGGTGGTAGAAGCAGAGCGTGTCTTTCTGGCGCTCCTTGGCCCCCGTTGCCGCTACCGTCTGTGGCTCCTCGCCTCCCCTGGTCATCTCGCTGGGCTCCGCTGCCGCCGCATTGACTGTGATCACCCTGGTGGTGAGGATGATCTGGTCTGCCTCCTGGGCTAGCGCACGGTAGTCTTGCACGGCCAGCAACGGCGAATTGGCCAGAACCGCTCTTGCTTCTGTTGGCAGGTTCCGGAGGAAAAGGTGGGCAAACAGAAAGTGCCTGTCGCCCGTGCACATCAACGCCAGCATCTTCTCCATCAGGTCTACGGCCGACCCATCTCCTAACTCGGTCCACGCCAGGAGCCTCTCCACTCGCTCACATTCCGAGAGCGTGTATCGCTGGATAAGCGCAGCCTTGAGCGCCTCATATTTGCTGCTGGCTGGTGGCTGATCGAGCAAGCTCGCTACCTGCTGGGCTGTGCGGGAGTCCAGCGCTGCTACCACATGGTAGAACTTGGTGTCTCTGCTGTTACTCCCCGGAGGGCGAACTGGGCCTCGGAGTGGTGGAACCAAGAGCGCGGGTTGTGCTGCCAGAAATCCGGTAGCTTGACTGAAACTGCACACGCGTTGCTGGGGGTTCCAGTCCTGGCTGCCTGCGGGTTGGCTTCAGCGTCTCTGGGGCTTCCTGACCGGGCCAGCTCCGGGGTTCTTGCCTCGTGTTCTATAATACGTCTTGGGTCACCGGTGTGGAGTGTGTAAATGAAGAGGCATATTCATTTCAGACGATTTATTACACACTCACATCTCACAAGCAAAGAATAGACTGACTGGTCACATCAAGCATTCCTCTCTCTATATCAAGTCACACTTCACAAGGTTCAAGGCACTTCCTCATACACAGCATGACATCTACACTACACTTCATTCAACCCCCTCTCACCCACTTGGGCATTGTTCTCCCATGTGTATTCATTGTCTCTGTCTAAGTTGTGAAATAACCTGAGGCCCACACCTCTCTCTTTAAAAAACCAATCAGTCTGTAGTAGCTGCATTATTTTAGCAATAAAAGATAAAATTTTTACGCAATTTTGACCACCTGCAGGGAAATGGTTTACTTGAAGAGTTTCAATCTGGGTTTAGAATCCATCATAGTACTGAAACAGCCTTAGCGAAGGTCACTAACGACCTCCTCATTGCATCTGATAATGGACTAGTTTCTGTACTTGTCCTTTTAGATCTTAGTGCAGCTTTTGATACTATTGATCATAATATTCTACTTGATAGATTAGAACACTATGTTGGACTTAATCAAACTTCGTTGCAGTGGTTTAGATCTTATTTATCTGATAGGTTCCAGTTTGTTCATGTAAATGATGAGTTTTCTTTCAGCTCAAAGCTTAGTCATGGAGTTCCACAGGGATCTGTGCTAGGCCCTACTCTTTTTAGTTTATATATGCTTCCGTTAGGCAACATTATTAGAAAGCACTGTATACATTTTCATTGTTATGCAGATGACACACAATTATACCTGTCAATGAAGCCAGATGATACTAATCAATTAGCTAAGTTAGAAGCCTGTCTTAAGGAAATCAAAGCTTGGATGACTTGTAATTTCCTGCTATTAAATTCAGATAAGACTGAAGTCATTCTTGTTGGTCCAAAAAACCTTAGAAATTCCTTTCCAAATCAAACTTTCAGTTTGGATGCAGTTACTCTTTCTTTTAATAGCTCTGTGAGGAACCTTGGAGTTATTTTTGATCAGGATTTGTCCTTCAATTCACATATTAAATTTGTTTCTAAGACTGCCTTCTATCATTTGCGTAATATTGCCAAGATTAGGAGCATCTTGTCTCAGAGTGATGCTGAGAAGCTGATCCACGCTTTTGTTAGCTCGAGATTAGATTATTGTAATTCTTTATTATCAGGCTGTCCTAAAACATCTTTAAAAAGTCTTCAGCTGATCCAAAATGCTGCAGCAAGAGTTTTAAGAGGTACTAGAAAGAGAGATCATATCTCTCCGGTTCTGGCCTCCCTTCACTGGCTTCCCATAGAGTTTAGAATTAAGTTTAAAATCCTTCTTCTTACTTACAAAGCTCTAAACAATCAGGCTCCTTTTTATTTAAAAGATCTGATACTACCGTATCATCCTAACAGAGCACTACGCTCCCAAAATGCAGGATTACTTGTAATACCTAGAATCTCCAAAAGTACAATGGGAGGCAGAGCCTTCAGTTATCAAGCTCCTCTCCTGTGGAATCAGCTGCCAATCTGGATTCGGGAGTCAGACTCGATCTCTGTTTTTAAGAATAGGGCTAAAACCTACCTTTTTGATATAGCCTACAATTAGGGAGGGATCATGTGTTTCTGAACCCTCCCTTAGTTATGCTGCTAATAGGTTTAGTCAGCCGGGGGACCTCCAGTAATGCACTGGGCCTCACTCCTTTCCTCACTCTCTATGAAATATTTTTTTTTTTTTTTTGCTGGTCATTAACATTTGTTTGTTCTCTCCCATAGATTGAGTCCCCATCGTGCTGTTTGCTCTCTACATGTCTGTTCTTTTCTTCTTCTCTATCCCCTCACCCCCCAGCCAGTCGCAGCAGATGACTGCCCCTCCCCGAGCCTGGTTCTGCTGGAAGTTTCTTCCTGTTAAAAGGGAGTTTTTCCTCTCCACCATCGCCAAGTGCTTGCTCACAGGGGATCGCCTGATTGCTGGGGTCTTTCTGCAACTGTAGGGGTCCCCCTACAGTTGATAGTGCTATGAGATGACTGTTGTTGTGAAATGGCGCTATATAAATAAAGTTGAATTGAATTGAATTGAATTGGGTTGATTATTAACCTGTGATCTCCCAACCTTCGGAAAACTGTGGCCAGGTGTTTTTCGTGTTCGTCTTCGGACGTGCTGACTACCAAAATATCGTCCAAGTAGACGAACACGAAAGGGAGATTGCGAAGCACCGCGTCCATCATGCGTTGGAACGTCTGAGCAGCCCCTTTAAGCCCGAATGGCATGCGTAAAAACTCGAATAGGCCAAATGGAGTTATTACCGCTGTCCTCAGCGCGCACTGGGACTTGGTGGTAACCGCGGACCAAATCTAGCTTAGAAAAAACACGAGCCCCTGCCAAATGAACGGAAAAATCTTGGATATGCGGGATTGGGTAGCGGTTGTGCGCTGTAGCGTTGTTTAACCTGCGGAAATCCCCGCAAGGTCGCCATGATCCGTCAGCTTTCTGGACCATGTGTAGCGGGGAAGCCCACGGACTGTTTGAACGCCTGATTATGCCCAACCTCTCCAGGTTGGCGAACTCCTCGCACACTATGGCCAGTTTAACTGCGTCCAAGTGCCGAGCTTTTGCAAAAACGGGCGGTCCGGTAGTGGTAATAAAATGTTCCACCCCGTGTTTAGCGACTGTAGCCGAAAATGTGGGGACCGTGAGTGCTGGGAACTGAGTGAGCAGTGTGTGGAACTTACCGCTTGCAGCTGTGATGTTGGCTTGTGCTGTTGGCGGGGCCACTCGCGCTGTACAGGGGATAGAATCAAAGGAAAGTGCATAAACCAGGCGCCTGTTAGCAAGATCAACCAACAAACCATGTGAGCACAAAAAAATCAGCCCCCAACATATTGAAATTCACTGCTGCTATAACAAAAGTCCACTCAAATGTATGGCCGCGTAGAGACAGAAGCAGAGTCTTCTCACCAAAGGTCTTAATCGCTGAGCCG
The DNA here is from genome assembly GCA_020510985.1 of Pholidichthys leucotaenia. Taxonomy (NCBI): domain Eukaryota; kingdom Metazoa; phylum Chordata; class Actinopteri; order Cichliformes; family Pholidichthyidae; genus Pholidichthys; species Pholidichthys leucotaenia. The sequence goes on along the minus strand of CM035844.1, from coordinate 162,538,447 downwards.
TTCACTGCTGTCACCCCGGGACCTCTGGAACCTGCCAGTCTGTCCACGTAGGAGGGTGTGATGAAACTCAACTGGAAGCCTGTGTCCACGAGGAACTGCCTCCCCGAGCGTGCGTCCAACAAGTAGAGCAACTTGTTCTCCTCCCCGAGGGCCACGGCTGCTACCGACCCCCCGGTCTTGGCGTTTCCCGAACGCTGAAACTGGAACGGTGGTACACACTTGCGTGCTCTCTCTGCGAAACGGCGATGGTAGCAACAAAGGACGTCTCCTCCGCGTTCCCTGGCTCTCGCCGCCGCCGTCATCGGTGGGTCTGCTACTGCTGCCCCTGGTCCTGCGGCAGCTGAGGAAGCTCAAGCTACCCACCAAGATGTTAGTGCAGTTCTACACAGCCATCATCGAGTCCATCCTCACCACCTCCATAACCGTGTGGTACGCAGGAGCCACTGCCAGGGACAGACTAAGGCTGCAGCGCGTCGTGCGCACTGCTGAGAAGGTGATCGGCTGCAAGCTCCCATCTCTCCAGGATCTGTACATCTCCAGGACCCGGAGGCGTGCTGGCCGGATCATAGCCGATCCCTCACACCCTGGTCACGTACTGTTTGCCCCCCTCCCCTCTGGTAGAAGACTTCGGTCCATCCAGACTAAAACCTCCCGTCACATGAACAGCTTCTTCCCCTCTGCCATTAGACTGCTGAACACTAAGTGACTCTCGTGCACCATGTACAGCAGCTCAACCAGACTCATGTCAATCATCACTGTTTTCTTCCTGCATTACCGACTGCACTATATAGTTCTCCACAGTATCTGCTGCTGGCTAATATATATTTTAACTGTTGACCAGTATCACTTAATCTTATCCTACACTTTATTACATGTATAGTTTATTTCTCTTATCTTATCATGTTTAATGTTGCAGCATTGTACCGAGACAAATTCCTAGTTTGTGTACTACATGAACAATGGCAATAAACCTGATTCTGATTCTGATTCTGATTCTGGTCCCCTGCCATCTGCAGTCGTCGCGCCGAGTTCCGCTGCTGCAGCTGTGGCTGCGCGCTGTCTGCTGGCGTTGACAATTCGCTGCGCCTCCCGGGCCAGCGCACGGTAGTCCCGCTGGGCCAACAACGGCGAACTGGTCAAGGTTGCTCTCGTCGCTGATAGTAGGGTCCTGAGGAAGAGGTGGGTGAAGATGAAGTGGTCGTCATCTGAGCCTTTCAACCTCAACAACTTCTCCATAAGGTTCGCAGGCACGTCGTTTTCCAACTCAGTAAGCGCCAGGAGCCTCTCTGCTCGCTCCTCAACCGAGGGGGTGAAGTGCTGGATGAGTGCAGCCTTCAACGCGCCGTATTTGTCGCTGTCCGGCGGCTGGTCGATCAGGCTCTCCATATGCTGGGCCGTATTGTTGTCCAGTTTTGCGACCACGTGGTAGAATTTTGTGGTGTTTAGCGATATCCCCCGGAGGTTGAACTCTGCCTCAATCGCATTGAACCAGGAGCGCGGATTGTTCTGCCAGAAGTCCTATAGCTGGACTGTAGCGGCATTCGCTTGGCTGAGGGCTCCTGACGAGGCTGGCCCGGGGGAAATCTCCTCTCGTTGCATGCTCGTCTTGGGTCACCAGTGTGGGATTGTGGGAAAGGACGAGACAGGGTTCTCTCAAGTCATCTTTATTCACATTCACCAACATCTCAAAGAAGAAAGAGGACAACACAAGAAACTCTCGTCCTTAAATACCAGGACTCTCACAGTCCACAAGTCAAATTGCATCACCAGTCACATTGCATTATAATCGCCCATAACAATGCGTCTCCTCTTTAATCCCCTGAAATCACCCCCACAGTCTCAGGCCTTGCATCCCAAAGCTAAAACCTTCACAGCTTCCTGTCATCTCCAAGGAAGCTCTGCCTTTGTTCTTGTCTAAAATGTGAGGCCTTATATCAGTCACAAAGTAGGTCATGTAAGTGTGGCCACAATAGTCTAATATTAATATCTTATAACATAAAATGTAGTTTATTATTATGATCTTATTTATTTCCACTTCCTCACAACAACATTGTCTCACACATAATCGTGTTTTTTACTATAATTAGTTTAGTTATTTTATTATATATCACCTATGAATCAATCGCCCCGATCGAGTTTACTTAAAACTTATGTGTTTATTTCACACATAGTAGGTTCCTAACTAATGTGGTAAGACCAGCTCTATTTTAGAAACGCACCCGTTGCAGTTCTCTAGGAGTTAAAACCTTTTGGTCTGAGCTAAATACGCTAGGGGTGCCAACTCTACTTTCTGGAATTAAGCAATAATTCCAAGGGGTTAAAACCTTTTGGCAAAGCTATGCATCAGCCGAGTAACACTTCTTTTTAGGCAACCCTATATCAGTTGCCTCGGGGTTTAAACTTTTTACCCAGGCTATGCAATGCTCAACGGGGCAACTCTTCTTTTTCGGTGGCCCTACAGGATTTTTTTTGTCTTTTTTCTTATTGTCCACCTCGGGGTTTAAACCTCTTGCCCAAGTTATCTCCAACTCTACTTTCTGGAACAGTACTAACGCGTATAACTAATTCCACGGGGTTAAAACCGTTTAGAGACTTCCTCATCAAACTCAGTAAATATTCCTTAAAAACAACATATCATAAATTCAAGACCATATCTCAGTTTCATTCCACAAATAAAATCACACGTGCGTGAATATTTAATCTCTACAGAAAGGTCTGTCTCCGAAGGGACAGGCAGAAGTTTGTTGAAAAAGGTTTCTGCTTACCTTTTAGAGTTTTGCGGCCGCCGAACTGTAGAGAAAAAATCCTCACAGCGTCTACAAAACTAAAATTTAGCCTCGTAACTGGGCGGAAACACCAAATTGTTGCACTAAAAATATCTTAACCTCCAGTTCTTTTGGTACGAAGGCCAAATAACCAGACTGAGAGGTAAAGTATAGTTTCACTTATTTTACTGAAGCTGAGATATGGTACAAGTTACAGCATCGGAGCACTACTCTCAAGACGTATCAAGAGAGAGGGCTACTTCAACAGTGGGTCCTATGCTTTTTATAGAACTCTGCTACTCCCTCACACAGGAGGGAGGGCTCCCCTCACGTGCATCAGTGTCCTTCTACTATGTGCCAACTCAGCTGAGGGCCGAGCTGATTCTATCTGGTTTCAGCAAGTGAATCCTTGGGTGTAATCTAAAAGGCGGCAGTGTGGCATGGAAAGTGTGATATCCTACCGTGTAGCAATGATCACACTTGAGTTATTTCTTTGGCTAACTCTGCCGTTTATTCTGCAACACACATAATATGACTGAACATGGATTCTGCGCGGGGTTTTCACACTCTTGTTCTAATGTGTCCCCTTAATAGTAGTGCTGAACAATACAGGTAGTTCCCCCTAGAGGCATGTGCCAGTAATGTTTTAAATTAGACTTGCAGTCTACCACATCCCTCCCCTCTAGATTAAACTACTTTTAATTACACTAGCCAATTATGCTAGACATCCTGGAACTCCCATTTAACCCTAAACAATCACAGTTACTTTTAACTTCTTAAACACATGTGCCATACACATAATTTCTTTCTCTTTTTTTTTTTTTACATGTATAACACACATAACAGTCTAACTGGGGATTTGGTTTGACTACCGCATCCCAGTGAGGTTCCAGGACGCATTCTCGTCCTGTGGCTGGGGAACTCACTACTGACTAAGTATAGTCCTTCAAGTAGTCTGGAGCTTTCCTAGCTCGCTGAGATCTTCTCACGGCGGGTGAGCCAACTGCAGGTGAAGACTCAGACTGCTCCACTGTTTCGGCTGCTGCAGTGCTGCCCGTAGAATCTGCAGAGACGGGTACCTCAGGTATCACCTGAAGTGGTGGTTCGTTGATGCTCTCCTCAGAATGGGTGTCAGACAACACCTCTGGTGCCATCGGCAGGGGAATGGAGCTCCTACCACGAACTTGGTCGATGTGTCGCCTCACCACTTGTCCATGACCTAATGTCACCTTGAATGACACAGGGCCTGTCTTTTCTGTTATTTCTCCTGGTACCCAGGCTGGTCCTGAGCCAAAGTTGCGGGTGTAGACCACGTCTCCTCCTCTCAGTATTCTCTCTCTAGCATGCATGTCATGATAACCTTTTTGTTTCTCTTGTTTATCATGCACTTTGTTTCTGAAGTCTGGATGTATTAAGTCAAATGTTGACCTCAACTTCCTTCCACACAACAGCTCAGCTGGTGACTTGCCAGTTGTAGATTGGGGTGTTATTCGATAGCTGAACAGAGCTCTCGACATTCGGGTTTCAATAGAGTCTCCTGTCATCTTTTTCATGAGTGACTTGAATGTCTGCACGGCCCTCTCGGCTAAGCCGTTAGAAGAAGGATGGTATGGCGCAGTCGTGATGTGACGTATGCCATTCTTTTCAGAAAACTCTTGGAACTGTTCACTCGTAAAACATGTACCGTTATCTGATACTATGATTTCAGGTAGCCCATGTTGGCTGAAACTCTTTCTAAGACATTCAATGGTAACAGTAGAAGTAGAGCTACTCACAGAATATGCATCGATCCACTTTGAGTATGCGTCAACTATGATCAGGAACATTCTTCCCATCCATGGACCTGCGTAGTCAATGTGAATTCTTCTCCATGGTTTATCTGGAACTTCCCAGGGATGTAGTGGGGCTGCTGGAGGACTGTTCCTGTTCTCCTGGCATGCCGCACATGACTTCACAAGCGCCTCCACCTCTGCATCCATGTTGGGCCACCACATGTAACTCCTCGCCAACGCTTTCATGCGAGTGATGCCAGGGTGTGCTTGGTGTAGTTGTTGCAGTAAGGCATTCCTACCAGGTGGTGGAACAACCACGCGTCCTCCCCACAGGATACAACCTTCCTGGGTGCTGAGCTCATCCTGTCGTCGGGCATAGGGAATGAACTCAGGACTGTTCATCTTCGGCCATCCTCGCAAGATGTATTCTCGCACTCTTGCTAGAACAGGGTCTTTGTCTGTCCACTTCTTTATTTGTTGTGCGTTCACCAGGGGCACGCCGATATCTTCAAACAATAGCACTCTCTCCTCCTCCTCAGGCGTGCTGTCTCTTCCTCCATCCAAGGGTAGCCTACTCATCGCGTCAGCATTCGTATGGTCCCGTCCGGCTTTGTAAACGATGGTGTACTCATACGCTGCTAATGTAACGGCCCATCTCTGAATTCTCTGAGATGTCATCTGGGGTATGGCTCTCATTTCACTGAACAGTGAAATTAGTGGCTTGTGGTCAGTCACTATAGCGAACTGTCTCCCGTACAGGTATTTGTGGAATTTTTTTACACCAAATACTACTGCAAGGCCCTCCTTGTCTAGCTGGGAGTAGTTTTTCTCAGCTGCACTAAGAGTTCTTGAGACGAACCCTATGGGTCTCTCTGAGCCATCCTCCATACGATGAGAGAGTACAGCACCCACACCATAGGGTGATGCGTCACACGCCAGGATGAGTGGTTTGTTTGAATCATAGTGCACTAACACACTACAGGACTGAAGTAGCGCTTTGGACTCTTCAAACGCCTTCTGCTGCTTGACCCCCCATGACCATTTTTCTTCCTTCTTAAGTAAGGTATGTAGTGGTGCCAGCAGCGTGGAGAGCTTTGGGAGGAACCTATGGTAATAGTTCAACAAGCCCAGGTAGGCTTTTAACTCAGTAACATTTTGTGGCTCAGGCGCCTCCGCAATGGCTTCCACTTTGTCTGTTAGAGGGTGTAGACCACTGGCGTTGATCTTGTGGCCTAGGAACACCACCTCTTTTCCCATGAACTCACACTTGCTTCTTTTCAACCTCAGACCGCTTTTCTCCAACCGTTGAAGCACTTCCTCCAGCGTTTTCAGATGTTCTTGTTCATTTGGTCCTGTACAAAGGATGTCATCCAAATAAATGGCAACATTCGGAATTCCACCTAGGATGCCCTCCATAGTTCTCTGGAATATAGCAGGACTGGAAGCTACTCCAAATGGTAAGCGTGTGTAGGTATATAAGCCTTTGTGTGTATTGATGGTTACATACTTTCTTGATTCTTCTTCCAGGACTACTTGTTGGTAGGCGTGACTCATGTCTAATTTCGTGAAGTGTCGGCCGCCGTTCAGCTGTGCGAAGAGGTCCTCCACTTTAGGAATTGGATACTGATCCACCCGTGATGCTCGATTGACAGTGAGTTTGTAATCTCCACATATTCTAATGGAGCCATCCGGCTTTCTCACTGGGACTATGGGCGCCGCCCATTCTGCAACCTGCACTGGCTCAATGATCTTGTCATCCAGCAGCCTCTGTAGCTCGCTTTCAACCAGTGGCTTGACTGCATAGGGTACCGGTCGGGGTTTGCAGAATCGTGGTTGGGCCTCCTTGTCCACATTAATCTTTGCAGTGACACCTTTTAGCTGTCCTACGCCTTCTTTGAACACCTCAGCGTGTCTTTCGAGGATCTCCTCCAGCTGCAATTTGGGCTGAGATTCCACTTTATTCACCAACTGATCCATCATGGCCAGTTCTTGTAGCCAACTTCGCCCTAGTAGATTTGGTCCTTCGCTCCCAACTACTACTACAGGTAAGTCCTTTTCTTTGTTTTCGTGTTGCACCTTCACTTGTGCCATGCCTAGCACGTCTAGCTTCTCTCCTGTGTATGTTTTTAATTTTAATGAACAGGGATTTAATTCTGCTGTGTCTGTTTTCTTCCACAGTTGTGTATATTGCTGTTTACTTAATATGGTTACTCCACAGCCTGTATCAACTTCAAATGTTACTTTCATTCCATTAACATTCATGGTACGCGTGATGGGCGCTACCTTGGTCAGCTCCTCTGACGTGTTGTAAATTGTGTGAAAATCCATGTCTTCTGTATCACTTTCTCCCTCCCCTCTCAGTTGATTCGCTTGCTGTTCCTTTCCTGGGCCCTTGTTTTCATACTTTTGCCCATTAACTGTCGCTTTCAGCACCTGTGCGCTGTCCACCTTTATTCTACATGCTTTCTTAATGTGCCCTCGCTTGCCACAATTATGACACAGCTCAGTGGCAAATTTGCACTCGGCGGCATTGTGCTGGCCTTTGCAGCGATAACAACTGGGGAATTTGTGCTGAGTTTTGTCAGTCAACACTTTGTGGACACCTACTTGGGTCTTAGGCACACGAACATGCGTTGCTGTGTCCTCTGTTAGCTTCCCTTGCATCTCTCTCACATCTTTAGATGCTGTTTCCATCGCTTGGCATAATTCCAAAGCCTTCGCAAAAGTGAGTTTTGTTTCAAATAAAAGTCGCCGTTGCATTCGGTCATCATTCACTCCACACACAAGTCTGTCTCTTAACATTTCTTCCAATGAGTCTTTGTAATCACAGTGCAGTGCTAATTTCCTCAATTCTGCCACATACTCTGCTATGGACTCAGTGTTCCTCCTTATGCGTGAATTAAATTTGAATCGTTGCACGATTTCACTCGGTTTGGGGCTGAAGTGCTTCTGAAGCTCAGCAGTAAGCTGGTCGTACGTTTTATCTTTCGGTAATGCAGGGCTTATTAAATTTCTCAACAAGCTGTAAGTAGTTGCACCAACTCCACTCAACAGTACAGCCTTCCTTTTGTCTGGCTCCTCAATGTCATTAGCTTGGAAGAAAAAGTCCAACATTTCACTATATTCTTCCCATGACTGAGTCGAGTTATCAAAAGGGGTTACCGTTCCGATTACAGCCGCCATTGCTCGTCGTGGTGGGGAAACCTCGTTTTTCCTCCTCTGAACTTGCACTCGAACTACTGGAGTCACTTGAGTTCGCCACACTTGCAATGTTCTCTGTTTCTCGCCGCTGATTTTTTTCTTTTAATCCTCGTCGCCAATTGTGTGATATCCTACCGTGTAGCAATGATCACACTTGAGTTATTTCTTTGGCTAACTCTGCCGTTTATTCTGCAACACACATAATATGACTGAACATGGATTCTGCGCGGGGTTTTCACACTCTTGTTCTAATGTGTCCCCTTAATAGTAGTGCTGAACAATACAGGTAGTTCCCCCTAGAGGCATGTGCCAGTAATGTTTTAAATTAGACTTGCAGTCTACCACAGAAAGCAAGCAGGATGAAGGATGAAACCATAGTTACAGAATAACTGACATTCTCAAAGCAAGCAGGATGAAGGTTGGAGAAACATAGTTGCAGACTAACCAGCATTCTCAGACAGACAAGGGCATCATAGAAATTTACCAACACACACTTGTGACCCCCTCCTAAAGCTCGACCATTTTGTCCTGTTCCAAGCCTCTTGGGAACCAAGCAACGCCAAGAGAGTAAGGCAGTTAACAGCATTAGCATACCTGTCAAGGCATACCTCATGCCTCCCTTACTGGGGGGCTTTCACACCTGTACTGACCTCATGCCTCCCTTATTGGGGGGGCTTTCACACCTGTACTGAGTACTTAAAAACTGTATTTATCGGCAGATGAAAGAAAACTGAAGCAAAAAAAAAAAAAAAAAAAAGCCAATGCTGAAACAAAAGCAGAATGGATTTTTGTTTCATAAGTTAAGTATCAGAAATAATTCTCTTTGAAATTGTGTTAATAATAATAACAATGAAAATATCAATCTTATTCAGCCCTTTCAATATAATGCTATACATTCAGATGTAAAGCAAAGTTCCAAGATACAAAATAACAGTACACTATAGGGGATTTGGGCTACCTCTAAGCATGTTTGTTAAGATTTTAAAGCATTTTTTTTGTTATATTTAGGTAATATTTGAAGGTGAATAATACTGGCCATACCTGAAAACATTTGGAGATTTCTCCTTCAGTCTGGAAAGGACAGAATTGTCTCGACCCACCATCGTGTTGCAATTGTCCAAAGCAAAGCCCACAACATTCTCCCATGGAATATTGTGCAATCTAAAAAAAAAATTAAAAAAATAAATAAATAAAAAATAAAAAATAAGGGACTTCCGGTCATGGCCGCCACGTAGGAGGACGTGCTTCCCTCTACTCTGCTCCTAAAAATAAAAAAAATCGGCAAATAACTCTCAATTGGAACAAAACCCATCCCGGCGTTTGGGCGAGGACATGCCGGTAAAGCCTAAGGCTGGGAAATCAGGTGGAGGAAAAAGTGAACCGCCGAAACAGTCCAAATTAACGGACTTTCACGTCTGTGACGCAGCAGAGAAATCCCCAGCTATGGCAGAGCAAGATAGTGGAGGAGCGGTGAATGCTGGCAACGGCACAGGTACGGTGCTTGCTGCCATTGGCTCAATGAGAGCAGACTTCTCTACTAAATTTGATGGGATTATAGCAGCGATAGAGGGTTTGAGAAAGGAATTAAGTGACTGTATGGAACGTGTAACGCAGGCGGAGCTCCGAATTTCCAGCGCTGAGAATGACGTCACCAGCCTACAATTAAAGGTGCGCACATTGGAATTAAACAATAAACGTCTGGAAGATAGTGTCCTGGATTTAGAATCCCGGTCGAGACGGAACAATCTGAGGCTGGTGGGTCTTCCTGAGGGTACGGAGGGGAGGGACTCATGCTCCTTTTTGGAAAAGTGGATTCCAGAAGCGCTGAACAACACGGAGCTGCAGTCATCAGTCATTCTGGAAAGCGCCCACCGAATTGGCCCACTGAGAGATAATAAGGCATCACCGAGGACGCTAATTATGAAGTTCCTCAGCTACAGAGACAGGATGAAGATCTCCAACGCGGCGCAGGCCAAAGGAGAAATTAAATACCAGGATCAACAGGTGCGGTTCTATCCAGATTTGGCCACAGGAATCCAACAATTAAGGAAACAGTTCGACCCCGCCCATAAAGAGCTACGCAACCTTGGGATTCTTCATGGAGTGATTTACCCTGCAAGTCTGCTGGTCACATATAAAGGGAGAACCCACACCTTCAAGACCCCAGAAGAGGTGCAGGAGCTCATCAAGAAGATTCAAGAAGAGACTGGTGGGAGCTAAGCATGAAGCATGAACAAGATATAAGGTAGAATATTTAAGCATTTGCACAGGCATCTGACTGATCTGAAGCAAATAGCAAGTTCACAAAATACAGATTGTATTGTATTAAAAAAAAAAAACCCTATGATGTACAAAGTTGCTATAAAATTTTGGAGTTAAGTTGGAAACCTACAGAAGAGAGTTAATGTTACATCATTAAAAGCAGTAGAGTCAGGGTGATTGAGAGGAGAAAGAAAGAGTGGTTTTGTCTGATCCTTGTGAGTGAGGAGCAGATTCAGGCTACAGCGGGAGACGGAATTTTTTTTTTTGATTTTGGGGGGATTACCACAAATGTGGGAAGGGGGAATTTGTTTGTGTGTAGTTTGTAGGATGAATGTTCAACCACTCATGTTTTTGCTTCTCTGTATGAGCATGTTTACACTGCGAGGTAATCCCAAACTCCTTATTAATCATAGACCAAAGCGTTAATCTTAATTTAACTTCATGGAATTGCAGAGGTCTACAAAATTAAAAAAAAAAACTTAAATAAGTTATGAATAAAATAAAAGACATAGGTTCAAAAATTGTGTTTTTACAAGAAACTCATCTAATAGAGGAGGATGTAAAAAGAATTTAAAAAAAGATGGCAGGGAAGTGTATTCACCTCATCATTTTCATCTCGAGCCAGAGGAGTTATGACTCTCATACACAAAACAGTCCCATTTCAAGTGAAAAATGTAATTGGAGACAAATTAGGAAGATACCTAATCATTCAAGGATCTTTTTATTAGAAAATATAAATCTGGTGAACTTATACGGTCCCAATATAGATGATCAAAACTTCTTTGCTAATTTATTTCTTATTTTATCATCACTTACAGGGCAGCATATAATAGCAGGGGATTTTAATTGTACATTGAATCCCAGCATAGATAAATCAACAGGACTGGACTGTACGCACAATGGATGCAGGATGATCATTAATCAATTTCTGAAAGAATTGAGATTGCTAGACATATGGAGAGAAATGAAACCGCAAGTTAAAGCCTATTCTTGTTATTCTAATACCTACAAGACATTCTCACGTATTGACTATTTTTTGATCTCCACAGAATTAAGGTCCAAGATTCCAAAACTGTTTCTATGACAACATTGTGATCTCTGACCATGCACCCTGCTGTCTAATATATGTAGATAAGAAATTGACAAAGGAACCAGGTAGGTGGCAATTTCAGCATAAATGGCCTCAGGACAAGGAATTTGTTAAGTACATAGAAAAACAGATAGATGAGTTCTTTGATATCAATACTACACAAACATCAGCATGTATAAAGTGGGAGGCTTTCAAAGCTTTTATTAGGGGGCATATTATTAGTTATACAGGTTCAAAATCTAAGAAGACTCGAGAGGAGAGAGTTCAATTGGAACACAAAATAAAAATTCTCCAAGAAAAAGTGTATGCAGGAAGTGACCCAGAGTTAGAGAACGAATTACTGATTCTGAGAGCTGAATATGACAAAAAATCAGCGAATAGAGCTGCCTCGAGTCTTCTAAGATTGAAGCAATCTCTTTATGAACAAGGTGAAAAATCAGGGAAATCATTGGCATGGCAGATTAAACAATTAGAATTTAAAACACCAATTACCAGTATTATAAGTAATGGACAGGCAGTTGTAGATCCTTTAGAAATTAACAGTGCCTTTAGAGATTATTATGAAAAACTATATGACACAAAAAATGAAACTGACTTAACAAAACTAAATGGGTTTTTGGACGAATTATCTATACCTTGTATTCCAAATGAAAACAGGGAGATACTGGAGTCTAAAATTATCCAAGAAGAAGTTGGGCTAGCCATTGATGATATGAAATCAGGAAAAGGTGCAGGACCAGATGGTCTTCCAGTTGACCTCTATAAAAAATTTAAGAATAAATTAATAAAACCATTTTTGGAAATGGTTTTAGAAGCATTTCAAAATAATAATTTACCACTATACATGAATAATGCCTTAATTATACTGTTGCCAAAACCAGGTAAAACCCTCTAATAAATGTGAAAATATGAGACCAATAAGCCTATTAAATGCTGACCTTAAGATAATCTGTAAAATTTTAGCAAGACGGCTACAAGAAATATTACCAAATATTATTAACCGAGATCAGAATGGCTTTATAAAGGGAAGACAAGACTTCCATAATGTAAGAAGACTATTTAATATTATCTATTCTAATAAAGAAGCACCGGATACAGCTCTCCTATCATTGGACGCCGAAAAGGCCTTTGATAGGGTTGAATGGCCCTTTCTTTTTGAAGTCCTACAAAGGTTTGGATTTGGAAATAATTTCATAAAATGGGTTCAGATAATATACAATAATGCTACAGCAGAAATCCTAACAAACAGCAATATCTCAAAATCAATAAAAATCAATAGAGGATGTCGACAAGGCTGTCCACTTTCACCTTTACTGTTTACTATGGCAATTGAACCTTTAGCGATGGCAGTACATTTACATCCACAAATATATGGAATTAAAATAGGACCAACAGAACATAAAATCTCCCTGTATGCTGATGACATAATTTTGTTCATGTCGAATCTTAAAAAATCAATTCCGAATTTGTTGTATTTAATAAAGAATTTTGGGGAAATATCAGGATATAAAATAAATAAAACTAAATCTTCAATATTAATGCTAAATGAGACCCAGAGAAATCACCCAGGTCCTGAGGTAAATCAATTCAAAGTTGTAAATCAGTTTAAATATTTAGGAATTCAAATTGTGCCTAAGCTAGAATCAGTCGCCAGTGCCAACTATGAAGCCTTAATGATAGACATTAATGAGTTACTTCAGAGATGGATGTCACTACCAATGTCGATGATTGGGAGAATTAATATACTTAAAAGTAATATCTTACCCAAGATGCTTTATTTATTTCAATACATTCCTTTACCACCACCTTCAGATCTATTCTTAAGAATTAAAAAAAAGTTAGTGGAATTTATATGGAACAATAGGAAGGCTAGATTACGTCTGTCCTTACTATATTTACCATTTGATCGTGGAGGTCTGAAATGTCCAAACTTTTTGTTGTATTACTGGTCAGCACAACTGAGGTCTATGACATATTATTTTTCATCAAATGATCTCCCTCACTGGACTGAAATGGAATCATACAATTTACCTTTACCTCTTCCCTTATTCACATACTCAGACTTGGCTAAAAAATTACAGAAACAAGTTAAAAATCCAATTGTAAAGCATATGATCAAAATATGGTGTGAAACCAAAAAATATCTAAAAGAACCACACTTAGCCCAATATGGGGTAATCAATATTTTAAACCAGGGGGAGCGGATGCTGTATTTAAAGTATGGAATTTAAAAGGGATTCAGAAGATTCGAGACTTATATTTGTCAGGTTCAGATAACATAATGTCTTTTGAAGAACTGAGGATCAAATTTAATCTTAATAGAGCACATTTTTTTAAATATCTTCAGCTTAGGAACTTTATCCGATCAAATCAAAATAATGCTCTCATCCGACCTACTTATTCATCTTTGGAAAAAATCTTGACGAAAGATAATAAGAGAAAGGGTATTATTTCAGAGTTTTATAACTCATTGACACTATCCTCAAGTGAAAACTCACAGAGAAGACTGAATTATTGGAAAGAAGACCTGCAAACTGAAATTTCAGAGGAACAATGGGAATTGGCTTGTGCAGAAGCTCAAACCAAATCAATAAATGTACGTCTTAAATTGATACATTTTAAATGGTTAATGCGGATGTATGTTACACCGGTGGAGTTAAATAGATATAACAAAAACATACCAGATACGTGCACAAAATGTATGGAAAGTAAAGGAACCCTATTTCATTGTTTATGGGAATGTAGAAAAATTAGAATGTTTTGGGAAGAGGTGAGGGTAACAATTGAAAAAATAATTTCAAAACAAATCATATTGAATCCTAAACTGTTTTTGTTGGGTCTTTATCCAGAAAAGCATAACTTTAACAAGAGTGAGAGAGCATTCATAGACCTCAGTTTGCTTAACGCCAAAAAATGTATTGCACTATTGTGGAAAAAGATTCATAGACCAGATGTGACTCAGTGGTTAAGACAGATGTTAACAAACCTTCCACTAGAAAGAATAACATACATACTGAAATCAAAAGAAATTGTGTTTGAGAATATATGGAGACCTTTCATTGATTATGTAAAGAATTTAAACATAACTTTTGAAGAAGGTGAATGATGTGTGTGGACCTTGTAAATTCCAAATTAGTGAATGTATAGTATGTATACTTACATAATAGATTGCCTAGACTAAATAGAGGAGCATTGTTGAAGACCTGCCTTTGTTAGTGGTTGTTGGTGTTTTTAGTATTTTTTTTAATTATTTTAGTGTTAGCGTTTGATTGTGTTTTGTTTGTAAAAATGTTCAATAAAAATATTGTGGAAAAAAAATAAAAAATAAAAGATTTTGGTCAAAAGTGGTCTGTATGCAAGCAAAAAAATAAATAAATTTAAAAAAATCCATTTCGTACCTCATGAAGTTGTCAATTTCCGCAAAAATGTCGGTGGCTTTTCCTGATGCTGGAATAGGCATGTCCAGCAGCCTGGTCTGGGACATCTCCCCATCGAAAATTCTTGCAAGGATGACGAGACGCTTTTCGGTGTTCTTGTCGTTGCTCTCATCGACCATGATTGAGAAAGGCCCCTTCCTGCATGCTTCTATGACTTTTTCTGTGTAGGCAGGCGCCAGGCTCTCTTTGACGATCATGGTCGTTTTGGTTCTTTTGCAAGCAAAGTCTTGAGCGCTCTTGTTGTCAGGAAACAATGTTGGCACCAAATCACTGTGATCTGCCACCAATGGGGGTAGATTGTGCTCTGCCACAAAATGACAAAACATCACTTCTGCTAGTGATGCATTGGATTTGGAAGGCGTCGGTTCTCTCACTGGCTGAAAATGTTCATCTGTGGGCGACACACATTGTGGGCTCACATTTCCACAGAGATATGACTGCATGCGTATTGGGGGTTTCACGTCTGGAAGGACAAAGGACTCGAATCTGCAGAAGATAACGAGGAGGTGTGAGATTGGTCTTTTTGTCCCACAGAAGATGCCCCGGAGGGATTTCCGGTTCATCAAGGAATGAGAGACAATGGTGAAGGTTCAAAGGGATGCTTTGTGACTGTTTACTGAAAACACCATGTGACTTGAGTTCTGATGCTGGAAACATATAAAAGGGTGATGTGATATGATTCTTTCTCTTCTTCCTGCTTTGAGAATGCTAGACGATGTGTTCTGTCAATAAAGCTGAACTTAAGAACT
This sequence comes from Pholidichthys leucotaenia, assembly GCA_020510985.1. Lineage (NCBI taxonomy): Eukaryota > Metazoa > Chordata > Actinopteri > Cichliformes > Pholidichthyidae > Pholidichthys > Pholidichthys leucotaenia. Next base: position 162,523,171 of record CM035844.1, on the reverse strand, counting down.
AAACTCAGCCTCATCATTCGAGCACATCCTCTACACTGGTGACCTACGACAAAGAATGAGCAGACAGAATTCTCCCGAGCGGGGCTCGGCGGAAGCCAGCCTGATGGCCGCCTCCACGATCCGGCTGCCTGATTTCTGGCAGCACAGCCCGCGCTCATGGTTTAGCACAGTCGAGGCGCAGTTCAACCTCCGGAGAATCTCCAGCGATGACCCAAGATTCTACCATGTGGTAGCGAAGCTGGACAGCAACACGGTCCAGAGAGTGGAGGATCTGGTTAATCATCCACCAGACAGCAACAAGTACAGTGCATTGAAGGACGCGCTGATCAGCCATTTCACCCCTTCAGTCCAACAGTGAGCAGAGGGGCTCCTGACGTTGACGGAGTCAGAGAACGATAGACCTGCGGACCTGATGGTGAAGATGCTGAGGCTCAAAGACTCTGAGGATGGCGAATTCATTTTCGCCCACCTTTTCCTTCGGACCCTGCCGCCAGCAGTGAGAGTGGCCCTGGCAGAGTCGCCCCGATTGGCCAGGCGAGACTACCATGGGCTGAGCAAAGAGGCGCAGCGGCTTGTCGACTCCCACAAGCGGAACGTGGTTTCGGCCGCGGCAGCTAGCCCAGGAACGGCGTTCAGAGACAGTGCAGGTCCAGCGGCCGCGGCGCCAGACGCACCAACGACGGCGGCGATGGGGGCCAGGCGACGCGGAGCGGAGAACGGCCGGTGTTTCTACCACTGCCGTTTTGCAGAGAGAGCGCACAGGTGCGTCCCGCCGTGCAACTTCAAGCGCCAGGGAAACGCCAAGACCGAGGGCCGGTAGCAGCTGCGACCCTCGGCGACGAGAACAAGCTGCTTTACCTGACGGATGCACACTCAGGGAAACAGTTCCCCGTGGACACAGGCTCCCAGCTGAGTTTCGTCACACCCACCTACGCGGAATGGCTGATGCCGTCTAAAGCTCCCTGGGTGTCAGTGTCAGCAGCGAACGGCTCCGCGATTAAAACGTTCGGTGAGAGAACCATGCTTCTGTCCTTACAGGGCCGTTCATTTGAGTGGACATTTATTGTAGCAGCAGTCAGTTTCAACATGTTAGGGGCTGATTTTTTGTGCTCACATGGTTTATTGGTTGACCTTGCTAATAGACGTCTGATTAATGCACTGTCCTTTCATTCTATTCCCTGCACAGCTCGGGTGGCCCCGCCGACTGCACATGCCAGCGTCTCAGCTGCGGGTGGTAAGTTTCACACATTGCTCGCTCAGTTCCCAGCACTCACAGTCCCCATGTTTTCGGCGACGGTGGCTAAACATGGGGTGGAGCATTTTATCACCACCACCGGGCCTCCCGTCTTTGCAAAAGCTCAGCGTTTGGACCCAGCTAAACTGGCCATCGCGCGCGAGGAGTTCACTAATCTGGAAAAACTGGGCATTGTTAGATGCTCCAAAAGCTCCTGGGCTTCGCTGCTATACATGGTCCCAAAGGCTGACGGCTCGTGGTGACCTTGCGGCGATTTCCGCAGGTTGAACAACGTTTCAGCTCATGACCTCTACCCGATTCCGCACATTCAGGATTTTTCTGTTCATTTGGCGGGGGCGCGCATTTTTTCTAAAATAGACTTGGTGCGCGGTTACCACCAGGTTCCAGTGCGCGCGCAGGATGTACCCAAAACAGCGGTCATAACTCCTTTTGGCCTTTTTGAGTTTTTGCGCATGCCTTTTGGCCTCAAGGGGGCCGCGCAGACTTTCCAACGCATGATGGATGCAGTTTTACGCGACCTCCCTTTCGTGTTCGTTTATTTGGACGATATATGCACTGTGTTTTTATATATCTACATATTATTCCATCTAGCTACATTGCTCCGCACTGTGTGTGTTTATATACTTGCATATTTATTCCACCTAGCTGCAATGCTCCGTACTGTGGGTGTTTATATATTTACATATTTATTCCATCTAGCTACAATGCTCTGCACTGTGTTCATATATTCATATATTTATTCCATCCAGCTACAATGCTCTGCACTGTGTGTGTGTGTGTATATATATATTTTATAGTATTATGTACATATGTATATTAGCTGCTCTTGCTTGCTTGTTTTTTTTTTTTTTTCTTGCCTTCTGATTGTTGCTCTGAGTGTTGCTATCCCTGTGCTGTTGCAATCCTGGAATTTCCCCGTTGTGGGACTAATAAAGGCTTATCTTATCTTATCTTATCTTATTTTAGTAGCCAGCGCGTCCGAGGGCGAGCACGAAAAACACCTCACAGCAGTTTTTCGGAGCCTGGCAGAGCACGGGTTAATAGTTAACCCAGCGAAGTGCCAGTTTGGGGTGGCGCAGATTGATTTGTTGGGGCATCGCGTTTCGGCAGAAGGAGCGGTTCCTCTGCCAGATAAGGTGCGTGCCATAACAGATTTTCCGCAACCTCAAATGGTCAAGGCGCTTCAGGAGTTTCTAGGGATGGTTAATTTTTACAACCGGTTCCTCCCAAGCGCAGCACGGCTCATGCAGCCATTGTACACCGCTTTAAAAAAACAAAAGCCCACAAATAAAGTTGAATGGTCTCCGGAGCGGGAGCGCGCTTTTGCCCAGGTCAAATCAGCCCTGGCAAACGCAGTTTTGTTAGCGCACCCAGTTCCAACAGCCCGCATGGCGCTCACCACTGACGCTTCCGATGTAGCGGTGGGGGCGGTAGTTGAACAGTTTGTGGCAGGTACCTGGCAACCTCTCGCGTTTTTCAGCAGGACTTTGCGCGATAGTGAGCGTAAATACAGTGCGTTTGACAGGGAGCTTTTGGCCCTACACTTGGCCATCCGCCATTTTCAGTTCTGGTTGGAGGGGCGACGTTTCACCGCGTTTGTGGATCATAAACCGCTAACGTTTGCGATGGCCAAAATTTCAGAACCCTGGTCAGGCTGACAACAAAGGCAACTAGCCGCAATTTCGGAGTTCACTACTGATATTCAGCATGTCGCGGGTAAACACAATGTTGTGGCAGACTGTCTCTCGCGCGCGGTAGCAATACCAAGCCCCATGGGGGCAGACTCTGTAGCCGTGGCCGTGGGCCCGGGCAGCAACGCGGGAGCGCGCGCAGCCCCAGTCTGTGTAGGGTTAGATTATGCAGCCATGGCTGCGGAGCAGGTTAACGACGCGGACGTGCGCGCGCTCCAGTCTGGACCAACAGGGTTAAGGCTGGAGCACAGGGAGCAACAAAGTGGTATGCCCCCACTAATCTGCGATGTCTCCACGGGACGGCCCCGCCCCGTGGTGCCAGCCGCGTGGCGTCGCCGCGTTTTTGACTTGGTCCATTCTCTCGCGCACCCGGGGGTGCGCGCATCGATTAAGTTGGTGGGGGAGAAATTTGTTTGGCCCGGGTTGCGCAAACAGGTCAAGGAATGGGCGGCAGCCTGCGTAGCGTGTCAGCGAGCCAAAATACACAGACACACTAAGGCTCCGTTGGAACCTTTTCACATCCCCGCTAAGCGTTTTGATCACGTGCATGTTGACTTGGTGGGCCTGCTCCCACCATCACACGGGCACACACATCTTTTGGCGATGGTGGATCGCACCACGCGTTGGCCAGAGGCGATTCCTCTGACATCAACCACAGCGGAAGAAGTTGCGCAAGCATTTTTAGCAGCGTGGGTTGCGTGTTTCGGTGTACTGTCGGACATAACGTCCGACAGGGGTCCCCAATTTATTTCCGAACTATGGTCATCGATGGCCCTCAGCTTGGGGGTGAAGATTCATCGCACCACCGCGTTTAACCCCCAGGCTAATGGTTTATGCGAACGCTTTCACAGGTCATTGAAAGCAGCCCTCAGAGCGTCGCTGACGGATACAAATTGGGTGGACAAACTTCCATGGGTTTTATTGGGGTTGCGTTCTGCACCTAAGGAAGATTTGCATGCTTCCCCGGCTGAATTAGTTTTTGCACAACCTCTCCGTTTGCCGGGGGAATTTCTCCCCGATAACCCCGCACCAAATGGCCCCCCTGCTCAGCCGTGGCAGAGCGACTTGGGAGCAAACACGCTCCCTGGCCCGGTCCATCACAGTTTCCCACACGTTTTTGTGCCAAAGGCTTTAAAAAAATGCAGAGTTTGTTTTTGTTAGACATGATGCTCAGCGTCCAAGTTTGTGGCCATTTTATGACGGACCGTTCAGAGTGCTGGAGACCGGGCAGAAGCATTTTCTGCTAGATTTAGGGGGCAGAAGGGAGTTGATTTGCATAAACAGGCTCAAACCCGCTTTTGTTTTGGCTGATGAGGAAGTGCAGCTTGCGAGGCCCCCCCGCCGTGGCAGGCCGCCGAAAGGACATTCTCCAGAATCTTCACAGAAAGGTGCTAACAGCTTTAATCCACAGATGCAGAGAGATGTTGCAGGGGTAGCAAAGCCAGGTTGCAGCAGATTCGGCAGAAGGTTAAAACCCAGGCAGTTGGTGGATTGATTAGCGATATATGGAGTGTTTTGTGTTTTTCTTTTTTTTTTTATGCCATGCAGGTTTTGCCCTTACTAGACGTTTGGGGGCGGGGGGGGTAGTGTGGGCGACACACATTGTGGGCTCACATTTCCACAGAGATATGACTGCATGCGTATTGGGGGTTTCACGTCTGGAAGGACAAAGGACTCGAATCTGCAGAAGATAACGAGGAGATGTGAGATTGGTCTTTTTGTCCCACAGAAGATGCCCCGGAGGGATTTCCGGTTCATCAAGGAATGAGAGACAATGGTGAAGGTTCAAAGGGATGCTTTGTGACTGTATGTTTACTGAAAACACCATGTGACTTGAGTTCTGATGCTGGAAACATATAAAAGGGTGATGTGATATGATTCTTTCTCTTCTTCCTGCTTTGAGAATGCTAGACAATGTGTTCTGTCAATAAAGCTGAACTTAAGAACTAAACTCAGCCTCATCATTCGAGCACATCCTCTACACATCCATCGATCGATACGTTTTCGATTTGGCTACACAGTTTTTGTGGCCCTGTGTAGCGAAGTGCGACTTCAGGTCGAAAATCCCTGATGCAGTCACTTTTATGCTCCTCCTACATGGAACACAGAAGGAGTGTGTAGGGCCCTCTGGAAAAACCTTTATCCATCCAGCGTATTTTCCCTTCTCAAAGCTAGGACTCTCCCATTCTTTTCGGTGACATCCAGTCCCTCGATTTCCCTTTTCTTCAAGCTTTGTTTTCTTCGCCGGCGGCACGCTGCATGAAGCCATTTTGAAAATCACAAAAACACTGCTTAGGTGCACTTGTGGAGGATCGAAATAAGTGCATGCGGACATGGCGAACTGAAGTTTAAAAGGGTGCTTCATGCAGACAGTCAACTTATATACCCAGCTACAGACAATGCATGCATGGCACATTAGCATCACAGTATACAGCAGGAAAGCATGGACATTTGCATTAGAGTCACACATATCAGGCGCAGGATTACTGGCGCCAGGATTCCTCTCTGTTCCGGAGCCGCAGGATAAAAGAAGGTGCGAGGCGCATCTACATAATGATTAGTCCACACCTCTCACTGTTGTGATAATTGCTCATGCTGAGCGCTCTGCCAGCCCTGTACGCTGTGGGGGTCACACACGAGGTGTTCCTCCACACTCTCAATAATTTTTTTCCCGTATATTTTCTTTTTGGCGTACAGAAATGGCAATACGCCTGTATTTGCTAAAATTGCATTTTCCCCGTATTAAAATACGGCGAAACCGTATCACTTGACAGGTATGCATTAGCTTCAAGGAAAGCCATAACCTTTTTCTGTAATGACCGTCCCTTTTTGAACACAAGGTGAAGTTAATTTTTCTTTTTCATAGCAATTTTTTTCCAAATTCCTTTTTACCACTATTTTCACTTCACCCTTATTCCACATACTCAAGACCTGTAAATATGTAAATATTGCTGTTTCTTCATATATGCAAAATTACCACTGTTCATGCTAATTTGGTTATTTTGTGGGCTATATTAATCATATATTCCATAACCTACATATGTTGAAGCATGTGGAAATGTTTGGTAATTACATATGTAAAGCAACTTCACACCTCTGAAAGGACAAAGGCTCTCAACCGCCAAGTGAAGAACAAAGACGTTCCCAGACACTGCGGTGGAGACCGGAGGAGCTACCCTCACCCCCTGGGCGAGGAGAGGAAATACCAAGACAATGGGGGGATTAAGATAATGAGGGATGTCAGCCTTTGTTATGCATGTCTTTTGTTATGTGCAAGTATAAAGTCAGTGAGCCGGAGATATTCGGTCTCTTTTCCTTCTGCCACCTCTGCACTGAATGAGACTTGTTAGGAGAGCTGATAAATAAACTTTGGTTTATATATCAAATCGCCTCATCATTTCAAGCTCTTCTACACTGGTGACCCCTGACGCGAGTATGGACCTGAGGCGTTCCCACGCAATCGACTCATCCGTGGCGACCCAGGCAGACGCCAGCGCCCACACAGACAGGGGAACAGATGGACGTCTTTCCCCCCCGGCAGAAGGGATTGAGATGGCTCAACCGAGCACCAGCACCGCTGTGAGAGCCGAAGCAAGGCACTCTCACCCTGCGGACACAGCAGTGATGGTATACACGAATGCCGTCGCTGTCAAGCTGCCAGACTTCTGGCAAGAAGACCCCGCCTCGTGGTTTCAGCAAGCTGAAGCCCAGTTTGCACTGGCGGGCATCACGGCTGATGATACGAAATTCTATCATATCGTCTCCAAACTCAACGCCGCCACTTCGAGGTGTGTGCGGAGCATGATCCAGCGGCCGCCGGCCCAAGACAAGTATGAAATACTGAAAGCAACCATCATGGCAAATTACGTCCCCTCAGCTGAAGAGAGAGCCAAGAAGATCCTGGCGGTCTACGGCCACAGAGGGTGCAAGCCTAAAGCCCTCATGGAGGATTTGCTGCAGCTTAAAGATGAAGACAACGACAACTTCCTCCTCCAATTCATATTCCTCAGCACGCTGCCGCCACACATGAGAGGGACACTCGCCAACATGAGATGCAGCACCCAGCAAGACTTCCGCGTGCTCGCCAAGGAAGCTCAACGGCTCGTCAACACCTGCAAGGAGCTGACACCCACAGCAGCATCCACAGACCTCAACACTGATGCCCAGAACCACGAAGAGCCACAACCCACTGAGCAGAACCAGCCCGCGGTGACAGCGACACGGCCAAAACGTAACAGACGGAGCGACGTCTGTTATTATCACCACCGTTTCGCCGAGAAGGCTCACAAATGTGTTCCCCCCTGCAAATTTAAACACCAAAGCCGAGAGCCGTTAACGGCAGCGGTTCTCGGCGAGAAGAATAAGCTGTTGTATGTGACGGATGGACACACCGGCAAGCAGTTCCTCATCGACACAGGAGCTCAGCTGAGTTTCGTCACGCCCTCCCACGCAGATCGAGCCATGGGCACCCGGGGCAACGGAGCGGTGGCAGCCAATGGCTCTAACATCGACACTTTCGGCGAAAAGAGCCTGCACCTCCACATCCACGGCCGCAGCTACAGATGGACATTTGTTGTAGCTGTGGTGAGGTTTAACTTGTTAGGCGCAGATTTTTTGTGTGCACATGGGTTATTAGTGGATCTAGCAAATAGGCGCTTGGTTAATGCACTGTCCTTTGCTTCTATTCCATGCTCAGCTCGAGTTTCTCCACCACCTGTGCAGGCTAACGTCACCACGGCAGGAGGTAAGTTTGAGCAACTCCTCACCCAATTTCCAGCACTCACAATTCCCAAATTCTCAGCCACTGTGGCTAAACACGGGGTTGAACACTTTATTCCCACAACGGGCCCACCCGTATTTGCCAAAGCTCGCCGCTTAGACGCAGCCAAGCTCAACATAGCACGGGACGAGTTTACGACCCTTGAAAAATTGGGCATTGTTAGACGTTCGAAGAGCCCTTGGGCCTCACCACTTCACATGGTTCCGAAATCCGACGGTTCTTGGAGGCCGTGCGGAGATTACCGCAGATTAAACAATGCTACAGCGCATGACCGCTACCCAATTCCTCACATTCAAGATTTTTCACTACATCTGGCGGGTGCGCGCATTTTTTCAAAAATAGACTTAGTCTGCGGTTATCATCAAGTCCCAGTCCGAGCGGAGGACATTCCTAAAACAGCTGTAATAACCCCTTTCGGCCTTTTTGAATTTCTGCGAATGCCTTTCGGCCTCAAAGGCGCTGCTCAAACTTTTCAGCGAATGATGGACGCGGTCTTACGCGACCTTCCTTTTGTCTTCGTCTACCTCGACGACATGCTGGTAGCCAGCTCGTCTGAGGAAGAACACGAGCAGCACCTCACTACGGTTTTTCAGAGGCTAGAAGAGCACGGGCTAATAATCAGTCCAGCCAAATGCAAATTCAGCGTGTCACAAATTGATTTTTTAGGACACAAAGTCTCTCCGAAGGGGGCAGTTCCACTTCCAGACAAAGTTCACGCGATAAAAAGTTTCCCACAGCCACAGACGGTCAAATCGCTACAAGAATTTTTAGGAATGGTTAATTTTTACAACCGTTTCCTCCCCCACGCAGCTCAGCTCATGCAGCCCTTATATGACGCGCTCAGAAAACAGAAAGCTTCCAACGCGGTCGAATGGACCCCGGAGCGCGAACACGCCTTCGCGGAAGTAAAGAGCGCTCTAGCTAACGCCACGTTGTTAGTTCACCCAGATCCCTCGGCCCGCATCGCGCTAACCACAGATACTTCGGACCTGGCTATAGGGGCAGTTGTAGAACAGCATGTCAGCGGGATCTGGCAACCTTTAGCATTCTTTAGCAAATCGCTAAACCAAACTGAGCGTAAATACAGCACTTTTGACGGGGAGCTGCTAGCGCTTCATTTATCCATCCGCCACTTCCAGTTCTGGTTAGAAGGGCGGAGTTTCACGGCTTTTGTAGACCATAAACCGCTCACCTTTGCTATGGCTAAAATTTCAGAACCATGGTCAGGCAGGCAACAAAGACAGCTGGCTGTGATTTCAGAGTTCACCACAGACATTCGACACGTGGCAGGCAAACTTAACGTGGTAGCAGACTGCCTCTCTCGCGCTGTGACATCACCAGAGTGCGAGGAGACAGATTATACTGCCTCAGCAGCAGAACTCTTCACTAACGCAGACACATACGCAGCACCTATCCATGCAGGGATAGATTATGCAGCCATGGCAGAGGAACAAAGCAGTGACGCGGATGTGCGCGCACTCCTGTCTGGACCAACAGGGTTAAGGCTGGAGAAAAAGGGTTTACGCGACGGCGTGCCCCCCCTAATATGCGATGTTTCAACCGGCCGACCTCGCCCGTTAGTACCAGCTACATGGCGCCGCCGTATTTTCGACGCAGTTCACTCCCTCGCGCACCCAGGTGTGCGCGCCTCGGTTAAAATGGTCGCCGAAAAGTTTGTGTGGCCAGGCCTGCGCAAAAACGTAAAAGAATGGGCAAAAACTTGCATTTCTTGTCAGCGCGCCAAAATACACAGACACACAAAAGCCCCTCTGGAGCCTTTTCCAATCCCTGCTAGAAGGTTCGACCACGTTCATTTCGACCTCGTGGGACCACTACCTTCCTCCCAGGGTTTCACACACCTGTTAACAATGATAGACCGCACCACACGCTGGCCAGAGGCAGTCCCTCTAGCGGCAACCACAGCAGAGGAAGTCGCTCGCGTCTTTTTGACAAGCTGGGTAGCACGTTTCGGCGTCCCATCGGACATCACATCAGATAGGGGGCCTCAATTTGTCTCAGAGCTTTGGTCAGCCATGTCCAGCAGCTTAGGGGCAACAATTCACCGCACCACCGCTTATCACCCTCAGGCTAATGGGTTATGCGAGCGCTTTCACAGGTCTTTAAAGGCTGCCCTCAGAGCCTCACTAACGGATACAAATTGGGTAAATAAACTTCCCTGGGTTTTATTGGGGTTGCGTGCTGCGCCTAAAGAGGATCTAGACGCCTCTCCGGCAGAATTAGTTTTTGCACAGCCTCTCAGGCTCCCAGGTGAATTTTTACCAGAGAACCCAGAGCCAGGGCATCTTCCAGTCCCAAGGTTTTTAGGCAGCAACGGACCGAACTCTCTCCCCGGTCCAGCTCATCACTCCTTTCCACGGGTTTTTGTCCCTCAAGCTTTAAAAAACGCCAAGTTCGTTTTTGTTAGGCATGAAGCTTTAAAACCAACTTTCCGCCCAGCATACGATGGGCCATTCAGAGTGCTGGAACATGGTGATAAACACTTTGTGCTTGATTTTGGGGATAGAAAAGAAACAGTCAGCATTGACAGACTTAAACCTGCCTTCTTGTTGAAAGACGAGCCTGCACAGTTGGCGAGAGCACCTCGGCGGGGTAGACCCCCCAAGAGAAAAGACTCAGCCCCCCTGCAGGGAACAATTAACCACTCTCCTTCCCACGCTGCAGATTCCTCACAAGAAGGTCCCAGCAGGATGCTTAAACGAACCCACAGCAGTTTTGGGAGAAGATTAAAACCCAGACAGCACAGGGACTGATGCAAACCACTCCACAATTGTTCACTAATTGTGCTGCAACAGTTTAGGACTGACTTATGATTTTACTATGCTGTTATGATTACCACTGAACTCTCTTAGGGGCATGGCTGCTGGAAAGTTTCTTCTGTGGCAAGAGCTGTAACACTTAGTATGTCATAGTAATTATCTTAGACTGTGAACCTTTCTGTTGTCCTTTCTTAGTCGTTTGGGGGGGCTGTGGGCTATATTAATCATATATTCCATAACCTACATATGTTGAAGCATGTGGAAATGTTTGGTAATTACATATGTAAAGCAACTTCACACCTCTGAAAGGACAAAGGCTCTCAACCGCCAAGTGAAGAACAAAGACGTTCCCAGACACTGCGGTGGAGACCGGAGGAGCTACCCTCACCCCCTGGGCGAGGAGAGGAAATACCAAGACAATGGGGGGATTAAGATAATGAGGGATGTCAGCCTTTGTTATGCATGTCTTTTGTTATGTGCAAGTATAAAGTCAGTGAGCCGGAGATATTCGGTCTCTTTTCCTTCTGCCACCTCTGCACTGAATGAGACTTGTTAGGAGAGCTGATAAATAAACTTTGGTTTATATATCAAATCGCCTCATCATTTCAAGCTCTTCTACAATTTTCCCATTCTACAAGCTATACAGATGTCTATTGTCATTTTGGGTTTTTCTGTAATAAAATTACTAACCTCTTCATCGGTGTCCTCTCTGTTAAGATTTTAAGAATCACAGTGTCAAGAACTGATGCCCAGATTATGAGACTGATCAAATATTGTCAATTGAATTATTAACTAAGGCTTAACTTACCAATTCCCAAATTCTTAAGTCTTTGTTCATAAGAGTCTCCATCTCTACAAAACGTGGATGGTGCCCCAACTAGTGTTACAAATGAGGTAATGCAAGCATTATTAATAATTATTAATTCCAGTTATTAATTAATAGTAATCATATATACATATCAGTGGTGTCCCCAACACCTGATAATGCTACATATTTCTGGTGCAGCCCGTATGAAGCCTGGTCATTCTTATTCTGGACATAGAAATCACCTATGTAACTTTTTATCTGCTTTCTGTGAGCTGACTGCTTGACTTTACTGTGTCTTCCAAACTAGAGCTGTTCTCCTATTGTTCCAAACACATGGTCATAGGATGCCATTTTGTATCCGTGGTGACGACCCGGAAGTTACTGGCAGCCATCTTAGCATTGGTCACGTGTTTGTAGTTCTATGGCGATCCTTTTGTAGTTCTCTGAGTAAATGCATGCAAAAGAAAAACGCAGTCACTTGAAGAGGATGATAAAATAAAGGCAGCGTTGGATTTTTAAATAGCTTTATTATCAACTCGGCTCCAGCCCATAGTGTGAGCAGGCTGAAGCCTCGTTCCTCCAGCTCTCAGAGAAGAGACAGTGTGTGTCTCGCAACAGGTGCAAAATCAGAATGAGTGAATGAGAGGCAGATTTACAGCACAGTGCAGCTTATATACTCAACTCAAACAATAGATCAAAGACATTCACAGCAGTCAATCTGGGCATTTGCATATCAGGGGTACAGACAGGATGCATGAACACAATGCATGGATGACACTTTAACCTCATAGCTGTAAACGCAGCATGCAGCGGAAAAAAACCCAGGAGTGCGAGCTGACTGTCTCTGTGTTCTGTCTCTGTGTTGTGGGGGTTGAATTCAAACCGCTACACTGCTCCCCCCCAGAGGGCACAGTAGGGGACTGTGACCTCGATGTTGCAGTTTGGCCAGCGAGCAGGGAAAAGCTCTGTGCAGGAGGAGGGGGAGGGGGGTTGCAAATGCTGACCGGGCGCAGGAAAATCGTTCGAGTCGCGCCAAAAGTGTTTGCTGCTCCGCGATGTCCCGTCTGAACATGCGGAGATAAGAAGAAGAAAAAAAATTAGTCTCTGACTCCTCTCGTGGCCATGAAGAAAAGCAGGAGCGGCGGCAAGAAAAAAAATAAAAGCAGAGGGACTGGCGTGTAGACTTTAGGGCAGACGTAACCCTAACCTCGGAAACCGCAGACAGCTGAATTCCCCTTGTGTGCCGTGGCTAAGACCATAAAATCCAGTGAGCAAGCTGCGGGCCTCAGGTGTACCAGCAAGCCTGAAGGGCCAGTGTGCAGCAGAAGGAAGGCGGTCGGAAAAGCCGTATTAGTCCCGTGCGTGGTGCACCATCCTCGTCACCCCCGGTGCGCGTGCCGGGTCTCCGTGCGTGGGTGGGCCCGCTGGAGAGGAAATCAGGGTCGGAAACTTGGAGATCGGCGCAGTGTGCGCCGAAAAACATCTCTGACGAGCCGTGGCTGCAGATTAGTCATGGTGCGTTCAGGTCCACGTGTGCTCCGTCGGCCATGGGAGTCGCCCACCTGTGCTCTGATGTGGAGGAGCTGCGCGGCCGGTCCCGCGTGGGTGTGCCGATCTCGGCGAGGGCGCGCCATGACGTTCTCTGCCGCTTACCCGGTCTTGGTTGATGTTCTGAGAGCGGCTCGCCCGCCGTGGGCTCTGCGTTGAGGTCTCCCTGAGGCCGCAGGGAGGGAAGACCAGTCAGGCCGCTGTGACGGAGCATTCATGCCCGGGTGCTGCGTTCACTGGCCGCTCGTTTTCTTCAGTCTCGGGTCGCCAGCGTGGCTGTTCAGATCAGAAGGTTGTGTTTGCACAAAACGTGTGCATTCCGGGGTCACCAGTGAAGAGGATAATAAAATAAAGGCAGCGTTGGATTTTTAAATAGCTTTATTATCACCCGCCTTCATCAGAACTCAGCTCCAGCCCATAGTGTGAGCAGGCTGAAGCCTCGTTCCTCCAGCTCTCAGAGAAGAGACAGTGTGTGTGTCTCGCAGCAGATGCAAAATCAGAATGAGTGAATGAGAGGCAGATTTACAGCACAGTGCAGCTTATATACTCAACTCAAACAATAGATCAAAGACATTCACAGCAGTCAATCTGGGCATTTGCATATCAGAGGGACAGACAGGATGCATGAACACAATGCATGGATGACACTTTAACCTTATAGCTGTAAACGCAGCATGCAGCGGAAAAAACCCAGGAGTGCGAGCTGACTGTCTCTGTGTTCTGTCTCTGTGTTGTGGGGGTTGAATTCAAACCACTACATCACTGAACGTTTGTATTTAATTGCACACTAATTATTTTAAAGCCTTTAAGACACAATCTGCATGTTCCAAACGTGTTCTTGCTAAGTGGGACATTCTGTTGCGGTAAACCGACGAAGCTTGTCATTGTGGCAACCTGGGGAGAGCCTAATTGTATACCATCTTAGACAGGAACAAAGAGCGGGGGTTCCCTAGTAAGATAACAGGGAGGTGTTAAGGATGAGTGGGTTGATTGCGATTGGATGAGAAGATCATCTTTTGTGTGTGAGAAGATTCTAGAAGAATGTCATGGTATTTAAGAGAAGAGCTTCTACTTGAATGTCATTCTTACTATGCTTGAGAATGTGAGAGTGTGTAATAAAGCGTCTGAAACAAATCTGCCTCTTCATTTACACGCTCCACACTGGTGACCCAAGACGTATCATGGAACACCGTTCAGGATCCCCGGAGCCGACCTCGACGGGAACCTCCACCCACGCATGTGCGGTCGCAGTCAAGCTACCGGATTTCTGGCATAACAATCCGCTCTCTTGGTTCCACCTCGTCGAGGCGCAGTTCGCCCTCCGGGGAATAACGGCAGATGACACCAAGTTCCACTATGTGGTCGCAGTGCTCGACGCCCGCACAGCTCAGCACGTAGCGAGCCTGCTCGATCAGCCACCAACTGGCAACAAGTACGAGGCGCTAAAGGCTGCGCTCATCCAGCACTTCACTCTCTCGGATGGTGAGAGAGCAGAGAGGCTCCTGACGCAGACCGAGTTGGGAGATGGGTTGGCAATAGACCTTATGGACAAGATGCTGACGTTGAGGGGCACGGACGACGACCACTTTCTTTTTACCCACCTCTTCCTCCGGAAACTTCCGACAGTGGCGAGAGCGGCCCTGGCCAATTCGCTGTTGCTGGGCGAGCGGGACTTTCATGCGCAAGCCCGGGAGGCAGACCAGATCATCATCGCCACCAGGGTGTTTACGACCATCATGGCAGCGACGGAGCTCAGCGAGACGACCAGAGGAGGCGAGGAGCCACCGACAGCAGCAGCAGCGGGGGCCAAGGAGCGCAGGAGGGAGGGAGGGAGACATACTTTGTTTCTACCACCGCCACTTCAGAGAGAAGGCACGCAGATGTACACCACCTTGCCAGTTCAAGCGCTCGGGAAACGCCAAGACCGGGGGTCGGTAGCAGCCGCGACCCTCGGGGAGGAGAACAAGCTGCTCTACCTGACGGACGCACGCTTGGGGAGGCATTTCCTCGTGGACACCGGCGCCCAGAAGAGTTTCATCCGGCCGACCTACGCTGACCGGCTGGCAGGATCTAGCGGCCCCGAGATGGCGGTAGCGAACGGCTCGGAGATTAAGACCTTTGGTGAAAAGTCTCTACTATTGTCTCTACACGGCCGTACATATGAGTGGACTTTTGTCATGGCAGCATTGGATTATCATATACTGGGGGCTGATTTTCTGTGTGCACATAATTTACTGGTTGATCTTGCTAACAGGCGCCTAGTTAATGCACTGTCTTTCGACTCTCTCCCCTGTATAGCTTGAGTGACCCGGCTGACAGCACAAGCCAACGTCACAGCAGCAGGCGGTAAGTTCCACACACTGCTCACCCAGTTCCCAGCACTCACAGTCCCGACGTTTTCGGCAGCCATCGCTAAACACGGGGTGGAGCATTTTATCACACCACCGGGCCACCCGTTTTTGCATGACCTCGGCGCTTGGACGCAGCTAAACTGGCCATAGCGCGCGAGGAGTTCGCCAATCTGGAAAGGTTGGGCATCATCAGGCGCTCAAACAGCCCATGGGCATCCCCGCTACACATGGTCCCTAAAGCTGAGGGCTCGTGGCGACCGTGCAGAGATTTTCGCAGGTTGAACAACGCCACAGCGCACGATCGCTACCCATTTCCCCACATACAGGATTTTTCCGTTCACCTCGCCGGGGCGTGCATTTTTTCCAAGATAGATCTGGTCCGTGGTTACCACCAAGTCCCAGTGCGCGCTGAGGACATACCCAAAACAGCGGTAACAACTCCGTTCGGTTTATTCGAGTTTTTGTGCATGCCATTCGGGTTGAAAGGAGCGGCACAGACGTTCCAACGCATGATGGATGCAGTGCTGTGCGATCTCTCGTTCGTGTTCGTCTACCTGGACGATATCCTGGTAGCCAGCGCGTCCGAAGACGAACACAAAACCCACCTCATGACAGTTTTCCGGAGGTTGGAAGAGCATGGGTTAATAATCAATCCAGCGAAATGTCAGTTCGGAGTGACGGATATTGATTTTTTGGGGCACCGCGTCTCTCCCGAAGGAGCGATCCCGCTGCCTGACAAGATGCGTGCAGTGGCGGATTTTCCCCGGCCGCAAACGGTCAGGGCACTACAAGAATTTTTGGGAATGGTAAACTTTTATAACCGTTTCCTTCCCCGCGCAGCGGAGCTCATGCAACCATTGTACGCCGCGCTCAAAAAACAGAAACCCGTGGATAGGGTCGAATGGACCCCGGAGCGAGAGCGGGCGTTCTCGGAAGTCAAAGCAGCCCTGGCAAACGCTGCATTGCTGGCACATCCAGACCCAATGGCCCGCATAGCGCTCACCACTGATACTTCAGATGTGGCCATAGGGGCGGTCGTGGAGCAGCGCGTAGCCGGGGCTTGGCAGCTGCTCGCCTTTTTCAGCAGGACTTTGCGCAACAGTGAACGTAAATACAACGCGTTCGACAGGGAGTTGCTGGCTCTCCACCTGGCCATTCGCCACTTCCAGTTCTGGCTGGAAGGGCGCAGTTTCACCGCGTTCGTTGACCACAAGCTGCTAACATTCGCGATGGCCAAGGTTTCAGAACCGTGGTTGGGCCGGCAGCAGAGACAGCTGGCCGCGATCTCAGAGTTTACTACCGATATTCAGCATGTGTCGGGTAAACTGAATGTAGTGGTAGACCGCGCCGTGGCGGCCCCGGTCTGCGTGGGGATAGATTACGTAGCCATGGCCGCAGAGCAGGTTAGTGACGCGGACGTGCGCGCACTCCAGTCTGGACCAACAGAGTTAAGGCTGGAGAGCAGGGTGCTGCAAGACGGCATGCCCCCCCTAATCTGCGATGTCTCCACGGGTCGCCTGCGTCCCGTGGTCCCGGCCGCGTGGCGCCGCCGCATGTTTGATTCGATTCATTCTTTGGCGCACCCAGGAATGCGCGCGTCGGTCAAAATGGTAGGGGAGAAATTCGTGTGGCCGAGCCTTTGCAAACAAGTAAAAGAGTGGGCGGCAGCCTGCTTGGCGTGCCAACGAGCCAAAGTACACAGACACACGAAGGCTCCTTTGGAGCCGTTTCATATTCCAGCTAAGAGGTTCGACCATGTTCACGTGGACCTTGTGGGCCCCCTCCCGCCATCACAGGGGTGCACGCACCTCCTGACAATGGTGGACCGCACCACGCACTGGCCGGAAGCGGTTCCGCTGGCGGCAACCACGTCCGAGGAGATGGCGCGCGCTTTTTTAACAGCATGGGTAGCACGTTTTGGAGTCCCGTCGGACATTACGTCCGACAGAGGCCCTCAATTTGTTTCCGAACTCTGGTCAGCGATGGCCCGCAGCCTGGGTATTACAATTCACCGCACAACCGCGTACAACCCACAGGCTAATGGGTTATGCAAACGTTTTCATAGATCATTGAAAGCGGCTCTCAGGGCTTCATTGATGGATGCAAATTGGGTAGACAGGCTACCGTGGGTTTTATTGGGGTTGCGCTGCGCGCCTAAAGAGGGTCTGGAAGCTTCCCCAGCAGAACTCGTTTTTGCACAACCACTCTGGCTGCCCGGGGAGTTTCTGCCAGATAATCCTGCACCGGGCACCTGCCCGTCTCAGCTTTTGCAGCGTAGCGCAGACACAGGCACACTGCCGGGCCCTGCCCACCACAGTTTTCCGCGCGTTTTTGTGCCTAAAACTTTGAAGAACGCGGAGTTCGTTTTTGTCAGACACGACGCCCACTGCCCTCCACTGCGCCCACCCTATGATGGACCGTTCAGAGTGCTGGAAACAGGGGATAAGCATTTTTTGCTAGACTTGTGGGGTAGGAGGGAAAAAATTGGCATAGACAGACTCAAACCTGCTTTCGTTGTGGCGGACGAGCAAGTGCTGTTGGCGAGGGCCCCTCGGCGTGAAAGACCCCCACGGGGAGCTCCCCAGAGAGACGATTCCTCGGAGCACCCACACGGACAGACAGAAAGGTTTTCCCCCCAAACAACAGCCCCCCAAAGGCAGGGCAGCGCCACGGAGGCGGTGAATTCTGGTTACAGCAGATACGGGAGAAGACTGAAGCCCAAGCAGCATGTGGACTGATGTTAATGGTTCTATCACAGCATGTGGACTGTTATCCTTTTGTCCTATCTAAGTTGCTGGGGGGGGGGGGGGGCAACCTGGGGAGAATCAGAATCAGAATCAGATTTATTGCCATTGTTCATGTAATACACAAACTAGGAATTTGTCTCGGTGCCATGCTGCAACATTAAAAACATGATGAGATAAAGAGATAAACTAAAAAACTAAAAGACTAAAAACATGCAATAAGTGTAGAATAATAAGTAATAATAATAATAATAATAATGAGTAATACTAGTCAAGGCAGTTTTAAATAAATTAGCAAGAAGCAGATAATATGGGGTACCACAGCGCAGTCGATAATGCAACAGAAAAACAGTGATGAACGACATGAGCTGCTGTATATAGTGCACAGAGTCAATAAGTCACTTAATGTTCAGCAGTCTGATGGCAGAGGGGAAAAAGCTGTTCATGTGCCGGGAGGTTTTAGTCTGAATGGACCGAAGTCTTCTACCTGAGGGGAGGGGGGCAAACAGTACGTGACCAGGGTGTGAAGGATCGGCTATGATCCGGCCTGCACGCCTCCGGGTCCTGGAGATGTACAGGTCCTGGAGAGATGGGAGCTTGCAGCCGATCACCTTCTCAGCAGTGCGCACGACGCACTGCAGCCTTAGTCTGTCCCTGGCAGTGGCTCACGTCCACAACCCAGTGGCTCCTCCATAACCGTACCACACGGTTATGGAGGAGGTGAGGATGGACTCGATGATGGCCGTGTAGAACTGCACTAACATCTTGGTGGGTAGCTTGAGCTTCCTCAGCTGCCGCAGAAAAAACATCCTCTGCTGGGCCTTTTTGATGAGGGAGCTGATGGTTGGCTCCCATTTGAGGTCCCGGGTGATGGTGGTGCCCAAGAAGCGGAAGGAATCTGCAATGGTGATGGGAGAGCCTGTGATGGTGAGGGGGGGGGCAGGGGGATTGTGACTTTCCTGAAGTCCACAATCATCTCCGCTGTCTTCAGAGCGTTCAGCTGCAGGTTGTTGTGGCTGCACCAGGACACCAGCTGGGCCACCTCTTTCCTGTAGACGGACTCGTCGCCGTTGGAGATGAGCCCGATGAGGGTGGTGTCGTCCGCAAACTTGATCAGCTTAACAGACTGGTGGGAGGAGGTGCATGAGTTGGTATAAAGGGAGAAGAGTAGGGGGGAAAGTACACAGCCCTGGGGTGATCCGATGCTGATGCTAACAGAGTCCGAGACAGACTTCCCCAGCCGCACATGCTGCCTCCGGTCCGTCAGGAAGTCGGAGAGCCTAATTGTATACCATCTTAGACAGGAACAAAGAGCGGGGGTTCCCTAGTAAGATAACAGGGAGGTGTTAAGAATGAGTAGGTTGATTGCGATTGGACGAGAAGATCATCTTTTGTGTGTGAGAAGATTCTAGAAGAATGTCATGGTATTTAAGAGAAGAGCTTCTACTTGAATATCATTCTTACTATGCTTGAGAATGTAAGAGTGTGTAATAAAGCATCTGAAACAAATCTGCCTCTTCATTTACATGCTCCACATCATAATAAATAAATAGTGAAGATTTGTTAGTTAGATATTACACAAAGTGCTTTCACACTCAAGCTACTGTATACACATACATTCACACACACACACACACACACACCCAAAAAGTGTGGTGATCTGAGCGCTGATCCCATCCGCGCTTGGCTTACTCAGTATTTCCCCTTTTCCGCTGTGGCGGTTCGTTTTAACCCCACAACAGACTAAGGACACTCAGCCCTCTTTTCTCTGTTTTCCTGCTACACTACTGAGAAGCAATGTGCCATTCATGTATTTGTGATGCAAACATGCATGTGTTGTGATGTAATGCGCCATTCTGTATAGTGTGCATATGGCTTGTCCTTACTATGCTTTTTCTGAGCATCTTAGATGTGCTTTGGTGTATTAATGTCTACAGGTAGACGAGTTTCTTCTGTCTCACCTATGTGATGTTAATCGATGCCTTTCATCCTTTGTATTCATGCATTTTGCCCTTACTGTGACCTAGAGACTCAGATCAATATGTAGATGTGCTTGTTAGCCTCTTTGTCTGACACTTGGAGGTCTAGCTAATCTGCCCATTGTGATGTATGTCTTACAAATGCAAATACCTCCTGCCTGTTCTGTTGTCCCTTTGATCATTCTAAACTGTGGGGTACGTCTCTTTGATGTATTGTTATGATCAAGTATTTAAGGTGCAACTCTGTAACGCAATCTCTCTCTTACTCTCTCAATCTGACTTCAACCCTGCTGCAGGACACAGATTTTGTGTCCCCTCTTCACTGAGAGCCTGAGGAATTCGGCTTCAGCCTGCTCACGCTATGGCTGGAGCCGAGTTCCCGTGAAGGCGACATGATTAATAAAATCTGCTTAAAACCACAGCACTGCTGCTTATTTTTTCATTGCCGCCTCACTGGTGACCCCTCGAACACGCACACGTTTTGTGCGAAAGCAACCTTCCGAGCTGGACAGCCACACAGCTGCGTTGGTGGCCCCTTGAAGACGCACACGTTTTGTGCAACGCAGCCTTCTGTTTTGGATGGCCACGCTGGCGAACCGACGCTGAAAAAAACGAGCGGCCAGCGAACGCAACACCCGGGCATGAATGCTCCGTCGCCTGAGATCTGCACAACCACGCTGGACCGGCCGCTCCCACTGAGAGCGCACGCACCTCGTCCTCTCTCCACGACGGCAACCTCCAGGGCCGACGGGGAGCGCAGCGCGTGGAACTGAACGCACCATGGCCGCACGAGCGACAACGATCGTCTCCTCCCTCTCACCGCTCCAACGCAGCTGCACGAGCCCGGGGCACAAAGATCGTCTATTCCCTCCCGCCGCTCCAACGCCTCTGCACGGGCCTGAGGGACTAAAGATCGTCTATTTCCTCTCAACGCTCCAACGCACCATGGCCAAATCTACAGCAACAGCTCAACCTGGATTTTATTGGCGCCGTCTGCGCTGATCTCCGCCAAGTTTCTGCACCCTGACTCACCACTCCAGCGGCCCACCCACGCACTGAACCCCCGCGCACGCACCGGGGAGTTACAAGGACGGCGCATCACGCATGGGACAAGTAACGGCTCCACAGACTGCCTTCCTCCTTCGCCGCTGCCTTTCAGGGCTGCTCGCTCACCTGAGGTACGCATACAGCATACTGGAAGGATTTGTTAACAGTCTCAGCCACGCCACAGACCGCCATCGTCCTCCGCCGCTGCCCTCAGAACCTTCAGGGTTGCTCGTTCACCTGAAGCAAGCACGCAGCTCGCCACTGGATTTTTTAATGGTCTTAGCCACGGCACAACGGGATTTCAGCCGTCAGCTGTTCCCGGGAGCTTTGGGGTTGCTTCAGCACCCAAAACCAACAGTCCCCCTGCTTTGTTTACTTTCTCTCTTACAGCCGCTCCTGCTTTTCTTCATGGCCACGAGAGGAGTCAGAGACTAATTTTTCTTCTTGTGGACCGCTGCACGTTCAACGGGACCAGCCCTTCGACATTGCGGACCCACAAGCAATTTTTGCGCGGCTCAGGACGATTTCACAGCTCCTGCCGGCACTTACTACCCCTCCCCTCCCTCCCCCTCCGCCTGCAGCGAGCTTCTCCCACAGCTCGCTCACACAGATGGATTATCGAGGTCGCGACCCCCTGCCGCGTCCTCTGGGGGGGAGCGTGTGTGGCGGTTCGTTTTAACCCCACAACAGACTAAGGACACTCAGCCCTCTTTTCTCTGTTTTCCTGCTACACTACTGAGAAGCAATGTGCCATTCATGTATTTGTGATGCAAACATGCATGTGTTGTGATGTAATGCGCCATTCTGTATAGTGTGCATATGGCTTGTCCTTACTATGCTTTTTCTGAGCATCTTAGATGTGCTTTGGTGTATTAATGTCTACAGGTAGATGAGTTTCTTCTGTCTCACCTATGTGATGTTAATCGATGCCTTTCATCCTTTGTATTCATGCATTTTGCCCTTACTGTGACCTAGAGACTCAGATCAATATGTAGATGTGCTTGTTAGCCTCTTTGTCTGACACTTGGAGCGAGGTCTAGCTAATCTGCCCATTGTGATGTATGTCTTACAAATGCAAATACCTCCTGCCTGTTCTGTTGTCCCTTTGATCATTCTAAACTGTGGGGTACGTCTCTTTGATGTATTGTTATGATCAAGTATTTAAGGTGCAACTCTGTAACGCAATCTCTCTCTTACTCTCTCAATCTGACTTCAACCCTGCTGCAGGACACAGATTTTGTGTCCCCTCTTCACTGAGAGCCTGAGGAATTCGGCTTCAGCCTGCTCACGCTATGGCTGGAGCCGAGTTCCCGTGAAGGCGACATGATTAATAAAATCTGCTTAAAACCACAGCACTGCTGCTTATTTTTTCATTGCCGCCTCACCGCCATATTATTCCAGGGTTTGTTATTAGGACCGTTCAGGGGCTCTTATTGTGACAGCGTCACGGCCGCACTTCCAGCTGTCAAAGCCGAGCCGGCGTCATGACAGCTGTTTGTCATTTTCTTTAATTACTTTACCTCTTTTCTGATTAGTTTATGCTCTGTATTTAAGGGAGCAGCTGAGGCTCACTCCTCGCTGCGACCTACACAATCTTTCACCTTCATGTCAATGGACTGGAGCTCCTATCCCCAACTCCAGTCTTCCCCTGTGTCTTGGATTCTTTGCTGCTCGCCTTCGTAAGTGTTTTGTACTCAGCGTAGTTTCCGTCCTCGCTGCACCTCCTCATTTGTCTTCAGTGTTTATTGTTTTGTGCGTTAGTGAATTATGGGTTTTTGCCCCACATGGCTGTTTATTTTGTCATTTTATCCTTTTGTATAATAAACAAGCAAACTTACTGATTGGCATCTGGCATCTCATTAATGCCCTGCAAGGGGCATTCATAACAGTAGGTCACAGCCAAACAAGACGGCAGCCACAGTAAGTTTGTTTTGGGCTTAAGTTTTCCCCTTTTCGGGTGCCAGTGTGCTTTGGGAGATGGCATCGTCAAGAACTGGCTATTCCTTGGACTTACACTACCGTTCATGTATGTAGCTGTTAATGTAGCTGTTAATGTATGTCTCTCTCCGGTAATGAATTTCAACATTGCAGTAGTGTACAACCCACCGTCACACAACTCTTCCTTTTATAATGAATTAAGTGATCTGGTTAAACAACTTGAGAAGAACAGAGAAACAATAATTCATGGTGACTTTAATATCAACTGGTCTGATAAAAAAAGACAAACAAAAACTGAAAAGCCTCATGACTAAATTTAATTACCAGCAAATCATCAAAGGACCCACCAGGATAACCAAACAATCCAGAACACTTATTGACATGGTATTTACTAATAAACCAGAACGAATAACCAGAACCTATAATCTTGTAACTGGTCTCTCAGATCATAACATGGTTCTTGCTGTCAGGAAACTTACTAAAAAGCGACTACAGTATTTTGGGGGAGTCGATACTGACAAATCAAATTTTATTATCCCCAAATCAAAAAATGAGGAGTTTGAACATTACTTAGAGAATCAAAATTGGGAGCAGCTCATGGCAACATGTGAAGTAGATGATTGTTGTAATTTTATAACTGCAACAATCTCAAAGTCTATAGAAAAATTTTCAAAGCAAATTAAAAGTAGACAACAGAAGATTAGCCTACCATGGTTAAATAATGAAATAAGAAAACTTATGAAGAGGCGAGACTATGCACTGAAAACATCACTAACCTCCAAACTACAAAATGATCACCTTGTGTACAAAAGTTTAAGAAATAAAGTGGTACATGAGCTGCGAAAATCAAAAATATCTTATTACAATAAACTGATAGATCATGCAAAGGGTAACAACAGTTCCCTATGGAGGCATTTAAATAACTTAACTAATAAAAAAAAACGATCAGAAGGGGGTAAAGGAACTTAGAATCAATGGCAAGACCATCAGTGACAAGGCTACTTTGGCAAATGAATTTAATTCACACTTTGTGGGCTCTGTGGAAGACTTAACAAAAATTTTTGTGCTGCCAAATGTGCTCAACAACACAAATTCCATACTCCCAACAGATACTTTTCACATCGATGAGGTAAATGAGAAGTTAATTGCTGGTATTGTTAAAACACTGTCAAACTCAAAAACTAGTGATATCTACAATATGAGCACCTCCTTTCTCAAAATGCACAGCAAAATATTAATCAAACCACTGACTCATCTCATTAATCTCTCCATTAGGTCTAGTACATTTCCATCTGGCTGGAAAAAAGCTGTCGTCATACCAGTTCATAAATCAGGCAGTAAAGACGATATATGCAATTACCGCCCAATCTCTATCTTACCAGTCCTATCTAAGGTTCTTGAAAAAGTTGTAGCTACACAGCTGATAGACTACTTACAAGACAGTCAACTTCTTCATCCACATCAATTTGGTTTTAGACCAGGATACTCAACAGAAACAGCAAATTGTTGCCTTATTGAAAACGTCAAACAGTCCTTGGACAGGGGTAATGTGGTAGGAGCTGTTTTTCTAGATCTCAAAAAGGCTTTCGATACTGTAAACCACAGTTTGCTTTTATCCAAAATGGTATCTTTTAACTTCTCCCCAAATACATTAGAATGGTTTGCATCTTATCTCCAGAATAGAGAACAGTGTGTAAAAGTTCACCAGGATAAATCCTCATTTTTAAACAACCGCATGGGTATCCCACAAGGGTCCATTCTTGGTCCTTTACTTTTCAGCATTTTTATTAATGACTTGCCGTTACACTGCTCAGCTGCAACATGCCAACTTTATGCAGATGATGCAGTTATTTACACAGCTGCCAAGACTCCAGCACAGGCTGCAGATGTACTGTCTACAAGTATGGTTGATGTCCAAGAGTGGCTCCTCAAGAACCATCTATTGCTGAACCTTCAGAAAACAGTCTCAATGTGCTTTTCAATCAAAAAATGTAACCTGCAACATTTTAAAGTTAATATACATGATCATGACATCAGTTTAGCTACAGAATTCAAATACCTTGGCATTGTACTAGATCCTCAACTCAAATTTAATCTTCATATAAAGAAAATTTCAAAAACAGTAAAAAAAAATCTGAACTGCTTTAAATTAATTAGATATTACATACCTTACGAAGCAGCTGCACTGTATATGCATTCTATGGTTTTTTCTCATATATCATACTGTTTGACAGTCTGGGCTCAAGCAGCCCCTTCCACAATAAGACATATAGGTTCATTATATAATCAAACCCTAAAAATCTTGGACAAAAAGCCCATTAGGTGGCATTACTGTAATGTTTTAAAAAAATACAACCTATTGAGTTTTGAGAGCTTCATTGACCTCTGTCTTCTGAAATTAACGTTCAAATGTTTCCATAAATCAGCACCCGAGCCACTTGCTGGTTTCGTCCAAAGACAGGACAGCAGCAGAGCCACCAGGAGTTCTGTTAACAATAACTGTAAAATATTCCACCGCAGAACCACATTTGGACAAACAGCTTTCTCTATAAAGGGCAGTCACATCTGGAACACAATGCCAAATGAAATTAAAATAATAACGGACTTTAAAACATTCACTAAAAAGGTTAAAAACTGGCTGAAAAATAAACAAGAATGTACTCATGTATGAATTATTTGTCTGCAAAGTGAGAGTGAATGAAGGGAAGGAATAAATGTGTTTGTTTATAGTGAGTGACGGAGGGAGGAAGGCCTGAAATAGGCAAATGTGAGTTATGTTATATGTGTTAAATGTGAGTCAGGCTGTTATATTTGTGTATTTATAATATTTATGTTAAAGGTGAGTCAGGCTCTTATATTTGTGTATTTATAATATTTATAATATTTATAATTGTGTATTTATAATTTTTCTGCATTGATGTATGTGGTTATTGTGTATATTTTTTTTTTCCACAATATCTTTATTGAACCTTTTTTTTTTTTTTTAACAAACATGATACAAACAATCAAACACTAACACTAAAGTACTACAAAAAAAAAAAAAAAATGCACTAAAAACACCAACAACCACCAACAAAATCAAATCTTCAACAATGCTCCTCTGTTTAGTCTAGACAATCCAATACATAAGTATACATATTATGTTCACCAGTTTGGAATTTACAAGGTCCACACACATCATTCACCTTCTTCTTCAAGAGTTATGTTTAAATTTTTTACATAATCAATAAAAGGTCTCCATATATTCTCAAACACAATTTCCTTTGATTTCAGTATATATGTTATTCTTTCTAATGGAAGGTTTGTTAACATCTGTCTTAACCACTGAGTCACATCTGGTCTATGAGTCTTTTTCCATAATAGTGCAATACATTTTTTGGCATTAAGCAAACTGAGGTCTATGAATGTTCTTTCACTTTTATTGAAATTATGCTTTTCTGGGTACAGACCCAACAAAACCAGTTTAGGATTCAATATGATTTGTTTTGAGATTATTTTTTCAATTGTTACCCTCACCTCTTCCCAAAACATTCTTATTAATCTACATTCCCATAAACAATGAAATAGGGTTCCTTTACTTTCCATGCATTTTGTGCATGTATCTGGTATATTTTTGTTATATCTATTTAACTCCTCCGGTGTAACATACATCCGCATTAACCATTTGAAATGTATCAATTTAAGGCGTGCATTTATTGATTTGGTTTGAGCTTCTGTACAAGCCAATTCCCATTGTTCCTCTGAAATTTCAATTTGCAGATCTTCTTTCCAGTAGTTTAATCTTTTCAGTGAATTTTCACTTGAAGATAGTGTCAATGAGTTATAAAACTCTGAAATAATACCCTTTCTTTTACTATCTTTCATCATCATTTTTTCCAAGGATGAATAAATAGGTCGAGTGAGAGCTTTATTTTGATTTGATCGAATAAAGTTTCTAAGTTGAAGATATTTAAAAAAATGTGTTCTATTGAGATTAAATTTGATCCTCAGCTCTTCAAAAGACATTATGTTGTCTGCACATGGCAAATATAAATCCTGAATCTTTTGTATCCCTTTTAAATTCCATACTTTAAATACAGCGTCCGCTCTCCCTGGTTTAAAATATTGATTACCCCATATTGGACTAAATTGTGACAATAACTGTGGTTCTTTTAAATAGTTTTTAGCTTCACACCATATTTTGATCATATGCTTTACAAATGGATTTTTAACTTGTTTTTGTAATTTTTTTGCCGAATCTGAGTATATGAATATGGGAAGAGGTAAAGGTAAATTGTATGATTCCATTTCAGTCCAGTGAGGGAGATCATTTGATGAAAAATAATATGTCATAGACCTCAGTTGTGCCGACCAATAATACAACATAAAATTTGGACATTTCAGACCTCCACGATCAAATGGTAAATATAATAAAGACAGACGTAATCTAGCCCTCCTGTTGTTCCATATAAATTCCACTAACTTTTTTTTTATTCTTGAGAATAGATCTAAAGGTGGTGATAAGGGAATGTATTGAAATAAATAAAGTATTTTAGGTAAAATATTACTTTTAAGTATATTGATTCTCCCGATCATCGACATTGGTAGTGACATCCATCTCTGAGTTAACTCACTGATATCTGACATTAAGGCTTCATAGTTGACACTGGCGACTGATTCTAGCTTAGGCATAATTTGGATTCCTAAATATTTAAACTGATTTACAACATTGAATTGATTTACCTCAGGGGCTGGGTAATTTCTCTGGGTCTCATTTAGCATTAATATTGAAGATTTAGTTTTATTTATTTTATATCCTGATATTTCCCCAAAATTCTTTATTAAATTCAACAAGGTTGGAATTGATTTTTTTAGATTTGACATAAACAAAATTATATCATCGGCGTACAGGGAGATTTTATGTTCTGTTGGTCCAACTTTAATTCCATATATTTGTGAATGTAAACGTATCGCTATCGCTAAAGGTTCAATTGCCATAGTAAACAGTAAAGGTGAGAGTGGACAGCCTTGTCGACATCCTCTATTGATTTTTATTGGTTTTGAAATATTGTTATTTGTTAGGATTTCTGCTGTAGCATTATTGTATATTATTTGAACCCATTTTATGAAATTATTTCCAAGTCCAAACCTTTGTAGGACTTCAAAAAGAAAGGGCCATTCAACTCTATCAAAGGCCTTTTCGGCGTCCAATGATAGGAGAGCTGTATCCGGTGCTTCTTTATTAAAATAAATAATATTAAATAGTCTTCTTACATTATGGAAGCCTTGTCTACCCTTTATAAAGCCATTCTGATCTCGATTAATAATATTTGGTAAAATTTCTTGTATTCGTCTTGCTAAAATTTTACAGATTATCTTAAGGTCGGCGTTTAATAGGCTTATTGGTCTCATATTTTCACATTTATTAGAGGGCTTACCTGGTTTTGGCAGCAGTATAATTAAGGCATTATTTATGTATGATGGTAAATTATTATTTTGAAATGCTTCTAAAACCATTTCCAAAAAAGGTTTTATTAATTTATTCTTAAATTTTTTATAAAGGTCAACTGGAAGACCATCTGGTCCTGCACTTTTTCCTGATTTCATATTATCAATGGCTAGCCCAACTTCTTCTTGACTAATTTTAGACTCCAATATCTCCCTGTTTTCATTTGGAATACACGGTATAGATAGTTCGTTCAAAAACCCATTTAGTTTTGTTAAATCAGGTTCATTTTTGGTATCATATAATTTTTCATAGTAATCTCTAAAGGCTCTATTAATTTCTAAAGGATCTATAACTACCTGTCCGTTACTTATAATACTGGTAATTGGTGTTTTAATTTCCAATTGTTTAATCTGCCATGCTAATAATTTTCCTGATTTTTCACCTTGTTCATAAAAAGATTGTTTCAATCTTAGAAGACTCGAGGCAGCTCTATTCGCTGATTTTTTGTCGTATTCAGCTCTCAAAATCAGTAATTCATTCTCCAACCTTGGGTCACTTCCTGCATACACTTTTTCCTGAAGATTTTTTATTTTATGTTCCAATTTAGCTCTCTCCTCTCGAGTCTTCTTAGATTTTGATCCTGTATAACTAATAATATGCCCCCTAATAAAAGCTTTGAAAGCCTCCCACTTTACACATGCTGATGTTTGTGTAGTATTGATGTCAAAGAACTCGTCTATCTGTTTTTCTATATACTTGACAAATTCCTCATCCTGAAGCCATTTATGCTGAAATTGCCATCTACCTGATTCCTTTGTCAATTTTTTATCTACATATATTAGACAACAGGGTGCATGATCAGAGATCACGATGTTATCATAAAAGCAGTTTTGAATCTTGGACCTTAATTCTGTGGAAATCAAAAAATAATCAATACGTGAGAATGTCTTGTAGGTACTGGAATAACAAGAATAGGCTTTAACTTGTGGTTTCATTTCTCTCCATATATCTAACAATCTCAATTCTTTCATAAAATGATTAATAGTCATCCTACATCCAATGTGCGTACAATCCAGTCCTGTTGATCTATCCACACCTGGATTCAATGTACAATTAAAATCCCCTGCTATTATATGTTGCCCTGTAAGTGATGATAAGATGAGAAATAAATTAGCAAAGAACTTCTGATCATCTATATTGGGACCATATAAGTTCACAAGATTTATATTTTCTAATAGCAAAGAACCTTGAATGATTACATATCTTCCAAATTTGTCTCCAATTACATTTTTCACTTGAAAAGGAACTGATTTATGTATGAGAGTCATAACTCCCCTTGCTCGGGATGAAAATGAAGAGGTGAATACACTTCCCTGCCATCTACTCCTAATTCTTTTAACATCCTCCTCTATCAGATGAGTTTCTTGTAAAAACACAATTCTTGAACCCATGTCCTTTATTTTATTCATAACTTGTTTAAGTTTTTTTAAATTTTGTAGACCTCTGCAATTCCATGAAGTTAAATTAAGATTAACACTTTGGTCCATGATCAATAGAGAGTTTGGGATTACCTTGCAGTGTAAACATGCTCATACAGAGAAGCAAAAACATGAGTGGTTGAACATTCATCCTACAAACTACACACAAACAAATTTCCCCTTCCCACACTTGTGGCAAACCCCCCAAAATCAAAAGAAAAATTCTGTCTCCCGATATAGCCATCGACCGTTCCACACCCACGGGGAACAGCCTAAGCCACTCCTTCTTCATCCTCCCAATCACCCTAACTCTACTGCTTTTAATGACGTAACATTAACTCTCCTCTGTAGTTTTCCAACTTAACTCCAAAATTTTTAACAACTTTGTACATCATAGTTTTTTTTTTTTTGTTTGTTTTGTTTTTGTTTTTTTAATATATAATACAATCTATATTTTGTAAACTTACTATTTACTTCAAGTCAGTCAGATGCCTGTGCAAATGCTTAATTATTCTACCTTATATTTTGTTCATGCTTAGCTCCCACCCGTCTCTTCTTCTTCTTTGATCTTCTTGATGAACTCCTGCGCCTCCTCTGGGGTCTTGAAGATGTGGGTTCTGCCCTCATACGTGGTCAGCAGTCTCGCAGGATAGATTACACCATGACGAATCCCAAGGTTGCGCAGCTCCTTACGTACGGGATCAAACTGCTTCCTCAATTGCTGGATTCCTGTGGCCAAATCTGGGTAGAACCGCACCTGCTGGTCCTGGTGTTTAATCTCTCCTTTTTTAGCTCGTGCAGCGTTGAAGATCTTCATCCTGTCTCTGTTGTTAAGAAACTTCATAATTAAGGTCCTCGGCGGTCCCTTATCTCTCCGTGGGCCAATACGATGTGCTTTTTCCAGAACCACTGCTGATTGCAACTCCTCGCTGCCCAGCACCTCCGGAATCCACTTTTCCAGAAAGGAACATACGTCCCGACCTTCTGATTCCTCTGGAAGACCCACCAGCCTCAAATTATTCTGTCTCGACCGAGATTCCAAATCCAAAATATTATCTTCCAGAGATTTATTTTTTTTTTCCAAAGTGCGCACCTTTAATTGAAGACGGGTGACGTCATCTTCAGCACTAGCGAGACGGAGCTCCATCTGCGCCGTTCGTTCTACACAGTCACCCAATTCCTTTCTTATTCCTTCCAACGCTGTCATAATCCCATCAAATCTAGAGGAAAAGTCCGCTCTCATTGAACTCATGGCAGCCATCAGCGCATCTGCGCCATTCCCCGCAGAAATCGCAGCGCCGCCAGCCTCCTCCGCCATATATGGAGCCCTGTTTGCTGCGTCACAGACCTGAAAGTCCGTTAATTTGGACTGTTTCGGCGGCTCGCTTTTTCCTTTTCCTGGTTTTCCAGCCTTAGGCTTCGCCGACATATCCTCGCCCAAACGCTGGGATACGTTCTGTCCCAAATGAGAGAGTTATTTGCCGATTTTTTTTCTCCAGGAGCAGAGCAGAGCGAGACACGTCCGTCCTACGTGGCAGCCATAACCGGAAGTCTATTGTGTATATTTTTATCTTGATTCTTTTTTCTAAAGCCCATCCAGGGACAAGAGTTGCAAATTAGCTAATAGCTATACACTCTATGTGCAACACATCAGATTGATTGTCTTTGATTAATTGTCTATGTTTATTGCACTGTCCCTGTCAAATAAACTAATCTACACCTCTACAAAAGTTTGGGGTCACTTAGAACTTTCCTTATTTTTGAAAGAAAAGCACTGTTTTTTTCAATGAAGATAACTTTAAACTAATCAGAAATACACTCTAATATCTAATATACATTGCTAATGTGGTAAATGACTATTCTAGCTGCAAATGTCTGGTTTTTGGTGCAATATCTACATAGGTGTATAGAGGCCCATTTCCAGCAACTATCACTCCAGTGTTCTAATGGTACAATGTGTTTGTTCATTGCGTCAGAAGGCTAATGGATGATTAGAAAACCCTTGTGCAATCATGTTAGCACAGCTGAAAACAGTTTAGCTGGTTAGAGAAGCTATAAAACTGACCTTCCTTTGAGCAGGTTGAGTATCTGGAAAAAATTATTATTTCAAACACAAATCATTATTTCTAACCTTGTCAATGTCTTGACTATATTTTCTATTCATTTTACAACTCATGGTGGTAAATAAGTGTGACTTTTCATGGAAAACACAAAATAATTGTCTGGGTGACCCCAAACTTTTGAACGGTAGTGTAGGCTACGAGCTGATCATGGCTGTTATGAAGGTTGATGGCCTCCTCTCCAATGCTCGTAGGCTCGCCACTCCCGAAAACACACGCTGGTACCTGGACCTCGCAGAAGCGGCAATTAAGCACAGTCTTTGCCTTGCGGATCATGTCGAGGGCAGGGAGAGAATGTCTGAAATTATGGCACTTGCGCGGAGGATCCGCGGGCCGGTGAAAAGTCCCAGCAGGAAGCTGAAGTCGGAGCCAACAGTGAGGCATCTCCACTCCTCGCCTCGGGACCAGGTTCCTACTACCCATCCAGCCCAAGGTTCTGCGTCACCGAAGGACTGTCTCCATATGCCGCAGAGGAAGAGGACAGCCGGGGCTCCCTGCAAAGAGACACAGTGGGCAGCTGAGCTCATCAGGGGTCACGTGGCTGAAGCACGCTCTTCCTCTCATCCCAGCAGGATCCTTAAGAACATGGTGGTGGCAGTTAGACTGGATAATCCTGAACTTAATAGCTACCCTGAGTACGCCAAGCCGCTGGCCGCTGTTTCTGCGCAGCAGCGGCGCTTTCCAGATTTGAGTCTAGCCTCACCCTCTGCCGGGAGACGTCGCCGCCCTGTCTGCGATCAACTTCTGCGAGATCCGCGTCCGGATCCTGTCCTGGGCCACCGCAAGAACTCAATCTCCCAACCAGCTGTTTCCTCCGTGCCACGTCACAGGGTTAAGACAGCAGCCCCAGACTCCAGGTCACCTCAACCTGCTGTTCTGTCAGTTCCTCGTTCCCAGACTGCCTCGGTTGCTTCTCCCTCCTCCTCGGCGCTCTCCCCAGCTGCTGTGAGTTCAGCAAGTCCTGCTCTGGCTCCGCCTGTCACTGATCTTGCGAGAGCGGCTCCTCCTCGTCTTCCCGGGGGGCCCTCAGTCACCATCCTTGGGGGAAAGGAGAGAACCAAGCCCGCTGCAGCAGCCACCATCGCTCCCCAGGAGAACAGGCAAGTGTTGTTTCATTCTCACTCTCAATACAATGAATTGCCTTGTCTGACTCCTGGGGGTGGAGCTCAGGGTTCACAGTCCTCTGAGCTCTCACCACTTGCTGCAGCTATGAACACTGAACCTGCTACCTCTGTGTCACCTTCCCCTCTCTCTGAGCATCCCCCGGTGCCTGGAGTAGACCGTCGGACGAGGGAGGAGCCTGAGGCCCCGGAGAGCCTGCTTCCAGCCCCGCAGTCGCGTTGTGGGCAGAGGAGGAGATCTGACTGCCATTCGGAGCCTGAGCCGACAAGTAAGCATCCCCGGGTCTCCATGAAGGAGCAGTCAGGCCCAGCAGGTCACGGATCCCCTGCCACCACACCATGCGGGCCTTCGGTATGGGTTTCAGCGCCTGGGGGTTCTCAGACTGTGATGTCCATCATGCCAGCTGCGGAGCCTGCCGCAGTCGAGCCAGAACCAGGAATGGACCTCTGGATCATTGAGCCTGGCTCGTCGGAGTCCTGAACGGCGGTGTAGCCCAAGATCAGGCAAGTGCTCTATTTTGTCTTCTTACTTTCCGTTCTGGAGCATTCTTGCCTGTCTCTTGGGGAGATAAGCCGGGTGCAGCCGACTGCTGCATCTGAGCTTGTCTCGCCGGGCTCTGCCACTGCCGGTGATCCTGATCCCGGTTCTCTTTGTCCTTCTGAGCCTTCTCCCAGGGTCACCGGAGATGAGTCAGCTCTGGTTGTCATCATCGAGGCTCCAGGTTTGTGTTTGGAGGTCACCCCAGGTGCTGCATTGACCCAATTGGGGTTCGTTGTGGGTGCCGCGCTGGCTCAGTCGGGGTCCATCGTGGGTGCTGCGCTGGCCTGCTCGGGGTCCACCGTGGGTGCTGCGCTGGTCCGGTCAGGGTCCACCGTGTGTGCTGCGCTGGCCCGGTCGGGATCCATCGTGCGTGCTGCGGTGGCCCAATCGGGGCCTATCGAGGATGCAGAGCCAGTTCGGTTCAAGGTCGGTGGGGGAGCTGCAGATCCCCTTCCGCCTGATACTGGTTCCTCATCTTCCTCCCTATTTTCCTCCACCGGGTGCCGCTGGGATCCCCCTTGTTTGGGTCAGCTTTCCCTTGCTGTCCCTCTCAGTAGGGAGGCTGCCTCCGAGCTTCCCCCTCTGGTCCTGGTGGCCTAAGGCCACGGGTTGGCCGCCTGAGGTACTGTTTCGCCAGTTCTGCATCATGGGTTGGCTGCCCAAAAGACTGCTTTGTCGGTTTGGCGACCTGGTCCAGCCGCCTGAGGTACTGTTTCCCCAGGTCTGGGACTTTGGTAGACCGCCCGAACTGTTCTTTTTCCTTTTTCTTTGGTGGAATTGGGATGTGGGTAGACCGCCCGAACTGTTTTTCCTTTCCCCGCTCTCTACCTGCCAGCGTCCCTGAGATTGTGCTTTTTTTCTTTGTTTTTGTTCCATGTATATTGAAGGATTCTCTGTTCTTTGCCCAAGTTATTGTGTGCATCATACAGATTATTTTTCTTGTTTATTCTGTAGTACTTGAAGGTTTTTTTTTTTGCCTAGTTGATGTGTTATTGGGTACTTGGGTACTTTGAAATGTACCTGTATTTTGGCTTCCTCTCGTTTGTTTTATCAGGCTGTACCTTACATATTTTTTGTTCTTTCTGCTACACGTTATTTTCCTAGTTTGTATGTTACATAGTACTTTTGTATGTTGGAAGGGTACCTGTATTTTGTTTAGTCATCCTGTTGCTCTTGATTTGATTTTGGCAATTTCTGTGTTTAAGCCACACCATTTTATGTTATCTATATTGTTATCCGTTCCTTGTGGGGGGTGGGGGGTCTTCCCTCCTCTGGGTGTCGCTGTAACCTTTGTTTTTTGGTCCTCTCCCTCCTGGCCTGTTTCCCCCTCTGCCCTCCCTGGGTCGGTCCTGGTAGCCTTCTGGTTGGGGGGGCCCTGGGATGTTATGTTTGATGCCTGGAATGCACCCTTTGAACATGGGGTACTGTGGTGATCTGAGCGCTGATCCCGTCCGCGGTCGGGTTACTCAGTATTTCCCCTTTTCCACCATATTATTCCGGGGTTTGTTATTAGGACCGCTCAGGGGCTCTTATTGTGAGCTTCTGGCTGTCAAAGCTGAGCTGGCGTCATGACAGCTGTTTGTCATTTTCATTAATTACTTTACCTCTTTTCTGATTAGTTTATGCTCTGTGTTTAAGGGAGCAGCTGAGGCTCACTCCTCGCTGCGACCTACACAATCTTTCGCCTTCGTGTCAGTGTCGATGGACTGGAGCTCCTATCCCCGACTCTAGTCTTTCCCTGTGTCTTGGATTCTTTCCTGCTCGTCTTCCTAAGTGTTTTGTGCTCAGCGTAGTTTCCGTCCTCGCTGCACCTCCTCATTTGTCTTCAGTGTTTTTTGTTTTGTGTGTTAGTGAATTTATGGGTTTTTGCCCCACGTGGCTGTTTATTTTGTCATTTTGTATAATAAACAAGCAAACTTACTGATTGGCATCTGGCGTCTTGCTAAGGCTCTGCAAGGGGCATTCATAACAAAAAGTGTTTTAGCTCCACACACACACACACACACACATGCACATGCATACATGCACACCCACAAAAGCTCTAGTCTGTTTCCTGCTTCCATATATGGGCAAGGGTTTGCTTGGGCTAAATAACAGAATGCCATAAAGGACTAAAGAGAAGACATCTGGCCAGAGAGGAGCCATAAAAGCCATAAAAACAAGAAAATATCTGGAGCCATTGGAGAGTTGAGAGGAAGAATGTGGGTATTCGGACGCTGAATCAGAATCAGAATCAGAATCAGAATGAGATTTATTGCCATTGTTCATGTAGTACACAAACTAGGAATTTGTCTCGATGCAATGCTGCAACATTAAACATGGAGTAGCACTAAAGATAAAAATAAAAAACTATGCATGCATTAAAATGTAGAATATGAATAAGTAATACTAATCTATGCAATTTTTAAATATATTAACAAGCAGCAGATATTGTGGAGTTCCACATAGTGCAGTCGGTAGTGCAAAAGAAAACTGATAATTATCATGAGTCCGGTTGAGCTGCTGTACGTAGTGCACGAGAGTCTAATAAGTCACTTAGTGTTCAGCAGTCTGATGGCAGAGGGGAAGAAGCTGTTCATGTAGCAAGAGACCAGTGAGAAGACCAGTTTGGTCCAGTTTGGACAAATGGACACGTATTGTTGGAGGGCTGCTGGGAACGCCCAACAGCTCAGAAGCTTTATATAGGGGGGAAGTGCTTTGTTCTGGGTCTTGGACCAGGTTGAGCTGCTGAGACCCATGGCTGTGTTTCACTACCTGCGTGATTCAATAAAAGTTAAGCTGAGAAATAATACTTCTTCTGTGATTATTGGCTGGTTTACTGAAAAGATTCTGTTAACTGTCCAAAATTAATTTTTCAAGCTTAACTAATGGAAGCATGTATAACACCACTTCACCCTTTCCTCAAGCTCCCAGGAGAGCTGCCAGTTCCGTGGCCGAGATGGTTTGAAGCTATAAAGACTTACATCACCATGCTCAGCCTGGGTAAGCTCGACAAGTTAAGAGCACGTGCGCTGCTTGTTCACAACCTTGGGATTGAGGGCCAGTGTGTCCTGTGCTCACTCAGAGCTTCGGACTCCTTTGAGGACATCGTCGAGCTGCTAGCAAGCCACTTTCATGCCCCGGATAGCGTGACTCTCCGGAGGATTTGCTTTCCGCAGCGATGTCAACATGTGGGTGAGCCTATACATCAGTTTGTTGCCGACTTGAGGCAGTTAGCTAGCGAGTGTCGTTTTGGGCCGCTGGAGGATGAATTAGTACATGACCAGCTTGCGGAGCACACAAGTAGCGCCGCTAAACGGGCTAGGCTACTCATGGCACCGAGTGACCTAACGTTAACCAGGGCTGTCAAGCTAGCTCTCCAATTGGAGGCCGCAGACAAGCTAGCTTCAGAGCTAAATTGGCGCCAGTCACAACGGCCACTGGAGCCTCCTGCCGCGGCATTGGTAGTGGACTCGGATAGTGAGGATAGCTTGGACCACAATTCTATGGAAGCCAATGCTGCCAGCTAAAGGTGTGCCCTGGGAAAACCCCTTTGCAAGGGTTGTGGGTCGTGAAACACCAAAACAAGGCTAAGGACTGCCCGGTTGGAGGGAAACATTGTAGCAGATGTGGACGCTTGAACCATTATGCTAGAGTGTGCCGTGCATCCAAGCCGGAGAGCCCACGGAAGAAATCATTCCGCCCACCCCCTACAACCATCCATACGGTGTCCCCCAGTACCCACAGGTACATTTTCTGCGCAGTGGAACTGGACGGCGTGAAGATACCGCTGCTGCTCGACACGGAGGCGGAGGGGTCGTTGCTGAATTGGGCCACAGTAAGGAAGTTTTTTCCCCCACTACAGAGTAAGAGGTAACCCAGCGCCGCTTTATGGTTATGGAGGTGGCAGGCTGTGCACAGTGGGAACGTTGGGGTTAACGGTTCAGTACAAGTTTGCAACAATGGCTGACTTCACATTCCACATGACGGCCCAAGGCGACAACATCATGGGTTGTGATTTCTTCTATGGACTGGGTTTCGCCATGAAAGACGATGCTGGGGAAGAATGGTCAGGTTGTGGCCAGTGGAACCCTCCAGTTCCTTTGGTTGATGATGATGTGTGAGACAAAGGACTAACAGACACCACAGCAGTCAACCAGGACCAGCCTCACTCAGGTTTGGCGCAGGACGGTCTTAGTGCTGGTGCTCAGGAAACAGTAGATGGGGGTACTGAGCGTGGCGGCGAGGTGCCTGTGCTGACGAGTGACGCCGATGTGCTAGCCCCAGATTCCTCTGGAGCCAGGCCTCAGGGGGATGGAGGATCTGCAGCTACGATGGCGACCACTACGACGGCTTCAGAAGAGGACGGGGCCAGACCGATGAGCACAGGAAAACCGCGTGCTCAGCAGCACCATGTCAGGCCGAGCCGAGCCCCTCTTAGGGTTATGGACTTGGTCCGGGTTCGAGGAGAGGAACATCCATGGCAAAGATGGGCCAGATGACAGCAGGCAAAACATCAGGAATGTGTGCACATAGTAGCTAAACTGGGCGCAGCATACTTCCAGCTGGAAGTATGCTGTGGAAGTATGCTGTGGAAGTATGCTGTGGAAGTATGCGGCAAGGCACGCCAATCAGCTTTGGCGTGTCCCGGAAAAGGCTTCTGGTGACGGGGCTGGACGAGAGTGGGAGTTGGTGGTGAAGAGAAGAGGTGCTTTCAACCTGGAGATCAGCCATTACCCAGGGGCCGGCTGCTTCCAGGGCTGCGTCTGCTGAGGGGTTTCCCTGGGCCCCTCATGCCGTTTCTGCTCTTCCTGCCCAAGGGACAGTGCTGTAAATTTTGTGAAACAGTTCTGATGTTTATATGTTTATGTATGTTGTTAAATGGGATTGTTTTGTGCATTTTTATTAGTTTAGGAACACGGCAATAATTTTAGCTTATTAATGGACTTTCTTTTAACTTATCAGGTGGCAGAATAATCCACCGTGCCATGTAGGCAGGATGGTAGTCCACCCATCCGCCTGCCCTATTTTAGGTTTTGTTGTGTGAATGTGTCAGGTCGTTTAAGTACATCAGTTTCGTTTTGTTCGTGTGCGATTCGGGTCCCAAATTAGGGAGGGTTTCAATTGAATGAGTGGTTTTGCACTTTTTTAAGGGGATGAGGAAATGTGGTGTTGGGGTTTGACACCTTTATTGTGAAGTGTGGTGTAGTGGTGGGCACTTCCTGTTCCGCCACCGCACCACCCTATAAATAGCAGAGGGCATCCATTACACGGTCTCTTCGACCAGCGCCCTCTGCCTGGTGTCTACTGTGTGTCCGTTGTTTCAACATTGTTCAATAAAGCTGAGTTCGTCCAGTCACCTGGCCTCATCCTTTAGGCTGTGTGCCCACCAAATGCATTTTTTTGTCGCCCAACTGCCCTGAGCATTTTTTTTTCAGCGTTTATGCGCAGCACTCTGGGGGGAAAAAAAAGTCTGTGCCCTGTATCCCAGCAACAGCTTGTCACTTTCAGCTCAGCACTTCTGCTTTTCCTATTGTCAGACTTTCTACTGATTTTTTAATAGCAGTCTCTAAATAACATTGGACAGGAAACGTTTTCTAGCAGCTCTGGATGTAAAATATAATGACACGGAAAGCAGGAGTCTGAGTACAGACTAGTACCGGCGTCCTATGGCCCACCCACGCAGCAGTTCTGATTGACTTCTTAAGGTCTGACATTGACGAGCTCAGCTGCAGTCTCTGAAAAGTTGAACTTTTTTCAACTCTGAGCGCCACGACAAAAAATGGCCACTGGCGAGAGCGTTTCAGAGCCGAAGGTGCTCAGCGCTGTAAACGCTGGACTACTTAGAGAATGAATGGAAAATAGCCACCCAGAGCGGGAAAAAAAAGGTTTGGTGGACACGCAGCCTAAATGGAGAGACGCTTCCCCGCCCACTCATACCCAGTGGTTAACAGACATTATGTCCTGTCTAAAACTCGAGAAAATCAGACTCTCACTTCAACACTCAAGCAGGAAAAAATATGGGGCCCTTTATCAAATACAGTGATCCCTCACTTATCGCGGTTAATGGATTCCAGAACCGACCGCGAAAAGTGAAAAACCGCGAAGTAGCGTCACCCCTAATGACGTCACCCATAAATAATACGTACGTTCATTCTCTCACTCTCTCTCTCTCATATGATACGTGTGTGTGTGTGTGTAAGTGTACATACATACGTAAATGTAAATAAAGTGTACATAAATATGTTTTTAGAACTCTTTTATTCTTATAACAAGATACGTAACTCAAGATGAAGATGATTTACTGCACAGGTTAATGAAAGCTTTACTGCTCCTCAGGTGACGCCTCATCGTCAGGTGCTAGAGGCGCAGGATCGTTGAGGGCAGCTTCCGATAGAGCTGGAGAAGCTGCAGGAGGCGGCGTAGTGGCTCAACGGGAAGAGTATTTCGCACAAAAAGGCACAAGAAAACAGCGAAAAGTTCCATGCGGCGAAACTAAGCAACACGAGCGATAAAGAACAATGAATGCGGTCTTCCTTCGCTGGGTATGGGCGATCGGCAGGGAGAGAAGCTGGGTAAAACGTCTCGGCCAATCAGCTTGTGAGATTCCCGAGCCGAGCCAACACGAGAACAGCGAACAGAGAGGTGGATTTTGAGTTTTGCGGGCTCTCCGTGTTGATACCTGATGTTCTAATGTAGTCTCCCTGCCTTCTGCTAGCGCCCGCCCATTTTTTCTCAATTTTGAATTTTTGATGAATATTTTTGAAAAATCCGTGATGCACTGAGGGCGTGAAAGGTGAGGCGCGAAGTAGCGAGGGATCACTGTACATTCAAAAAATTGTAAGAGCAGGGGCACTAAGGCAGCTTCATAATATCTCACATACGAGCTTGTGGTGGACACAATACACATGGCACTCCACCCAGGACAAGGGGGTTGGTGGGGGAGAAGATAGTTAGGGATGCTAATGGGGAAAGCTGAGAGGAGCCAACCAAACAAAGATGTGCCTTTCGCCCCCTGCTGTGCCAGGCTGACACCTGAGGAGGAAGGGATGTAAATGTATTGTAGCAAGACATGCTCCGTGACGTGTGGGTCAATATTATGTGTGTGCATGTCTTGCAGTCTGAATGTTAATGTGTTTACCCTAAGTGCCAGAGGCGGGAATTAAAGTGTATAAAAGAGTTTGCTCAAGCACTCAGGTTTCAGAGTTTCTGTTTTTATGTTGGAAGTGAAATAAAGTTTGTGTGTCGTCTAGCTCGCTGCCTTGTCTGCTTCCATCTTCCACATTGGTGACCCAAAGATGTGCAATGGAGAACGAGCCGAGCACCGCCCCGGAGACAACCCAGAGGGAGAACACCAGCGTGGCATGCACTGTCACAGTCAAGCTCCCAGACTTCTGGCTTCATAATCCGACCGCTTGGTTTCTACATGTTGAAGCCCAATTCGCACTCCGCGGGATCACAACGGGCAACACCAAATATTATCATGTGGTCATTGCGCTGGATGTGCGTGCCACGCAGCAAGTGACAAGCCTGCTCCAGGAACTGCCGGCCCAGGGGAAATACGACATGCTCAAGCAGATGCTGATTCAGCGGTTTACCGTATCGAACAGTGAGAGAGCAGAGAGACTCCTAACGCACTCAGAGTAAGGTGTCAGATCAGCTGTGAAGCTGATGGAGAGCATGTTAGCACTGAGGGGGAAGAACGACGAATCCTTCTTTTCACACACCTCTTCCTCAGGAACCTATCTGCTACAGCAAGGGTAATCCTGGCCAACTCGCTGCTGCTGGTAACCAGGAACTACCGCGCTATGGCACAGAAAGTGGACCGCATCATTCTAGTGACCAGAACTTTCACCTTGCACACTGGCATCCGGGAAGGACTCCAGTGAGGTTGAGGAGCTGTTGGTGGGGGCTGGGATGGACTCCAAGACATGCAGGAACGGGATGCTCTGCGTCTATCACCGCCACTTTGGCTCGGAGGCCCAACGCTGTCTGCCATTGTGCCAATTCAAGAAGCCAGGGAAATGGCACAGCCAGCAGTCAGTAGCAGCTGTGACTGCTGGCGACAGAAACAAACTGCTGTTCATCACAGACACACATTCAGGGAGACGTTTCCTAGAGGACTCCGGCTCCCAGAAGAGCCTCGTTCTGCCAGTCAGATTGGCAGGAGGCAGTGATCCTGAGCTCACAGCCGCCAACGGATCCAACATCAGGATGCTTGGCGAACGGACATTGACGGTGGGCTTACACGGACGCAATTACCAATGAGAGTTTGTGGTGGTGGCATATTCTGTCCCCATTTTA
The DNA here is from genome assembly GCA_020510985.1 of Pholidichthys leucotaenia. Classification (NCBI taxonomy): domain Eukaryota; kingdom Metazoa; phylum Chordata; class Actinopteri; order Cichliformes; family Pholidichthyidae; genus Pholidichthys; species Pholidichthys leucotaenia. Next base: position 162,481,282 of record CM035844.1, on the reverse strand, counting down.
GGTGCAGATTTTTTATGTGCTTATAGGTTGTTAGTTGATGTTGCCAACAGACGTTTAGTGGATGCTGTGTTCTTTTACCTCCTTGTCCTGAACAGCTTGGGGAGTTGGGCCAACAACACAGGCTGTCACAACCTGAACGCTATCTGCGTTCAGGCTGTCCAGTGTCGCTCCTGCTCCGTGGTAGTCCGTGCCGGGTCTTCCAAGGCCCGTACTTTGACAGTGCCCAGCTGATTCCCAGCTGTCTAGTTCAGCTGCGCTGGGACAGCTGTCTCCCATTATCAATCACCTTCCCCACTTAAGCGAGCAGCCGAGAGTTACTCGTCGCTGCGACCTCGCTATGGAAAGACGTGCCCTGTGTTTCCACGGCTGTAGCTCCTAAGCCTAGCTTCAGTCCGCCGTTACCTCGTCGCTACCCCCAAAGTAAGTGCTGCGACTCGGCGTGTGTTTCCTCTCGCCGCCTCTCTAGCCATTCTTTCCGGGTTGTACGTTGTTTTGTGTTCAGTGTGTGTTTTAGCCCCACGTGGCTCTTTTCCTTTCAGTTTGTTATCTAGTGTTATGTGTGTTATAGCCCCACGAGGCTCTTTACTTTGTGTTCATTCTTTGTGTGTGAATATTAATAAATTACGCAAACTCACTGGTCGCCCTTGCATCTCCTTTCTGGCTCGTGAGAGCCAGGACATGACAGTAGGTCGCAGCCAGACTGAGACGTCCGCGACCGTGAGTTTGCTGTGGGACTCGTCGTTTTTTCCTTCCTCTGGGTGCAGGCAGGCTTGTATCATGTCTCCCTCCAGGAGGCGTATGCGGCACCCAGGCCACGATCTCTCGGAGGCTCTGGACCTTGTGGACGGAACGCTGTTCACCACGGACCTCTACGACGATTCTCCCAGCGAGATACGCTGGCGCCTGGAGCTCGCCGAGAATATGATTAACAACTTCCCTCGCTTCTTCCATCTCCCCGAGGTTAAGGCGAGGAGGGCAGACATCTCTGTGGCCTGGGAGAGACTCTGTAGGCTGGAGGAGAACCCCGGCAGGAAGCCGAAGACAGGACACCATCGCTCCTCGCTTCAGAATCCCGCTCCTGCCGCCGATCCAGTCCAGGAGTTCGCCTCACCCAGGGGTAATCCCCAAGATAGAGTGACGTCAACCGGGGTTCCCCCGGAGAAGATGAGGTTAACAGCGATTCGCATTGCGGACCGAGTGGCAGCTGCTTGTTCCGCCGCCTATCCCCCCGTAGCCATGAAGCACGTGATAGCGGCGGTCAGGCTGGTAGAGAAGAACCCTGAGCTGAACGATTATCCGGGATACGCTGACCTGTGGGCTTCGGTCTCCGTACAGGAGCGGCATTTTCCCGACTTTACGTTCAGAAGACGCTGCTCCCAAATTCCCCGTTCATCTCAGCGAGAGCCCCGTCCGGATCCCGCTCCAGGAAACCACATGAATTCCGCCTCCCAGCCTGCTGTTGCTCCCGTGTCTTGCCGAAGAAGCGAATCAGCTGCTCCCGCTCCTGGGCCCGCTCTCCCCGCTGTCCCGTCAGCTTTGGGCCCCTGGTTCTCCTCAGCTGTTTCTCCCCCATCTTCGTCATTCACTCCGGCTGCTGAAAACGGCACGAATTCGCCTCCAGGTGTTCCCGGTCCTGATCCGGTGCGAGTGGCACCACCTCGTCTGTCCGGGGGGTCCTCCACTTCTATCCGGTTGGGAGAGGAAAGACTCAAGTTCCTTGCAGCGGATTCCACCGGCCCTCCAGGAATCAGGCAAGTGTCCTTTCATTCTCCTCCCATTATGAGTGAATTGCCTTGTTTGATTCCTGGGGGAGGAGTTCAGGGTTCACAGTCCCCTGAGCTCTCTCCTCCCGCTGCAAAAGTTGAATATGAACCTGCGTCCTCTGTGTCTCTTCCCCCTGAGTGTGCCCCGGTGCCAGGTGTGCACCGCCGCGCGAGGAGGAGGCCTGCGGCCCTGGAAGGTTTTGCCCCAGCCCCACAGCCACGTCATGGGCAGAGGAGAGGGTCGAACTACCTGTTGGAGCCAGCGCCGACGATTAAGCGTTCCCGGGTCTCCACGGAGGAATGGTTCGGCCCAGCAGAGCCCAGATCTCCTGCCTCCACGCCATGCGGGCTGTCGATGCGGTCTTCGGCGCTTGGAGGTCGTTTGACTGTGGAAACCATCATGCCGGCTGCGGAGCCATTCGCAGTCGAGTTGGAGCCGGAGGACGGAGTCCTGCACGCTGAACCCAGAGCATTGAAGTCCTGGATGGCGGTAGAACCTGAGATCAGGCGAGTGCTCTATTTTCCTTCTTTCATTCATTTTCTGGAGCATTATCGCCTGTCTCTCGGGGGGGCGGGCCGGGTGCAGCCTTCTGCTGCGCTCGAGCCTGTCTCGCCGTGCTCTGCCGCTGCCGGTGATCCTAATCCCGGTTCCTTTTGTCCCTCTGAGCCTCTCCCCAGGGTCACTGGAGACAAACGTGCCCCGGGTGCCACCTCGGAGGTTCCAGTTCTCCGTACGGTGTTCGCCTCAGATGCTGCGCCCGGAGGTGCTTCGCCGGTCCAGTTGGGGTCCACCGGGAGTGCTGTTCCGGTCCAGCTGGGGTCCACCGGGGGTGCTGTTCCGGTCCAGTCGGGGTCCACCGGGAGTGCTGTTCCGGCCCAGTCGGGGTCCACCAGGAGTGCCGTTCCGGCCCAGCTGGGGTCCACCGGGGGTGCTGTTCTGGCCCAGTCGGGGTCCACCGGGAGTGTTTCGCCGGCCCGATCGGGGTCCACCGGGAGTGCTGTTCCGGCCCAGTCGGGGTCCACCGGGAGTGTCTCGCCGGCCTGATCGAGGTCCACCGGGAGTGTCTCGCCGGCCCAGTCAGGGTCCACCGGGAGTGCTGTTCCGGCCCAGTCGGGGTCCACCGGGAGTGCTGTTCCGGCCCGATCGGGGTCCACCGGGGGTGCTGCGCCGGCCCGGGTAAAGGTCAGTGAGGGAGCTGGAGGATTGTGTTCGCCTGACATCAGGCTGACTTCGCCCCTTGCCTCCATCATTTCTCCTCCTGCCGCTGTTCGGATTCCTCTAATCCGGGCCAGTTTCCCCCTGCCCTTGTTCTCATTAGATGTCAGGCTGACTTTGCCCCTTGCCTCCATCTCCTCTCCCCCCACTACTGTTGGGATTTTTCTCACCTGGGTCAGTTTCCTCCTGCCTTTTCCCTCAGGGAGGAAGCTGCACCAAGACTTCTCCCTCTGCTCTCCGTGGTCTGAGGTCATGGGACGACCACCTGGGGAGCCATCTGGCTGGTTCGGTGAGCTGGGTCGGCCTCCGGAGAAACTGTGTCTCCTAGCCTGGGACTCTGGTAGGCCGCCCGAACTGGTGTTGTGGTTCCTGGCCTGGTGGAGTTCGGGTCGCCCGCCGGACAAGCTGTCACCGCCTGCCTCACTCCACCTGCTGACGTTCCTGAAAGATTGACTGACTGTTCATAGCCTTGTTTGTTTGCCCTTCATTATTTAATTCCATTCAGGACATCGAGGAACTTTCTGCCCTAGAGTTCTTATGGTGGTGTCATTATAACTAAGATTCCTTAGACCATTTTCTATGTTTATGTTCCCAGTATGATCTCCTATTTCTGTTAGCCCTTTAAGTAGCTTTTGCCTCACATTGCCTGGCCTTATTCAGAGTAGTTTTTGTTCATCTGCATTTATATCCTCCTCCAGACTGTTTGATTTTCTGTGTTGTGCTAATTCGTGTTTGAGGAGTTGATTTATTTTTTTTTTGGTATCTTTATGCCAGTTAGCGGCCTCAGGCTTTATTTTTAGGTCTTATGCCCGGATTGTTTCCTTTATATATTCTGTTTTTGGCCGGGGTTTCATGTGTAAGTCTTCTTCAACCTTATGTTCAGAGTTTTGTAGTTTTTTTTGGTCTTCGGGACATGAGTTTTGCCTTGTCCTCGCCCTAAGTTGTTGTGAGCCTTTTTATGACTATGTCGCTATATTTCTGCAGTTTGATCTCCCCACCTCCTGTGGTCACCTGCATAGACCGTCTGGCCTCTGCAGAGGAGGGGGTGATGGTTTTTTTTTTCCCCTGTTTTGAAACTGTTATGGTATCTGATCCTATGCTGTTACCTGGGGTTTTTTTTTCTTCCCTGCCTCCCTTTCCTTGTCCCTCACTTTCCTTGTCCCCCTTTAATCGCCTTTCTCCAGCGACTTCCTGCGCCTTCCTGAAGCGATTGCTCAGCTAACACTAGTTAGCTTAATGCTACCTGAAGCGATTGCTAAGCTAACACTAGTTAGCTTAATGCTGGCGCCAGTCTCTAAATAACTACCTACAGCGATCGGATATACCTCCGGTGGATTACCCCTTTGATCGCTTTTATCCGGCCACTGTGAGTAAACTGACCAGCAATTCCAGCGCTTCCTTGTGATTCACTGATGTGCCCTACCTGAAGCGATTGCTAAGCTAACGCTAGTTAGCTTAATGCTGGCGCCAGCCATTCCACCTAACACCAGCCTGAATCAAAGCCCAGCTGCGAGGCCCAGCGGGGATACTACCAGGCAGGCGGCTATTTGTTTGACGGGGCTCAGCAGAGATTTCACCCAGGCAGACGGCGGTAGGCGGCGGTGCCCAGCGGAGGACTTACCGTGACTGCAGCGGCGGTGTGCGACGAGACTACCCGAAGCGATTGCTAAGCTAACGCTAGTTAGCTTAATGCTGGCGCCAGTCATTCCACCTTACACCAGCCTGAATCGAAGCCCAGCTGCGAGGCCCAGCGGAGATACTACCAGGCAAGCGGCTATTTGTTGACGGGGCTCAGCAGAGATTTCACCCAGGCAGACAACGGTAGGTGGCGGTGCCTAGCGGAGGATTTACCGTGACCTCAGCGGAGCTCGGTGGCAGCGGCGGTGTGTGACGAGACTCGGTTGGAGGAGCGGGACGGGAGACCAGTTACGGCGACTATGAGCAACGAGACCAGCAACGGAAGGGGCTAGTTGGCTAGCTGAGGCCCAGCTGGATTCGAGGACGATCGGATCAGATTCTGGCGATATAAGCAGAATTTATTTTACTATCCACAGATTTTCCTTTTCCTTCTTTCCAAGAAGGACTGAAGATGGCTGCCACCGGATTAAAAAGTGGGCTGATGGGCACCACTAATAAGCCTTCTCTACTTCTCTACTTCCTCTTCGTTTTGTCTTTGTGTGTCTGGACCTGCAACAAGAAGGATTTTCCGACAAACTCAACCAAAGGTGAAGTTAAAAAGTTTTATCTGTATGGATTTGGGCTTGGACATCTCACCCTACACTCTATGTGGTCTTTAAAAGCCCTGAGCAAAAACTTCCAAATTAAGGCAAACATGGCTGTTAAGCAAAAATCACAATATGGCAGAGGATATACAATTAAAGTTCTGTTAGTTCTGCTACTTCTGGCAGGAGATATTCACCTTAACCCTGGACCTGCCACTATTAAACAGCAGACCACTGGGTTAGCACAAAACCGAGCTGTACAAAAGCAAAAACAACATTTATTTTTCCAAACTGTTAATCATGCACGAGTTCTTTGGGACACCAAGGCTAAACCAAAGGGGATCCTCGGCGGTCATTTAAACATACGGAGCATAATCCCCAAAAGAGATGAGATTTCGGTGTTGCTGTTGGACTCAAATCTGGACTACCTTTGTCTCTCAGAAAGCTGGCTACACAGTAACATAGACACTAATATGATCGATATTGTGGGCTACCAGTGTTTTAGAAAAGACAGGCAGGTAGGGAGGGGAGGAGGTGTTTTAATTTACATCAAAGAGAAATATAAATGTCAACTGGTTGATTTGAATACTTCACTTGAATGTTTAGCTGTTAATGTATGTCTCTCTCCGGTAATGAATTTCAACATTGCAGTAGTGTACAACCCACCGTCACACAACTCTTCCTTTTATAATGAATTAAGTGATCTGGTTAAACAACTTGAGAAGAACAGAGAAACAATAATTCATGGTGACTTTAATATCAACTGGTCTGATAAAAAAGACAAACAAAAACTGAAAAGCCTCATGACTAAATTTAATTACCAGCAAATCATCAAAGGACCCACCAGGATAACCAAACAATCCAGAACACTTATTGACATGGTATTTACTAATAAACCAGAACGAATAACCAGAACCTATAATCTTGTAACTGGTCTCTCAGATCATAACATGGTTCTTGCTGTCAGGAAACTTACTAAAAAGCGACTACAGTATTTTGGGGGAGTCGATATTGACAAATCAAATTTTATTATCCCCAAATCAAAAAATGAGGAGTTTGAACATTACTTAGAGAATCAAAATTGGGAGCAGCTCATGGCAACATGTGAAGTAGATGATTGTTGTAATTTTATAACTGCAACAATCACAAAGTCTATAGAAAAATTTTCAAAGCAAATTAAAAGTAGACAACAGAAGATTAGCCTACCATGGTTAAATAATGAAATAAGAAAACTTATGAAGAGGCGAGACTATGCACTGAAAACATCACTAACCTCCAAACTACAAAATGATCACCTTGTGTACAAAAGTTTAAGAAATAAAGTGGTACATGAGCTGCGAAAATCAAAAATATCTTATTACAATAAACTGATAGATCATGCAAAGGGTAACAACAGTTCCCTATGGAGGCATTTAAATAACTTAACTAATAAAAAAAATGATCAGAAGGGGGTAAAGGAACTTAGAATCAATGGCAAGACCGTCAGTGACAAGGCTACTTTGGCAAATGAATTTAATTCACACTTTGTGGGCTCTGTGGAAGACTTAACAAAAATTTTTGTGCTGCCAAATGTGCTCAACAACACAAATTCCATACTCCCAACAGATACTTTTCACATCGATGAGGTAAATGAGAAGTTAATTGCTGGTATTGTTAAAACACTGTCAAACTCAAAAACTAGTGATATCTACAATATGAGCACCTCCTTTCTCAAAATGCACAGCAAAATATTAATCAAACCACTGACTCATCTCATTAATCTCTCCATTAGGTCTAGTACATTTCCATCTGGCTGGAAAAAAGCTGTCGTCATACCAGTTCATAAATCAGGCAGTAAAGACGATATATGCAATTACCGCCCAATCTCTATCTTACCAGTCCTATCTAAGGTTCTTGAAAAAGTTGTAGCTACACAGCTGATAGACTACTTACAAGACAGTCAACTTCTTCATCCACATCAATTTGGTTTTAGACCAGGATACTCAACAGAAACAGCAAATTGTTGCCTTATTGAAAACGTCAAACAGTCCTTGGACAGGGGTAATGTGGTAGGAGCTGTTTTTCTAGATCTCAAAAAGGCTTTCGATACTGTAAACCACAGTTTGCTTTTATCCAAAATGGTATCTTTTAACTTCTCCCCAAATACATTAGAATGGTTTGCATCTTATCTCCAGAATAGAGAACAGTGTGTAAAAGTTCACCAGGATAAATCCTCATTTTTAAACAACCGCATGGGTATCCCACAAGGGTCCATTCTTGGTCCTTTACTTTTCAGCATTTTTATTAATGACTTGCCGTTACACTGCTCAGCTGCAACATGCCAACTTTATGCAGATGATGCAGTTATTTACACAGCTGCCAAGACTCCAGCACAGGCTGCAGATGTACTGTCTACAAGTATGGTTGATGTCCAAGAGTGGCTCCTCAAGAACCATCTATTGCTGAACCTTCAGAAAACAGTCTCAATGTGCTTTTCAATCAAAAAATGTAACCTGCAACATTTTAAAGTTAATATACATGATCATGACATCAGTTTAGCTACAGAATTCAAATACCTTGGCATTGTACTAGATCCTCAACTCAAATTTAATCTTCATATAAAGAAAATTTCAAAAACAGTAAAAAAAAATCTGAACTGCTTTAAATTAATTAGATATTACATACCTTACGAAGCAGCTGCACTGTATATGCATTCTATGGTTTTTTCTCATATATCATACTGTTTGACAGTCTGGGCTCAAGCAGCCCCTTCCACAATAAGACATATAGGTTCATTATATAATCAAACCCTAAAAATCTTGGACAAAAAGCCCATTAGGTGGCATCACTGTAATGTTTTAAAAAAATACAACCTATTGAGTTTTGAGAGCTTCATTGACCTCTGTCTTCTGAAATTAACGTTCAAATGTTTCCATAAATCAGCACCCGAGCCACTTGCTGGTTTCGTCCAAAGACAGGACAGCAGCAGAGCCACCAGGAGTTCTGTTAACAATAACTGTAAAATATTCCACCGCAGAACCACATTTGGACAAACAGCTTTCTCTATAAAGGGCAGTCACATCTGGAACACAATGCCAAATGAAATTAAAATAATAACGGACTTTAAAACATTCACTAAAAATGTTAAAAACTGGCTGAAAAATAAACAAGAATGTACTCATGTATGAATTATTTGTCTGCAAAGTGAGAGTGAATGAAGGGAAGGAATAAATGTGTTTGTTTATAGTGAGTGACAGAGGGAGGAAGGCCTGAAATAGGCAAATGTGAGTTATGTTATATGTGTTAAATGTGAGTCAGGCTGTTATATTTGTGTATTTATAATATTTATGTTAAAGGTGAGTCAGGCTGTTATATTTGTGTATTTATAATATTTATAATATTTATAATTGTGTATTTATAATTCTTCTGCATTGATGTATGTGGTTATTGTGTATATTTTTATCTTGATTCTTTTTTCTAAAGCCCATCCAGGGACAAGAGTTGCAAATTAGCTAATAGCTATACACTCTATGTGCAACACATCAGATTGATTGTCTTTGATTAATTGTCTATGTTTATTGCACTGTCCCTGTCAAATAAACTAATCTACTACTACTACTACCAGACCTGGCCCCCACCGCCCTCCCTGGTCTTCCCTCGGGGGGGGGGGGGGGGGTTTAAGCCTGCGCCAGGAGGCGCGGCTTGGGGGAGAAGTACTGTCCCGACCTGAACGCTATCTGCGTTCAGGTTGTCCAGTGTCGCTCCTGCTCCGTGGTAGTCCGTGCCGGGTCTTCCAAGGCCCGTATTTTGACAGCGCCCAGCTGATTCCCAGCTGTCTAGTTCAGCTGCGCTGGGACAGCTGTCTCCCATTATCAATCACCTTCCCCACTTAAGCGAGCAGCCGAGAGTTACTTGTCGCTGCGACCTCGCTATGGAAAGACGTGCCCTGTGTTTCCACGGCTGTAGCTCCTAAGCCTAGTTTCAGTCCGCCGTTACCTCGGCGCTACCCCCAAAGTAAGTGCTGCGACTCGGCGTGTGTTTCCTCTCGCCGCCTCTCTAGCCATTCTTTCCGGGTTGTACGTTGTTTTGTGTTCAGTGTGTGTTTTAGCCCCACGTGGCTCTTTTCCTTTCAGTTTGTTGTCTAGTGTTATGTGTGTTATAGCCCCACGAGGCTCTTTACTTTGTGTTCGTTCTTTGTGTGTGAATATTAATAAATTACGCAAACTCACTGGTCGCCCTCGCATCTCCTTTCTGGCTCGTGAGAGCCAGGACATGACACAGGCTAGCATTATAGCTTCAGAGGGTAAGTACCAGCATTTACTTTCACAGTTCCCAGCACTCACAGTTCCAACGTTTTCTGCTACAGTAACCAAACACGGGGTTGAATATTTCATAACCACCAAAGGCCCGCCGGTGTTGGCGCAACCTTGGTGCCTGGACGCGGTTAAACTAGCCAGCCCACGTGAGGAGTTTACCAAGTTAGAGCAGCTGGGCATCGTTAGGCGCTCCAACAGCCCGTGGACATCCCCACGACACATGGTGCCTAAGTTCCAATGGGTCGTGGCGACCGTGCCGCGATTTCTGGTGCTTGAACAATGCCACGGAACATGATCAGTATCCCATCCAGCACATCCAGGATTTTTACGTGCATCTGGCCGGGATGCGTGTTTTTTCGAAAGTGGATCTGGTCCGCGGGTACCACCAGGTCCCGGTGCGCGCAGAGGACGTTCCCAAAACAGTGGTAATAACTCCTTTTGGCCTTTTTGAGTTTTTACGCATGCCGTTCGGGTTAAAGGGCGCGGCGCAAGCCTTCCAAAGAATGATGGACATGGTGCTCCATGACCTTCCCTTTGTTTTTGCCTACTTAGACGAAATTCTGGTGGCTAGCATGTCCGAGGAGAAGCACCTCGCCCATCTCAGACTAGTTTTCCAGAGGTTGAAAGCACACAGGCTTATCATGAACCTGGCGAAGTGCCAGTTCGGTGTGCCAGTGATTGATTTTTTGGGCCACTGCATTTCGCCGGAGGGCGTGATTCCGCTGCCTGTTAAGGTGCGTGCTGTGTCGGATTTTTCACGTTCACAGACCATGAAGGCCCTGCAGGAATTTTTGGGCATGGTCAACTTTTACAACTGTTTCCTCCCCCGAGCAGCCCAGCTGTTGCAGCCGTTGTACGCTGCACTCAAGACAAAAGAACCCCACGGAAAACATCGACTGGACCCCCAGGCAAGTCCAGGCTTTTGCAAATGCCAAAACAGCGCTCGTTAATGCCACTTTGCTAGCCCACCCTGTCCTGTCAGCGCGGATAGCACTCACCACTGATGCGTCTGACGTTGCCATAGGGGCAGTGGTGGAGCAGTACGTTTCTGGTGCTTGGCAGCCGCTCACATTTTTCAGCCATACTTTGCGCGACAACGAAAGCAAATACAGTACGTTGGACAGAAAGTTGTTGGTCCTCCACCTGGTGACACGCCATTTCCAGTTTTGGCTGGAAAGGCGTGAGTTCACCGCATTCATTGATCATAAGCCGCTAACGTACGCACTGTCCAAAGTCTCAGAACCATGGTCAGCCCAGCAGCAATGACATTTGGCCGCGATCTCGGAGTTCACAACCGACATTCAGCACGTTGCCGGTAAGCTTAATGTCATTGCCGACTGTCTGTCGTGCGCATTAGTCTCCCCGGTCTACATGGGAATAGATTTCCCCGCCATGGCCGCGGAGCAAACCAAAGGTACAGACATTTGTGCACTCCAGTCTGTGCCTACTGGGTTAAAACTGCAAAGCAGGGTGGTGCAAGAAGGGTGCCCCCCCCCCTCGCTCTGCGACGTCTCCACCAGTTGCCCATGCCCGGTGGTTCCAAGCTCTTGGTGCCACCACGTTTTTGAGTTAGTCCACTCCCTTTCACATCCTGGTGTGCGCACCTTGGTTAAACTGGTGGAGGCAAAATTTGTCTGGCCTCACTTACACAGGGACATGAAAGAGTGGGCTGCAGCATGCGTCGCGTGCCAGCGGGCCAAAGTGCACAAGCACACCAAAGCCCCCCTCGAGCTGTTTCAAATTCCGTCCAGGAGGTTCGATCACATCCATGTGGATTTGGTGGGCCCCCTCCCGCCGTCACAAGGGTTCACGCACCTTTTGACAATCATGGACTGCACCACGCGCTGGCCTGAAGCGGTCCCGCTGGCTTCCACCACATCTGCGGAAGTGGCTCTCACTTTTTTGTTGGCTTGGGTTGCACGGTTCGGATCCCCGTCGAACATCACTTCTGACAGGGGTCTGCAATTCGTTTCGGAACTCTGGTCCACGATGGCTCAGAGCCTGGGGGTTAAAATCAACCACACCACCGCGTACAACCCCCAGGTTAACGGGTTATGTGAACGCTTTCATAGGTCGCTTCAAGCAGCGCTCAGAGCCTCACTCACGGATGCAAATTGGGTCGACTGCCTGCCCTGGGTCTTATTGAGGTTGCATTCTGCGCCTAAGGAGGATCTGGAAGCCTCCCTGGCAGAACTTGTTTTTTCTCAGCCGCTAAGGATCCCCGGGGAATTTTTACGGGAAAACCGCACACCCGGGACCGACCCGCCCATACAATTATTTTACAGTATAGGGGCCGCTAACGTGCCGGGTCCAGTGCACCATTGTTTCCACACATCTTCGTCCCAAAGAGCTTACAGAGCACCAAGTTCATTTTTGTTAGGTACGACGCACACAGAACCCTGCTGCACCCACCGTATGATGGACCGTTCAGAGCGCTGGAAACCGAGGCAAAGCATTTTGTGTTAGACTTGGGGGGGGGGGGGGGTTAAGGAAACTGTCTGCATTGACAGGCTTAAGTCCGCTTATGTGTTGGCAGATGAACAGTGGTGTTAGCTGAAGTTCCCTGGCGCAGATGCCTACCTACAGTGGCCCCACAAGTTTATGTTCCCCCTGCAGAGGACCGTTGGCAGCAGACTAGGTCTTTCCTCTCCCCACCCTTTCCCCCTCCACAGGACTGTGCGCCAGAAACCGAGTTTGTCTCCTGCCCTCCTCAACAGCAAGACACTTCGGCCAGTCCATGTTCCAGCCGTTACAGGTGCCAGCTCAAGCCCAAGGTGCCAGAGTGTTAGAGCCCCTTTTGGGTGTTGGCAGGGGAAGGGGGGCTGTGTGCTGGACACAATACACATGGCACTCCACCCAGGACAAGGGGGTTGGTGGGGGAGAAGATAGTTAGGGATGTTAACAGGGAAAGCTGAGAGAAGCCAACCAAACAAAGATGTGCCTTTCGCCCCCTGCCGCGCCAGGCTGACACCTAAGATGCAGGGGTGTGAATGTATTGTAGCAAGACATGCTCTGTGACGTGTGGGTCAATGTTATGTTAATGTGTGTGCATGTCTTGCAGTCTGAATGTTAATGTGCTTACCCTAAGTGCCGGAGGCGGGAATTAAAGTGTATAAAAGAGTTCGCTCAGGCACTCAGGTTTCAGAGTTTCTATTTTTATGTTGGAAGTGAAATAAAGTTTGTATGTTGTTCAGCTCGCTTCCTCGTCTGCTTCCATCTCCCACAAGCTAACTATAAAGTCCAAACTTGTCATGTTTACAGGTGTGATCATGAGCAGTTACAGAGTGACAGCAATGACAAAAAAGGGGAGGGACTGGGTGGGTCTTTTTTATGTGTTTTTTCAAGTCTCCTGTCTTTTATTTTTTATTTATATATTTGTTTTAATGTTTTCTTTTTTTTCTTAGTTATTGTTCTAGCATTCCTATTGTCCCTATGCATGTATGCTTTTGTTTTTATGTGTATGTACAGTGGTGTGAAAAAATGTTTCCCCCCGTCCTGATTTCTCATTTTTTTGTATGTTTGTCACACATAGATAGATGTACTTTATTGATCCCAAACTGTGAAATTACAGTGTAACAGCAGCATGACAGTAGATAACCAAACGACAGAGACACACGCATGGCAGACAAAGGGATTACTCATGGAAAGTAAAACTAACACTACTATAAAAACCTATATACATCATAGCTTAATATATGATGACCCGACCCGTATAAACACATGAATCATACCCGCTGCACAATGCAGCACTATCAGGAGCAGAGTGAAATGCGAGGTACCAGACTGTAAGGTGCAGTATGGCATAGTTATGACCAGAATACAACATCATAGTGAGTTATTGTACAGTGAAATGGCATGCGGCAGGAAAGATTTCCTGTACCTGGCCATTTGACAGCAAAGCTGTAGTAGTCTACTGGAGAAGGTGCTCTGCTGTCTGTCCAGTGTGTGGTGGAGGGGGTGATCAGGATTGTCCATGATAGATCTCAGTTTATTTAGTGTTCTCCTCTCCACCACTGTCTCAAAGATCTCAGGCCTGAGACCAATTACAGAGCCAGCCCTCTTGATAATCTTATCAAGTCTGTTGGTGTCGCTGGCCCTGATACTGCTACCCCACAAACAGCAGCAAAGAAGATGGCGTTGGCGACAGCGGTCTGGTAGAAAAGGTCCAGCATCTTGCTACACACGTTGAAGGATCTCAGCTTCCTCGGTAAGTAGAGTTCTGCTCATCCCCTTCTTGTGCGCAGCATCGGTGTTGGATCTCCAGTCCAACCCGTTGCTGATCCTGACACCCAGATATCTGGAGTCCTCAACATCCCCCACATCCTCCCCCCTAATCTGCAATGGCTGAGAAGGTATCCTCTTCTTCCTGAAGTCAATCACCATCTCTCTGGTCTTGCTGACATTCAGCCTCAGGTGATTCTGCTCTGTCCACTCCACAAATCTGTCTACCAGTGCCCTGTACTCCCCCTCTCCTCCCCCTCTTTTACACCCCACAACAGCTGAGTCGTCAGAGAATTTCTGCAGGTGGCATGACTCAGTGTTGTACTGAAAGTCAGTGGTGTATAAGCTGAAGAGAAAAGAAGAGAGCATAGTCCCCTGTGGAGTTCCTGTATCACTAACCACCACGCCAGACAAGACACTGCCCAGCCGGACAAGTGGCCTGCCTGTTAGATAGTCAGTAATCCAGGAGATCACAGAGCTGTCGACCCCCATCACTCACAGCTTCTCACCCAGCAGCAGTGGCTGGATGGTGTTAAAGGCACTGGAGAAATCAAAAAATGTGATTCTCACAGTGTCTCCTCTACCATCCAGGCGCAGATGTGCTTGTTGCAGCAGGTAGATGACAGCATCTTCAACTCCTAAATGGGGCTGATATACAAACTGCAGAGGGTCCAGCCATGTCTTCACCTGCGGCCTCAGGTGGGCTAAGACCAGCCTCTCCAGGACCTTCATCAAATGAGATGTGAGGGCAACTGGTCAATAGTCATTCAGATCCGATGGAGATGAGTTTTTGGGGACAGGAACCAGGCAGGATGTTTTCCACAGCACCGGTACTCTCTCCAGACTCAGGGTCAGGTTGCTCCAGGTGTTTCAGTACCGCAGCTAGCTGGTTGACACAGGTCCTCAGGATCCTGGCGGAGATGCCACCAGGGCCCGCCACCTTCCGCTCAGATCATCAAACGCTGTCGAGGAATTTTGGCCCACTCATCTTTGCAGAATTGTTGTAATTCGGCCACATTGGAGGGTTTTCGAGCATGAACTTCCTTTTTAAGGTCATGCCACAGCATCTCAATCGGATTCAGGTCAGGAATTTGACTAGGCCACTCCAAAGTATTTATTTTGTTTTTCTTAAGCCATTCAGAGGTGGACTTGCTGGTGTGTTTTGGATCATTGTCCTGCTGCAGAACCCAAGTGCACTTCAGCTTGAGGTCATGAACAGATGGACAGACATTCTCCTTCAGGATTTTTTGGTGGACAGCAGAATTCATGGTTCCATTTACTACAGCAAGTCTTCCAGGTCCTGAAGCAGCAAAACAGCCCCACACTATCACACTAAAACTATCATATTTTACTGTTGGTTTGATGTTCCTTTTCTGAAATGCTGTGTTACTTTTACATCGGATGTAATGGGACACACACCTTCCACAAAGTTCAACTTTAGTCTCATCAGTCCACAGAGTATTTTCTCAAAAGTCTTGAGGATCATCAAGATGTTTTCTGGCAAAACTGAGGTGAGCCTTTATGTTCTTTTTGCTCAGCATTGGTTTTCATCTTGGAACTCTGCCATGCAGGCCATTTTTGCCCAGTCTCTTTCTTATGGTGGAGCCATGAACACTGACCTTAACTGAGGCAAATGAAGCCTGCAGTTCTTTGGATGTTGTTGTGGGGTCTTTGTGACCTCTTGGATGAGTCATCGCTGTGCTTTTGGGGTAATTTTGGTCAGCCGGCCACTCCTGGGAAGGTTCACTACTGTTCCATGTTTTCGCCATTTGTAGATAATGGCTCTCACTGTGGTTCGCTGAAGTCCCAAAGCTTTAGAAATTGCTTTATAACCTTTTCCAGACTGATTGATCTCAGTTGCTTTGTTTCTCATTTGTTCCTAAATGTCTTTGGATTGTAGCATGATGTCTAGCTTTTGAGGATCTTTTGGTGTACTTCACTTTGTCAGGCAGGTCCTATTTAAATGATTTCTTGATTGAGAACAGGTGTGGCAGTTATCAGGCCTGAGTGTGCAAGAGAAATTGAACTCAGCTTTCCAAAGATGTGATAAACCACAGTTAATTTATGTTTTTACGGGGGGGGGGGCAGCAATCACTTTTTCACACAGGACCATGTACGTTTGAATTTGTTTTTTTACCCTTAATAATAAACATCTTCATTTAAAAACTGCATTTTGTGTTTACTTGTGTAGCCGCTCCAGAGAGTAGACAGGAGTATTTGGAATTTACGTGCATGGCAAAGAAAGAGGTGGCAAAGGCAAAAGAAAAGACTGTAGCATTGACCTTGAGTTCAAATCTATAAAATCATTCTTTGCTGAAGAAAAATTGTTTCAACTCACAAGTCTGGTCATGAACTGCTTCTATCACCCAAGAACCAGAGCTGTAACACTATCCATCGGCCATAAAGTGGAAGTTAATCCCTTCTCCAGGTCGTAGTCATTCTCCCTTTTCTGCTCTTTGGCAAAGGAATGTATCACTTGACAGGTTTATGGTTGATATAATCAAGTCTTGGGAGTCAGGATTCTCCAGTAAACAACCAGACAGTTTCACAGTGCCATCTGGTGGACGAATCAGGAATATTTAATTTTTTTCTCTTTGCAGTGGAATTTATGCATTATGGACAAATAAATTAATTAATATTCTTTCTCTCAAGACAGTATCCGCTACTGAAGACATGGTTGAACTCTTGATTTAATATCCCTTACAGAATCAACTCCCTCTGGTTATCTACACTATCAAAATCCCAGAAGTTCTGGTCGTGGAGGAGGAGTAGTGGCAATTTACCATTCTAAATTATTAGTTAATATAAAGCAAAAAACATGTTTTAATTCCTTTGAGGGCCTAGTCCTCAGTATGGGGCATGTTAGCAATCTTAGCTTAAACCCAATTTTTTTCTTTGCCATAGTTTACCATCCTCCCTCAGCCTACTCAGAGTTTTTATCCGAATTTGCTGAATTCTTAGCTGATTTAGTGATGAAATCAGATAGAATAATTATAGTAGGGGATTTTAATATATATGTTGATGTAGATAGTGACTGTCTTAATAAGGCATTTAATTCAATATTAGACTTTATGGGGTTTTCCCAGAAAGTTCAAAATTCTACCCCATTATCTCCACCACACATTGGACCTTGTTCTGACATATGGCATAGAAATAGAAAATCTGGTAGTGTCTCCTCATAATCCTGTACTGTCAGACCATTGTCTGTTAACCTCTGATTTCACTATTCCTGACTATTTGATTCCTAAAGAAAAATATTACTACATCAGATGTTTTTCAAATGATGTTGTTACCAAATTTATGCAGATTGTCTCCCCTATGCCATGTGTCAACACAACAGAAATAAGCAATGGAGAGCTTGTTCCTTCCATAATTGATAGCATAGTAGATAGTGTTACAGCTTCTCTGCATCAGACTCTAGACCTGGTGGCCCCTTTAAAAAAGAAAAAGTCCAATCAGAGATTTCTAACCCCTTGGTTTAACACAGAAACTCGTAGCTTAAAACAGAAGACTCATCAATTAGAAAGAAAATGGCGTTCCAATAATTTAGATGAAATCTATTTAGCTTGGAGAAATCATCTTTTAATTTATAAAAAATCTCTTTGAAAAGCTAGAACAAGTTATTACTCTGCATTAAGAGAAGAAAACAAGGATAATCCCAGGTTTCTTTTCAGCACTGTAGCCAGGCTGACAAAGAGTCAGGACTCTGTCAATCCTCGCATCCCCCTAGAGCACAGGTGTCAAACTCATTCCATAAAGGGCCAAGACCCTGCAGGTTTTACCTCCACCCAGTGTCTTCAACAGGTGATTTCACTGAATTTCTTCCCACTGATTGCTGATCAGTGAAAACACCTGCTGAAGACACTGGGTAGAAGCAAAACATGCAGGGTCTTGGCCCTCCATGGAATGAGTTTGACACCCCTGCCCTAGAGCTTACTAGTCAGGACTTTATGAACTTTTTCAATCATAAAATTTGATCTATTAGAGATAAAATCAGTCAGATTCTTCCCACCGTAAACTTAAATACAGTAATGACTACAACTCCTTCAATTGATATCTGTTTTTGAATGAATGAATGAATCTTTATTTCGGATAGATTAAAAGTACAGATTAAAAGAAACTGAATAATATAACAAAGGGGGAAAGAAAATCCAACAAGGTCAAATTAGACAATAACTCCTCTGATTATACAGTTCAACATAAGTTATCCAAAATGGGTGATGGCTGAAGCCGCAGCTTATATTGCCCACCCATATTCCATCCAAGAATTCAAAAGAAGTGGTTTATATTAATAATATATTCCATACCTACATATGTATAGACATATTAGAATGTTTAGTGATTACATATGTGCAATGACCTCACGCCTCAGAACAGGACAAGAGGTCTCAACCGCCAGCGAAGATCAAAGAGCATACGGAGTCGCAGCGGTAGAGACCAGATCGATCTCCCTGACTAGCCAGGGTCAGGTGGAGGAGACAGAGGACAATGGAGGAGATCGATCTCCCTGACCACCCAGGGTCAGGTGGAGGAGACGGAAGACAAAGGAGGGGGGATTAAGTTAATGCGGGATGTCAGCTTTGATATGCAATGTCTTTTGTTGTGTGTAGGTATAAGTATGAAGGTCTGAATGTGTTCGACCTCTTATTCTGCTTCTGCACTGAGATGAGACTTGTTAGAGGAGCGAAGCTGATATTAAACTTTGGTTTATAAATCACATCGCCTCGTTATTCCAAGCTCTTCTACACTGGTGACCCTGACGCGAGGATGGAACAGAGACGTTCTCCCGCGATTGACTCATCAGAGGCGACCCAGACAAGCGCCGGCGCCCATGCAGACAGGGGAACAGATGGACGACGTTCCCCCACGGCAGAAGCCACAGAGAGGGCTCAACTGAGCACCAGCCCCGCCGTGAGAGCAGAAGAAAGGCGCTCTCACCCGGCGGACACATCAGGGACGGCCCACACAAGCGCCGTCACCGTCAAGCTGCCAGACTTCTGGCAAGAAGACCCGGGCTCGTGGTTCCAGCAAGCTGAGGCTCAGTTTGCACTGGCAGGCATAACGGCAGACGACACAAAATTTTATCACATCGTCGCCAAACTCGACGCTGCCACATCGAGATGTGCGCGGAGCATAATCCAACGGCCGCCCGCCCATGACAAATATAGAGAACTTAAGGCGACCATCGTCGAGAATTTCGTCCCCTCAGCCGAAGAGAGAGCAGAGAAGATCCTGGCGATCTACGGCCACAGAGGATGCAGACCCAAGGCCCTCATGGAGGACATGCTGCAGCTCAAGGAAGAGGGCAACGACAACTTCCTCTTCCAACACATCTTCCTCAGTACTCTGCCGCCACACATGAGAGGGACGCTGGTCAACATGCGGTGTAGCACCCAGCAAGACTTCCGCGCGCTGGCCCGCGAAGCTCAGTGACTCATCAACGCCTGCGGCGAACAGATGGCCACAGCAGCATCCGCAGATCTCAGCACGGATACCCAGAGAAGCGGAGAACCACAGACAACGGAGCAGAGCCCGCCCACCATGGCCGGCACATCACTCTTTTCCACGGGTTTTTGTCCCCCAAGCTTTAAAAAACGCTGATTGTTTTTGTTAGGCACGAAGCTTTAAAATCAACCCTCCGTCCACCATACGACGGACCATTCAGAGTGCTGGAACCTGGTGATAAGCATTTTGTGCTTGATTTAGGGGACAGAAAAGAAACAGTCAGCATTGACAGACTTAAACCTGCTTTCTTGTTGAGAGACGAACCTGCACGGGTGGCGAGGGCACCTCGGCGGGGTAGACCCCCCAAGAAAAAAGACTCAACCCCCCTGCAGGGAACAAATAACCACTCTCCTCCCCAAGCTGCAGATTCCTTACAGGAGGGTCCCACCAGGACGCCAAAGCGGACCTACAGCAGATTCGGGAGAAGATTAAAACCCAGACGGCACAGGGACTGATGCAAATTAACCAAGAGTTGTTAACTATGTTATCAGATTGTGCCGTGACAGTTTTAACGCTGATTTGTGATATTACTATACTGTTATGGTTACCACTGAATTCTCTACAGGAGCATGACTGCTGGAAAGATTCTTCCTTGTTTTCTCTGTCAAGAGGTTTAACAGCATAGTATGTCATAGAAATTATCTTAAACTGTAGAATTACTTTGATTGTCCTTTTCTTAGTCGTTTGGGGGGGGGGCTGTGGTTTATATTAATCATATATTCCATACCTACATATGTATAGACATATTAGAATGTTTAGTGATTACATATGTGCAATGACCTCACGCCTCAGAACAGGACAAGAGGTCTCGACCGCCAGTGAAGATCAAAGAGCATACGGAGTCGCAGCGGTAGAGACCAGATCGATCTCCCTGACCACCCAGGGTCAGGTGGAGGAGATGGAAGACAAAGGAGGGGGGATTAAGTTAATGCGGGATGTCAGCTTTGATATGCAATGTCTTTTGTTGTGTGTAGGTATAAGTATGAAGGTCTGAATGTGTTCGACCTCTTATTCTGCTTCTGCACTGAGATGAGACTTGTTAGAGGAGCGAAGCTGATATTAAACTTTGGTTTATAAATCACATCGCCTCGTTATTCCAAGCTCTTCTACAACAAGAGCGATTACAATTCAGAACAAAGCTAAGACAAAATGTGACAAAAAACTAAGCTACAACACAACGCAGACTGGATATGACAATCCTTATGTGATTTTACATGTCATCTTGTATATATGTTTGGAGTATTTCTTCCTTTAGTTTTTGTTTAAATTGTCCAAGCGTTGTACATGAGTTTAATTCAGGTCCAAAATCGTTCCATAATCTGACTCCTTGCACTGAAACACAGTGTTGCTTGGTGGTAGTTCTCACTGAAGGTTTTTGAAATATACATGTTTGACATGATTTCTGGCCCAGGAAACACGCACAGAGGCTCGGGTGAGATTTAAGAGTTTATTCAACAGCAGGTGTATGGATGAATGAGTGGGAAATGTGAATGTAGTCTTGGGAACAGGAGAGCACCGAGGGCAGAACAGACACCGTACAGCCAGGCAACCCTGAGGACAGAACAGAGAGCAGGGGATGAGCAATTGTCACAGCAAGGCGGTGAAAGTAACAATAAGGCTTACTTGCAGATGTACTGGTGGCTGGCATTGACAAGAGAAGCTCCCAACTGGGAGACAGCGCCCAGCTGCACTCGATGCAGTGAGGATGAGAGGAAAGTGTCACCACGGGCTGAGATGCCGTCTCGGCACTCAGCCCATGTTTTCCCTCATCCCTGCTTCCCATTGAGCAGCGTCTCAGCAGGCTCCCAGCTGGCAGCATTATGGACAGCTGGGGCCAATTAGTCCTCATCAGCTGGGGCGCTGCCAATGAGGATAAATAGGAGCAGCCTCGATGACTCGGGGCTGCGACATAAACACATTGCTAAGCTGAAGCCCCTTCGTCTGGTGTCAGCTTATACTCCTCTTGCAGCATTCCTGTGTTTGTATCCCGCTGTGAGTATGTACGTCTTGTTACCCCCACGTCCGGTACGAGCTGCTTACCTCTGCGCTGTGCAACCTGTGAGTGTACCTCTGCATGAGTATCTGTGCTCTCCTCATCCCTTACCCAAAATAAACCATCACGACTCACTGGCTTGTCCCTGGCTCTGATTGCCCGGCTCCCTAGAGCCGGATATGACAGTATGTCACAGCCAGAAGAGCTACCGGCGGCCGTGAGTCACTGTGGAAATGTACCCTTCTGTCCGGGTGTCAGCGCTGCTAGCATGCCGTTTCCCAGGAGTCACTTCCGGCGCCAGGGCGACGAGCTGAGGTCCATCTCGGAGGCTGTCGACGGGACGTTCTTCACCCTGCACGACGCCTCCAACGCGAGACGCTGGCATCCGGGCCGTGCTGAGGAACTCCTGGACTGTCACCCTCACTCTCTGTACCATCTGGAGGACAGTGCCAGGATAGACGCTGCAGGTACACAGCGAGAGAAGCTCCACGGGGTGGATGGAAATCCCGGCAGGGAGTCGAAGTGGGCGACGTCTTTCCCCGCTTCGGAGTCCCGTTCCTGCCGCTATTCCAGTCCGGGAGTTTGCGCCAACCAGAGGACTTCCCCCGACCTGCGCCACGTCACTCGGGATTCCCTTCAAGGAGCCGCAGCTGACAGCAGTTATGTCCGGGGTCGAGTGGCTGTCGCGAGCTCTACTGTGTTTCCTGTCACCACCTTCAGGCATGTGGCGGCGGCAGTGAGATTGATGGTGAGGACTTCAGGGCTACGAAGCTTTCCCGTGCTCGACGCCTTCCTCGTCTCGATCTCCGATCTGGAGCGGCGAATCCTGGGTTTCCCCCTCGCTTCGTCCCCTGGGAGTAGCCATCATCACATCGCCGAGTCACCTCTGCACGAACCTCGTCCGGATCCAGTTCTGGGCCATCGTCAGGACAGTTCCTCCCACGCAGCTGTCACCTCTTCGCCTCGTCTGTGTGGAGATTCTACAGCCCCGTTCCCTGAGCCTCATTTCCCCGCTGTCATTCCTGGACATTCGGGCTGGCTCACCCCGGCTGTTTTCCCCTCCTCCTCGACGCGCTTCCTGACTGCTGTGTGTGCCTGGAATTCCGGCCTGGTGAGCTCTCTGCTGGAGACAACACGAGCGATCCTCAGACGAACTCCCGGGGGGTCCTCCGTTATCGCCGGGCGGGGAGAGGAAGAAGCAGAATCCACTACAGCAGGCGATACTCAACCTCCAGGGGGCAGGCAAGTCATTGTTTTTTCACACCTGCTTAATGATTTGCTCTGTCACATCCCTGGAGGAGAAGTTCAGGGTTCGCAGCTCCCTGAACTCCCTCCACCTGCTGTAACCTGTATTCCTAATCCCGCATCCTCTGTGTCTCTCTCCGCCGAGCGGTCCCCGGCTCCGGGTCAACGTGGTGGGATATGGAGAGGGCCTGTGGTTCCGCAGCTACATTGCGGACGGAGGAGGGGGACTGACTGCTGCGTGGAGTCTACGCCGACGATTGAGCGTCCCCGGGTCTCCACGGAGGAGCGGTTCGGTCCAGCGGGACGAGATTCTTCTGGCTTCACGCCGAGTGGATCGTCGGCGGGGTCACCGGAGCTGGAGGAATCTCAAGCTGCGCTGACCATCGTGCTGGCTGCGGGGCCCGACGCGGCTAGATGGGAGCCTGACAACGACCTCCTGACGACGGATCCTGGATCTTCGCAGTCCTGGACGGCGTCAAAACCCGAGATCAGGCGAGTGCTCTCCTTTCCTTTCTCTCTTTTTATCTTTGAGCACTTCAGCCTATCTCTAGGGGAGACGAGCAGGGTGCAGCCGCCCGCTGCATCTGAGCTCGTCTCGCCGGGTTCTGGCGCTGCCGGTGATCCTGATCCCGGTTCTGTTTTCTCTTCTGAGCCTTCTTCCAGGGTCACCGGCGAGGAGTTGCTGTTCCTCATGGTGCTGGAGGGTCCGGGTTCAACGTTGGAGGTCGGTTCTGGTGCAGTGTCCAACGTGGGTTCGCCCGAGACCCAATCGGGGTCCAACGTGGGTTCACCTGAGGCCCGATCGGGGTCCGACGTGGGTGCTGCCCCAGTATTGTCCAGGTCCGGTGAGGAGGTGGCCGTTTCCCTGCGGCCTGACGCCCGCCGCCCTCGTCATCGGCTCTCCCCTGAGCCTCTTCCACCGGGATCCGCTCTGATCCTTCGCCCGTCTCAACGGTCCTGGTGGTTGAGTGATGCGGGTCGACGACCCGACCCACAGAACTTTCGGTTCGGTGATCTGGTTCCCCCCACTGGTCTGTGTTTCCCTCTGGGCGGCCTGGTTCGGCTGCCGGTGGACTGGATTCCTGGGATCTGGGTCCGGAGTTTGCCGTCCGAACACTTCTCTTTCCCTGATTCGCCAGCTGGACAATGGGCGGGGAGATCTCCGGAGCCATCTCGGCTATTTTTGGACTCTGCCTGCCATGCATCTCGGGTGTAGTATTTTGTCCTGTTGGTGGATTCGTATTTATTGTGCTGTGTTTTCCATCTCACATACTCAGCATTTTATTTTTTTTCTTGTACCATGTTTTTAGCCTCGTTTTTTGCATTGTAGAGTTATGTTTTGTTTCCTTTCAGACCATACTCTGCAGTTGTCCATTCATTCCACTCACTTTCATTTCTTTAGGTGACTGTGGGTACTTATATATTCGGGTGTGTGGGTTTTCCTTTGCCCGCACTCAGTATTTCTTTTTTATGCCCTGTCTGTTCATTATAGAGTCATGTGTCTTGTTTTCCGTAACACCATGCTCTGTAATTGTCCATTTGTTCCAGTCACCCTCACTTTTCTTGGTGACTGTGTGTATGTACTTAAATTAGCGCTGTGTATAGTTTCCCCTTTATTTAACCATACTCAGCATTTTTGCCCTGTACCTTTTTGGTGTTTTTTTTTCCTTGTTCTGGGTCACGCATTGTTGGTACTCTCTGAGTAGTGTGTAACCGGCGTGCTGACCCGGTTCTTCTCCCCATCTGCACCTGGGTTAATTATTCCCTGTTTTGTCAGTGTTGTATTTGGGTTTTTTTTTTTTTCCCCGCTACCCTACATTGCCCCATTGGTGTTGTCCTTCCCTTGGCTTCTTCCCCTCCGGTCCTGCCTCCCTTCCCCCCACCCTAGGTGGGGGGGGGGGGGGGCTGGGATGTTCCTGGTCGTTCAGGAGCCCGACCTTGAGGGGGGGGGCTCTGTCACCACGGGTTGAGATGCCGTCTCGGCACTCAGCCCATGTTTTCCCTCATCCCTGCTTCCCATTGAGCAGCATCTCAGCAGGCTCCCAGCTGGCAGCATTATGGACAGCTGGGAGCTGTCCCAGCTGTCCATAATGCTGTGGACAGCTGGGACATAATTCCTGTGTTTGTATCCCGCTGTGAGTATGTACGTCTTGTTACCCCCACGTCCGGTACGAGCTGCTTACCTCTGCGCTGTGCAACCTGTGAGTGTACCTCTGCATGAGTATCTGTGCTCTCCTCATCCCTTATCCCTTACCCAAAATAAACCATCACGACTCACTGGCTTGTCCCTGGCTCTGATTGCCCGGCTCCCTAGAGCCGGATATGACAGAAAGGTGACGAAGGGAATTTCCACCGCCAGGAGGGTCCACCTGTGCACAGGGAAATAACTGAAGAGAACAGGTAAAATACCTTACTTGAGGGCGATGAGTTGCGGCGTTGGCCGAGAGGAGTAGGAGTAGGCGAACGCAGAGCTTGAGCGTGGAGAAGAGCTGACGGCTCCAGACCGAGGCTGCGGGCAGAACAGGTTAAATAATGGCAGCCTGATGAAGCCCAGGTGTGTGCACGGCTGGAGCGGATGACAGACGGGAGCGAGTTGTGACAATGTTCCTCTGAAATGATATTGTTTCTCCCTTATTTGGAACAACTTTTGGATATTTGCGGGCAGTGATAGATTCTTCACTTTAAACATTATTACTGCAGTTTTAAAGTCAACCAGATCTTTCAACTTGAGAGCTTTTAATTTAAGAAAAAGTGGGTTTGTTGGTTCCCTGTAAGCAGCTTTGTTTATTATTCTAATAGCTCTCTTCTGAAGCATAAAGAGTGGATATATGTTTGTTTTATATGTATTTCCCCATACTTCAGTACAATATGTCATGTATGGGAGTATTAATGAATGATACAAGGTACATAGTGTGGGTTGATTCAGCAAATATTTCACTCTGTGTAGTATTGCAATTGATTTGGATATTTTACCTTTAATATAATTAATACGTGACTTCCAACACAGTTTATTATTAATTATTACTCCAAGAAATTTAGTTTCAGATACCATTTCAATCTCTACACCATTTACACTGAGTGTGGTTTATATTAATCATATATTCCATACCTACATATGTATAGACATATTAAGATGTTTAGTGATTACATATGTGGAATGACCTCACGCCTCAGAACAGGACAGCGGTGGAGACCAGATCGATCTCCCTGACCACCCAGGGTCAGGTGGAGGAGACGAAGGACAATGGAGGAGATCGATCTCCCTGACCACCCAGGGTCAGGTGGAGGAGACGGAGGACAAAGGAGGGGGGATTAAGTTAATGCGGGATGTCAGCTTTGATATGCAATGTCTTTTGTTGTGTGTAGGTATAAGTATGAAGGTCTGACTGTGTTCGACCTCTTATTCTGCTTCTGCACTGAGATGAGACTTGTTAGAGGAGCGAAGCTGATATTAAACTTTGGTTTATAAATCACATCGCCTCGTTATTTCAAGCTCTTCTACACTGAGTTTAGATACTAAGTTGTTGTGATGGTTGTTAAAAACTATAAATTTTGTCTTACTTAAATTGAGCGTTAATTTGTTTGAATCAAACCACAGTTTAAGCTTTCCTAATTCCTTTCCGAGTGTATCCAAAAGTTGTTCCAAATTGCTTCCACTGCATAATAGATTAGTGTCATCGGCAAACAATATTAAATCCATTTTTTCTGAAACTTTACATATATCATTTATGTGGCGGTTTGGGATAACCCCCACAACAGACTGGGACAGGCACGGCAATGTGTGTATTAATGTCTACAGACAACCCGCTACTTCTGGCTTTTTCCGTTTCACTACTGTGATGTTAATGTGCCATTCATGAATTGTTTCACTACTGTGATGTTAATGTGCCATTCATGCACTGTGTTCATGCATCCTGCCCTTACTGTGTCTCTCAAATGCAAATGTCTCATGCCTGTCTGCAGTCTCTTTGATGATATCATGTCTTTCATGTATTGTCTATAACTGGGTATATAAGCTCACTGAAATCCTTGTTCACTCTCTCATTCCTTCAACTGCTGCTGACACACACACCCTGTGTCTCTTTGCTGAGAGCCTGAGGACCCCGCTCCAGTCTGCTCACATAAAGGCTGGAGCGGAGTTCCTATGATGGCAGTATGATTTAATAAACCTACTTAAAACCTTCACTTCGCTGCCTTATTTTTTCATGCCACCACGCAGCCTCACTGGTGACCCCGAGAATGCACACGCTTTGTGCATCGCAACCTTCTGGCTTGGACAGCCACGCTGGTGTCCTATTGACAACGAACGCAGCACCCGGCGGTGATTCTCCAACGACAAGCGAACGCGGCAGCCTGACTGATTTGCCCTCCCTTCTGCTTCAGGGAGACCTCAACGCAGAGTTTCCAGGTGAAACTCTCCGGAGACCACCCACGACCGGGAAAGCTGAAGAACATTTCATGGTGAGATCTGCACACCTAGATCGGCACATCCACGCTTGGACCGGCCGCTCTCACAGCTTCTGACACACGATTCTGTGTCTCCTTACGAGAGCGCACGCACCTCGTCCTTTCTCCACAACGGCGACCTCCACGGCCGATGGAGTACACGTGGACCTGAACGCACCATCACCCATCTTCACCAACTACAACAGGGATGATTAAGCTCCCTGACCCTGGCCCTCCCTCTCCAGCAGGCCCACCCACGCACAGAACCCCAGCACACGCACCGGGGAGTTACGAGGACGGTGCACCACGCACGGGACACATACGGCTCCACTGACCGCCTTCCTTCTTCGCCGCTGCACACTGGCCCTTCAGGCTTTAAGGCTGTGCCCGCACCTAAAGTCAACACGCCAAGTCCCTTTGCTTTTATTTTTTTCTTACAACCGCCCCTGTTTTTCTTCATGGCCACTGTTAATCCTCGCCGCTCCTTTTTTCTTCACGGCCGCTATTAATCCTTGTAGGACTTAATCGCGAGAGGAGCCAGTGACTAATTTTTCTTCTTGTGATCTCCGCACGTTCAACGGGACAGCCCCTCGACACCGCGGACCAACAAGCAATTTTTGCGCGGCTCAGACGATTTCACCGTCTCCGGCCGGCATTTACTACCCCCCACCCCCCTCCACCTCTGCCTGCACAGAGTTTTCCCTGCTCGCTGCCAAAGCCAGACTATCGAGGCCTCGGCCCCCTGCCGAGCCCTCTGGGGGGGAGCGTGTGGCGGTTTGGGATAACCCCCACAACAGACTGGGACAGGCACGGCAATGTGTGAATTAATGTCTACAGACAGCCCGCTTCTTCTGGCTTTTTCCGTTTCACTACTGTGATGTTAATGTGCCGTTCATGCATTGTTTCACTACTGTGATGTTAATGTGCCATTCATACATTGTGTTCATGCATCCTGCCCTTACTGTGTCTCTCAAATGCAAATGTCTCATGCCTGTCTGCAGTCTCTTTGATGATATGTCTTTCATGTATTGTCTATAACTGGGTATATAAGCTCACTGAAATCCTTGTTCACTCTCTCATTCCTTCAACTGCTGCTGACACACACACCCTGTGTCTCTTTGCTGAGAGCCTGAGGACCCCGCTCCAGTCTGCTCACACAAAGGCTGGAGCGGAGTTCCTATGATGGCGGTATGATTTAATAAACCTACTTAAAACCTTCACTTCGCTGCCTTATTTTTCATGCCGCCTCAATTTATATACATATTGAATAACAATGGCCCCAATACTGAACCCTGTGGGACTCCACAAGTAACCTTCAGTAACTGTGAGTTTTTGTTACCAACACATACATACTGATATCTATTCTTTAAGTAACTACATAACCAGGACAGTGCTACCCCCCTAATACCACAATTTTGTAGTTTCTTTAATAATAAATTATGATCCACTGTATCAAATGCTTTTTTAAGATCCAGGAATACCCCAACTGAATACTCTTTATTTTCAATGGCAGTTGATATTTTTTCTATAAATTCCATTAGAGCAAATGCAGTTGTCCTCTTGTGTCTGAACCCATATTGCTGCTCACACAATAAATTATTCTTCAGTATGAAGTTGTCAGTTCTCTCATAGAATATTTTTTCAAGTATCTTGGAAAATTGCGGCAATAGTGAAATTGGTCTATAGTTTGAGAATTCCCCTCTGTCACCCGTCTTGTATATCGGAATTACTTTAGCTATTTTCATTGCATTGGGAAATATACCTGTTTGGAGAGACAGGTTACAGATATACGTCAGTGGTTTCACTAAGCATTCAATAATAGTTTTGACTAAGAGCATGTCAATACCATCACAGTCCGTAGATGTTTTACTTTTAAATCCATCCATCCATCCATCTTCTACCGCTTTTCCGGAGGTCCGGGTCGCGGAGGCAGCAGTTCAAGCAGAGAAGCCCAGACTTCCCTCTCCCCCGCCACCTGCTCCAGCTCTTCAGAGAGGATACCAAGGCGTTCCCAGACCAGCTGGGAGACATAGTCTCTCCACCGAGTCCTGGGTCTGCCCCGGGGTCTCCTCCCAGTGGGACGTGCCTGAAACACCTCAAGTGGGAGGCGTCCAGGAGGCATCCTAATCAGATGCCCATACCACCTCAACTGACTCCTTTCAATGTGGAGGAGCAGCAGTTCTACTCTGAGCCTCTCCCGGATGACTGAGCTCCTCACCCTATCTCTCAGGGTGAGTCCAGCAATCCTACGGAGAAAGCTCATTTCAGCCGCTTGTATCCGCGATCTCGTTCTTTCGGTCATTACCCAAAGCTCGTGACCATAGGTGAGAGTAGGAACGTAGATTGACTGGTAAATCGACAGCTTTGCCTTAGAACTAAGCTCCCTCTTCACCACAACAGACCGGTACAACGTCCGCATCACTGCAGATGCTGCTCCAATCCGTCTGTCGATCTCTCGCTCCATTTTCCCCTCACTCATGAACAAGACCCCAAGATACTTAAACTCCTCCACTTGGGGCAGGAGCCTGTCCCCAACCCAGAGAGGACAGTCCACCTTTTTCCAGCTGAGGACCATGGACTCGGACTTGGAGGTGCTGATTCTCATCCCAGCCGCTTCACACTCAGTGGCAAACCGTCCCAGCAAGAGCTGTAGGTCATTGCTGGATGAAGCTAACAGGACAACATCATCTGCAAACAACAGAGATGAAATCCTGTGGTCACCAAGCATGACACCCTCTATTCCCTGGCTGCGCCTAGAAATCCTGTCCATAAAAATTATGAACAGGATCGGTGACAAAGGGCAGCCCTGCCGGAGTCCAACTCTCACTGGGAATGACTCTGACCGAGTGTTGGCAATACGAACCAAACTCTCACAACGGTCGTACAGAGACCGAATAGCTCGTAACAACAAGCCCGATACCCCATACTCCCGAAGCACCCCCCACAAAAATCCACGAGGGACGCGGTCAAATGCCTTCTCCAAGTCCACAAAACACATGTAAACTGGTTGGGCAAACTCCCACGAACCCTCAAGAATTCTCGAGAGGGTAAAGAGCTGGTCCGATGTGCCACGGCCAGGACGAAAACCACATTGCTCCTCCTGAATCCGAAGTTCGACCAACGGCCAGACTCTCCTCTCCAGTACCTTGGCATAGACCTTCCCAGGGAGGCTGAGGAGTGTGATCCCTCTAAAGTTGGAGCACACCCTCCGGTCCCCTTTTTTGAAGAGAGGAGAGGAGAGGCTCACCTACTTTTAAATGATTTAACAATTTCAATGACCTCTCTCTCGTCTGTGTTCTTTATGAAAATGGAGTCTTTTATAGCAGTGTTTTTGCTTATTGTATCACCTGTGGGTGCCGTAATGGGTATTTCTCGAGCCAAATTAGGACCA
The DNA here is from genome assembly GCA_020510985.1 of Pholidichthys leucotaenia. Lineage (NCBI taxonomy): Eukaryota > Metazoa > Chordata > Actinopteri > Cichliformes > Pholidichthyidae > Pholidichthys > Pholidichthys leucotaenia. Next base: position 162,450,985 of record CM035844.1, on the reverse strand, counting down.
ATGTTAACAAAAAAGTTATTAAATTCATCTGCAGGTGAAGCTGCATTCACACTCTGAGTCGTTTTATTATTTTTTGCAAAATCGGTTGGGTAGCTTGTATTTCTGTTTTTATTTCCAAGAATATTGTTAAGTATTGTCCATGTATTTTTAATATTGTCTCTGTTTTTCTCCAGTTCTTTACTGTAATAGTCTCTCTTACTACATCTTATTATACTGTATATGTTAACTTATTTTTGTATGTTTTATACCGCTGCTCTGCTTCTTTTGTCCTTTTCTTTAGGAAAGCTTTATATAATAAATTTTTCTTTTTACACGCCTTTTGTAATCCTTTGGTTAACCATGGCTTATCGGCAAATTTATGTTTAAGCTTTTTCTTTACTAATGGACAATTTTTTTCATAAAGAGTGGTTACAATGTTTATAAATGTGTCATAGGCTTCATTTACATCTGATACATAGACTTCTGTCCAGTCTTGCTTCAGCAAGTCCTCTTTAAAAGAGCTGATTGCATTTTGTGATTTGTATCTGAACGATTTTAAAAATTTTTCTGTATTGGCCCCCGTGTGGCCATGGATAAGTGCAAAGGTTGGCAAGTGGTCACTTATATCATTAATCAATAATCCACTTTCTATTTTCTTATCAATAATATTAACAAACAGGTTGTCAATAAGTGTAGCAGTGTGAACTGTGATTCTACTGGGATGTGTTATTGTGGGATATAGACTCATGCTGTACATAGAGTTCATGAACTCTGTAATTACATTTTGTTGATATGGATTTAGTAGATCAATATTGAAATCTCCACAAATTACTACCATTTTCTTACAAGTAATATTATTGTACAGCTCGACTAATTTATCTCTGAATGTCTCAATGCGTTCTATATATACAACTTATAATTAGATTTTTTGTTTTATCTTGGTCAATCTCAACAGTAACACATTCCAAAATCCCTGGTAGTGCAAAGGATATTCCATTTACAAGTTTACACCTATACAGGTCATCAATATACAGTGCAACACCACCACCCTTTTTTTTGAGATCTGTTAATATGAAACATCTGATATCCCTCTATTACCATCATGAGTTTTCTTTCAGCTCAAAGCTTAGTCATGGAGTTCCACAGGGATCTGTGCTAGGCCCTACTCTTTTTAGTTTATATATGCTTCTGTTAGGCAACATTATTAGAAAGCACTGTATACATTTTCATTGTTATGCAGATGACACACAATTATACCTGTCAATGAAGCCAGATGATACTAATCAATTAGCCAAGTTAGAAGCCTGTCTTAAGGAAATCAAAGCTTGGATGACTTGTAATTTCCTGCTATTAAATTCAGATAAAACTGAAGTCATTCTTGTTGGTCCAAAAAACCTTAGAAATTCCTTTCCAAATCAAACTTTCAGTTTGGATGCAGTTACTCTTTCTCTTAATAGCTCTGTGAGGAACCTTGGAGTTATTTTTGATCAGGATTTGTCCTTCAATTCACATATTAAATTTGTTTCTAAGACTGCCTTCTATCATTTGCGTAATATTGCCAAGATTAGGAGCATCTTGTCTCAGAGTGATGCTGAGAAGCTGATCCACGCTTTTGTTAGCTCGAGATTAGATTATTGTAATTCTTTATTATCAGGCTGTCCTAAAACATCTTTAAAAAGTCTTCAGCTGATCCAAAATGCTGCAGCAAGAGTTTTAACAGGTACTAGAAAGAGAGATCATATCTCTCCGGTTCTGGCCTCCCTTCATTGGCTTCCCATAGAGTTTAGAATTAAGTTTAAAATCCTTCTTCTTACTTACAAAGCTTTAAACAATCAGGCTCCTTTTTATTTAAAAGATCTGATACTACCGTATCATCCTAACAGAGCACTACGCTCCCAAAATGCAGGATTACTTGTAATACCTAGAATCTCCAAAAGTACAATGGGAGGCAGAGCCTTCAGTTATCAAGCTCCTCTCCTGTGGAATCAGCTGCCAATCTGGATTCGGGAGTCAGACTTGATCTCTGTTTTTAAGAATAGGGCTAAAACCTACCTTTTTGATATAGCCTACAATTAGGGAGGGATCATGTGTTTCTGAACCCTCCCTTAGTTATGCTGCTAATAGGTTTAGTCAGCCGGGGGACCTCCAGTAATGCACTGGGCCTCATTCCTTTCCTCACTCTCTATGAAATTTTTTTTTTTTGCTGGTCATTAACATTTGTTTGTTCTCTCCCATAGATTGAGTCCCCATCGTGCTGTTTGCTCTCTACATGTCTGTTCTTTTCTTCTTCTCTATCCCCTCACCCCCCAGCCAGTCGCAGCAGATGATTGCCCCTCCCTGAGCCTGGTTCTGCTGGAGGTTTCTTCCTGTTAAAAGGGAGTTTTTCCTCTCCACCGTTGCCAAGTGCTTGCTCACAGGGGATCGCCTGATTGCTGGGGTCTTTCTGCAACTGTGGGGGTCCCCCCTTCAGTTGATAGTGCTATGAGATGACTGTTGTTGTGAAATGGCGCTATATAAATAAAGTTGAATTGAATTGAATTGAATTGAATCAGGGGAGCCTGCTCTTCATTAAGCCAAGTTTCAGAGACTGCGATAGCTGTAAATTTTCTGTCTAGCTGTTTTAAATAGTCCTGAATCTGTGGAAAGTTTTTGTTAAGACTTCTGCTGTTGAAGTGTATTATTGATAGTTTACCATCTAATTGCACTTGACTTTTGAATTGATTTTCAGTGTAATATTCACAATGGTTATGAATATTATTGAAAAAGTGGTTATCGGGATCAATATCATTTTCCATCTCTTGTAGTTTATGTTCAGCATAATGGCATATTTTCAGAGTTTGAGTTTCCTCACTCTGTGTCAAATGACTTCCTCCAACTGGGGATAATTGATGTCTACTCAAGTCAGTCATAAGTTTTTTTGTTTTGTTTTGTTTTGTTTTGTTTTTTAAGTACATTGACATGGTATGTCAAAAGAACTATTCTTGCTGTGTGTGTGGATATGGATTATCATTGTCTCTTAATTTTCTTAATCAATGTTCATCCGTATTTATTTAAGTCAGTAACTTCTCTGATTATTATACTCTTTGCTTCCTCAGGTGTTCCATTTAGTTTGATCCAACCTCTACAATTTCTTGTCCATGTTGCCTGTATCTTTTTTTTTTCCACAATATTTTTATTGAACCTTTTTTACAAACATAACACAAACAATCAAACACTAACACTAAAGTAATAAAAAAAAATGTACTAAAACACACCAACAACCACTAACAGGAACAGGTCTTCAACAATGCTCCTCTGTTTAGTCTAGGCAATCCATTACATAAGTATACATATTATACATTCACCAGTTTGGAATTTATAAGGTCCACACACATCATTCACCTTCTTCTTCAAAAGTTATGTTTAAATTCTTTACATAATCAATAAAAGGTCTCCATATATTCTCAAACACAGTTTCCTTTGATTTCAGTATGTATGTTATTCTTTCTAGTGGAAGGTTTGTTAACATCTGTCTTAACCACTGAGTCACATCTGGTCTATGAGTCTTTTTCCACAATAGTGCAATACATTTTTTGGCGTTAAGCAAACTGAGGTCTATGAACGCTCTTTCACTTTTATTAAAGTTGTGCTTTTCTGGATGCAGACCCAACAAAAACAATTTAGGATTCAATATGATTTGTTTTGAAATTATTTTTTCAATTGTTCCCCTCACCTCTTCCCAAAACATTCTAATTTTCCTACATTCCCATAAACAATGAAATAAGGTTCCTTTACTTTCCATACATTTTGTGCATGTATCTGGTATGTTTTTGTTATATCTATTTAATTCCACCGGTGTAACATACATCCGCATTAACCATTTAAAATGTATCAATTTTAGATGTACATTTATTGATTTGGTTTGAGCTTCTGTACAAGCCAATTCCCATTGTTCCTCTGAGATTTCAGTTTGCAGGTGTTTTATGAAAATATTTAGACAGGTTCGTGAGGAGTCGGCGCACAGGAAAGAATTCACACTGAGACAAGAACTGCTATAATAAAATGTGTCTTTTATTCCTCACAGAACATATCTTCACACCCACAAGATCAATGCATTCACATTAGACAGACTGCTAGAATAAGCTGTATTCCCTTATTCCCCACAGACCATATCTTCATATACAAAAGATCAATGCACTTCATGTCATTTCATCAGCCCTTACCAATAATACAGAAGACCGGAGAGCCTTTGGCAGTCTTTTGGCAGGCGCGTGCATCAATCAGCTTGGCAATTCGCGCGAAATCCACAGCAGACTCTACTGGTCGGCAAAAAACCTCTGCTTTTTAAAGGGTAGAGTTACGTACACAACGAAGGAGCCACTCTTCGTTGCCAGGCAACTTCCCCCCCATGGAATCGCGTAGAGAGCGGGGGGGCTAGTCCCCGCTCCCAGGCGATTGCAGCCAAATTCTCAAAACATATAACATCTGTTCTTTCTCATTGCACACACACACATATGTGAGAAATAAAGGTTAAGCCTTGTTTTATAAACATGAGTGATTCAAGGAGTGAGAAACTTGCTGTGCTGAGGAGTATCAGTTTCTAAGAACAGGTTATACTGCCCAGGTCATTATGTACCTTAAAATAAATCCATCATGGGAAGAGAACTGAACTGGACCGTCAAAACATATTAAAAACAACTGAGAAACAAATCAGGGCACACATTAAAAACACATTTATATTACAAATGGCTAGCCCAACTTCTTCTTGACTAATTTTAGACTCCAGTATCTCCCTGTTTTCATTTGGAATACACGGTATAGATAGTCCGTCCAAAAACCCATTTAGTTTTGTTAAGTCAGTTTCATTTTTTGTATCATATAATTTTTCATAGTAATCTCTAAAGGCTCGATTAATTTCTAAAGGATCTACAACTACCTGTCCGTTACTTATAATACTGGTAATTGGTGTTTTAGATTCTAATTGTTTAATCTGCCATGCCAATAATTTTCCTGATTTTTCACCTTGTTCATAAAAAGATTGCTTCAATCTTAGAAGACTCGAGGCAGCTCTATTCGCTGATTTTTTGTCATATTCAGCTCTCAGAATTATTAATTCGTTCTCTAACTTTGGGTCACTTCCTGCATACACTTTTTCTTGAAGAATTTTTAATTTGTGTTCCAATTGGACTCTCTCCTCTCGAGTCTTCTTAGATTTTGAACCTGTATAACTAATAATATGTCCCCTAATAAAAGCTTTGAAAGCCTCCCACTTTATACATGCTGATGTTTGTGTAGTATTAATATCGAAGAACTCATCTATCTGTTTTTCTATGTACTTAACAAATTCCTCATCCTGAAGCCATTTATGCTGAAATTGCCACCTACCTGGCTCCTTTGTCAATTTCTTATCTACATATATGAGACAACAGGGTGCATGATCAGAGATCACAATATTATCATAAAAGCAGTTTTGAATCTTGGACCTTAATTCTGTGGAGATCAAAAAATAGTCAATACGTGAGAATGACTTGTAGGTATTAGAATAACAAGAGTAGGCTTTAACTTGTGGTTTCATTTCTCTCCATATATCCAGCAATCTCAATTCTTTCATAGAATGCTTAATGATCATCCTGCATCCATTGTGTGTACAGTCCAGTCCTGTTGATCTGTCTATACCGGGATTCAATGTACAATTAAAATCCCCTGCTATTATATGTTGCCCTGTAAGTGATGATAAAATAAGAAATAAATTAGCAAAGAACTTTTGATCATCTATGTTGGGACCGTATAAGTTCACCAGATTTATGTTTTCTAATAGCAAAGATCCTTGAATAATTAAATATCTTCCAAATTTGTCTCCAATTACATTTTTCACTTGAAATGGGACTGATTTATGTATGAGAGTCATAACTCCCCTGGCTCGGGATGAAAATGATGAGGTGAACACACTTCCTTGCCATCTACTCCTAGTTCTTTTTACATCCTCCTCTATTAGATGGGTTTCTTGTAAAAACACAATTTTTGAACCTATGTCTTTTATTTTATTCATAACTTGTTTAAGTTTTTTTAAATTTTGTAGACCTCTGCAATTCCATGAAGTTAAATTAAGATTAACGCTTTGGTCTATGATCAATAGGGGGTTTAGGATTACCTCGCAATATAAACATGCTCATACAGAGAAGCAAAAACATGAGTGGTTGAACATTCATCCTACAAACTACACACAAACAAATTCCCCCTTCCCACCTTCGTGGTAAACCCCCCAAAATCAAAAAAAAGATTCCGTCTCCCGCTATAGCCATCGACCGCTCCACACCCACGAGGATCAACCAAAGCCACTCCTTCTTCATCCTCCCAATCACCCTCTACTGCTTTTAATAACGTAACATTAACTCTCTTCTGTAATTTTCAAATTTAACTCCAAAATTTTATAGCAATTTTGTACATCTTAGTTTTGTTTTGTTTTTTTATTTAATATGTAATACAATCTATATTTTGTAATCTTGCTCTATGCTTCAAATCAGTTAAATGCCTATGTCAGGGGTGTCCAACCAGGTGCCATGGAGAGCCAAGACCCTGCAGGTTTTCTCTTCTACCCAGTCTCTTCAGCAGGTGTTTTCACTTATCAGCAATCAGTGGGAAGAAGTTCACAGAAATCTGCTGTTGAAGACACTGGTTGGAGGTAAAACCTGCAGGGTCTTGGCTCTCCATGGCACATGGTTGGACACCCCTGGCCTATGTAAATGCTTAAATATTCTACCCTATATTCTGTTCATGCTTAGCTCCCACCAGTCTCTTCCTGGATCTTCTTGATGAGCTCCTGCGCCTCCTCAGGGGTCTTGAAGATGTGTGTTCTGCCCTCATATGTAACCAGAAGTCTTGCAGGGTAAATCACTCCATGACGAATCCCAAGGTTGCGCAGTTCTTTACGGATGGGGTCAAACTGCTTCCTTAATTGTTTGATTCCTGAGGCCAAATCTGGGTAGAACCGCACCTGTTGATCTTGGTATTTAATTTCTCCTTTGGCCCGCACCGCGTTGGAGATCGTCATCCTGTCTCTGTAGCTGAGAAACTTCATAATTAGCGTCCTCGGTGCTGCCTTGTTACCTCTCGGTGGGCCAATTCGGTGGGCGCTTTCCAAGACGACTGATGAATTTAGCTCCGTGTTGTTCAGCGCCTCCAGGATCCAACCCTCCAAAAAGGAGCATGAATCACGACCTTCGGCTCCCTCCGGTAGACCCACCAGCCTCAGGTTGTTCCGTCTCGACCGGGACTCCAAGTCCAGGACATTATTTTCCAGACATTTTTTTTTTTCCAAAGTGCGCACCTTTAATTGAAGTCCGCCGATTTCATCCTCCGCACTGGAAACACAAAGCTCCACCTGCGTCACTCGCTCCACGCAGTCACCCAACTCCTTTCTCATTGCATCCAACGCTGCCATAATCCCATCAAGTTTAGCGGAAAAGTCTGCTCTCATTGAGCTAATGGCAGCCAGCACTGCACCTGTGCCGCCATCATCAGCAGTTACCGCACCACCGCTAGTTTCATCCGCCATATCCGCAGCTTTTCCTGCTGCGCTGCAGACGTGAAAGTCCGTTAATTTGGACTGCTTCGGCGGTTCAATTTTTCCCCCACCTGATTTCCCAGCCTTAGGCTTCACCGGCATATCCTCGCCCAAACGCTGGGAAAAATTCTGTTCCAAATGAGAGAGTTATTTGCCGATTATTTATCTCTAGGAGCAGAGCAGAGTGATACGTGTCCTTCTAGGTGGCCGCCATAACCGGAAGTCCATGTTGCCTGTATCTTATTTTGTCTTTTCAGCATTCGTGCTTGCCGTGCTATTTCAGCATTAGTTTTTGTTAGGTGTTCATTTAGGTAAACTTCTGTTCCCCGGAGCTTTCTGGCCTGCCTCAGTATGTCATTCTTTACCCTTCTGTTCACAAAGCGCATCACAATTGATTTCTTTGTTTTATTATCCTTTCTGGGTAAAGCATAACAGGCTGAAATTGCATTTGCTTCAACCTTTATATTTCTACTATCAAGGAACTGAAGCACCTGGTTTTCCAGGGAGACTGATTCACTTGTGGGAGCCTCCTCACCTCTCAATCCTGATGTAGCATGAGCATATGATTGATATTTGATGTCTAGTCCACTAATAATTAAATCATCCATAGGAGAACATTGTTCAAGATCCTCGACGCTTCGCTCCAAGTCCGTAATTTTTTTGTCTTTTTCCTGAATTGTTCATTTTAATTCTCGGACTTCTTCCATTAGGTCTAATATTTTAGCCTGCTGGCTAACCATTTTGGTCACTTCTCCTGACAAGAAGTTCAGAGATTTTTTGATCTCTTCCATTTCCTCCTTCTTTGGTGGCATTTTTACTGACCTGTGGATAGTAAAACAATCTCTGCTGGTGACGCCGGTATCCGATCCGACCGACCTCGAATCCAGCTGGGCCTCAGCTAGCCCCCTCCGCTGCTAGTCCCGCTGCTTACCGCTGCCGTAACTGAGCTCCTGTCCAGCCGGGGTACCGGCAGCTCCTCCACCGAGTCCCGCCACACACCGCCGCTGTAGCCGAGTTCCTATCCTGCTTCTGTCCAGCTGGGGTCCCGGAAGATCCTCCGCTGAGCCCCGCCACCTACCGCCGTCTGCCTCAGTAGTTCCTCCACTGAGCCCCGCCGCTGTAACTGGGCTCCAACTCAGGATCTTATCTGGCTGGGGCCCCGGTGGTCCTCCACTGGTCCCCGTCTCCCACCACTGCTGCACCCGAACTACGATCCGGCTCCCGTCCAACTGTTGCCTTGGTCAGTTCCTCCGGCGAGCCCCAATCACTGGGGACAGAGTCGCTTCGTGTCGGTGTTAGGCGCTACGACTAGCGTTAGCTTAGCAAACGCTTCGGATAAAGCGTAGCAGCGAACCACAAAAAGAAACACTAATCAGTTTACCCACAGAGCCCGGTGAAAGGCGAATAAAGGGGTATTTCAACCAAGGTGGAAATTCAGCGTGTGCGTCACAAATGCAGATTGCTGTTGGTTAGTTATTTCAGTGGCAAAATCAGCAACTTTGTCTCAGCACTGAAAAAGTGTGACCATCCCGGCCGCCATGTTAATTCCATGTCCATGTTTGGATTAGTTTACTCCAATTAACCTTTTAGAGTTAGATCAAATAATTTCCTCATCCAAGCCTTCAACTTGTCTTTTAGACCTTATCCCTACCAGGTTATTTAAAAAAAAAAAGTCTTCCCATTTATTGGTAGCCGTATTCTTCAAATAATCAATTCTTCTTTAACATTAGGCCATGTACCGCAGGCTTTTAAAACTGCTGTAATTAAACCCTTACTCAAAAAGCCAACGCTCGATCGATAGAATGCTCAATCGGTCGATAGTTTTAGTTAACTATCGACCAATCTCTAATCTGCCTTTTATTTCAAAAGTCTTAGAAAGAGTTGTTGCTACACAATTATTTGACCACCTGCAGGGAAATGGTTTATTTGAAGAGTTTCAATCTCGGTTCAGAATCCATTCATAGTACTGAAACAGCCTTAGTGAAGGTCACTAATGACCTCCTCATCGCATCTGACAATGGACTTGTTTCTGTATTTGTCCTTTTAGATCTTAGTGCAGCCTTTGATACTATCGACCGTGATATTCTACTTGATAGATTAGAACACTATGTTGGACTTAATGAAACTTCGCTGCAGTGGTTTAGACCTTATTTGTCTGATAGGCTTCAGTTTGTTCATGTCAATAATGAGTTTTCTTCCGACTCTAAGCTCAGTCATGGAGTTCCACAGGGATCTGTGCTAGGCCCTATTCTTTTTAGTTTATATATGCTTCCATTAGGCAACATCATTAGAAAGCACTGTATACATTTTCCTTGTTATGCAGATGACACACAATTATACTTGTCAATGAAGTCAGATGATAGTAATCAATTAGCCAAGTTAGATGCCTGTCTTAAAGAAATCAAAGCATGGATGACTTGTAATTTTCTGCTGTTAAACCCAGATAAGACTGAAGTCATTCTTGTTGGTCCAAAAAACCTTAGAAATACCTTTCCAAATCAAACTCTTAGTTTGGATGCGGTTACTCTTTCTCTGAATAGTTCTGTGAGGAACCTTGGAGTTATTTTTGATCAAGATCTGTTTTTCAATTCACATATTAAATTTGTTTCTAAGAGTGCCTTCTATCATTTGCATAATATTGCCAAGATTAGGAGCATCTTGTCTCTGTGTGATGCTGAGAAACTGATCCACGCTTTTGTTTGCTCTAGATTAGATTATTGTAACTCTTTATTATCAGGTTGTCCTAAAATATCTTTAAAAAGTCTTCAGTTTATCCAAAATGCTGCTGCAAGAGTTTTAACAGGTACTAGAAAGAGAGATCATATCGCTCTGGTTCTGGCCTCCATTCACTGGCTTCCCATAGAGTTTAGAATTAAGTTTAACCCCTTGCACTCTGGTCAGTTTCCCTAAAAATGCCAAAAAATAACGTACCCAAAGTAAATCAAAAGCTGTTCTTCAATCCTTTGCAGCATCTTCATGGGGTTGGTCTCATTTAAAAGAAAACACTTTGAATTTTTTGGCAAAACAATCATAATCTCTCTAAGTGCTCCGGCCACTGAGTAACAGTCATCTAAACATTCTGAACTTAAAGAAAATAAATTTCGCCTGGGTGTTTTTTTGGATACAAATGCTTGCAAATAACACACAGCTGTCAGAAACTGGCTGGAAAATGCAACAGAAATGTAGAACCAAGTGTTATCCAGCTGAGGTCAAAATTTTGTAACAATACCACAAAAAATGAATATATTACACAGCTTCTTTCTTAGGTTGTTCCCAGGCGTTTTTGAACTGTGCCAAATTGTGCCAAATGGCACAGTTTGGAAAAACGTCTGTAACTTTTGAATGATTCAATATAGAAGCTTGATGTTGGGCTCTAATGAAAGGTGACACTCAGGGCTGTGTGTGTGTGTGTGGGTGGGGTTGTCCCACCCCACCCCCCTGCTACAGAGGACGGACATCGCCCGGTGCGCCGCGGTCATGGTGCACCGCGGTCATGGTGCGCCGCGGTCACGGTGTGCCGCGGTCACGGTGCGCACCGCAGTCACGGTGCGCCGCGGTCTACTACGCACAGTTGTAATTTACCGATCGGTCAAAAGTCATTTTTGATTACAATTTTCAGGGATAAAGAATAATTTAGCTTATAACACTTACCTGTTCACAACAGCAGTGTCGCTGGCGAACTTCTCTTCCTCATTGTCAGACGAACATGACGCTGGTCCGCTTGTTACGGACTCGTGGTTCTGGTCACGCGACCCGGTCAAACCATAATTCCATTATTGCGGTTTTGCGTTTCATTTGGGGAACGATTTTTCAAAACAAATAAGAACAGTAGTAAGAAAAAAAGACTGGCGAACGCGTGTGTGTCACCCAGCGGCTAAAACAAAACAGATTTTGCAAGGGAGGCACGCTTTCGAACTACTGTGCTTCAATTGGCTCACTGTATTCGCAGCCGTTGGTAGGCGGGTCCTTCTTGCTAGGTTTTCAGTCATTGGTTCTTCAAGGTTTCAGAAACCCAATTCAAGGCTCTTATTAGTCGAATGAGAGGTCAATCACATCTAAACCAATCAAAGCACTCGTTTGGCTTTCTGTTTGCGGCTGTGTCTGTAGTGGAAGAACAGAAATGCAGCTTTTTTTTTTTCAGTGCCTCCTAGGACACACAGTGTGCGTCCTAGGACGCCCTTGTGCGCCCTAGGACGCAGAGACGTGTCCGCCCGCGGTACACCGAAGTGCAACAGGTTAAAATCCTTCTGACATAACGCACGGCTCAGGAGACGCACACACACAGGCTCAGAGTAGTTCAAATAGTTCATTAACAACAGGAGTGAATGAATGTGTGTCTGCGGGATGTAAATGTGTTGATGGCGGCGTCTGCTTCGGGCACAGAGGCAGGAGGCCGTACAGCCGGACAACCCTATGGGAAAAGCACAAGGAGAAGGGTGACGGGCACACACCAACACAGAAGATATAAGAGCGAGAGAGGAGCTTACTTGGAGAGGACAGATGACTGGCACAACAAGGGACGAGGTCCGGAAGACAGCCACCTGGAGAGCCCGGTGCAGCAGCGAGGAACAGGCGATGGAGAGGCGTCGCCCGCCGCCGGGGAATCCACCTGTGCACAGGGGAGCAGACTAGGAAGGAAAAGGAGGTAAGGTCTTCTTACCAGAGTGATCAGCTGAGGGTGAAGGAACTCACAGCGATGCATGGGGAAGTCTGACGGCTTCAGGCCGAAGCTCAGGGCGAGGCGGCTTATATCCCTCGCTGCTGATGATGTGCAGGTGTGTGTGCAGGTGGCGCCGCTGATGAGCGGCGCGGCGTGACACCTTCTTCTCACTTACAAAGCTCTTAACAATCAGGCACCTTTTTATTTAAAAGATCTGATATTACCCTATCATCCTAACAGAGCACTACGCTCCCAAAATCCTGGATTACTTGTAATACCTAGAATCTCCAAAAGTACAATGGGAGGCAGAGCCTTCAGCTATCAAGCTCCTTTCCTGTGGAACCAGTTATCAATCTGGATTCGGGAGTCAGACTTGATTTCTGTTTTTAAGAATAGGGTAAAAACCTTCCTTTTCAATATAGCCTACGATTAGGGAGGGATCATATGTCTCTAAACCCTCCCTTAGTTCTGCTGCTAATAGATTTAGACTGCCGGGGGACCTCCAATAATGTACTTGGCTTCACTCCTTTAATGTTTGCTCTCTATATGTCTGTTCTTTTCATCTTCTCTAGCCCCTCACCCCCCAGCCAGTCGCAGCAGATGACTGCCCCTCCCTGAACCTGGTTCTGCTAGAGGTTTCTTCCTGTTAAAAGGGAGATTTTCCTCTCCACTGTTGCCACGCGCTTGCTCACAGGGGATCACCTGATTGCTGGGGTCTTTCTGCAATTGTGGGGGTTTCCCCTACATTTGAAAGTGCTATGAGATGACTATTGTTGTGAAATGGTGCTATATAAATAAAGTTGAATTGAATTGAATTGGGATGGACAATGTGGTTTCATTCATTCATTCATCTTGCGTCTGAACAAACTGATCAAGAAAGCTAGCTCTGTCCTGGGGCAGCGCCTTGATCCGGTGGAGGAGATAGGAGAGAGAAGGACGGTGGCTAAACTGTCATCTCTGCTGGAGTCCGAGTTTCACCCTATGCAGGACATACTGAATGCACTGAGGAGCTCATTTAGCAGCAGACTACATCATCCCAGGTGCACAGCCGAGAGGTTTCGCAGGTCCTTCCTACCAACGGCTGTCAGACTGTACAACCTAAGCTGGGCTGCTTGCAGAGATAGCAAAAAGACGTAACAAACTAATAGTTTTTTGAATGCAAAAGATGCAATAGACTTACACAATGGTCCCCTCCGGCATACAACTAGGAAAATACCGGTAGCTACGGAGGGTGAGAATATGTATGGGCACATAATCATACCATGTAGGATAACTTAGTAGACGGTTATGCTGTTTCATCCCATCTAGCAACAATGCTCTGCACTGTGTGTTTATATATCTACATATTATTCCATCTAGCTACTTTGCTCCGCACTGTGTGTGTTTATATATTTACATATTTATTCCACCTAGCTGCAATGCTCCGTACTGTGGGTGTTTATATATTTACATATTTATTCCATCTAGCTACAATGCTCCGCACTGTGTGTTTATATATTCATATATTTATTCCATCCAGCTACAATGCTCTGCACTGTGTGTCTGTGTGTGTGTATATATATATTTTATAGTAATATGTACATATGTATATTAGCTGCTCTTGCTTGCTTGTTTTTTTTCTTGCCTTCTGATTGTTGCTCTGAGTGTTGCTATCCCTGTGCTGTTGCAATCCTGGAATTTCCCCGTTGTGGGACTAATAAAGGCTTATCTTATCTTATCTTCTTCCACTTAATCCTTTTCGGGTCGTGGGGGGGGCTGGAGCCTATCCCAGCGTCTTTGGGCGAGAGGCAGGGTACACCCTGGACAGATTGCCAATTCATCGCAGGGCCAACACAGAGAGACAGACAACCATTCACTCTCACAGTCATACCTAAGGACAATTTAGAATCCCCATTTTGATGCCAATTAACCTAACTTGCATGTTTTTGGCATGTGGGAGGAAACCAGAGAAATCCTGGAGTAAACCCATGCAGACACGGGGAGAACATGCAAACTCCACACAGATCACTGTTGGTCGGGGGCTGGGATCGAACCCAGGGTCCCCCGGCCAAGGGTGAGTTGCTGTGCTGCCGCAGTGCTAACCACTCCGCCACCGCGCTGCCCCGTGGTTTCAAATGCTTTTATTGATATGATTTAATATGTGTTGCTTTATTTTCAGGAATAAAATAATTTTTGCATGCTTATTATCACAAATTAATTACACTTACAATGTAGAGACATTGTATGTTCTCTTATTATTGAGTGCAATGTCTTAGTCACTAAAGTTTAAGGAATTTATGTGTCTCCCCCCAAGACACATATGCTGCTTTATTCAGCAGCATATGTGTCTTGGGGGGAAGATTCACTTCTCATATCAAATTTCTCTCCCCCCTCCTCTCTCTGCTCTTTAGGAAACCATAGCTGGACTTTAACTGACCAATAGAGTTCCAGGCTTCACTGCATCTCCTTTTTAGGTGGAGTTTATGACTTCTGTCAAGCAAAGAAGCTCAAATGTAATTGGTTCAGCCCAGTTGTCATGAAGTTTAGAACCATCTTGCCACACCTGAGAAAAACTTGCTTTTTGTTTCCTTTGTTCAGTTTTGGGGCGTTGGTCAAGCTGTAAGGAGCAGACGTCTCTGCTCTCCCATTTTTTTCCTATCTTCAAGTAGGCCCAGAGCCTCCCACGCTCTGCAAAAATTCTTTTTCTTTTCTTTGAAGTTCACTTTTTCTTATTTTAATATTTTTCTTTAAATTTTCGTGCAAGAAGATTTTGTTTGAATTTTTTTTAAATTTAAACCAACTCATTCCAGCCACAATACATCGGAAGAAACGGATCTGTGGCACGTCTTGTCCCAGTTTGAATTTCTGATGGGACTTTGTACAATAAACAAATTCCTTTTCAATGCATAAGAGGAGACCTCTCCCAGCTTTCTGAAGAACAGCCCGATTGTGATCTCAGGAGCACAGCCTTGTGGGAGAATCTGTCTATCAGCCTGTCCATCAACAGAATCCATGGACATCCAGCTGAATCAAGGTTGGCATGCGGGGGCCCTGCTGCCACCAGGGATGTAATGATGCTGCTTGGCTGATGGTCTGTTGTTTAATTTAAACTTAATTCTTCAGAATATTCCTACTTGGTATTAGTTCTTTTGTGGTGACACTAGACACAGTGGGTGGACATTCTTCTCACACCCAGAAGCAGGAAGAGGGGCAGAACAATGGACTGAAGGGGGTAGCCCCCCAAGGAGTAACTTGACAGACAATGAGGGCAGGGGGGTGAATGTATGGTCAGGAAGGTAGCAAGTGTTATGTTAATGTGTCACACATTCTCTTTGTACAGGAATGTAGCAAGTGTTATGTTAATTTGTCACACACAAGCAGAATGCACTAGCCCAGCTCTTTGTGCATACCATTGGGGATATTTAAGAGAATGCAGAGAGAGTTGGTGTAACTCTCCTACCAGACACCGGGCCCCAGCGGGCAATGCTGGGGTCCACCGGCTGTATTTATGTTAGAGGGTCAATAAAGAACCTATGTCGACCTACGCTCGTCCCTCGCCTCCACATCCTTTTCTTACACCCTCCACACTTTAAACTTAATTTCATGCAAACCCCCATCAGAATTTCGAAATGCATTTTGTCCTTTCATTAATTTAAGTTTTTGTAAAGGGTATACATGTCATTACAGCATTGCATTGTTTACATTTTCATCACTTATTCACTTTTTTTTGTTTTTTGACAAGATTGAAAAAAAAATTATTACAACACCCTTTTTATTAAGTGAAAGAAAAGAAAAATAAAAAAAACAAACAAACAAAAGAGAAGAAAAATAAAAGAACATCTGAGTAGCATTGGAACAAAGAGAGGTGCCATTATTGAAATGGTGTTTGTCAAAGATTAGATCTGATGGAAGACACATATGCGTTCCAGGGTTGCCAAAAGTTCAAGAACTCATCCATGTCCTGTCTCAGTGCAAATGTCAACTTTTCCATCAAATAAATGTCCTGAATCACATTAATCCAATCTTCAGGTGCAGGACAGTCTCTCGACATCCATTTTTTTGTTAGTGCTTTTTTTACTTGCCAATATTAAAACATTGAATAAGTATTTTTCTCCTTGTCTTTCCAGTGATTCCGGTAGTAAACCCAAATACAAAGTTACAAAAGAAAAGGGAACTGTTACTTTGAATATTTTCCCCAATATTGTCTGTACATTAGTCCAATATTGGTGGATAACTGGGCATGACCAAAACACATGAAAATGATTTGCAGTCTTTTCACCACACAGGCGCCAGCATTTCAACCCTTTACGAGTAAATTTGTTTTGTGCAGGTGTTCTGAAAAATCTTACCAAATTTTTCCATCCAAATTCTCTCCACAGCAGGGGTGAGGTACTTTTCCACTGTTGTTTATTTAGTTTTTTCCCATATTTCCAGTTGTAAAGTGAAATTCCCCTCTTTTTCCCATTTCTCTTTTATATATGATGTGTTGTCTCCTTTTAAATCTTGAAGACTATGGTATATTTTAGAGATGTATCTGATCCCTGGGATCCCTTTATATGCCATTAAGAAGACCTTCAGAACACCTGACTGGACCCTTTCCAAATGCTCCTTTTTAAGTATTTTGTTTATGTGTTGTCTAAGCTGAAAGAACCTGTAAAGGTCTTGATTTATTAGACCTTGTTTTATCAAATCTTCAAAACTTTTTAAAGTTTGCCCTTTAAAAAAATCATAATATTTTATCAGTCCGTTCTCTTTCCACTTTTTAAATCTAGTGTCTGTTTTATTAGGAGTAAAATCCTGATCATAGGAAATCCATTGCAATAATCGATAGGGTTCTTTAGTTTGATTCTCTCTGACTATCTTAAACCAAATTTTTAGCGGGGTCTCTATCCACGGGTTAGTGTTATTCAAATGTTTAGGTAAGGTATTATTCCTTATTATCGCCTGTAGGGGAATGTCACTTGTTGTTTGGCATTCTATCTCCTTCCATTGTGTAGTGTAGAATGGGTTACATATCTCTACTAAAGATTTATTTGCGCGGCTTTAAAATAGTCCCTGATATTTGGCAGCGCGAGCCCACCTTTGTCTTTGTTTAGCTGTAGGGTTCTATACCTGATTCTTGGTCTCTTGCCCTGTTACGTATGGCTCTGACGAGCCATAAATAAGAGCCAAGGGCTAACCGGTCAGTTTGCGTCATTTATTAATAATGGAAAAGGAACAGAGCCTCGTGGGGCAAAACACAAGTCATACAAAAGGTTGACTTACAGACAATGATGACAAAGGAAAAGAGCCTCGTGGGACAAAACACAAATAATAAAAAGAGTACACTTACGGATGCGATGATGGAAGAGAGGAGGGCTGGAGCCGGACGTAGGGACTCCAGCCTGATCCACAATGAGAGGTGGTGTGGACCGTGTGTGAGGTCGCAGCCCTGAGTAATCAGGACTGCTCCTTTTTATAGTGGTTGACAGCGCCTCAGCTGATGAGAGGTAATTGGCCTCCAGCTGTCCCGTGGAGCTTGACAGCTGGAAGCCCACTGAGACGCTGTCATAATAAAAGCCGGACTGAGGAGGTGCATGGCCTGAGCGCGGATGCCATCGGCGCAAAGACCATGACATGCCCTGCCATATGAATCTTGAGATCCTTCTGTCCAGTTCTTGCCATGTTTTTTTGGGAGGTTCTACCGGTATTGTTTGGAAAAGGTGTAGAAGATGTGGAAGTATATTCATTTTGACTGCTTCAATTCTTTGTGCAGTACCCAAGAATGGTATCGTATTCCATCTTGCTAGATCAGATTTTGTTTTTGCCATCAGTGGATCATAGTTTAGTGTTATAATTTTGTTGAGTTGTTTCGGGGTATTGACCCCCAGATATTTCATAGATTCCATCTCCCAGTTAGTTTTGAATTTGCTTAGTAAATATTGATTTGGGTTATAGTTGAATGTTAAAATTTGGGTTTTATGCATGTTCAATTCGTACCCCGTTAACTCTCCATACTCTGAAAAAACCGAGATTAGTTCTGGAAAAGAGGTGTCCGGCTGCCCCAGGTATATTAAAATGTCATCAGCAAAGAGTGCTATTTTATGTTCCTTCTGACCAAGTGTAATACCTTGAATTTTTTTATTCTGTCTTATCCATTGGCTCAGAGGTTCTATGAAGATTGCAAAGAGCAGTGGAGACAAGAGGCAGCCCTGATGACATCTTCTCTCCAGTTCAAAAGATGATGATAATTTACCGTTAATCCTTATTTTTGCTGTTGGTTTTTTATATAATGCCTGGATAGTTCTAATGAATGACATGGTTCAGGTGACCCACAGACAGACACGACTCAGGATTAACACAATTAACAAACTTTATTTTGTTACCGTGAGTGAGTGGATGCGTGAGTGCGGTTATGAGGTATAATGTAGTGTAGTGCAATCTGTGTATTCCAGCTGAGGCCGGCAGAGCACCGTACAGACTGGCAACCCTGAAACAGAGACAAGGGCCGTTAGCAACAGTACACCTGTGCAGCACGTGCTGTCTGATGTTACTGGGCTTACTGTGAACAGATGGAGATGAGTCTTCAGGTCGCACTGAAGCTGCAGCCAGGGAGACAGTGTCTGCGGGCTAGTTAGGTGGAAGGGGAATAAGTCCGCCGCCTGGAGAGAGAAGGAAGTCCGCCGTTGCGGGCTCCGCCTGTGCACAGGGGAAATGGACAGGTGAGAAGCTATAGAGCTTACTTGGTTGTTGGTCCGGGCGAAATCGACGCGGACGTCGTTCTGCTGGGCTTGGAAGCCGGAGGCAGGAGAATTCAGTGCAGGGAAGCACAGAGGCAGGTTGTGGCGTGATTCACCAAAGGAATCAGACGACTCCGCGCCCAACACTGGTCCTGATGGGAATAAATAGGGCCGCAGGAGATAACAGGCAGGTGTGCACACAGGTGCCATGATTGGCGGCCATGACAGTACTCCCCCTCTACGGCACGCCTCTCGGTGTGCGTTCCAACCTACCCGGGTGCGTCCGATGGAAGTCCCTGATGAGCTGTTTGTCGAGCACAAGGACGAGACGCACCCAGGACCTCCACTCCGGCCCGTAGCCCTCCCAGTCAACCAGATACTGCAGGCCACGCCCCCGGCGGCGGACGTCCAGGATGGAAGTGACGGGCCATGCCGGGTTGCCGTTGATCACCCTCGGTGGAGGTGGAGACCTGGGAGGGGGACACAACGGGCTGGAGGAGACAGGCTTAATCTGAGAGACATGGAAAGTTGGACAGATGCGGAGTGAGGGGGGGAGAGTTAGACACACAGACACTGGGTTAATAATTCAACAAATAGGGTATGGACCAATGAACCTCTGGGCGGTCTTCTTACATTCAACTTTCAGGTTGATGTTCTTTGTGGAGAGCCATACCTGCTGACCCACCTGATAAGCCAGGCCCGGAACCCTGTACCGATTTGCCACCGCAGTGTTGCGTTCCGCCGTTCGTTGCAGTGCCCTTCTGGCTGCCTTCCAAATCTGCCGACAGCATCTTAAGTGGGCCTGAACCGATGGGACAGCGATGTCCCCCTCCTCTTCCGGGAACAGCTGGGGGTTGTAACCCAATGACGCCTCGAAGGGGGACATGCCGGTGGCCGAGGACACCGCTGTATTATGGGCGTATTCAATCCAAGGGAGGTGTGAGCTCCATGATGAAGGATTGGCGGCAGTGACACACCGCAGCGCTGCTTCCACCTCCTGGTTGGCTCGTTCACATTGCCCGTTAGATTGCGGGTGATAACCGGAGGACAGGCTCGCCGTCGCCCCTAGGGCAGTGCAAAAGGCCTTCCAGACCTTGGAGATAAACTGGGGCCCTCGGTCCGAAACAATGTCCTGAGGAATGCCATGCAGCCGGATAACATGCTGAACCAGCAGATCCGCTGTCTCCTTGGCAGACGGTAACCCCCGCAGAGGGATGAAGTGAGCCACCTTGGAAAATCTGTCCACCAGCATGAGAATGGTGGTGAAGTTATTAGA
Source organism: Pholidichthys leucotaenia (assembly GCA_020510985.1). Lineage (NCBI taxonomy): Eukaryota > Metazoa > Chordata > Actinopteri > Cichliformes > Pholidichthyidae > Pholidichthys > Pholidichthys leucotaenia. The sequence continues at coordinate 162,430,829 of CM035844.1, read as the reverse complement.
CGTGGGGAGACCCGTGACAAAATCCAGCGCCACGTGGGACCATGGTCTACCCGGGACAGGGAGAGGGTGGAGCAGCCCGACCAGTGGCGATGAGGATGTCTTCCCCGTAGCACACTCGGGACATGCGCGGATATACTCCCCCACGTCCTTCTGGAGGGATGGCCACCAAAACGATCTACGTAGGAGCACCACCGTGCGTGCTCTTCCCGAATGGTAGGTGAATTTAGAAGTACAGTGGGGCAAAAAAGTGTTTAGTCAGCCACCAATTGTGCAAGTTCTCCCACTTAAAAGATGAGAGAGGTCTCCAATTTTCATCATAGGTATACCTCAACTATGAGAGACACAATGAGAAAAAAAAATCCAGAAAATCACATTGAAGGATTTTTAATGAATTAATTGGTAAATTCCTCGGTAAAATAAGTATTTGGTCAATAACAAAAGTTCATCTCAATACTTTGTTATATACCCTTTGTTGGCAATGACAGAGGTCAAACGTTTTCTGTAAGTCTTCACAAGGTTTTCACACACTGTTGCTGGTATTTTGGCCCATTCCTCCATGCAGATCTCCTCTAGAGCAGTGATGTTTTGGGGCTATCGCTGGGCAACATGGACTTTCAACTCCCTCCAAAGATTTTCTATGGAGTTGAGATCTGGAGACTGGCTAGGCCACTCCAGGACCTTGAAATGCTTCTTACGAAGCCACTCCTTCATTGCCCGGGCGGTGTGTTTGGGATCACTGTCACGCTGAAAGACCCAGCCATGTTTCATCTTCAATGCCCTTGCTGATGGAAGGAGGTTTTCACTCAAAATCTCACGATACATGGCCCCATTCATTCTTTCCTTTACACGGATCAGTCGTCCTGGTCCCTTTGCAGAAAAACAGCCCCAAAGCGTGATGTTTCCACCCCCATGCTTCACAGTAGGTATGGTGTTCTTTCTCCTCCAAACATGACAAGTTGAGTTTTTACCAAAAGTTCTATTTTGGTTTCATCTGACCATATGACATTCTCCCAATCCTCTTCTGGATCATCCAAATGCTCTCTAGCAAACTTCAGACGGGCCTGGATGTGTACTGGCTTAAGCAGGGGGACACGTCTGGCACTGCAGGATTTGAGTCCCTGGCGGTGTAGTGTGTTACTGATGGTAGCCTTTGTTACTTTGGTCCCAGCTCTCTACAGGTCATTCACTAGGTCCCCCCGTGTGGTTCTGGGATTTTTGCTCACCGTTCTTGTGATCATTTTGACCCTACAGGGTGAGATCTTGCGTGGAGCCGCCGATCGAGGGAGATTATCAGTGGTCTTTTATGTCTTCCTGACATAACGCACGGCTCAGGAGACGCACACACAGGCTCAGAGTAGTTCAAATAGTTTATTAACAACAGGCGTGAATGAGTGCGTGTCTGTGGGATGTCAATGTGTTGGTGGTGGCGTCTGCTTCAGGCACAGAGGCAGGTGACCTTACAGCCGAGCAACCCTATGGGAAAAAGCACAGGGAGAGGGTGACGGGCATACACCAACACAGAGGAGATTATGGCGAGAGAAGGACTTACTTGGATGGGCAGGATAGCTGGCACAGCAAGGGGCGAGACCCGGGAGACAGCCACCTGGAGAGCTCGGTGCAGCAGCGAGGATTGGGCGTTGGAAGGACGTCGTCCGCCGCCGGGAAATCCACCTGTGCATAGGGGAGCAGACTGGAGAGAAAGAAGGTAAGGGCTTCTTACCCAAATGTTTGCGCTGAAGATTTTGGAAGTGACTCACAACGGTGAGGGACGAAGTCTGACGGCTTCAGGCCGAAGCTCAGGGCGAGATGGCTTTTATCCCTCGCCGTTGATGACGAGCAGGTGCGGGAGCAGGTGGCGCCGCTGATGAATGGCGCGGCGTGACAGTACTCCCCCCTCTAGCAGCGCCTCCTGGCGATGGCTTATCTGGGTGCGCTCGGTGGAAGTCCGCGATGAGCGATGGGTCCAACACAAACGACAAGGGTACCCACTGTCGATGCTCGGGCCCATAGCCCTCCCAGTCCACCAAGTACTGCAACCCACGACCCCGGCGTCGAGAGTCCAGGATGGAGGTGACGGACCAGGCCGGATGGCCATCAATCATCCGGGGCGCGGGTTGCGCAGCAGGAGGGGGGCAAAGGGGGTCGGTGACTGCCAGCTTCACCTTTGACACGTGGAAGGTGGGATGGATGCGGAGGGAGGGGGGAATAGCCACGCGCACAGCCACCGGGTTGATGATCCGGGTGATGGGATAGGGACCCATGAAGCGCTGTGCCAGCTTTCTCCTCTCGCCTTTTAGGGTGACGTCCTGGGTGGAAACGTAGACACGTTGCCCAACTCTGTACGCCGGGGCAGGTCTTCTATGCCGGTCCGCCACAGTTCTATTGCGCTCCGCTGTGCGTAAAAGCGCATTACGCGCGGCAGTCCAGATGGAGCGGAACTGCCTGAGGTGTGCTTTAACTGAGGGGACAGTTACCTCACTCTCCTGCTCTGGGAACAGCGGGGGGTCGTAACCCAGGGACGCCTTGAAGGGAGACATCCCTGTAGCAGAAGAGCGAGCGGTATTGTGAGCATACTCAACCCAAGCGAGATGGTTGCTCCAGGACGTTGGTTTGGATGAGGTCACACAGCGGAGCGCAGCCTCCAGCTCCTGATTGGTCCGCTCACACTGCCCGTTGGACTGGGGGTGATGGCCGGAGGAGAGGCTCACCTTGGCTCCGATGGCGTTACAGAACGACCTCCAAACCTCGGATGAAAATTGGGGGCCCCGGTCCGAGACCACGTCCACCGGAATCCCGTGCAGCCTGACCACGTGTTGGACGAGGAGATCCGCCGTCTCCAGGGCAGTAGGGAGACCTCGCAGGGGGACGAAGTGCGCCGCCTTGGAGAAACGGTCCACGATGGTCAGGATGTTGTCAAAGGAGTTGGAAATGGGGAGTCCGGTGACGAAATCCAACGCGATGTGCGACCAGGGCCTGCCAGGAACGGGCAGGGGCTGGAGCAGACCCGCTGGAGGGGCATTTCCCGACTTGCAGGTGGCACAGATTGGGCAAGCCCGGGCGTAGCGGGCTGCATCCCTCCGCAGGCCTGGCCACCAAAAGGACCGTTGGAGGAGGTTGATCATCCGGGAGGTGCCGGGATGACAGGTGAGCCGGGAGGTGTGGAGCCAGTGGATGACCTCTCCTCGGACCGCAGATGGCACGAACAGTCTTCCTTCCGGTCCGCCGCCAGGATCAGGTTCCACCTCCTGCGCCTTCCGGATCTTGCTCCTGATGTCCCAAGAGATGGCACCCACGACGCACGACCTGGGCAGGATGGTGTGGGGCGTCTCCTCAGCCTCCACGGGGGTAAACTGCCTAGAGAGGGCGTCAGGCAGGCCGTTCTTGGAGCCTGGCCTGAAGGTGATGGTAAAATGGAACCTGGCGAAGAACAAAGACCAGCGCGCCTGGCGGGCGTTCAGGCGCTTGGCAGATCGTAAATATTCTAAGTTCTTGTGGTCCGTCAGGACCACGAACGGCAGGTCCGCCCCCTCTAGCCAGTGGTGCCACTCCTGTAAGGCGAGTTTGATGGCCAGGAGCTCTCTGTCCCCCACATCGTAGTTCCTCTCCGCCGGGGACAAGCGCCGGGAGAAGAAGGCACAAGGTCGTTTGGCGCCATCGTCCAGTGACCGCTGGGATAAAACTGCTCCCACTCCCGTGTCTGAGGCATCCACCTCCACGATGCACTGTAGCACGGGGTCGACCTGGCGAAGAACCCGGGAGGAGGAGAATTCTGCCTTCAGCGCCTTAAAGGCAGCAGCGACCTCTTCTGTCCACTGGAAAGGGACCTTCGGGGAAGTGAGGCGGGTCAGCGGTCCGAAGATCGAGCTGAAGTTGGGCACAAAGTGGCGGTAGAAATTGGCGAAGCCAACAAATTGTTGCACCTGCTTCCGGGATGCGGGAGTAGGCCACTCCACCACCGCCTTCACCTTCTCTGGGTCTGGGAGCACCTGGTCTTGAGAGATGATGAATCCCAGGAAGGATGTGGTCCTAGCGTAGAATTCGCACTTTTCAGCCTTCACGTAGAGCCGATTCTCCAGCAGTCTTTGGAGGACCCGCCTCACATGGACCTGGTGCTCGTCCCTGGACCTGGAGAAGATTAGGATGTCGTCCAGGTAGACGAACATGAAGAGGCCGATGAAATCCCGGAGGACATCGTTAATGAGGCGCTGAGAGACGGCAGGAGCGTTGGTTAACCCGAACGGCATGACTAGGTATTCAAAGTGGCCGTTCGGGGTACAGAAGGCTGTCTTCCATTCATCTCCCTCCCAGATCCTGACGAGGTGGTAAGCGCTGCGTAGATCCAGCTTGGTAAACCAGGTCGCCCCCTGGAGGGAGTGGAAGGCAGTGTCCATGAGGGGCAGGGTGTAACGGTCCCTCTCAGTGATATCGTTGAGCGCACGGTAGTCTATGCAGGGGCGGAGGGACCCGTCCTTTTTCCCGACGAAGAAGAACCCTGCCCCCACGGGTGACGACGATGGGCGAATTATCCCAGCGCTCAGAGATTCCCTCAGGTAGGTGTTCATCGTCTCCTTCTCCGGCGCAGACAGGCTGTAGAGCCGACCAGAAGGTAAGGGGGCCCCCTGGCGGAGGTTGATGGCACAGTCATAGGGCCGATGAGGGGGAAGAGACATAGCTTTCGCCTTGCTAAACACCATACCCAGGTCGTGAAATTCCGGAGGCACCAGAGACAGGTCCGGAGGTGCTGCGTCCGCCACAGGGGAGGAAGCGGATGGGGAGCAGGCAGCGGACTGAAGGCAGGTGCCCATACAAAACGTGCTCCATGCCGATACCCCAGCTGACTTCCAGTCCAGGACAGGGTTGTGGAGGCGTAGCCAGGGATACCCCAGGATGACGGGCGACACAGAGTTGGGCAGGACGTAAAAAACCATCTCCTCCCGGTGGTTCCCTGAGATGATGACTGGGACGGGGACGGTCTGATGTGAAACTCTCCCAAGGGAGGCACGAGAGAGATTGACCAGGGAGATGGGGTTTCTCAGTGCCTGACAGCGGATGCCCAATCGGGTTGCCAGGCTTTGTGAAATGAAGCTGCCTTCTGCGCCCGAATCCACCAGTGCGTGGGTGAGATGCCCAGTGGGGTTGTGGCAGAAACGGATGGGCAGCTTCAATTGGGTGAGGGGATTTTGCCGATTGACGTCCGCAAGGCCCCCTACAGTGACTCGCGGACCCCGCCGTTTGGCTTCTGTGGACAAAGCTCCACCGTGTGCTGACTGTCTCCGCAATACATGCAGAGACCCAACTCACGGTGGCGTTGTCTCTCTGCCGGGGAGAGCTTTGTCCAGCCCGTCACCATCGGCTCCGACTCCTCGGGGCGCGATGGTGGCGGCGTCGCCAGGGGGCGAGCTTGGGGCAGGCGCAGCGAGGCTCCCCGAGGGCGAGAAGTAGACGACTTCCGTCCTGAGGAGCGCTCGCGCAGCCTGTTGTCCAAGCTAATGGCTAGTGAGGTTAGCTCCGCTAGCGTTCCGGGAACATCCCGTCCAGCCAGTTCATCCCTCAGATCATCATTGAGGCTGCGGAGGAACAGGCCACAGAGGGAACGTTCGTCCCAGCCCAATTCCTCCGCTGCTACCCGGTAGTCGATAGCATAGTCCGCGGCTGACCGGCTTCCCTGCTGGAGAGCGAGAAGCCGATCGACCTGGACCGTCTCGGTTCGAGAATGGTCGAGCACCTCCAGGAAGCGCCTCACGAACTCGGCATAGGTGAGGGTGGCATAACTGGGTCTCGCCATTATAGCGTAGGCCCAGGTTAAAGCGCGCCCCTCCAGGAGGTTACCTATGTAGCCGATTCGGCTGTGATCTGAGGGAAACTCTCCGGGCACACGGTCGAACACAGACTCACACTGCATCACAAACTCCCGCGCTCCGCCGAGCTTTCCGCTAAAGCGAGCGGGGGTCGGAATTGGTGTGAGACGGGCCGGGGCCACCGGAGCTGGCTGAACGGCCGCAGGAACAGCAGGAGCTGTGCCACCCTGGGGAGCCGGGGGGAACGGCTGCTGGGGGTCCAGGCGGTCCAATCGGTTTGTTATTGCAATTAATTGATTTAGGATCACCTGTTGTTGATAAGCAATTTGATCCACTCGAACCTCGAGAGTGGTAAGACGGTGTGCGAGCCCGCCGTCTGCCGAGCCGCTCTGCTGAAGCCGTACTGACATAACGCATGGCTCAGGAGACGCACACACAGGCTCAGAGTAGTTCAAATAGTTTATTAACAACAGGCGTGAATGAGTGCGTGTCTGTGGGATGTCAATGTGTTGGTGGTGGCGTCTGCTTCAGGCACAGAGGCAGGTGACCGTACAGCCGAGCAACCCTATGGGAAAAAGCACAGGGAGAGGGTGACGGGCATACACCAACACAGAGGAGATTATGGCGAGAGAAGGACTTACTTGGATGGGCAGGATAGCTGGCACAGCAAGGGGCGAGACCCGGGAGACAGCCACCTGGAGAGCTCGGTGCAGCAGCGAGGATTGGGCGTTGGAAGGACGTCGTCCGCCGCCGGGAAATCCACCTGTGCACAGGGGAGCAGACTGGAGAGAAAGAAGGTAAGGGCTTCTTACCCAAATGTTTGCGCTGAAGATTTTGGAAGTGACTCACAACGGTGAGGGACGAAGTCTGACGGCTTCAGGCCGAAGCTCAGGGCGAGACGGCTTTTATCCCTTGCCGTTGATGACGAGCAGGTGCGGGAGCAGGTGGCGCCGCTGATGAATGGCGCGGCGTGACACTTCCATTTTCTAATAATTGCTCCCACAGTTGATTTCTTCACACCAAGCTGCTTACCTATTGCAGATTCAGTCTTTCCAGCCTGGTGCAGGTCTACAATTTTGTTTCTGGTGTCCTTTGACAGCTCTTTGGTCTTGGCCATAGTGGAGTTTGGAGTCTGACTGTTTGAGGTTGTGGACAGGTGTCTTTTATACTGATAATGAGTTCAAACAGGTGCCATTAATGCAGGTAACGAGTGGAGGACAGAGGAGCCTCTTAAAGAAGAAGTTACAGGTCTGTGAGAGCCAGAAATCTTGCTTGTTTGTAGGTGACCAAATACTTATTTTACCGAGGAATTTACAAATTAATTCATTAAAAATCCTTCAATGTGATTTTCTGGATTTTTTTTTTCTCATTTTGTCTCTCATAGTTGAGGTATACCTATGATGAAAATTGGAGACCTCTCTCATCTTTTAAGTGGGATAACTTGCACAATTGGTGGCTGACTAACTACTTTTTTTCCCCACTGTATTCCCCCACTGGATGACCTCCCGTCGGACCGCTGTGGGAACAAACAATTTGCCCGCTGGAAATCCCCCCCCCCCCGGGTCAGCTTCGTCAGCCTGCGCCCCTATAACCTTGTCCTGAATGCCCCAGGCGAGGGCGCCCACGACACATGCTGGAGGGAGGATGGGGTGCTTGGCCTTTTCTGCTATCTCCGGGGCAAACTGACGAGACAGGGCGTCGGGCTTGGTGTTCTTTGACCCAGGGTGGTAGGTGATGGTAAAGTTGAACTGTCCAAAAAACAGCGACCAGCGGGCCTGTTGGGCGTTCAGCCTCTTGGCGGTCTGAAGGTACTCCAGGTTCTTATGATCGGTCCAGACAATGAATGGCTGTGACGCTCCTTCCAACCAGTGCCACCACTCCTCCAGGGCCAGTTTCACTGCCAAGAGCTCTCTATCTCCGATGTCGTAATTTCATTCTGCCGGGGACAGGCGACGAGAGAAGTAGGCACAGGGGCAGATTTTACTGTCTGCCGGAGAACGCTGGGACAGCACAGCCCCCACCCCGGAATCAGAGGCGTCCACCTCCACCAAGCACTGAAGGGTGGGATCCACCTGTGTCAGAATAGGCGAAGATGAAAATCTGACCTTTAACTCCGAGAACGCGGTGTCCACCTCTTCCGTCCAGAGAAAGGGAACCTTGGTGGAGGTCAAGTTGGTGAGGGGGAGGGCGATGTGGCTGTAGTCCTTAATAAACTGGCGATAGAAGTTCACGAAGCCCAAGAACTGCAGCAATTGTTTTCTTGATGCGGGGGTGGGCCAGTCCACCACTGGCTTCACCTTCACTGGGTCCAGGATGATCTCCTTCGGGGCAATAATGAAGCCGAGGAAAGAGGTCCTGGAGATGTGGAACTCACATTTTTCTGCCTTGACGAAGAGCTTATTCTCCAACAGCCGCTGCAAGACTCGCCTGACGTGTAAGCGATGCTCCTCCATGGACTGGGAAAAGATTAAAATGTCGTCAAGGTAGACAAACACAAATGTAACCCAGCTGAGAAAATGACCCTTTTTTTTCTCAGATGTCAATTGTATTAATACAATTGTGTGATTTTATTTTGAAAAACGATTATTTTGGGAAGAGGAAGTGTGATCCTCGTTATCCAACTTTTAAATTCCCGTTTCATGGTCACGTTGGGCGATTGTGGTCTTTTCATTCGTTAAGAACGATATTAGCCCAGCCTTCCGAGCAGAGGCAGCAGGCGCGCACTCGGTTTTTGGTCTTTTGCGATCTGAGAGCGGACGAGAGAGGCTGTGGACGGTCTGGGTGGAGACCTGTGAGTCTTCTTGTTGACGGGAGCATGAGCTTGAGAGGCCGTGAGGCTGTGACTTTTGCTGTGTTCACACTGATACCTCTTCTTGGTGAGTTTAATTTAGAAAGATGCTGTAAATACATCTAAACACTGTCCAAACACTAATTTGAACCTTTATTATCCTAAGTTGACGGGAGCACGAGCTTGAGAGGCCGTGAGGCTGTGACTTTTGCTGTGTTCACACTGATACCTTATCTTGGTGAGTGAAAACGGAGTGTGTACTAAACAATACATGCTAATGCTAATCGCGAGTGGATTTTTTCTGTTTAAAAGCAATGGAAAAGGCTATTTTTGTGTCTGTATGGTTTTCCTAAATGTGATTTCAGTTCCCAACAGTATGCTGAAGTACTTTTAGTTCTTATGCACTATTTCTGTTGAATGTAATGTGTAGTTTGATGCTAAAAGCACATTTTGTTGGTCTCCTATGTAAATTCATAGGTTATGCTAAACCCAGTAGCTCAGACAGGGTTTTACTGATTTAAAAGGGAATATTGGAAGTAATGGGACAGTATATTCCCTGGTTATGTGATAGATTAATTGTATTTCATTTCATGATTTACAAAGCCAAGGTTAAAAGGGATTAATCATAATTTCATGGTTAAATGATGTAGAGATATAAAGAGAAATTCATTTAATTGGTTACATGAGAAAAAAAGTATTTCATGTACTACCAGAGAGATTTTGAGAAAAGAAAACATGCATGTAAGGTGTGAAATGTGAATTGTAAGATCTTACTATATTACCGGATTGTAATAATAGTAATATGAGAGAAGAATTTAAACACTAAGCTATAGTGTTATATAAGAAGAGATTGGAAAATGAATTACTCTAGCTGTAAACAATAATACCATTATTGTTGTGCAGGCTAGGTTTTTTTGGTTGCCGATTAAGAACCTTCTGGATCCTGGATTCTCTCCGAATGGAGATGGCGAGCCTGACCCAAGACCTGAACCGAGACTGAACCGAGATCTGACCAAGATCTCGATTGAAGAACATCCTTCCTCTCTCCAGTGCACAAAATTCGAAGTGGTAGCAACTCAAGCTGCCGCTTTAAAAAAGGAAAAGAAACCTGAGTCTGGCGATACAAGATATTTTGACTGGTCAAACAACTAAACCAAAAGGACAAACAAACACTGAGCTCAGTAGGACATTTTTGGGGTTTTATTTCATGCCGGCCGTTGTTATATTTGTATATTTGTAAATTGTATATTTTGTTCCTTTTATCTTTGATAGTAACAGATATGAATTGCTCATTCCTTGCCTCCAGCTATTTCATTCCACACTCATTTTAATTCCCTATTGTAACCCTTACGAACCTAGCAACTGGTCAACACTTAACAATTTCCCTTACCAAATTAACATAAGGCAAGGGTTACACAAAGGTGCCCAGAAAATCTCTCAAAACATCATTAATAAGACGTTGGAAGATGGCCGGAGCATTGGTCAGCCCGAACGGCATGACCAGATATTCAAAATGCCCGCTAGGGGTCCTAAAGGCCTTTTTCCATTCATCCCCCTCACGTATCCGCACCAGGTGATAGGCATTGCGCAGGTCTAATTTAATGAAGCAGCAAGGCCCCAGAGGGAATCAAATGCAGAGTTAAGGAGGGGGAGAGTATACTTATCCTTGATACTGATGTTGTTAAGTTCTCTGAAGTCGATGCAGGGCCTGAGGGAGCTGTCCTTCTTCCCCACGAAGAAAAACCCCACCCCCACCGCCGAAGATGAAGGTCTAATGATACCTGAACTAAGGGTCTCCTTAATATAAGAGTCCATGGCCGCGCGCTCCGGAGCAGACAGGTTGTAAAGTCTGCTAGATGGCAGAGGAGCGCCGGCCCGCAGATTAATAGCACAATCATACAGTCGGTGAGGGGGGAGGGAAAGGGCTTGGGATTTACTAAGGATGGCCCCAAGGTCATGGTACTGCGGAGGCACTTTTGACAGATCCGGGGGAGAAGAGGCAGGGACATCCAAAGGCGTGGCAGGTGAGCATGCAGCAGACTGCAGACAGGCACTAAGGCAGAAAGGGCTCCATGACACGACACTTCCCGAACACCAGTCAATGGTAGGGTTGTGTAGATGCAGCCAAGGGTAACCCAGAATGACTGGGGACGATAATACCGGTAGGACAAATAGATTTAGCTCCTCCCGATGATTGCCCGAAAGGATGCCTGGCACCAAGGCGACCCGATGAGTGACAGTAGCCAACGCCGCCTTAGACAGGGCAATAATTTTAAGGGGAGCTTTAAACAGCTGCATAGGTAGACCCAGACGGGTTGCCAGACTCCTAGAAATGAAGCTCTGTTCGGCTTCTGAGTCAGTGAGTGCATGTGTATTATGTTCTTTGCCACCAAAGCAAAACCGAATAGGGATGAGAAAGCGGGTGAGGGGATTGTTGTCTTTTACGTCCGTGAGACCCCCTCCTTCGACGCACGGACTTCCCCTTTTGGCCGCCTAGGACAGGAATTCAGGTCATGCTCCTCGCTCCCACAATAGACACACAACCCCAACTCATGGCAGCGCTGTCTCTCTTCTGCAGGAAGTTTCGACCCCCCCACTATCATTGGTTCTAGGTCCTCCCAGAGGTCAGTAGATGGGAGGGCCAGTAGGGGGGGCTGGAGAGCACGGCGTGGCCTATTCTCCGCGCGGCCGGAAGTCCTACGGGCCGCCGCTCGTTCCCTCAGACGGTTGTCAAGGCCTAATGGCCAGGGAGATACACTCATGCAGCGTGGAGGGTTTCTCCAAGCAGGCCAGCTCGTCCCGCAGGCTAGGGCTCAAACTCCTCAGAAATATACTACTCAGGGAGGCATCTTCCCACCCGACCTCCGTAGCTACGACCCCGAAGTCAACAGCGTAATCGGCGACTGCCCTCGACCCCTGCCGAAGGTTTAACAGGTGAGAGGTAAGAACATCTTCCCGGTTCGAGTGACTAAACGCTTACTTGAATTTCTGAGTAAATTGAGCATATGCCATAGATGCATAATCGGCCCTAGCCATAACCGCATAAGCCCACGCTAAAGCCCGCCCCTCTAACAGATTGATCATATAGCCATTGCAGCTCTGGTCAGTGGGAAAATCCCCGGGAACCCATTGAAACACAATTTCACACTGCATGAGAAACCCTCTGGCTTCTCCCAATATCCCTTTAAACCGGGCGGGAGTAGGGACGGGAGTGAGCCGACTAGCGGAACCTGTAGAGTGAGGGCTAGGCGAAGAGCTAGTGGTAGTGCTAGCGGTAGAACTAGCGGGAGCTAAGGAGCTAGCTGGTGCTGTGGAAAACCCCTAACCTTTCGGTGATGCAAGATAGCTGGGTTAGCATCACTTGTTGCTGGTACGCTAAAGCCTGTTTTCCACTAGCCCAGTACACCTCGGTACGGCTCGATTCACTTCAGTACGGCTCGGAATGCTTCTGTCTCCATTAGCACGGTGTTGTGCTTGTGCTGTGATGGTTTGTGTTAGGAGGTTTTAGAAGCGGGGCGGCGGCAGATTCTCAGCGAGGCGGGGCCACACTCCCGTGACGTTACGCACTCGACTGAGTCCTTATTTACACGAGACAAAAAATGGAGGATCCAAGGATTATTGCCTTGCTCGCTCTGTGGTTTTATCTCACAATTAATTTTATCTCATAATTAAGCTGCAACAACACAAGTCACTTTTGTTTTGAATTAACTGCCAAATGACCTAGAAATAATGAGGTGAAACTTGTTTTTATTCGTATTAAATAATGAGACGGTGGCACACTGGCCAACACCAAATTGTATTATTTTTTACATCCTAGGGCATTTTGGATGTACTGAATTAAAAAAATTCATGTATTTCACCTTCAGGTCAACGTTTGGAACAACAGTATTATTATTTTCCGTTTAGATGATGCTACACTCCTTCTAAAGTATTGTAATTCTCTGAATTTGGAATGCCGATAGAACATTCAATTTACATATACTTGTACCTACTTTGACTTGGTGCTAATTTTTTATGATATTTCAATAAAAAGAACAGAAAGCTTACAAAAAGATTTCTTTTTTGGTCTAGTTAAAAATTACATTACCTTTACAATGGTTGACCCCTGACAGGATGATCAGTATCATTTTGATCAGACTAGGCAATGGAATTTCTATGTAATTATACTGTTTTATAATTCAGTGTTATAACAGACAAACCACACTTTCCAAAACAATTCCATTTTATTATATACAAAATATTAAAAGAAAAAAAAACTTTGCAACACAACATGAAGGTTAATCGACATTTTATACACGCCGACCACTGAGTGCCTCTACACCAGCTTCCCAAACTGGGTCAGGAAGACTCGGTTGAATGAAGCCGTCTCTGCCAGCTGTGGGTCATGAAGGCTCCGTTGAATTAATCCGTGCAGGCTGTCGCGGCGGACGCGTGGGATGATTCTACAAGGAAAATGCACACAATAAAATACAGCATGAAAGTGCAAGATATACAGAAAAGACAATAGTTTTTAACAAGAATACATAAGCTTATTTCAGCGTATTGTTCACATGAATAATTAAAATAAAAGCTTTAGTCCACAGTGTGCTGCAATAAAGCAGCGATCATCATCCACAAATGAACAGCTTTTTTATTGCATAAATAAACTGAGCGTCTTACCGAATATATTTGCGAAAAAACGCACAATAAAAAAAAATTAAAACTCACCGTTAAAGGACTCCGATGTCGAGACCTCCCGGTATATTTTTTCATTCCGGGCGGCTCCGTCTAACTCGCGCTGGATACGTTCGTCTGACAATGCAGTGAGCAGACACTGCACCTCCTTATTGGTCCATGGAACACCCTTATTACGCGAAGCCATTTTTGATAGAGAATAAATGAAAATAGCACAGCAATACACTGAAAATAAACCGCCAACAGTGGTTGCGTGCTGAGTAAAGGCGGTCGTGAAGATTCTTTTTTTTTTTTTTTTTCAAAAACTTTATTGAGAAGGTCATGAAGATTCGGTAGAAGAGGAGGAGGAGAAGGGCGGTTACAACCTGACCAATCAGCGCCGGTTACGACCTGACCAATCAGCGGCGACCAGTCTGTTAACGTCACAACACGGCACAGCTCAGCACTGCTGTACCCTGTCGTGGAGCGGGGCTGAGAATCGCGGCTGTTAAACCGTGTTGGGGCTTGTGGAAAAGCGTACAAAGCGTGCTGAGCCGTCCCGTGTCGCGCTAAAGCGTGCTAGTGGAAAAGGCCCTTAATTGGTCTACCCGAGCCTCGAGATGGTTGATGCGGTGCACGAGTGCGCTGTCTGCCGGGTCACTTTGGCGGAGTCGTACTGACATGGTTCAGGTGACCCACAGACAGACACGACTCAGGATTAACACAATTAACGAACTTTATTTTGTTAGCGTGAGTGAGTGGATGCGTGAGTGCGGTTATGAGGTGTAATGTAGTGTAGTGCAATCCGTGTATTCCAGCTGGGGCCGGCAGAGCACCGTACAGACTGGCAACCCTGAAACAGAGACAAGGGCCGTTAGCAACAGTACACCTATGCAGCACGTCTGATGTTACTGGGTTTTCTGTGAACAGATGGAGATGAGTCTTCAGGTCGCACTGAAGCTGCAGCCAGGGAGACAGTGTCTGCGGGCTAGTTAGCTGGAAGGGGAATAAGTCCACCGCCTGGAGAGAGAAGGAGGTCCGCCGTTGCGGGCTCTGCCGGTGCACAGGGGAAATGGACAGGTGAGAAGCTATAGAGCTTACTTGGTTGTTGGTCCGGGCGAAATCAACCCGGCCGTCGTTCTGCTGGGCTTGGAAGCCGGAGGCAGGAGAATTCAGTGCAGGGAAGCACAGAGGCAGGTTGTGGCGTGATTCACCAAAGGAATCAGATGACTCCACGCCCAACACTGGTCCTAATGGGAATAAATAGGGCCGCAGGAGATAACAGGCAGGTGCGCACACAGGTGCCATGATTGGCGGCCACGACAATGAAGTTGTTATGAAAATTGAAACTGGACAAGATTCTATGTAGGAAAGACCAGTCAACCGAATCAAATGCTTTTTCAGCGTCTAATCCCAGTATGGCTGCATTTAAATTATATTTTTTTATATGATGAATTATGTGTAAAGTGCGTCTAATGTTATCTTGTGTCTGTCTTTGTCTTATAAAACCTGTTTGGTCTAAATGAATTAAGTCTGTCAGTATATTTTCTAACCTTTTGGCAAGGATAGCGGTAAAAAGTTTATAGTCCTGATTTAACACACTGGTCTGTAGTTGGCGCAGTCTAATTTATCCTTTTCAGGTTTAGGTATAACTGCAATGATCCCTTCTCTCCAGGAGGGGGGATTTCCCCTGTGTGGAGGACATAGTTAAATCTTTTCAGGAGGAGAGGAGATAGTTGCTGTTTAAAAGTTTTGTACCACTCTGTTGTATAACCATCTGCTCCTGGGGATTTGTTAGCTTTAAGTTTCATAATTGCTTTTTCTAATTCTTTAGGTTGTATTTCTGCCAATAGTTTTTTATTTTGTGACTCAGTAAGTTGGGGAAGATTTAATGTATTTAGGAAGGCTTTGGATGTGTCTTTTTGTGTTTTTTGAGGGAGTACAAGTTCTTGTAGTAATTCTTAAAGCTTTTATGAAGTTCCTGAGTTCTAATTTTTATTTTCTTTGATACTGGGTCTCTGATTTTGTAGACTGCTCTCTCTGTTTGTTGTTTCCTCAATTTATAGGCTAGTAATTTTGCCGATTTGCTACCTGTTTCATAATATTTTTGTTTCAGAAATGTAAGTTTCTTCTGGATTTCTGTTGTGTAGATCTCATTTATTTGTTTTTTATTTCCTTTATTTTGAGTGAGTCATTAGAATGAGTGTTGTCTTTGTGCTCTTTTTCTAGTTTCTTAAGTTCTGACTCTAGTGTGATGAGTCTTTTTTGTCTCAATTACTTTTGGAGTGCCAGTTTTGCAATAATCTTT
This sequence comes from Pholidichthys leucotaenia, assembly GCA_020510985.1. NCBI lineage: Eukaryota > Metazoa > Chordata > Actinopteri > Cichliformes > Pholidichthyidae > Pholidichthys > Pholidichthys leucotaenia. The sequence goes on along the minus strand of CM035844.1, from coordinate 162,415,282 downwards.
CCCCTTGTTACAGCTTTGCATGCGTCCCACAGTATTAAAGGGGATACTTCTCCATTATCATTTTCTTCCAAATATCTGAGAATATCTGACTCCAATTCATCTTTCAGTGGTACTTTCAGCACATTTGAATTTAACCTCCAAGAAAATGTATTATTTGTGTATTTTTGGATATTTAAGTCCATATAGATTGGACTGTGGTCAGAGAGATCCATCAGTCCTATTTTACATGTTTTTATTCTTCCAATGTCTCTTTTAAACATAAAAAAATAGTCAGTCCTTGAATATGATGAATGTGGTGCTGAGTAAAATGTATAATCTTTTACACTGGGGTTGAATTTCCTCCATACGTCACAGATTCCCATTTCATTTAGTAGCATCCCAGTTTTTCTACTTTGAGTGTTACTGTATTTTGATGTGGAGAATTACCTGATGCATCCCAGTATGGGTTCAGTCTTAGATTGAAGTCTCCACCACATATCACGAAACCTTGGGCTTTAGTTATCATTAGGTCAAATACATTTTCATAAAATTTCCAGTTAAGATAAGCCTTTATTAGTCCCACAACGGGGAAATTCCAGGATTGCAACAGCACAGGGATAGCAACACTCAGAGCAACAATCAGAAGGCAAGAAAAAAAACAAGCAAGCAAGAGCAGCTAATATACATATGTACATATTACTATAAAATATACCCTACTGTTCAAAAGTTTGGGGTCACTTAGAAATTTCCTTATTTTTGAAAGAAAAACACTTTTTTTCAATGAAGATAACTTTAAACTAATCAGAAATACCCTCTATACATTGCTAATGTGGTAAATGACTATTTTAGCTGCAAATGTCTGGCTTTTGGTGCAATATCTAGATAGGTGTATAGAGGCCCATCTCCAGCAACTATCACTCCAGTGTTCTAATGGTACAATGTGTTTGCTCATTGTGTCAGAAGGCTAATGGATGATTAGAAAACCCTTGTGCAATCATGTTAGGTCTGCAATGCTGTAATTGCTGCAAATGGAGGATTCTTTGACGAAAGCAAAGTTTGAAGGAAAAAATTATTATTTCAAATACAAATCATTATTTCTAACCTTGTTAATGTCTTGACTATATTTTCTATTCATTTTACAACTCATGGTGGTAAATAAGTGTGACTTTTCATGGAAAACACAAAATAATTGTCTGGGTGACCCCAAACTTTTGCACGGTAGTGTCACGCCGCGCCATTCATCAGCGGCGCCACCTGCTCACGCACCTGCTACTCGTCAGCGGCGAAGGATAAAAGCCGCCTCGCCCTGAGCTTCGGCCTGAAGCCGTAGACTTCATTTTCCTTGCATGGACTTCTACCACATTCTCTTCAGCATCCTCTTTACCGGTAAGAAGTTCACTTACCTCATCTCTCCAGTCTGCTCCCCTGTGCACAGGTGGATTCCTCGGCGGCGGACAACCCCGTCCCTCGTCTCTCCTCGCTGCTGCACCGAGCCCTGCAGGTGGCTGTCTCCCGGGCTTCCATCCTTGAAGCGCCAGTCATCTGCCCAAACAAGTAAGCTTCTCTCCCTCGCCTATTCTCCTCCTGTGTTGGTGTGTGCTCATCACCCTGTGTCCAATTTCTCCCATAGGGTTGCCGGCTGAACGGTCTCCTGCCTCTGGGTCCGAAGCAGACGCCACCACCAACACATTAACATTCCGCAGACACGCACCCAAACATCCCTGTTGTTAATAAACAGTTTGAACTACTCTGAGCCTGTGTGTGTGCGTCTCCTGAGCCGAACGTTATGTCAGGTAGTGTATATATACACACACACAGACACACAGTGCAGAGCACTGTAGCTGGATGGAATAAATATATGAATATATAAACACACAGTGCGGAGCATTGTAGCTAGATGGAATAAATATGTAAATATACACCCACAGTACGGAGCATTGCAGCTAGATGGAATAATATGTAGATATATAAACACACAGTGCGGAGCATTGTAGCGAGATGGAATAAATATATAGATATATAAATATAAACACACCCAGTGCGGAGCATTGTAGCTAGATGGAATAAATATGTAAATATATAAACACACACAGTGCAGAGCATTGTTGCTAGATGGGATGAAACAGCATAACCGTCTACTTAGTTATCCTACATGGTATGATTATGTGCCCATACATATTCTCACCCTCCATAGCGACCGGTATTTTCCTAGTTGTATGCCGGAGGGGACCATTGTGCAAGTCTATTGCATCTTTTGCATTCAAAAAACTATTAGTTTGTTACGTCTTTTTGCTATCTCTGCGAGCAGCCCTGCTTAGGTTGTACAGTCTGACAGCCGTTGGTAGGAAGGACCTGCGAAACCTCTCGGTTGTGCACCTGGGATGATGTAGTCTGCTGCTAAATGAGCTCCTCAGTGCATTCAGTATGTCCTGCATAGGGTGGAACTCGGACTCCAGCAGAGATGACAGTTTAGCCACCATCCTTCTCTCTCCTATCTCCTCCACCGGATCAAGGCACTGCCCCAGGACAGAGCTAGCTTTCTTGATCAGTTTGTTCAGTCTCTTCCTATCGGCTGCAGTAATGCCACTGCCCCAGCAGACCACTCCAAAAGTGATGGCTGATGCCACCACCGTGTCATAGAATGTCTTCAGCAGCGCCCCTTGTACACCAAAAGACCTGAGTCTCCTCAGCAGGAACAGCCTGCGCTGTCCCTTCTTGTAGAGTGCGTCAGTATTGTGTGACCAGTCTAGTTTATTGTTCAGATGAACACCCAGGTACTTATAGGATGTCACCATCTCGATGTCTGTTCCCTGTATATTTACTGGTGCTGTCAGGGGTTGCCCATGCCTGCGGCAGTCCACCACCAGCTCCTTAGTTTTCCTCGCGTTGATCTGGAGGCAGTTCCGATGGCACCAGTCCACGAAGTCCTGGATAAGCCCTCTGTACTCAGCTTCATCTCCATTGGAGATGAGGCCAACGATCGCAGAGTCATCAGAGAACTTCTGTAGATGGCAGTGTGTTGTGTTGTGTGAGAAGTCCGCAGTATAACGAGTGAACGGGAAGGGAGCCAGCACCATTCCCTGGGGGGCCCCCGTGCTACCGATGATCGTGTCGGACACACAGTCCCGGGTTCTCACAAACTGAGGCCGGTTTGTGAGGTAGTCCAGGATCCATGATGACAGGTGCTGGTCCACCCCTGCGCACAGCAGCTTGTCCTTCAGGATCATCGGTTGGATGGTGTTGAAAGCACTGGAGAAGTCAAAGAACATGATCCTCACCATATTCCCGGGCTTCTCCAGGTGGGACAGAGAACGGTGAAGGAGGAAGATCACCGCATCCTCCACCCCAGTGCCATGCTGGTAGGCGAACTGGAGTGGATCCATCGCTGGTTCCACCAGGGGGCGGAGGTGAGCAAGGAGCAGTCTCTCCAGGGTCTTCATCAAGTGGGACATCAAGGCCACCGGTCTGTAGCTGTTCAGGTCTTTGGGGTGGGAAGTTTTTGGTACAGGTACCACACAAGATGTTTTCCACAGCTGTGGTACCCTCCCCAGCTTCAGGCTCAGGTTGAAGATGTACGTCACAATCCCACACAGCTGGTCTGCACAGGACAAGAGGAGCTTTGCGCTGATGCCGTCCGGTCCCGACGCCTTCCTCGCCTTGATCTTCCTCAGCTCCGTCCTCACCTGGGTCCTGGTCAGGGTCAGGATGGGGGGCTGTGTGTTGGGAGTGGGGGGGGGGGTGTTGGTGGAGTGGGGAGTGGGCAGCAGGACTTGATTTCTTTAGAGGCAGCAGTGGTTGTTATGCAGTCAGGGGGGAGGGCGGTTGGTCAAACCTACTGAAAAACAGATTCAGGTTGTTCGCCCACTCCCTGCCCCCCGTGGCCTGGGGGGAGGTATTCTGGAGCCCAGAGATGGTTTTGAGGTTTCTCCAGACCCCGCTGATGTTGCTCTGTTGCAGCTTGTCCTCCATCTTCTTCCTGAAGCTGTCCTTGCCTTCTCTGATCTTTCTCCTCAGCTCCCTCTGTACGGACTTCAGCATCTCCCTATTCCCCGACCTGAAGATCCTCTTCTTCTCTCTCAGAAGTGTTTTTATCTCAGGGTTGATCCAGGGTTTGTTGTTTGAGCAACGCCGTATGGTCTTGGTGGGAACGGATTTGTCCACACAGAAGCTGAGGTAGTCCGTGAAGGTGTGAGTGAGGCCATCGATGTCCTCACCATGTGGATCGCAGAGCTGCTTCCAGGCGGTGGCTTCAAAACAGCCCTTTAGAGTGTCCATTGTCTCCTCAGACCATAACTCCACTGTGCGCATGGCCGGAGGTTATCTGTGCACTAGGGGTTTGTACACCGACCGGAGATGAACCAAGTTGTGATCCGATCTCCCGGGTGGGGGGAGTTGTGATGAGGTGTACGCCTCCTTAGTGTTTGCGTAGAATAAGTCCAGTGTTTTATTGTCTCTAGTGTGGCTTGTGACATACTGGGTGAACGTGGGTAGAATGGGAGATAGTGAAACATGGTTGAAATCGCCTGAGATGAGGAGAAGAGCATCTGGGTGTTCTGTCTGCAGCCTGCTGGTTACTGAATGGATGACGTCACGCGCTGTCCCAGCGTTCGCCGTCGGATTTGCATAAACAACAATGCAGATCACGTGTGAGTGTTCTCTCGGGAGATATGTAGGCCGCATGCTAACAGCTAGCAACTCAATGTCTTTGCTGCAGTGTCGTTTAACAGTGATATGTCCCGGTCTGCACCAGTTGTTGTGAACATACATTATCACTCCACCGCCCCTTGCTTTGCCACTGTCTGGTGTTCGGTCTGCCCGTATCATGTGGAAACCCTCCAGCTCAATGTTAGCATCTGCTGCTAGTTCAGTTAGCCACGTCTCAGAAAACAAAAGGAGAGAGCACTCCCGATATGTGCTATTGTAACGGCAGATAGCCGCTAGCTCATCTACCTTTCCCAGTAACGACCGTACATTTCCCATGACAATAGATGGAAGGGAGGGTCTGTACCTTATATTTTTTGTCCTCCGCCTTACTCCTCTACTCTCTCGGTATGTCGAGTTTTTCCAATGGGACCGGGTGGCGGTTGAATGCTAGCAGCTCTTCCCTGCTGTATCGTATCCTGCTATAAACAGTGGCTCCGTCCACCGGCTCAGGAGACATTTGGGACGATCTGTGTGTCCGTGATATAAGTGGAGTGAAAAAAAGACGGATCAAAAAGAGAGAGGAAGGGAAAAAGACTCGGAATCGAGCCGCTGTTGCAAAGGACGGCCGACTCGTGTGGCGCCGGGAGAGAGAAAAAAAAAAAAAAGTTAGCCCCTGGAGGTGCATATACATTCAGCAGGGTGATATCTTCTCCCTCTAGCCGACCAAGTACCATGCTAAATCTCCCTTCTTTATCTTTGTGTTCTGATTTTTTTTTTCAAATATAATTTTGGTTGAGATCAATGTCGCTACCCCCCTCCTCCTCCCTGACTTACAGTGGGGCAAAAAAGTATTTAGTCAGCCACCAATTGGGCAAGTTCTCCCACTTAAAAGATGAGAGAGGTCTCCAATTTTCATCATAGGTATACCTCAACTATGAGAGACAAAATGAGAAAAAAAAATCCAGAAAATCACATTGTCTGATTTTTAAAGAATTTATTTGCAAATTATGGTGGAAAATAAGTATTTGGTCACCTACAAACAAGCAAGATTTCTGGCTCTCACAGAGTGTAACTTCTTCTTTTAGAGGCTCCTCTGTCCTCCACTTGTTACCTGTATTAATGGCACCTGTTTGAACTCGTTATCAGTATAAAAGACACCTGTCCACAACCTCAAACAGTCAGACTCCAAACTCCACTATGGCCAAGACCCAAGAGCTGTCAAAGAACACCAGAAACAAAATTGTAGACCTGCACCAGGCTGGGAAGACTGAATCTGCAATAGGTAAGCAGCTTGGTGTGAAGAAATCAACTGTGGGAGCAATTATTTGAAAATGGAAGACATACAAGACCACTGATAATCTCCCTCGATATGGAGCTCAATGCAAGATCTCACCCCATGGGGTCAAAATGATCAAGAGAACGGTGAGCAAAAATCCCAGAACCACACGGGGGGACCTAGTGAATGACCTGTAGAGAGCTGGGACCAAAGTAACAAAGGCTATGCCGCCAGGGACTCAAATCCTGCAGTGCCAGACGTGTCCCCCTGCTTAAGCCAGTACATGTCCAGGCCTGTCTGAAGTTTGCTAGAGAGCATTTGGATGATCCAGAAAGGACTGGGAGAACGCCATATGGTCAGATTTAACCAAAATAGAACTTTTTGGTAAAAACTCAACTTGTCGTGTTTGGAGGAGAAAGAACACCATACCTACTGTGAAGCATGGGGGTGGAAACATCATGTTTTGGGGCTGTTTTTCTGCAAAGGGACCAGGACGACTGATCCCTGTAAAGGAAAGAATGAATGGGGCCATGTATCGTGAGATTTTGAGTGAAAACCTCCTTCCATCAGCAAGGGCATTGAAGATGAAACATGGCTGGGTCTTTCAGCATGACAGTGATCCCAAACACACCGCCCGGACAATGAAGGAGTGGCTTCGTAAGAAGCATTTCAAGGTCCTGGAGTGGCCTAGCCAGTCTCCAGATCTCAACCCCATAGAAAATCTTTGGAGGGAGTTGAAAGTCTGTGTTGCCCAGCGACAGCCCCAAAACATCACTGCTCTAGAGGAGATCTGCATGGAGGAATGGGCCAAAATACCAGCAACAGTGTGTGAAAACCTTGTGAAGACTTACAGAAAACGTCTGACCTCTGTCATTGCCAACAAAGGGTATATAACAAAGTATTGAGATGAACTTTTGTTATTGACCAAATACTTATTTTCCACCATAATTTGCAAATAAATTCTTTAAAAATCCTTCAATGTGATTTTCTGGATTTTTTTTTCTCATTGTGTCTCTCATAGTTGAGGTATACCTATGATGAAAATTGGAGACCTCTCCCATCTTATAAGTGGGAGAACTTGCACAATTGGTGGCTGACTAAATACTTTTTTACCCCACTGTATATGAAGATGAAGAGATCAGTTTAAACCCTTGTCTATTTAGTTTAGTGTGTTCCAAGTCTGTTAGGTGGGTCTCCTGTAAAAATATTATTCCTGCTTTGTCTTTTTTCATTTTGCCTAGAATCTTGGATCTTTTAACTGGATTCAGGATCCCTTTTACATTATGTTGTGGAGTGTGTGAATAAAGAGGCAGATTCATAGACAGACAGTTTATTACACACTTCACATCTCACAAGCACAGAACAGACTGAATCATTTCAGCAAGCTCTTCTCTTTTTCCCAACTCACTCTTCACACGTTTCATGGCATTTCTCATCACACAGCATGACATTTACATTACACTGCATTCAACCCCCTATGTCCCTGACTCCTTCCTGCTATATCCCCAGGAACTCCCTGGGCATTGTTCTCCCATGTTTATTCACTGTCTCTGTCTGAGATGCTACATAACCTGACTCCCCACAGATTATTTTGGTTGAACCCTGTTTCTCCATTGTATTGTCTTATTTAGTATAATAGTATAGTGGCCCTCTTTTATGCTACTCAAAAACTGAAAGAACATTAAGAACATAAAAAACATTAAGAACATAGTATATAAAACTTTAAAACATAAAACTGTCAAAAGATCTTCCTGAACTGAGGTCTTTTTAATGACCTTAAAGGAGCCTTGATGGTGTGTTGGCTCTGAGGGAAATTCCTCAAACTTTGTTACGTGTTGAGGGCCCTCTCTTACCCCTGTAAGTTGTCCCATGTTTTTAACATGATTTTCAGATCCCAATCCGAACTTGCATAGATTTTTTTTTTTATGCCTATACCCTATGAAATTATGCGCAACCTCCCACCACCATCACAGCAAACAATCACGGTAATACAGTATTTGACATGTTTCGGGACCCAGGAGACAGACACTGACACGGGCAGATAGCGACAATAATCTTTATTAGAGAGTGAGGGTGTGTAGTGCAAGTGTGAGTGCGTGGATTGAGTTCTGGTCACTGGAGCTGAGCGCCCTGGATGGAGACCCGGCAACCCTGGAACATACAAGCAGAAACCATTACTTTTGTCCCACGCAAGTGACAAGCTACAAGTAGCGAGGCTTACTTGGTTGTAGCACAGGCTTCGTCCTGCTGGGATCCAGCGGCCGTGCAACGTGGAGGTGAAGGTGTCCGTGAACGTGCTGGGGCTTCCACCCGTGACAGTGACAAGGACAGTTCTTCTCGAGACTCCGGCTGTGACACCACAGGCCGGGACGGTGACAATCCAGACGATGACGAGGTGAGTGATTCCACAGAACGTAGTGACGATGAAATAGCTGATGCTGATGACAGTAACTCCACTGATAACGGTGGCCAATACTCCTGCAACTGATACAATAACAGTTCTGGAATTTGAGGAGCAAGACGTACCGGTAGACGTGGTGGTAGCGAACCGCTACGTGAGCGAGTTGGCGTTACCCCGTCAGCTGGGGCCGCAGGTCTGCCGCCAAGGGGGTCCACCTGTGCACAGGGGTTAAGATTAGGAGTTGAGTAACAGATGATTCCCTTACGTGTCTGACTCTGAAGAGAAGTCCTTGAAGAGGTAAGAGAGGTTCTAGACGAAGCTAGAGAAGTTCCTAACGAGACGAGAGAGAATCCTGACGAGGCCAGAGAGCGGAGTTCAGGTTCTTTCTCCGACGAGGAGGACAGACGACTCCGTGCCGGGCTGTCAGCAACGCTGGCTTTTAACAGCTGTTGATTACCACCTGTTGGTCTGTGCGCAGCTGGAGTTAATGATGCCAATGACGGCCCAGAGGCCGCCATGACAGTATTTGTTAGTGTGAAGAGTTCACGTGGCTCATTGTCACATTTCTATTTTAACAAGTTTTTTTTTAAAGACTTACTTGTTTCTAATATTATGACTGTTCCATGAAATGTTTTACCACCTCATATTTGCTGATTTTGCATCTCCTTTAATGTTTGTTACCTTGTAGGAGGAGGGTTGGATGTGCATATTGACTAAAAATATCATTATTCCCTCCTGAAAGCGTCCAGTTTTTCCTTACAGCCCTGGTGCTGGGTTTCCCGCTGCTGGCCCGTGGATTTTGAGGGTCTCTGCGTGCACCACATTTGAGCCTTGATTCTTTCGATCGGGTCTGCTGCGGGTTTATACACCGGTACCGGGAGCCCTCTTCTCGCCATATCCCTGGTTGCTTCTTCCGCAAAATTGTAGAGACATGTCTCTTCCCCGTAAAAACCCCTCAGCTTTGTTGGGAATGGAGTTTGAAAGCGCAGTTTCTTCTCTCTTAGTACCTTTTTAGTGTCATTGTATTCCCAACGTTTTTTAAGGACCTCCGGGGCGTAGTCATGCTCCACAAAAACTTTTCTTTCTTGGTGCATAAATCCGTTTTTTCTGCCAAGCCAGTCTCAAAACCTCTTCTTTTGTTCTGAAGTTGGAAAATTTCACCACCACCGATCGCGGGGGAGCTTCCGCCGATGGCCTTGGGGCTAATGAACAGTGCGCCCTTTCTATTTTCAAGTCAGTGGATTGGGGAATTTCCAACTTTTCTCTCAGTATGGTTTCCACGCATGCAGCCATTGTGGTGAAACCGTCCTCGACTCCTTCTTTCAGGCCATGAATTTTTATGTTGTCCCTTCTTAGTCTTCCTTCCAGGTAGGTTAGCTTAGCCTCCAGTCTTGTCTGTCGTTTAAGTAATTCCAGCGTGGTTTCTTCCAGCCCTTTTATTCTTTCCTCTGCTTCCATGATTCGGGCCTCAGCCTGGTCCACTCTGTTGTTTGTCCTTTTTATTTTGTCTTTAAGTTGACGAAATTCGGCCCCACACTCTCGGCGAAATTCTCTTAATTCTTGAAGTATCGTTTTTTAAGCTAGCCGTGTTGATAACCTCATTTTGCTCCTCCATTTCTGAGAGGTTATTGTCTTCGAGGTCAGTTTCTCCGGCCGATGCGTGTCTTGGCCTGGTAAATGTTGATCTCTTCTGTTTCCTTTAGGCATAATAACTTTGTCTTTTGAGTTTCACTCTTCCATAAATCCGTTAAATCTGATTTTCATGGTATTTTCACGGATGGGATCTGGGAGCTTCAGCGTTAAGCTGCTACCACCATGGTGTCCAGACAGGAAGTCCGTCCTTTCATTAATTTACATTCTTTTTCAGAGTAACACCAGTTTTCTATTTTTGTAAACAGTTTACTCATAATTTTCTTCATAAAACTGCATCCACTTTTCTTAACCAACGCTATTTTATGGTTTTCCCATTTTCAGTATATCACCAAGTTAAACTATGCTTTATTTGGTTCCAAAAATGTTTGATTCACAGGTTACACTCAGTAACTCAATAACAGTCTATGATGCTCATAATACATGTTGAATTCTCTGTTTTAAAGTTATCCATATATGTTAACCTATTCTGACATTTCTTATTAAACCATTGAAAGACATATGGGAGTTATTGTTTGAGTTCATGTCCATCTTCTTGATTATCAGCAGACAAGAACTCACAAGGTGTGTGTGTTTTTTTTTTAGATTGATTCATAATTGGTACAAATAAAGAATTGTTAGTAAAATTGTTCATTATCTGGACTGGTGTCCTACGAGGATATGAGAGTAATGAAAGGAAATCTTCATTCCTACTTACATTCATATTTACATGAATACTTTTACCAACAATAAAAGACCTATAAAACCCATAAATCCGTCTCAAGACATATAATGAGTTGTATGAGAGGCTGGGCACTAAGGAAGGAGAAAAGGACTTGTATCGATTGGCTAAACAGAGAGATCGAGCTGGAAAAAATGTACAGCAGGTTAGGCTGATTAAGGACAGAAATGGTAATGTACTAACAAATAACGAGAGTGCGCTGAGAAGGTGGAAGGAGTACTTTAAAGAGGTGATGAATAGAGAAAATAAGAGCAAGAGGAGGATGGATGAAGGAAAGATGATGAACAAGGAAGTCCCAAGGATTAGCGAGGCAGAAGTGAAGGCAGCTTTGAAAAGGATGAAGAATGGAAAGGTGGTTGGTCCAGATGACATGTCTATGGAGGTATGGAGATGTTTAGGAAAGATGGCAGTGGACTTTTTAACCCGATTGTTTAACACAATCTTGGAGAGTGAGAGGATGCCTGAGGAGTGGAGAAGAAGTGTTTTGGTACCAGTTTTCAAGAACAATGGTGATGCTCAGAGTTGTAGTAACTACAGAGGCATAAAGTTGATCAGCCACACTATGAAGATATGTGACCCGTGCTGGCAAAATGAGTCACTTTGAGGAAATTATCAAAACTGAGGTAACATTTTTTCCATATTCTGTACTGAAAGACCTTCAAAATGATAATTAATTTGTAGGAAGAGCGCAAAAACAGACCTGGAAAAAGCTGATTTGTTTATATTTTGGCTAGGTTTAAAACTTGCGTTCGATCGGTGCAGAGTTAGTACATCTTCTGCCAAAACATATGTATTTTTAGAAAGTACGATTTCTAAGCTTTACAATGATACCAGGCACTCAAGGGGGTTTTCCCAGGACAGAGAATGCTAGGCTGGAGGATGAACTATCTCTCAGAATGGAAAGAGCTAGCGCTGTGTTTGGAAACTTGAGGGAGAGACTGTGGAACAATCGACATGTGTCTATCCGTGTGAAATGCAAAGTGTACAGAGCAACAGTACTGGCTACTCTATTGTACAGTGCTGAAACTTGGACTGTCTACAGAGTGCAGGTAAAGAAACTCCACACGTACATGATGAGACACCTTCAAGCCATAATGAACATCTCATGGAAAGACAAGATAACCAACATAGAAGTGTTGAAATGAGCTGGTCTACCATCAATGGAGGACATGCTAATACAGATGAACCTGAGATGGCTCGGACATGTTGAGAGGATGGATCACCAGTGTCTCCCTCGGCAGTTACTCTACTTCAAGGTAGACCAAGGCTCAGATTTGAGACACTGTAAAAAGAAACTTGAAGAAGCCGGATATAGACAGGAGTTCCTGGCAGCGGAAGGCTAAGGACAGAGCTACGTGGAGGAATCTGATCAGACCTAAATGAAACAGTCATTGTCGCCCATGACAGACTGCTATGATGATGATGATGCCGCTAGCAAACAAAGAAAGAATCATGATTTATGATTTCTCCTGCCTGTAGCTCGTAATGACGCGGTATGCATTCAGACTCATTTTGTCAGCAAGGGTCACATATGGGAAAGAGTTGTTTGAAGCCAGGTTAAAAGGAGAGGTGACAATCAGTGAGCAGCAGTACGGTTTCATGGCAAGAAAGAGTACTACAGATGCAATGTTTGCTTTAAGAGTGTTGATGGAGAAGTATAGAGAAGGTCAGAAGGAGTTGTACTGTGTCTTTGTGGATCTAGAGAAAGCATATAATAGAGTGCCAAGAGAGGAAGTGTGGTACTGTATGAGAAAGTCAGGAGTGGCAGAGAAGTATGTGAGGGTGGTGCATGACATGTACTGTATGAGGACAGCGAGACAGTGGTGAGGTGCGCTGTAGGAGTGACGGGTGGATTTAAGGTTGGGGTGGGATTACATCAGGGATCAGCTCTGAGACCCTTCTTTTTTTGCCATGGTGATGGACAGGCTGACAGACAAGGCCAGGCAGGAGCTTCCATGGACCATGATGTTTGCAGATGACATTGTGATCTGTAGTGAGAATAGGGAGCAAATGAAAGAGAACCTGGAGAGGTGGAGGTATGCTCTGGAGATGAGAGGAATGAAAGTCAGTAGAAGCAAGACAGAATACATGAGTGTGAATGAGAGGGAGGCAGGTGCAATGGTGAAGATGGAAGGAGTAGTGGTCGTGAAAGTAGATGAGTTTAAATACCTGGGGTCAACCATCCAAAGCAATAGAAAATTCAATTCAATTCAATTCAATTCAACTTTATTTATATAGCGCCATTTCACAACAACAGTCATCTCATAGCACTTTCAACTGTAGGGGAACCCCCACAATTGCAGAAAGACCCCAGCAATTAGGTGATCCCCTGTGAGCAAGCACTTGGCGACGGTGGAGAGGAAAAACTCCCTTTTAACTGGAAGAAACCTCCAGCAGAACCAGGCTCAGGGAGGGGCAGTCATCTGCTGCGACTGGCTGGGGGGTGAGGGGATAGAGAAGATGAAAAGAACAGACATGTAGAGAGCAAACAGCACGATGGGGACTCAACCTATGGGAGAGAACAAACAGATGTTAATGACCAGCAAAAAAAAAAAAAAAAAAAAAATTCATTGAGAGTGAAGAAAGGAGTGAAGCCCAGTGCATTATTGGAGGCCCCCGGGCTGACTAAACCTGTTAGCACCATAACTAAGGGAGGGTTCAGAAACACATGATCCCTCTCTAATTGTAGGCTATATCAAAAAGGAAGGTTTTAACCCTATTCTTAAAAACAGAGATTGAGTCTGACTCCCGAATCCAGATTGGCAGCTGGTTCCACAGGAGAGGAGCTTGATACCTGAAGGCTCTGCCTCTCATTGTACTTTTGGAGATTCTAGGTATTACAAGTAATCCTGCATTTTGGGAGCGTAGTGCTCTGTTAGGATGATACGGTAGTATCAGATCTTTTAAATAAAGAGGGGCCTGATTGTTTAGAGCTTTGTAAGTAAGAAGAAGGAAAATGCACAAGAGAGGTGAAGAAGAGAGTGCTGGCAGGGTGGAGTGGGTGGAGATTAGTGTCGGGTGATTTGTGAGAGAAAGGTAGTGTTATGTATAGAAATGATGGTCGGAATCAAAGTTATGCCATGCAGCGAACTGAACTTTATTAGGAGGAACGCAGAACTATATACATTGGCTGTGCCTGCCTGACGTCACACCCAGGGCAGGTACGGCAAGTCTCATGGGCCACACACACACCACACAACATTACCCTCCCCCTTACAAAAGTTCAAAACACATACACACAATTCAGACCCACCCCAATTTAGGACCTGAATCATGCACTCAGGGAAATAGCAGGGAAACAGTGAAATAGAATGGCCTTACACATTCATCCAAAAAAACAACTAAAATTGGACAGTGTCTCTATACAAAACAATCCCATATCACAACACACACTCATGCAATCATGTAACATATGTACATAACAGTGTTCATGTTACACCAATGTCCACGGGCAGCCAAGGGTAAACCTGGTTCGGGGTCCCAGGGCAGCCCCATGGCATGCACGTCCCTGGCTGCTGCCTGCCCCCAGGATCGAAGCTGACCTCCCTGGTGAGAATGTCTCTTCTCACCACCGATTGCTTCTCTCCTCTGGGCCCGCAGTGCTACTGTCCGGCATGCCGTCCCTCCATGCCTGTCGGTCCGCTCCCGACCACCCTCAACACCGCTGCAGTCACCACCACTGTAGCCTCAAACACTCCGGTTCCCTGTAGCCGAACTCCGGGGAAAATCAATGCTCGCTCGTCGGTGCCGCTCGTTGACTCGGGCACCTCACTGTAATGCCCATCACTCTCATCCAGGGCGCTTTGAGCTCCAGCACTAAGGTCCTGCCCAACCTCCATGGTGGCCGGCACCTCCTCTCAGTCATCGGAGGCGCTCCACTGTGCTACTTCTGCGCCCGGCCATCGCCACCACTTCCCGGGGCCCACAGCCTGCTTGCTCCCGCTCTCCCACTGCCCGAATTCCAGCTGTGGGGAAGACTCTGGTCATTGCTCTCCCTCTCTGTCATCGCTGCTCACCGTGCTGTCAACCTCACCAGCGCTACGGTCACATACTGTGCTGAGCTCCTCGGCTGGCTCGCCATCGTCGACAACCAGGGCTCTGGTCCCCCCTGGATACCCAGCTGGTAGCCTGTAGCTTGGTTTTGGCACACACCTGCTGCACGGTGGCGCAGTGGTTTAGCACTGTGGCAGCACAGTTTTACCCTCGGCTGGGGGACCGCGGGGGTCATGAGATCGTGGGTTCGATCCCAGCCCCCGACCAACAGTGAGCTGTGTGGAGTTTGCATGTTCTCCCCGTGTTGCGCGGGTTTACTCCGGGATTTCTCCGGTTTCCTCCCGCATACCAAAAACATGTAGGTTTAGGGCGCTCGCGCACGCAGCGACCAGCAGCGGTGGCTTGTCACCAGACTGCAAACCAAGTCTACCTACGGGTACAAATAAGTAACAAAACAAAAAAACAAAACAAAAACAAAAACACCTAGCGTCATGGCTAACTGTCCTGTTGCCACTGACTGGGCCTTTAGCTCCTCCAAGCTAACTAGCTTAGCTCCTCTTGGCACCAACAGTTTCGCTACCCACAGCTCCAGCTTCTTGTCTCTTGGACATTCTGCAAAATCCCCAATCAGCCACCCGACAGCATCTGCATAACACTCCGTCTTTCCCAACATGGCAAGAATTCTCTGACCCTCCACGCCGAGATTAAGGGCCAGAAGTGCCCATCCTCGGTCCCCGTCCAGTCTACCCTGGCCCACCCCAGCGATGTATCCCCCAAGCATCGCTATCCAATCTGGCCACAGGACCGCTGATCTCTGGGACACTCCAGAAACAGTGGTAGAGGTGAAGGTAGCCCACACGCTGCCATGGTTTTCTCTCGTCACCAAAATGTTATGTATGGAAATGATGGTCGGAGTCAGAGTTATGCCATGCAGCAAACTGAACTTTATTAGGAGGAACACACAACTATATACACTGGCCGTGCCTGCCTGACGTCACACCTAGGGTGGGTACGGCAAGCCTCATGGGCCACACACACACCACACAACAGGTAGCAGCAAGAGTGAAAGTGAAGATTTACAAGATGGTAGTGAGATCTGCTATGATGTATGGTTTGGAGATGGTGGTGCTGACAAAAAGACAGGAGGTGGAGCTGGAGATGGCAGAGTTGAAGATGCTAAGATTTTCATTGGGAGTGACTAGGAGGGACAGGATTAGAAATGAGTATATCAGAGGGACAGCTCAGGTTGAGCGGTTTGTAGACAAAGTAAGAGAGGTAAGGCTGAAGATGGAGCTGCCAGGCAGGAGGAAAAGAGGAAGATCACAGAGAAGACTCATGGAAGTAGTGAAGAAGGGCATGGAGAGGGTTGGTGTTACAGACGAAGATGCAAGGGATAGGGTGAGATGGAGGCAGATGATCCACTGTGGCGGCCCTTAAAGTGAACAGCAGAAAGAAGAAGAAGAAGAAGAAGAAGAAGAAGAAGAAGAAGAAGAAGAATTTGCATACTTAAAGATAAAACACTGCCTCTTACTCATGTTGATGGCTACTTTATACTCATACCTTCGCTATTTTAGTTTTATTTTTGGGCTCCATACATTTTTTGCCCACATAATCCAAATACACCAAACGATACACATGATCATCATGTGTATACACTCTTGAACCTCAAATGTATCTGTGCAGTAATCATTTTAAGAGCTTTTGGTTTTTCAGTTGATGAAAATAAAGTTTTAAATTTATTTTTATTTATGTGATTGTGGGGGACCTAGGCATTACATTCTCCACTCAGACTGAATGGCACAGGAGGAGAGAAGACGATGGGGGGTCGAGACGGGACAGCGGAGGTGGAGACGCTAAAGGATTGTTAGGTGGATGCGCCAGGCAGACTGTGGCTTCTCCACCAGACTGCATGATGCGCCGACAGGCTTTGTGATGACGTTCATTGTGATTGTGTGTATTGTGGTGTGAACCCCCCAGGTCGCAAGGCGAGGATGTAAGATATAAAAGAGAGATGCCCAGAGACCTGGGTTATTCTTGTTGACATGTGGTTAGAGAGAATAAAGTCCACTCTGATCCACCTCACTGCCTCGCTTCCTCATTTCTCTCTACACCGGTGACCTCTGAAGTAGAATGGAACTCGAGGCAATTACCCCAGAGATGACCTGGACTGGAGACGCCAGCACCGCGTGTGCTGTTTCAGTCAAGCTCCCAGACTTTTGGCTACATGACCCGAAGTCTTGGTTCCTCCACACCGAGGCCCAGTTCGTGCTCCGTGGAGTGATGGCGGATGACACCAAGTACTACGACGTGGTTGCAGCACTGGACGCACACACAACACAGCAGGTGGTGAACCTGCTACAACGGCCCCCAGCCCACGGCAAATATGACGCTCTCAAGACCATGCTGACCCAGCGCTACACGCTCTTGAACTGCGAGAGAGCGAAAATGCTCCTGACACGCTCCGAGTTGGGAGACGGGTTGGCGGTGGAATTAATGGAGATGTTGGCATTGATGGGCACAGATGGCGAGCAGTTCCTCTTTGCCCACCTTTTCCTCCAGAACCTCCTGGCAGCGGCCAGAGCGGTCCTCGCCAATTCGCTACTGCTGGCCACGTAGAACTACCAGGCACTGGCACAAGAGGCAGATTGGATTATCCTGGCAACCAGAACCTTCGCTGTGAACGCAGCGGCGTCGGAACCCAGTGAGACGGCCAGCGAGGGCGAGGAGCCATCGATGGCGGCTGCCGCAAAGGCCAAGAAGCACCGGAGGAACACGCCCTGCTTCTCCCACTGCCGCTTTGGAGAAGACGCACGGTGATGCGTGCCACTGTGCCAGTTCAAGTGCTCAGGAAACGCCAGGACTGGCAGTCGGTAGCAGCTGCAAATGCTGGTGACACAACCAAGCTGCTCTATGTGATGGACTCAGTGGACTCCAGGTCCCAAAAGAGCCTCATCCTGCCGTCCTACGCAGACCAGCTGCTGGAAGTAACGGCCCTGAGCTGGCAGCCGCAAACAGCTCAGACATTAAGACTTTTGGTGAGGGGACACTGACCATATCCTTGCACGGCCGTACCAACCTATGGTCCTTTGTCATAGCGGCATGTAACTCCCCCATTTCTGGTGCAGATTTTTTGTGTGCACATGGATTATTAGTCGATGTGGCTAACAGGCGCCTGATTAACGCTATGTCTTTTGATTCTCTGCCCTGTACCGCTCGAGGAGCCGGGTCCACAACACTGGCCAACGCCACAGCTCTAGAGGGTAAGCTCCACACACTACTCACCCAGTTCCCAGCACTCACGATTCCGACGTTGTCGGCGGCCGTCACTAAGCACGGGGTAGAGCACTTCATTACCACCATGGGGCCGCCCGTTTTCGCACGACCTCGGAGCCTGGACACAGCTAAACTGGCCAATGTGTGTGAGGAGTTTGCCAACTTGGAAAGGTTGAGCATCATCAAGCGCTCAAACAGCCCATGGGCTTCCCCGCTACACATGGTGCCTAAAGCCGAGGGATCGTGGTGACCATGCAGAGATTTATACAGATTAAACAATGCCACAGGGCACGATCGCTACCCAATCCCCCATATTCAGGATTTTTCCGTCCACCTCACCGGGGCACGCATTTTTTCCAAGGTGGACCTGGTCCACGGGTACCACCAGGTCCCGGTGCATGCGGAAGACATGCCCAAAATGGCAGTAATAACCCTGTTCGGTCTTTTTGAGTTCCTACGCATGCCTTTCGGGTTAAAAGGCGCAGTGCAGACCTTCCAATGCATGATGGATGCGGTGCTGCACGATCTGCCGTTTGTGTTTGTTTACCTAGAAGACATCCTGGTGGCCAGCGTGTCCGAGGATGAACATGTAGCCCACCTCAGGACAGTTTTCCAGAGGTTGGAAGAGCACAGATTCATAATCAACCCAGCGAAGTGCCAGTTCGGGGTTACAGTAATTGACTTTTTGAGCCACCGCATCTCACTGGAGGGCACGATACCCTTACCAGACAATGTGCACGCAGTGGCAGATTTTCCCCGGCCTCAGACGGTCAGGGCACTGCAGGAGTTTTTGGGGATGGTTAACTTTTACAACCGTTTCCTCTCCCGCGCAGCCCATCTCATGCAGCCGTTGTACGCCGTGCTTAAGAAACGGAAACCAGTGGACAGCATCGGCTGGACTCCTGAGCAGGAGCAGGCATTTTCCGATGCCAAAACAGCCCTAGTGAACGCCGCACTACTGGTGCACCCGGATCCGGCGGCTCGGATAGCGCTCACTATCGATGCATTGGACGTGGCCATACGGGCCGTCGTGGAGCAGTGCGTCACCAGTTCTTGGCAGCCGCTTACCTTTTTTAGCAGGTCTTTTGCTCGACTATGAGCGTAAATACAGCGCGTTCAACATTGAGTTACTGGCTCTCCTCCTGGCCATACGCCACTTCCAGTTCTGGCTGGAAGGGCACAGCTTCACTGCGTTTGTGGACCACAAGCCGCTAGCGTATGCTATGGCCAAGGTTTTGGAACCATGGTGGGCCTAACAGCAGAGGCAGCTGGCCGTGATTTTGGAGTTTACGACTGACATTCAGCATGTGGCCGGTAAACTCAACGTGGTGGCAGACTGCCTCTTGTGCACATTAGTGGCCCCAGTCTACGTAGGGATAGATTACATGGCCATGGCCACCGAGCAGGTCGACGACGAGGATGTTTGCGCGTTCCAGTCTGGACCAACAGGGTTAAGGCTGGAGAGCAGAGTACTGCAAGACGGGGCCCCCCCCAATCTGTGACGTTTCCACAGGCCACTCTCACCCGGTGGTCCCACGTGCTTGGCGCCGCCGCATTTTCGAGGTATTTCACTCCCTGGCACACCCTGGAGTGCACGCGTCAGTCAAAATGGTGGGAGCAAAGTTCGTTTGGCAGCGCCTACGCAAACAGGTGAAAGAGTGGGTTGCAGCCTGCATAGCTTGCCAACGAGCCAAGGTGCACAGGCACACAAAGGCCCCCCTTGAGCCATTCCATGTCCCAGCTAAGAAGTTCGAACACATTCACGTGGACCTTGTGGGCCCCCTCCCACCATCGCAGGGGTTTACGCACCTCCTGACAGTGGTGGACCGCACCACGCGCTGGCCTGAAGTGGTGCCACTGGCTTCCACCACGTCTACAGAAGTTGCACGCGCTTTTTTGGAGACATGGGTGGCACGCTTCGGCACCCCATCGGATATCACATCTGACTGGGGTCTGCAGTTTGTTTCTGACCTCTGGTTTGCAATGGCCCGGAGCCTGGGTGTCACCATTCATTGCACGACCGCATACAACCCCCAGGCCAACGGGTTACAGGTTATGCAAGCATTTCCATAGGTCACTTAAAGCAGTGCTCAGCACTTCACTTACGAATGCAAATTAGGTGGACCGGTTGCCATGGGTTCTATTTGGGTTGCGTTCCACACCGAAGGAGGATTTGGCTGCCTCCCCAGTAGAGCTTGTTTTTTCCCAGCCGCTGCGGCTCCCCGGAGTATTTTTGCCTGACAACCCCGTGCTGAACACCGATCCATCCCCGCCTTCACTACGTAGCGCAGAAGCAGGGATGGTACCTGGCCCGGCCCACCACTGTTTTCCCCGTGCGTTCGTCCCAAGGACCTTGAAGGATGCGTTGTTCGTGTTTGTCAGGCATGATGCCCACCGGACCCCGTTGTGTCCGCCCTACGACGGCCTGTTCAGAGTGTTGGAACCTGGGGAAAAACATTTTGTGTTAGACAAAATGCAAAATGCACCGTGCAGCCGTGTTGGCTGCACGGTGGCGCAGTGGTTAGCACTGCGGCAGCACAGTTTACCCTTGGCCGGGGGATTGTGGGGATCATGGGATCGTGGGTTCGATCCCAGCCCCCGACCAACAGTGATCTGTGTGGAGTTTGCATGTTCTCCCCGTGTTGCGTGGGTTTACTCCGGGATTTCTCCGGTTTCCTCCCACATGCCAAAAACATGCATGTTAGGTTAATTGGCTGTTCTAAATTGTCCCTAGATATCTGTTTCCTATAGGCCCTTAGAATAGAGGGTTAGTATTAATGAAAGCGCTTTGAGTGGTCTTTGTGACTAGAAAAGCGCTATATAAGTGCAGGTTAGTTAGTTAGTTAGTTAGTTAGTTAGACTTGGGGGGGGATGCAGAGAAACAGTCTGCATAGACAGGCTTAAGCCCACCTTAGTATTAGCAGACAAGCAGGTGGTGTTGGACTGAGCTCTTCAGTGCAGACGACCCCCACTGAGAGCTCCCCAGGTAAATGACTCGTCAGCTCAGTCACAATGGCATGGTGAAGATGTGTCCCCCCCCCCCCCCAATGTTCCCCCACAGACGGATGTGCCTCCAGGAGTGCCCCACCAGCACAGCAGCGCCTCGGAGCCGGTGTCCCTCCATTACAGCCGCTACGGACATCGACTGAAGCCTACAGGACATGAGGGTTAAGGCCCATTCTGAGTGTTCAGGGAGGAGGACCTAGGTGTTACATTCTCCACTCAGACTGAATGGCACAGGAGGAGAGAAACCGACGGGGGGTCAAGACGGGACAGTGGAGGTGGAGACGCTAAAGGATTGTTAGGCGGATGCGCCGGGCAGACTGTGGCTTCTCCCCCGGACTGCATGATAATGCGCCGACAGGCTTTGCAATGACGTGCATTGTGATTGTGTGTATTGTGGTGTGAACCCCCCAGGTTGCTAGGCGAGGATGTAAGATATAAAAGAGAGATGCCCAACGACCTGGGTTATTCTTGTTGACATGTGGTTAGAGAGAATAAAGTCCACTCTGATCCAGCTCACTGTCTCGCCTCCTCATTTCTCTCAACATGATCTTGTTTTTTTTTGTTCCTCTTTCTCTTTGCCAATTTACAATAGCCTATATTTTATTTTAAAAATAAAACCTCTAAAAATCTAAAAATATACATACTCTTTTCCTTAATCAGATTTTTTTATTATAAAATATGTTATAAATTCAATTTCTAAGCAGAAAAAATATGACATACAGGTACATCTAAAAAAATTAGAATATCATGAAAAAGTTCAATATTTTTTGTCACTCATTTCAGAAAGTGAAACCCATATATTATATAGATTCATTACACAGAGACTGATACTGTATATTTCAAGTGTTTATTTATTTTTATTTTGATGATTATGGCTTACAGACCATGAAAACCCCAAATTCAGTTTCTCAAAAAATTAGAATATTGTGGGGATCCACCTCAGTATATTTACACTCAGACTTAAAAGACAAAAAGGAATCGTCATGGGGGGTTTGTGTGTGGATGTGGGGGTGTTGTGTTGATGTGAACAGTGACAAAGAGAATGGGAATTACAAAGGCTTTGATGTTAAGGCAGCACACAGAGAAGGCTGAAAGAGTAGTATGATTTGTTGCTTGTGTTTCTAGAGAAATGTGAGAGAGAGAGTTGAATAAAGCCTTCTATGATCTGGACCTCTCTGCCTGATTATTCCTCTCTCCACAATATTACATAAAATTAATTTAAAATTTTTTTTTTTAATACAAATGTGGACCGACTGAAAAGTATGTCCATGTGCACAAATAAATAAAATTAATTTTATGTAATATTCTAATTTTCTGAGAAACTGAATTTGGGGTTTTCATGGTCTGTAAGCCATAATCATCAAAATTAAAATAAACAAACACTTGAAATATATCAGTCTCCGTGTAATGAATCTATACAATATATGGGTTTCCCTTTCTGAAATGAGTGACAAAAAATATTGAACTTCATCATGATATTCTAATTTTTTGAGATGTACCTGTTCCAGGCGCTCTACCCATAATGCAAAGCAGTGCTAACAGCAGAGCAGCCTGTCTGCAATCAAAACAACAACAACAGGCTAGTTTTGGGAGGAAGGTAGCTGCATGGACGGTGCAGGATTTCAACCATGTGCTGACGCTGTTTCTTGAAACAGAAATGCCTCTTGCTTCTACAATGTGAGCGCTGCTGGGTCTAAACTTTTCTCCACCTGCTGAAGTTATACCACTCGGTTTCTTTTAATTGTTTGAAAGCTGTTTGTCTAGCTAGCTATCGCGCTAGCTTCCTGCGTCCCTCTATGTGCGACCGCCTTCCGGCTGCAGCAGCGGCGGTGCCATGAACAGTGGACTCCCACCTTCTGCTGCTCCGCTCGTGGGTGGTGCCACTGGGATTCCCAATGTCAAGGTGAAGTTTTGCCGATACTACGCGAAAGACAAAACCTGCTTTTATGGGGATGAGTGCCAGTTCCTACACGAAGATCCGTCCATGGCGGGCATGTCGCTGCACGGCGGCGGCAGCCCCGTCCCGCTGTCCATGGCTGGGGGTAGTGGTGGTGGCGGCGGCTGTGGGGCTCCGGCGGGATATTCTCTTGGTGGGTCGGCGCCGGGTGGGAGTACCGGTGTACCGAAGAAGAGTGAAACTATGGGACCTACGGGCACCTCTCTGGAGGGACAGCTGTTAACAAGTGAGTAAAAACTATAGAAAGGCAAGGCCTCAAAGTGACCGGCTTTACTCTATGGCCTGGCGGAGTATGACATACTTTAGCCCGAGGATCCCAGTGAGGCCTCCTTTAGCTTAGATCACCTGCTAGACTTAAGCTGACCCCTTAGCTTCCAGCTTGCAGCCTTAGTTGTCTTTAAGAATTGTGTTCAGGTGGTATAAATTTACCCGCTAAACTTTTAGAACCTGAGCCATGTTGCTGTTGTTCAAATTGAGGCCCTGTTGTTTTTGTACGACAGCAGTGGCAACACATCGCCCACCCAGCAGCTACTACCCTGTTAGCATTAGTCAGATAAACTAGCTGAAGGTATAGTTTCAACTCACTAAAGTTGTATTGACTCATTTTAACTAAGACAATATCATCAATATTATTAATTTCCCCAATTTCACAGCTGTTTATATGAATTAAAACATGTATTCATGCACTTAGCTGTAATGTTTGCTAACATTAGCTTGCCTGCACTAGCCATCAAACAGCGTCCTGTGTTTGTATTGCAGCGATTTCATAGTGAGCCATACAGGCACTCTGCCAGTAGTGGTAAAAGTTGCATCCTGTTATACAGAACCACAGAAATCAGTAAAAATTTGATGTTGGCAAATACTCTTGCTACCAGTGTCACCCTTTAGCAGCAGCTCACTGTTTACGTCTGCTAATTAGCTCTCTGATTGGCTGAGGCCACTTCCTATTAATCAGTTTTAAATTTATTCATCAGGAAAAGATAATTTTATAGTATTAAATAGTGGCTGTTTTTGATCATCTTCTGTGTTTTTTATTTTTATAGATTTCACTACTTTACAAATTATTTGAATGCTCTCTGGATGTTGCTAGGTTGACCACATTTGAAATCTGTGTCTTAAATTAAACAGAAGTGCTGAAATGAACATGCACACTGTACCTCATGGCCCCTTTGCAGAATTTTCTCCTGTTATAATGGTATACTTACAGTGGGTGTTTGTTAAAACTTGTTCTTCATCCGCAGTCACAGGGATGGAGGGGACAGCCCTGAGTGATGCCAGTCTTACCAACTCTTACTTCAGCAGCAGCTTTATTGGGGTCAATGGCTTTGGGAGCCCCGCTGAACCCAAATACTCAATGATGCAGGTACAAATGGGAAGCTGTACTCTAGATGTGTTTAGTTTGTTTATAGTGCTGTTGTATGTTATATGCAAAGCTTTATTAAAAATTGGACATAACTTTTTTTTATTTTAGTGACATTGCACTACATTTTATATTTTTGACCATTCTTTTTCAAAAATGTCATTATCATATAAAATTTCCTTGATTATTTTGCAAATTGGCAAAACAAGGTGTTGATAGAATAAATACTGGTGTTCCTTAATTTTTGGTGGTATGTCACAAATGTGGCAATGTTGTTTTAATATCATGTTTTGCCACTGTATAGTATTTCCTGTGCATTTGTATTTGGTTTAGTCGTAGTCGATTAGTTTATTTGACACGGACAGTGCAATAAACATAGACAATTAATCAAAGACAATCAATCTGATGTGTTGCACATAGAGTGTATAGCTATTAGCTAATTTGCAACTCTTGTCCCTGGATGGGCTTTAGAAAAAAGAATCAAGTAAAGATGGGAAAAAAAAAATATACACAATAACCACATACATCAATGCAGAAAAATTATAAATACACAATTATAAATATTATAAATATTATAAATACACAAATATAACAGCCTGACTCACATTTAACACATATAACATAACTCACATTTGCCTATTTCAGGCCTTCCTCCCTCCGTCACTCACTATAAACAAACACATTTATTCCTTCCCTTCCTTCACTCTCACTTTGCAGACAATTAATTCATACATGAGTACATTCTTGTTTATTTTTCAGCCAGTTTTTAACATTTTTAGTGAATGTTTTAAAGTCCGTTATTATTTTAATTTCATTTGGCATTGTGTTCCAGATGTGACTGCCCTTTATAGAGAAAGCTGTTTGTCCAAATGTGGTTCTGCGGTGGAATATTTTACAGTTATTGTTAACAGAACTCCTGGTGGCTCTGCTGCTGTCCTGTCTTTGGACGAAACCAGCAAGTGGCTCGGGTGCTGATTTATGGAAACATTTGAACGTTAATTTCAGAAGACAGAGGTCAATGAAGCTCTCAAAACTCAATAGGTTGTATTTTTTTAAAACATTACAGTGATGCCACCTAATGGGCTTTTTGTCCAAGATTTTTAGGGTTTGATTATATAATGAACCTATATGTCTTATTGTGGAAGGGGCTGCTTGAGCCCAGACTGTCAAACAGTATGATATATGAGAAAAAACCATAGAATGCATATACAGTGCAGCTGCTTCGTAAGGTATGTAATATCTAATTAATTTAAAGCAGTTCAGATTTTTTTTTACTGTTTTTGAAATTTTCTTTATATGAAGATTAAATTTGAGTTGAGGATCTAGTACAATGCCAAGGTATTTGAATTCTGTAGCTAAACTGATGTCATGATCATGTATATTAACTTTAAAATGTTGCAGGTTACATTTTTTGATTGAAAAGCACATTGAGACTGTTTTCTGAAGGTTCAGCAATAGATGGTTCTTGAGGAGCCACTCTTGGACATCAACCATACTTGTAGACAGTACATCTGCAGCCTGTGCTGGAGTCTTGGCAGCTGTGTAAATAACTGCATCATCTGCATAAAGTTGGCATGTTGCAGCTGAGCAGTGTAACGGCAAGTCATTAATAAAAATGCTGAAAAGTAAAGGACCAAGAATGGACCCTTGTGGGATACCCATGCGGTTGTTTAAAAATGAGGATTTATCCTGGTGAACTTTTACACACTGTTCTCTATTCTGGAGATAAGATGCAAACCATTCTAATGTATTTGGGGAGAAGTTAAAAGATACCATTTTGGATAAAAGCAAACTGTGGTTTACAGTATCGAAAGCCTTTTTGAGATCTAGAAAAACAGCTCCTACCACATTACCCCTGTCCAAGGACTGTTTGACGTTTTCAATAAGGCAACAATTTGCTGTTTCTGTTGAGTATCCTGGTCTAAAACCAAATTGATGTGGATGAAGAAGTTGACTGTCTTGTAAGTAGTCTATCAGCTGTGTAGCTACAACTTTTTCAAGAACCTTAGATAGGACTGGTAAGATAGAGATTGGGCGGTAATTGCATATATCGTCTTTACTGCCTGATTTATGAACTGGTATGACGACAGCTTTTTTCCAGCCAGATGGAAATGTACTAGACCTAATGGAGAGATTAATGAGATGAGTCAGTGGTTTGATTAATATTTTGCTGTGCATTTTGAGAAAGGAGGTGCTCATATTGTAGATATCATTAGTTTTTGAGTTTGACAGTGTTTTAACAATACCAGCAATTAACTTCTCATTTACCTCATCGATGTGAAAAGTATCTGTTGGAAGTATGGAATTTGTGTTGTTGAGCACATTTGGCAGCACAAAAATTTTTGTTAAGTCTTCCACAGAGCCCACAAAGTGTGAATTAAATTCATTTGCCAAAGTAGCCTTGTCACTGACGGTCTTGCCATTGATTCTAAGTTCCTTTACCCCCTTCTGATCGTTTTTTTTATTAGTTAAGTTATTTAAATGCCTCCATAGGGAACTGTTGTTACCCTTTGCATGATCTATCAGTTTATTGTAATAAGATATTTTTGATTTTCGCAGCTCATGTACCACTTTATTTCTTAAACTTTTGTACACAAGGTGATCATTTTGTAGTTTGGAGGTTAGTGATGTTTTCAGTGCATAGTCTCGCCTCTTCATAAGTTTTCTTATTTCATTATTTAACCATGTCAGTCAATCAGGTATAATCAGTCAATCAGGTATAATAGCCACAAAAGTATATTTGGTGCCATTTTTGCCTTTTTAAATGTCAGAATAAAAGAAAGTTTTGGGGGCTGCTTATCAGCTGGTCATACCTGTCTTGCATGTTTCCCTAGCTGTTGCCTGGCCAAATTGCTGTTGTTTTGGTCCTCAATATCCTTTTCTGGGTCTCCAGTGAGGATTGTTGGAGACAGACTTAAATATCACTATCTTGGACTGCAGCTGGTACTCATTTTGTTCTATAGGAGGTTCCCTGAACCAAAATGAGGTGGAGAGCGGGTTCATAAGTCATATTAGAACTTCACCAAGGCTGCTAGGAGAACATTTTATTTTATAGGTTTGTTTGTATGTTTAAAAAAAGTATCACCTCAAATGATCAAATCATTATGAAATTTACAGGAAAAAAAGTGTAGGCTGTAGTAACAGCATATTAATGCCTACCTATTACACTTTGTGTGAGGAACACTACAATAACATTAAAAATGACACATAATTTTAAGTTTCAAGTATTCCTTTATTATTATTATTAAATAATTTTGTCAACAGTGTAAATTTATTGTATGTGCTACTTAGTTTTAGATGTCATTATTGCTTTCTTCTCCCCTACAACTTCACACTATGACAGAAAATTTTTTTTTTCAATATGTCCTTATCTTTGGTTTGAATTAGATGTTTTCCTTAAATTGTGTCTGCTTTCTCTGACAATTCTTGGATACCCGTTGGCACTATTTATGGAAGCTGCAATGTATAAAAGTAAATTTTGAGTCATCAGTGGGCCATCGGTTTGCCGTCAAGTCCCCCCATAACCAGCTTGCCCCAGCTGTTTACAGCCACCCCACAACAAACTCGCCCCATCAAGTGATGGCCTGTGGTGCGGCACAGCGAACAAGCCTAACTCAGCAGCCTCATTTTCTGTTGTTTGTTGAAATTTCTGAATATCTGGCCATAATTTTTTTTTTTGTACAAGGGAGGAGAGGTTTTTTTTAAAATTTTCAGTGTTATTGTGACATGCACTACACAAAGAGCAGAAATAAACAAACCTATCATCTGGTCAGTCACTGCAACAGATACTGGAGTCAGCTTGTCTTGGCCTGTCCTTGCCACTGATAATACCTCTATCTGCCAAGAATGTGTCACTCGTCCAGCAAAAGCTAGCGGTACTCAAATGCTTTGCAAGCAGTTTCATGAAATGGTCAGTCAGAGAGCAACTCATACTGGCTCAGACGTCGCCCGGGTTAACAAGGTCAGGAGTTCCTGGCAGCGGAAGGCGAATTACAGAGCTGCTTGGAGGAATCTGATCAGACCTAAATGAAACAGTCATTGTCGCCCCCGACCGACTGCTATGATGATGATGATGATGATAATACAGTTTTAATAAAAATACATATTTTCAACCCATCTATTTTATCCATACTTTTAATTTCTTTGAAATTAAAACATGTGACTGGCCATTGACTGGCTCACACATGGAAGGCTGGGATGACAGACTCCTCTGGCGTGCTCTCTGTGTCAGATGTTTAGCTACACCTCTGCTTCTTTTAGTGTTAATGGTAAATGTAATAAATGTTGTGATTCCCAGCATTCTGGACACAACAGGCAGGATGGCAGTCCACCCGTCCTTCCTGTTTTAGGTTTTGTTGTGTGAATGTGTTTGGGCTTAATATGGGTGCGCAGGGGCCTCGTGTACAAAGACTTGCGCGGATTTCCTACTGAAAGATGGATGTTTAAATCAAGAAAACGCTGTATGCAAAACAATTCAGATATATGAAACCGTATCTACTGGATATTTTGGACCGCTTTTACGTTTTTCCTCCGTTTTCAGTTTGAATATCTTCATTTGTAAAGGACATTTCAAGGTAAGACAGCTGTGTTTTATATTAAACTATTTTCCTTCTTGCAATACTCTTAACTTTAGTGTTATGTTTGTTTTAAACTTGCTCGTTTGCAATAACTCGCTGCCATCTGTTTCAAAGTGAAATGCCGGTTCCACGTTGTCGAAGCCATGCAGGGCTTAAATAACACTAACAGCCGGTTTAACCTTTGTATTATCTTAGCGACTTTGAGCCTTTTGTGGTATACTGACTTGGCTGTTTTATACAAAGGTGGACTCTTCAACATTTGAGACTTTTAACTGGAACAGCAACCCCTTAAAGACAAAGCCAAAGTAAAATGTTAACATTATTGTATGGAATCTGGTCCGTCCCATGAGTGGTACTTGGAATGTTTGAGCGCAAGTGATCTGCATGCAGAATTTCATTAACGAATCCAAAGATTTTTATTCTTAAACGCTCCCAGTTGTGTTCAGATTAGTTGATTGTTTTTAGTTCAAGTCTTAATTAAGTTGGTTGCAAATACTCTGCTTGTTTGAATTAAGATCTAAATGTGATCAAATGAAATGGTATGCTAAACGGCATATTGTATGATATAGTGTAGTTAGAAATGTACTTCAAGTCAGTTAACATTGTTCTTAAAATGATGTTTTAAAAACTCAGAGCAATCAGAAAGTGGCCATAAGGACTAGAAGAGAAGCGGGAAAAAAAATCAGCAAAATTTAAAACAATGTGTCATGGGTTTAAGTGTCCCCTGAAGCTTATGTTTCCTGAACTTGTGACTTAGATTAACCATTATACTGTAATTCAATAAGTGACTCCGTGAAAATGGCTGCTCTGTTCATTCACAGACTAGAAAATTCACACTGTTATCCTGTTAAATCAAAGGGAATCTTGGTTCCTTTTGCATGTTCTTTTGTTGTTAAAATTGTGTTAACAGGTCTGAGGAGTTGTTTGTTCCTGCCCAGCAGGTCAGTTGTGGTGGTGGTGGTGGGGTGGGTGTCAGTTCTGCTCTTAAAGCCACTTCACCCTTTAACCCTTTGGTTTCCATCTCAGCATCAGCTGTTTGAATTGTCTAACTAACTAACTAACTAACCTGCACTTATATAGCGCTTTTCTAGTCACAAAGACCACTCAAAGCGCTTACATTAATACTAACCCTCTATTCTAAGGGCCTATAGGAAACAGATATCTAGGGACAATTTAGAACAGCCAATTAACCTAACATGCATGTTTTTGGCATGTGGGAGGAAACCGGAGAAATCCCGGAGTAAACCCACGCAACACGGGAGAACATGCAAACTCCACACAGATCACTGTTGGTCGGGGGCTGGGATTGAACCCACGATCCCACAATCCCCCGGCCAAGGGTAAACTGTGCTGCCGCAGTGCTAACCACTGCGCCACCGTGCAGCCCAGTCCTCAGAAGGGAACATGTAAATCGACAGAGGTGGGAAGTTTGTACCAGCTGTTCCCACTGATGTTATTGGGGGGGGGGGGTGATCTGTTGGGTGTCATGGCGTGTCATGTGTTTACTCCTCCTGGGTTAATGGGATTATTTCTGCTGCTGTGGATCACCTGTTCCTCTTCTTCTCCTTTTCCCTGCTGGTTAGTGCACATCTGCTGGATTTAACACCACTGAACACCACCGTTTAGTTCCTCCTCACGGCTGTCATTTAAAAAAATGGCCAACACATGCCAATTTATCACATCCTTTTTCATGTAAATTAGAACCAATCTTTTGTAAATGTGAGGATTTTTCTCATAAATTTGCAGGATTTTCCTGCATAGTTACAGCCATTTTACTCAGAAATGTGCAGCTTCTTACTTGAAAATTTGCAGCTTTTTATTATTCATAATTTTGCTGCTTTTTCCTCATGAATTTGGAACTTTTCTAACCCTTGAATTTGCAGTAAAAAAATAGCTTAAATTTGCAGCATTTTACTCAAATCTTATATTTGCAGTGTTTCAGGTTGTAAACGGTTGGAAATTTACACCTTTTTTGTCTTTTTGCTAAAGTTGCAACTTCTTACCCATAAAATTCCACTTTTTTGGTCAGAAATTGGCAGCTTTTAACTGACACTTACACCCCCCCATTTTTTTTTTTTGGTCAGGTCAGGCATTGTCTTGCTTGCTACCGGATAACCATGAAAACCGGTACTACCTCTCTCATGGGTCGGGCCGTCGGCGACTCAACCAGCATCCCTGCCCTTCCGAGGGCGTGGAGGGTGAAACTGGGCATCCTGGCAGAACTAAAAACAATATCTGCCACAGGTCTGTGGTGGACCACTCCCAGTTACGTGGGGAGAGACTGGACATCCTGGCAGATAAGCACATCTGTCGCAAGGTCTGTGGTGGACTGTGCCAGTCGGTGCATCGTGACATGCACTACACGAAGAGCAGAGATAAACAAACCTATCATCTGGTCAGTCACTGCAACAGATACTGGAGTCAGTTTGTCTTGGCTTGTCCTTGCCACTGATAATACCTTTATCTGCCAAGAATGTGCTGCTAGTCCAGCAAAAGCTAGCGGTACTAAAATACTTTGCAAGCAGTTTCATGAAATGGTCAATCAGAAAGCAACTCATACCGGCTCGGACATTGCCCGGACTTACAAGGTCCGCGCTGATCTGTTCACACTCCGACAGGCAGCGAAAAGTAAGCTAGGAGCAGGAAGACAAAAGAAGAGGAAAACAGCAGCCTTGTGTGTAGCAGAATGGAATGTACGCACTCTTATTGTGAACAACATCACAGCGCCCAGAAAGATAGACCGCGCTTGTGGCCCTGGAAATGAACAGGTACAATGTAGACATAGCTGCACTTAGTGAAAGACCATGGGTACATCTTCTTTTCGAGTGGGAGATCAACTCAAGAAAGGAGCTCTCCTTTCTTGAGTTGGCTCCAAGTTGAGTGGTTGAGTGGGCTTTGCAGTTAGAAAGGAGATAGCAGCAATGCTTGATGAGGAACCGATGCCAGTCAACAACAGGATAATGACTGAGACTCCCACTACAGTGGAAGATGGATGCCACACTCATCAGTGTATATGCCCCAACAATGACCAACACAGAGGAGGTGAAGGAAGAGTTCTACAGTGATTTACGTGAGACTATCAGGTAGGGATGTGATTTTTCCGCTAATTCGCGGAATTCCGCTTTTTTTATCTTCCAAAAATTTTCAGACCAGATGACGGCGCTTGCACAACGCGAGGCTCAGCGTCTCTTCAGATTTTGTGGATTAGCAGCGATATTTCTGCTCATTTCGGGTCTGTTCGTTCAGAACAGCTTCGCTTTTACATCCTACACCCGAAATGAACTTTTGGACATTGGATTACAAAATAACGACCTTTTTATCAGCAACCTACGTTTCATCCCTGAGCTCTGGAGAACACTCGACGCTAGGTAAGCTACCCGGCTGACCGGAAGTGCTCGCAGGCAGCGTAGAGACCGTAAACAAAGGCGGGGGAAGCGCGGAGGCCTAAGAGCTAAGCTAAAGCTAACACTGCACCGGCTTTCTCAACCCAGCATTTTCCTCGCTAATGTACAGTCAGTGGCGAACAGAATGGATGAGCTACGGCTTCGGATCACCAACAATAAGAAACTTATGAACTGCAATATCATGATTTTCATGGAAATATGGCTACATAGTGGAGTACTTGTGTGGTGCCACGAGACGGCGTTTGTTGTGATGTGGTGCATTGTAAATAAAGCTGAATTGAATTGAATTACTTGACGGTGCTGTCGAGCTGGCCGGACAGCACACTCTGCGGGCAGACAGAGCAGCTAATGACTCCGGTAAGACCAGAGGTGGGGGAGTATGCATTTATATTAACAAGGCTTGGTGCACGAACTCTGTCACTGTTGGGAGACACTGCTCAGCTAACCTGGAGTTCTCATGGTTAAATGTAGACCTTTATATCAATCAATCAATCAAAGACTTTATTCCAGACTCATGGTCCATCAAAAATAAAATAAATAAATAAAATAAAACAAGACAGTTGAAAACAGATAATAAGAAAAACAATCAAAAAGTTACAAAACAATAAGACACAACTACTAAAAGAAGTACAAAGAGTACAGACTTTAAAAAGACTACTGTACCAGTGCCTTCTAATCTGTGACTAACAGCGAATAGAACTGAGCTTAATGCTAGACATGACTTGAATGATTTCATTTCTAGATACATCAAGCCGACAGATGAATTTATACATAAGATTCCTTATTACTGCATGCAGTGTATTTACACGTGATGAGACAAATAACTCGGAAGCACTGCACCATCGAGGCTTTTTAAGTAAAATTCTTAAAGCATCATTGCAAGCAACCTGTAATTTCTGCATACTTTGTTTCCTATAATTTATCCATAAATGAGCAGTGTATAAAGGTGTACAATAGGTTTTAAAAAGAACCAGTTTCACCTCATCTGAACAAAAACCAAATCTGCGTGCAAAAATATTTGCTTGCATGTAGATTTTGCAGCGTTGTCTGAAAATATCATCATCATCAGTCATTCTATCATTAATAAAATGTCCCAGATATTTAATTTTATCTCTGACAATTAATTCCCTGCCTGCCAATTCAGACAGGGAATTTCATTAACAAATCTTCTTTAGTGCGGCAAATCA
The DNA here is from genome assembly GCA_020510985.1 of Pholidichthys leucotaenia. NCBI lineage: Eukaryota > Metazoa > Chordata > Actinopteri > Cichliformes > Pholidichthyidae > Pholidichthys > Pholidichthys leucotaenia. The sequence continues at coordinate 162,381,854 of CM035844.1, read as the reverse complement.
GCACACAACTCTTATTTGTATTATATTTTATGTCATTTTCCTCTCCATAAGCAGTACACACTCTTAATAACTCCTGAAGACCAGCACTACTTGGACTGAGAATAACTAGATCATCAGCATACATAAAATGATTCACTAACTTATTCCCTATTAAACACCCAGTTTTACAGGCATTCAGTTGTTTTGACAACTCATCCATATAAAGATTAAATAGAATAGGGGACAATATACTGCCCTGTCTGACACCACTGCTCACACCAAATGGGGATGAATGACTCTTCCCCCATTTCACCAGCATCTTCTGATGTGCGTACCAGTAAATCAGGATACGTACTAAGTACTTGGGAACCCCCCTGTCAATCATTTTCCTAAACAATATCCTGTGATTAACACTATCAAATGCCTTAGAGGCGATCAAACGCCTTATATCTGCCACAGGAGTTCACTTTTCACTTTTCTTCATCTTGACTGCTGAAGATGTTTTGGACTTTATTTAAAAAATATTTTTAACGCCACACGTGATGGATAATGCTTGTTAGAATATTTTAGGAATGCTATCTTCTTGGAAAATAAGTCAGTATTATACAGTAATAAGTGACATTCAGCTGTTTGTTTTATGTCATTTAAGCACAGTTCTGGTACTTAAAAATCATAAAAACCCAGGAGCTTCGGGGGGCTTCGCCCCCCTTGCCCCCCCACCAGGGCTTTGCCCCGGACCCCGCTGGGGGACTATGTCCCCCAGACCCCCTGTTAAGTTTTCAGATAATTTCCCCAACCCAAAATCACATCCCTAATCAGGTGTGTACCAACTGATGACAGCTTGATACTTGTTGGAGATTTTAATGCCAGAGTTGGTTTGAACACTGAGAAATGGAAAGGAGTGCTAGGCAGTCATGGAGTAGGCAAGTGCAATGCTAATGGAGAACTTCTACTTGGACTATGTTCAGAGTACAACCTTGTGATAACCAACACTCTATTTAAGCACAAGGACACACACAAGAAGACATGGATGCACCCAAGATCCAAGCACTGGCACTTGTTAGACTACATCATAGTCAGGCAGAGAGACATAAGGGTGTATTGGACACCAGAGTAATGAGAGGCGCGGACTGTGGTACTGATCATGTTATGCTGAGATCTAGATTAAGGATTTGGAGACAAAAACAGCACTGTAGGACGGGTGCGAAGCCACCACAGAAGCTAAACACAAGTGCACTGAAAGGCCAAAAGGAGCAGGAAGAACTTACACAGGAAATGGATGAAAACGTGAAAGACTGGGACAGCAACAACTGAGAGAATGACAGAAGAGAAATGGGCAACACTGAAGGATACGGTGTATCAGACTGCGAGTGATGTATTAGGCCACCCTGAGAGGAAACATCAAGATTGGCTTGATGAGCATGATGAACACCTGAAGAAACTAATAGAAGCGAGGAATACAGCTAGGCGAGGAATACAGCTAGGCAGGAAAACCTACAGTGTAACACAAGGTCGAAGAAGAAGAAATACTCAAAGGCTCAGAGTGAGCTACAGAAGCACACCAGAGAGATGAAGTCCAACTGGTAGGATGAAAAAGCGGAGGAACTTCAAACTGCAGCAGACAGGAAGGACATGAAAACATTCTTCACAGGTTTGAGAGAAATCTATGGCCCTAAACCAAGATCCAACTAAAGGCTATGGATGGTGAAACTGTTTTGCAGGAGAAAGACAAGATCCTGGACAGATTTCCAGACCACTTTGACCAACTACTAAACAACCCTGGAGATCTCACTGAAGAGGCTAAAGAAGCTGTAGTGCAGCGACCAGCTGTATCAAGTCTGGATGAACCACCAAATTTTGATCAACTAATGGCAGCTATCAGGACAACACAGGATGGTAAAGCTCCAGGAAGGGATGGAATTCCAGCAGGTGTGGAAATTTGGTGGTGTCCAGCTGACCAACTGCCTGCACAAGCTCGTCCAAAAGATATGGGATGCCCAGAAAGTACCTCAAGACTGGAAGGATGCAAGTATTGTGCCTTTGTTCAAGAAAGGTGACAGGAAAGATTGTGGAAATTACAGAGGTATATCACTGCTAGCCACTGTTGTTAAGATTCTCTCATGTGTACTACTGAACAGACTCAATGAACACATTTCCAATGAACACATTTCAGAGAATGTACTACCGGAAACCCAGTGCGGCTTTAGAAGTGGAAGAAGCACATTGGACATGATTTTCTGCTTGAAACAGGTTCAAGAAAAGTGTATCGAACAGAACATGCTGCTTTATGTAGTCTTCATCGACTTCAGTAAAGCCTTCGATACTGTTTTGTGACAAGGACTTTGGCAGGTACTCAAGAAATATGGCTGTACAGAGAAGTTTGTCAGCCTGATCGAGGGACTCCATACAGGTATGCAAGCAAACGTGGCAATGAGTGGTTCAGTGTCTAAAGACTTTTCAGTAAGCAACGGGGTGAAACAAAGGTGTGTGCTGGCGCCTACACTCTTCTTGCTATATCTGTCAGCCATGCTTGAGGTGGCCTTCAGATACACTTCAGAAGGAGTATACATTCAAACAAGGAAAGAGGCAGGCTTGTTCAGTGTGGCACAGTTTAAAGCCAAGGGTAAGACATCGATAAAGTTAGTTAGAGAAATGCTCTTTGCCGACGACAGTGCTCTAGTTGCACACAGTGTGGAAGATATGCAATCTTTAGTGGAGAAATTTGCAAGAGCAGCTAGCCAATTCAGCCTAAAAATCAACATCAAGAAGACAGAGTGCCTTTATCAGCCACCAAAGTTCCAATTATCAACATCACTACCAGAAGAGATCAGCATTGGTACAGAGCCACTAGTCAAGTGCAAGACTTTCAAGTATCTAGGGAGTACTGTTTCAGAGAATACTAGGCTGGAGGATGAGCTGTCTCTCAGAATGGGAAGAGCGAGCGTTGTGTTTGGAAACTTGAGGGAGAGACTGTGGAACAATCGACATGTGTCTATCTGTGTGAAATGCAAAGTGTACAGAGCGACAGTACTGGCTGCTCTATTGTACGGTGCTGAAACTTGGACTGTCTACAGAGTACAGGTGAAGAAACTCCACGCGTACATGATGAGACACCTTCGAGCCATAATGAACATCTCATGGAAAGACAAGATAACCAACATAGAAGTGTTGAAACGAGCTGGTCTACCATCAGTGGAGGACATGCTAATACAGATGAACCTGAGATGGCTCGGACATGTTGAGAGGATGGACCACCAGCGTCTCCCTCGGCAGTTACTCTACTCACAGTTATGCAAGGGCAAAAGCAATCAGGGTAGATCAAGGCTCAGATTTAAAGACACTGTAAAAAGAAACTTGAAGAAGTTGGATATAGACAGGAGTTCCTGGCAGCGGAGGGCTAAGGACAGAGCTGTGTGGAGGAATCTGATCAGACCTAAATGAGACAGTCGTTGTTGCCCACGACAGACTGCTATGGTGATGTGATGACTGGTATTGTGGCTCTCAGACTTTTTGTTTTAAACGTATTACTTTCTTCAGGAATGATCTGAATTAAATGTGCTGCACCGTCTTGTAATTAAAGTCAACAAGTCTGCAAGAGGGGAGAGGTTTTTTTTTAATTTTCAGTGTTACAGTTGTAATAAAAATATTTTCAATCCATCTATTTTAACCATACTTTTTTTTTTTTTTAAATTAAAACACTTGTTGGTAAAACCGAGGGTTTACCGTCAAGTCCCCCCATGACCAACAATGAGCTGAATTCAATGTGCTGCAGCCTCTTGCAATTCAAGTCAATTATATTCAGGCTCAAACAGAATTTGGTTGCCTACTATGACCTACTTACCAGTCCCACATACATGATGCTGCCATCGGTGACATCCATCACACAGCACAGCTTCCTGTCGTGGGCGTGCCTCATTGGCACAAGCCAAGCAGTTGTTGGCTTCCATGACGACAGTTCAGGTAATGGACAACGTACATTTATATACTTCCGGGGCGAGTTTGTTGTGGAACGAGCTGGTTATGGGGTGGCTGTAACTGGCTGGGGCAAGTTGGTTATGGGGGAACTTGACCGGGTACTGGGACATCACGGTCACTACAGAGAAAGCTTAATATATTCAATAAATAGTTTATTACTAAATCGTGATCAAATGTCTTTAAATTTTTTTTGATTGCCAAAGAAAGTGAGGTGTAACATTATTTGTATAGATATTTGTAATATTTATTTAAACTTACACATTTTTCATATTCTTATTGAATGATAATTTGGTAACATCTCTGCTTTCTTTAGCGAATGACTACCAGCAGCAGCTCGCCGAGTCTCCTCAATGATGGTGCCAAGAACTTCGGCCACAGCGCTCATGGTACGAGGCCACTGGTGCTCTATAGATGGGTAATTCATAACCTAAATATGACAAACTTTTCCTCTTCTCTTACTTTATTTTTTTTTTTATCATAGATCTAGTGAACTCCCAGACGTCCTCATTGTTCAGTGACTTTGGTGCTTTAAGCATTTCTCAAAGGAGAAAGGTGAGCTCACAAGCATCAGTTTCAGTAAGTTACATTGAAGTACTAAAAAAAAAAAAAAAGATTTAATGTTTTCTTGACTCGAGTTTAAGTAACTCTCATGTTTCATTTGTGTCACCAGGCTCCTAATCCAACGGCAAGTGAGTTTATCCCTAAGGGAGCACCACGCATGGCTGCCATGGCTCAGTCCACTATCCAGGCCTTTCCCTCACCCCTGTTTGCACATCCCGGTCTTAGCAGCTCCACAGTTGCTGCTTTGGCTCCAGGTGAGGGCTTTTGGAGAACTTCCGGGTCTTTCAATTGAGTGCAGATTTGCTTTCATTATTTGTTCTGAAACCTTTGAGTTCAGAAAGAGTGTTAAGTCCCGCTTGTGTCTAGCAGTGCATATGGTGAAAAGTGTTGTTTTCAGATGTTTTACATTTTGGGAAATGTCATCTTGAGGCCAGGCAAAATATTTGTGCTTATGCCCAAAGTCCATGTTTTTGAATAGTGTGATTGATCTGTGTTATGCTTAAATGCTAACCACTTGGAAGAGTTGGACATCTTTCATGTAGAAGCACACACATCCGTACACTGCACGAGTAATGACGCATGTGGGGCCTTTCTTCCCAACGGTCATTTTAAACAGTGGTAACAGTGTGAGAAAGCTGTCCAGAAACAAAACAACTCAAAACAAGCTACAAAGTTTGTAAAGTTTAAGTGTTCACTTTGTTGTTTCCTATTGTGCTGGCCCTGAGACCGTTAATATCATGTCGCCCTTTCGGGCTTTTTTTTTTCTTTTTAAATCACAGGTGTTCCTATACTAAAGTTATGGAAAAATCTAAAATATTAAGCCTTAATCTGTGTTCATTTTTAAAGTACAATTCTAAATTTATTTATTTATTTTTTTGCTTTTGTTCAAACATCTGACATTAATGGCTGCTTTGATATGGCATTCACAGCTTTGAAACTATATGACTGGGGCTGACTTTTCCTGTAGAAAAGGAAATCAGAACAGGTGTATTTTATAATGTTTTCTTAAAACAAAACTCTAATAAAAGGAATAGGTCTTGGGTATCAAAGTAGGACACTAACTCAGTGCTTTGGCATGGCATGGCATGGAGCAACTGTGTGCCTTTACTTGATGCTTAAATTTTCAGGAATGTCTTTGTCTGCGGGATCGTCACCTCTCCACTCCCCGAAAATTACACCGCACACCTCACCTGCTCCTCGTCGACGCAGTCACACCCCAAACCCTGCCAACTACATGGTGCCCACTACTGCATCTGACCCAGGCTCTCACATTATCCAGAAGGAGACTGTAGGGGGGACCACCTACTTCTACACAGACAACACCCCAGCACCAATGGCTGGGATGGTATGGGAACACACACAAACATGCGCAGTCACATTTAATGAGTTGTACTTAATACATATAGACAAGTAGAATACAATAAAGTCTTTGAATTTAAACCTTCATGTATGGCAGTAGCACTGACAAAAAGACAGCAAGCAGAGCTGGCGGTGGCATAGTTGAAGATGCTAAAATTCTCATTGGGAGTGACTAGGAGGGACAGGATTAGAAATGGGTATATCAGAGGGACAGCTCAGGTTGAGCGATTTGGAGACAAAGTAAGAGAGGCAAGTCTGAGATTGTTTGGACATGTGCAGGGGGTAGTTGATATATTGGCCAAAGGATGTTGAAGATGGAGCTGCCAGGTAGGAGGAAAAGAGGAAGACCACAGAGAAGATTCATGGATGTAGTGAAGGAGGACATGGAGAGGGTTTGTGTAATAGAGGAAGATGCAAGGGATAGGGTGAGATGGAAGCAGATGGTCCGCTGTGGCAACTAGGGATGGGAATTGATAAGATTTTATTAATACCAGTGGCACTGTCAATTTCGCTTATCAGTTTAATTCTCTATCAATTTCCTTATCAATGCTTGATCAGTTTTCCATGTGGGGGGAAAAAAGCAGAACTTCATAGGATTTCCGCATCAATGCAGAAGTTTTATTATTTTTCTGACTTTACAAATGCTTCTTCTCTTAAAAAGATGTAATAAAATCAAATATAAAAGACTGTAAACATGTAAAAATGGGCCTTTATGCCTTGTAACGTTTATGTTTAAATGCTGAAAAGCAATATACAGTGATATCAAAAGTCTAACACACCCCTGTTCAAATGCCAGGCTTTTGTGATGTAAAAAAAAATGAGACCAAGGTAAATCATTTCAAAAAATTTTCCACCATTAATGTGACCTATAACTTGTACAACCCAATTTGAAAAACAAACTGAAATCTTTTAAGGGGAAACATAAAAAATAAAAAACTTACAATAACCTGTTTGCATAAATATGCACACCCTTAAAACAATACTTTGTTGCAGCACCTTTGGCTTTTATTACAGCACTCAGTCTTTTTGGGTAGGAGTCTGTCAGTGTGGCACATCTTGATGTGGCAGTATTTTCCCACTCTTCTTTGCAAAAATGCTCCAAATCTGTCAGATTGTGAGGGCATCTCCTGTGCACAGCCCTCTTCAGGTCACCCCACAGATGTTCGATAGGATTCAGGTCTGGACTGTGGCTGGGCCCTTCCAAAACCTTAATCTTCTTCTGGTGAAGCCATTCTTTTGTTGATTTGGATGTGTGCTTTGGGTCATGGTCGTGCTGAAAGATGAAGTTCCTCTAACAGAAGCCTGAAGGTTTTGTGCCAACACTGACTGTTATTTGGAACTGTTCATAATTCCCTCCATCTTAACTAAGACCCCATTTCCAGCTGAAGAAAAACTGCTCCAAAGCAGGACTGTGCCACCACCATGTTTCACTGTAGGTATGGTGTTCTTTTGGTGATGAGCAGTGTTGTGTTTGCACCAAATATACCTTTTGGAATTATGGCCAAAAAGTTCAACCTTGATTTCATCTGACCATAACACATTTTCCCACATGCGCTTGGGAGATTTCAAATGTGTTTTTCAAAATGTAGCCAGGCTTGGATGTTTTTCTTCATAAGATAAGGCTTCTGTCTTGCCACCCTAGGCGGGATATTGTTGTCACATGTACTAAACAGCCAGTACTTACCAGAAATTCCTGCAGCTCCTTCAATGTTGCTATTGGCCTCTTGGCAGCCTCCCTGACCAGTTTTCTTGTAGTCTTTTCATCAATTTTGGAGGGACGTCCAGTTCTTGGTAATGTCACTGTTGTGCCATATTTTCTCCACTTGATGATGACTGTCTTCACTGTGTTCCATGGTATATTTAATACCTTGGCAATTCTTTTGTACCCTTTTCCTGACTGATACCTTTGAACAATGATATCCCTCTGATGCTTTGGAAGCTGTCTGTGGACCATGGCTTGTAAGATGTGACTATAAAAATATCAGGAAAAGCCTTCTAGAACAGTTGAACTTTATTTGGGGTTAATCAGAGGCAATTTAAATGGTGGCAGGTGTGTGCTGACTCCCATTTAGCCTGAGTTTGAATGTGATTGGTTACTTCTGAACACAGCCACATCCCCAGTTATAACAGGGTGTGCATATTTATGCAGCCAGGTTATTGTAAGTTTTTTATTTTTCCCCTTAAAATATTTCAGTTTGTTTTTCAATTGAGTTGTACAGGTTATAGGTCACATTAATGGTGAAAAAAGTTCTGAAATGATTTATCTTGGTCTAATTTTTTTAATATCACAAAACCTGGCATTTGAACAGGGGTGTGTAGACTTTTTATATCCACTGAAAATAAAAGCAGTATAAATGGAATACTGAAGTAATTAGAAACAACTGCACAATTATCTTATTTTAGCAGTCACAAAAATATGCATGCTTTACTTGGGTGTAATTCTTGCATGTTTTTTTTAAATATATACAGTATGTGTACAGTGTATATACTGTACACCCACACATGCATAAAATAATTGTATATTAACATGCTGGTAAAACTTTAAGATATTGCTTATTCTGGGAAAGAGTAGTAACTAGGGATGAGCCGATCCGATCCGCTGTGTCATTAACGGGTTTAATCCAAGAAAAATGGCTGGATCGGTATTGGTAAGGAATAAAAGTAATTTACCGAGCCGATACATTAACAATATTAAAATGAAGGTGTGATCATGTTCTCGGCCACGCTGTGGCTTCTGTAAACGGAAGCAATGAGTGTCAGTGGAGCCTGTCTGTGGGACCCGCCTCGGTACATCTGCTGTGTGGTACCAGTGTTTACAATTTTAACACCACCAATTTGATAAAACACTTGCAAAAGTATCACAGTAAAGGAGCATGCCGAATTCTGTCAAGAACTGATCAGAAAGAAGTGCGTCTCACATCAGCAGCTGCTGCTTTTTGAGCTCAAAGGCTGGAAGACACTAAAAGTGAAACATGAACAAAAGAACAAAACTGAAAGTACAAACCAGACAGGAGGAACGAAGACATAACATGGGCTCACCTTTTGGGGGAGAGTTACAGCTGATGAGAGGTAGGTAACAGAAACATAAATAGCAAATCATAACAGTGAACTGGGATCAGGACAAAAACAACAAGGCTACAGTAAATGGAACAGGACAGGTATGACAAAACAAGAGCAAACCTAAAAACTAAGAATGCACTACTAAATAAACCGAGAAACAGGAGAATATTTATGATAATAATGATGATAATGGATGACAAAAATACATCTTAAAGGGTTAGTTCCTTTATTTTCAGATCTACAGCATTTTTTACCTCATGCATAAAGTGGCACTTTGAATTTCATCTGAATGTTTATTTAATACTCAGCTTTAAAGTTTTGCATAAACTTGCACTTAAAACTTCAGAATGCATGTTTACATGGCCCTGACCAGTGAAATGCTGCCAATGTTACAAAGTTTAAAATAAAAAAAAGCAGCAGCATTGCTGAACTGAGTCAAATTTGCAATATATTATTTTGACTTTTAGATTTTTTGTTTTTATATGTGTACAAAGCGCAACTAGTCATTACCAAAATATGTTCTGTACTTTTATTGTTTTAAATAAGAGAGACAGTATTGGGTTTGGATTGGTATTGGCCTACACTCAAAGTCACAGTATCGTATCGGACTTGAAAAAATGGTATCGGCTCATCTCTAGTCGTAACCTACACTACACGTGCCACCTACCCAAATTCCAGCTGCTTTACGGTCATGAATGGATGCAAGCCTTTAACTACAAATTTCATTACAGCTCTGTGTGCAGCTAACGTCAGTGGGTTTTTCTGGCAAGGAGCAGGCGGCAAGCAGGTTGATAAAACCTCAGCGCAACCTGTTGCTGTCATCGTCTAAAAAGAATGAACCCGCCACATCGATAACAGGAATTGATAACATCAGCGACGTATGATTGCGGGAGCTTGAAAAATTTAGAACCCTTTCCTGACAGGAACTGGTTCTCAATTCCCATCCCTAGTGGCAGCCCCTAAAGGGAGTGGCTGAAACATGAAGAGGATGTATGGCACAGAACTACACAGTTGGCAGTTAAGCAAAGCCAATCTTAAGCTGACTCTTAAACTTGAGGTATTGGCCCACGTTCATGCACTGTCCCGTAATATAGGTAAACCTAAAAAAATGCTTTAATAAATTCAGTATAAAATAGTAGTGGTTCATGACAGTGAAAAGCAGAACAACAATCAGCTGATAATATATTTAATGAGTCTCGCTTTGGAAAGAGAAATGGTAGCTGCAGCAGCCATTTAACTCCCCTCTTTTCCCTCAGATTTAGGCTGCATGTCCACAGAGTGCAAAAAAAACACTCTAAAACTGTTTTTCTCGGCACTTCACAGGTGCTCTTAAAAAAAGGTCTCTGTCCTGTGTCCTAGCAACTACTTGACCTGTCACTCAAAGCTTGCAGTCGGGTTTCACACATTTTGCTCTGAAACTCTACTAACTGGACTAAAACACATAAAACTGGTAAGAAGACACACATCCTTCTCAGTTTTTGCTGTTAAATATTGATCATGGTATACTTTTAGCCTGATTCTGATTGGCTGGTTTACAAAGGTGTGCAGGTGATGAGTGCTGTGGCACTCCAAAAGTTAATTTTTTTTCCCCAACTTTTAGCACCCTGAGTACAGTGACAAATAACGCTCACCACTGAGCATTTTTGTGCCGAGGGCACTGAGTGCATTAAACGCTGGGCTACAGAGAAAATGAACAGAAGATGGATGCTTGGAGCGGAAAAAAACACGCATTGTGGACACGCAGCCTTATCCTGCTAAAAACATACCTGCTAATGGTAGACAAGCAGAAACATCAGTTGAAGCAATGTAGAGCTGCAGTAGCTTTAGTGATAATTCCTTTGGCTTTTCATTATGAATTCATGAATTGAACGATGCTGTTTTAAAAATGTAATTAAACATAGCACTGCAGAGAGAGGCAGAGACTTTCAAAATAAAAACTTAAGCTTTCACAATAAAAGCAAAAAAAGTGTTTCCCTGGGTAGAAAAGCTGAAGTAATAATTTTTATAAATTTCAGTAATGTACTGACAAATAAAGTTTAACTATTGGCCATACATACCCCTGTATACCTCTTAAAATAAATGAGTTCAAATTAAATTATTATAAAATGTTGGAAAATCCAGAAACTCAAGTAAATTGTTCAGTTAATTGTGATGTTAATGAGGTCGCAGCCTTACTTCTGTGGGTGATTCAGAGGATTGTGCTTGGATACATAGTGATACCTTTAGAAACCAATCATGTAGTTTATTTCCCTAAGAGTTTTGCTCAGTTACAGTAATTTGTGCAGATGGGAAAATTCTTGACTGATGAACAGTTAAGGTATTTTTTCACTCTGGTTTTCATTTCTCAATAAATAGGAAGCTGTTTATATCTGGTATCATTGCAGGTGTTTCCTACCTACCATATCTACCCCCCCACTGCGCCCCATGTGGCTTACATGCAGCCCAAAGCCAATGCCCCATCCTTCTTTATGGCTGATGAGCTCAGACAGGTATTTTACTGCTTCCTCTTTATTTTTCATCGACATCCCCCCCACCCCTACATCATGCTCTTCTTTGTCCTTTAGGAGTTGATAAACCGACATTTGATCACCATGGCCCAAATTGACCACTCGGAGAACCCAGGTAAACATTCTAATCTGACTATCCATCATGAGATCATTTCCCCTTTGTGTGCGGTTGAACAACAGAAGCTTGCTGTAAACACTTTCATAGTCCACGTGTAAACATGCAGACACTTGTTGCTTAAAACAAAGTCACAGTTGCAGCCTAAGATTAGTTCTGTGGTGATAGTGTAAAGTGTGTGTGTTTCCGCTGTATGCAGTCATTGCTGGGTATTTTTTCCCCCTAGTTATCACTTGCTAAAATTTAGGTAAGACTGCAGTTATGACAGTTGTTTATCCGCAGACATTTTATTTGCCTTTTGAAAAGAAAAAAAAAAACACTATAAAGTTGAAATAAAAGTGCTATCTGTCCTCTTTCTAGTTTGGTTTACTAAAGAAATATTATTTTACCCAGATTTTGTACCTGGTGGAACTCTGGTTTGTATAACAATATTATGGGTTATTGGGTACCAGTATTCTGTAGTCATTACAGTAGGGCTGTGAATCTTTAGAGGTCACATGGTTCAATTCAATTCCGATTTTTGGGGTCACGATTCGATTCAAAATCAATTCTTGATTCGCATTTGGCTCTCAGTTTAGTACAAAAACCCACTAATCTCGGAAAAAAAAATCCACAGCACTGCAAAAAATGCTGAGGTAAGCTTGAAAGCAGAGTACAGTGTTTGATCAGTTTTTTGGGGGGGTTTTTGAGGGGGGGGGGCTATATTTTTAAAAAATTACATCAACTGATTTGCAATAAAATACTGTTAAGTAAAAAAGTAGTCTTAGGTTAGTAACTTTTTTTATTTCTTGAAAACTTGTGAGTTTCAAAAATGAAATTGTACACAAGTGAAATTTGAAAATTTTCCTTTTCAGCATATCACAATTCCTAACAGCTTTTACACAGTGTGTAGGTTTGGTCACCCTCCAGTGTTCTAAAAATATAGGCTATTCATTAAAAAACAAAATTAAATTCTACCACAAATACTTTGAACATCCATTTAAATAGCAGTGCTACCTGACTGTATGCAGTCAGTGTACAGTTACCTATACAGTAACTTAGTGCAGTGAACAAATTCAATAAAAACTGAATGCAATTAATACATAAGATGAGTAGCAATAATTTTAAACCTGTACAAATATAAACTTTAGTATCTAAATTCTTTGGAGACTTGAAAAACAAATTAAAGTTATAAAATAAAATGAAGTGCTGTTACAAGATTTCGTGATTTGTTTTTAAATCTTTTTTTTTTTTTTTTTTTCTCCGTTCAGAATTTGCTGGGAGTTTGCTAAACTGGTGCAGTTTGCGTTGTTCAGCATGAGGACTTGCAACTTTTTCCTCTTCTTTCAACTCTGGGTGATAGTGGTTAATGTGAGCGCCGGCATTTGTGGTGTTATCAAAGTACTTGACTTTTGTTTTGCAAACTTTACATTTTACATGTGTCATGTGTAGCGCTTTCTTTCCCAGAACGTTGTAGAAACAAAAATGCGCCCACACACTTGCCTTCATTGAAGATGGGACTGGCTGAATTTCTTGATGCTCCATTTTTTTTTCTTTACAGCCGTTTTCATTCGGCTGCTAGCTAGTAAGCTACTCTGTGTGGTTCTCCTGCATCAGCAGCATCAATGTATAATTGCGTATTACAAAGCGGCAATACGTGTCACATGACAGGACCCCGGCACCACCGCAAAAAATAAATAAATAAAAATCGATTCTTAATTTTTGTACATTGGTTCTGGATCGTGTAAAATGAGAATCTAGATTCTTATGTGGATCTTTTTTTCCCCCCCAACACCCCTACATTACAACATTAATATAATATAAGCTGAACCAAAAGCTTATCCAGTGTCGTGTTACATGCCATTTTTTGTATGGCATATATCTGCAGTGTTTTTGTGCCAACTTTGTTCTGCAGATGTACCATCTGAGGTGGACAGCTACCACAGCCTGTTTCCCCTGGAGCCCCTCCCCCCACCAAACCGCATGCAAAAGACCAGCAACTTTAGCTACATCACCTCCTGCTATAAAGCAGTCAACAGCAAGGATGACCTGCCTTACTGCCTAAGGAGGATACACGGTAAGAAATGAAGTGATAATGTGAGTGACTATAACAGTAAAAGCATAACTGCATAAGACGGGCTCCACAGAAGTGTTCCATAAAGAGTGAGATTGTAGCTGTGATGGCAGCCAAGTAAGTGCATGCAGGTCCTAATTGGATAATGATGTAGGTTGTATTTTAGTTTGTTTCTGTAGAATGAAACCACAAACTTGCACAGAATTTCTTGTACAGCTGATGTTGTTCTTGGTTTACCAGAGTCTCCAGGGCTAATGCTAGGCTAGCAGAAAGTCAAGCAGTGTTGAACTGCTGTTGTGTTAATGATAGTTGCTTCCAGCTTCTCATTATGAAGCCAGAAGGGCATGGACTGTATCCCTGTGGGAACTGAGCACTGGCACAGTTCCACCAGACCAGCCTGACTTTAGGAAATGGGATATACAGTGCTGTGAAAAAGTATTTGCCCCCTTCCCGATTTCTTATATTTTTGCACATTTGTCACACTTGAGAGTTTTAGACCATCAAACAAACTTTTTGGAAGACATGTCTGTTTTTATCTGGCATAAATCCAACACAGAATTTCATAAAAAGAACATCATATCAACAGTCAAACACAGTGGTGGTAGTGTCATGGTCTGGGGCTGCTTTGCTGCTTCAGGACCTGGACAACTTGCTCTAATTGACAGAACCATGAATTCTGCTCTCTACCAAAAAATCCTGAAGGGAATGTCTGGCCATCAGTTCATGAAGTCCTACAGTGTAACTGAATTTAAACAATTCTGCACAGAAGAGTGGGTCGAAATTCCTCAACAGCGATGTAAAAGACTCATTGCCAGTTGTTGGCACCAATGGTGGCACAACCAGTTATTAGAGTTAGGGGGCAGTTACTTTTTCACATAGGGCCAGGTAGGTTTGGATAGCTTTTTTCCTTTAATAAATGAAATCATCATCTGAAAACTGCATTTTGTATTTTTTCAGGTTATCTTTGTGTAATATTAAAATTTGTTTGATGAGCTGAAACATTTAGGTGTAACAAATATGCAAAAATATAAGAAATCAGGAAAGGGGCAAATACTTTTTCACAGTGCTGTAGCAAGGTGGTAAGCAACGGCTGACCTTTGAAGACGAAAACAGAAAGATTGTCAAGTATGAAATGTTTTGTTTTGTTGCCCCAACAGATGAAAACTATATTTGCCTAAATTTTAGTTTTTAGTTAATCTTAAAAGGGAGGTTAATGTTTTATAATCAGTCTGTTTTAAGAAAAAAATTCAATTGTTAAAGGGGTCATTGACTGAAAAATGGTGTGTTTGTAGGTTTTAACTGTCTGAAATGAGTCTGCTGGTCACCTAATTATCCCAAAATTTTCAAAACAGTCAATTCTCTTCAAATGACACACAGGCTTTATCTCGTTTTTCTCTCCCAGAAACATTTTTTTTTTAACTTTTTGTGGAAATCGTTAATGTCATGTCCAGAAAAAACCAACCCACCGTCATCCTTGAGTCGAGCCCACTGCTCTATTATTGGCCCGCCTAGCTGTCTGTCATGTATATGGAAGTGGTGCTAAAGGTAGCCAGGGAGCAGCCGAAAGAAGAAGATTAATATAACGTACAGGCTAATCAGATTTGAGCCGTATCTGTAAAAAGAATTCTATGGATACGCTTCTGTATCCATAGCCACTGACATTTTCATATCTGGCAGTAAACGCCTCCTTCCCCTGGGGTCACCACAGCGGATCATCTCCCTTCATCTCACCGTATCCCTTGCATCTTCCTCTGTAACATGGCAGTAGGTGATACTAATGCATATCTTAAAGCGCATTGTATTGAAATTGTATGTTAAACGGCATATTGTGTGATATAGTGTAGTTAGAAATGTACTTTAAGTCAGTTAACATTATTCTTAAAATGATGTTTTAAAAACTCAAAGCAATCAGAAAGTGGCCATAAGGTTACTTTATTTGTAAGGACTGGAAGAGAAGCGAAAAAAAAAAAAAAAATCAGCAAAATTTAAAACAATGTGTCATGGGTTTAAGTGTCCCCTGAAGTTTATGTTTCCTGAAATGGTGACTTAGATTAACCATTATAATTCAATAAGTGACTCTGAAACACTCATGGCTGCTCTGTTCATTCACAGACCAGAATATTCAGGCTGTTATCCTGTTAAATCAAAGGGAATCTTGGTACCTTTTGCATGTTCTTTTGTTGTTAAAATTTTGTTAACAGGTCTGAGGAGTTGTTAGTTCCTGTCCAGCAGGTCAGTTGTGGGGGGGGGGGGGGGGAATCAGTGCTGCTGTTAAAGCCATGTCACCCTTTAACCCTTTGGTTTCCATCTCAGCATTAGCTCTGTTTGAATTGTCCTCAGAAGGGATTATGTAAATGGAGAGGTGTCAAGTTTGGCCCTGTTCCCACTGATGTCATGGGGGGGGGGTAAGCTGTTAGGTGTCATGGGGTGTAATGTGTTTACTCCTCCTCGGTTAACTGGATTATTTCTGCTGCTGGGGATCACCTATTCCTCTTCTTCTCCTTTTCTCTGCTGATTAGTGCAGATCTGCAGGACTTAACACCACCAAACACCACAGTTTAGTTCCTCCTCACGGCTGTCATTTAAAAATGGCCAACACACTCCAATTTATCACATCCTTTTCCATGTAAATTAGAAACATTCTGTTGTAAATATGAGGATTTTTCTCATAAATTTGCAGAATTTTCCTGCAGAGTTACAGCCATTTTACTCAGAAATGTGCAGCTTCTTACTTGAAAATTTGCAGCTTTTTATTATTCATAATTTTGCTGTTTTTCCTCATGAACTTAGAATTTTTCTTACTCTTAAATTTGCAGTTTAACAAAAAACCCGCTTAAATTTGCAACATTTTAGGTTGTAAACAGTAATTTACACCTTTTTGTCTCGTTGCTAAAGTTGCAGCTTTTTTTAACCATGAAATTTCACTTTTTTGGTCAGAAATTGGCAGCTTTTAACGAAGACTTGCATTCCCCCCCCCCTTTTTTTTTGTCAGGTCAGGCATTGGCTTGCTTGCTACCGGATAACCATGAAAACCGGTACTACCTGTCTCATGGGTCAGGCCGTCGGCGACTCAACCGGCATCCCCGCCCTTTCCAGGGCATGGAGGGTGAAACTGGGCATCCTGGCAGAACTAAAAACAATATCTGCTACAGGTCTGTGGTGGACCACTCCCAGTTACACGGGGTGAGACTGGACATCCTGGCAGATGAACACATCTGTCGCAAGGTCTGTGGTAGACTGTGCCAGTCGGTGCATCGTGACATGCACTACACAAAGAGCAGAGATAAACAAACCTATCATCTGGTCAGTCGCTGCAACAGATACTGGAGTCAGTTTGTCTTGGCTTGTCTTTGCCACTGATAATACCTTTATCTGCCAAGAATGTGCTGCTAGTCCAGCAAAAGCTAGCAGTACTCAAATATACTGCTCAAAAAAATAAAGGGAACACTTTGAAAACACATCAGATTTTAATGGGAAAAAATAAGCTGGATATCGAAATTGTGGCAGGCTAGTCCAGTTTACTCAGATTAAAAAGTGTTCCTTTAATCTGAGTAAGCTGGACTAGCCTGCCACAATTTCGATATCCAGCTTATTTTTTCCCATTAAAATCTGATGTGTTTTCAAAGTGTTCCCTTTATTTTTTTGAGCAGTATACTTTGCAAGCAGTTTCATGAAATGGTCACTCAGAAATTTGCCGATGGCAGTGCTCTAGTTGCACACAGTGCGGAAGATATGCAATCTTTAGTGGAGAAATTTGCAAGAGCAGCTCGCCAATTCAGCCTCAAAATCAACATCAAGAAGACAGAGTACCATTATCAACCACCAAAGTTCCAGTTATTAACATCACTACCAGAAGAGATTAGCATTGGTACAGAGCCACTAGTCAAGTGCAAAACGTTCAAGTATCTAGGGAGTACTGTTTCAGAGAATGCTAGGCTGGAGGATGAACTATCTCTCAGAATGGGAAGAGCAAGTGCTGTGTTTGGAAACTTGAGGGAGAGACTGTGGAACAATTGACGTGTCTATCCGTGTGAAATGCAAAGTGTACAGAGCGACAGTACTGGCTGCTCTATTGTACGGTGCTGAAACTTGGACTGTCTACAGAGTGCAGGTAAAGAAACTCCATGCGTGCATGATGAGACACTCTCGAGCCATAATGAACATCTCATGGAAAGACGAGATAACCAACATAGAAGTATTGAAACGAACTGGTCTACCATCAATGAAGGACAAGCTAATACAGACAAACCTGAGATGGCTTGGACATGTTGAGAGGATGGACCACCAGCGTCTCCCTCGGCAGTTACTCTACTCACAGTTATGCGAGGGCAAACGCAATCAGGGTAGACCAAGGCTCAGATTTAAAGACACTGTAAAAAGAAACTTGAAGAAGCTGGATATAGACAGGAGTTCCTGGCAGCGGAAGGCTAAGGACAGAGTTGTGTGGAGGAATCTGATCAGACCTAAATGAAACAGTCATTGTCGCCCATGACAGACTGCTATGATGATGATGATGATGATGATGATGCTAAAGGTAACCTATTAGCCCCCAAGCTAACACTGGTAACAGGAAGCTTGAACCGAGCTGGCTTATACAGTGGGGCAAAAATGTATTTAGTCAGCCACCAATTGTGCAAGTTCTCCCACTTAAAAGATGAGAGAGGTCTCCAATTTTCATCATAGGTATACCTCAACTATGAGAGACAAAATGAGAAAAAAAAATCCAGAAAATCACATTGAAGGATTTTTAATGAATTAATTGGTAAATTCCTCAGTAAAATAAGTATTTGGTCACCTACAAACAAGCAAGATTTCTGGCTGTCACAGACCTGTAACTTCTTAAGAGGCTCCTCTGTCCTCCACTCGTTACCTGTATTAATGGCACCTGTTTGAACTCGTTACCAGAATCAGAATCAGATTTATTGCCATTGTTCATGTAGTACACAAACTAGGAATTTGTCTCGGTGCAATGCTACAACATTAAAACATGATAAGATAAAGAGATAAACTAAAAAAAAAAAAATTTAAAGACTAAAACCATGCAATAAGTGTAGAATAATAAATAATAATAATAATAATAATAATGAGTAATACTAGTCACAGCAGTTTTAAATAAATTAGCAAGTAGCAGATGATGTGCAGTCGATAATGCAACAGAAAAACAGTGATGAATGACATGAGTCTGGTTGAGCTGCTGTATATAGTGCACGAGAGTCAATAAGTCACTTAATGTTCAGCAGTCTGATGGCAGAGGGGAAAAAGCTGTTCATGTGCCGGGAGGTTTTAGTCTGAATGGACCGAAGTCTTCTACCTGAGGGGAGAGGGGCAAACAGTACGTGACCAGGGTGTGAAGGATCGGCCATGATCCGGCCTGCACGCCTCCGGGTCCTGGAGATGTACAGATCCTGGAGAGATGGGAGCTTGCAGCCGATCACCTTCTCAGCAGTGCGCACGACGCGCTGCAGCCTTAGTCTGTCCCTCGCAGTAGCTCCTGCGTACCACACGATTATGGAGGAGGTGAGGATGGACTCGATGATGGCCGTGTAGAACTGCACTAACATCTTGGTGGGTAGCTTGAGGTTCCTCAGCTGCCGCAGAAAGAACATCCTCTGCTGGGCCTTTTTGATGAGGGAGCTGATGGTTGGCTCCCACTTGAGGTCCCGGGTGATGGTGGTGCCCAAGAAGCGGAAGGAATCTGCAATGGTGATGGGAGAGCCTGTGATGGTGAGGGGGGGCAGGGGGGTTGTGACTTTCCTGAAGTCCACAATCATCTCCGCTGTCTTCAGAGCGTTCAGCTGCAGGTTGTTGTGGCTGCACCAAGACACCAGCTGGGCCACCTCTCTCCTGTAGACAGACTCATCGCCGTTGGAGATGAGCCCGATGAGGGTGGTGTCGTCCGCAAACTTGATCAGCTTAACAGACTGGTGGGTGGAGGTGCAGGAGTTGGTATAAAGGGAGAAGAGTAGGGGGGAAAGTACACAGCCCTGGGGTGATCCGATGCTGATGCTAACAGAGTCTGAGACAGACTTCCCCAGCCGCACATGCTGCCTCCGGTCCGTCAGGAAGTCGGTGATCCACCTGCAGAGGGAGTCAGGCACGCCGAGCAGGGACAGCTTGTCCTGGAGCAGAGCGGGGCGGATGGTGTTGAATGCAGAGCTGAAGTCTACAAACAGGATCCTGGCGTAGGTTCCCGGGGAGTCCAGGTGCTGCAGGATGGAGTGGAGGGCCAGGTTGACTGCGTCGTCCACAGACCTGTTGGCTCGGTAGGCAAACTGCAGCGGGTCCAGGAGGGGAGTGGTGATGGACTTGAGGTGGGACAGGACCAGGCGCTCAAAGGACTTCATGACTACAGAGGTGAGCGCTACAGGTCTGTAGTCGTTAAGTTTTTTTTTTTGTTTTTTTTCGATCCAAGATGGCGCCCACAGTGGCCGCCATGGTGCTTCGCTGCCCTTTAATTTGTTTGTTTCTGTTCATCAGTTGTGTGTCTGGCTGCTCTTATACCCGAGAAGACCTTCTAAATATCAGGTCTTTCACTCCCACGGTCTTTCACTCCCACTCCCACGGTCTTTTATACTATCAGTATAAAAGACACCTGTCCACAACCTCAAACAGTCAGACTCCAAACTCCACTATGGCCAAGACCAAAGAGCTGTCAAAGGACACCAGAAACAAAATTGTAGACCTGCACCAGGCTGGGAAGACTGAATATGCAATAGGTAAGCAGCTTGGAGTGAAGAAATCAACTGTGGGAGCAATTATTAGAAAATGGAAGACATACAAGACCACTGATAATCTCCCTCGATCTGGGGCTCCACGCAAGATCTCACCCCGTGGGGTCAAAATTATCACAAGAACGGTGAGCAAAAATCCCAGAACCGCATGGGGGGACCTAGTGAATGACCTGCAGAGAGCTGGGACCAAAGTAACAAAGGCTACATCAGAAACACACTACGCCGCCAGGGACTCAAATCCTGCAGTGCCAGACGTGTCCCCCTGCTTAAACCAGTACATGTCCAAGCCTGTCTGAAGTTTGCTAGAGAGCATTTGGATGATCCAGAAGAGGATTGGGAGAATGTCATATGGTCAGATGAAACCAAAATAGAACTTTTTGGTAAAAACTGAACTTGTCGTGTTTGGAGGAGAAAGAACACCATACCTACTGTGAAGCATGGGGGTGGAAACAACGTACTTTGGGGCTGTTTTTCTGCAAAGGGACCAGGACGACTGATCCGTGTAAAGGAAAGAATGAATGGGGCCATGTATCGTGAGATTTTGAGTGAAAACCTCCTTCCACCAGCAAGGGCATTGAAGATGAAACGTGGCTGGGTCTTTCAGCATGACAATGATCCCAAACACACCGCCCGGGCAACGAAGGAGTGGCTTCGTGAGAAGCATTTCAAGGTCCTGGAGTGGCCTAGCCAGTCTCCAGATCTCAACCCCATAGAAAATCTTTGGAGGGATTTGAAAGTCTGTGTTGCCCAGCGACAACCCCAAAACATCACTGCTCTAGAGGAGATCTGCATGGAGGAATGGGCCAAAATACCAGCAACAGTGTGTGAAAACCTTGTGAAAACTTACAGAAAATGTTTGACCTCTGTCATTGCCAACAAAGGGTATATAACAAAGTATTGAGACGAACTTTTGTTATTGACCAAATACTTACTTTACCGAGGAATTTACCAGTTAATTCATTAAAAATCCTTCAGTGTGATTTTTCTGGATTTTTTTTTTCTTATTTTGTCTCTCATAGTTGAGGTATATCTATGATGAAAATTGGAGACCTCTCTGATCTTTCAAGAGGGAGAACTTGCACAATTGGTGGCTGACTAAATACTTTTTTTTACCCCACTGTATTATTATTTTCTTCAGATCTTAGTCACCCTGATAACCATCGCTCTTACCACCTGGTTCACCAATCCCCAGTCCACAATATACGTCGCATCACTTTGGCCCATCTCCCAGTAATTTTGCCGTGATTCCACAGCAAATCGCCAGCACCAGCGCGCCGGTCGTGGCAACCACCTACACCAGGACCCGTAACTGCTGGCTCTCACAGCCAGCTCCCCCACTGTCCTCCGGGGTTCTGTGCGACTCTGCTCTCGCGTGCAGTGTAGGAGAGCTGCCTCGTGACAGGGCATCCCCCAGCTGGCCGTGGGAGTGGAGTGGAGTCCTGCAGAACGAGACACTGCCCTTTGAGATCCCGTGGCTCAGTAGCTCAGCTCGACCAGCAGCCTCAGGTTCCGGTCCAGGTTGGTTGCGATGATCGGCGGGGGGGGGGGGGGGGGGGGGTGCAAGCGATTTGTTGTGGAATCACAGCAAAATTATTGGGAGATGGGCCGGAATGACACGAGATACACAATCGGCTGTGGATCAGTGAACCAGCGCCGCTCATCCAAACTGGAAGGAGCCGGCTGGCTAGAAGCTACTCATCTAATGGCCAACTGAGGTAAGAGGGAAGGTGGAGTTGAACAGCTGAAGTGTGTTTCTTAAAGTGACAGGTAATCAGAGCGTTTGAAGAAAGCCAAGAAAAAAAATTGCTTCATTAATTAAAAGATTAAAGAAAATGTGAACAAAATATGTAACAAGCACTTCACTAAGACATAATTGAGCTGTTAAAATGTGTAAAAAGTGGTCAATGACCCCTTTAAAATCACTTAATGTTTACACTGTAGCCATTTAACAGTCTATCCCTTAAACATGTACTGCAGCTCTAAACCTTAGTAGGTGTTAGACAGAGGAGCTGTTTTGACATCTGGATTGGACAAATCCAACAACAAAAGGGCTGAACCCTCTCAGGAGAAGTACTTCTTCCTTCCGTCTGCCCAACTGCTACTCTTTGCTCTATGTTAATAACAATCTGCTTATGAATATGAAGAAGACTACTTGTGAAATTAACCTCTCAATATTAAATTTTAAATCTTTGCTTTTCCCTCTTTGCACATACAAAATTAAAATGAAACATTGCTATTGTGAACTATTTACAAACAAAACTACCACTTTTCTTTCTTAATCTGGATGTGCAAGCAGTGCAAGACATTTGAAATTCTAGCATTGCTGTTTCTAATTTGGGACTCAAGCTGAAATGAGCCAGTGCAATGGCGCTACATCCACCCGTCTGTCCATCTTTCAAAGGAATTACTCCTCCTCCGAGTTCCAGGCAATTGCCCTGATCCTCACCAGACTTGCACACTGATCCTCAGGTTGGTCTGCATCCAGGTTTTGCTCAAGGTCAAGGTCCAGAGATCTGGACATTGTCATGTTGGTTTCATCCCTCGTTGGTTTAACCCCTTGCACTCTGGTCAATTTCCCTAAAAACGCCAAAAAATACCGTACCCAAAGTAAATCAAAAGCTGTTCTTCGACCCTTTGCAGCATCTTCATGGGGTTGGTCTCATTTAAAAGAAAACACTTTGAATTTTTTGGCAAAACAGTCATAATCTCTCCAAGTGCTCCGGCCACTGAGTAACAGTCATCTAAACATACTGAACTTGAAGAAAATAAAGTTCGCCTGGGTGTTTTTTTTGATACAAATGCTTGCAAATAACACACAGCTGTCAGATCCAGGCTGGAAAATGCAACAGAAATGTAGAACCAAGTGTTATCCAGCTGAGGTCAAAATTTTGTAACAATACCACAAAAAATGAATATATTACACAGCTTTTTTTCTTAGGTTGTTCCCAGGCGTTTTTGAACTGTGCCAAATTGTGCCATTTGGCACAATTTGGAAAAACGTCTGTAACTTTTGAATGATTCAATAGAGAAGCTTGATCTTGGGCTCTAATGAAAGGTGACACTCAGGGCTGTGTGTGTGTGTGTGTGGGTTGTTTATTCATTCATTCATGAATGAATGAACAAACAAGCCCCCACACACAAAGAAGCATGCCACGTAAAAAATGTGTGGCCTTTTTTTTTTTTTTTTTTTTTACAAGAAAAAATAACCTACAGTGCACTAAAAAATTATTAAAATATCTGTAATGTAGAAGATAACACCCCCCCCCCTCCCCGCTACAGAGGACGGACATCGGCCATCGCCACATGACGGAACAGTCATACAGTCCCCACGGCCTACTACGCACAGTTGTACTGAAATATCTGCAATATATCTGCAATCCGCTACAGAAGAGTGGGGGGGGGGGGGCGTTTACGGTCCGGACGCGGCGCACGGTCTACTACGCACAGTTGTAATTTACCGATCGGTCAAAAGTCATTTTTGATTACAATTTTCAGGGATAAAGAATAATTTAGCTTATAACACTTACCTGTCCACAACAGCAGTGTCGCTGGCGAACTTCTCTTCCTCATTGTCAGACGAACATGACGCTGGTCCGCTTATTACGGACTCGTGGTTCTGGTCACGCTACCCGGTCAAACCATAATTCCATTATTGCGGTTTTGCGCTTCCATGATTGCGGTTTTGGCGAACAATTTTTCAAAACAAATAAGAACAGTAGTAAGGAAAAAAAGACTGGCGAACGCGTGTGTGTCACCCAGCCTTCGTCGTCTGCCTCCGTCGGTCTATGATGACCATGGAAGAGAATCCTAAACATCTACTCTGCTGGAACAGCACCGCCTGTGGCTGAACAGGCCGATGCGCAAATGGCAGTCCCTGTCACACAGGTCGCACTTGTGGGTGGTCTCCGTGCTGCTGGGTCTGTGGCGGTTCTTCCTGCGGGTCCTTTTTTCATCTGCTGCAGCAGTCAGTCTCTCTTCACCCAGCCTTACACAAAGCAGATTTTGCAAGGGACGCATACTTTCGAACTTCTGTGCTTCAATTGGCTCGCTGCATTCGCAGCCGTTGGTAGGCGGGTCCTTCTTTTTTTTTCCACAATATCTTTATTGAACCTTTTTTTTTTTTAACAAACATGACACAAACAATCAAACACTAACATTAAAGTACTACTACTACAAAAAAAAAAAATGCACTAAAAACACCAACAACCACCAACAAAATGAAGTCTTCAACAATGCTCCTCTGTTTAGTCAAGACAATCCATTACATAAGTATACATATTATGTTCACCAGTTTGGAATTTACAAGGTCCACACACATCATTCACCTTCTTCTTCAAGAGTTATGTTTAAATTTTTTACATAATCAATAAAAGGTCTCCATATATTCTCAAACACACTTTCCTTTGATTTCAGTATGTATGTTATTCTTTCTAATGGAAGGTTTGTTAACATCTGTCTTAACCACTGAGTCACATCTGGTCTATGAGTCTTTTTCCACAGTAGTGCAATACATTTTTTGGCATTAAGCAAACTGAGGTCTATGAATGTTCTTACACTTTTATTAAAGTTATGCTTTTTTGGGTACAGACCCAACAAAAACAGTTTAGGATTCAATATGATTTGTTTTGAAATTATTTTTTCAATTGTTACCCTCACCTCTTCCCAAAACATTCTAATTATTCTACATTCCCATAAACGATGAAATAGGGTTCCTTTACTTTCCATGCATTTTGTGCATGTATCTGGTATGTTTTTGTTATATCTATTTAACTCCACCGGTGTAACATACATCCGCATTAACCATTTAAAATGTATCAATTTAAGATGTACATTTACTGATTTGGTTTGAGCTTCTGTACAAGCCAATTCCCATTGTTCCTCTGAAATTTCAGTTTGCAGATCTTCTTTCCAGTAGTTTAATCTTTTCTGTGAGTTTTCACTTGAGGATAGTGTCAATGAGTTATAAAACTCTGAAATAATACCCTTTCTTTTACTATCTTTCATCAACATTTTTTCCAAGGATGAGTAAATAGGTCGAGTGAGAGCATTATTTTTATTTGATCGAATAAAGTTCCTAAGTTGAAGTTATTTAAAAAAATGTGTTCTATTAAGATTAAATTTGATCCTCAGCTCTTCAAAAGACATTATGTTATCTGCACATGACAGATATAAATCGTGAATCTTTTGAATCCCTTTTAAATTCCATACTTTAAATACAGCATCCGCTCTCCCTGGTTTAAAATATTGATTACCCCATATTGGGCTAAATTGTGACAGTAAGTGTGGTTCTTTTAAATAGTTTATAGTTTCACACCATATTTTGATCATATGTTTTACAAATGGATTTTTAACTTGTTTTTGTAATTTTTTTGCCAAATCTGAGTATATGAATATGGGAAGAGGTAAAGGTAAATTGTATGATTCCATTTCAGTCCAGTGAGGGAGATCATTTGATGAAAAATAATATGTCATAGACCTCAGTTGTGCCGACCAATAATACAACATAAAATTTGGACATTTCAGACCTCCACGATCAAATGGTAAATATAATAAAGACAGACGTAATCTAGCCCTCCTGTTGTTCCATATAAATTCCACTAACTTTTTTTTAATTCTTGAGAATAAATCTAAAGGTGGTGGTAAGGGAATGTATTGAAATAAATAAAGTATTTTATGTAAGATATTACTTTTAAGAATATTGATTCTCCCGATCATCGGCATTGGTAGTGACATCCATCTCTGAAGTAACTCATTAATATCTGTCATTAAGGCTTCATAATTGACACTGGCGACTGATTCTAGCTTAGGCACAATTTGGATTCCTAAATATTTAAACTGATTTACAACATTGAATTGATTTACCTCAGGGGCTGGATAATTTCTCTGGGTCTCATTTAGCATTAATATTGAAGATTTAGTTTTATTTATTTTATATCCTGATATTTCCCCAAAATTCTTTATTAAATTCAACAATTGATTTTTTTAAGATTCGACATAAACAAAATTATGTCATCGGCATACAGGGAGATTTTATGTTCTGTTGGTCCAACTTTAATTCCATATATTTGTGAATGTAGACGTATCGCCATCGCTAAAGGTTCAATTGCCATAGTAAACAGTAAAGGTGAAAGTGGACAACCTTGTCGACATCCTCTATTGATTTTTATTGATTTTGAAATATTGTTATTTGTTAGGATTTCTGCTGTAGCATTATTATATATTATCTGAACCCATTTTATGAAATTATTTCCAAGTCCAAACCTTTGTAAGACTTCAAAAAGAAAGGGCCATTCAACTCTATCAAAGGCCTTTTCGGCATCCAGTGATAAGAGAGCTGTATCCGGTGCTTCTTTATTAGAATAAATAATATTAAATAGTCTTCTTACATTATGGAAGCCTTGTCTTCCCTTTTATAAAGCCATTCTGATCTCGATTAATAATATTTGGTAAAATTTCTTGTATTCGTCTTGCTAAAATTTTACAGATTATCTTAAGGTCGGCATTTAATAGGCTTATTGGTCTCATATTTTCACATTTATTAGAGGGCTTACCTGGTTTTGGCAACAGTATAATTAAGGCATTATTCATGTATGATGGTAAATTACTATTTTGAAATGCTTCTAAAACCATTTCCAAAAAAGGTTTTATTAATTTATTCTTAAATTTTTTATAAAGGTCAACTGGAAGACCATCTGGTCCTGCACTTTTTCCTGATTTCATATTATCAATGGCTAGTCCAACTTCTTCTTGACTAATTTTAGACTCCAGTATCTCCCTATTTTCATTTGGAATACACGGTATAAATAGTTCGTTCAAAAACCCATGTAGTTTTGTTAAGTCAGATTCATTTTTGGTATCATATAATTTTTCATAGTAATCTCTAAAGGCTCTATTAATTTCTAAAGGATCTACAACTACCTGTCCGTTACTTATAATACTGGTAATTGGTGTTTTAAATTCTAATTGTTTAATCTGCCATGCCAATAACTTTCCTGATTTTTCACCTTGTTCATAAAAAGATTGTTTCAATCTTAGAAGACTCGAGGCAGCTCTATTCGCTGATTTTTTGTCATATTCAGCTCTCAAAATCAGTAATTCGTTCTCCAACCTTGGATCACTTCCTGCATACACTCTTTCTTGAAGAATTTTTATTTTATGTTCCAATTGGACTCTCTCCTCTCGAGTCTTCTTAGATTTTGAACCTGTATAACTAATAACATGTCCCCTAATAAAAGCTTTGAAAGCCTCCCACTTTACACATGCTGATGTTTGTGTAGTATTGATGTCAAAGAACTCATCTATCTGTTTTTCTATGTATTTAACAAATTCCTCATCCTGAAGCCATTTATGCTGAAATTGCCATCTACCTGGTTCCTTTGTCAATTTCTTATCTACATACATTAGACAGCAGGGTGCATGATCAGAGATCACGATGTTATCATAAAAACAGTTTTGAATCTTGGACCTTAATTCTGTGGAGATCAAAAAATAATCAATACGTGAGAATGTCTTGTAGGTATTGGAATAACAAGAGTAGGCTTTAACTTGTGGTTTCATTTCTCTCCATATATCTAGCAATTTCAATTCTTTCATAAAATGATTAATGGTCATCCTACATCCATTGTGCGTACAGGCCAGTCCTGTTGATCTATCTATACCGGGATTCAATGTACAATTAAAATCCCCTGCTATTATATGTTGCCCTGTAAGTGATGATAAGATAAGAAATAAATTAGCAAAGAACTTTTGATCATCTATATTGGGACCATATCAGTTCACCAAATTTATATTTTCTAATAGCAAAGATCCTTGAATGATTACATATCTTCCAAATTTGTCTCCAATTACATTTTTCACTTGAAATGGGACTGATTTATGTATGAGAGTCATAACTCCCCTGGCTCGGGATGAAAATGATGAGGTGAATACACTTCCTTGCCATCTACTCCTAATTCTTTTTACATCCTCCTCTATTAGATGAGTTTCTTGTAAAAACACAATTTTTGAACCCATGTCTTTTATTTTATTCATAACTTGTTTAAGTTTTTTTAAATTTTGTAGACCTCTGCAATTCCATGAAGTTAAATTAAGATTAACGCTTTGGTTTATGATCAATAGGGAGTTTGGGATTACCTTGCAGTGTAAACCTGCTCATACAGAGAAGCAAAAACATGAGTGGTTGAACATTCATCCTACAAACTACACACAAACAAATTCCCCCTTCCCACATTTGTGGCAATCCCCCCAAAATCAAAAGAAAAATTCCGTCTCCCGATATAGCCGTCGACCGCTCCACACCCACGAGGATCAGCCAAAGCCACTCCTTCTTCATCCTCCCAATCACCCTAACTCTACTGCTTTTAATAACGTAACATTAACTCTCTTTTGTAGTTTTCCAATTTAACTCCAAAATTTTATAGCAATTTTGTACTTTTTTTAATTTTTTTTTAATTTTTTAGTATGTAATACAATCTATATTTTGTAATCTTGCTATATGCTTCAAATCAGTTAAATGCCTATGTAAATGCTCAAATATTCTACCCTATATTCTGTTCATGCTTAACTCCCACCAGTCTCTTCCTGGATCTTCTTGATGTGCTCCTGCGCCTCCTCAGGGGTCTTGAAGATGTGTGTTCTGCCCTCATATGTGACCAGAAGTCTTGCAGGGTAAATCACTCCATGACGAATCTCAAGGTTGCGCAGTTCTTTACGAATGGGGTCAAACTGCTTCCTTAATTGTTGGATTCCTGAGGCCAAATCTGGGTAGAACCGCACCTGATGATCTTGGTATTTAATTTCTCCTTTGGCCCGCACCGCGTTGGAGATCGTCATCCTGTCTCTGTAGCTGAGGAACTTCATAATTAGCGTCCTCGGTGCTGCCTTGTTACCTCTCGGTGGGCCGATTCGGTGGGCGCTTTCCAAGACGACTGATGATTTTAGCTCCGCGTTGTTCAGCGCCTCCGGGATCCACCCCTCCAAAAAGGAGCATGAATCACGACCTTCGGCTCCCTCCGGTAGACCCACCAGCCTCAGGTTGTTCCGTCTCGACCGGGATTCCAAGTCCAGAACATTATTTTCCAGACATTTTTTTTTTTTTCCAAAGTGCGCACCTTTTTTTTTTTTTATTTAAGTTTTTGTAAAGGGTATACAGGTCGTTACAGCAATGCATTGTTTACATTTTCATCACATGTTCCCTTATTTTCTGATATCTGACAACATTGGAAGATTAATTCTTACAACACCCCTTTTTTTTTTAAAGTGAAAGAAAAAGTGAAATTAAAGAGAAAAAAAAAAACAAACAAAAAAAACAAACCAGCAAAAAACAAACAAAAAGAAAAAGTAAGTAAATAAAGGTAAAAGAGCATCTGAGTAGCGTTGGAACAAAGCGGAACCATTATTGAAATGGTATTTGTCAAAGATTAGATCTAATGGAAGACACATATGCGATCCAGGGTTGCCAAAAGTTCATGAACCCATCCATGTCCTGTCTCAGTGCGAATGTCAACTTTTCCATCGAGTAAATGTCTTGGATCACGTTAATCCAATCTTCAGGTGTAGGACAGTCCTTCAACATCCATTTTTTAGTTAGAGCTTTTTTGCTTGCCAATATTAAAACATTGAATAAGTATTTTTCTCCTCGTCTTTCCAGTGAGTCCGGTAGTAAACCCAAATACAAAGTTACAAAAGAAAAGGGAACTGTTATTTTGAATATTTTCCCCAATATTGTCTGTACATTGGTCCAATATTGGTGGATAACTGGGCATGACCAAAACACATGAAAATGATTTGCAGTCTTTTCACCACACAAGCGCCAACAGTTCAATCCCTGATTGGTAAATTTGTTTTGTGCAGGTGTTCTGAAAAATCTTACCAAGTTTTTCCATCCAAATTCTCTCCACTGCAGGGATGAGATACTTTTCCATTGCTGTTTATTTAGCTTTTCCCATATTTCCAGTTGTAAAGTGAAATTCCCCTCTTTTTCCCATCTCTCTTTTATATAAGATGTGTTGTCTCCTTTTAAGTCTTGAAGACCTTGGTATATTTTAGAAATGTATCTGATCCCTGGGATCCCTTTATATGCCATTAAGAAGACCTTCAGAACACCTGACTGGGCCCTTTCCAAAACCTCCTTTTTAAGTATATTGTTTATGTGGTGTCTAAGCTGGAAGAACCTGTAAAGGTCTTGATTTATTAGGCCTTGTTTTTTCAAATCTTCAAAACTTCTTAAGATTTGCCCTTTAAAAAAATCGTAATATTTTATCAGCCCTTTCTCCTTCCACTTTTTAAATCTGGTGTCTGTTTTATTAGGAGTAAAGTCCTGATCATAGGCAATCCATTGCAGAAGTCGATAGGGCTCTTTAGTTTGATTCTCTCTGACTATCTTAAACCAAATTTTTAGCGGGGTCTCTATCCACGGGTTAGTGTTATTCAAAAGCTTAGGTAAGGCTTTGTTCCCTATTATCGCCTGTAGGGGGATGTCACTTGTTATTTGGCATTCGATCTCCTTCCATTGTGCAGTGTAGACTGGGTTACATATCTCTACTAAAGTTTTAATTTGTGCGGCTTTAAAGTAGTCCCTGATATTTGGCAGCGCGAGCCCACCTTTGTCTTTGTTTAGCTGTTGGGTTCTATATCTGATTCTTGGTCTCTTGCCCTGCCATATGAATCTTGAGATCCTTCTGTCCAGCTCCTGCCATGTTTTTTTGGGAGGTTCTACCGGTATTGTTTGGAAAAGGTATAGAAGACGTGGAAGTATATTCATTTTGACTGCTTCAATTCTTTGTGCAGTACCCAAGAATGGTATCATATTCCATCTTGCTAGGTCAGATTTTATTTTTGTCACCAGTGGATCATAGTTTAGTGATATAATTTTGTTGAGTTGTTTCGGGATATTGACCCCCAGATATTTCATAGATTCCGACTCCCAGTTAGTTTTGAGTTTGCTTAGTGAATAATGATTTGGGTCATAGTTGAATGTTACATGCATAAAACTTGGGTTTTATGCATGTTTAATTTGTACCCCGATAAATCTCCATACTCTGAAAAAACTGAGGTTAGTTCTGGTAAAGAAGTGTCCGGCTGCCCTAGGTATATTAAAATGTCATCAGCAAAGAGTGCTATTTTATGTTCCTTCTGACCAAGTGTAATACCTTGAATTTTTTGGTTTTGTCTTATCCATTGGCTCAGAGGTTCTATGAAGATTGCAAAGAGCAGTGGAGACAGGGGGCAGCCCTGACGACATCCTCTTTCCAGTTCAAAAGATGATGATAAATTACCGTTAATCCTTATTTTAGCTGTTGGTTTTTTATATAATGCCTGTATAGTTCTAATGAAGTTGTTATGAAAATTGAAACTGGATAAGATTCTATATAGAAAAGACCAGTCAACTGAATCGAATGCTTTTTCAGCATCTAATCCCAATATGACTGCATTTAAGTTATATTTTTTTGTATGATGAATTATGTGTAAAGTGCGTCGAATGTTGTCTTGTGTCTGTCTTTGTCTTATAAAACCTGTTTGGTCTAAATGAATTAGGTCTGTCAGTATATTTTCTAACCTTTTGGCAAGGATAATGGTAAAAAGCTTATAGTCCTGATTTAGTACACTGATTGGTCTGTAGTTGGAGCACTCTAGTTTATCCTTTTCAGGTTTAGGTATAACTGCAATGACCCCTTCTCTCCAGGAGGGGGGGGATTTCCCCTGTGTGGAGGACATAATTAAATGTTTTCAGGAGGAGAGGAGATAGTTGCTGTTTAAAGGTTTTGTACCACTCTGCTGTATAGCCATCAGCTCCTGGGGATTTGTTAGCTTTAAGTTTCATAATTGCTTTTTCCAATTCTTTAGGATGTATTTCTGACAGTAGTGTTTTATTTTGTGACTCCGTAAGTTGGGGAAGGTTTAATGTGTTTAGGAATGCCTCGGATGCGTTTTTATGTTTTTTGTGGGAGTATAAGTTCTTATAGTAATTCTCGAAGCTTTTAAGAATATCCTGAATTCTGAATTTTATTTCCTTTGATACTGGGTCTCTGATTTTGTAGATTGCTCTTTCTGTTTGATGTTTCCTCAATTTATAGGCTAGCAATTTTGCCGATTTACTGCCTGCTTCATAGTATTTTTGTTTCAAAAATGTAAGTTTCTTCTGGATTTCTATTGTGTAGATCTCATTTATTTGGTTTTTAATTTCCTTAATCTTGAGCGAGTCAGTAGAATGAGTGTTGCCTTTGTGTTCTTTTTCTAGGTTCCTAAGTTCTGACTCTAATGTGGATAGTTTTTCTTGTCTTAGTTTCTTTTGGGTTGCCAGTTTTGCAATAATCTTTCCTCTTATTACAGCTTTGCATGCATCCCACAGTATTAAAGGGGATACTTCTCCATTATCGTTATCTTCCAAATATCTGAGAATATCTGATTCCAATTCATCTTTCAATGGTCCTTTCAGGACATTTGAATTTAACCTCCAAGAAAATGTATTATTTGTGTATTTTTGGATATTTAAGTCCATGTAGATCGGACTGTGGTCAGAGAGATCCATCAGTCCTATTTTACATGTTTTTACTCTTCCAATGTCTCTATTAAACATAAAAAAATAGTCAATCCTTGAGTAAGATGAATGTGGAGTTGAGTAAAATGTATAGTCTTTTACACTGGGGTTGAGTTCCCTCCACACGTCACAGATTCCCATTTCTTTTAGTAGCATCCGAGTCTTCCTGTTTTGGGTGTTATTTTGATGTGGAGAATTACCAGAAGCATCCCAGTATGGATTCAGTCTAAGATTGAAGTCCCCACCACATATCACTAAACCTTGAGCTTTAGTTATCATTAGGTCGAATACATTTTTATAAAATTTCCAGTTAGCCCCTGGGGGAGCATACACATTCAGCAGGGTGATATCTTCTCCCTCTAGCCGCCCAGTTACCAAACTGTATCTCCCTTCTTTATCTTTGTGTTCTGATTTTTTTTCAAATGTAATTTTGGTTGATATCAATGTCGCTACTCCCCTCCTCCTCCCTGACTTATATGAAGATGAAGAGATCATTTTAAACCCTTGTCTACTGAGTTTATTGTGTTCCACGTCTGTTAGGTGGGTTTCTTGTAAAAATATTATTCCTGCTTTGTCTTTTTTCATTTTGCCTAGAATCTTGGATCTTTTAACTGGATTCAGGATTCCTTTTACATTATATGAAATTATTTTGGTTACACCCCGTTTCTCCATTGTGTTGTTTTGTTTAGTATAACTGTGTGGTGGCCCTCATTTGTGCTACTCAGAAACTGAAAGAACATTAAAAACAAGAAAAACATTAAGAACATAGTGTATAAAACTTTAAAACAAAAAGCTGTCAGAAGAACTTCCTGAGCTGAGGTCTTTTTAAAGACCCTGGAAGAGCCTTGATGGAGTGAAGGCCCTGAGGGAAATTCCTCAAACTCTGTTACGTGTTGAGGGCCCTCTCTTACCCCTGTAAGCTGCCCCATGCTTTTAACGTGAGTTTCAGAACCCAATCCAAACTTGTAATGATTTTTTTTTTCCTTTTATGCCTAAACCCTGTGAAATTGTGTGCACCCTCCCACCCCCATCACATCAAACATTCACGCAAAAACAGTATTTGTTGGTATGAGGAGAACATGTGGATTATTGTCACATTTCTATTTTAACAAGTTTTTTTTTTTTTTTTTTATTACAAAGACTTATTTGTTTCAAATATTATGACTGTTCCATGAAATGTTTTACCACATGCTGAATACGCATCTCCTTTAATGTTTGTTACCTTGTATGAGGGGGGTTGGATGTGCGGATTGATTCAAGAGAGAAAAAAAAAAAAAAAAAAAAAGGTCGTTATTCCAACCTGAAAACGTATAGTTTATCCGCGATGCTCTGGCGCTGGGTTTCCCGCTGCTGGTCCGTGGATTTTGAAGGTCTTTGTGTTGTCCATGTTTGCGCTTTGATCTTCTCACTCGGGTCTGCTGCGGGTTTAAATACCGTTACCGGGAGCCCTCTTTTCGCCATGTCAGCTGTTGCTTCTTCCGCCGAATTATAGAGACACGTTTCTTCGCCGTAGAAGACCCTTAACTTCGCAGGAAATGGAGTCTGAAAGCGCAATTTCTTCTCTCTTAACACCTTTTTCGCGTCATTGTATTCCCTGCGCTTTTTAAGGACCTCCGGGGCGTAATCGTGTTCCACGTAGACTTTTCTCTCCTGGTGCATAAATCCTTTTTTCTGCCAGGCCAGTCTTACAACCTCTTGTTTTATTTTGAAATTGGAAAATCTTACCAACACCGAACGTGGGGGCGCTTCCGCCGCCGGCCTAGCGGCTAATGAACGATGTGCCTTTTCTATCTTCAAGTCGGTGGTTTGTGGAATATCCAATTTCTCTCTTAGTAAGGATTCCACGCATTCTGCCATTGAGTTAAAACCGTTTTCGGCTCCTTCTATCAGACCATGAATTCTTATGTTGTCTCTTCTTTGTCTTCCTTCTTGGTTGGCTAGCTTAGCCTCGATAGATGCTTGTCTTTTGCGTAGGTCCAGCACAGAATCTTCGAGCACTTTTATTCGTTCCTCTGTTTCCAAGATTCGGTTCTCGGCCTGGTCCACTCTGCTGTTTGTCCTTTTCAATTCTTCTCTGAATTCCCGAAATTCGGCCGTAACTTCTCGGCGAAATCGTCGTAGCTCCTCAAATAGTGATTTCAGGCTAACCTTTTTGTTAGCTATCACCAGTTCCTCGTCTTCTGAACGAAGATCTTCCAGTTCAGATTCTCCGGCCGATACGTGTCCTGGCCT
The DNA here is from genome assembly GCA_020510985.1 of Pholidichthys leucotaenia. Taxonomy (NCBI): domain Eukaryota; kingdom Metazoa; phylum Chordata; class Actinopteri; order Cichliformes; family Pholidichthyidae; genus Pholidichthys; species Pholidichthys leucotaenia. The sequence goes on along the minus strand of CM035844.1, from coordinate 162,346,744 downwards.
GGAGAATTTCAGTTTCTTCTGTTTTTCTTTAGACATGATGATTTTGTCTTTTGATTTTCACTCCTCCAAAAATCCGTTAAGTTTGATTTTCAAGGTGTTATCCTGGATTGGGTCTGAGAGCTTCAGTGTTAAGCTGCAGTCGCCATGGCGTCCAGACCGGAAGTCTCCAAAGTGCGCACCTTTAATTGAAGTCCACTGATTTCATCCTCCGCACTAGAAACACGAAGCTCCGCCTGCGTCACTCGCTCCACGCAGTCACCCAACTCCTTTCTCATTGCATCCAACGCTGCCATAATCCCATCAAGTTTAGCGGAAAAGTCTGCTCTCATTGAGCTAATGGCAGCCAGCACTGCACCTGTGCCGCCATCATCAGCAGTTACCGCACCACCGCTAGTTTCATCCGCCATATCCGCAGCTTTCCCTGCTGCGCCACAGACTTGAAAGTCCGTTAATTTGGACTGCTTCGGCGATTCAATTTTTCCCCCTCCTGATTTCCCAGCCTTAGTCTTCACCGGCATATCCTCACCCAAACGCTGGGAAAAGTTCTGTTCCGAATGAGAGAGTTATTTGCCGAATCTTTATCTCCAGGAGCAGAGCAGAGTGATACGTGTCCTTCTAGCTGGCCGCCATAACCGGAAGTCCAGGCGGGTCCTTCTTGCTTGGTTTTCAGTCATTGGTTCTTCAAGGTTTCAGAAACCCAATTCAAGGCTCTTATTAGTTGAATGAGAGGTCAGTCACATCTAAACCAATCAAAGCACTCCTTTGGCTTTCTGTTCGCGGCTGTGTCTGTAGTGGAAGAACGGAAATGCAGCTTTTTTTTTCCAGTGCGCACTAGGACGCACAGTGAGGGCGCCCTCGTGTGCTCTAGGATGCAGAGACGTGTCCGCCCGCGGTACACCGGAGTGCAAGAGGTTAAAGATTTATCTTTGGGGTTTTCCCTTTATTGGACAGATGCAGTTAAGAGAGAAATGGGGAAATGGGATGAAGAGCAGCAAAGAATTGAACCAGGGATCCCAATGTTTGGGCAACATGCTTTTGTGACATGTGCTGTAACTGTTAGGCCATCGGATGCCACTCTGTTTTAATTTTAAAAACCCAAAAGTGTCACAGTGGAAAAAGTTGTGATTTATTGTATGTACATTTGTTTGAAATGAACCTTTTGAGTTTTATTCTTTCAGGTTTTCGCCTTGTTAACACAAAGTGTATGATGCTGGTGGACATGTGGAAGAAGATTCAGCACTCAAACTCTGTAACCCTGAGAGAGGTCTTCACCACAAAGGCCTTCGGAGACCACTGTGAGTCTGTACTACCATTTACATACAAAGGAATCTTTTGCATGAAATTAAAAGCTTCTCTCTTTTTCTGTGTGAGCACCTTGTTGATTTCCGGTTTCATAAGTTTTTCAGATTTTGGAGATGATTGACATTTTAATATTTTTATTTAGAAAATTTTCTAAAATTTCAAGTGTAGTAATATAGTTGGTTTCTGGGTAATTATTTGTTAGTTATGCTGTCTGAACCAGACTAGTGGTCTAGTGGTAAAGCATCTGCCACTCGGGCTGAAACGATTAGTCTAATAGCTCGGGCTAATTGGCTGCCCTTAGCACCACTTCCATATCAGTCCCTGCAGGATTTCGCGATGTTGCGATCGCATCAATTCATGCAAAATCAGCCAATCAGTGCAATTATTGCACGACCTTGCAACTTTGTCCAATCGCTGCAACTTCCCCGCAATTTTGGCCAATCCTCATCAACTTTCGCCAATTTCACCAGTCAAATTTGTCTCTGACTGACGCTCAGTCTAACCAACCAAATGCATCACTGCACCGTGTTTACTTCCATGTTGACAGTGAGTATTTATGGAACACATCAGCAAACATAGTGTGTGATTTAAAAAAACAAAACAAAAAAAAAAAAACACTCACCCGCAAGGTTTCCGACATTGTCCCTTCCTCCGTCTCCCCCAGCCTGCCGGTGGACATCTCGTCACGTCTTCATCCTGACCGCGTGTATGAAGCGCTGGGTTTGTGTTGAAAAACATCTGCCTGCCCCAAAAGCACTCCGTTGCGGGAGTGCGCATGAGGAAACATGCCGTAAAACCACAAACACAACACGCAAATCTAACACTACAGCCAGTGTTTGAACATGTTCTACATCTTTAGAGGTAAAATCATAACTACATCTGGTCAGTGGGTTTTAAAGCTGTGAATCTCTGGTCTGGACGGACAAACGCACCCATCCAACCTCCCCCCTCCCGCTGTAAATGAAAGATATGTAAGCGGGCCTCGTAGCCCACATGAGAGCCTGTCTACACTAAAAATTACTTCAAACCAGACAGTCATCATCGATCTCGATGGACTGCCGATGATGATGTGTCTGAAGAGACAAGTGTGTGTGTGTCAAGACCGACGTGCAGCAGACAGACAGGTAGGAGTTAGGCACAGAAAGAGAGAGAATATTCTTTTTTTTTTTTTTTTTTTTTTTTTTTTTTTTTTTTTTTCAGAAAAACACAGACTCCAATAGACAATACAGAGCAACAGAATAAATTATTTATTTTTTCCTTTCCGCTTGGTACCGAGTGGTTGGGGACCGTAGGGAGTTTTCAAACGAGGGTGCTGTGAATAATTTCCAAATCTATGTACTCTTTAACCCTCTACCTGGCGCCTGGGGCAACGCAAGGCCCCTAGTGGTCAAGAGTGGTTAAAAATTTTTTGTCAATAAAATAGTTCAGATTTCCAAGGCTATAACTTGAAAGTTACAAAAGATAATGGCTTACTGTCAATTAGAAAGATGTAGAATATGATCCAAAGTTTCAGATAGGAATAAATTTACGCATCTAATTTGCATAGTGTCGTGGCAGCTATATAAATTACGTAACTCAGTCAAAAGTAGACTTTGGACACATTTACACAAAGAATGGTCTTTTTTTTTTTTTTTTTTTTTTTTTTACGCCGATTTGTCTACAGGGGTATGTTTTTATCTAATCTTCAAAGTATATGAACCAGAAAATCAATAAAATGTCAAAAAAAACATATTTCTCTCTTACCTGTTGCTGGGAGGGGGGGCTCACACGCCCACGTGACCGGTCCATTTTCGTCCATCATGGTCGATGTTTTGCATTTGCTCAGCCATTTACACCGTGTACCACATCTGCAAACTCTTATGATTACCCCATGTGAATTTCGTTTGTATTACACGGCTATTTTTTCTGTTTGGTGCATTATTCCTGTGGGAATCCATGCCGCTTGTGGGCGCCGCCATCTTGGTAATTGGAGCTCAGTTTTTCGTCCATTGTGGTCGATGTTTTTTTTTTTTTTTTTTTTTTTTGGGACTTATTTTGTACCCGTAGGTAGATTTGTTCTGCAGTCCGGTGACAAGCCACCAGCTGCCGGTCGCTGCTTGCGCAAGCGCCCCTTAACTCCCTAACCTGCATGTTTTTGGGTTTTTTTAGCATGTGGGAGGAAACCGGAGAAATCCCGGAGTAAACCCACGCAAACACGGGGAGAACATGCAAACTCCACACAGATCACTGTTGGCCGGGGGCAGGGATCGAACCCACGATCTCATGATCCCCGCGATCCCCGGTGCTAACCACTGCGCCACCGTGCAGCCCAAATGTGCACAGCCCAAATGTTTAGCGTTTACTTAGTAATTTACACCCGCTTCCACATCTGCAAACTCTTATGATTATCCCATTTGAATTTCGTTTGTATTGCACAGCTATTTTCCCCGTTTCATGCAGTTTCAGTCATCATCGCTGCTGCGATGACCGATCATGGCGGCATCCACATTGGTGTGTGAGCTCAAAGCGGAGAAAGGAGTAATAATAATGAGGATTTCTTCTTCTTTGCTATATTCCATGTCAGCCATGATTCCTTCGGCGTGTGTCTGCCACCTTCTAAACTGTCAGATCAATAGAGATTAGTACAAATTCTCAGTATAGCCGGGGTACGTCAATAAGTTGACACATGCAGTTGCTGCGCTGTGCCACTGGGGGGCACGTGACCCATCCAAACTATGCGGGCGGTTAGAGGGTTAATATGCATTCAATCCAATTTAGCTGTTGTAATGGATATTGTGTTAAAGTCTGTATTTGTCATTGCACAAGAGTTTTTCTGTATAGCAGAAGTTTCTGCTTAATTTACAGATCACAATAATAGGAAATTTTTGCCAATCCTGTGCTTTTCTTGCAGGGATGGCAATTTTCCGCCGATCCGCGGATTTCCGCCGATTTTATCATCATCTATGTCATAATTTTGTACCTTTACCTTGTTCTCAATAAAGTTTGAAAAAAAAAAACATACGCGCTCGGCGCTTCCCCGAAGTCTCGCGATAACCCGGATGTACTCAAGCTACTGCTGTATTGTAAACAGCCCTGCGATTGGATAGTTGCAAACGATTGGACCAATCAAATGGCTCGTATGCTTTGTCAAAAATTCATTTCGGCTTGTTCTCAGGGATGTGATTTTTCCGGTAATTCACCGAATTCCGCTTTATTTGTATATTATATGTACGTTAAGTACGTTAGCGGCTTATGGTCCACGACGCAGTGAAAGTGTGCCCTTTCAGCCAGAACCGGAAGTGGCGTACACCAGGTAGAGAGCCATTAACTCTTTATCGAACACGCTGTATTTACGCTCACTGTCGTGCAAAGACCTGCTTAAAAAAAAGGTTGCCAAGGCTGCCAAGAACCGGCAACGCATTGCTCCACGACGGCCGCTATGCCCATGTCCGAGACGTGGGTAATGAGCGCTGTTTTAACCTCAGAACGCCTGCTCCCGTTCAGGAGTCCAGTCAACTCTGTCGACTCTGCCGTTTGAGTGCAGCGTACAGCGGCTGTAAGAGCTGGGCTGCGCGGGGGAGGAAAATGAGCTGCTCAAGACTCAATGGAGATTGAAACTGGTGATCTGAAATGAATGCTGAAATTATAAAAAGTAATGGTATGTTGGAATTTTATTTCTATTATGGAATAGATAAAATTAACTGATTTTGATTTGATCAAGTGTTAAAGCATGTGATGGATAATGCTTGTTGGAATATTTACCTCCGCCAAGGAGGTTATGTTTTCATCGGCGTTGGCTTGTCTGTCTGTTTGTTAGCAAGGAAAAGTGATGGACGGATTTTCATGAAATTTTCAGGAAAAGTGTGCAATGGCACTTGGAACAGATGATTAGATTTTGGTGATGATCTGAGAGTGCATACCACCATCAAGGGCTTTTTTGTATTTGTGCAGCAGGATTACACAAAAACTACTGGATGGATTTGGATAAAATTTTCACCAGAGGTGGTTCTTGGGCTAGAGAGGAACCCATTATATACAATACTCCAAAACTGATGGACAGACTTTGATGCAATTTTCACCACAAGTGGCTATAGGCCTACACACAAAACCATTACATTTTGGAGTTGATCCATGACAAACGGAAGGAGCCTTGGCGGAGGGATGCGCTCCGAGTGCTTTTCTAGTTTAGGAATGCTATCTTCTTGGAACATAAGTCAATATTATACAGTAATAAGTGGCATTCAGCTGTTTGTTTTATGTCATGTAAGCACAGTTCTGGTACTTAAAAATCATAAAAAACCCAGGAGCTTTGGGGAGCGAAGTGACAGTAAAGGTGAAAATTGGCTCAAAGTTCAATGAGGTAACAGAAACACTTGGACAGTTTCTGAAGAAACCAGAAAAGGAGATGAAGTTCAAAGTTCAGAGACTGACACAGCTTGCTGCCAAAAGGAAGAAAGTTTCACATTAGAAGTGACTTGGTGACCAGTGTAAATAGTGTAAAAAACTCTAATAGAACTGTTAAATATGTTGGGCTAAAGACAGTGAGACAACATTGAAGAAAAAGTAAGTTAACTTTTCATTAAATTTAATGATTTATCTAAGTCTAGTATTTCATTTTTTTAATCATTTTTTTCAGTCTAAATTACTTGTATTTTACTGAAAACCTCCCAGCTTCAGGGGGGCTGCGCCCCCCCGGCCCCCCCGTAAGTCAATCGACCAAATTAGATTTCAGCTGAAATCAGAATTTCCTGTTGCCATCCCTGTTCTTGTGGTGTTATAAAGAATCACTGCACTAAACGGGGAAAAAATACATCTGCTTTAAAATTTGTAATTTTTCCCACAACTTTTAGTACAAAAAACATTCTAAAAACATTGCAACTTTTATCGCAACTTTTTTAAAAAGCTCCCGTGAATTAAGGCTTTTTGGGCCGCAACAATCATAAAAACATGTCGCGAAATCCTGGAGGGACTGCCATTTACATGACAGACAGCTTGGCGGGCCAATAATAGAGTAGTGGGCTGGTCTCAAGGAGGGCAGTGGGTTGGTTTTTTCTAGACGTGACGTTAACAATTTTCACAAAACTCAAAAACATTTCTGGGAGAGAAAAACAAGATAAAACCTGTGTGGGTTTTTTTTTTTTTTTTTTTGAGAATTGACTGTTTTGAAAAATTTTGGGATCATTAGGTGACCGGCAGACTCATTTCAGACAGTTAAAACCTGCAAACACACCGTCGTCAGCCTCCGTCGGTCTATGATGACCATGGAAGAGAATCCTAAACGTCTACTCTGCTGGAACAGCACCGCCTGTGGCTGAACAGGCCGATGCGTACCGGTGTTCTACCTTCCAGCGTTGGGCGTTGGTAGGATTCAAGCTTGGGCAGGAAGATATGGAGGACAAGATGTTACCCATGCAGCATGTCCCCCCTCTCCACGTCACTGATGAATCCAAAGGAACAGCAGGGCTGCTATAGTTTGGCACCAGCGCCGTCGCAGGAGCTGCCAGAACGATGTTGAGCACAACAGAGAACTGCCTTAGGGGCTCCGACTCCGGATTTTTCCTCAGGGTTGACTCCCGCAGCCTTTCCCGTGGCCGGGTGTGCCGCAAGGCAGCGGAGGTTTGAAATCAGGGTTTACCTTCCCCTAGATGGGCTACCTTCCCAGGTTGACGAGCCACCATCTACCCGAAGCATCTGGTTTTAAGGCGCCAGAGATCCGCCTTCGCCCCTTCTCCTATTAGTAAAAGCAGTTCCGCCGGGCTTAGAGACTAAACCACACGGGCAGGCTAGGAGTTGGACTTAGTTGTCAGAGGCTTTTCGAGACGCACGCCATAAGGAGCATTTTATGAGCACTGGGAGCTTAACCCCAGTGCCGCTCCTGGCTATGACAACCTTGGAACCACACCATTTTTTCAGTCAATGACCCCTTTAACAATTGAAATTTTTCTTTAAACAGACTGATTGATAATGTCGATCATAAAAATTTGTTGACACAGATTTTTATTGTTGACAAATTGTCTAATTTTAAAGTTTATATGCATGCCGTGGAAATGTTCATTTTAACTGTTCCTGCGAAGAAGAAGAGGAACGCATCATGGCGACATGGAGAGAAAATCACAGAGAAGGCCAAAAGTTTTCAAAGTATGGGAGTATTTTACCAAAAATTAATAAATGAAGCAAGTTAAATGTAGACTGTAAAACAGTTTGTTATATCACAGCTGCACTACAACGATGTATCTATTCCCTCTTCCTCTCCGTTCCTCCATCTCTGGTCACCTGTTATCGGATAACTCATGTTTGATGGGTCATTATTTTATTTAGCTATGGGAACTTTTTATAATAGGCTACATTATATGAAGGCAGACACTGAGAACAAAGTGATTTTCACAAGTGTGCAGGCTTAAACAGGTGAGGTAAAACATGACCTAGAGCCTTGAACAGGAGCTGTGTCAGCAGGAAGCTGAGCTGGCGGACATGATAGAAATAATCGCGATTAGTCGACTAATCAAAAAAATAGTCATTAGATTAATCGACTATCAAAATAATTGTTAGTTGCAGCCCTATCTGCCACACATCCAGATCATACCAAAAAATAGATAAGAACGTTACTTTCTGCCTTCTACCTTGTGCTCATAATAGAATGGTTAAAGGAAAGTCAACACCCAGGGCTACCAGAGGACTACTTGTAGACAACAAAGTTGTAGTTCACTCACCATTTTATTTACTTTTATCAAAGCATTTTTTTTCCTGTGCTATCACATTTTTAATGTTCTCCTTTCTTCCTCCCCAGCATTGGTATTCGCTTACGACTTTCATGCAGGGGCAGAAACCATGTTCAGCAGACACTTTAATGATCCAGCAGCAGACTCATACTTTACCAAGAGGAAGTGGGGTGAGTTGGTCCACCCTTTCTCGCTTGTTCTGAAATAGACCCAGCATCACCTCAGGCGCCTGTTTTGCACCCCTCCTCTTCACACATTGAGACTGTGTTTTGCTTGTTAAACAATTAGGTCATTACTCCAGTCCTGTTTAGGTGTGTGTTTTTATGGTTGCATGGCACGCAGTTGTTAATTTTGCCCTTGATGGCTTTGATAGTGCATTCACAAAAAAACTTTAGACCAAATTTAAAGGAGTTATTGACTGAAAAATGGTATTTGGAGGTTTTAACCTTCTAAAATGTGTCTATTGGTCATGTGATCATTGAAGAAATATAAAAACGCTCACTTCCCTTAAAAAACAGCCTTTATCTTGTTTCTGTTCAAGAAGCCATTTTGAGTCTTTAGGTATGCCTTGGGACGTGATAAAATGGTAAACCCAGTGCCATCCTTGATACTCACCCACTCTTCAGTTATTGGCCAGCATAGCTGTCTGTCATGTAGATACACAGGGAGCCAAAGGTATTAGCTTCTGTGCTAATAGTAATACTAGGATGTTCACACCAAGTGCAGTTTATTTTGTTATTTTCTTAAAATTTCAGTCACCCCAGTAGATGCCTGATTCATTGATACACAGTTAGTCATATATCTTGCACCATTCTGACTTATTTTGTTATATTTTTGCTGCAATTCTACATTGAACTGTTAGCATTATTGTGCTAGGCGGTCTGAGTTGATCACTGTAATCAGGCAGCCCCTCAAGGATTTCGCGATGTTGCGATTCTACCAATTCCTGCGACTTCAGCAGGTCCTGCATAATTTGAATGAAGTCCAAGCACCGCAACTTTACCGCAATTTTGGCCAGTTGTTGCCAACTTCAGCCAATTTCACCAATCAGATTTGTTCCTGAGTAGCACGCAAACGTGTACATGATCAGTCTGACCAGTCAAATGTGGCGCTGCACCGTGCTCACTTCCGTGTTTACAGTGAGTATATACAGAACACATCAGCAAAAAAGTGTGTCATTTTAAAAAAGGAAAACACTCACCTGCAAGTTTTCCCACATCATTTCTTCCTCCGTCTCCCCCAGCCCCCGGTGAACGTCTCCTTGAGTCTCCGTAATGACCGCGTGTATGAAGTGCTGGGTTTGTGTTGAAAAACGTCCGTCTGTCTGACAGCACCCCTGTCTCAGGAGCGTGCGTGAGGAGACACGCCATACAACCACAAAAAAAGTGAATAATACTACAGCTAGTGTTGTAACGGTTTATACGTCTTTAGAGGTAAAAGTCACTACTTTTAAACTTTACGAGTTTTAAAGCTGTGAACCTCTGGTCTGGACATGGGCCAGTGCGCGATTGAGGCAATCCCCAAGTAGCGCCCCGCAACTTACCGCAACAATAATAAAAAAAACATCCTGTGAAATCCTGGAGGGGCTGATCAGGACACAGCTTGCCTTGGCGGGGAGGAGGTGACTGACAAGGCCGCCTGGATCTGTCCAGTTTTTATTGCTAATTTCTGTAAATTCTATTCACCCCCATTGAAATCCTTGTTTATATAGCAACACTCGACCATATGTTTCCTCCTTCAACGTTATTTTAGCTTAGTTTTTTCTCAGACCGTGATCCAAGGCGGCTAGCTGAAGCTAGCAGTTTAGCCGCTCATTCACGTGTCTTCTTGTACTTATTGTACTTCAGAGACCGATCATATCCTACATACGTTAGTTGACTTGGGCTAGATCTACGCTAGCCAACTAATGTTAGCAATAGTGACATAGGAGGGAGGGCGGAGTTAAATGTGGTCCTAGACATTTAAAGAGACATGCACTGAAACCAGGCATTTTCAGAAAGGCCGAAAATAAGATTCACAACGGTGTATCAATAATTAATTAAAGAAAATTTGACCACAGGAGGAAACACAGAACCAGTGTACTCCTTGTGCCAGTCCCAAGCCCAGGTAAATGGGAAGGGTTGCATCAGAAAGACCAATCGGTGTAAAAATCCATGCCAAATCAAATATGCGGACCCATGATCAGCTGTGGTGACTCCGAATAGCTAGAAGCTGAAAGTATGTGTGACCAAAATACAGTGGTGTGAAAAAGTGTTTGCCCCCTTCCTGATTTCTCATTTTTTTTGTATGTTTGTCACACTTAAATGTTTCAGCTCATCAAACAAATTTAAATATTAGACAAAGATAACACAAATAAACACAAAATGCAGTTTTTAAATGAAGGTATTTATTATTAAGGAGAAAAAATTCCAAACTTACATGGCCCTTTGTGAAAAAGTGATTGCCCCTAAACCTAATACAGTGGGGCAAAAAAGTATTTAGTCAGCCACCAATTGTGCAAGTTCTCCCACTTAAAAGATGAGAGAGGTCTCCAATTTTCATCATAGGTATACCTCAACTATTAGAGACAAAATGAGGGGAAAAAAAATCCAGAAAATCACATTGAAGGATTTTTAATGTATTAATTGGTAAATTCCTCAGTAAAATAAGTATTTGGTCACCTACAAACAAGCAAGATTTCTGGCTCTCACAGACCTGTAACTTCTTCTTTAAGAGGCTCCTCTGTCCTCCACTCGTTGCCTGTATTAATGGCACCTGTTTGAACTCGTTATCAGTATAAAAGACACCTGTCCACAACCTCAAACAGTCAGACTCCAAACTCCACTATGGCCAAGACCAAAGAGCTGTCAAAGGACACCAGAAACAAAATTGTAGACCTGCACCAGGCTGGGAAGACTGAATCTGCAATAGGTAAGCAGCTTGGTGTGAAGAAATCAACTGTGGGAGCAGTTATTAGAAAATGGAAGACATACAAGACCACTGATAATCTCCCTTGATCTGGGGCTCCACGCAAGATCTCACCCCATGGGGTCAAAATGATCACGAGAAAGGTGAGCAAAAATCCCAGAACCACACGGGGACCTAGTGAATGACCTGCAGAGAGCTGGGACCAAAGTAACAAAGGCTACCATCAGTAAGACACTACACTGCCAGGGACTCAAATCCTGCAGTGCCAGACGTGTCCCCCTGCTTAAGCCAGTACATGTGCAGGCCTGTCTGAAGTTTGCTAGAGAGCATTTGGATGATCCAGAAGAGGACTGGGAGAATGTCATATGGTCAGGTGAAACCAAAATAGAACTTTTTGGTAAAAACTGAACTTGTCGTGTTTGGAGGAGAAAGAACACCATACCTACTGTGAAGCATGGGGGTTATTTATTTATTTAGCGAATGCAAAGTCCTCAAGCCAAGCAGCCGCCTCCTGGCCCGCTGCATGGAGGGTGTGTAATCCTCCTTCCAGTCTTTGGAGCGGGCAAGCCTCTATGATGTGTTCCATAGTTTGCTCCTCTCCACATGCGCACAGTGGGCTAGGGCTACTGCCCCATCTGTGAAGGCTGGCCAAGCAGGGGCCATGTCCAGTCCTGAAGCGATTGAGTGTAGACCACTGTCTCCTTGGGAGGTTGGTGCCCGGGACCTGTTGGTTGGGGTTTATCACCAGCTGTTTGTTTGGGACCTCCTTGGTCTCCCATTCCTCTTGCCAAGCTGTCTGGATGGTAAAGTCAGCTGGGGGAGGGTTTTTCCAAATCGGCCGTCTGGATGAAAGTCGGGCAGTGGGTGGGGTGTAGATATCTGCATGGATTGGTAAGTGAGGAAAATCTTTAACTTTTTGGAGCATCCTTTGAGTTAATGCTGCTCGCCGGATGTGTGGAGGGGCTATGTTTGACAGTACAGAGAGCCAGGGGAGTGGTGTTGAGCGGATTGTTCCAGTTATAGTTCTCATGGTTGAGTTGAGCTGGGTGTCTACATGGTGTGTGTAAGATGACCTGGACCAGACAGGGGCACAATATTCTGCTACAGAGTATGAAAGGGCCAGTGCTGAGGTGCGCAGGGTGGAGACTGCCGTCCCCCATTTTGCACCAGCGAGCTTGCAGAGCAGGTTGTTTCGTACTTTCACCTTAGCAGCCGTCCCCTTTAGATGTTCCTTGAAGGATAAGGTCCTATCAAGGGTCACTCCAAGATAAGTTGGATTTGGGGCATGCTTAAGCTTGAGTCCGCTCAGGTGGATGTTTAGTTCTCTGGCAGCTTTTGCATTGTGGAGATGAAATACACTGGAGACGGTTTTTGTTGGGCTTGGTTTTAGGCGCCAGATTTTGCAGAACTGGTCCAGTTTAGCAAGATCTTCTGTGAGCACCCGTTCCAGTGGTTCAAAGTCTGGTGCTTGGAATGCCAAACAGATGTCGTCTGCATAGATGAATTTGCGGGAATTTGTAGTAGGCAGGTCGTTTATGTAGAGGTTGAACAGAGTTGGAGCTAGAACTGAGCCTTGTGGGAGTCCGTTTTTCTGCACTCTCCATGCACTTGTGTTCTGACTGAGGTGGACTCTGAACCTTCGGTTGGTCAGCAGGGTTTTTATAATTGCTGTTGCCCAAGCAGGGATCGCCTTTTTAAGTTTCAGGAGGAGGCCTTTGTGCCAGACCGTATCATAGGCGGCTGTAAGATCGAGAAACACAGCCCCCGTCTTCAGTCTGCTCTCGAAGCCATTTTCAATGAAGGTGGTTAGGGCCAGTACTTGTTCTCCTGTACTGCGGTCCTTGCGGAAACCTGCTTGATCCACACTTAGAATATCCTCTATTTCTGGGGAAATGCGTTGCAGTATTAGGCGCTCCATGATTTTGTAAGGAACGCTGAGTAGGGAGATTGGGCGGTAGCTTGCTGGTAGTTTGTGGTCTTTGCCAGGTTTTGGGATGGCAATGACCTTTGCTGTCCGCCATTTCTTTGGGATCGAGTTTGTTTGTGTGATCCTTGTGTAGAATTGAGTCAACCAGGTTAGGGCTCGGGGGCCAAGATTTTTCATGAATTCTGGGAAGATGTTATCGTATCCTGCTGCCTTTCCACATTTCAGGCCCTGTAGGACTTTCTCCAGTTCAGCAGCCTCGAAGGGTTCAGGGTTCGTTTCCTCTACAGGCATTTTTTGGTGTTTTTTTTAGCTCAGTTGTAACTGCTCTTCTGGTGTCTTTGTCTTGGGGTGCTTTGGCGATAGTCAGTAGGTGGGATGCAACTTGGTTGGGTGTGACGGATGCTCGGCTTTGGCTAGGGGGCTTCTGTGCAGCTCCTAGGCGACGGATGAGGCTCCAACATTTCCTGCTAGAGTGGGTAAAGCTTCGGTCAGCAACTGTCTCCTCCCATTTCTTTCGCCGGGCTGTATTTAGCGATTCAATGAGATGGTCTGCTATCTCTGGGTCCCCTGATGTTTGATAGGATTGTAGGAGGGCAGCACTTTCTCCGTCCAAACATGGGACATAGAGGGGTCGGTAGCCTCGTGGGATTGCAGTATGGGCAGCCTTGAAGATTGCGCTGCAGAAGCGGTTGTATGCTTCATCTACAGTGATGGTGTGGAGTGGGATGGTAACAACGCTCCGGTCCAGAGTTTCACTGAATTTCTTCCAGTTGGCTTTGCGGAAGTTCCAGCGCATCTTCCTTGGGCTGTATATGACTGGAAGTTGTAGGCCAATGTGTACAAGCAGGGGCCGGTGTTGGCTGTGTGGAAAATCATCAAGAATGAGGATCTGTGTAGGATATGGCTCCCCATTCAAAGAGCTGACCCAACACAGGTCAGGAGAATAGTCCTTCTTCCACCTAGCAGAGTGGAAGGTTCCTCTTTGTTTGGGGTCGTATATCAAAGCGAGGTCATTTCTGGATGCCCAGTCTGAAAGTGCCTCCCCATCACTGTCCACTGCTGGGTACCCCCAGTCAGGGTGATGGCTGTTAAAGTCCCCCACATAGATGGCAGGGTGGGGTAGGGTGGGTAAGACCTGCAGATCCCAGTTGGCATTAGGGGGCTTGTACACATTGACAATATGGAAGCCACCAATGATTATGGTGTCTGAGAAATGTGTTGTTATCAGGTGATTTGCTTCAACTATGTCAGAACGCACATATGTGGCACGTCCATGTTTAGCATGTAGAACATAGCACAGGAGGTCAAAGCCTTTGATGGTGAAGCGGCCAGCTTCCTCTGTGCCAATATGAGTCTCTTGGAGGCAGATTACATCAATCGAATGTTGGAAGGTGAGGACTTCGATAAGGCTTCGCTTGGCTGCAGATAGGCCTTCAACGTTTAGTTGTAATATGCGAAGGGCAGATCCTACCACAAAGTGCTCTTGGGGCTGTTTGCTTTCGGCTTTAGGACTGTGACTAGGATTCTTCTTTGACTTGGCACAGAGGCGTCGTCTCTTCGAATTTAGTCTGCTGGTAGGATCATTAGCTTCCCCAGGCGAGCCCGGGTACTGGCGGAGGGCGCGACGAGAACGCTGATCCATTGCCCCCCAGCATGGGGGTGGAAACATCACACTTTGGGCTGTTTTTCTGCAAAGGGACCAGGACGACTGATCCGTGGAAAGGAAAGAATGAATGGGGCCATGTATCATGAGATTTTGAGTGAAAACCTCCTTCCACCAGCAAGGGCATTGAAGATGAAACGTGGCTGGGTTTTTCAGCATGACAATGATCCCAAACACACCGCCCAGGCAACGAAGGAGTGGCTTCGTAAGAAGCATTTCAAGGTCCTGGAGTGGCCTAGCCAGTCTCCAGATCTCAACCCCGTAGAAAATCTTTGGAGAGAGTTGAAAGTCCGTGTTGCCCAGCGACAGCCCCAAAACATCACTGCTCTAGAGGAGATCTGCATGGAGGAATGGGCCAAAATACCAGCAACAGTGTGTGAAAACCTTGTGAAGACATACAGAAAACATTTTGACCTCTGTCATTGCCAACAAAGGGTATATAACAAAGTATTGAGATGAACTTTTGTTATTGACCAAATACTTATTTTACCGAGGAATTTACCAATTAATTCATTAAAAATCCTTCAATGTGATTTTCTGTTTGTTTTTTTTTTTTTTTTCTCATTGTGTCTCTCATAGTTGAGGTATACCTATGATGAAAATTGGAGACCTCTCTCATCTTTTAAGTGGGAGAACTTGCACAATTGGTGGCTGACTAAATACTTTTTTACCCCACTGTAACTGGTTGGGCTACCCTTAGCAGCAACAACTGCAATCAGGCATTTGCGATAACTGGCAATGAGTCTTTTACAGTGCTGTGGAGGAATTTTGGCGTACTCATCTTTGCAGAATTGTTGTAATTCAGCCACATTGGAGGGTTTTTGAGCATGAGCCGCCTTTTTAAGGTCATGTCACAGCATCTCAATCGGATTCAGGTCAGGACTTTGACTAGGCCACTCCTAAGTCTTCATTTTGTTTTTCTTAAGCCATTCAGAGGTGGACTTGTTGGTGTGTTTTGGATCATTGTCCTGCTGCAGAACCCAAGTGCGCTTCAGCTTGAGGTAGCGAACAGATGGCCGGACATTCTCCTTCATGATTTTTTGGTAGACAGCAGAATTCATGGTTCTATTTACCACAGCAAGTCTTCCAGGTCCTGAAGCAGCAAAACAGCCCCACACCATCAGACTGCCACCACCATGTTTTACTGTTGGTAGGATGTTCCTTTTCTGAAATGCTGTGTTACCTTTATGCTGGATGTAATGGGACACACACCTTCCAGAAAGTTCAACTTTTGTCTCGTCAGTCCACGGAGTATTTTCCCAAAAGTCTTGGGATCATCAAGATGTTTTCTGGCAAAACTGAGGCGAGCTTTTGTGTTCTTTTTGCTCAGCAGTGGTTTTCATCTTGGAACTCTGCCATGCAGGCTATTTTTGCCTAGTCTCTTTCTTATGGTGGAGTCATGAACACTGACCTTAACTGAGGCAAGTGAGGCTTGCAATACTTTGGATGTTGTTGTGGGGTCTTTTGTGACCTCTTGCATGAATTGTCGCTGCGTTCTTGGGGTAATTTTGGTCGGCCGGCCACTCCTGGCAAAGTTTACTACTGTTCCATGTTTTCGCCATTTGTGGATAATGGCTCTCACTGTGGTTTGCTGAAGTCCCAAAGCTTTAGAAATTGCTTTATAACCTTTTTCCAGACTGGTAGATCTCAATTACTTTGTTTCTCATTTGTTCCTGAATTTCTTTGGATTGCAGCATGATGTGTAACTTTTGAGGATCTTTTGGTCTACTTCACTTTGTCAGGCAGGTCCTATTTAAGTGATTTCTTAATTGAGAACAGGTGTGGCAGTAATCAGGCCTGGGTGTGGCTCGAGAAATTGAACCCAGCTTTCCAAAGATGTGATAAACCACAGTTAATTTATGTTTTTTTGCGGGGGGAGGGTGCCACTTTTTCACACAGGGCCATGCAGGTTTGGATTTTTTTTACCCTTAATAATAAACACCTTCATTTAAAACTACATTTTGTGTTTACTTGTGTTATCTTTGTCTAATATTTAAATTAGTTTGATAATCTGAAACATTGCTGTTTAATTTTCTGTAAAGCACTTTGGTCACCTACGGGTTGTTTTAAAGGGCTATATAAATAAAGTACATTACATTTAAGTGTGACAAACATACAAAAAAAATGAGAAATCAGGAAGGGGGAAAACACTTTTACACACCACTGTATGTTGCAAACACTTCAAGCAGACCTGTGAGCTCTTAAAATGTGGGAAAAGTGCAGCCTGTCAATGACCCCTTTCAGTCTTGAGGAGGGTTTTTGGGAGGTCTGTAAAGTAGGCCAGTTTGACAGTTGGCATGCGTGTGTCTTTGTCAACAAGCCGTGGGGCCTTGAGGAAACTGTGGCTGAAACTGATCCTAAAGCAGGTGCTGCTGTATGGTCTACCTACAGGAATGACTGACAGAAAGACAGGAAGCAAAACCATTCAGACATTTATTTTAACCCAGTTTATTGCAAAATAAGATGAGAAACCTGAAAATATGGGGGGGAAATGAATGTTTTTGCATGAGCAGAGATGCATACCCTATGCATTTCTTCATAAAATAACCTTAAAGAAACAATTAACCATTTATTTCATGCTCAGTGTGGCATTGTGGTTTTATCATGTAGTCCACACTCTAATACTTACTTGCTCAGTTATCTGAAGAAAATGGTTCATGTTGGTATAACATTGCTTACAGAAGATGAAAACGCAAAAGAAACCTCTGAACTTATTATCAGCTCATTTCTGGTAATGGTGTTGTGCATTTCCTCATATTGATTATTCATACCACATCTCAAACATTTGTTGGGCCTTGATGATGCCACTTTGTAGTCATTAATGCTAAACATTTCTAAGCACCGTCTCTCCGCCTGTGAGGTATTTAGTTTAAAAAAGTGACCTGTGCATGTTTTAAAAACACCATCTCTGTATCATTTTTGAAACAACAAATTGAACTTTTTCTCAATAAATAAAGATACAAATCCATCAACTCTGTGGAACACACTTAAAGCTTACTTGAGGGGAATCATAATTTCATATAGTGCAGCCAGGAAAAAGGAGACTTTGAAAGAACAAATTAATTTAGAAAAACAATTGAGTGATATTGATAAACAAATTAAAGATAACCCATCTGCAGCCTTTCACAAGAAATCTGAAGCCATCAGATCAGCTCTTAACTAACTCTTAACACAAAAAGCAGAAGCAAGTATCTTTTATTCTAAACATAGATTGTTTGAAATGGGAGACAAACTGGGATGACTGCTTGCTTGACTTGTAGCTGGGAGATGTGAATTCAAACTTATTTCATCATTAGAAGACGAGTATGGAAGAAGTCACCATGAAACTAAAACACTAGTGGAGATAATGGAAAAATTTTATAAAAAACTTTATACTTCCGAATTCAATAAATCTCAGAGATGTATACATGATTTTTTAGGAAACCTCAATCTTCCATCACTTACAGAGACAGAAAGAACTGTGCTTGGTAGACCAATAAATGATGAGATGAGGATGGAAAAGCTCTGGACCAGATGGATATGGCCCTGAGTTTTATAAAACATTCCAGGACTCATTAAAGGACCTTCTTTTAAATGTGTACCTACACTCGGTTGAGACAGGCTCTTTTCCTGGCTCCTTGTACTCAGCAAATATTTGATTAATCCTTAAAAAAGATAAACCCCCTGCTGATCTTACTTCCGGCGCCACACGAGTAGGCTGCCTTTTGCAACAGCGGATCAATTTCTGCCTATTTCTATTTACTATCTGGCTCTCTTGCCAATCTTTATGATCCAGCGTCACCTTTATTCCATCCGAACACGTAGATCGCCCAAATGTCTCCTGAGCCAGCGGATGGAGCCACTGTTTCTTGTAGGAGGCAGTACAATAGGGACCAGCTGTTAGCACATAACCGGCCCACGATGCTAACGCAAAAACTCGACATACTGGGAGAAATAAGACGAAAACGGCGTGGATGTCATGCTGGAATAAGACGGCGGGCGAGGAATATAAGGTACAGACCTGCCCTCCCATCTGTTATTATGGAGAATGTACGATCGCTACTCAGAAAAACAGATGAGCTAGCGGCTATCTCTCGCTACGAGAGTATATACATGGAGTGTAGCCTGATGCTATTCACAGAATAGCATCAGGAGTGGTGGCTCAGTTGGTAGAGCATCCGCCCCACACCCGGGAGGCAGGGGTTCAAATCCCGGCCGGGTCATGCCGAAGACCTTATAAAAGTGGAACTTCCTGCCATCCAGCTTGGTGCTCAGCAATAAATGGAATGGAGGAGGGAACTCTGTGGCGGTGCCTTGCATGGCAGCAGCCCTCTGATTCTGCACTTGGGGTGTGTGTGATTAACACAGTAGATAGGTAAAGCACAGTCTCGTTCTGCTGTACATGATTGGTTGTACGGTTGAATGACAATAAGGGTGATTTGATTTGATTTGAGAGACGTGGCTAACAGAACTAGCAACAGATGCTAACATTGAACTGGAGGGTTTCCACGCAATACGGGCAGACTGAACACCAGACAGTGGGAAGGCAAGGGGCAGAGGAGTGATAATGTATGTCAATAACAGCTGGTGCAGACCGGGACATATCACGGTTAAACAACAACACTGCAACAAAGACATTGAGTTGCTAGCTGTTAGCATGCGGCCTACATATCTCCCGAGGGAATACTCACACATGATCTGCATTGTTATTTATGCAAATCCGACGGCGAATGCTGGGACAGCACGTGACGTCATCCACTCAGTAACTGGCAGGCTGCAGACAGAACACCCAGATGCTCTTCTCCTCATCTCAGGCGATTTCAACCATATTTCACTGTCTCCCATTCTACCCACGTTCACCCAGTATGTCACACCTCATCACCACTCCCCCCCACTCGGGAGATTGGATCACAACTTGGTTCATATCCTGCCGGTGTACAAACCCCTAGTGCACAGACAACCTCCGGTCATGCGCACAGTGAAGTTATGGTCTGAGGAGGCAATGGACGCTCTAAAGGACTGTTTTGAAACCACTGCCTGGGAGCAGCTCTGTGATCCACATAGTGAGGACATCGATGGCCTCACTCACACCATCACGGACTACATCAGCTTCTGTGTGGACAACACCGTACCCACCAAGACCATACGGTGTTGCTCGAACAACAAACCCTGGATCAGCCCTGAGATAAAAACACTTCTGAGAGAGAAGAAGAGGATCTTCAGGTCGAGGAACAGGGAGATGCTGAAGTCCGTACAGAGGGAGCTAAGGAGGAAGATCAGAGAAGGCAAGGACAGCTTCAGGTGGAAGATGGAGGACAAGCTGCAACAGAGCGACATCGGTGGGGTCTGGAGAAACCTTGAAACCATCTTGGGGCTCCAGAATACCTCCTCCCAGGTCACGGGGGGCAGGGAGTGGGCGAACAATCTGAACCTGTTTTTTAATAGGTTTGACCAACCGCCCTCCCCCCTGACTGCACAACAACCACTGCTGCCTCTAAAGACATTGAGTCCTGCTGCCCACACACCACTCCACCAACACCCCCCACTCCCAACACACAGCCCCCCAACATGACCCTCACTAAGACCCAGGTGAGGACGGAGCTGAGGAAGATCAAGGCGAGGAAGGCGTCGGGACCGGACGGCATCAGCGCAAAGCTCCTCAAGTCCTGTGCAGATCAGCTGTGTGGGATTGTGGAGCTCATCTTCAACCTGAGCCTGAAGCTGGGGAGGGTACCACAGTTGTGGAAAACATCTTGTGTGGTACCTGTACCAAAGACTTCCTGCCCCAAAGACCTGAACAGCTACAGACCAGTGGCCCTGATGTCTCACATGATGAAGACCCTGGAGAGACTGCTCCTTGCTCACCTCCGCCCCTTGGTGGGACCAGCGATGGATCTACTCCAGTTCGCCTACCAGCATGGCATTGGGGTGGAGGATGCAGTGATCTCCCTCCTTCACTGTTCTCTGTCACACCTGGAGAAGCCCGGGAATGCGGTG
The DNA here is from genome assembly GCA_020510985.1 of Pholidichthys leucotaenia. Classification (NCBI taxonomy): domain Eukaryota; kingdom Metazoa; phylum Chordata; class Actinopteri; order Cichliformes; family Pholidichthyidae; genus Pholidichthys; species Pholidichthys leucotaenia. The sequence continues at coordinate 162,326,271 of CM035844.1, read as the reverse complement.
AAGATCATGTTCTTTGACTTCTCCAGTGCTTTCAACACCATCCAACCGATGATCCTGAAGGACAAGCTGCTGTGTGCAGGGGTGGACCAGCACCTGTCATCATGGATCCTGGACTACCTCACTAACTGGCCACAGTTTGTGAGAACCCGGGACTGTGTGTCTGACACGATCATCGGTAGCATTGGGGCCCCCCAGGGAACGGTTTTGGCTCCCTTCCTGTTCACCCTTTATACTGCGGACTTCTCACACAACACAACACACTGCCATCTACAGAAGTTCTCTGACGACTCTGCGATCGTCGGCCTCATCTCCAACGGAGATGAAGCTGAGTACAGAGGACTTATCCAGGACTTCGTGGACTGGTGCCATCGGAACTGCCTCCAGATCAACGTGAGGAAAACTAAGGAGCTGGTGGTGGACTGCCGCAGGCAAGGACAACCCCTCACAGCACCAGTAAACATACAGGGAACAGACATCGAGATGGTGACATCCTACACGGACCTGGGTGTTCATTTGAACAATAAACTAGACTGGTCACACAATACCGACGCACTCTACAAGAAGGGACAGCACAGGCTATTCCTACTGAGGAGACTCAGGTCTTTTGGTGTACAAGGGGCGCTGCTGAAGACATTCTACGACACGGTGGTGGCATCAGCCATCACTTTTGGAGTGGTCTGCTGAGGCAGTGGCATTACAGCAGCCGATAGGAAGAGACTGAACAAACTGATCAAGAAAGCTAGCTCTGTCCTGGGGCAGCGCCTTGACCCAATGGAGGAGATAGGAGAGAGAAGGATGGTGGCTAAACTGTCATTTCTGCTGGAGTCTGAGTCCCACCCTATGTAGGACATACTGAACGCACTGAGGAGCTCATTTAGCAGCAGACTACATCATCCTAGGTGCACAACCGAGAGGTTTCGCAGGTCCTTCCTACCTGTGGCTGTCAGACTTTATAACCTAAGCAGGGCTGCTCACAGAGATAGCAAAAAAAACATGACAACCTAATAGTATTGAATGCAAAAGACGCAATAGACTTACACAATGGTCCCCTCCAGTATACAACTAGGACACTATCGGTCGCTACGGAGGGTGACAATATGTATGGGTACATATTCATACTATGTAGGATAACTAAGTAGACGGTTATGCTGTTTATTCCATCTAGCTACAATGCTCCGCACTGTGTGTTTATATATTATATATTTATTTGTACATATGTATATTCGCTGCTCTTGTTTTTCTTGTCTTCTTGATTGTTGCTCTGAGTGTTGCTATCCTTGTGCTGTTGCAATCCTGGAATTTCCCCCATTGTGGGAATAATAAAGGCTTATCTTATCTTAAAAATGCAGTTTGTATCGTCTTATTCGCTTAACCAATGTGGATAGCAGAATTTTCTCAAAGATATTAGCAAGTAGACTTGAACGCTACCTCCCTCTACTAATTAAGCCAGACTAGACAGGTTTTTATTAAGAATAGGACCTCCCTTACCAACATGAGAGAAGTACTCAATGTCATTCAGCATACAAATATGAACCAGACACACGGTCTTATTATTTCACTTGGTGCGGAGAAGGCTTTCGACCGCGTAGAATGCCCTTACCTTTTTACAGTAATGGAAAAATTTGGCCTGGGAGAAGATTTTATGAACTTGATTAAACTAATATACTATTCACCTAGAGGTAGTGTACTTGTAAACAGTGTAAAGTCATCAGAAGTTATTCTTGGGAGATGTACTCAACAGGGGGACCCTATATCGCTGCTAATATTTGCATTGGCCATCGAACCATTGGCAGAGGCCATTAGAAGCCACAACAGTATAGCTGGCTTCCAAATTAGAAACAGTACATACAAAATTGTGCTGTATGCGGGTGATGTTTTGCTGTTTATTACAAAACCAGAAGAATCTATACCAGCCTTAATGCCAGTTATTGAAACTTTTGGGTCCTTCTCAGGATATAAGCTCAGCCTTGATAAATTCTTGGCTATGCCAGTTAGGTATGATAAGAATATACCAGACCTCCCTGATTTTCCTTTCTCTTGGTCTACCTCAGCATTCTCATATTTAGGGATCAATATTACATCAAATATTGAAAATTTATTAACTCAAATTTTCATGCAGTACGTATGAGTATTAAGAATGACCTTATAAGATGGAAGGATTTACCAATCTCTTGGATGGATAGAATTAATTTGTTAAAAATGAATGTGATACCATGGCTACTATACCAATGCAGATGCTACCTATTTATATCTCAAAGAAATTAGCAAAAGAGATTGGAAAAAGTTCTGTCACAATTTATTTGGCAAGGAAAAAAACCCAGGCTTAGTATGAAAACCCTGCAGTTGCCCAAGGACAAAGGAGGCCTTGCATTTCCTAACCTCATATTTTACAACTTTGCCTGTCATGGCAGAATTATTCATGAATGGGTTTGCAGGTATGTAAAAGGAAAAGAAAACCCAATAGATTCATGGGGCTGTGCCCCCTTTGAACTGCTAGGGGGAACTCGCTAGCATAAAAAATATCTTCAAAAGTAAGGGATAATGCAATTCTCTTAAACTCCATTAAGATCTGGCGAGACATGAATAAATTCACCGATAGAAAAAGTACCTTTTCATACCTTACGCCACTTAAGAACAATAGAGATAACAGTGCCGTATTTAGATCTTGGTACGAAGCAGGAGTGAGAGTGATAGGAGACCTGTTTGATGATAACAATGCACATGTCTTTGACACAAGCTTAAAATACCTTTAATTTATCAAAAAAAGACTTTTTTGCCTTTCTCCAAGCCCATCACTTTATCACAACAAATAAACCTTTACAGAATACAACCTTGTTAAGATAAGATAAGATAAGCCTTTATTAGTCCCACAATGGGGAAATTCCAGGATTGCAACAGCACAGGGATAGCAACACTCAGAGCAATAATTAAGAAGATAAGAAAAATAAGCACCAATTGAGAGAACTATAATAAACTTTACATGAACCTCTTGCACTCCGCGATACCGCAGGCGGTCACGTCTCTGCGTACTAGTGCGCCCTCGTGCGCACTTGTGCGTCCTAGTGCGCACTGAAAAAAAAAAAAGCTGCATTTCCGTTCTTCCACTACAGACACAGCTGCGAACAGAAAGCCAAAGGAGTGCTTTGATTGGTTTAGATTTGATTGACCTCTCATTCGACTAATAAGAGCCTTGAATTGGGTTTCTGAAACCTTGAAGAACCAATGACTGAAAACCTAGCAAGAAGGTCCCGCCTACCAATGGCTGCGAATACAGCGAGCCAATTGAAGCAGAGAAGTTCGACGATTGAAAGCGTGCGTCCCGTGCATAAAATCTGTTTTGTGTAAGCCGCTGTGTGTGACGATAGCGTTCGCCAGTGTTTTTTTCTTACTACTGTTCTTATTTGTTTTGAAAAATCGTTTGCCAAAACCGCAGTCATGGAAGCGCAAAACCGCAATAATAGAATCGTGGTTTGACCGGGTCGCGTGACCAGAACCACGAGTCGTAACAAGCGGACCAGCGTCATGTTCGTCTGACAACGAGGAAGAGAAGTTCGCCAGTGACACTGCTGTTATGGACAGGTAAGTGCTATAAGCTAAATTATTCTTTATCCCTGAAAATTGTAATCAAAATGACTTTTGACCGATCGGTAAATTACAACTGTGCGTCATCGCCACATGACGGACTGTGGCGCACGGACCGGAGAACGGATATATTGCAGATATTTTAGTGCAACTGTGTGTAGTAGACCGCGGCGCACGGTCCCCGCGGTCCGTCATGTGGCGATGGACGATGTCCGTCCTCTGTAGCGGGTGGTGGTGGTGGTGGTTGTTGTTATCCTCTACATTACAGATATTTTAGTATAATTTTTAGTGCACTGTAGGTTATTTTTTCTTGTAAAAAAAAAAAAAAAAAAAAGCCACACATTTTTTACGTGGCATGCTTCTTTGTGTGTGGGAGCTTGTTTGTTTGTTCGTTCATTCATTCATTCATTCATTCATTCATGAATGAATAAACAACCCCCCCCCACACACACACACAGCCCTGAGTGTCACCTTTCATTAGAGCCCAAGATCAAGCTTCTATATTGAATCATTCAAAAGTTAGACGTTTTTCCAAACTGTGCCATTTGGCACAATTTGGGCTGCACGGTGGCGCAGTGGTTAGCACTGCGGCAGCACAGTTTACCCTTGGCCGGGGGATTGTGGGGATCGTGGGTTCGATCCCAGCCCCCGACCAACAATGATCTTTGTGGAGTTTGCATGTTCTCCCCGTGTATGCGTGGGTTTACCCCGGGATTTCTCCGGTTTCCTCCCACATGCCAAAAACATGCAGGTTAGGTTAATTGGAGAGCCCTAGGTGTGAATGTGTGTGTGAATGGTTAAGGGATAGCGCCGTATCATGGCTGCTTCATCCATCCAGGTGGTGGATGACCCTCAGTTACCCCTCTGGGGATCAATAAAGTATACTAAATCTAAAAAAAAATAAAAAAAATAAAAAATTGGCACAGTTCAAAAATGCCTGGGAACAACCTGTGAAGAAAGCTGTGTAATATATTCATTTTTTGTGGTATTGTTACAAAATTTTGACCTCAGCTGGATAACACTTGGTTCTACATTTCTGTTGCATTTTCCAGCCTGGATCTGACAGCTGTGTGTTATTTGCAAGCATTTGTATCCAAAAAAACACCCAGGCGAACTTTATTTTCTTCAAGTTCAGTATGTTTAGATGACTGTTACTCGGTGGCAGGAGCACGTAGAGAGATTATGACTGTTTTGCCAAAAAATTCAAAGTGTTTTCTTTTAAATGAGACCAACCCCATGAAGATGCTTCAAAGGGTCGAAGAACAGCTTTTGATTTACTTTGGGTACGTTATTTTTTGGCATTTTTAGGGAAATTGACCAGAGTGCAAGGGGTTAAATAAAGGCCACATATCATACTTTTATAAATTGAGATTGAGATTGAGATTGAGATTCAACTTTATTGTCATTACACATGTATGAATACAAGGTAACGAAACATGACTTGGCATTTGGGCATGCTCTGCAGAGCGCATCCAAGGCCGGGGCAGCCGCTAGGCGCCAGTCATAAAGAAGAAAGGTGGGAAAAAAAAGAAAAGAAAATGGATATGACACAGTAGGCGAGAGAAAAAAACACGTTTTATCAGAATGACGCTCGGCAAGTGAGCGAAATTTTGATTGCAGGCAAAAAAAACCCTCAATGCACATTTAGCAGACATTTAGCAGGAGATCACACACAAAAGTTGAGAGGCAGTGTATTGTATGCATGTAGTGTTGTATGCATTGTGTAGTGTAAATGTAACAGTTGTTAGTGAGCAGCAGAGGGCGCCTCCTGGCAGTGGATAGATGTTATAATCATGTGACTTATAAACAAGTCCAGAGTCCAGAGTCTATCTCTCTTGCTCTCTCTCTTGCTTGCAGAAGGCACATGGGCATTGTCCTTGAGGGTCCAATCCGCTGACGACAAACAACTGATTGTTGATTGTTTGGGTAGACATAAGAGCCGGTCCTTCCGCTTATCTCAATCAGGAGGAATGTAAACACGGGGCAAACAAGGTCAAATCAAATCAAATCAGCACAGTGCACTCAGAGAATAGAATTTGTCCTCACCTGTGTAATTCTGTGCTTCCATTATATGTGCAGGCTTAAACTGTTTTTCCATGGAGAGCACAGGGCTTCAGATGTATTCCTTCACTGAATCACTGTCATTCAGTTCACCGTTTGCCGCTACTCGTGCCCTCCCCAACTGGTCGAATTTGATGAAGGAGCTTGCCGGGTCCGCTTTGATCAGCTCTCTCACTTTCCTTCAATTTCTGATGCATCAGGGAACTCCACAGCCAAAATAGAAGTCCTGAGATCATAACCAATAATGTTTCCACAGACGCATGAATTCCAATGTCCATGAGTCTCCTCGTAGGTTCCAATTCTTGGGCTCCCCCTTGGCCCAGTTCTTGTTGAAAAATAGTGACAATAGCACATTTAAGCCGCTTCCAAATCCATAATTTCCGTTTAGATTAAGATTCAGCAGAAGAAGAGCGACTAAACACAGACAAAAACGCAACATTGCAAAAGCTGGGAATAGATCAGGAAGGCAGGGGAGGAGGGAAGAAAAATGCGACTGCTCTCTCTCAAGGCAAGAAGGAAAAATGCCTGCAGAACTATAAAGAACATGATATGGGGAAATTAGCTAAAAGATGGAAGGAAGACCTTCAAAGTAGTTTTGATGAAGAGGCATGGGAAAGGTATATCCAAACTATCCATTCACTATTTATTTAAAACATTTCTTTTTTTAAAAATATTATTTTAATTTATCATATCTTAGTTCTATCCTATCTTTAATTTATTCTATTTTTACACTTATCAATCTTAGTGTTTTTATTTGTATTTTCTTTCATTCTCTTTCTTTGCATATCTTTTTGTTTGTGTCATTAATCTTATTATCTATCTTAACTCGGGCATGTGTGCTGTGTTATATAAGAAAAATAAATGTGTTTAAAAACACCATCTCAAACAGCTTTAAGGATGCAATTTGTGAATTATGGTCATTAGGTTTTTTTTTTTCCCCTTTTTTTCTGCTGACATCAAACTTCTTAGTGACTGCTTATCATAAAGTTTGACAGTTTTGTCTTTAAAGGTGAGGTTTGTGGAGTAAAACAAATTGCACCTCAAATGCAACTTGTTCTCTGATTACACTGGGCTTTGGTTACCATCACCTCTTTGCCACACACACGTGCACACGCGCGCACACACACCTCACAAAAAGTTGGGGATATTTGGCTTTCGGGTGAAATTTATGGAAAATGATTTATGATGTTATTCAGGTAGTATCGACTTGTTACTGTACCAGTCACAAGGTGTAGGACAGGTCTGTATGGACTAGACACACCTGCACAGAGTGTAATGCCACCACAACAGTGGCTGATACATAGTGCTCTCCTTGACGTCTTCAACATCGTTGACGGTCGTCATTTCTGCTCATCGTGAATCAACTTTCATCAGAGAACAGCACTGAGGCCCACTGGTCTCTTGTCCAGTGTAAATGCTCCCTAGCCCATGCAAGATGATGACCCTTGTTCGTGGTGGTGTGGTCAGGTACCCTTTCAGGTCGTCTAGCACGCAGACCACACTGATGTAAATGGTTTCGAATGGTCTGATGTGACACTTGGGTGTCTCTCGCCTTCCTTAAATGTGTCTGGAGTTGAGTGGCATTGATTGTCTGGTTCCGCAGGACACTGTTCACAATGAAGCAGTCATCAGCGTGGGATGTGGCGAAAGGACATCCATTTCTATGCCTTTTTGTGACTCTTCCAGTCTCTCTGTGTCTCTGTTGCAACCTGCTGATGACAGTCTGTGACACACTAAGTTCAGTAGCCACTTCCCTCTGAGAACATTCTATTTGAAGCCTAGCAATGGCGAAGTACTTGTATTAGTCTCATGGTGTCAAGATGGGAACAGCATGATGAAGTGGACTGTTTAAATACCAATTCTAACTGAACCAGAAAATTTATTGGTCGATTCATGGATCAAACGCCTGTTGTGAATTTTGCCGTTAAGCACCTTGTTAGAGAATGACAAGTTATCCAAAAAGTACTGAAACATTGAACAGTTGAACATGTGCATTGAAAAGGTTAGAGAAGGTCAAATTAAGTTAACCTGTAAAAGTTATCGTGCATTTTAGGTCCAGGTTCAGGTTACTTTATTTGTACCCGTAGATAGATTTGTTTTGCAGTCTGGTGACATCCATATTTACAGGCCACTAATTACATTCAACATAGACACAAACACAGGCACACATGAAGCTGACTATAAACATGATAAAAATACTCAAGGCTCCATCAATCAGGGTATAAAAAGACAAAGAGATGAGGGAGAAACCAGAGGTAAGAGAGAAGGGTCATATTAAAAGTTAAAAACTAGTCAGAGGTTAAAAAACTCAAAGGTCTAAAACCCAATAAAATATTTAGAACCCAAGTGACATCCTACAAAAATAAGTAAATATAAAATGAAGTTAGTAAATAGTTACCTAAATTATGTACAATATATTTTTACAGCTTGTTCAACTCTTTGACAGCAGCAGGGACAAAACTGTTTTTGTAGCGCTGGGTTCTACTTTTTGGGACAGCAAACCTCCGTCTTGAGGGAAGAAGCTGAAAGTGGCAGTGCAAAGGGTGGGAGTCATCATTTAAAATGGAGGTAGCCATCCTCTGTACTTGTCTGGTGTACAGGGATGTCAGGCTCAGCTGTGACTCACCAAGCAAACGACTGGACCATCTAACTACCTGATCCAAGGATTTCCTCTGTTTCAGTTTTATCTGACCAAACCATGACACTAAAGAAAAGGATAAAACAGATTCAATAAAAGCCCCGATAAGACATTGTCATTATGGTTCGGTCAATTTGGAAGCGTACAAGTTTCCTCAAACAATGCAAATGTTGCTGACCCTTTTTGCACACCCTTTCACAGTTCACTTCAAAGTTTAAATTACCATCAATAATCGTCCCAAGATATTTGTACGATTGTACACATTCGGTGGTCTGGCCTTTTAGTATGGTGACTTTGTGCCTGGGATTTTTCCTCCTAAAGTCAATAATCATATCTTTAGTTTTTGTTGTATTCAGCTGCAGGTAGGAATCCTCACACCAGTGAACAAAATCATCAACTACTGGGCCGTGGCCACACTCGCCATCCTGGAGGAGACTGACAATAACTGAGTCATCAGCATACTTTATAATGTGTCTGTTGTCATGTCTGCTCCGACACATGTTTGTGTACATGATGAAGAGTAGTGGTGACAACACACACCCCTGAGGAGAGCCAGTAGAAGAGCACTTTAGGTCAGACAATGTACCATTGACCCTTACTCTCTGCGTCCTGTTGGTTAAGAAATCCAGAATCCAACCCACCAGATTATTGCTCAAATCAAATTGTTGCAGGAGCCTTTCAACTAAAATATGAGGTTGGATTGTATTAAAGGCGGAAGAAAAGTCCACAAATAAAAGCCTGGCATGTGTCCCATTAAAATCCAGATGTTTAAAAAGCATGTTAAACATAGTGACAGTGGCATCCTCCACTCCTCTGTGAGGCCTATAGGCAAACTGCAAAGGATCCAATGCATGTTCAGTCTGCCTTAGGACCTCATATCTGACCAGTTTTTCAAAAATTTTCATTAAAATTGAAGTCAAAGCAACTGGTCTAAAGTCGTTTACCGTTTTAGGACAGCTGGATTTTGGAACGGGAACAACCACAGCATCTTTCCAGATCTTAGGCACATGTTGTATCTGTAAGGACTTATTGAAAATGTAATGGAATATAGGACTCAGTTCATGTGCACAGGACTTTACCAAGCGCCCACATATATTATCAGGGCCCTGACTTTTGTTCACTTTTACAGCGCAGAACTCCCTTTTAACATCCTGCACCTCAATATTAAAGTGCTGATTGTCTTTGAGTTTCTGTTTCAAATCTTGGATTTCTGTGCTGAAATCAAAGGAGTCAAAACGACCATAAAAACAATTAAGAGCATTAGCCAGCTCTGTGTCTGAATTAAAACCATCTAAAAACACACGATTACTGCGCTCTGTGCTCTGAAGGCCTGCAATAGTTTTCATACTGGCCCAGGCTGAACCAAGTTTCTTTGTTGCCATCTTGCTTTCCAACTCTGATTTATAATTCTGTTTCGCTCTTAAAATTTCGGCTTTCAGCTCCTTTGTGGCAACCTGTAGCTCATAAACAGACCCCTGTTTAAAGGCAAGTGCTTTCCTCTTTAAGCAGGATTTAACTGATTTTGTAACCCATGGTTTGTTGTTGGGATATATTTTGACACGTTTACGTGGAACAATCTTATTTTTACAGAAAGACATGTATGAGCATGTGTGTCCATCCTGAAATTTCACCCAAAAGCTGAATATCCCTAACTTTTTGTCAGTAGTGTATATATATCTCTTTCGTGGCATAGGCGGAGCCTTTCTGTAAAATTCCTTACATTTGTTGTTGACTGAGAAAAGTCTTGTTAGCTGTTTTGCAGGGGTTTTCTGCTTGCGCCGTTGTGGATCCCAGGGCTGACTTGGAGGCTGACTAGGTCAGGGCTGACTTGACCTGTTACCCCGCAGTCAACTAACGTTTGTCTTAAAAAAAATGAATGAAGTAATGCCTCACTGGTTGACCGTGGTGTGTGGTTTTAGTGGTTGATGGTATATGACCGGTCTAGCTAGCTGGTTTGGGATAGCATGAAGGCATCCAGCTTCATCTTGGCAGCTAGCTGGCATTGGCTAGCTGCTCAGAATAAAGTGTAAAGAATGAATGAATTTATTTTTATTCGGTAATAATAATAATAAACACATACAATACAATAAGAACACACAAAAGAACAACCGAAAGGGTGTAGGCTGAAGCTAGTGCTTATATAGTCCCTACCCCGTTACAATTTTAAAATCAATAACATAAAAATTTAAGTCTTACCCAAAATCAACAAAGAAAATCAAATAGAACAAGTAGACAAAAAAAAAAACCTTATTACAAATTTATCTCCCAGCATTTACAATGAAATACTGGGAGATTTTCTCATCTTTGTACAATTTTTTGAATTGCTTCAGAGTTGAACATGTTTTAATATTTTCAGAGCAACAGTTCCACTGTTTAACTCCAGTGACAGACATGCAATGATACTTAGTATTTGTTCTAACCTTTGGCTTATTAAAAACAGTTACCTCTTAGCTCATATTTGCTTTCCCTTTTTTTAAACAGTCTCTGAATATTAACAGGTAATTGGTTATTATTTGCTTTGTACATGATTTGAATGACATTATCTACCAGATCTCTAAATTTAAGAGTCTGTAATTGAATGAATATTGGATTTGTTGGTTCACGGTAAGGTTTCTTTGATACAATGTGTATGGCTTTTTTCTGTAGTAAAAAGATTAAGTTTGTGTTTCTTTTATATGTGTTTCCCCAGATCTCCACACAGTATGTCATAAAAGGAACTATCAGTGAATTATATAAAATGCAAAGAGATTTCTGACACAGGAGATCCTTAACTTTATACAGTACGGCAATGGATTTAGACATTTTAGTTGTGACATAATTTATGTGTGATTTCCAGTTTAGTTTGTTATCAACAATGACCCCTAGGAACTTGGTTTTGAAAACCGTCAATTTCAACATTGTTTATTTTAATTTTTCTGTGATTATATAATTTGCGGTTTCCAAATATTATACATTTTGTTTTTCCAAGGTAAATAGATAATTTATTGGCAGTGAACCATTGATTGATTTGTTTAAGTTCTTTTTCTACTGAATCCAGAAGCTGCTTAAGATTTTCTCCACTACAAGAAAAGTTTATGAAAAAAAGAATGATGTACAGTGGGGCAAAAAAGTGTTTAGTCAGCCACCAATTGTGCAAGTTCTCCACAGGTATACCTCAACTATGAGAGACAAAATGAGGAAAAAAAAATCCAGAAAATCACATTGAAGGATTTTTAATGAATTAATTGGTAAATTCCTCGGTAAAATAAGTATTTGGTCACCTAAAAACAAGCAAGATTTCTGGCTCTCACAGACCTGTAACTTCTTCTTTAAGAGGCTCCTCTGTCCTCCACTTGTTACCTGTATTAATGGCACCTGTTTGAACTCGTTATCAGTATAAAAGACACCTGTCCACAACCTCAAACAGTCAGACTCCAAACTCCACTATGGCCAAGACCAAAGAGCTGTCAAAGGACACCAGAAACAAAATTGTAGACCTGCACCAGGCTGGGAAGACTGAATCTGCAATAGGTAAGCAGCTTGGAGTGAAGAAATCAACTGTGGGAGCAATTATTAGAAAATGGAAGACATACAAGACCACTGATAATCTCCCTCGATCTGGGGCTCCACGCAAGATCTCACCCCGTGGGGTCCAAATGATCATGAGAACGGTGAGCAAAAATCCCAGAACCACACGGGGGGACCTAGTGAATGACCTGCAGAGAGCTGGGACCAAAGTAACAAAGGCTACCATCAGTAACACACTACGCCGCCAGGGACTCAAATCCTGCAGTGCCAGACGTGTCCCCCTGCTTAAGCCAGTACATGTCCAGGCCGGTCTTAAGTTTGCTAGAGAGCATTTGGATGATCCAGAAGAGGATTGGGAGAATGTCAAAATGGTCAGGTGAAAGCAAAATAGAACTTTTTGGTAAAAACTCAACTTGTTGTGTTTGGAGGAGAAAGAATGCTGAGTTGCATCCAAAGAACACTATACCTACTGTGAAGCATGGGGGTGGAAACCTCATGCTTTGGGGCTGTTTTTCTGCAAAGGGACCAGGACGACTGATCCGTGTAAAGGAAAGAATGAATGGGGCCATGTATCGTGAGATTTTGAGTGAAAACCTCCTTCCATCAGCAAGGGAATTGAAGATGAAATGTGGCTGGGTCTTTCAGCATGACAATGATCCCAAACACACCGCCCGGGCAACGAAGGAGTGGCTTCGTAAGAAGCATTTCAAGGTCCTGGAGTGGCCTAGCCAGTCTCCAGATCTCAACCCCATAGAAAATCTTTGGAGGGAGTTGAAAGTCCGTGTTGCCCAGCGACAGCCCCAAAACATCACTGCTCAAGAAGAGATCTGCATGGAGGAATGGGCCAAAATACCAGCAACAGTGTGTGAAAACCTTGTGAAGACTTACAGAAAACGTTTGACCTCTGTCATTGCCAACAAAGGGTATATAACAAAGTATTGAGGTGAACTTTTGTTATTGACCAAATGCTTATTTTCCACCATAATTTGCAAATAAATTCTTTAAGAATCAGACAATGTGATTTTCTGGATTTTTTTTCTCATTTTGTCTCTCATAGTTGAGGTATACCTATGATGAAAATTGGAGACCTCTCTCATCTTATAAGTGGGAGAACTTGCACAATTGGTGGCTGACAAAATACTTTTTTGCCCCACTGTATATGGTCAAGTGTTAGTAGATGACCAAAGATTCCAGTGGGGGTGAATAAAATTTATAGAAAATAATGATCCAAACAGGCCAGATCAATAGTTAAGCTAACACTACGCAGCCTGTCAGTCACGTGACCAATGCCGATTGACCGCCTGCCTAGTCAAGTCAGTGATAACGGAGCTCAATGTAGCATCACAGTGAAAATATAATAAAATAAGCCAGAATGGCATGATATACATTATACTGCGGATTAGTGGACCAGGTGGAAACAGTGATGTCTGTTCGGGTGACTGAAATCTGAAGAAATTAATAACATAAACCACACTTGGTAAGTTAACTTATTGTTGTCCACATGATTGACAGCTAGGCTAGCGAATAATAGAGTAGTGGCTGGGTATCAAAGTTGCAGTGGGCTGGGTTTACTATGGAAGCGACGTCCCATGGCAAATCCGGAAGTCAATTTTGTTCATTGTAGTGAAACTCATTTTAAAAAGACAGGTTTTTTTTTTTTTTAAAGATAAGTGACATTTTTTTTTCCACAATATTTTTTATTGAACCTTTTTTTTTTTTTTTTTTTTTTACAAACATGGCACAAACAATCAAACACCAACACTAAAGTAATTTAAAAATTAAAAAACCCCCCCACTAACTACAAAAAAAAAATAATAAAAAAAAATGTACCAAAAACACCAACAACCATCAACAAAGGCAAGTCAGCAACAATGCTCCTCTGTTTAGTCTAGGTAATCTATTACATAAGAATACATATTATACATTCACCAATTTGGAATTTGCAAGGTCCACACATTCATGTTCTTCTTCAGAAGTTATGTTTAATTTCTTTACATAATCAATGAAAGGTCTCCATATATTCTCAAACACATTTTCCTTTGATTTCAGCATGTATGTTATTCTTTCTAGTGGAAGGTTTGTTAACATCTGTCTTAACCACTGAGTCACATCTGGTGTATGAGTCTTTTTCCACAATAGTGCAATACATTTTTTGGCATTAAGCAAACCGAGGTCTATGAATACTCTTTCACTCTTATAAAAGTTATGTTTTTCTGGATACAGACCCAACAAAAACAGTTTAGGGTTCAATGTGAATTGTTTAGAAATTATTTTTTCAATTGTTACCCTCACCTCCTCCCAAAACATTCTGATTTTTCTACATTCCCATAAACAGTGAAATAGGGTTCCTTTACTTTCCATAAATTTTGTGCATGTATCTGGTATGTTTTTGTTATATCTATTTAACTCCACTGGTGTAACATACATCCGCATTAACCATTTAAAATGTATCAGAATCAGAATCAGATTTATTGCCATTGTTCATGTAGTACACAAACTAGGAATTTGTCTCGGTGCAATGCTGCAACATTAAACATGATAAAATAAAAGAAATAAACTATACATGCAATAAAGTGTCAAATAAAAATGAGTAATACTAGTCAGCAGTTTAAATATATTAGCGAGCAGCAGATAATGTGGAGAACCATATAGTGCAGTCGGTAATGCAAGAAGAAAACAGTGATGATTGACATGAGTCTGGTTGAGCTGCTGTACATAGTGCACGAGAGTCAATAAGTCACTTAGTGTTCAGCAGTCTGATGGCAGAGGGGAAGAAGCTGTTCATGTGACGGGAGGTTTTAGTCTGAATGGACCGAAGTCTTCTACCTGAGGGGAGAGGGGCAAACAGTACGTGACCAGGGTGTGAAGGATCGGCTATGATCCAGCCAGCACGCCTCCGGGTCCTGGAGATGTACAGATCCTGGAGAGATGGGAGCTTGCAGCCGATCACCTTCTCAGCAGTGCGCACGACGCGCTGCAGCCTTAGTCTGTCCCTGGCAGTGGCTCCTGCGTACCACACCGGTTATGGAGGTGGTGAGGATGGACTCGATGATGGCTGTGTAGAACTGCACTGACATCTTGGTGGGTAGCTTGAGCTTCCTCAGCTGCCGCAGAAAGAACATCCTCTGCTGGGCCTTTTTGATGAGGGAGCTGATGGTAGGCTCCCACTTGAGGTCCCTGGTGATGGTGGTGCCTAGGAAGCGGAAGGAATCAGCAGTGGTGATGGGAGAGCCTGTGAGGGTGAGGGTGAGGGGGGGCAGAGGGGTTGTGACTTTCCTGAAGTCCACAATCATCTCCACTGTCTTCAGAACGTTCAGCTGCAGGTTGTTGTTGTTGCACCAGGACGCCAGCTAGGCCACCTCTCTCCTGTAGGCGGACTCGTCGCCGTTGGAGATGAGCCCGATGAGGGTGGTGTCGTCCGCAAACTTGATCAGCTTGACAGACTGGTGGCTGGAGGTGCAGGAGTTGGTATAAAGGGAGAAGAGTAGGGGGGAAAGTACACAGCCCTGGGGTGATCCGGTGCTGATGCTAACAGAGTCTGAGACGGTCTTTCCCAGCCGCACATGCTGCCTCCGGTCCGTCAGGAAGTCGGTGATCCACGAAGTCGGTGATCAGTTCATTGTTAATGAACTGATCGTATCAGTCGGTATCAGTTTAAGACGTACATTCATTGATTTGGTTTGAGCTTCTGCACAAGCCATTTCCCATTGTTCCTCTGAAATTTCAATTTGCAGGTCTTCTTTCCAATAATTCAGTCTTTTCTGTGAGTTTTCACTTGAGAATAGTGTCAATGAGTTATAAAACTCTGAAATAATACCCTTTCTCTTACTATCTTTCGTCAAAATTTTTCCCCAAGGATGAATAAGTAGGTCGGGTGAGAGCATTATTTTGATTTGATCGAATAAAATTTCTAAGCTGAAGATATTTAAAAAAAAATGTGTTCTATTAAGATTGAATTTAATCCTCAGTTCTTCAAAAGACATTATGTTATCTGAACGTGACAAATATAAGTCTTGAATCTTTTGAATCCCTTTTAAATTACTTGAAATACAGCATCCGCTCTCCCTGGTGTAAAATATTGATTACCCCATATTGGGCTAAATTGTGACAATAAGTGTGGCTCTTTTAAATATTTTTTGGTTTCACACTATATTTACCTCCGCCAAGGAGGTTATGTGATCATCGGCGTTGGTTTGTCTGTCTGTTTGTTTGTTTGTTAGCAAGATAACTCAAAAACTCATGGATGGATTTTCATGAAATTTTCACAGATTGTCAGAAATGGGGTATCCTACAGATGATTACATTTTGGTGGTGATCCGGATCACCGTCCAGAAGAAAACGGCCATTACGGAAAATGCCATTTTCGTGAATAACTACTGAACCACTAATCCTATCATTGTCAATCCAATTGCTAGTCATATGTTTTCATGGTCAAGGAATCTGAAAACATACCCGCAAACACTGTATGGGGGGAACTGTGGCACTTGGCGGAGGTCTGCGCTCTCCGAGTGCTTTTCTAGTTTGATCATGTGCTTTACAATTGGATTTTTTAACTTGTTTCTGTAATTTGTTTTAGCCGAGTCTGAGTATATGAATAAGGGAAGAAGTAAAGGTAAGTTGTATGATTCCATTTCAGTCCAGTGAGGAGGATCATTTGATGAAAAATAATGTCATAGACCTCAGTTGTGCTAACCAGTAATACAACATAAAGTTTGGACATTTCAGACCTCCACGATCAAATGGTAAATATAGTACGGACAAACGTAATCTAGCCTTCCTATTGTTCCATATAAATTCCACTAACTTTTTTTAATTCTTGAGAATAGATCTGAAGGTGGTGGTAAAGGAATATATTGAAATAAATAAAGTATTTTTGGTAAGATATTACTTTTTAAGTATATTAATTCTCCCGATCATCGACATTGGTAGTGACATCCATCTCTGAAGTAACTCATTAATATCTGTCATTAAGGCTTCATAGTTGGCACTGGCGACTGATTCTAGCTTAGGCAAAATTTGAATTCCTGAATATTTAAACTGATTTACAACACTGAATTGATTTACCTCAGGAGCTGGGTGATTTCTCTGGGTCTCATTTAGCATTAATATTGAAGATTTTGTTTTATTTATTTTATATCCTGATATTTCCCCAAAGTTCTTTATTAAATTTAACAAGGTCGGAATTGATTTTTTTAAAATTCGACATAAACAAAATTATGTCATCGGCATACAGGGAGATTTTATGTTCTGTTGGTCCTACTTTAATTCCATATATTTGTGGATGTAAACGTACTGCCATCGCTAAAGGTTCAATTGCCATAGTAAACAATAAGGGTGAAAGTGGACAGCCTTGTCGACATCCTCTATTGATTTTTATTGATTTTAAGATATTGCTGTTTTGGTTTTTTTTATTACTTATTTTGTACCCGTAGGTAGATTTGTTTTGCAGTCTGGTGACAAACCACCAGCTGCCGGTCGCTGCGTGCGCAAGCGCCCCTTAACTCCCTAACCTGCATGTTTTTGGCATGTGGGAGGAAACCGGAGAAATCCCGGAGTAAACCCATGCAGACACGGGGAGAACATGCGAACTCCACACAGATCACTGTTGGCCGGGGGCAGGGATCGAACTCACGATCTCACGGTCCCCGCGATCCCCTGGCCGAGGGTAAAACTGTGCTGCCACAGTGCTAACCACTGTGCCACCGTGCAGCAGGATTGTTTGTTAGGATTTCTGCTGTAGCATTATTGTATATTATCTGGACCCATTTTATGAAATTATTTCCAAGTCCAAACCTTTGTAGGACTTCAAAAAGATAGGGTAGAATGGCCCTATCAAAGGCCTTTTCGGCGTCCAATGATAGGAGAGCTGTATCCGGTGCTTCTTTATTGGAATAAATAATATTAAATAGTCTTCTTACATTATGGAAGCCTTGTCTTCCCGTTATAAAGCCATTCTGATCTCAATTAATAATATTTGGTAGTATTTCTTGTAGTCGTTTTGCTAAAATTTTACAGATTATTTTAAGATCAGCATTTAATAGGCTTATTGGTCTCATGTTTTCACATTTATTAGTGGGTTTACCTGGTTTTGGCAACAGTATAATTAAGGTATTATTCATGTATGGTGGTAAATTACTATTTTGAAATGCTTCTTAAACCATTTCCAAAAGTGGTTTTATTAATTTATTCTTAATTTTTTTTATAGAGGTCAACTGGAAGACTATCTGGTCCTGCTCTTTTTCCTGATTTCATATTATCAATGGCTAGCCCAACTTCTTCTTGACTAATTTTAGACTCCAGTATCTCCCTGTTTTCATTTGGAATACAAGGTATAGATAATCCACCAAAAAACCCATTTAGTTTTGTTAAGTCAGTTTCATTTTTTGTATCGTATAGTTTTTCATAATAATCTCTAAAGGCACTATTAATTTCTAAAGGATCTATAACTACCTGTCTGTTACTTATAATACTGGTAATTGGTGTTTTAAATTCTAATTGTTTAATCTGCCATGCCAATAATTTTCCTGATTTTTCACCTTGTTCATAAAAAGTTTGCTTCAATCTTAGAAGATTCGAGGCAGCTCTATTCGCTGATTTTTTGTCATATTCAGCTCTCAGAATCAGTAATTCGTTCTCTAGCTGTGGGTTACTTCCTGCATACACCATTTCTTGAAGAATTTTTATTTTACGTTCCAATTGGACTCTCTCCTCTCGAGTCTTCTTAGATTTTGAACCTGTATAACTAATAATATGCCCCCTAATAAAAGCTTTGAAAGCCTCCCACTATATACATGCAGTTGTTTGTGTAGTATTAATATCAAAGAACTCATCTGTTTTTCTATGTACTTAACAAATTCCTCATCCTGAAGCCATTTATGCTGAAAATGCCACCTACCTGGATCCTTTGCCAATTTCTTATCTACATATATTAGACAGCAGGGTGCATGATCAGAGATCACAATGTTATCATAGAAACAATTTTGAATCTTGGACCTTAATTCTGTAGAGATCAAAAAGTAGTCAATACGTGAGAATGTCTTATAGGTATTAGGATAACAAGAATAGGCTTTGACTTGTGGTTTCATTTCTCTCCATATATCTAGCAATCTCAATTCTTTCATAAAATGATTAATGGACATCCTGCATCCATTGTGCTTACAGTCCAGTCCTGTTGACCTATCTATACTGGGATTCAATGTACAATTAAAATCCCCTGCTATTATATGTTGCCCTGTAAGTGATGATAAAGTAAGGAATAAATTAACAAAGAAGTTTTGATCATCAGTATTGGGGCCGTATAAGTTCACCAGATTTATAGTTTCTAATAACAAAGATCCTTGGATGATTAGATATCTTCCACATTTGTCTCCAATTACATTTTTCACTTGAAATGGGACTGTTTTGTGTATGAGAATCATAACTCCCCTAGCTCGGGATGAAAATGATGAGGTGAACACATTTCCTTGCCATCTTCTCCTAATTCTTTTTACATCCTCCTCTATTAGATGAGTTTCTTGTAAAAATACAATTTTTGAATCTATGTCTTTTATTTTATTCATAACTTGTTTTTTTAGATTTTGTAGACCTCTGCAATTCCATGAAGTTAAATTAAGATTAACGCTTTGATCTATGATCAATAAGGAGTTTGAGATTACCTTGCAGTATGAACATGCTCATACAGAGAAGCAAAAACATGGATGGTTGAACATTCATCCTACAAACTACACAAAAACAAATTCCCTTTCCCCACATTTGTGGTAATCCCCCCAAAATCAAAAAAATTCCGTCTCCCGTTATAGCTAGTGACTGTTCCACACCTGCGAGGATCAGTCAAACCACTCTCTCTTTCTCCTCTCAATCACCCTGACTCTACTACTATTTTTAATGACATTAACTCTCTTCTGTAGTTTTTTCAACATAACTTCAAAGTTTTATAGCAACTTTGTACATCATAGCTTTTTATTTTTTTATAATACAGTCTGTATTTTGTAGACATGTTATATGTTTCAGATCAATCAGATATCTGTACAAATGCTTAAATGTTCTACCTTCATCATGTTCATGCTTAGCTCCCACCAGTCTCCTCTTGGATCTGCTTAATGAGCTCCTGCGCCTCTTGAGGAGTCTTGAAGGTGTGGGTTCTGCCCTTATATGTGACCAGCAGTCTTGCCGAATGAATCACTCCGTGACGAATCCCGAGGTTGCGCAGCTCTTTGCGGCCAGGGTCGAACTGCCTCCTTAATTGTTGAATTCCTGTGGCCAAATCTGGGTAGAACCGCACCTGTTGATCCTGATATTTAATTTCCCCTTTAGCTCGCGCCGCGTTGGTGACCGTCATCTTGTCCCTGAAGTTGAGGAACTTCATAATCAGCGTCCTCGGTGGTGTCTTATTATCTCTCGGTGGGCCGATTTGGTGAACTCTCTCTTAAACGACCGATGACTGCAGGTCCGCGTTGTTCAGCGCTTCTGGAATCCACTTTTCCAAAAAGGAACATGGGTCACGTCCCTCCGCTCCCTCTGGGAGACCCACCAGCCTGAAATTATTCCGTCGCAAGCGGGATTCCAAATCTAGAACGTTATCTTCCAGACGTTTCCATTTTAATTCCAGTGTTTGCAACTTTGATTGTAGGCTGGTGACGTCATCTTCAGCGCTTGAAATTCGGAGCTCCGCCTGCAATACTCGTTCCATACAGTCGCTTATTTCCTTTCTCATTCCTTCTATCGCTGCTATAATCCCATCAAATTTAGACGAAAAGTCTGCTCTCATGGAGCTGATGGCAGCGAGCACCGCACTTGTCCCCTCCTCAGCAGTTCCCGCTCCGCCGCTGGCTACATCCTCCGCCATAGTCTCTGGAGATTTTTCTGCTTCGTCACGAGCGTGGAAGTCTGTTAGTTTGGATTGTTTTGTCGAATTACTTTTTCCTCTGCCTAATTTCCCAGCCTTGGTCTTTACCATATCCGCACCTAAACGCTGGGATGGGTTTTTGTTCCAATTAAGAGAGTTTTAGCCAACTTTTTATTTTTAGGAGCAGAACAGTGTGAAACACGTCTTCCTATGTGGCCGCCATAACCGGAAGTCCGATAAGTGACATTTTGATATTTTTTCGATAATGACGTGACCAGTAGATGTCTTTCAGAAGGTTAAAACCTATAAAAACACAATTTTTCAGTCAAAGACCCCTTTAACTAAAATTGCACTCACAGATTTATTTTTGGCACAGTGTGAAACATTTTGCTACAGAATGAAGTCATTGTACACCCTAATCTTCCTACACAATCCTGTTAACCACTAATTGGACTGAGACTGAGACTGCTCCTCTTTAACAGCATGATCGCTTCACGCAACAAAGCCCTCAGTTTTTGCCTGATTGAAGAGGCCGGCTTCAACTCTGGCTCAGTAGTTAAATGTAGCATCCTTGTTTACCCTCCTTTCATATGATCGGTGCGACTATTTTACCATCATTACCAACTGTATTAGAGAGCGCTACTGGGGGAAAAGCAACTCCGAATAGACTGTAAGGTCTATGAACTTGAAATGTTCACTGTGTAGTTGTCTACTGTACGGTTTGAGACCATGCATATTGTAAACAAACGGTGCTTTACCGATGATGTCCATTTGTGACGATAGTGTTTTTGCCTCCGCCAAGGGAGGACAGAAGTAATGGTTTTTAGTGGCATTGGTTGGTTTGTTGGTTTGTCTGTCTGTTTTCAACATTGCTCTAAAAGTTAATAATGGATTTTGATGAAATTTTCAGGAAAGGTGTGTAATGGCACGGGGAACAGATGATTAAATTTTGGTGGTGATTCGGATCACGATCTGGATGCAGGAGTTTTTTGAATATTATTTTTTATATTACAGGGATGGCAATTTTCCGCCGATCCGCGGATTTCCGCCGATTTATTTTCAAATTGATCATTTCTGTGAGTCGTCTAAATCCGTTGAGAAAATTTTAGGGGGGGTAAGGTACCTTATTGTTACCGATTTTAGCGAAAATCAACACGATTACATAAGCGCTCGGCCCTTCCCCTGGTCAAGACTCCTGCGATAACCCGGATGTTATGTACTCAAGCTACTGCTGTATTGTAAACAGCCCTGCGATTGGATAGTTGCAAACGATTGGACCAATCAAATGGCTCGTTGTATGCTTTGTCAAAAATTCATGGCGGCTTATTCTCAGGGATGTGATTTTTTCCGGTAATTCGCCGAATTCTGCTTTTTTATCTTCCAGGAAGCTAAAGTACGTTAAGTACATTAGCGGCTTGTGGTCCACGAACGCAGTGAAGGTGCGCCCTTTCAGGCAGAACTGGAAGTGGCGTATGGCCAGGTGGAGAGCCATTAACTCTCTGTCGAACACGCTGTATTTACACTCACTGTCGTGCAAAGACCTGCTGAAAAAAAAAAAAAAAAAGGTGAGCGGCTGCCAAGAACCGGCAACGCATTGCTCCACGACGGCCGCTATGCCCATGTCCGAGGCGTCGGTAGTGAGCGCTGTTTTAATCTCAGAACGCCTGCTCCCGTTAAGAAGTCCAGTCAACTCTGTCCGCCGGTTTCCGTTTCTTGAGTGCGGCGTACAACGGCTGTATGAGCTGGGCCGTGCGGGGGAGGAAACGGTTATAAAAGTTAACCATCCCCAAAAACTCCCGCAGCGCCCTGACATTGATGTTGAGGAGAAAAAAATAGCAAAACAATTTAGTTACATTACTTTTATGATTCCAAACAGTTTGAAATTGACAGTGCACAGTGGACATTGACTCATAACTTTTGAATATTTCTAAGACTTGGCTGCATCAGTGATTGTGCAAAATGAACAGCTCAAGACTCAATGGAGATTGAAACTGGTGATCTGAAATGAATGCTGAAATTATAAAAAGTAATGGTATGTTGGAATTTTATTTCTATTATGGAATAGATAAAATTAACTGATTTTGATTTGATCAAGTGTTAAAGCATGTGATGGATAATGCTTGTTGGAATATTTTAGGAATGCTATCTTCTTGGAACATAAGTCAATATTATACAGTAATAAATGGCATTCACCTGTTTGTTTTATGTCATTTAAGCACAGTTCTGGTACTTAAAAATCATAAAAACCCAGGAGCTACTACTTTTATTTATTCCTCCTAAATTTGAATAATTTTTGCCTAGATTTGCTACTTTTGAGACTGTTTTTATATTGAAATAATTTTTTTTAAATGTTTTAAAATAACTCATTGCTTTTTTCTTATAATTTTTATATTAAATGTGCAACTTTTTTGTGCACATTTTTAGTGTTTATACATACATTAGAGAACTATTTGGAAAACTTTCGATTTTTCTCTTAAATGTGTTCACGAGGGGAAAAATATCTACATGTAGCATCTCATACGATTCAAATTATATATACGTAAAAAGTCAAAATTAACTGTTTGCTGGATTACAATATAGAAATTAGAAAAGAAAGAAACCAGATATTCTTCCTCTATGTTCATAGTTCAGTTAGTTAGTTTTTTAAATTAATTTCAGGTGAGCTATTTGATACAAGAGAATATTTTACATTTATAAATATGCCAGTTGTTTCCAGAATATTTTTGATTGGTTTTAGCATTCAATGCTTGATTTACTGTTAAAATAAACACACATCATTAACATTACTTCTTTTCCATTAAGTTGTGTAGATCTGAATTGTTTCCACTTTGTTTACAACTACATTAAATAATTAAACCAGTCTTCATCCTGAGGATCTTTCTTATCGTGTTTTTCACAACAGTTTGTTCAAATAAGTATAGACTATTTCAGCAGAATCCTAAAATATTAACCACTTGCGCTCCGTTGTTCCGCGGGCGGGCAAGTCTCTGCGTCCTATGACGCACGAGGGCGCGCGAGAGCGCGCTCGTGCGCCCTCGTGCGCATGACGCATGATAAGGATATTGATGGTGATGATGTAGGTGGTGTGCCCTCCAAGCGCCACTGAAAAAAAAATCTGCAAACACAGCCGCGAACAGATTAGTTCATCTGATTGACCTCTCATTCGACTAATAAGAGCCTTGAATTGGGTTTCTGAAACCTTGAGGAGCCAATGAATGAAAATCTAGGAAGGAGGACCCGCCTACTGTGAACGCAGGAGCCAATTGAAGCACAGAAATTCTGGCTGGGTGAAGCAATATTTACTGCTGCAGAAGGACTCTGTACGAATCTCCTACAGACCCAGGCTCACCCAGCAGCATGGAAAACACCCACAAGTGGGACCTGCACTCATTCCAGCAGAATAGACGGAGGCCGACGACAAAAGTCGTAAATCATTCGCCAAAACGGCAATAATGGAATTATGTTGATCGGGATCCACGAGCGGAGCAGCGTCGCGTTCGTCTGACGCGTGGGAAGAGCTGTTCGCCGCGACTCTGCTGCTTTGAAGAGGTAAGGTGTTATAAGCTAAATTATTATTTATCCCTGAAAACTGTAATCCAAAAATGACTTTTGACCGATCGGTAAATTAGAACTGTACTGCGCACGAAATACGAAGTGCGTGCGCCGCGATAAACGGTTCATTTGCCGTGTTCGGACCGTGAAGGCCCCCCCCCCCCCCCCCCCCCCCCGCTCCTCGGTCCGAACGCGCTGGGGGAAGCATATCAGTCTATTCCATCATGGCCCTCTTCTGTAGCGAGGGGGGGGGGGTGTTCACGGTCCCCCCCCCCCCCACACACACACAGTAGCGGGGGGGGGGGGGGAGCCGCTGTGAAAACATGCAAGGAAAAAAAAAAAAAGTGTAATCCGTCATGTAGAGGGCCGAATTTGGTCCTTGGTAGCGGGGGTGGGGGTGGGGGAGAAACGACCCCCTGCCCACACACACACACACACAGACACAGCCCTGAGTGTGACCTTTCATTAGAGCCTAAAATGAAGATTCTACATTGAATTATTCAAAAGTTACAGACGTTTTTCCAAACTGTGCCATTTGGCACAATTTGGCACAGTTCCATAACGCCTGGGAACAGCCTGAGAACAAAGCTGTGTAAAATATTCATTTTTTGTGGTATTGTTACCAAATTTGGATCTCAGCTGGATAAGACTTGGTTCTACATTTCTGTTGCATTTTCCAGCCGGATCGGACAGCTGTGTGTTATTTACAAGCATTTGTATCCAAAAAAACAGTGTCCAATTTTTTTTTCTTCAAGTTCAGTATGTTTAGATGACTGTAACTCAGTGGCCGGAGCACGTAGAGAGATTATGTTTTTTTTGCCAAAAAATTCAAAGTGTTTTCTTTTAAATGAGACCAACCCCATGAAGAAGCTGCAAAGGGTGGAATAACAGCTTTCGATTTACTTTGGGCACGTTTTTTTGGGGCATTTTTAGGAAAATTGCCCGGAGTGCAAGTGGTTAATAGTGCTAATATATGGATGTTAAAAATAGCATTTCCGTTATCAGGGTTGACACTGATGAGAATGGAGGATGTAAAGAACTGTATTTGGTTCATTTCCTACCTTGTTGCACGTTTCCTCCTTGTAGAAAGCAGGTTTGCTGGTAAGTCAGTCTCCCATGGTTTCATGTTTTCCTCTGTAAAAAAGTAAACAATTTCATTTTTGTAAGCCGTCTTTTAAATCCACCACCATAGTCCTGTGATGCTGCTAATGCTACTACAGTTGCTATGAACAAAATAATAAGTCACATCTGCTCTGTCACAGGTTTTCATGTCATGTCCCATCATATAATGCTACTGCCAATCTCTAATGTCTCCCAGAAACTGAGCCTTCACCCAATAACTGTACAACAGATTTTTGAAATAAGGGCTGACCCGGCTAGCTAGTTGAGCTAGCACAGACTAATAACAAGTAGCAAGTTTATGAGCTTTTACTGCACATAAAGAAGGGAAAAAAAAAGCTGACAAAATAAAACAAGATCATAGACTACACAATCTACCTGTTAGCTTAAGTGGTAAAATGACCAAAACAAAGGCCGTTCATTACGTAACTTACCCTGGATTATTAAGCAGACAGTCCGTGAAATGAATGGTGGTCTATGGGGAAAAATTCATTGTTTGGAACTGTTCGCCGCTCCATGACCCACGTGACTTCCGCATTCCACAGTTTCTATAGAAGTCTATCGGAGTGTCGCAACTATCATATTATACAGCTGTGTATCCAACAGCCCGGTACTCTTTGATCTGACACTAAAAGGGTATCATGATCAAAATTTGAAAGCAAATGCTTGGAGGAACATGTCTGCATCTGTCGGTGTGCCAGGTGAGCGTTTGTGCCTTTGTCATGGTCATATTTCTTACAAGTTTGTTGTGGTAGATAATACGGATACTATGTGAATTTGTAGTTGATAGCTGCAAATAAATGGAATGATACCGCACTGTTGTGTAATATTGCTTAATAATTGTGACCCTTGTCAGTAAATTATAATGGAGAAGAGAGGAGGAAAAAAACAAAAAACAAAAACCGACCTGAAAGATTCAGTTAACCATGATGATGATTTAAGGTGGAATTGCCCAGCCCCAGTATATGGTCAATACAATTATGACAGTTATGTTGTCTTGGGCAGTGCGGTGGCGCAGTGGTTTGCACTGCGGCAGCACAGCAACTCACCCTTGGCCATGGGATCCCTGGTTCGATCCCTGGTTTAATCCCAGCCCCTGACCAACAGTGATCTGTGTGGAGTTTACTTGTTCTCCCCATGTCTGCGTGGGTTTTCTCCGGGATTTCTCCGGTTTCCTCCCACAGGCCAAAAACATGCAGGTTAGGTTAATTGGAGACCCTAGGTGTGAATGTGTGTGTGAATGGTAAAGGGATAGCGCCATACCGTGGCTGCTTCATCCATCCAGGTGGATGCCCTCAATTTCCCCTCTGGGGATCAATGAAGTATACAAAATCAAATCAAAAAATTATTATAATAATGTAGTCATGTAATGTAGTTGTATTGTTTTTGATGTCATTTCTGTCTGATAATAATAATAATAATAATAATAATGGATTGCATTTATATTGTGCCTTTCATTCAGATTTTCAGGAAAGGTGTGTAATGGCACACTGAACAGATGATTAGATTTTGGTGATGATTTCAAAATGCATACCTCCGCCAAGGCTCTTATCTCATCACAGAGTGTTAGCAACAATACTCCAAAACTAATTGACAGAGTTTGATGCAGTTTTCACCAGAAGTGGCTCTAGGGCTACACACACAAACCCATTACATTTTGGAGGTGATCCATGAGGGACAGAAGGAGCCTTGGCGATGGTCTGCGCTCTCTGAGTGCTTTCTAGTTTTTATTTGTTTTATTTATTTAGGATATTTTAAATATTTTTTAAAATATTTGTTCACATTTCTATTCCAGTATTTAATATTGTTCATAAATAAAAGTTCAAAGCTCTTTGATAAATTGTACAGGCCGTTATCATTATATCACTATATCCTGGGCATAAAATACCGTAGTCTTCGTGACGTCATCAGTGGTCTTCATGACATCAATGACAATCACGTTTATCATGATAATTTTGTGGAAAATTCGTCGTCCATCAAAACTTATTGTTACAGGCCTTGTAGTAATGTGGTTAACCCTTTATTCTGTGGGCTTAACAGATACCTTGGGCCAAGAATCATAAATTAATTTCACATGCATGTCTTTAGACATGTAAACTCCGCACAGGAATCATATTCCTGCCAACTTTGGAATTTGACCCACGAACCTTCTAGGTTGGAGGCAGGAGTACTAACCATTGGTCCAGTGTGCTTAATAATATCAATCTGAATCAAACTCAGACTCATAGTTTGCTTTATCGATCAGTCACTGTTTTCTACCACTAATACACTACATCCACAGTAAGAGGAGATGTACACATGCAGGGTCACATGCCACATGTACACAGATATGCCCCCTGTTGGCATGTCATGCTGATTGATTTACTGCCCTTTCTAAAACTGAGGGACAGATGAGGTCCCAGGTTATGATCATCTAATACAGTGGTATGCAAAAATTTGACAGATTTGAATTTGACAAAAAAATTTTTTTAGAACAGCCAAAAAGAGACTCCAAGGCACTCTCATTTGACTCCCTGATGAAGGCTGCTTGCTGAAACGTGTAGGAGCTTTTAATTGATTTTAATAGATTTTTATGACCAAAGCCATGTGAATAAAGGCTTTTTTACTTTTGAAATGAGAGTGCATTGGAGTCTCTTTTTGGCTGTTTTCATGAAGTTTCCCCACCCAAAGAGCACCTCAGAGAACCTAAAGTTTGTTCTTGAGCCCAGGAAGCGTTCCTCTACATACCTTTAGTATGTACTATACAAATGTCAGCATATATTTTGTAGTGTATATGGGAACATATAATATTACCTATAAAATAAGTTGAAAAAAGTTTAGAGTCAAATTTATGAGAGAAATTTAAAAGGAAGGTGGTAATTTAAGAGCAAAAACATTTGAGGCAAAAAAGTTGAAGCAAGTCACCAGTTTCAACATTAATGCGTAGTAACTTTTTATTTCATAAGCATGGTGGTGCAGTGGTTAGCACTGTTGCCTTATAGCTAGAAGGTTCTAGGTTCGAATCCCCAGGCTGGCAGGGGTAGGAACCTTTCTGTGTGGAATTTGCATGTTCTCCCTGTGCTGTGTGGGTTTACTCCGGGGGCTCCGGTTTCCTCCCACAATCCAAAGACATGCATGTTAGGTTAATTGGTTGTTCTAAATTGTCCCTAGATATCTGTCTCCTATAGGCCCTTAGAGTAGAGGGTTAGTGCTAGTGAAGCGCTTTGAGTGGTCTTTGAGACTAGAAAAGCGCTATATAAGTACAGGTCCTTATCCTTAAATTAAACTGGTGGAGGAGTCAAGTATCTTGGAGTCTCATTGGGGAATGATGGGAAAATGAAATGAGAGATTGACAGACAGATTAGAGCACCATCTGCAGTGATGCAGACACTGTAGTGATCTGTCATGGTGAAGAGGGAGCTGAGCTCTAAAGCAAAGCTGTCGATTTACCACTCCAGTATACATTCCTACCCTAAGTAGGAATGTATAGGAGCCCAAATGACAGAGCGAGATCATGGATGCAAGCGGCTGAAATGAGCTTTCTCTCTAGGGTGGCCGGAGTCGCCCTTAAAGATTAAAGGTTGAGGAGCTCAGTTATCTGAGAGTCTGAGGTGGTTTGGGCATCTGATCAGGATGCCTCCTGGATGACAGCACTTTGGGGATATCCATGGCTGTAATCCAGCTTGTTTGACTTCACAATGTCTGCATAGCACGCACAGTGTCTGTGGCCAGAGCGGCCTTGGTACGGAGAGCCGCTAGGCCGAAAAATACTGTTTGTGCTTTCTGCTGTGAACCGTGATCACAAAATGTGTCTGTGTTAACAGGCGATTAACGCGTTAACACCATCACCACTAATTTTTACATTAACTTTACATGTAATTGCACTGTGTGAAAAATTCATGCTTTCGTATTTGGTATGAATTCCTCATATGTCTATCAACTGGTCTGAGAGCGCCGTGGTATCCTCCCTGAGGAGCTGGAGGAGGTGGCTGGGAAGAGGGAAGTCTGGGCTTCTCTGCTCCAACTGCTGCCTCTGTGACCCAGAGCCCTTGATAAGCGGTAGATGATGGATGGAAATTAAACTGAAATAAATAAATACACAATTGTGTCTTGTAAAATGGCTGGGCACCCTGCAATCATGAAGCACACCAATTAAAAAAATACCACTAAAATATGCTATTGCTTAATTGGTGACCAAATGTTTGCATATCACTCTATACCTAAAAAAAAAAAAGGTTATTTCAGCTTTCTTTGTTAAATTACTTCTCTTGAAAATATACAGTCCCAGCTGTTAAGTAATTTCTCCAACCCTTGAACTATTTTGCATGTTTAAACTGACACAGTTAAAACCTTAAAACTTTTTGTGTGCAGGACCACATGAACCTCCACCACCACGACAGCATGCAGGTCTGCTCCCAGAGTCCCTGATCTGGGCCTACATTGTCCAGCTCAGCTCGGCTTTACGCACCATCCACACCGCAGGTCTGGCCTGTCGTGCGATGGACCCCAGCAAAATTCTCATAACTGGCAAGACCAGGTATGCACAGACATCCTAGCAGACATTTCATCGTTCTGTTTTGGAAGATAAATTAGACTTCCTCATCCATTACTGTAAATGTCCCTGCAAGCAAGTTTTGTTTATAAGATGTTGATATGGCTAACTGTGACACTTATATTAAATGAAGAATATTTTCAGTTGAAACTTCCTCATTTCACAACTCTGTGGTTGTCACACTTAACACAGACATCTACTTATTCTAAATATTTTTATCTTATGGTCTCTGAAGGTTACGAGTAAACTGCGTTGGTGTGGTTGATGTCTTAACCTTTGACAACAGTCAGACCAATCATCTTGCCTTGATGCCACAATACCAGGTACTTTCCAAGAAGTATCTTCCTTGTAATAAATTTTGTATACATATACACTACTCACAAAAAGTTGGGGATATTTGGCTTTGGAGTGAAATTTATGGAAAATGTAAAAAAGTTCACACTATAGTGATATTGTATCATGAAAACAGGGGATTTAAGTATAAACATGCAATGGTGATTTCCTCATCTCAAACAATTTATTGAAACAAAAACCAACAACAGTGGTGGGTCGACCACAACAAAAAACGTCCATGTCTCAATAACTTGTCAGGTGCCCTTGAGCATCAATTACAGCTTGACAACAACATCTCATGCTGTTCCCAAGTCGACTTATTGTCTGCTGAGGCATGGCATTCCACTCTTCTTGAAGGGCGGCCCTCAGGTCATTGAGGTGGGGTGCAGGGTTACAAGCCTCTACACAGCGACTCAGCTGATCCCATACGTTTTCTATGGGATTCAAGTCTGGAGAAAGTGCAGGCCACTCCATTTGAGGTACCCCAGCCTCCAGCAGCCATTCTCTAAGGATGCGACCTCTATGAGCTGGAGTATTGTCGTCCATGAAGATGAAATTAGGCCTGTATTGTTTAAGTAGGGGCACAGTGACTGGATTGAGGATGTTATTCAAGTAGTATTGGCTTGCCACTGTACCATTCATAAGGTGTAGGGCAGTTCTGTATTGACTAGACACACCTGCCCAGACACTAAGATCACCACCAAAGACTTGTCTAGTAACAACAGTGGCTGATGCACAGCGCTCTCCTTGACGTCTCCAACATCGTTGGCGGCCATCATTTCTGCTCAGCGTGAATCGACTTTCATCAGAGAACAGCACTGAGGCCACACGGTCCCTCGTCCAGCGTAAATGCTCCCTGGCCCCTGCAAGACAATGACGCCTGTGCCTGGTGGTGTGGTCAGGTACCCTTGCAGGTCATCTAGCACGCAGACCCTGCTGATGTAAATTGTTTCAAATGGTCTGACATGGGGCTGTCGCGACAACCGCAATTATGTAACACTATGGACAAGCCTACCACGGAGGAAAACGAACAACCGCGGTGTTCACTTTTTTTTTTTTTTTTTTTTTTTTTTTTTTGTGTATGGCTAAATCTCATTCACTTATGTGCCCCTATTGATTAATAAATAAATTGTTAATGTAAGTGTATTTTTATTGCCAGCAGCATGTTTGCATCCGGTACTAATGGCGGCAGCACTGTGTGAGGCACTCTCTCTCCAGACGGACTCCAGCAGGCAGTCAGTGATGGAAGCGTTTGTACTCCTTGCTAAATACAGCCGTGACAGTGAACACTGAAAGGGCACAAAGCGTGTTATTTCCTTCTGAGTGGAGTGTGTATAATTGAGCTCTGAGAGCAAAACAACTACTGCGTAGTGCATGTTTGAACATGATTTTTCTGACAGCGGCAGAAATCCAAAAATCACGGAGACAAGAGCCACACAGGGCTGTAAGGGAGGCTGTCCTGTTTAAATAAGCTGAATGTCACTGCAGTCTCAAGTCCACACACGCCGTAGTTGAAATACTGGAGTTCCCGCCACTGCTGTGTGAAAATGATAATTTTTTTTAACAGAATCAGCAGTTCATGCCTAGAAAGACCAGAGCTCTGCACAGTTGTCACACACGCACATGAAGTTGATAGCGGAGTTGCAGCAAGTTTCTCACAGCTTCCATCGTTTGCCACATTATGAGTCCTGTTTAAATTATGAGACCACAGGGTCCTGTAGTAGGGCTGCAACTAATGACTGTTTTGGTAGTTGACTATTCTAACGACTGATCCCGATTATTTCTCTCATGTCCACCATCTTGGCTTCCTGTTGGCATGGCTTTTTTTTTTTTTTTGGCACGGCTCCCGTTTGGGGCTCCAGTGCATGTTTAACCTCACCTGTTTAAACCTACGAAAATCACTTTGTTGTCAGTCTCTGCCTTAATATAACGTAGTCTGCTATAAAAAGTTCCCATAGCTGAATAAAATCAGTGTTTTCCCCTAGGTTTACAGCCTTGGAGTGGGGGGTTGCAACTAAACGATTATTTTTGTAGTCGACTAATCTAACAGCTATTTTTTTGATTAGTCATCTTATTGCGATTATTTCTATCATGTCGACCATCTCTGCTTCCTGTTGGCACGACTCATGTTCGGGGCTCCAGGTCATGTTTAGCCTCACCTGTTTAAGCGTGCACACCTGTGAAAATCACTTTGTCAGTGTCTGTCTTAATACAACGTAGCTTATTATAAAAAGTTCCCATAGCTAAATAGAACAACGACCTATGAAACAAGTTGGAAGCTTGAACTTGACAGCTTAATAAAAAGTGTTTGGAGCAACACAATTAAATAACAGAAACTAAAATGCAGTCTTTTAACCCCAAAATAAAGTGCAAAAACTCAAATAAGCAGCTTCTCTTGTACCATGGAAAGCTGTTGTACGTTCAACACACACTAGAGTAACATTAAAATCCATAAAAGTAGAAAAGAAAACAGTCCATCTTAAAACCTTTCTGGGTCTTGAAGTTTTAAAGTTCAGTTAGGCTTCAGATGAAAGAAAAAACAACTTCTTCCAGTCCAAAATAACAGTTTGCAAATGCTTTAAGTTACAGTGCAGGAATATCAGCCTTCACTACACATACAGTGAAATATTTAAGCCGTTTTAATGTATTTTTGATGATTATGGTTACAGTTTTTATAAATTCAATTACAAATCATGGTATTGTAATTTACTGAGATGCACTAATATTCACAATGAGGGCTGATATTGCCACGACAAAAAGAGGGGAGATAAGAGAGTAAGCCACTCCTGTAATTCCCTAATTTAGTGTACTTGACACGTTGGCCAGCAGAACTGAAACCGCTCAGCTGTCAGCAGCCATCATCCAAGACAACTTATTGTCCGACAGGTAAGCTAACCTAAACAGTGCATGCTAATAGTTTAATCAGTTTTCTAAAGCTCAGACAGTAATATAATAACAGTAAAATAAGAAGCGCTAACATTTTCTAGCCTTACCAGTGTGGTGTTTATAAGTGGCCCAACTTCAGTCATCACTGGGATGGAGCGCAACAGAGACCCGCTGACAAGCAGCTGAGCTGGCGGATAGAGCGGAGGGAGGAGGAGGAGGAGGAGGATGGATGTTGCTGTGCTGCTGTGATAAGAACAACTCTGCTTTATAGAGTTTGCATTTAACTTGTTTCGTATTTTTGGTAAAATGCTCTCATACTCTGGAAAGGTTTGGCCTCTTCGGGATTTTCTCTCTTCTTTGTCGGCATGATGCACTCCTCTTCTTCGCTGGAACAGTTAAACTGAACATTTCCGTGGCATGCATATACAGTGGGGCAAAAAAGTATTTAGTCAGCCACCAATTGTGCAAGTTCTCCAACTTAAAAGATGAGAGGTCTCCAATTTTCATCATAGGCATACCTCAACTATGAGAGACAAAATGAGAAAAAAAAAAAAATCCAGAAAATCACATTGAAGGATTTTTAAAGAATTTATTTGCAGATTATGGTGAAAAATAAGTATTTGGTCAATAACAAAAGTTCATCTCAGTACTTTGTTATATACCCTTTGTTGGCAATGACAGAGGTCAAACGTTTTCTATAAGTCTTTACAAGGTTTTCACACACTGTTGCTGGTATTTTGGCCCATTCCTCCATGCAGATCTCCTCTAGATCAGTGATGTTTTGGGGCTGTCGCTGGGCAACACAGACTTTCAGCTCCCTCCAAAGATTTTCTATGGGGTTGAGATCTGGAGACTGACTAGGCCACTCCAGGACCTTGAAATGCTTCTTACGAAGCCACTCCTTCGTTGCCCGGGCGGTGTGTTTGGGATTATTATCATGCTGAAAGACCCAGGCACGTTTCATCTTCAATGCCCTTGCTGGTGGAAGGAGGTTTTCACTCAAAATCTCACGATACATGGCCCCATTCATTCTTTCCTTTCCACAGATCAGTTGTCCTGGTCTCTTTGCAGAAAAACAGCCCCAAAGCATGAGGTTTCCACCCCCATGCTTCACAGTAGGTATGGTGTTCTTTGGATGCAACTCAGCATTCTTTCTCCTCCAAACACGACAAGTTGAGTTTTTACCAAAAGTTCTATTTTGGTTTCATCTGACCATATGACATTCTCCCAATCCTCTTCTGGATCATCCAA
This sequence comes from Pholidichthys leucotaenia, assembly GCA_020510985.1. Lineage (NCBI taxonomy): Eukaryota > Metazoa > Chordata > Actinopteri > Cichliformes > Pholidichthyidae > Pholidichthys > Pholidichthys leucotaenia. The sequence goes on along the minus strand of CM035844.1, from coordinate 162,291,966 downwards.
ATGCTCTCTAGCAAACTTCAGACGGGCCTGGACATGTACTGGCTTAAGCAGGGGGACACGTCTGGCACTGCAGGATTTGAGTCCCTGGCGGCGTAGTGTGTTACTGATGGTAGCCTTTGTTACTTTGGTCCCAGCTCTCTGCAGGTCATTCACTAGGCCCCCCCGTGTGGTTCTGGGATTTTTGCTCACCGTTCTCGTGATCATTTGGACCCCACGGGGTGAGATCTTGCGTGGAGCCCCAGATCGAGGGAGATTATCAGTGGTCTTGTATGTCTTCCATTTTCTAATAATTGCTCCCACAGTTGATTTCTTCACACCAAGCTGCTTACCTATTGCAGATTCAGTCTTCCCAGCCTGGTGCAGGTCTACAATTTTGTTTCTGGTGTCCTTTGACAGCTCTTTGGTCTTGGCCATAGTGGAGTTTGGAGTCTGACTGTTTGAGGTTGTGGACAGGTGTCTTTTATACTGATAACGAGTTCAAACAGGTGCCATTAATACAGGTAACGAGTGGAGGACAGAGGAGCCTCTTAAAGAAGTAGTTACAGGTCTGTGAGAGCCAGAAATCTTGCTTGTTTGTAGGTGACCAAATACTTATTTTACCGAGGAATTTACCAATTAATTCATTAAAAATCCTTCAATGTGATTTTCTGGATTTTTTTTTTCTCATTTTGTCTCTCATAGTTGAGGTATACCTATGATGAAAATTGGAGACCTCTCTCATCTTTTAAGTGGGAGAACTTGCACAGTTGGTGGCTGACTAAATACTTTTTTACCCCACTGTAAACATTGAAATTAAACGATTTGTTGATCTGTGTCGGCAAGTGTTTATGATCGATGATGTCCACTAGTCGTTGCCGCCCTAATGGCGAGAGTACTGTTGATCAGTTGTTAGGTGTTGTCTTGGTCTCATGATGTCAAAATGTGAACAGCATGATGAAGAGGACTGTTTAAATACCAATTCTAATTGAATGCGAAAATTTTAGTAATTCATGGATCAAACACCTGTTGTGAATTTTGCTGTTAAGCACTTTATTATGCCTCGTTGAAACGGAGAGGCATACGGTAATCACTCAATGCATCTGTGTGTGAGTGGTTGGTTGGTTGGCTGGTTGGTTGTATCTGTCCGCTTGTCTTTTTCAGCTTGTCCGGTCAAAATTAAGTGGAGCTAAAGGCATGTATCATTGTATGGCCATATTTTCTCAACTTTTAATTTGCCAAAATTTCGAGATAAAGTTTTGTTTTTGAAATAAACACAAATTTAAGCCTCCTTCATGCTACACCTCTGCTGTCTGCGTACATGTAACCCGAAACCTCGTGTGATGAAATTTACATCATCGTCTCCACTTCGCTAGTGTCCGGAGTGCTTGACCGCGGACGACTGCATGCAGCACAAATTTTGTGACTGCGCCGCCTGCCCACGACCTGAACACGTTGAAAAGCGCATGCGCGAGACTGAACGTCCCATTCACAAGGTGGCGATATCGACACAGCATACATCAGTAGACGAAGAAGACAACGAGGAGGCAGAAAACGAGAATAAAAACATACAAGAATCATACATACATACTCTCCTTCACAGCGGCAGCAGCATCTTCATGAAAAAGGAGTGAAAACCGGCAAGTCAAACAGCAGAAATAGACTCTATATTTGAAGAGAAACTTTGTGAAGAAGTCCGCCGTTTCTTCGTTGGTGAAAATCCTAGCGCGTCAGCACCTTGGCGCTACCTATCGGGCGGGAGTGAAACTACAAATGATGGTTGTGTGCATGCGTCGACCACTTGGCCTGGGTAGATGAAAAAAGTGAGCAGGAGCAGCGCTGCGTGCATGCCGGGCTCGTCCAAAGCATACGTGGACCAATGTGGACTAGAGGGGAAATGCAGCATGAAGCAGGCTTTACCGTCAATGAAGCCGGGAAAAACGGTATTGTAATAATTATGCCAGGCCACTAGAGGCGGCAGTGTGACTTTTTTTTTTTTTTTACAGCACACGGATGACTTCCTGTCACAGTCAATCTCTAGCTGAGAGATAAATAGCGGTTATATAATAGCGATTACTGAAAAAAAAATTCAGCAACTATACCATTTATTCATCACATCGATTGCTTTCACACTGGTTTTGCTGTTCAGCTTTGCAGAGGAAGGACAAGGTAAAACTCGCTTAAATCTACAAGTCCCAACATTCTTCACCCGCAAATGGATGCAGTGAACTGTGCATGAACCCAGAAACTCCCACCAGAGGGAAGTACTGAGCAATCCACCAATACTGGGTGAACAAATGTCCATCTTTTTGTCCATCTGTTTTCTTCCTCTGCCACTAAACAGCAAAAGCTCCTGTTTGTCTTGATTGTCATTGTATTCACGTACCTCCATTGCTTCCGCCATTTAAAACGTCTGCCACTGTGCTCTTCTTTTGTGTTTGGTTTTCAGCTGTTCATATCAGTTTGGTAGCTCTTTGGTGCCACTGATAGTGTGGGCATGTGAACTGCAGATTATTTTTGCTGCGCATGCATGTTTAGTTTAGCTTAGTTTAATTTATTGCTTTATTTGTCAGGGACCATGTACAGAAAAAAAACCCCCAAAACATTAAACACAGGGTAAAGATGCTCTGTACCAGATTATAGTGTTCTCACTAATTTCCATCTGTAGTCCCTGAGGCAGGCAGGAAGATATTAAATGAAAAATGGCACATATAGAAAGCAATTCAGGTCGAGTTTCAGAGACTGCTGACCCTGAAACAAGCAAGGAGTAAGTTTAAAAGGTAAAAAGATAAGAGACGGCACACATAAAAACAATTTAAGAGTACAATTTCAAAACCCCATTTAAGTACTCCAAAACTACTGAATGGATTGGGATTAAATTTTTACCAGAGGTGGTCCTTGGGCTAGAGAGGAACCCCTTACATTTTGGTGATGATCCCAGAATGGATACCTCCACTAAGGCTCTTATCTTCTCACAGTGTGTTAGCAAGAATACTCCAAAACTACTGGATGGATTTGAATGGAATTTTTTCCAGAGGTGATCCTTGGGCTAGAGAGGAGCCCATAACATTTTGGTGATGATCCGAGAACGCATACCTCCGCCAAGACTCTGGCACCAAAGCATCAGCACCTTGGTGCTTTTATTAGAGAACAGCAAGTTATGCAAAAAGTACTGAAATATTGGAACAGTTGGGCATGTGCATTCAAAAGGTTAGAGAAGGTCAAATTAAGTTCACCTGTAAAGGTTATAGTGCATTTTACGTGCATCCTGAAATGTCACCCAAAAGTGGAATATCCTTAAATTTTGTGAGTAGTATACTTTGGTACTTTAGCTCTTTCTCCTTATATCTGACTGACATCACATCCTGAGAATTTGTTTTTGATTTTTTTCTTTTAGATTAGTCATGACATCATTTTATTTCTTTATTCTCTGTATTTGTGTCCTGTAGCAAGCAGATCTTGTGTCGCTAGGCAAGGTGGTGCTGGCTTTGGCATGCAACTCTCTGGCTGGCATTCAAAGGGAGAACCTGCAGAAGGCCATGGAGCTGGTTTCTATTAACTACTCTTCAGACCTCAAGAACCTCATTCTGTAAGGGGGGGGGGTACTTCCTGAGATTTTATCTACAGTTGTGACTCCATAAATTCAGCATCAGCTTGTGCTTAAACCAGGGGTATCGGACTAAGATGCGAATGACGGTATGAGTCCAGATTAATGGCCAAACAAGTCAATTTTAATTGAGAAATAGACTGAAATTGACCAAATTTTAGACAGTGATATCATGACAAATAATTCACGTGGTCATAACAACTTAACTGCCCCCAAAAATGTCTTGTAGAGTACCGAACAAAACAAGCATTCATTAAAACAAAATCGAAAATTATGATTTGAAAAGATACGTGATCATCAGGTTTTGTGTTTTCTTCACTAAGTATATTTTCACTGAGCCTTTTCTAATGATTATGCTTTCAGGCAGTCAAAAACAGCCAGAAAACTTTTTTCTCTCAAGGAAAATATAAATCTTTTTTTGGTAGTATCACCAAATGCCAAAACTAGAATATTTCTGGTGTGATCAATAATTATGGACATTTACAAATATTTTAAGCGCAAAGCTTTTAACAGCTTGCTTGGTGATTACAGGGGAAAAATACAAAAAGGAAAGTCAAGTCAGATTTATTCATAAAACACATTTAAAACAATATCTGACCAAAACACTGCAGCAATAAACTGTTAACTAAAACTACCTGAAGATATTTTTCAAAAGTAAAACATCCATCCACGTTTTACAAAAATCGTTACTCCTCTGAGGCAATTTCCCCAATGCTCATCAAGCTCACACACAATGATCCTCAGGTTAGTCTGCACCTACAGTGCTGTGAAAAAGTGTTTGCCCCCTTTCTGATTTCTCATTTTTTTGTATGTTTATCCCACTTAAATGTTTCAGATCATCAAACAAATTTAAATATTAGACAAAGATAACACAAGTAAACACAAAATGCAGTTTTTAAATGAAGGTATTTATTATTAAGGGGAAAAAATCCAAACCTGCATGGCCCTGTGTGAAAAAGTGATTGCCCCCTAAACCTAATAACTGGTTGGGCCACCCTTAGCAGCAACAACTGCAATCAGGCATTTGCGATAACTGGCAATGAGTCTTTTATAGCACTGTGGAGGAATTTTGACCAACTCATCTTTGCAGAATTGTAATTCAGCCACATTGGAGGGTTTTTGAGCATGAACCCCCTTTTTTAAGGTCATGCTACAGCATCTTAATCGGATTCAGGTCAGGACTTTGACTAGGCCACTCCTAAGTCTTCATTTTGTTTTTCTTAAGCCATTCAGAGGTGGACTTGCTGGTGTGTTTTGAATCGTTGTCCTGTTGCAGAACTCAAGTGCGCTTCAGCTTGACGTCACAAACAGATGGCCGGACATTCTCCTTCAGGATTTTTTGGTAGACAGCAGAATTCATGGTTCCATTTACCATAGCAAGTCTTACAGGTCCTGAAGCAGCAAAACAGCCCCACACCATCACACTACCACCACCGCCGTATTTTGCTGTTGGTATGATGTTCCTTTTCTGAAATGCTGTTACTTTTACACTGGATGTAATGGGACATACACCTTACAGAAAGTTCAACTTTTGTCTCGGCAGTCCACAGAGCATTTTCTCAAAAGTCTTGGGGATCATTAACCCCTTGCACTCCGGTCAATTTTCCTAAAAACGCCAAAAAATAATGTGCCCAAAGTAAATCGAAAGCTGTTCTTCAACCCTTTGCAGCATCTTCATGGGGTTGGTCTCATTTAAAAGAAAACACTTTGAATTTTTTGGCAAAACAGTCATAATCTCTCTAAGTGCTCCGGCCACTGAGTTACAGTCATCTAAACATACTGAACTTGAAGAAAATAAATTTGGCCTGGGTGTTTTTTTGGATACAAATGCTTGCAAATAACACACAGCTGTCAGATCCGGGCTGGAAAATGCAACAGAAATGTAGAACCAAGTGTTATCCAGCTGAGGCCCAAATTTTGTAACAATACCACAAAAATGAATATATTATACAGCTTTTTCCTCAGGCTGTTCCCAGGCGTTTTGGAACTGTGCCAAATTGTGCCAAATGGCACAGTTTGGAAAAACATCTGTAACTTTTGAATGATTAAATGTAGAAGCTTCATTTTGGGCTCTAATGAAAGGTCACATTCAGGGCTGTGTGTGTGTGTGTGGGGGGGGGGGTTGTCCCGCCCCCCCGCTACAGAGGACAGAGATCGGCCATCGCTACTTGATGGATTAGCCTCATGTGGGATGTGGGACAGCAGCTCAGTCACCATGGCTCCCCCCCCCCCCCCCCGCTACAGAAGAATAGTCAGGAATAAAGAATAATTTAGCTTATAACACCTTACCTTTTCACAGCAGCGTCCTGGCGAACTTCTCTTCCCCATTGTCAGACGAACGCGACGCTGGTCCGCTCGTGGTTCTGGTCTCGCGACCCGATCAAAACATAATTCCATTATTGCGGTTTTGTTCTTCCATGATTGCGGTTTTTGGCGAACGATTTTTCAAAACAAATAACAGTAGTAATTAAAAAAAGACTGGCGAAGGCGTGTGTGTCACTCAGCCTTCGTCGTCAGCCTCCGTCGGTCTATGACCATGGAAGAAATCATAACGTCTAATCCTTTTTTGATCCGCTCCAGCAGTCAGTCTTCACCCAGCCTTAAAAAAACCAGCTCGCGAACTTCTCTGCTTCAATTGGCTCACTGCATTCACAGCAGGCGGGTCCTTCTGGCTAGGTTTTCAGTCATTGGTTCTTCAAGGTTTCAGAAACCCAATTCAAGGCTCTTATTAGTCGAATGAGAGGTCAATCAGATGAACTAATCTGTTCGCGGCTGTGTCTGCAGCTTTTATTTTCAGTGCGCGCTTGGACGCCAATACATCACCACCTACATCACCATCTACACCATGCGTCCTAGAGCGCACGAGAGCGCCCTCGTGCGCTCTAGGACGCAGAGACTTGCCTGTCCGCGGTACAACGGAGCGCAAGAGGTTAAGGTGTTTTCTGGCAAAACTGAGATGAGCCTTTATGTTCTTTTTGCTCAGCAGTAGTTTTCGTCTTGGAATTCTGCCATGCAGGCCATTTTTTTAAGTTTCTTTCTTATGGTGGAGTCATGAACACTGACCTTAACTGAGGCAAGTGAGGCCTGCAGTTCTTTGGATGTTGTGGGGTCTTTTGGGACCTCTTGGATGAGTCGTCGCTGCGCTCTTGGGGTAATTTGAGTTGGCTGGCCACTCCTGGGAAGGTTCACCTCTGTTCCATGTTTTCACCATTTGTAGATAATGGCTCTCACTGTGGTTTGCTGGAGTCCCAAAGCTTTAGAAATGGCTTTATAACCCTTTTCAGACTGATAGATCTCAATTACTTTGTTTCTCATTTGTTCCTGAATTTCTTTGGATCGCAGCATGATGTGTAACTTTTGAGGATCTTTTGGTCTACTTCACTTTGTCAGGCAGGTCTTGTTTAACCCCTTGCACTCTGGTCAATTTCCCTAAAAACGCCTAAAAATAACATACCCAAAGTAAATCAAAAGCTGTTCTTCAACCCTTTGCAGCATCTTCATGGGGTTGGTCTCATTTAAAAGAAAACACTTTGAATTTTTTGGCAAAACAGTCATAATCTCTCTAAGTGCTCCTGCCACTGAGTAACAGTCATCTAAACATACTGAACTTGAAGAAAATAAAGTTCGCCTGGGTGTTTTTTTGGATACAAATGCTTGCAAATAACACACAGCTGTCAGATCCGGGCTGGAAAATGCAACAGAAATGTAGAACCAAGTGTTATCCAGCTGAGGTCAAAATTTTGTAATAATACCACAAAAAATGAATATATTACACAGCTTTTTTGTCAAGTTGTTCCCAGGTGTTTTTGAACTGCGCCAAATTGTGCCAAATGGCACAGTTTGGAAAAACGTCTGTAACTTTTGAATGATTCAATATAGAAGCTTGATCTTGGGCTCTAATGAAAGGTGCCACTCAGGGCTGTGTGTGTGTGTGTGTGTGTGTGGGGGGGGTTGTTTATTCATTCATGAATGAATGAATGAACAAACAAGCCCCCACACACAAAGAAGCATGCAACGTAAAAAATGTGTGGCTTTTTTTTTTTTTTTTTTTTTTTTAAACAAGAAAAACTAACCTATAGTGCAATAAAAATTATACAAAAATATCTGTAATGTAGAGGATAACACCCCCCCCCCCCCCGCTACAGAGGACGGACATCGCCACATGACGGACCGCGTGCCGCGGTCTACTACACACAGTTGTACTAAAATATCTGCAATATATCTGCAATCCGCTACAGAAGAGTAGCGGGGGGGGGGGGCGTTCACGGTCCGGACGCGGTGCACGGACCGGTCCGTCATGTGGTGATGACGCACAGTTGTAATTTACCGATCGGTCAAAAGTCATTTTGATTACAATTTTCAGGGATAAAGAATAATTTAGCTTATAAAACTTAACCTGTCCACAACAGCAGTGTCGCTGGCAAACTTCTCTTCCTCATTGTCAGACGAACATGACGCTGGTCCGCTTGTTACGACTCGTGGTTCTGGTCACGCGACCCGGTCAAACAATGATTCTATTATTGCGGTTTTGGCGAATGATTTTTCAAAACAAATAAGAACAGTAGTAAGAAAAAAAGACTGGCAAACGCGTGTGTGTGTCACCCAGCGGCTTACACAAAACAGATTTTACGCACAGGACACACGCTTTCAATCGTCGAACTTCTCTGCTTCAATTGGCTCGCTGTATTCGCAGCCGTTGGTAGGCGGGTCCTTCTTGCTAGGTTTTCAGTCATTGGTTCTTCAAGGTTTCAGAAACCCAATTCAAGGCTCTTATTAGTCGAATGAGAGGTCAATCAAATCTAAACCAATCAAAGCACTCCTTTGGCTTTCTGTTCGCGGCTGTGTCTGTAGTGGAAGAATGGAAATGCAGCTTTTTTTTTCTTCAGTGCGCTCTGAGACGCACAGTGTGCGTCCTAGTGCGCGCTAGGGCGCAGAGACGTGACCGCCCGTGGTATCCCGGAGTGCAAGAGGTTAAGTGATTTCTTAATTGAGAACAGGTGTGGCAGTAATCAGGCCTGGGTGTGGCTCAAGAAATTGAACTCAGCTTTCCAAAGATGTGATAAACCACAGTTAATTTATGTTTTAATGGGGGGCAATCACTGTTTCGCACAGGGCCATGTAGGTTTGGATTTTTTTTTTACCCTTAATAATAAACACCTTCATTTTAAAAACTGCATTTTGTGTTTACTTGTGTTATCTTTGTCTAATATTTTTTTTTTGATGATCTGGAACATTTAAGTTTGACAAACATACAAAAAAAAAAAGAACTCAGGAAGGGGGCAGACACTTTTTCACACCACTGTAGGTCGTGCTCAAGGTCAAAGGTCAGGAGATCTGCCAGGGTGAGCAAATCCATCATTGATGGTCTGGTCTGAGTCCACTTATTGCTTGGTCTCTGTAGCTCATTCCGGCGAAGCCAAAAGGAGCTAATACAATCCCCGTCGTCTGTCCGTCCATCCATCTGTTCACCTGTCCACATTTCATGGGAATTGCTACTCCTCATAGGCCTTTGATCCCCAGTGCTCACCAAGCTCACACACAATGATCCTCAGGTGGGTCTGCATCCAGGTTGTTCTCAAGGTCAAAAGATCACGAGATCTGAACACTTACGTGATTTCAGACAACTCAATACTCCTATTCAATTGCTCTAATTCTTAACAAACTCACACGTAATGATCCACTGGTTTGTCTGCATCCAGGTTGAGCTCATGGTCAAAGTGTTTGTCAGGAGACAAGTTCATGAAATCTGGGCATTTATGATTTCATGAAAGTCGCTTCTCCTCCTAGCCCATTGACCTTGATCTTACGCACATCCTAGATGGGTCTGCATCTAGGTTGTGCTTAAGGTCAAGGTCAAAGGTCAGGAGATCTGAGCCCTTTCAGGGTGATTTTGTCAGGCCGGAATGAGCTCCTCCGTCATTGACGGTCTGGTTTATACAGGCTAACTTAAAGCAGTGTTTTTCCAACAGGGAGTCCCTGGAACATTGAGGTTTCCGTAAGAAATTTTTAAATTTCACTTCTTTATTGGTCCAAATAATGGAAAATAATGTGCTGTGTTGTGCATGGGTGCCTACAGAACATTACCTTTCATAAATTTGGAACATTTTTCTTGTAAATCAGTGGCAGTGTTACTAAGTGAACACTCAAGAACAGCATCTGTTTAGGACATGCATGTTTGTCTTTTTTATATATTTACACTTGCAGCAAATAAGTAATGGTAAAAAAAGAACTCAAAATTTTGGGGGAAAAATGTTTTAAACACTATGCATATTTGAATTTATCCAGGAGTGTTGGGCAAAGTATGTCAAAATATTTACTATTTACTAGGGATGTCCTGGTCAGGATTCTCTGATCTGAGTCATTCAACATTAAGGAGCACCCGATATGGTCACAAGCTGATACAACACGTTCTTGTAAACTACACTTAATTAAGTACATTAAAGTTATTTAAGAAAAAGTCAGTGCCATGTATTTGTGTTGACACCTCAGGACTCGAGTATTTCACAGAGCATACATGTTGGCAACACCTTCCCGCTGCAGTTTTGTACAGCTGCTATAAAACAGCTGCAGCTGATGGAAAACAACAGACTTGAATGGAGATGAATCCAGTGACCCAGATACGGATCGAGTCACACAAGCCTTAATCAGGGTCCCAGTCCGGGACGTCCCTAATAATTATCAACTAAAATGACCAGTCGGTTACAATTTATACATATAAGAAGCAACTTATTTGGTCTACATTTATTTTAGAATAGTCCGTAATTTCATTTTTAAAAAGTTAAGGTGTTATGTAGATATAGACGCATGAAGGTATAGATGCTATGATTAGCTTTGATATGAGATGTGTCTGTGGTAAATGTCAGCCTCTGAGGTCATTGTAAATATAGAGGAGTAAAGACAAATGAAAAGAACTCTCTGTATTTACTGTGCACCATGTTGCCATGGTCGATTCTGGAAGCAGGCAAGGACAACCCCTCACAGCACCAGTAAACGTCCCGGGAACAGACATTGAGATGGTGACATCCTACAAGTACCTGGGTGTTCATCTGAACAATAAACTAGACTGGTCACACAATACCGACACACTCTACAAGAAGGGACAGCACAGGCTGTTACTACTGAGGAGGCTCAGGTCTTTTGGTGTACAAGAGGTGCTCTTGAAGACATTCTACGACACGGTGGTGGCATCAGCCATCACTTTTGGAGAGACTGAACAAACTAATCAAGAAAGCTAGATCTGTCCTGGGGCAACGCCTTGAACCAGTGGAGGAGATAGGAGAGAGAGAAGGATAGATGGATAGATGTACTTTATTTTTTTTTGGTGGCTAAACTGTCATCTCTGCTGGAGTCCGAGTCCCACCTCATGCAAGACATACTGAACGCACTGAGGAGCTCATTTAGCAGTAGACTGCATCATCCTAGGTGCGCGACCGAGAGGTTTCGCAGGTCCTTCCTACCTACAGCTGTCAGACTGTATAATCTAAGCAGGGCTGCTTGCAGAGATAGCAAAAAAACGTGACAACCTAATAGTATTGAATGCAAAAGACGCAGCAGACTTACACAAATGGTCCCCTCCAGTATACAACTAGGTAAATATCAGTCGCTACGGAGGGTGACAATATGTATGGGTACATATTCATACCATGTAGGGTAACTAAATAGATGGTTATGCTGTTTATTCCATCTAGCTACAATCCACCGCACTGTGTATATAGATTTATACTATATTTATGTGTACATATGTACAGTATATTCACTGCTCTTATTTTCTTATCTTCTAAATCATTGCTCTTGAGTGTTACTATCTCTGTGCTGTTGCAATCCTGGAATTTCCCCATTGTGGGACTAATAAAGGCTTATCTTATCTTAAGTAGGTGAGAAATTCATTATAGAAGCTGTGAAAAAGTAGATGCATCTACAAATCGGTGGAAATGACTGGCCCAACAAGTGTAAATTGCCCGGATGGATAAAGCTGAAATCTAGTCAACTTGTTCTTTTAAACATGGTACATGTCCTAGCAGAGGTGCTACAAAAATGTTGAATTTGAAGTGCCAAAACCTGGCCAGATTGTGTAGTTTTACCCATGTCAGTATAAGTCGATAATGATAAAGGGCAGGCACTTGTATTTGCGTGAAATCTGAAAGCTTTTTAGAAGGCTTTTACAGCATGTGATGTTTCTGTTTTACCTGAATGCAAAGGGTAACTTTTTGTTTTATTTTGCAGGTACCTGCTGACTGAACAGTCTCGGCTGCGCAGTGTCAATGACATCATGCCGATGATTGGTGCGCGATTCTACACACAGCTAGATGCGTCGCAGATGAGGAATGATGTTATTGAGGAAGACCTGGCCAAGGTAGAATAAAGGCTCCTAGGTTTATGTTTAACACACAAAAAATGTTTTTTGACTCACAGGACACTAGTAGCCTGATGTTTTTGGGCAGTGGGCTAAAATGAAGCTTTGACTTAGTTAAAAGGGAAGTAGTGTGCAGTAGACTGCTCTGAGTTTAGTTTCTTCATATTGGAGTGCAAATGTGTGAGGCAACCCACCTGATGCTGTCTCTGTCTTGTCATTCAGGCTTCAATTTCCCCTTCTGTCCTTGACTCTGCTAATATAAAAAGTCAAGAAGTTTTCGCTGATGCTTCTACATCTTATCCCACATAGTTGTTTCTGTTTTTGACTTGAGGCCTTGTTAGGTTTTACATTAAGATCTGAGGGAAGAGCAGAATATTTGAGCAAAGAACTGTTACTGTGTAGTAAAATTTGGAGCTTTTCAGGGCCAATCTACTTGTAATCTGCTGGTATCTGTGCCATTTCCTGTTTATCAGCCCATCACAGCACTGTGCGCTAGTTATATGTGTGCCTGTACAGACTGGGAGCATAATCTGAAGAATATTTGTGAAGTGCTTATGTGAACAAAGTGGGGTTTTTTTTCCCTGCTGTCACATCTTAAACTTGAGAATGCATTCCGAGTTACATAGGACGGACATTTATAACTGCAGGACTGTCATTGTGGCTATGTCACTGCAGCACAGCTGTTGTCAGGTTTTGGTTGTGGTGGGACTTGTTTCAGTTTGTAAGGGTGTATATACTGCAGGTAAAAAAAAAATTAGACATTGAAATAGAAATATGGTTTGATGCTAGACACCTAAACTTTCCATATCAAGGTTAATCACCAGTTTCTGTATAGATTCAACAGGAAAGCCTTCAGCCCATATTTCGCCGATATCTGTAAATGGTTGCTTGGTGATCGTTTGGTGATAGAATCTCACTTTTACATACAAAATCAGATAGGACTGACAGAGAGGAAACCTGACAATTGACAGTTTACTCCTGTTTTCATCTCTTCTGACCAGAGATGTAATCAGAATACTTTTTCCAGTGTTGCAGACATGAGTGTTTATCTGAGGTTATAAAAGCCTATTCTCTTTAATTGGATTCTGCATGAGTATAATCTATAGAAAACTGAGATTTTTTTTGTTCCTGGGAAGTTACTGATTTCTATTAGCTCTTCTGTCAAGTCACATTTGAGTTTGCAGTTTAGAAGTCTGTATCAATAACAAAAACATCTATTGACTTAAAAGGGGTCATTGCCTGAAAAGTTGGTTTTTTAATTTTTTTTTTTTTTAACCTCTTGAAAGGCATCTATCTATTGGTCATGTGATTATTGAAAAAAATATCAAAACGCTCACTTCTCTTTAAAAACAAACAAACAAAAAAAAAACACAGCCTGGATATCAGTTTTTCACTCCTAAAACCAGAATTGACTGTTCCAGATTTGCCATGAGACATCACTTACATAGCAAACCCAGCCCAGTCGGCCTCCGTCGGTCTATGATGACCATGGAAGAGAGTCCTAAACGTCTACTCTGCTGGAACAGCACCGCCTGTGGCTGAACAGGCCGATGCGCGAATGGCAGTCCCTGTCACACAGGTCGCACTTGTGGGTGGTCTCCGTGCTGCTGGGTCTGTGGTGGTTCTTCCTGCGGGTCCTATTTTCATCTGCTGCAGCAGTCAGTCTCTCTTCACCCGCCTTGAGCTGTCTGGTCAGGGTGCCTCTCCATTTGGAGCGGTCCGTTGCAAGGTCCTCCCAGCGCTCTGTGTTGATCTCCAGGGCCTTCATGTCTCTCTTGCAGACGTCTCTAAAGCGCAGCTGTGGGCGGCCAGCGTCTCTCCTGCCAGTCGCCAGTTCTTCGTAAAGGACGTCTTTGGGGATTCTGCCATCCTCCATATGGTGAACGTGGCCTAGCCAGCGGAGCCTGCGCTGCCTGAGTAGAGTGAACATGGAGGGAAGGCCGGTGCGGGACAGAACTTCTGTGTTGGGCACTTTGTCCTGCCAGGATATGTCCAGGATGTGGCGAATGCAGCGCAAGTGGAAGGAGTTCAGTCTCTTTTCCTGCCGGGCGTATGTTGTCCACGTCTCACTCCCATAGAGCAGTGTGCTGATGACGCAGGCATTGTACACTGCCATCTTCGTCTTGACAGAGAGTTTGGGATTCTCCCACACTCGTGTGGTGAGGCGAGCGAGTGTGAAGGCTGATTTTCCAATCCTCTTGTCGATCTCTCTATCAAGGGAGAGGTTGTTGCTGATCGTGGACCCCAGGTACGTGAACTGATTCACGACCTCCAGCTCGTAGTCGTCGATGGTGATGGTTGGTGGTGCTTCCGTGCCTTGCGCCAAGACATTAGTCTTCTTCAGGCTGATGGTAAGCCCGAAGTCCTTGCATGCCTGGGAGAAGCGGTCCATCAGGGTCTGAAGCTCCTGCTGTGTGTGGGTTGCGACTGCAGCGTCGTCTGCGAACAGCATGTCTCTGATTAGAGCCTCGCGTACTTTGGTTCTGGCTTTCAGGCGGGCGAGGTTGAAAAGCCTGCCGTCAGATCTTGCGTGCAGGTAGATTCCCTCTGTTGCTGTGCTGAAGGCATGCCTCAGGAGCATAGCAAAGAAAATCCCAAAGAGGGTTGGCGCAAGTACACAGCCCTGTTTCACTCCGCTGCGTATGTTGAATGGCTCTGAGACGTTGCCGTCATGCTGCACTATCCCCTGCATGTTGGTGTGAAACGATTCGATGAGGCTTTGCAACTTTGGTGGGCATCCTATCTTTGGCAGGATCTTGAAAAGGCCCTCTCTGCTGACCACATCAAACGCTTTGGTGAGGTCGATGAAGGCGACGTACAGGGGCATGTTCTGTTCTCTGCATTTCTCCTGGAGTTGGCGGATGGAGAATATCATGTCTACCGTCGATCGCTCAGCTCGAAAGCCACACTGAGACTCGGGGTAGACACGTTCGGCAAGCTTCTGTAGACGAACGAGAACAACTCGTGTGTAGACTTTGCCACAACGCTGAGGAGGGAGATGCCCCTGTAGTTGTTGCAGTCGCTTCTCTCCCCTTTGTTTTTGTAGAGGGTGATGATCTTGGCGTCCCTCATGTCCTGTGGTACGGCACCTTCCTTCCAGCACTGGCAGAGGACGTCATGCAATGGCAGCAGTAGGGCGGTCTTGCAGTGCTTGATCAGGTCGGGGGTATGCCGTTGTTGCCAGGTGCCTTGCCAGCAGCCAAGCTATCAATGGCCCTGCTGAGTTCGTCGATGGTTGGCTCGGCGTCAAGTTCGTCCATGGATGACAGGCAGTCGATGGCATCAAGGGCTGACGGTGTCATGGTGTTCTGTCTGGAGTAGAGGTCGGAGTAGTGTTCCACCCATCTCTCCATCTGCTTGTTCTTTTCTGTGATCATCTCCCCAGTGGAGGATTTGAGGGGGGCCGTCTTGCTTTGAGCCGGACCAAGTGCTTTCTTGATGCCATCGTACATACCACGGATGTTCCCTGTTATGGCAGCGGTGTGAATGTCTTGGCTGAGCTGAGTCCAGTACTCGTTGGCACAGCGCCGAGCAGTCTGCTGAACTTTGCTTCTCGCAGCCCTGAGAATCTGGAGATTCTTCTCGTTTGAGTACTTCTTGTACTCAGCAAGTGCTGAGCGCTTGGCTTCAATGACGGGGGTCATCTCGGTCAACTTGGCATCAAACCAGTTCTGTGACTTCGAGGTCTTCCTCCCAAAGGTAGCCAAGGCTGTACGGTGGATGGTGTTTCGCAGCTCTTCCCACTTCTGCTTTGCAGATTCTCCTTCTTGTGGTACACCAAGTTCCTTCTCAAAGGTGGAGGCAAACTGCTCAACAAGTTCTGGTTGGGCCATCTTGCTGGTGTCAATCCGTGCCTTTCCAGGCTTGTCTAGCACGATGGAATTTCTTCAGCTGCAGCTTGACCTTGCAACACACCAATGAATGGTCTGTGTCGCAATCTGCACTCTGGAACGAACGGGTGATTAGCACGTTCTTCAGTGAGGTGCGCCTGGTCAGGATCAAGTCCAGCTGGTGCCAGTGCTTTGAGCGCGGATGTCGCCAGGAAACCTTGTGTTGGGGCTTGGTCTTGAAGAACGAGTTTGTGATGCACAGATCGTGATATGTGCAGAACTCGAGCAGCCGCTGTCCGTTGTCGTTCATTCTGCCCACGCCAAATGGTCCAAGACAGGAGGGCCAGGAGTCATGGTCAGCACCCGCTCTGGCATTGAAGTCTCCAAGGAGAATGAGTTGTTCAGAGTTGGGGATGATCCTGACAGTTGTTGCGAGATTCTCGTAGAACTCGTCTTTTGCCTCTGGTGTGGCTGTCAGTGTTGGGGCATACACACTGACGAGGGTGACTGGGCCTTGAGTGGCGTTCAGGCGGAGGGTGAGGAGTCGTGCAGAGCCAGTGCTGCCCGGTTCCACCATCTTCAGCAAGGTGTTCTTCACTGCGAAGCCCACTCCGTGTTCCCTGTGTTCGTCACTGCCCTTTCCCTGCCAGTAGAACGTGTAGTCCTTCTCTCTGTGTGCCTGCATCAGCCAACCGTGTTTCCTGGAGAGTGGCGATATCCACTTCCAGTCTCTTCAGCTCATCATTGATGATGGCAGTCTTCCTGGTGTCATTAATGTCCTTGAGGTTAGCAGCGAGTCCTGTCATCATAGTGCAGACGTTCCAAGTTCCCAGTTTTAGAGTTGGTCTCTTTTGTTTTGTTGTCTTGCCTGGTGCGAAGGTTCTCAGCCTGCCGTTCGGACTTCTTCTCTTCCCCATGCACCCAATGAGGAAAGCAAGCTGTGGCGGGACAACACCTTATTGGCTGGGGGCTGCCCAGCTTGTTGCGGGCGGTAGCTGTCCAGTGAGATCCGATGATCCCTCCCACCGTCGGGAACAATCCCTGGCACCGCGCGCTATGCCAATTGAGCGGTGGCTTATAACCGGTAACTGTCATTCCCCGTGTTTTGTCTATGCCAAAGGCAAAGCTGGAGTGTCCTCTCCAGTGATCCGGTGTTCTACCTTCCAGCGTTGGGCGTTGGTAGGATTCAAGCCTGGGCAGGAAGATATGGAGGACAAGATGTTGCCCATGCAGCATGTCCCCCCTCTCCACGTCACTGATGAATCCAAAGGAACAGCAGGGCTGCTACAGTTTGGCACCAGCGCCGTTGCAGGAGCTGCCAGAACGATGTTGAGCACAACAGAGAACTGCCTTAGGGACTCCGACTCCGGATTTTTCCTCAGGGTTGACTCCCGAAGCCTTTCCTGTGACCGGGTGTGCCGCAAGGCAGCGGAGGTTTGAAATCAGGGTTTAACCTTCCCCTAGATGGGCTACCTTCCCAGGTTGACGAGCCACCATCTACCCGAAGCATCTGGTTTTAAGGTGCCAGAGATCCGCCCTCGCCCCTTCTCCTATTAGTAAAAGCAGTTCCGCCGGGCTTAGAGACTAAACCACACGGGCAGGCTAGGAGTTGGACTTAGTTGTCAGAGGCTTTTCGAGACGCACGCCATAAGGAGCATTTTATGAGCACTGGGAGCTTAACCCCAGTGCCGCTCCTGGCTATGACAACCTTGGAACCAACCCAGCCCAGTGCATCCTTGGTAACTACCCACTCAGTCTTGTGGACAACAGTATGCTAAAAAGTTAGCCTACCTAATCCACAGTCCATAAAACAGGTGAATCTCAATAAATTAGAATATCAGTTAATTAGTTAATTTATTTCAGTAATTCAAGTCAAAAAGTGAAACTCGTATATTGTGTACATTCATTACACATAGTTATATATTTCAAGTGTTTCTTTTAATTTTGATGATTATGGCTTACAACTAATGAAATCCCAAAATTCAGTTTCTCAAAAAATTAGAATATTACATGAGATCACTTTAAAAAGGGGATTTTTAATAGAAATGTTGGCCTACTGAAAAATATGTCCATGTACACACTCAAATACTCAGTCGGGGCTCCTTTTGTATGAATTACTGCATCACAGCGGCGTGGCATGGAGGTGGTCAGGCTGTGGCACTGCTGTGGTGTTATGGAAGCCCAGGTTGCTTTGATAGCGGCCTGCAGCTCGTCTGCGTTGTTGAATCTGGTGTCTCTCACTTCCCTCTTGACAGTACCCCATAGAATCTCTATGGGGTTCAGATCAGGAGACTGTGCTGCCCAATAAAACACAGTGATACCATGGTCATTAAACCAGGTATTGGTACTTTTGGCAGTGTAGGCAGGTGCCAAGTCCCACTAGAAAATGAAATTAGCATCTCCATAAAGCTTGTCAGCAGAGGGAAAAGAAGAATGAAGTGCTGTAAAATTTTCTGGTAGATGGCTGCACTGACTTTGGATTTGATAAAATACAGTGGACCAACACCAGCTGATGAGATGGCTCCCCAAATCAGGTGCCAAGTTCTGTCATTTGGAAATCAAGTTCCCAGAGCCTAGAGGAAGAGTGGAGGGGCACAGAATCAAATTTGCTTAAGTTGCTTGAGGTCCAGTGTGAGGTTTCCACAGTCAGTGATGGTTTGGGGAGCCATGTCATCTACTGGTGTTGGTCCACTGTGATGGCCTCCATGCCACACCACATTCATGCAGTAAAAGGAGCCACAACCAAGTATTGAGTCTGTACATGGGCATACTTTTCAGTCGGCCAACACTTATAAAAAAAAAAACAAAAAAAAACTTTTTATCCCCTGCCGGTCTTCGCCCAAAGAGCTCTTCGACACCTTTGGGCTTTGACCGGTGGGGGATTATGTTGTGGGTCCATCCCACTATTGTGAAATCAACTCCTACTTCCATCAGCCATCCATTGCAGCACTTAGATCCCTGCGGTTGAAATTAAACCACATTTGGTCAAATTTGACCACTATGAACTTTCGGCCTATGAACTTTTCAGCTCCCCCCCGTGTATAATATAGGAGTTTCACTTTTTGAATTGAATTACAAAAATAAATTTTACTTTTCGATGATATTCTAATTTATTGTGATGTGTCTGTATATCTTGTATTGTACCATTCTGGCTTATTTTGTTATATTTTTGCTGTGATGCTACATTGAGCTGTGTTAGCATTAACTTGTCGAGGTGGTCGGTCAGCATTGGTCATGTCAATGATAGGCCGCCTCCCGTTAGCTTAACTGTTGATGTGTTTGGTTTGGATCACTATTTTTGATAAATTCTGTTCACCCCCACTGAAATCCTTGTTCATCTAGCAAAACTTGACCATGTACAGCTGTGGCGCAGGTGTAGTGTGGCTGACTACTGGTCGGAGGGTCAGGGGTTTGATTCCCACTCTGTCTGCAGTCTGCTTGTCAAAGTGTCCTTGAGCAAGATACTGAACCCCCGGTTGCTCGTGGTGGGTCAGGTCAGTGTCTGTGTATGGCAGCTCTGCTGCCATCAGTGTGTGAATGTGTGCGGGAATGGGTGGATAGCAGGATCTGTAAAGTGCTTTGGTCATCCAGAGACGAGTAAAAAGCACTATATAAGTGAACGTCATTTACCATATACAGTATATCGTTCTTAGATGTTATTTTGAGGGGCTACCTAATGTCAGCTAGCTGCAAATGAGTCTCTTAACAGCTAGCTGCTAACATCAGCTAGCTGTTGAGAGACTCATTTGCCAATGTTTCTGTGCTTATGTACTCCAAGGACCAGTCGTATCCTATCGACCACTGAAACCACACAACCCTGTCAACAAGTGATGCATTATTTTATTCATTCTTGAACATAAACGTTGGTTAACTCGGCTGTAACGGGTCAAGTTCGCCCTGACACAGTCGGCTCAAAGTCGGCTCCAGGATCTTCAATGGCACAAGCGGAAAACACCCGCAAAACTGTTTAAGACTTTTCTTGGTCACCAGCAAATGTAAGGAGTTTTACAGAAATTCTCCTCTCTTGCCACAAAAGATCCCAGGGCCGGCCCGACCCATATTCGGCTCAGGATACAGTGCATCCAGAAAGTATTCACAGCCCTTCACTTTTTCCACATTTTATGTTATGTGAGAGCCTTATTCCAAAGTGAAATAAATTCATGTTTTCCTCAAAATTCTACACACAATACCCCATAATTACAACACAAAAGTTTTTTTTTGAGATTTTTGCAAATTTAATAAAAAAAAAATTAAGAAACCACATGTACATACAGTGGTGTGAGAAAGTGTTTGCCCCCTTCCTGATTTCTCATTTTTTTCTATGTTTGTCACACTTAAATGTTTCAGATCATCAAACAAATTTAAATATTAGATGAAGATAACACAAGTAAACACAAATGCAGTTTTTAAATGAAGGTGTTGTGGAGATGTGAAAATGACGAGGCAGAGTTTATCTCACGAGTCGGGTTTATTCACATCTTCCAACATCAGCAAAGCAGAAAGAGGAAAAACACAGACATTCGTCCTTTATATATCCAGGACCTTCAAAGCTCACAGTCACATTGCATTTAATCACCAGTAACAATGCGTCTTCTCTTAAATCCTATAACATCCTCCTCATAGTCTCTGGCAGACCAGGAAATCCCCCAAGGCCGTCTCTTGCATACCAAAGACTAAATTTTCACATCCTCCTGTTATCTGCAAGGAGACCCAGTTCTTTGTTCTCTCTGAGATGTGAAGCTTAAAGTGATACACGTGTCCCACATGACCCCCCCCCCCCCACAAACATCTAAGATGGAACAACAGAATAACAGTCTGCATGTCATGATAAAATCATTACACATTAACCCACATGCTGCTTGGGCCTCAGTCTCCTCCCGTATCTGATGTAAGTGGGCTTCGCCACTTCTGTGGCACCATCCTGCTGGGGCGCTGCTGTCTTGGGGTGGGAACTGTTTGTCACTCCCTGTGGGTGTTCTGGGGAATGTCCCCGGGGGGGTCTGCCGCGCCGAGGAGCCCTGGCCAACCGCACATCCTCGTCCGCCACCACAAAGGCGGGTTTGAGCCTGTTTATGCCAATCTTTTCCTTCCTGCCCCCCAAATCTAGCAAAAAATGTTTGTCCCCTGTTTCCAGTACTCTAAATGGTCCATCATAAGGTGGTCGCAGCGGTGGGCGATGAGCATCGTGTCTGACAAAAACAAATTCCGCGTTTTTCAAAGCCTTAGGCACAAAAACGTGCAGAAAACTGTGGTGAACGGGGCCAGGCAGTGTGGCCAATTCCGTGCCACGCTGCAACCGCTGAGACGGGGAGCTATCTGGCGCAGGATTATCTGGGAGAAACTCTGAGGGCTGCTTTCAATGACCTATGGAAATGTTCGCATAAACCATTAGCCTGCAGGTTGTACGCGGTTGTGCGGTGGATCGTTACCCCCAGGCTGCGGGCCATTGCTGACCAAAGTTCGGAAACAAATTGAGGACCTCTGTCGGACGTAATGTCCGACGGGACTCCAAAGCGCACTACCCATGCTGTTAAAAACGCGCGCCACCTCCTCGGCTGTGGTTGACGCCAGTGGGACCACTTCCGGCCAGCGCGTGGTGCGGTCCACCATTGTCAGAAGGTGTGTGCACCCCTGTGACGGTGGGAGGGGGCCTACGAGGTCCACGTGAACATGATTGAACCTCTTAGCCGGGATGTGAAACGGCTCCAAGGGAGCTCTCGTGTGTTTGTGTACCTTGGCTCGTTGACAAGCCATGCAGGCTGCTGCCCACTCCTTAACTTGTTTGCGCAGGCTCGGCCCTACAAATTTCTCTCCTACCATTTTGACCGACGCGCGCACTCCCGGGTGCGTCAGAGAATGAATCGAGTCAAAAACGCGGCGGCGTACCGGCCGCGGTCGCCAAGTGGAGACATCGCAGATTAGGGGGGGCATACCGTCTTGCAGCACCCTGTTCTCCAGCCTTAACCCTGTTGGTCCAGACTGGAGTGCGCGCACGTCCGCTTCGCTAACCTGATCCGCGGCCATGGCTGCGTAATCTATCCCTACGCGGAATGGGGCCGCCACGGCACACGAGAGACAGTCTGCCACTACATTCAGTTTACCCGCCACATGCTGAATATCGGTAGTAAACTCTGAGATAGCGGCCAGCTGTCATTGCTGCCGGCCTGACCACGGTTCTGAAACCTTGGCCATCGCGAATGTCAGCGGCTTGTGGTCAACGAACGCGGTGAAACGGCGTCCCTCCAGCCAGAACTGGAAGTGGCGAATGGACAAGTGGAGAGCTAACAACTCCCTGTCGAATGTGCTGTATTTTCGTTCACTATCGCGCAAAGTCCTGCTGAAAAAGGCTGCCAAGCCCCGGCTACATGCTGCTACACGAAAGCCCCTGTGGCCACATCTGACGCGTCAGTAGTGAGCGCTATGCGGGCCATTGGGTCTGGATGTGCTAACAACGCAGCGTTTGCCAGGGCTGTTTTGACCTCCGAGAATGCTCGCTCTCGCTCCGGAGACCATTCGATCTTATTTGTGGGTTTTTGTTTTTTGAGTGCAGCATACAGTGGTTGCATGAGCTGCGCTGTGCGGGGGAGGAAACGGTTATAAAAATTCACCATTCCCAAAAACTCCTGTAACGCCTTGACCGTTTGTGGCTGGGGAAAATTTGCTACCGCTCGCACTTTCTCAGGCAGCGGAACCGCTCCTTCTGGAGAGACGCGATGCCCCAAAAAATCAATCTGCATCACCCCGAACTGACACTTCGCTGGGTTGATTATTAAACCGTGCTCTCCCAACCTCCGGAAAACTGCCGTGAGGTGTTTTTCGTGTTCGTCTTCGGACGCGTTGGCTACTAAGATGTCGTCCAGGTAGACGAATACGAAGGGGAGATCGCGCAACACCGCGTCCATCATGCGTTGGAACGTCTGCGCAGCGCCTTTAAGCCCAAATGGCATGCGCAAAAACTCAAATAGACCAAACGGAGTTATTACCGCTGTTTTGGGTATGTCCTCAGCACCCACTGGGACTTGGTGGTAGCTGCAGACCAAGTCTATCTTAGAAAAAACGCATGCCCCCGCCAAATGAACGGAAAAATCTTGGATATGCGGGATTGGGTAGCGGTCGTGCGCTGTGGCGTTGTTCAACCTGCGGAAATCTCCGCAAGGTCGCCACGAGCCGTCAGCTTTCGGGACCATGTGAAGCGGGGAAGCCCATGGGCTGTTCAAACGCCTGATGATGCCCAACCTTTCCAGGTTGGCGAACTCCTCGCGCGCTATAATCAGTTTAGCTGAATCCAAGCGCCGAGCTTTTGCAAAAACGGGCCGTCCGGTGGTAGTAATAAAATGTTCCACCCCGTGTTTAGCGACGGCTGCTGAAAATGTGGGAACCGTGAGTGCTGGGAACTGAGTGAGCAGTGTGTGGAACTTACCGCTTGCAGCTGTGATGTTGGCTTGTGCTGTTGGCGGGGCCACTCGGGCTGTACAGGGAATAGAATAAAAAGGAAGTGCATCAACCAGGCGCCTGTTAGCAAGATCAACCAACAAACCATGTGAGCACAGAAAATCAGCCCCCAACATATTGAAATTCACTGCAGCTATGACAAAAGTCCACTCAAATGTACGGCCGTGTAGGGACAGAAGCAGAGTCCTCTCACCAAAGGTCTTAATCTCCGAGCCGTTCGCTGCTGACACCCCAGGACCTCTGGAAACCGCCAGCCGGTCAGCGGAGGAAGGTGTGATGAAACTCAACTGGGAGCCTGTGTCCACGAGGAAATGCCTCCCCGAGCGCGCATCCTTCAAGTAGAGCAGCTTGTTCTCCTCCCCGAGAGCCGCAGCCGATACCGACCCCCGGTCTTGGCGTTTCCCGAGCGCTTGAACTGGCACGGTGGTATACATTTGCGTGCCTTCTCTGCAAAGCGGCGATGGTAGAAACAGAGGATGTCTCCTCCGCAATACTTGGCCCCCGCCACCGCCGTCGTCGGTGGTTCTGCTACCGCCGTCCCTGGCCCCCTGCCATCTCTGGCCGTCGCGCCGAACTCCGTCGCTGCTGCGGTGGCTGCGCGCTGTTTGCTGGCGTTGAGAATCCGGTGCGCCTCCTGGGCCAGCACGCGGAAGTCCCGCTGGGCCAACAACGGCGAACCGGCCAGGGTCACTCTCGTGGCCGACGGTAGGGTCCTGAGGAAAATGTGGGTGAAGATGAAGTCGTCGTTGTCTGAGCCCCTCAACCTCAGCATGTTCTCCATCAGGTCAATAGGCGTGCCATCTCCCAAGTCGTTCAGAGCCAGGAGCCTCTCCGCTCTCTCCTCGATTGAGAGAGTGAAACGCTGGATAAGCGCAGCCTTCAACCCGCCGTATTTGTCGTTGGCCGGTGGCTGCTCCAATAGGCTCTGCACTTGCCGAGCCGTGCGGTTGTCGAGCTTTGCGATCACATGGTAGAACTTCGTGTCATCTACCGTTATCCCCCGGAGGGCGAACTGTGCTTCGACCAAGTGGAACCAGGAGCACGGGTTGTCTTGCCAAAAGTCCGGTAGCTGGACGGTAGCGGCATACGCTTGGCTGGGAGCTCCTGGCTCGGCTGGCCCGGGGGAATTTCTTTCATCCATGATATGTCTTAGGGTCACCAGTGTGGAGATGTGAAAATGACGAGGCAGAGTTTATCTCACGAGTCAGGTTTATTCACATCTTCCAACATCAGCAAAGCAGAAAGAGGAAAAACACAGACATTCGTCCTTTATATATCCAGGACCTTCAAAGCTCACAGTCACATTGTATTTAATCACCAGTAACAATGCGTCTTCTCTTAAATCCTATAACATCCTCCTCATAGTCTCTGGCAGACCAGGAAATCCCCCAAGGCCGTCTCTTGCATACCAAAGACTAAATTTTCACATCCTCCTGTTATCTCCAAGGAGACTCAGTTCTTTGTTCTCTCTGAGATGTGAAGCTTAAAGTGATACACGTGTCCCACAGTGTTTATTATTAAGGGGAAAAAAATCCAAACCTACATGGCCCTGTGTGAAAACGTGATTGCCCCTAAACCAAATAACTGGTTGGGCCACCCTTAGCAGCAACAACTGCAATCAAGCATTTGTGATAACTGGCAATGAGTCTTTTACAGCGCTGTGGAGGAACTTTGGCCACTCATCTTTGCAGAATTGTTGTAATTCAGCCACATTGGAGCGTTTTTGAGCATGAACCGCCTTTTAAAGGTCATGCTACAGCATCTCAATCAGATTCAGGTCAGGACTTTGACTAGGCCACTCCAAAGTCTTCATTTTGTTTTTCTTAAGTCATTCAGAGGTGGACTTGCTGGTGTGTTTTGGATCATTGCCCCACTGCAACCCAAGTGCGCTTCAGCTTGAGGTCACGAACAAATGGCCGGACATTCTCCTTCAGGACTTTTTGGTAGGCAGCAGAATTCATGGCTCCATTTACCACAGTAAGTCCTGAAGCAGCAAAACGGCCCCAGACCATCACACTACCACCACCATATTTTACTGTTGGTATGATGGTCATTTTCTGAAATGCTGTGTTACTTTTATGCCAGATGTAATGGGACACATACAGTTGGACCCAAAAATATTTGGACAGTGACACAAGTTTTGTTATTTTAGCTGTTTATGAAAACATATTCAGGATACAATTATATAATCAATATGGGCTTAAATGCAGACTCTCAGCTGTAACTTGAGAGCATTCACATCCAAATTGGAGCAAGGGTTTAGGAATTACAGCTCTTTAATACGTAGCCACCTCTTTTTCAAGGGACCAGAAGTAATTGGACAATTGACTCAGAAGGCTGCAAAAAAAATAACAAGGCTGCATGGGCTCTTCCCTCGTTAACCTGTCATCAATTAAACAGTTAAAAGGTCTGAAGTTGATTCCAGGTGTGACGTTTGCATTTGGAAGCTGTTGCTGTGAACACACAACATGCGGTCTAAGGAGCTCTCAATGGAGGTGAAACAGACCATCCTGAGGCTGAAAAAAAAAGAAGAAATCCATCAGAGAGATAGCAGAAATGTTAGGAGTGACCAAATCAACAGTTTGGTACATTCTGAGAAAAAAAGAGTGCACTGGTGAGCTTGGGAACTCAAAAAGGCCTGGATGTCCACGGAAGACAACAGTGGTGGGTGATCGCAGAATCCTTTCCATGGTGAAGAACAACCCCTTCACAACATCCACTCAAGTGAAGAACACTCTCCAGGAAGTAGGTGTATCAGTATCTAAGTCTACCATAAAGAGAAGACTTCATTAGAGTAAATACAAAGGATTCACCACAAGGTGCAAACCATTAATCAGCCTCAAAAATAGAAAGGCCAGAATTGACTTTGCCAAAAAACACCTGAAGAAGCCAGCCCAGTTCTGGAACAGCATTCTTTGGGCAGATGAGACTAAGATCAACCTGCACCAGAATGATGGGAAGAAGAAAGTTTGGAGAAGAGTTGGAACAGCTCATGATCCAAAGCACACCACATCTTCTGTATGAATTCTGAAGTGTATAGGGATATACTTTCTGCTCAGATTCAGCCAAATGCAGCAAAGTTGATTGGACGGCGCTTCACAGTACAGATGGACAATGATCCAAAACATACTGCAAAAGCAACCCAGGAGTTTTTTAAAGCAAAGAAGTGGAATATTCTGCAATGGCCGAGTCATTCACCAGATCTCAACCCAATCGAGCATGCATTTCACTTGCTCAAGACAAAACTTAAGGCAGAAAGACCCACAAACGAGCAACAACTGAAGACAGCTGCAGTAAAGGCCTGGCAAAGCATCACAAAGGAGGAAACCCAGCGTTTGGTGATGTCCATGGGTTCCAGACTTCAGGCAGTCATTGCCTGCAAAGGATTCTCAACAAAATATTGAAAAGTAACATTTTACTTAGGGTTATGTTTATTTGTCCAATTACTTTTGAGCCCCTGAAATGAGGAGCGTTTGTATAAAAATAGCTACAATTCCTACATGTTTAATCATATATTTTTGTTCAACCCCTTGAATTAAAGCTTAAAGTCTGCACTTCAATTCCGTTGTAGTTGTTTCATTTCAAATCCAATGTGGTGGCATGCAGAGCCCGAAAGTTGAAGTTTTTGGAAGTTTAACTTTTGTCTCATCACTCCATACAGTATTTTCCTAAAAGTCTTGGGGATCATCAAGATGTTTTCTGGCAAAACTGAGACAAGGCTTTATGTTCTTTTTGTTCAGCAGTGGTTTTCGTCTTGGAACTCTTCCATGCAGGCCATTTTTACCCAGTCTCTTTCTTATGGTGTAGTCATGAACACTGACTTTAACTGAGGCAAGTGAGGCCTACAGTTCTTTGGATGTTGTTGTGGGGTCTTTTGTGGCCTCTTGGATGAGTTGTCGCTGTGCTCTTGGGGTAATTTTGGTTTGCCAGCCACTCCTGGGAAGGTTCACCACTGTTCCATGTGTAGCGTTGACCCTGGGTTCCAATTCATAAAATCATTCTTTGCTGAGGAAAAATCGTTTCACACCAAAAGTCTGGTCATGAACTGCTTCTCTCACCCAAGGACCAGAGTTGTAACACTACCCATAAAGTGGACGTTTCCTGCTTCATTTTCTGGAGTCATTCTCCCTTTCATCTATTTGCCAAAGGAATGCCCCAAATTGACAGTTATGGGTGATACCAGATTGGAAAGTCAAGATAAGATAAGATAAGATAAGCCTTTATTAGTCCCACAATGGGGAAATTCCAGGATTGCAACAGCACAGGGATAGCAACACTCAGAGCAACAATCAGAAGGCAAGAGGAAAAAAAACCAAGAGCAGCAAGTATACATATGTACATATATATATATATATATATATATATATATATATATATATATATATATACACACAGTGCGGAGCATTGTAGCTAGATGGGATAGATATATAAATATATAAACACAGTGCGGAGCATTGTAGCTGGATGGAATAAATATGAGTATATAGACACACAGTGCGGAGCATTGTAGCTAGATGGGATAGATATATAAATATATAAACACAGTGCGGAGCATTGTAGCTGGATGGAATAAATATGAGTATATAAACACACAGTGCGGAGCATTGTAGCTAGATGGAATAAATATATAGATATATAAACACACAAAGTACGGAGCATTGTAGCTAGATGGAATAAATATGTAAATATATAAACACACACAGTGCGGAGCATTGTAGCTAGATGGAATAATATGTAGATATATAAACACAGTGCGGAGCATTGTAGCTAGATGGAATAGATATATGAATATATAAACACACAGTGCGGAGCATTGTAGCTAGATGGAATAAATATGTAAATATATAAACACACAGTGTGGAGCATTGTTGCTAGATAGAGTAAATATATAAATATATATATATATAAACACACACAGTGCGGAGCATTGTAGCTAGATGGAATAAATATGTAAATATATAAACACAGTGCGGAGCATTGTAGCTAGATGGAATGAAACAGCACAACTGTCTACTTAGTTATCCTACGTGGTATGATTATGTACCCATACATATTCTCACCCTCCATAGCGACCGGTATTTTCCTAGTTGTATTCCTCATTAAACTCAAACAGTCTTACATTGCCCTCTTGTGGACAACCCCGGAATATCTTTTTCTCTCTCCCTGCAGTGGAATTTATGAATTGTGGATCACTTTTTTTTACACAGGGCCATGTAGGTTTGGATTTTTTTTCCCTTAATAATAAACACCTTCATTTAAAAACTGCATTTTGTGTTTACTCGTGTTATCTTTGTCTAATATTTAAATTTGATGATCTGAAACATTTAAGTGTCAGGAGCCGAGCCGGCTTGGTTTCCCCTGGCTCGGTCCTGGCGTCTCTGTGGGTTAGGTGCCACTTTGTATGTAAGTATGTATTTCTGTGTGCTTTGCCGTACCCATAGCCACTGCTTTCTGGCCGGCAGTGGTGAGGCAGCCCCTTGGGCTCACGTGGGTGTGAGCGCTGTCTTAACTGTCTGCCGGTCCGACCACGCCCTCTCTCTTATTATTGTTAGCTGTTCCCACTCCTGTTTGCCATCTCCCCGCTACTCGCCCGGGTGTGACCAATTTACCATCCCCAGCAATGCGTGCACTTAAGGAGCCTTTTGCCAGTCACGCATTGCTGGGTCATTGCATTACACATGCGGTCCTTAATTGCCATGTGATAGTCAAAGTCATTAAAGGATTGCTTTCACTTGGTGCTGTATTTGGACTACTGTGAGTATAACACTGGTCAACACCAAATTTATTGTCTAAGGTTTTTTAGCTGATTTAGGACAATTTTGATGTGCTGAATCCAAAAATCACATTGGTTTTACGCAATCAAGTCAACTTTTTGAACTATGGCCACGTTTTTTACGTTTTTGTTTACATGTATGGGTATTTTCGTTTTATATGATGCAAATTCTTTTTTATTTCTTTAAATTCTCTGAATTTTGAACAATGATGACGTAACATTCAATTTTCATGTACTTACCTTTATCAGTGTCTACTATTCAATTTACAGTACAACTGTACAACTGCTGTACAACTGCTTACAACTTAACATAAAAACCTGACCTGGTCAAGAAAAACGGATGTCCTTTTCAGATTCAGTGGTGCAAAATTGTTTTAAATCAGTTGAAAAAACACAGACAACTTACAAAAAAATTATTTTTGTTATGTTGCGTAATCTGTGTGTGTTTTCCCCGGTAATCCTCACCTGAGACTGTTGAGCGTCCTGGAGGACTCCTTAAGCTATTGTGGAATATATGCATTGGAACTGTTTGTCAGTTTTCGTGTTTAATAAATGTGTGTGTGGTGTAAACCCAGCACGTAAATTATCATCCTTTCACCCCTCCTCCGTGCGCTGTGGAGAAGTGCACGGGGAGTTCATGACAGAATGACCCAGCCCATAAAAAGGAATTAGCGGGTTACACCCACACATACCTTTTTCTCTGAATAATTATTTACTCACCTGTCTGAGAGCTATGTTGGACTTGACGGGGACACACAGTTATCCTCTGAGTCTGGGGTGGAAGTGCTGCTTTGCACTCATGGAGATAGGCTCATTGCCTCGGCAAGCACGCATTCCACCCCGGAGGATATACTGTGATATGTGGACTTGACGGATGCAGCAGCTCGGCGGTGCCCTCAGCTTACGGATCATCCGGAGGGAGCTGAGAGGTTGACTCGTTTGGCAGTGCTGCGGCGAGAGTTCGGCAGAGGGGTGAGGAAGTCCCCCAAGAAGACTGGACTCGCGCCGAAGGGGAGGTGCTCCCGGGGTTCTGTTGATCCTGCTCCACGCCAGAGTTTGGCACCAGTTCCTGTTTCGACCCAACCAGCTCCAGCCCCCCGCAGACGGCGTTATCCAATGTCGAAACGCCGGGAGAAGCCCTCCTCGTCGGCAGCGGCCGCCGTCTTTCCAGCTGCTGTGAGGTCCGCTGAGCTCTCCCCAGCAACGCCCACCTCCGTTGCCATGGAGACGGCTCCTCCTCCACCTGTTGAAGAGGACCGAATCGCCGTGGACACAAGAGAGTGATGACAGCCTGTCAGCTGCAGCAGTGAATGAACATCAAAGACCGGGATGACAGGCAAGTGTCTTTTCATTCAATCCATTTTGATAATCATAAGCCTTGTCTGTCTCCCGGGAGAGGGACCCAGTTACAGCAGTCCGCTGGGCTCCCTCCACCAGCTGCAGCTTATAACTCTTTTCCTACCCGCTCTGTATCTCCATTTTCTCCTGAGCGTCTGTCGGTCCAGGATCAGAGCCGTCGGACGGTGGAGGAGCCAGTGGCTTTGGAGGATCCTGCTCCAGAGCCACCACAGAGGTGTTTCCCTGCGGCCACGCCAGTGGAGTCCCCTGCGTTGGAGCCGCTGCAGAGGAACGAAGGGACTGCTATTACCATCTCGTCAACTGCGGGGGTGCCCGCAGCGTATTGGGAGCCTGAGCTGGACCTCCTTGAGGCCGGGCCCGAGTGTTCATCATCAGGATCGATTGAGTCCTGGACAGCGGTTTTCTCTCTTGTTTTTTCTGATAATAGTATTAGAGAGATCTTGTCTGGCTCTGAGTGAGGAGAGTCAGGCGCAGCCGCAGTTGTGTCTGAACTTCCTTCACCCGGCTCCGCCGCTGCTGGCGACCTTAACGACCCTGTTTCTTCTCTCGTTCCCGAGTCATCTTCTAGGGTTGCTGGAGAGGAACTACCATCTCCGGGGGTCCTTGTGGAATCGGTCTCACCACCTGACGACGTCGTGGATCCAGCTTCCCTGATGTCTGAGGTCGTCATGTGGTCTCCTCCGCAGGCCGTGTCGCCGTGGGTGCAGCGTGCTGGCTTAGGACCCTCGTGGGGGCTGTGCCCCAGGATCAGCCCAACGTGGGTGCTGTGCTCCTGCTCAGATCCATCATGGACACCACGCTCCAGCACGGGGTCCACCGAGGGTGTAGCATTGGCCCGGCCGGGGTCCACCGTGGGTGCAGCAGAGCCTTAGCCGGAGGTCACCGCGGGTGCAGCAGAGCCTCAGCCGGAGGTCACCACGAGTGCAGCAGAGCCGGCCCGGTTGGGGTCCATTGCGGGTGCGGCGTTGACCTGGTCGGGGTCCATCGCGGGTGCAGCTGTGTTCCAAGCTGGAACCACTGAGGATGCTGTGGATCTGCCTGAGGATGCCGTGGCCCCCTTCTTCTCCCTGTTCAACGCCATGGGGGTTCCCTCTCTACGGTCCGGTGACCCACCTGTGAGCCTTCCGGTGGGCAGGCCGCCTCTTGCTTCATCCCGCCGGCCCTGGTGGCTTTACAGTGCGGGCTGACCGCCTGAGGGACTGAGGTTCTGGGCCAGATGGCCTGTGCATTCCAACAGGCCACCAGACTCTGTCCGCTGGACTACCTGCTCGGCCTGGGACTCTGGGCGGCCTCCCGAGCCTCCACATCTTTGGACTTAGGAGGGCTACTTGTGGACCCTGGGCAGGGTATTGTGTTCCCACCTTTCCTGTTCCCCCTACCTCCCACCCGGGTTTGTGTTGTTTGTTCCTGGGGGGGGGGGGGGGGGGGGATCTTGGATGTTACTTTGGGTGTCTGGGAATCCAACCCCTTAAAGGGGGGGCCCTGTCAGGAGCCGAGTCGACTTGGTTTCCCCCGGCTCGGTCCTGGCCTCTCTGTGGGCTAGGTGCCACTTTGTATGTATGTTAGTATGTACAGTTGTGTTCAAAATAATAGCAGTCCCACATCACTAGCAAGATAAATCACTGTTTTTGTTAGAATTTCAACTTCTGCACTGCAAGTAAGTTTCTAGAAGGTTTAGTAAAGGTATAGAAAACCAACAGACCCAACAGGCAATGACGTGCATGCTGCTGATTCTGTGAAACTGAATCATTAACTGAAAGGGGCGTGTTCAAAAAAATAGCAGTGCTGAGTTCACTTAGTGAGGTCATTGATCCTGTGAAAAAATAGGTGTTAAACAGGTGGCCCTTATTTAAGGGTCAAGGCAACTGATGCTGCATACGCTGGCTGTGCATTTGTCCTTGAAAAACAGAGTAAAATGGGTCGTTCAAGACACTGTTCAGAAGAAGAGCGTTCTTTGATTAAGAAATTAATAAAAGAAGGGAAAACCTATAAAGAAGTGCAGAAAATGATAGGCTGTTCAGCTAAAATGATTTCAAACGCTTTAAAATGGCAGCCAAAACCAGAAAGACGAGGAAGAAAAAAGAAAAAATGACTATTCGAATGGATTGGAGAATAACCAAACTGGCAAAGGCTCAGCCACTGATCAGCTCCAGGAGGATCAGAGAAGATCTAAGGTTGCCTGTGAGTACTGTAACAATCAGACGACGTCTATGTGAAGCCAAGCTACCAGCAAGAAGCCCCCGCAAAGTCCCATTGTTAAAAAAAAGACATGTGCTGAAGCGGTTACAATTTGCATTGACTGGCCTAAAAAGAAATGGCGTAATATTTTGTGGAATGATGAGAGTAAGATTGTTCTTTTTGGGTCTAAGGGCCACAGACAGTTTGTCAGACGTCCTGCAAACACTGAATTCAAGCCACAGTACACAGTGAAGACGGTGAAGCATGGTGGTGCAAGCATCATGATATGGGGATGTTTCTCGTACTATGGTGTTGGTCCTATTTATCGCATACCAGGGATCATGGATCACTTTGAGTACATCAGAATACTGAAAGAAGTCATGTTGCCGTATGCTGAAGAGGAAATGCCTTTGAAATGGGTGTTTCAACAAGACAGTGACCCCAAACATACTAAAGACAGCTGTCAACACTGTTTTTTTTTAACATTATATTTCTTGACTTTCTGTAAAATATTATCAAATTCAATTACTTTTTCCAATTTTCTTGCTTTGAAATAGAATGTGCAGTGTCCCCAATGCATTTGTGTTCATTAAAATACAATTTATTTGAAGAATTTTGACGTTTATTCACATTTTTCAACACACTGCTATTATTTTGAACACAACTGTATTTCTGTGTGCTTTGCCGTACCCATAGCCACTGCTTTCTGGCCGGCAGCGGTGAGGCAGCCCCTTGGGCTCACGTGGGTGTGAGCACTGTCTAACTGTCTGCCTGTCCGACCACGCCCTCTCTCTTATTATTGTCAGCTGTTCCCACTTCCGTTTGCCATCTCCCCGCTCCTCGCCCAGGTGTGACCAATTTACCATCCCCAGCAATGCGTGTACTTAAGGAGCCTTTTGCCAGTCACGCATTGGTGGGTCATTGCACTAGACATGCGGTTGTTAATTGTCGTGTGATCATCAAAGTTATTAAAGGATTGCTTTCACTTGGTGCTGTATTTAGACTACTCAGACAGCTCCAGTCCTGTGAGTATAATCTGTGTGTGTTTTCCCCGGTAATCCTCACCTGAGACTGTTGAGCGTCCTGGAGGACTCCTTAAGTTATTGTGAAATATATGCATTGGAACTGTTTGTCAGTTTTCGTGTTTAATAAATGTGTGTGGTGTAAACCCAGCGCGTAAATCCTCATCCTTTCACCCCTCCTCCGTGCACTGTGGAGAAGCGCATGGGGAGTTCATGACATCAAGTGTGACAAACATACAAAAAATGAGAAATCTGGAAGGGGGCAAACACTTTTTCACACCACTGTATATCGGGATTTAAGAGACATACCCATTTCTACTTGTCACCGCCCTGCCTCTCCCCTGCAGTGTGCCAGGTGTGCTACAGCAGCTGACTGCAAGCTTAGGTTTTGCCGCTACTTCTGTGCCACCCAGAGATGTTGAACTTTTTCTCACCGTGCTGTGTCAGAGATGATGGTCCTCTAATCTTGTTTTAATTGGAGGTAAGTTACGTTAACACCGTCTCTCTCTAATTATAAGACAGCAAATGCTAAATGACAATGCTAACTTGCCGCTAACAGGAAACTTTATAGTGTATCAGAGCATCGTTCTGTTTTAAATCACTGCCAGGTTTCTTAATTTTGTTTGAAAAAAACATTACTAAAGCTGTAAAAGTGCGTGACAATGGCCGCATACACACTATATAAATAAATTAAAACGTGTCAGAGGAACACACTGGCTCTTAGTGTAACTTGACTTCTGATCATTTTTAATTAGTCCAGTAACGATAAAGAATAAAGTTGAAGTCATCTCAAATGCACATTGAAAACAATTTTATAACACTGCAAAATTAAGAGGGAAAAGGTGCATAAAATTGATAGATGAATTTGTACAGTTGATTTTTTTCAGTATGTAATTTAAAATGTAGAAAAAGAGATGGTCCTTTTTATTGGCTGTCATTTACTATAAACTATAGAATTTACAGAAAATGTATATCGTGATATACAGTATATTGTATATAGGGATTTGCCAGCCACCAATCAGGAACTATATGGACAACCTGACAGTCACCACAGAGTCTGTATCAGGATGCAGATGGATCCTGCAAGGGCTAGGAA
Source organism: Pholidichthys leucotaenia (assembly GCA_020510985.1). Classification (NCBI taxonomy): domain Eukaryota; kingdom Metazoa; phylum Chordata; class Actinopteri; order Cichliformes; family Pholidichthyidae; genus Pholidichthys; species Pholidichthys leucotaenia. Next base: position 162,257,320 of record CM035844.1, on the reverse strand, counting down.
AGGTTATCCGGTGGGCCCGGATGAATTTCAAACCAGCCAAGTCCAGATCACTAGTGGTGAAGGAGGACAAGGTCACCAACAGGTTCAGGTTTAACATCGAAGGGATGCCAATACCAACCATCTCAGAGAAGCCTGTGAAGAGCTTGGGCAAGGTGTTCAACAGCACCCTCAAGGATTAAGATAAGATAAGATAAGCCTTTATTAGTCCCACAACGGGGAAATTCCAGGATTGCAACAGCACAGGGATAGCAACACTCAGAGCAACAATCAGAAGGCAAGAAAAAAAACAAGCAAGCAAGAGCAGCGAATATACATATGTACATATTACTATAAAATATATATATACACACACACACACAGACACACAGTGCAGAGCATTGTAGCTGGATGGAATAAATATATGAATATATGAACACACAGTGCAGAGCATTGTAGCTAGATGGAATAAATATGTAAATATATAAACACCCACAGTACGGAGCATTGCAGCTAGGTGGAATAAATATGCAAGTATATAAACACACAGTGCGGAGCAATGTAGCTAGATGGAATAATATGTAGATATATAAAAACACAGTGCGGAGCATTGTAGCTAGATGGAATAAATATATAGATATATAAATATAAACACACCCAGTGCTGAGCATTGTAGCTAGATGGAATAAATATGTAAATATATAAACACACACAGTGCAGAGCATTGTTGCTAGGTGGGATGAAACAGCATAACCGTCTATTTAGTTATCCTACATGGTATGATTATGTGCCCATACATATTCTCACCCTCCATAGCGACCGGTATGTTCCTAGTTGTATGCCGGAGAGGACCATTGTGTAAGTCTATTGCATCTTTTGCATTCAAAAAAACTATTAGTTTGTTACGTCTTTTTGCTATCTCTGCGAGCAGCCCTGCTTAGGTTGTACAGTCTGACAGCCGTTGGTAGGAAGGACCTACGAAACCTCTCGGTTGTGCACCTGGGATGATGTAGTCTGCTGGTAAACGAGCTCCTCAGTGCATCCAGTATGTCCTGCATAGGGTGGAACTCGGACTCCAGCAGAGATGACAGTTTAGCCACCGTCCTTCTCTCTCCTATCTCCTCCATCGGATCAAGGCGCTGCCCCAGGACAGAGCTAGCTTTCTTAATCAGTTTGTTCAGTCTCTTCCTATCGGCTGCAGTAATGCCACTGCCCCAGCAGACCACTCCAAAAGTGATGGCTGATGCCACCACCGTGTCATAGAATGACTTCAGCAGCGCCCCTTGTACACCAAAAGACCTGAGTCTCCTCAGCAGGAACAGCCTGCGCTGTCCCTTCTTGTAGAGTGCGTCAGTATTGTGTGACCAGTCTAGTTTATTGTTCAGATGAATACCCAGGTACTTATAGGATGTCACCATCTCGATGTCTGTTCCCTGTATATTTACTGGTGCTGTGAGGGGCTGCCCATGCCTGCGGCAGTCCACCACCAGCTCCTTAGTTTTCCTCGCGTTGATCTGGAGGCAGTTCCGATGGCACCAGTCCACAAAGTCCTGGATAAGCCCTCTGTACTCAGCTTCATCTCCGTTGGAGATGAGACCAACGATCGCAGAGTCATCAGAGAACTTCTGTAGATGGCAATGTGTTGTGTTGTGTGAGAAGTCCGCAGTATAAAGAGTGAACAGGAAGGGAGCCAGCACCGTTCCCTGGGGGGCCCCCGTGCTACTGATGATCGTGTCAGAAACACAGTCCCGGGTTCTCACAAACTGAGGCCGGTTCGTGAGGTAGTCCAGGATCCATGATGACAGGTGCTGGTCCACCCCTGCGCGCAGCAGCTTGTCCTTCAGGATCATCGGTTGGATGGTGTTGAAAGCACTGGAGAAGTCTTACTTATCAGAGAAGGATTACTTATCAGTGCAGTCACCCTGCCAGGATCTTGACAGCTGGCTAAGGTTTGTTGATAAATCTGGGCTTCCAGGCAAGTTTAAAGCGTGGGTATATCAGCATGGTATTCTGCCAAGGATACTGTGACTGCTACTTGTTTATGAGGTACCCATGTCCATTATAGAGTCCTTGGAGAGGAAGGTTAGTGGCTGTCTCAGGAGATGGTTGGGTTTGCCCAGAAGCCTGAGTAATATTGCTCTGTACGGAAACAGTACAAAGCTCCAAATGCCCTTGAAGTCTTTGGGAGAGGACTTCATGGTTGCACGGACAGGAGAGGTGCTGATGTACAGGGACTCTAAAGACCTAAAGGTGGCCAAGGCAGGAGTGGTGGTGAGGACTGGGAGGAAGTGGAGTGCCAAGGCTGCGGTGATGGATGCTGAGTCCCGGCTATGCCATAAGGACCTGGTGGGTGGCCCATGGTAGTGCTGGATTGAGAATGTTCCTGACACTCTGGCACAAGGCACTCAAGGGGAAGGAGAGGCGAGGGCAGATTCAGGAAGAGGTGAGGGCAGTTGTGGAGGAAGAAAGATCAAACAGAGCGGCTAGTTTAAGGCAGCAGGGGGCGTGGATGAGATGGGAGCAGGCTATAAATTGGAAGGTCACTTGGACAGACCTCTGGCACTCTGAACCACACCGCATCACCTTTCTGATACAGGCAGTGTATTATGTCCTGCCTAGTCCAGCCAACCTCTTCACTTGGGTTAAGGCAGAAACTCCAAACTGCCCACTGTGCTCAGCAAAGGGAATGTTGGAACACATCTTGAGCTCCTGCCCAACAGCACTCGGCCAAGGCCATTATACCTGGCGCCATAACCAGGTGCTGAAATCTTTTGCAGAAGCCATCAGCATGGGGATCAGCAGTTGCAGCCGAGTGCGTAATACCACCAGTGCAACTGCTTTTGTTAAGGCAGGAGAGCAACCCAGGGCAGGACACAAAAAGGTGGCAGCAGGAATCTTGTCAAGAGCTCAAGACTGGCAGCTCTCAGTGGACTTGGGGAAACAGCTAAGATTCCCGCAGCACATTGTCAGCACCACCCTGAGGTCATATATCCTTCTGGTCTCTGACAGCACAAAGAACGTCATAATCATGGAGCTAACAGTGCCATGGGAGAACCGCCTGGAGGAAGCTCATGAAAGGAAGAGGACCAAATATGAGCAGCTGATGGTCAGTTGTTGAGAGCAGAGCTGGAAGGCGAAGTGTATGTCTATTGAAGTAGGCTGTAGGGGATTTGTGGGTCATTCACTCCACAGAGCCCTTAGTGCATTAGGCATTACAGGAGGAGTAAGGAGCAGAGCCATCAAGGACATCACTGAAGCAGCTGAGAAAGCCTCGAGATGGCTCTGGATCCGGACAGGAGATCCATGGGGATGCATGCTACCTGAGCACACACCACAGTCTGATCAGCCACGGTGGGGTCACCTGGGCGAGGGTGTCTTGATGTTGAAAGACCCAAAACACCCAATGAACCCAGGCTACATCACTGATGGTGTGTTCAGGTGCATCAGAAGATGTATTTAAGAACTGTTATCGTCAAATAAGATTACTTATATTGTGATATGAAATTTTGGTCATATCGCACAGCCCTAGTCTTAAGTGGAGCCAGAAAAATCAAGTTTTCAGTAGCCCTGGTTGCACAGTCAGACCGACAGCATTTCAGATATTATTATGAATGAGCTTGTTGAGATTATTTTTCAAGTTTAGAAGGCATTTGAACTCATCAGTGACAATGCACCACGGTCTATTTTTTATGTTGGAAATGAGACTGCATACAAGAATAGCTGCATTTAGAAGAAAACGAGACTTCTTCTGGTAGTAAAGAGGAGGAAATGTCTTCTGGAACTTGTGAGAAAACAAAACTGAGGCCCATTTATGGACAGGAAGTCCAGTGGCAGAGTTTTCAGTTTCTGACAGTGTTCCCTGCCCAGTGGGAGGAAGAAGAGGATTCTCAAGACCATTTGCCTGTGATTATATTATTTGTTGATTAAGTAGAACTTTTTTATATTTATCTCTCAGCATTCAGTCAGGTCATACCCCATCAAATTGTTCTCTGCAGCTGCAAGTATGAAAATGAAATAATACTGCAGGAGAAGGGGGGGACATGTTTGTGATACTGTGATAGTGTTGCTCTTAAAGCAACACTGTGTAAGATTTTCACCTTAAAATAATGTATCCAAGAGACTGTCACTTCTCCCACAGCCTGAATGGGCCCACATTGCCTGCAACAGCTTGCAGGCAATGTGTTGTTGTTCTGGGTAGGAACACTGAAAAGACTACAACTATGGTGACTGTGATCTTAGTCCCAATAGCCAACCACAGTGTGTTTAGCTGTTGCTGGCAAAAGTTGTGCCCTGTGATTGGCTGTTGGGACTGGGGTCAGAGTCACCATAGTTGTAGTCTTTTCAGTGTTTTCAGAGCAAGAAAGTTACAAAGTGCGGAGTGGTGGTCTAGTTAATACAGCATCTGCCCCATAACCAGGAGGTTGGGGGTTCAAGTCCCAGCCGGGTCATATCAAGGAGCATATAAAAATGGTACTTCCTACCTTCTAGCTTGGTGCTCAGCATAATAGAATGGGGGAAGGAAAAAATAGTTTGTGGCAACACCTTGCATGGCAGCGACCCCTCTAATTCTGATTCTAGATGTGATTAACATTGTAGATAGGAGAAACGTAATTTCGTTCTACTGTACATGATTGGTTGTATGGACTGAATGACAACAAAAGTTGGCTTCTAAATCTCAAGTCAATAACCTTTGGCATATTACTATAGTTGAAAAATTATTTAGAGGACTTTTTAAGATATTTGTCATTTTAATCTTGAGGTCAGCAATTTTTTTTTGTTTTTTAAATTTATTTTACTTTTCCTTAAAAACAGAATTAAAAACCCTACAAAGGTTTATGCATTTTTTCCAAGTGCTAATTTAAAAGAAAAAAGTCTTAATATTTATGAGTAAAACCTCAAATTTATTAGACGTATTTGAGGAAAAATTGTAAATTTAAAAGAAAAATACAGTAAATTTCTGAGGTAGAATATGTACATTTCATATATATTTCTTGCACAAGTTTATATTGATTAATCGATTCCGAAAATGTTGTTATAATGATACTATTTCATGGGGTTGGGCAGTTTGACCTTAAATCAGCATCACGGTTAATTGACTTTTTCATGTCTGTTTTGTTTTTTCCACTCATTTTTTCCCTCCCTCCTTCCTGACGAGGCTTGTATTTAAGCAGTATTACGCAAGTGTGGCATTATATCACTGCAGTGCGATAGTAAACAGTGTTGGGCAAGTTAGTAAAGATTAGTAGATAATTACAGTTACTAGTTATTTCTTCTCAATTAAACTTTATTTATATAGTGCCATTTCACATCAACAGTCTTTTCATAGTACTTTCAAACTGTAGGCGAAAACCCCACAGTGACAGAAAGACCCCAGCAATCAGGTGATCCCCTGTGAGCAAGCACTTGGCGGCGGTGGAGAGGAAAACCTTCCTTTTAGCAGGAAGAAACAGCCGGCAGAACCAGGCTCAGGGAGGGGCAGTCATCTGCTGCAAGTGGCTGGGGGGTGAGGGGATAGACAAGAAGAAGAAAAGAACAGACAAGTAAAGAGCAAACAGCACAACGGGCACTCAGTCTGTGGCAGAAAACAAATGGATGTCAATGACCAGCAAAAGTATTTCATTGAGAGTGAAGAAAGGAGTGAAGCCCAGTGCATTGTTGGAGGTCCCCCAGCTGTCTAAACCTGTTAGCAGCTTAACTAAGGGAGGGTTCAGGGTAGGGATGGGCATTCGGTGAAATTTTCTTCACCGATCGTCGGGAGAATTAATGATTAATAATCGGTTAATCATTAACATTTTTAGGTACGTAACAAGGCAGGTAGACTACATTAGAACATCAGGAATCAGCACGGAGAGCCCTCTCTCTGTTCTCGTGTTGGCTCGGCTCGGGAATCTTGCAAGCTGATTGGCCGAGACGTTTTACCCAGCTTCTGTCCCTGCCGAGCAGCCACCCAACAAACGAAGACCGCATTCATTGCTCTATCGCTCATGTTACTTAGTCTAGCCGCGCAGAACTTTTTGCTGTTCTCTTGTGCCATTTTGTGCGAAATAGTCTTCCCGTCGAGCCACTACGCCGCCTCCTGCAGCTTCCCTCGACATGTGTACACCAAATCTTCATGACCTTCTCAATAAAGTTTCTGAAAAAAAAAAAAAAGAATCTTCACGACCGCCATTACTCAGCGCGCAACCACTGTTGGCGGTTTCTTCGCGTAATAAGGGTGTTCCATGGACCCTGTCGATGAGGTATATTTGTATGCTGCATTGCAGTGATTGCAGTACACCTGGTCATTTTTTAAATTGAAATGGTCCCACGCAACACTTCGCCGTAACCGCTTCATGATTTGGCGATTGCCCTACGGAAGCCCGCATGTATCAACTGAGGCACGCCAGGGTACGGCGATGGTGTAATGTTGCCCCCTGGTGCCCAAATTTTGCCATTGCATTGTTTGAGGACGGCCGTGCACTAGGCCTAATAACGTCGGATTGTTTAAAAAAAAAAAACGGTTTGTCGACGAAAATGAACTTCCTCGGTGAAATTCTTAATGATCAATTATCGGTTAATCGGTAAATTATGCCCATCCCTAGTTCAGGGTCACCTGATCCCACCCTAAGTATAGGCTATATCAAAAAAGAAGGTTTTAACCCTGTTCTTAAAAACAGTGATCGAGTCTGACTCCCAAATCCAGATTGGCAGCTGATTCCAAAGGAGAGGAGCCTGATAACTGAAAGCTCTGCCTCCCATTGTACTTTTAGAGATTCTAGGGATTACAAGTAATCCTGCATTTTGGGAGCATAGTGCTCTGTTAGGATGATAAGGTACTTTCAGATTTTTTAAATAACAATGGGCCTGATTATGTAGAGCTTTGTAAGTGAGAAGTGTTTTAAACTTAATTCTAAATTCTATGGGAAGCCAATGAAAGGAGGCCAGACCCGGAGAGATGTGATATCCCTTTCTCGTACCTGTTAAAACTCAAGCTGCAGCATTTTGGATCAACTGAAGACTTTTTAAAGATGTTTTAGGACAGGCCAATAATAAAGAGTTACAGTAATCTAATCTAGAGCTAACAAAAGTGTGGATTAGTTTCTCAGCATCACTCAGACAAGATGCTCCTAATCTTGGCAATATTACACAAATGATAGAAGGCAGTCTTAGAAACAAGTTTAATATGTGAATTGAAGAACAGCTCGTGATCAAAAATAACTCCAAGATTATTCACAGTACTATTAAGAGAAAGAGTAACTCCATCCAAATTAAGAGTTTGATTTGGGAAGGTATTTCTAAGGTTTTTTGGACCAACTACAGTGACTTCAGTCTTATCTGAATTTAATAGCAAGAAATTACAAGTCATCCAAGCTCTGATTTCCTCAAGCCTCTAATTTGGCTAATTGATTACTGTCATCTGGCTTCATTGACAAGTATAATTGTGTGTCATCTGCATAACAATGAAAATGTATGCAGTGCTTTCTAATAATATTGTCTAGCGAAAGCGTATACTGTATAGACTAAAAAGAATAGGGCCTAGTACAGATTAGGGCTGAAACGATTAGTCGACATTGTCGATAACGCTGACCATAAAAATTTGTTGATAAAGATTTTTATTGTCGACAAATCGTTTAATTATAAAGTTTGTATGCGTGCTGCGGAAATGTTCAGTTGTAACTGCAGTGCATGACCGGAGCTGCTGTGGGCAGTAGTGCCGCTGTTGTCCAGCATGCGTGAACAATTTTCAGCGAAGAAGAAGAGGAGCACAGCATGGCGAAATGGAAGGATAAACACATAAAAAGCGGAGCTAAACTTTCTATAGTAAGGGAACATTTTGCAGAAAACAAAAAACGTAACAAGTAAAATGCCGACTTTGCAAGGCAGACCTTTCCTATCATGGCAGTACTACAGTGATGCATGAACATCTGAAATGACTGCACCCAGGAGCCGTGACATTAACGGCTGCTTCTGCTTGGCAAGTTTTAGCAAGAAAAAGAAAGTTAGCACCCCTTATTTTCAATGACAATACTGTTAGTACGTGCTGTTTATGTTACCTTACCTGTTTGAGAATAAGCTCTGTGGTTGCTGAGGGCTGAGCTGTTTAAGTCATGGCTAATGTGTTGGTGAATGCAGTAAATGAATGAATTACAGGAGTTGCTATCTCTTTTTCATCTTAATTAATATTAGCCCTCATTCTGAATATTACTGCATCTGGGTTAATTAAAATATTCTAATTTGTAATTTAATAAATAAAAACCTACACCCATACTCATCAAAATTAAATCAAATGGCTTGAAATATCACTCTTAAGTGCAGTGAATACTGAATATGAAGGTTTACCTTTCTGAATTATATATTGTTAAAAGTGCACTTACAGAAAACTTCCACCTAATGTTAGTTTGTGGGTCGGAGCAGATCAGTAATTCAGTTGTAAGATATTTAATCAATTGTTTAATTGGCATTAGTCATTATGCTGTCTGTGATAAACCGATATATGTATATAGCCTTCAGTTATATTCATGCAACCTTCAGTTTCAAATGTATGTTTCATGGGTAATTTTATTTAGCTCTGGAAACTGCTTATAAAATGTTATATTAAAGCAGGGACTGACAACAAGGTGATTTTCACAGGTGTGCAGGCTTAAACAGCGGGTGAGGTAAGATATGCACTAGAGCCCCAACAGGAAGCAGAGAGGGTGGACATGAAAAAAATAATCACGATTAGTCAACGAATCAAGAAGATTGTCATTTAATTAGTCGACTATCAAAATAATCGTTAGTTGCAGCCCTAGTACAGACCCTGTGGAACTCCGTGGTTGAGCTTTGAGTTAGAAGAAAACTCGTCATTGACATGAACAAACTGGAACCTTTCAGATAAGTAGGATTTAAACCACTGCAACAAAGTTCCATTAAGTCCAATATGGTGTTCTAATCTATCAAGTAAAATATTATGATCGATAGTCTCAAAAGCTGCACTAAGGTCTAAAATGACAAGTACAGAAACAAGTCCATTATCAGATGCCATAAGGAGGTCGTTAGTGACCTTCACTAAAGCTGTTTCAGTACTATGATGGATTCTAAACCCTGATTGAAACTCTTCATATAAACCATTTCCCTGCAAGTGGTCAAATAATTGTGTAGCAACAACTCTTTTAACATTTTTGAAATGAAAGGCAGATTAGAGATCGGTCTATCCATCCATCCATCTTCTTCTGCTGGGCTATGGGGTAGGGTGGCAATACGGAAGCCTTATTTTATGAAGAAAAACATCCAAGCCCGGCTACATTTTGCAAAAACACATTTGAAATCTCCCAAATGCATGTGGGAAAATGTGTTATGGTCAGATGAAACCAAGGTTGAACTCTTTGGCCATAATTCCAAAAGGTATATTTGGCACAAACACAACACTGCTCATCACCAAAAGAACACCATACCTACAGTGAAGCATGGTGGTGGCAGCATCATGCTTTTGGGCGGTTTTTCTTCAGCTGGAACTGGGGCCTTAGTCAAGGTGGAGGGAATTATGAACAGTTCCAAATACCAGTCAGTGTTAATAATAATAATAATAAGTTTATTTATAGAGACATGCATGTTAGGTTAATTGGCTGTTCTAAATTGTCCCTAGATATCTGTTTCGTATAGGCCCTTAGAATAGAGGGTTAGTATTAATGAAAGCGCTTTGAGTGGTCTTTGTGACTAGAAAAGCGCTATATAAGTGCAGGTTAGTTAGTTAGTTAGTTAGTTAGAGCACTTTTCACAGACAGAGTCACAAAGTTCTTAACATGGTAAAAAACAAAATAAAAACACAGGCACATAAAACAGTAAAAAAAATAAAGTAGACAGTAAAAGCACATAAAAATACAGTCAGCACATAGTTAATTAAAAAGCCAGGCTAAAAGGGTGGGTCTTAAGTTGCTTCTTAAAAACACCAATGGAAGGTGCAGATCTAAGTTCAAAAGGCAAAGAGTTCCACAGTCTGGGAGCAACAGCAGCAAAGGCTCTATCACCTTTGGTTCTGAGCCTATTTGCTAGGGACCACCAATAGATTCTGATGAGAAGACCTGAGATACCTGCTGGGCTGGTGTAGAGAGAGCAGGTCACTAATATAAAAAGGCGCCTCTTCATGAATGGCTTTGTAAGAACAAGAACTTTAAAATCAATTCTATAATTTACAGGAAGCCAATGCAAGGAGGCCAAAACAGGAGTGATATGACAGAATCTGCTGGACCTAGTTAGTAATCTTGCAGCAGCGTTCTGGACTAACTGTAGGCGGTGTAAAGGAGATTTGCTAAGACCTGTGAAAAGAGCATTACAATAGTCCAAACGTGAAGAAACAAAGGCATGAATAATGATTTCTAACTGACTGTAGGAAACCAATGACCTAATTTTGGATATATTCCTAAGGTGGAAAAAACAACTCCGGGTCAGAGATTTGACATGCTGATCAAAACTCATCGATTGATCGAAAATGACACCAAGATTTTTTAGATTAGAGCTTAATGAACCAATGCTATTAACCAATTTAGGAATTAGATTATCAGGTGCTACAATAAGTACTTCAGTTTTATCAGCATTAAGTTGCAAAAAGTTACTAGATATCCAGTGCTTAATTGCAGACAATCATGAATAATTTTTTAAATTGTCAACATGGTCAGGCTTAAAAGAGAAAAGTAGCTGTAAATCGTCAGCATAGCAGTGATAAGACACACCTTTAAATTTGCTGATAATAGAACCAAGTGGCAGCATATATAGGGCAAATAAAAGTGGACCCAGAATAGAACCCTGAGGCACCCCACAGGTTAAAGGAGCAGAGTCAGATGAATAACAGCCAGCAGCCACGGAAAAACTCCTACCAGAAAGGTAGGAGAAAAACCAATCCAGAGCTTTTCCAGAAATACCTACCCAATCTCTAAGCCTTTATAACAAAATACAATGATCAATAGTATCAAATGCTGCAGTAAGATCTAATAATACTAGAACAGAGCATTTGCCAGAGTCTGATGACATTAAAATATCATTTGACACCCTGAGAAGAGTGGTCTCTGTCAAGTGTTTCTGACGAAAACCTGAGTGAAATTTGTCGAAAATATTGTGTTCAATCAGAAAGTGAGTGAGCTGCTTGGCAACAACTTTTTCTAAAAGCTTAGAAATAAAAGGAAGCTTAGAAATTGGCCTGAAGTTTTTAAAAACAGATGGATCAAGGTTAGGTTTTTTTAAAAGTGGCTGCACAACTGCATGTTTAAAATACGAGGGTACACAACCAGATTCAAGTGAACTATTAATTATATTAACCAAAGATGTACCCACTGAGCCAATTACCTCTTTTAACATTGAGGAAGGCAAAATATCTAAAACGCAGGAGGAGGATTTCATGGAACTCACCAACACTAACAAATCCTCAAAAGAAATTGGGGTAAAATCACTTGAAAAGGCCTGTCTGTTAGGACAATCAAGGATTAGGGGAAATGAATGAGTAAAACCAGCCCTAACAGCAGTGACCTTGTCAACAAAAAAGGAAAGAAACTTGTTACAGTCATTAATTGAATAAACAGGGGGAGCAGAACTAACAGGATTAACTATACTGTCTATTGTACTGAAGAGAATCTTTGGATTGTTACTATTGGAGGAGATGATATTGGAAAAATAAGACGTTCTTGCCATTTTTATCATATTGTTAAATTCAAGTAACAGTTCCTTAAGGTACAATCGATGCACCTCAAGTGTAGTGGACTTCCACTGTCGTTCCACCCTCTGACATTTACGTCTGAAACAACAGAGATCATCATTTAACCAGGGGGATGAATTAACAGCACGGACAGTCCTGGTTTTAAAGGGAGCAACTACATCTAAGATGCTTGAACAGTGTGAGTTAAAAGAGCAGACCAGGCTCTCAGTGTCGTCATCAGAGGACATCAGAGGTTTTGTGTTGGCACAAAACCTTCAGGCTTTTGCTTGAAAGGTTAAGATGGAACTTCATCTTTCAGCACGACAATGACTCAAAGCACACATCCAAATCAACAAAAGAATGGCTTCACCAGAAGAAAATTAAGATTTTGGAATGACCCAGCCAGAGTCCAGACCTGAATCCGATCAAACATCTGTGGGGTGATCTGAAGAGGGCTGTGCACAGGAGATATCTTCGCAATCTGACAGATTTGGAGCATTTTTGCAAACAAGAGTGGGCAAATATTGCCTCATCAAGATGTGCCACGCTGATAGACTCCTACCCAAAAAGAATGAGTGCTGCAATAAAAGCCCAAGGTGCTGCAACAAAGTATTAGTTTAAGGGTGTGCATATTTACGCAACCAGGTTATTGCAAGTTTTTTTTTTTTATTTTTCCCCTTAAAAGGTTTGTTTGCTTTTCAGTTGGGTTGTACAGGTTATAGGTCATATTAATGGTGGAAAAAGTTTTGAAATGATTTATCTTGGTCTCATTTTTTTACATCACAAAAAACTGGCATTTGAACAGAGAGGTGTAGACTTTTTATATCCACTGTAGATTTCTCCAAGCTAGAGAGATTTCATCTAATTTAGTGGAGTACCATTTTCTTTCTAATTGATGAGCCTTCTATTTTAAGCCACAAGTTTCTGTGTTGAATCAAGGAATCAGAAATCTCTGATTAGACTTTTTATTTTTTAAAGGGGCTGCCATGTCTTAGAGTCTGATTTCAAAGTTGATTTCAAACGTAATTGAGTTACTTTCCCAATTAACTAATTACTTTAATCATGCAGTAATTGGTAAAGTAACTTTCACATTACTTTTAAATGCATACTTATATTATCTTGCACAAATAGCAAGATAATCTAATTAATGAATTAAATTATTCATTCATTCATTCATCTTCTTCCGCTTAATCCTTTTCGGGTCGCGGGGGGGCTGGAGCCTATCCCAGCATCTTTGGGCGAGAGGCAGGGTACATCCTGGACAGATCGCCAGTCCGTCACAGGGCCAACACAGAGAGACAGACAACCATTCACTCTCACAGTCATACCTAAGGACAATTTAGAATCCCCAGTTTTGATGCCAATTAACCTAACTTGCATATTTTTGACATGTGGGAGGAAACCGGAGAAATCCCGGAGTAAACCCACGCAGACACGGGGAGAACATGCAAACTCCACACAGATCACTGTTGGTCGGGTATTGGGATCGAACCCAGGATCCCCGGCCAAGGGTGAGTTGCTGTGCTGCCGCAGCGCTAACCACTCTGCCACCGCGCCACCCTGAATTAAATTACGGGCTCATTATTATTAATGGAAGGCTGGAGACACTGTTTCAGACAGAGCTTCACAGTTTTTTTTTATGTTCGTGTTGTTGCACGTGTCAGTGTGTGGGACATAAAACTACATGTTTATCTTACCTTTATGATCATCCAAAGAAAAAGTTCATTATCCACAGTCCAAATGCCTGCTGTGGCAGAGACGGGATCCAATTCCTCAAATGTCTTTTAGAGATGAAAATTTTGAAAAATCTTTATCCAGGTAGCTGGTAAATGCTTTTTAATTTCAGTGGATCACAGTCTCAGCTCTGAAGGAAAGTAACTGTGGATAGCATGTCTTCAGTCTTTAACAACATATCTGGCAGTCAGTTGGTTTAATCCTTGCTGGGCCACAAATTGTCCAGATGCACACCAGCTGTGGGTGGTCAGATAGAGTGGATTTGCCCTTATATATATAAAATCTAGCTCAGCATAATAGAATGAGGGAAGGAAATGTTGTAACCCATGGACAACAGGTGGAAATTAGCCACTGGCTTTACATTGATTGATATCAATGTTCCATCAACCTGCACTGTCCTTAAAAAGAGCAATTTACGATTTTAATCTGTTCAGATTTCAGTAACTGTAATGCATTATTGAATTTTTAAACAGGAATTTCATTACACAAGTTAGTGCAAAAGTAGTGGTGTTACAGTGCGTTATTCCCAACACTGGTAGTAAATGAACATATAGATAGATGTACTTTATTGATCCCAAACTGGAAAATTACAGAAGACTTCTTTAATAATATATATAATAATAATAATATAATAAAGACCTAGCCTACCGTCATTTCACACACAAAATAAAGATTGTCCACTGTTTACAACACATACCTCTTGAGGGTTTTTGGGTCCCGTTAGATGTGTTGGGGAGTTCTTTTTGCATCCATGATTGCCTTAACACCACATAGTGATTATGAGTCTTTTATCAGGTTTTTAAATACAGCCTTAGCTTGGCCAGTCTCTCTGTAAAACAGCTGATGACACGGATAGCCGTCAGAGGCTAACAGTGACTTAGCTTCTGCTTCTTTTAGTGCTAGTATCCACTCACTTTACTTGCTTTTTCTTGGCATCTTCAGATAATAATAAGTTTATTTGTAGAGCACTTTTCACAGACAGGGTCACAAAGTGCTTTAAATAAAATCAAGCAGTAAATAAAGACAATAAAAGACATAAGAATAAAATGGCAAAAGACACAAGAATAATGTACAGTCAGCAGAGAATTAATAAAATGCCAAAGTAACAAGATGGGTTTTTAACTGCTTCTTAAAATAAACAAGTGAAGGTGCAAATCTTAAAATGTAGGGCAGTGAGTTCCATAAATTTGGTGCCACAGGTGCATAGGCTCCGTCACCTTTGATCTTGAGTCTAGTTTTTGGTACTGAGAGAAGGGTCTGACCTGAAGACCTAAGAGACCTGCTAGGAGAGTATGGATGCAGTAGGTCACAGATATAAGAAGGAGGCTCACCATGAATGGCTTTATAGGTAAAAATAAGAATTTTAAATTGAATTCTAAAATTAATGGGAAGCCAATGCACGGAGGATAAAATGGGAGTTGTGTGACAGAACCTACTAGATCGAGTTAGGAGTCGAGCAGCAGCATTCTGGACTGACTGTAAGTGAGCTATGGAAGACGTATTTAAACATGTAAAAAGAGCATTACAGTAGTCCAGACGTGAAAAGACAAAGGCATGTATAATAGTTTCCAGCTGATTCTGTGAGACCAACAATCTAATTTTAGACATATTTCGGAGACAACGATAAAAACACAATTTAGTTAAGGACTTTATGTGTTTATCAAAAGACATGGAATGATCAAAAATAACTCCTGGATTTTTAAGATAAGCCAGTACATGTGAGCTCAATTACTCGATACCATCCAACACCTTTGGAGCTATAGTGTTGGGCGCTGCAAGGAGGACCTCAGTTTTATCAGTGTTAAGTTGAAGAATGTTGTTACTCGGCCACTCCTTGATCTCAGACAGACAATTGTAAATAAGTTTAAAATTAAGAGTGTGGTTTGGATTAAAAGAAAGGTACAGCTGGATATCATCTGGATATCATCATCTGGATATCATCTTTCCCCATTGTGGGACTAATAAACGCTTATCTGCATAAAAATGATGAGACACCATTAAATTTGTTTAAAATAAAACCAAAGGGAAGAATATATACAGTTGTGTTCAAAATAATAGCAGTCCCACATCACTAGCAAGATAAATCACTGTTTTTGTTAGAATTTCAACTTGTACACTGCAAGTAGGTTTCTAGAAGGTTTAGTAAAGGTATAGAAAACCAACAGACCCAACAGGCATGACGTGCATGCTGCTGATTCTGTGAAACTGAATCATTAACTGAAAGGGGTGTGTTCAAAAAAATAGCAGTGCTGAGTTCACTTAGTGAGGTCATTGATTGTGTGAAAAAAATAGGTGTTAAACAGGTGGCCCTTATTTAAGGATCAAGGCAACTGACGCTGCATATGCTGGCTGTGCATTTGTCCTTGAAAAACAGAGTAAAATGGGTCGTTGAAGACACTGTTCAGAAGAAGAGCGTTCTTTGATTAAGAAATTAATAAAAGAGGGGAAAACCTATAAAGAAGTGCAGAAAATGATAGGCTGTTCAGCTAAAATGATATCAAACGCTTTAAAATGGCAGCCAAAACCAGAAAGGCGAGGAAGAAAAAGAAAAACGACTATTCGAATGGATCGGAGAATAACCAAACTGGCAAAGGCTCAGCCAATGATCAGCTCCAGGAGGATCAAAGAAGATCTAAGGTTGCCTGTGAGTACTGTAACAATCAGCGGACGTCTATGTGAAGCCAAGCTACCAGCAAGAAACCCCGCAAAGTCCCATTGTTAATAAAAAGACGTGCTGAAGCGGTTACAATTTGCCAAAGAACACATTGACTGGCCTAAAAAGAAATGGCGTAATATTTTGTGGACTGATGAGAGTAAGATTGTTCTTTTTGGGTCTACAGTGGGGTAAAAAAGTATTTAGTCAGCCACCAGTTGTGCAAGTTCTCCCACTTAAAAGATGAGAGAGGTCTCCAATTTTCATCATAGGTATACCTCAACTATGAGAGTCAAAATGAGAAAAAAAAATCCAGAAAATCACATTGTCTGATTTTTAAAGAATTTATTTGCAAACTATGGTGGAAAATAAGTATTTGGTCAATAACAAAAGTTCATCTCTATACTTTGTTATATACCCTTTTTTGGCAGTGATAGAGGTCAAACGTTTTCTGTAAGTCTTCACAAGGTTTTCACACACTGTTGCTGGTATTTTGGCCCGCTCCTCCATGCAGATCTCCTCTAGAGCAGTAATGTTTTGGGGCTGTCGCTGGGCAACACAGACTTTCAACTCCCTCCAAAGATTTTCTATGGGGTTGAGATCTGGAGACTGGCTAGGCCACTCCAGGACCTTGAAATGCTTCTTACGAAGCCACTCCTTCATTGCCCGGGTGGTGTGTTTGGGACCACTGTCATGCTGAAAGACCCAGCCACGTTTCATCTTCAGTGCCCTTGCTGATGGAAGGAGGTTTTCACTCAAAATCTCACGATACATGGCCCCATTCATTCTTTCCTTTACACGGATCAGTTGTCCTGGTCCCTTTGCAGAAAAACAGCCCCAAAGCATGAGGTTTCCACCCCCATGCTTCACAGTAGGTATGGTGTTCTTTGGATGCAACTCAGCATTCTTTCTCCTCCAAACACGTCAAGTTGAATTTTTACCAAAAAGTTCTGTTTTGGTTTCATCTGACCATATGACATTCTCCCAATCCTCTTCTGGATCATCCAAATGCTCTCTAGCAAACTTCAGACGGGCCTGGACATGTACTGGCTTAAGCAGGGGGACACGTCTGGCACTGCAGGATTTGAGTCCCTGGCGGCGGCGTGTGTTACTGATGGTAGCCTTTGTTACTTTGGTCCCAGCTCTCTGCAGGTCATTCACTAGGTCCCCCCGTGTGGTTCTGGGATTTTTGCTCACCGTTCTCGTGATCATTTGGACCCCACGGGGTGAGAACTTGCGTGGAGCCCCAGATCGAGGGAGATTATCAGTGGTCTTGTATGTCTTCCATTTTCTAATAATTGCTCCCACAGTTGATTTCTTCACACCAAGCTGCTTACCTATTGAAGATTTAGTCTACCCAGCCTGGTGCAGGTCTACAATTTTGTTTCTGGTGTCCTTTGACAGCTCTTTGGTCTTGGCCATAGTGGAGTTTGGAGTCTGACTGTTTGAGGTTGTGGACAGGTGTCTTTTATGCTGATAAGTTCAAACAGGTGCCATTAATACAGGTAACGAGTGGAGGACAGAGGAGCCTCTTAAAGAAGTTGTTACAGGTCTGTGAGAGCCAGAAATCTTGCTTGTTTGTAGGTGACCAAATACTTATTTTACTGAGGAATTTACCAATTAATTCATTAAAAATCCTTCAATGTGATTTTCTGGATTTTTTTTTTCTCATTTTGTCTCTCATAGTTGAGGTATACCTATGATGAAAATTGGAGACCTCTCTCATCTTTTAAGTGGGAGAACGTGCACAATTGGTGGCTGACTAAATACTTTTTTGCCCCACTGTAAGGGCCACAGACAGTTTGTCAGACGTCCTGCAAACACTGAATTCAAGCCACAGTACTCAGTGAAGACAGTGAAGCATGGTGGTGCAAGCATCATGATATGGGGATGTTTCTCATACTATGGTGTTGGTCCTATTTATCGCATACCAGGAATCATGGATCAGTTTGAGTACATCAGAATACTGGAAGAAGTCATGTTGCCGTATGCTGAAGAGGAAATGCCTTTGAAATGGGTGTTTCAACAAGACAATGACCCCAAACACACTAAAGACAGATGTCAACACTGCTATTTTTTTGAACATTATATTTCTTGACTTTCTGTAAAAATATTATCAAATTCAATTACTTTTTCCAATTTTCTTGTTTTGAAATAGAATGTGCAGTGTCCCCAATGCATTTGTGTTCATTAAAATACAATTTATTTGAAGAATTTTTACGTTTACTCACATTTTTCAACACACTGCTATTATTTTGAACACAACTGTATATAGCAAACAAGAGGGCCCAGTATAGAGCCCTGAGGCACCCCACAAGTTAGAGCAGCAGACTCCGAGATAAAAGAACCAACAGTTACAGAAAAATTTCTGCTAGAGAGATATGAGGAAAACCATTCTAAGGCATTCCCAAATAGCCCTACCAACTCTAAGCCTTTGTAATAAGATACGATGATCCACCATATCAAAAGCTACGGTAAGATCCAGTAGCACTAAAGCAGACCATTTGCCAGCATTTGATGACATTAAAATACTGTTAGACAGTCTGAGAAGAGCAGCCTCGGTTGAATGTTTCTGACGAAAACCCGACTGAAATGTATCAAAAACATGGTAATTAAGAACATCAGTGAGCTGCTTGGCTACAACTTTTTCCAATATTTTGGAAACAATGGGAAATTTAGAGATGGGTCTGTAATTTTTTTATAGTGTGCTGGGTCAAGGTTAGGCTTTTTTTTTGTAACTTTGATTTTTATTCATTTTTCATTATATATATTACATTCAGATCACAGTCTCTATATTTAAAAAAAGGAGCTAGAGGAAGAAAAAAAAGAAAAAAGGGGGGGGGGGCAAATGTTGGAGCATCAAGTTTTTAGTTTCCATCTCTTAATTCTTCTGGTTTTTCAAGTGTCTTTGGTTATTCTTTCAATTTCTAGTCTCGTTGTTGCACTTTGTAGTGTGTCCATTTCCACCATTTTTTTTCATATTGTCCTTGCATTCTTTGTCGATATGTTAGTTTTTCCATTAAACGTATATCCTCAACAATGTCTGTCCATTGCTCTTGGTCAGGAAGAACTTCTGATCGCCATTTTCTTGTGATTGTTTTTTTTACATGCAGTCAGCAAGATTTTAACTAGATATCTGTCCTCAGCCTGTATTACATTGTCTCTTTTAAGATCACATAAATACATCAAGTTACAGTTCATTGGTATATTATATCCTAATATCCTCTGTATTGTCACATGTATAGATTTCCAGAATGATGAGATTTTGCAGCATTTCCAAAACATATGTGAGTGGTCTGCATTTTGAGCCCCACAGCCCCTCCAGCATATAGATTGGGTATTTGTATATTTTCTTTGGATCTGTGGTGTAATGAAATAGCGAATCAGGTTTTCCATCCAAATTCCCTCCATGTCCTTGAACTTGTTGATGTGTGTTGTGTTTTCCATATTTCTTGCCAGTTTTCTTCTGTTTAAATTGAGCTCTTTCTCCCATTTCTTCTTTATATAGTTACTTGAATGTTTGTTTGCCGTAAGTTTGTGATATAGCTTTGAAATAATTCTTATTTTATTTCCTGCATACGAGCTTAAAATGAATTGTATAATCTCGCTCACATCTGTGTGGAGGTTATGCCTAATCTTCCTCATATAATAATCTCTCATCTGCAGATATCTGAAGAATTCAGATTTTTCTAGTTTAAATTTTCTTCTCATGTTTACAAAACTCCCAAAATCTTTTTTTCCCCATATTGCCCCATGCTGTGATTCCCTTGTTCACCAGATTTTTGTATCCCCTATCTTGCTTTGCCAGTTCAAACTGACTGTCAAATGCTACCCATTTCAATAGTTTTATGTCCTCCTTTATATTATACTTTTGTACTATTTTATACCACAGTTCCAAAGTAAATTTAGTGATTGGGTCTATTTGTTTGATTTTCTCATCATTTAATAGTCCTACATTAAGTTTCCGTGTTGTTTGTCGTTTTCTATTGTTTAAATATATTTCCATGTGTATAGGATTATGATCTGATATTTCTGCCCCTCCAGTCCGACAATTTCTCACCCTGTGTCTGTCACCTTCATTCATAAGGAAGTAATCTATTCTAGAGTGTACTTTATGGACTGCTGAATAATGTGTATAGTCTTTTTCGAGTGGGTGCAGGTCCCTCCATATGTCTACCATACCCATTTCTGCCAGTGAGGTTCTTATGAACTTTGTTACATGTTTTTTTTGTCTTCTTAACACTTGTTGTATCAACTTCATGATCCATGACGGCATTTAAGTCTCCTCCACAAATTAGGACTCCTTCACTGTGTGCTGCTATGAGATCAAGCAGTTGTTGAAAAAAACCCTTGTCACTTTCTGGTGGGGCATAGATGTTCACTAATGTGATCTGCATACCATCTATTCTTCCCTTTATTATTACATATCTGCCTTCTTTATCCTGGATTTCTTGTTCACATTCAAATTGTATTTTATTTGAAATTAGTATCATAACCCCCCTTTTAGTTCCTCCCTTAAATGAACTGTAGTAGGAGTTCTTATAGCCAAATCTCTTTAGTTTCTCATGTTCTGTCTTGTTCAAATGTGTCTCTTGCATAAATATAATTTTGGCTTTTTCCTTCTTGAATTTTCTTATTATTCTTTCCCTTTTAACAGGTGAGTTCAGACCATTCACGTTTAATGTCATTATCTTAAGATTTTTAACCATATTCATGTTTTTCCATTTTTTTAACTTGTGCTCCTAACCCCTTTAACAACAAAACTAACACATATATATGTACAAAAACACATTAACAAATCTCGACCTCCGTACTTTGGGCCTTTCTTCTGCCCACTGGTCCCTGTTGGTGGGTGGAGGGAATGTCCTCACCGAGTGAGGGGCCCTCCCTAGACCTGTAGTTACTATCCAAGTAATAGTCATTAGTCTAGAAATGTCCAACAAAAATCACTTTAACCTCTCCTAGCCGTTTGTTTCTCTTTTACCTTGTCTTCTTGGCCTTCATTTCTTCTGTGTCCTTCTTAATCTTTGATATAATCTAGGCTTTCCTTTGAAAGCCTTGCAGTTTTTCCTGGGCTCGGTGCGCCACGTCCGTCTCCCGCCCTCTGCCGCTCACTCGCTTCCACTCCGGCTGTCTCGATGTGTTCCGTGCCGCCGCTGCTCCAGCCGCTTCCTCGGGTACGCTCACCACAAAGCCTCGCTCCGTCATGTCCCGCGCTGCCTCTCTGGCCGTGTTGTAGGTTTTCACGCCGTCCTCCCAATGAATCCTCATCTTCGTTAGCGGCGTTTGGAATCTAATTTTTTTCTCTTTCAGCATTTTTTTAATGTTGGCATATTTCTTTCGCTGCTGCACAGTTTCTGTCGGGTAGTCATGGTCAAAGAATATCTGTTTGTCGCCGACTCGTATCTTTTTTTTCCCACGCTTGTGTCAGGATTCTTTCCTTTACGTCGTATTTTAAAAAGTTTACCACAACTGACCTGGGTGTAGAGTTTGAATTTGGGTTCTGTGTCAAGGCTCTGTGCGCTCTTTGGATCTGCAGGTCTGTTTCATCGGGCAGCTCAAGCTCTTTTTTTAAGAATTGATCTATGAATTTCATCATCGAGTTGCCTTCAATGCCCTCCGGAATCCCGAAGATGCGTATATTGCTCCGCCTGGACCTGCTCTCCAGGTCGGTTATTTTTTCCTGCATCCTCTGTGTTTGTGCCGTCAGGGTCTGCAGCCGCTCGCTTGCCTCGGTCTTCCAGTCTTCCAAATCTGATATTCGAGCCTGTGCTTCTGCCATACATGCCCGTTGAGTGCGCAGTTCCTCCATGGTTTCTGCTAGCTTGCAGTCCATTTCTTTTCGGCGACCCATAATCTCCTCCTTCATCTCTTTTTTCAGTTCTTCCTTAAGAGCCGTTAAATCCTGTTGGAGTTGTCGCTTGAAATCTTTTATGTCCTTACTTATATTGGCGAAGCCAGTGTTCATAACATCGAGTTTGGCGTCATCCATTTTCTCTGTTGAAGGTTAGGCTTTTTTAAAAGAGGCTGAATAATAGCATGTTTAAAATAAGGGGGAACACAACCATATTCTACGGAGCTGTTAATGATGGTGACCAGAGAGGTACCTACAATGCTGATCACCTGCATGGGAGTGAGTACAGTATCTAGCATGCAGGAGGAAGACTTCATAGAGCCAACTAGTTCTGACAAGTCCTCTAAAGAAATTATTGAAAAGGAACTTAAAATAGGCCGTTTTGGGGAGCAGACTGAGGGTGAAGGCAAACAATTCACAAAACTACCCCTCTCAGATGCAACTTTGTCCACAAAAAACGACAAAAACTTATTGCAGTCATTGACTGATTGAACAGGAGGAGAAGATGCAGCAGGGTTGACTATGGAATTAATTGTGTCAAAGAGTGTCTTAGGATTGTTCCTGCTGATGGAGATCAGATTGGAGAAGTAGGAAGTCCTTGCTTCTTTCATCATGGTATTAAGATCCATTAAGATCCCTGAGATAAAATCACTACTGAGAGAGAAGAGGAGGATCTTCAGGTCGGGGAACAGGGAGATGCTGAAGTCTGTACAGAGGGAGCTAAGGAGGAAGATCAGAGAAGGCAAGGACAGCTTTGGGAAGAAGATGGAGGACAAGCTGCAGCAGAGCGACATCGGCAGGGTCTGGAGAAACCTCAAAACCACCTCTGGGCTCCAGAATACCTCCTCCCAGGTCACGGGGGGCAGGGAGTGGGTGAACAATCTGAACTTGTTTTTTAATAGGTTTGACCAACCGCCCTCCCCTCCGCCTACACAACAACCACTGCTGCCTCTACCGTTATCAAGACCTGCTGTCCACCCCCCCACCAACACCCCCCCCACTCCCAGCACACAGCCCCCAGCCCCCAGCCCCAACCTGACCTTCACTAAGACCCAGGTGACAGCGGAGCTGAGGAAGGCCTCAGGTCCGGACTGCATCAGTGCGAAGCTCCTCAAGTCCTTCGCAGACCAGCTGTGTGGGATTGCGGAGCACATCTTCAACCTGAGCCTGAAGCTGGAGAGAGTACCACAGTTGTGGAAAACATCTTGTGTGGTACCTGTACCAAAGAGTTCTCACCCCAGAGACCTGAACAGCTACAGACCAGTGGCCCTGATGTCTCACATGATGAAAACCCTGGAGAGACTGCTCCTTGCTCACCTCCGCTCCCTGGTGGGACCAGCGATGGATCCACTCCAGTTTGCCTACCAGCATGGCATTGGGGTGGAGAATGCAGTGATCTGTTTCCTTCCCTGTTCCACCTGGAGAAGCCTGGGAACACGGTGAGGATCATGTTCTTTGACTCCTCCAGTGCTTTCAACACCATCCAACTGGTGATCCTGAGGGACAAGCTGCTGTGCGCAGGGGTGGACCAGCATCTGTCATCATGGATCCTGGACTACCTCACAAACCGGCCACAGTTTGTGAGAACCCAGGATTGTGTGTCCGACACGACAGTACGTACATTGGCAATACCCCCCCCCCCCCCCCCCGGGAAAGGTTTTGGCTCCCTTCCTGTTCACCCTTTATACTGTGGACTTCTCACACAACACAACACACTGCCATCTACAGAAGTTCTTTGACGACTCTGTGATTGTAAGCCTCATCTCCGACGGAGATGAAGCTGAGTACAGAGGACTTACCCAGGACTTCGTGGACTGGTGCCATTGGAACTGCCTCCAGATCAACGCGAGAAAAACTAAAGAACTGGTGGTGGACTGCTGCAGGCAAGGACAACGCCTCACAGCACCAGTAAACATCCAGGGGACAGACATTGAGATGGTGACATCCTACAAGTACCTGGGTGTTCATTTGAACAATAAACTAGACTAGTCACACAATACCGATGCACTCTACAAGAAGGGACAGTGCAGGCTGTTCCTACTGAGGAGGCTCAGGTCTTTTGGTGTACAAGGGGTGCTCCTGAAGACCTTCTACGATTCGGTGGTGGCATCAGCCATCACTTTTGGAGTGGTCTGCTGGGGCATTGGCATCACAGCAGCCGATAAGAAGAGCTGATCAAGAAAGCTAGCTCTGTCCTGGGGCAGCGCCTTGACTCAGTGGAGAAGATAGGAGAGAGAAGGATGGTGGCTAAACTGTCATCTCTGCTGGAGTCCGAGTCCCACCCTATGCAGGACATACTGAATGCACTGAGGAGCTCATTTAGCAGTAGGCTACATCATCTTAGGTGCGCGACCGAGAGGTTTCGCAGGTCCTTCCTACCTACGGCTGTCAGACTTTATAACCTGAGCAGGGCTGTTGCAGAGATAGCAACAAACTTACACAAATGCCCCCCCTCCAGTATACAACTGGGACAGTATGTATGGGTACATATTCATACTGTGTGGGGTAACTAAATAGACTGTTATGCTGTTTATTCCATCTAGCTACAATGCTCCGCACTGTGTATATATATTTATGTGTACATATGTATATTCACTGCTCTTATTTTCTTATCTTCTAAATTATTGCTCTGAGTGTTGCTATCCCTGTGCTGTTGCAATCCTGGAATTTCCCCATTGTGGGAGTAATAAAGGTTTACCTTATCTTAAAAGTTCTTAACGATAAAGCCAATGTACCTCACGTTTAGTGGATTTCTGTAGTCTTTCCACCTTTTGACATTTTCGTTTGAAATGACGGTGGGCAATATAGGCTGCGGCTTCAGCCATCACCCATTTCGGATAACTTACGTTGAACTGTATAATTAGAGGAGTTATTGTCTAATTTGACCTTGTTGGATTTTCTTTCCCCCTTTGTTATATTATTCAGTTTCTTTTAACCTGTACTATCCGAAATAAAGATTCATTCATTCATTCATTCAACCAGGGAGAAGTACAGACAGTCCTGGTTGTTAGAGGTGCAACTTGTCCATAATGGCACAGCAGTGTGTATTAAAGGATTGAGCCATATTCTCAGTGTCTTTATGGGAGGATAAAATTACAGTGCTGTGAAAAGCTTCAAAGAATTTTGCAGCAGAGATGATCATTGTCACGAAAGCATTTCACACGCTTGCCAATAAAACTGTCTGATGTCAAAGATAAATTAAAAAGAACACAAAAATGGTCTGACACAGGAAGCACTAGAGTCATAACATTATTCACATTAAGACCAAGAGTAAAAACAAGAGCGACAGTATTTCCTTTAGAGTGTGTGGGACCAGAAATACATAAATTAAAATTAAATGATTTAGTACATTTAAAAAAATTAAGGGCAAAACTGTCATTTTGGTCTTTAATATGAAAATTAAAATCTCCAAGTAACAAAATATGTTCAAGTTTAATAATAGAAATCTGATTTTTTAAAAAAAGGATTAACTCCAGGAGGTTGGTAAATTAAAACGCAATAAAATGGAAATGAAGAGCCAATTTTAACCATCATCAATGTTCAAATGATGGAAATTATTTGGTTCTCACCAACTGTGCTTTGTAATGTACCTTATTCACAATGGCTAAACCACCGCCGTGGCCCGTAGATCTAGAAACACAGCTGTAAGTACAGCCTGGAGGACAAAGTTCATTAAGAGACGTAAATTCCTGACTTCTTTGCCAAGTCTCCATGATAAAGAAGTCATCCAGCTTTGCATTAAAGAAGAAATCATTCAAGATGAATGATTTGTTGGCAATGGAGCGGGCTTTCAGCAGCACCAGCTGAATAGGCTCCGACAACACCTCGCTTGCATTAAATGTCCGAGGAGGTCATTGTAGACACCTGTGTGAGGGGGGCTGTCTGGCCCGACACAGGGAGAAGGCCGGTTGACAGGATGCAGCAGGAAGCACAGGTCAGAGAAATGATCTTCTCATGCCTCGAACACCAGAGAGCCAGGATTCAGGTAGGAAGTCAGCCACAGAAGAAGGAGACACTGATAGGGAGCGAGCAAGCTTCTGGATTTCACCGAGGCACCTGCACACCTGCCGCATCGCCTGGAGCGTTTTTGGTAGGAGAAACCCCAGCGAGGATTCCAGAGTTCACCAGGAAGACATGAATGTAGTTACTGGTGTTGAGTTCTTCATGATTATGAGCACAAAAAACCACGGTGGAAGATTGGATGTGAAGCAGCATTTGGCAGTCATAGGCAAAGGCAGATTGTACATGATCCACACATAACGGCAAAAACATGGTTAAAACAAACAATGGCACCAAGCAAAGACAGCAAGCAGCTGAGGACTCAGGAGGCACAGCCATCTTGCTTGAGTACCCCAGTACTGCTCCTTCTCTGAAATAGTTGATCATCACATACTGTGTAGGTGGAGACCACATTTGTTTTCAAGATTCTAAGATTTTATTGTCAGTACTACTATACGTGCTTTACAAATACAGGAGAATTGAAATGGCATTTCTCTCTTCATTGGTTTGCATATGAAAGGAAAAGGAATCAGGCTGGAAAAAAGAAAACAATAGTCTGTGTACAGTAATGCAACTCGTAGTGCAAATGGTTTTTCGTTACAAGCCGTCTTTGTGTTCTGCTGCATCTGAACAGTGTTGACTGCACTGCTTCAAGAATTATGTGTCCATGTCTGTAATGCCACGGGCATGTCTGAAAGGGGCAGTACAGAAAAAGCTCTCACATGGACAGAACAGGGAGAGGGGGAAAAAAAAAACAAAAAAAAAAATCCAACACAAGCAAATTGTGTTGGTTCTACACCCTGAATATTGCTTCCGGTTTTATTTCGGTTAATCACCCAGCCCTACTATCTTAGCCTACTCTTAAGTGATTCGAGGTATTCCTCTTGTTTTTGGAAATGTTGATACAGGTGCCTTTTTGTGCTGAAATAATTGAAAATTTATGGTAAATGGCATTCACTTTAATAGCGCTTTTTCTCATCTCTGGATGACCAAAGCGCTTGACAGATCCTGTAATCCACCCATTCACACACTGATGGCGGCAGAGCTGCCATGCACACACAGGCGCTAGCCTGGCCACCAGGAGCAACTGGGGGTTCAGTGTCTTGCTCAAGGACACTTCGACATGCAGACTGCAGACAGAGTGGGAATCGAACCCATGACCCTCCGATCAGTAGTCAGTCACACTACACCTGGGCCACAGCCACCCTGAAAATTTATGAACTGTTGTGATTTTATTTCATTGTTTGTCATGTATTTGTACTTTGCACTATTATGTGTTTGTTTCTCTTCTTTTTTTATGATGATATGGACCTATGGGTCTGGAATAAAGTGTAAAATACAGTAATAATGCCTCAAATTTAACAGAAGCACATTTATAAGATAAAATACTGCAAATTTGATTTAAAAAAAAAAAGAGTAGAAAACCTTATGTTGACTACTAGTTCTTTAGCAACTCCATACATTTTTTTTTGGGGGGGGGGGGGGTAAAAATTGCTCAGAAAAGCTATTTCCATAGTAAAGGTCGCTGACCTCAGATCTGTATGTCTGTACAGTAAAATGCATACAAAATATGTATTTTCCAGGTTTGTACCCATTTGTTGCCACTAAATAAAACAATTATTTGCTTTGTTTGCAGGAGGTGCAAAACGGCCGTCTCTTCCGCCTGTTGGCCAAACTGGGCACCATAAATGAGCGGCCAGAGTGCGTAACAGCTGTTGATGGTTGCATCATTTTTTGTTTGAACTGTGTGCCCTGTTACTTCTCTGTGATTGTGTCTTTTGCAAATCAGGTTCCAAAAAGACCCAACGTGGTCAGAGACAGGCGACCGCTACCTGTTGAAGCTTTTCCGGGACCACTTGTTCCACCAGGTGACGGAAGCAGGGACGCCATGGATCGACCTCAGCCACATCGTCTCCTGTCTCAACAAAGTCAGGGAGTTCCCTTTTTTTCTATAAGTGATGATGTTTTAAATAATTGTAGTTTGTTGGCTAGGCATATTTCTGTTATTTCTTCATCTGGTCTGGATGTAAACGTTCATATATATAGACAACTTATAAAATGCCAAACATAGAATTCAAAGATGTAGCATTTTAATCACCATTTTAACTTCCTTAAACATTTATAACTAGAAAAGCACTCATAGAGCACATACCTCTGCCAAGGCTCCTTCCATTTCTCATGGATCACCTCCAAAATGTAATGGGTTTGTGTGTAGGCCTATAGCCAGTTGTGGTGAAAATTGCATCAAAGTCTGTCCATCAGTTTTGGAGTATGGTCACTAATACACTGTGAGAAGATAAGAGCCTTGGCTGAGGTATGCATTCTCAGATCATCACCAAAATAGAATGGGTTCCTCTCTAGCCCAAGAACCACCTCTGGTGAAAATTTCATCCAAATCCATCCAGTAGTTTTTGTGTAATCCTGCTGCACAAATACAAACAAAGCCCTTGATGGAGGTATGCACTCTCAGATCATCACCAAAATCTAATCATCTGTTCCCCGTGCCATTACACACCTTTCCTGAAAATTTCATCAAAATCCGCTCATAACTTTTTGAGTTATGTTGGTAACAGACAAACGCTGGTAAAAACATTACCTCCTTGGTGGAGGTAACAAGCTGCTGTTATTCTTTCTTTTTACACCTCTTCCTCTTTTCTTGAACTCTGAATCTAATTGCAGTTACTACTACTACCACTACTATTTGTTCACGTGTTAAACCTTTTGACAACTTTATAAAACATTTTTCAGACTGGAAAAAGCATGTTTACCAGGGTTTACAAATTTATTGAATACAAAATCAGTACAAATGACCCCCCCCCCCATATCCCCCAACGTGCGAAGATGCGAAGACTTAAGGGTGATTATATTATGGGGTTGTCAAGTCTGTCCCACTTTTGTGAAATCAACTCCTCCTACAGTTTTGTTCCAATTGTTTTGAAACTTGGTACCAGGGCTTGATATACACTGATGATGTGCACATTGCAATTTGACTCTGATTGGATGACTTTGAGGTCAAGGTCAGATTTTCCCTAAATCTTTAAACACAATAAGAAATGATGTAGGCTTTTAAAATCAATACAGTAGTTGTATCTAAGACACATCTTGGATGACTTACACCCTGATCTGACTATGGGTTTGGGATCAAAAGGTCAAAGGTCGGTGTTAACAGCCCTTATGCCTTATTACTGTACGAATAAAGCTAGGGTCACCAAACTTGCTACACAGGTTCACCTTGGGATCCTGACCTCTTACTATGGGTTTGTGGTCAAAAGGTCAAACGTCAATGTTAACATTCCCTTTGCACTATTACTATAGAACGACTAAAGCTATGGTCACCAAACTTGGTACACAGTTTCACCTTGGGATCCTGACCAACAACCATGGGCTGTATACAACTATTTTTGTTGTATATTCATGGGTGGCTTATCATCTGGGTTCTGCTCCAATCATTATATGTAAAAGCTGAAAACTGCTTTCCTTCAGTAACATTGGGCTCTTCAAAGAAAACTGAGGCGGGGGATACTGCACTTAACTTAAGAGTGCTCTTGTCTTTTTTGGGCTGGATTTCAGCTGTTCTAAAAAAAAAAAAAAAAAAAAACAACCTTAAAGGTTCATTTTATTTATTTATTTATTTATTTGCAATTTTTACATCTCTGAATAAACTATAGATGTAGTTTTAAAGGCCAAAAATAATTCCCGAAGTGTTTTACAGCTCATTAAAAACTCCTCCTGTGGCTCTGTTTTTCAAACACTCCATTTTCCTGCCTGCTTATTAACATTCATCAGCCCCTCGCCTGATTGGGCAAAGTTTTTTTTTTTTTTTTTTTTTAGTGATTTGCAGCAACTGCCAGTAAAAGATGTCCTGCTAGACTAATACTAATGGTAATACTTGGCCCATTAATCACTGTCTCCTTGGCATTTGTCCAGCAATAAAAATGAAACTGCCACATTTGTTTTGCTATATACATTTCCCCTTATTTCAGCACTAGCCTCCAGATTTTTTTTAGCCTCAACAAGAAAATGTTTAAAATATTTACTTAACAATTGTGGGTCTGAAGCATGGCTGAACAGCATGAGAACGATCACATCCCTAACAAGAACAGTGGAGCAAAAAAGTATTTAGTCAGCCACCAATTGTGCAAGTTCTCCCACTTAAAAGATGAGAGAGGTCTCCAATTTTCATCATAGGTATACCTCAACTATGAGAGACAAAATGAGAAAAAAAAATCCAGAAAATCACATTGAAGGATTTTTAATGAATTAATTGGTAAATTCCTCGGTAAAATAAGTATTTGGTCACCTACAAACAAGCAAGATTTCTGGCTCTCACAGACCTGTAACTTCTTCTTTAAGAGGCTCCTCTGTCCTCCACTTGTTACCTGTATTAATGGCACCTGTTTGAACTCGTTATCAGTATAAAAGACACCTGTCCACAACCTCAAACAGTCAGACTCCAAACTCCACTATGGCCAAGACCAAAGAGCTGTCAAAGGACACCAGAAACAAAATTGTAGACCTGCACCAGGCTGGGAAGACTGAATCTGCAATAGGTAAGCAGCTTGATGTGAAGAAATCAACTGTGGGAGCAATTATTAGAAAATGGAAGACATACAAGACCACTGATAATCTCCCTCGATCTGGGGCTCCATGTAAGATCTCACCCCGTGGGGTCAAAATTATCACGAGAACAGTGAGCAGAAATCCCAGAACCACATGGGGGGACCTAGTGAATGACCTGCAAAGAGCTGGGACCAAAGTAACAAAGGCTACATCAGAAACACACTACGCCGCCAGGGACTCAAATCCTGCAGTGCCAGATGTGTCCCCCTGCTTAAGCCAGTACATGTCCAGGCCGGTCTTAAGTTTGCTAGAGAACATTTGGATGATCCAGAAGAGGATTGGGAGAATGTCATGTGGTCAGATGAAACCAAAATAGAACTTTTTGGTAAAAACTCAACTTGTCGTGTTTGGAGGAGAAGGAACACCATACCTACTGTGAAGCATGTGGGTGGAAACATCATACTTTGGGGCTGTTTTTCTGCAAAGGGACCAGGACGACTGATCCGTGTAAAGGAAAGAATGAATGGGGCCATGTATCGTGAGATTTTGAGTGAAAACCTCCTTCCACCAGCAAGGTCATTGAAGATGAAACGTGTCTGGGTCTTTCAGCATGACAATGATCCCAAACACACCGCCTGGGCAACAAAGGAGTGGCTTCGTAAGAAGCATTTCAAGGTCCTGGAGTGGCCTAGCCAGTCTCCAGATCTCAACCCCATAGAAAATCTTTGGAGGGAGTTGAAAGTCCGTGTTGCCCAGCGACAGCCCCAAAACATCACTGCTCTAGAGGAGATCTGCATGGAGGAATGGGCCAAAATACCAGCAACAGTGTGTGAAAACTTACAGAAAACATTTGACTTCTGTCATTGCTAACAAAGTACTGAGATGAACTTTTGTTATTGACCAAATACTTATTTTACCGAGGAATTTACCAATTAATTCATTAAAAATCCTTCAATGTGATTTTCTGGATTTTTTTTTTTTCTCATTTTGTCTCTCATAGTTGAGGTATACCTATGATGAAAATTGGAGACCTCTCTCATCTTTTAAGTGGGAGAACTTGCACAATTGGTGGCTGACTAAATACTTTTTTACCCCACTGTAGCTTCACACCAAAAGACAAACTGTATTTGATGTTCGTTGTGATGCTAGAAGGCCCTGCCAGTCCCTGGCTCTGTGTGGAAGTGCTCCAGCCTGAAGAGACAACAGCATGGGAGAAGTGGTGGTCTCTTTGATGTTTAACAGTAACTGATAACTACTGTTCATCAATGAATAACTCCACAGAAGTGGTTAAAGAACCATTCTGTCCCCAGTACACTGTTTTTTTTTTCCTAGTTGGTGGTGTTATGCTGCGTTCAGACCAAATGCATAACAGTTCTTTTTCGTGTGGTGCAATTACATATATAGTCAATGTAAACATGCAAATACATGGCATTCATGTCCGAGGGAGTCATAATGGCTAATCAGTCTTGAGATTCTGCTGTCACCAGAGTAAAAGTATCAACACAAAGAGTAAACTAGTTTGAAAATGAGACTGCCACTCACCTGTCAATTGAGGGACTGGAGCTCTGCAACTGACAGTGTGAGATGGAGTGTCTGTAGTTTGTATCCTGCTATCGATGTGCTAACAAGGCAGCACTGTAAACAAGAGTCATCCAAGGACAGTTTCTGGAGGAGGCCCTGACATTTTCCCAGCTGTGTGCCCTACTGCATAATGTTGTAAACCTAAACATGACAGTATCTTTGGGATTTGGGACACCCCACCCCCGGCAAATCACTTGTACATGAATTTGCTTGAATGCACCTTAATTTTTTAGCTCTGGTGCTACGGTGATGATCCCCAACTTTTGTGGGATTGTGTGGACTGGATCAAGAAGCAGCCGCAGCCACCTCTGTTGTCATTCAGTCCATGCAGCCAATCATGTACAGTAGAACAAAATTATGTTTCTCCTATCTACAATGTTAATCACATGTAGAATCAGAGGGGTCACTGCCATGCAAGGCGCCGCCACAAACGACTTCTCCTTCCCCCATTCTATTATGCTGAGCACCAAGCTAGAAGGCGGGAAGTACCATTTTTATATGGTCTTTGGTATGACCCAGGCGGGACTTCAACCCCCAACCTCCCGGTTGTAGGGCGAATGCTCTATCAACTAGGCCACCACTCCTCAATGCCACAGCCATTAGCACAGTGATGGAGAGCAACTTAAGGCGGGTTCTATTTTGTGATGCTGTACCAGCTTCTGGCAGAGTGCATCAGTATAAATATTTTTAAATGAAGAACAGTTTTAAAACTTTTTATAATTATGTGGCCCAAGAAAGCATTTTTGAAAATTAAAGCCCACTGACAATTTTTTTTTGTGTAAATGGGACCTTCAACAAAATCCACCATTCAAAGAGTAAAATGTTTAATTCTTTCCTCCTTTTTCCTTTCAGCTGGATGCAGGTGTTCCTGAGAAGATCAGCCTGGTGTCTCGGGACGAGAAAAGTGTCCTCGTTGTGACCTACTCGGACCTCAAACGCTGTTTTGACAGTACCTTCCAGGAGCTGCAGGCTGCTGCCTCTGGCTCTCTGTAGCACTCTCTTTGGGGCCCGGAGGTTGGACCACCTGGCCCTGGAGTACACTATTGCACTACAGCAGAGGACCAGGCTCAGAGGTGACATCAGCAAAGGCAGCGGGGCAGGGCTTCGTGAATCTCAGTCACATACACTGACCCTGTCCACAAAGGCTTTTTTCTAAACGTCTATTTTTTTTAGTTTTCTGAAACCCTGCAGCTAAAAATTGGAAAAAGGAAAAAACATGGACAAAAAATGAAGCTGTGATGAATGAGTATGAGGACATTTTTTTTTTTAATTTGGGGAACAAAAGAAACAAAAGACATTTGAACTTTTCCTGCTTTTATTGTTTATTTCTATCATTGGTCTTTTTCTGAAGAGGCTGCACTAAGGTTTTAATTTCCTTTTTTATTTCTGCATTTTTTTTTAATGAAAATGCTTTAGTGGCCTACAGGGTGAGCACTGAGCAGAGAGAGCTAAAGTCACACATGGACATAAATGCCAGAACAGACTCAGAATAAAACAGGAAAATCCAGCTTTCTATGGACTGCATCTCTCTTCCAGTCGGAGACCACAGCCCTTCATATGTAAGCACTTGCAGATGGGACACACCGCTCAAGGCTTTCACTGGGTGGCATGGCACCTGTTTGACACAACGGGCCATCCCACTTGTGTCTTGATTGTTGGTTCCTCTGACAGTGGACAAACCACTTGGCTGGGTGGAAACGGGTTTTAAACTAGGGGAATGTGGTTTTCTGATATTTTGGTTCAGGAGATTATGGAGCCTTAGGCTCATGTGCGGGTGGGTGGGTTAGGATTTTTGGGATCTAGGGGGTGAAATGTGGTTTCTGTTGGCACTGAGGAAGGGGTGTCTTCTCCTGATGCCATCTACCAAGTGTTTGTTACATATGCAGCAACCACCTCTGGTTAATGGACACTGGTGGCATTAACTGCTCAAGGATGGGTCATTTTGGTTCTGCTGTCCAGCACTTGGCTGTAGCCCATGGTTAGGGCAGCTCACCCTCTGTGGAATGTCCATGTTTTGGGTCCCCCACCCATCTGTGTCCCCTACTGCTGTTTCTTACTCTCCTCCCCCCCCCCCTTTGTATCCCCTGCCCTCCCCCCCCCCCAAAAAAAGAGAAAAAGTGATGCTTTTTTGTGACTATTTTTCCAGCTGCTTTTTCCTCTTTGCTCAGCTGTTGGGCAGGAATACATGATGGGAAATAAGAGGGTAGTTGATCCTTGTCTCAGTTTTGCTTTATTATTCTGTGGACCAATTCCAACAGGGGTTTAGGTGAAATGGTTGGAAGGTATAGGAGAACACCAACTGTAATTTGTTTAATTTGCCCTTTTTTTTGTTAAGATCGTGAAATAGCTGGAGACAAAGCAGCAGCACTCACTTGGATGGTTTGGATTTCTCTCAGGATGACGAACAGCTGGAGGGGCCCAGTGATTGAATGTGTTTGGCTGTCACTGGCCGCACCCTGTCCAGTCATAGATGAGCTACGGTGCAGTGGGTGAGATGTCTTTAGATGGCGGTTTTAGGAAGTTGTGAAGATCACATTGCCCTGAAGCACAGATCTTTCTTTTATTTAAATTTTTTGTCAGTTTGTCTTTATTATTAAATTGACCAAATTTATTAATAGTGCAAATATCTTTTAATAAGTAAATAATGGCAGCTCCACTGGACCACTTGTTCTTGATTCCAATCTTTGAGTGAACATATACATGGATCAGGACTATAAAAGTGCACCATTAAAATCATGATGGAGAGCATAATCAGTCGCCATCGTCTTGAACTCTTTAAATGTTCCTGAAACTTTAAGATCTGTTCTTTGGGGCAGCACACCTGCAGGGAGCTGGCTGTATTAGATCATGTACTACTTCCTGCTTTAGTATAAAATGAACTGACAAACATATTTGGTGAATGTGGTAATTTAGGAAAAAAAAAAACCTTAAACACAAACACTTTACAGTCTCAAACACCCTCCCCCAACTCAGCCTGCACAACATCGGTGCTCATATCACCGTTTTCCATATTATAACAAACACTCTGTTAAAAGTGATGAACCGCCCCTCCTCCCGACAACCACACCTACAATCACCATCTTAGTATGTTTTATGCCCCTCTTGTGTTGTCTCAGATTTTGCAATATTTGTGTGTACAGCAGTATTTTAATAAAGAATACCAAAACTTATATCAGCGTGATGTCTTTATGTGTGCAGACAGTAGAATAAACATTTTAGAACAATCAGCAAAAAAGCAAAAGACTTTGAGATTTTAAATGTACTTGCAAATATTTGACAAAACACACAAAAATACTTCACTGATACTGCATAGTCATTGAGGTTTGATTTATAAAACAAGAAATGCACTCTAGTTCAAGCTAGTGTGCTTGTAAGGCAGTATAAGCAAAATTGTTGGCGTTTTCAGTGAGGAAAAATAGAATCTGGGAATCCAAGCATAAAATGATATGACATTTTATATTAATATAATCAAACAGTGGTGGTTAAAATTTGAAGTTGTGTATTAACACGACTGGGAGCCTGTCCCAGCTGCCACCAAGTGAAAAGTGAAGTGTTCCCTGGACACATCCCACACCTGCACCCAAGTTTTCAATGGCCAATAAACCAGAAAAAAAAAAAAGCACAAGTTTGGACTGTAGGCAGTGCAAGGGAATGTGTACACACTGGTAAGGACAGAGGTTTGAATGCAGGATATGTAGACCTAATTTGACAAGAAAATAATTATAATTATGGAAGCTGAGAGCAGTAATAGTTGCTATCATTTTTCAGTTTGTTTTCTTGAGGATGTGACAAATTGTTTTAGTACAAAAAAAAAAAAAACTGCTTATGAGCTTGAGGAAAATAATAATGAAAAGGATGGCAATGATCAGTGCCGCTCTCACCTTCTGTACTGCACCTTGTCCAATGCAGTGGTTAGCTTAAGACAGCGGTTCCACACCTTTGGTTTCCATGGAGGCTCCCTTGTTTGTGTCCAAGATAAGCCAGCTATTTATATGTGTACCAAAAATGTTTTGGTAGGTTTGTGCCCTGAAAAGTATTGGGATATCTGCTCATTACGTTGGTATTGGGTTTTTAGATTTTGTAATTGAATATTCACCTTTTTACTTTTGAGTTTTGTAAACAAATGACCAAATTTGAAGAAAAAAAAAGTGCATTTAGAAGGAAATTTTGACAAATTCACAAGAAACCAGACCATCAATAATGGAGTAGCTCATTCCAGCTAAATGAAATCAGAGTGCTCAGACCTAACCGTCAACCTTGAGCTCAGCCTAGACGAAGGCCCATGAGTTTGTCTACATTGGGGCAATTGCCTAGGAGGAACAGCGATTTTCTTGAAGTCATAAATTCCCAGATCTCCTGACCTTTGACAT
Source organism: Pholidichthys leucotaenia (assembly GCA_020510985.1). Taxonomy (NCBI): domain Eukaryota; kingdom Metazoa; phylum Chordata; class Actinopteri; order Cichliformes; family Pholidichthyidae; genus Pholidichthys; species Pholidichthys leucotaenia. The sequence goes on along the minus strand of CM035844.1, from coordinate 162,220,949 downwards.
TGACCTTAACCTGGACGCAGATAAACCTGATGATCATTGTGTGTGTTTGTTGAGAATTAGGGCAATTGCCTAAGAGAAGTATTGAGTTTTCTGAAATCACCCAAGTACCCAGATCTCCTGACCTTGAACACAATCTGGATCCAGACCATCTGAGGATCATTGTGTGTGAGTTTGATCAGCATCAGAGCAATTGAGGAGTAGCAATTCTTTAACGTGGATGGATGGATGCCGGACGCCACACCACAACATTAGCTCCTTTTGACTTTGCCAGAATGAGCTAAAAATTACCAACTTGAACTTGTCACAAAATTGATGTAATAGTCACAATTTTTTTTTAAGTTGCAGATGTACAAGAAAAGCTGCAAATTTAGGAAAAACAAAGTTAAGAATGTAAAATTATGGGGAAAAGTCTCAAATTATCAAGAAAGGCCGCAAATTTACAATAAAAAAAATCCCAAATTTCTAAGAAAGGTCTCAATTGGGAAAATCACTGATGCTGACACAGCGCACTGAGGGAGAAAAATACTACTGAATATTCAGATATTTCCTCAGGCTTACTCCCAAATATTCAGAGACAAAACTGGCATTGTGGACAGTCTCAGTGGGTAGATAACATGTTCTTAGTTGTTTTATGCAGACTTTCTATTACCCAATTGGATGTTATGGTTTTTTTTTTATTTTAACATGCACAAATATAAATTTCACAACCAGAGTAGACAAAGTGTCACAGCCCATTAATAAATTGCACAGGGGTGGCTGTGGTGCAGGTGTAATGTGGCCGACTACTGATCGGAGGGTCAGGGGTTCGATTCCCGCTCTGTCTGCAGTCTGCATGTCAAAGTGTCCTTGAGCAAGACACTGAACCCCTAGTTTCTCCTGGTGGGTCAGGCCAGTGCTGGTGCATGGTGGCTCTGCCGCCGTGAATGTGTGGATAGCAGGATCTGTAAAGCGCTTTGGTCACCCAGAGATGAGTAAAAAGCGCTATACAAGTGAATGCCATTCACTGACAGTGAGGTCCATATACTGTATATTTGGACACTAACCCAAGTTTTGTGTTTTTTTTTTAGCTTTTTACCAAAACATTCAAGATATGCACTCTTAGCTTTAATTTGAGGCTATTCACATCCAAACTGGAGTTACAGTTTAGGAATTGTAACCATTTTTACACAAAATCTCATTTCAGAGGCTCAAAAGTAACTGGACAATTGACTTAAAAGCTATTTCATGGGCTGCATGGGCTATTCCCTTGTTACTTCATCATCAAGCAGGTAAAAGGTCGAGTTGATTCCAGGTGTGGCATTTGCATTTGGAAGCTGTTGCTGTGAACCCACAACATGTGGTCAAAAGCTTTCAATGGAAGTGAAACAGACCATCCTTAGGTTGAAAAAAGAAGAAATCCATCAGAGAGAGAGCAGAAATGTTAGGAGTGACCAAATCAACAGTTTGGTACATTCTGGGAAAAAAGCCCACTGGGGAGCTCAGGAAGTCAAAAAGGCCATGTCCATGGAAGACAACAATGGTGGTGATTGCAGGACCCTTTCCATGGTAAACAAAAAACCCGTCACAACATCTGCCCAAATGAAGAACACTCTAGGAAGTATAGGTGCATCAGTAAAAGTCTACCATGAAAAGAAAAATTCATGAGAGCAAATACAGAGGGTTCACCACAAGGTGCAAACCATTAATCAGCCTCAAAAATAGAAAGGTAAGATTAGACTTTGCTATAAAAAAAAAAAAAAAAAAAATCTAAAGAAGCCAGCACAGTTCTGGAACAGCATTCTTTGGAAACCAAGATTAACCTGAATCAGAATGATGGGGAGAAGAAAGTACGGAGAAATCTTGGAATGGCTCATAATCCAAAACACGCTACATCTTCTGTAAAACATGGTGGAGGCAGTGTGATGCATGGATTCCAGTGGCACTGGCTCACTAGTATTTATTGATTATGAGACAGAAGACAGAAGCAGCTGGATGAATTCTGAAGTCTATGGGGATATACTGTCTACTCAGATTCAGTCAAATGCAGCAGTTGATTGGATGGAGCTTCAGAGTGCCAATGGACAATGACCCAAAACCTAATGCGAAAGCAATCCAGGAGTTTTCTTTGTAAGTAAAGAAGTGGGATATTCTGCAATGGCTGAGTCAATCACCAGATCTCAACCTGATCGAGCATGCATTTCACTTGCTTAAAACAAAACTTAAGGCAGAAAGACCCACAAACAAACAACAACTGAGGACAGCTGCAGTAAAGGCCTGGCAAAGCATCACAAAGGAGGAAACCCAGTGTTTGGTGAGGCCTGTGGGTTCCAGACTTCAGGCAGTCATTACCTCCAAAGGATTCTCAACAAAGTATTAAAAATGAATATTTTATGTTAACGTCAGTTTGTCCAATTACTTCTGAGCTCCTGAAATGAGTTTTTGTCAAAAAAAAAAAAAAAAGTAATTCCTAAACCGTGACTCCAATTTGGATGTGAATAGCCTCAAATTAAAGCGGAGTCTGTACTTCAAGCCCATATTGATTATATTGTAGGTAACCCAAGCTGGGATAATCATCTCAGACTGGATGCAGAGGGGAGGTATATAGTCCCTCTGCCGGTAGAGCGTGGGGGGTAAACAGATGAGGACAATAGGTATTGAGATGAAGTGTGGATAGTCTGAGTAAATAACTGCATATATTCCTGTATATATTTGCATCCTTTTATAGAAACGTGGACAGACTGTAATTTACTGTACATACTCTGTTGTCATTGAATCCTTATTTAAATCTTATTTAAATCCTCCACCTGAACAACGAGAGCAAGTTTTTAGCCAAAGTCAAATTCCTTGTATGTGTTGTGCATACTTGGCCAATAAAGCTGATTCTGATTCTGATTCTGAGATGGGAGAGATTATGGTGATGTAGCAGGAAGGAGTAGCTGGGGGACAGTGGGGGGAGAATGGTTGAATGTATTGTGATGCAAGATTTCATGCAGCAGGGAGATGGAGGGATGATATAAAAGGAGAGACCCTGGTGTATTGAAGGAATGCTTTTCTGTGTATGACTGAAGTGAGAGTGAATAAAGTCGTCTGCTGTGCAAGTCTGGTTCCGTTACTTGCACTCTCCACAATATAACTGTATCTTGAATATGTTTTGGTAAACAGCTAAAATAGCAAAACTTGTATATATTGCTGGATGACCAAAGCGGTTTACAGATCCTGTAGAGCTGCCATGCAAGGTACTGGCCTTACCCACCAGGAACTTGGGGTTCAGCGTCTTGCTCAAGGACACTTTGACATGCAGACTGTAGAGAGAGTGGGAACTGAACCACTGACCCTCTGATCAGAGGTCAACCACACTACACCTGCGCTACAGCTGCCCCCAATGGTGAATTCTGGTGTCCTTTCAGGGGGGGCCAGGACCCTAGGTTGGGAACTACTGACTTAAGATACCCTGATTCAACATCAGTATGAATCAATGCATATACAGTGTAGTCAGTCATTATATTTGGCTAGACATATAGGATGAAATGTATAATGTCAAGCAAGGCACTTAGTAAGTGATTCTCATCAGTTACATTTTTGATACAGAACTAAAATAAATACATCTAGATACATTCTGTCTAATACTAATATAATTTAATGGATAACTTTTTTCCAGCATATAGTAGCTGTGTAAGAGGAACAGTATTTCTATAGAGCAGTTCCTCCTCACAAAGCTCTGAGCATGAGGTACCAGCACATTAAGCTTAGATAGTAACAGGTGAGTGAATACATTCAGCATAACTGCATGGGCACTATCACTTAATACTTAGCTGCTCTTGGAGGGGTCGTGTGATGGGGGAAAAAAAAAAAAAAAAAAAGAGATTGTGCTCTAAAAAACAGAAAGTGAACAACTTTCTTTTGATATAAGAGTGAGGGAGACAAAATAGGTGCTTTAGGACTACTGTAAGGGACAAGAGGGACAAAATTTCAGCAGATTTTATAAAAAGGTAGCAAATGCAAACGAACATAGAAAGTTTTGATCAGCTAAAAATGATGAGGATTAGAGTTTGTATGAACCCTCTATGAAGCTGTGAAAGGATGACAAAAAAAAGTGGACACTAAAGGGACGGGTAGAGGAAGGCGGCATTGTAATCTGGTGGAGGAGAGCCACCTTCCTCAGACTCCCAGTCACAATGAAGGATCGAGGGCTCGTTGGCGTTACTGCATAGAAAAGGAGGGTGGGAGTCTCGACATTTGGCGAAGGAGAAAAACCTAAAATGAGAAATGAAGAGACTAGGGTCATGATCTTTTGTATTAAAGTGCACATTAGGACAGCACAAATCCAAGACAGTTGATGTTTTTCATATTTTTAAGATCTAATTTGCAGAAAATGTCAATATCATTCACAACTACTGAGATACAGTCATTTCAATCTTTCTCATCAAATAAAACTATAACTAGAAGTTACTGAGGGAGCTCAGACCTCCACCAAGGGAGCTAACCTTCTCCTTCATATTTTAATTTCCTATTAGTTTGAGTAGACAGTGCCACCTGCTGGTGACCATCAAAACAGACAAGACACTGCATTCATTAGAATCTTTAAAACAATTCCCAGAAGCTAATATTGTTTATGATCATCTTAAAATCTAATCGATTGGTCCCTGATCCATTTTCAACCTCTCTTGAAAATTTCTTCAAGTTCTGTGAATAAGTTCTCGAGTTATGCTGTGAATGCAGGTGAAAACATGACTTGGTTGGTGGAGGTGAATATATGGAATATCACACCATTTATAGTTACAGAGGCCACAGATTTTAAATCATCACCTGCTTAGCTTCTTGTTCTTGCTGCTGATGTTCATCATGTTCTTCAGCTCCTCTGATGGTAGGACCATACCACTGTCGCTCTGCTCACCCTAAAACACACCACTCAAACTGGATTATCACAAACTAAAAATATTTTATGGTTTTGTTTTATATATCTATTTTCAGTGTGTGTATGGAAGGGGGGGGGGTGCTGAAAATTTCATAGGGTGACCAGGATGCAGTGGTCAAATTTGACCAAATTTGGTTTATTGCACCCATAATCTTGACAGTTCTCTCACTCTCAGCTAGGGTTGCCGGAACATCCCGTTTACTGGGCTAAATATGTTTGTCCCAAGCAGAATGTGCATTGTCCCATATATTCAAGGCTGCCTTAATGAACGGGCTAGGTTGGGCTGAAGCCCAGGGGCCTACCAAGATCAGGGCCTATCATGAGCCAATGAAAAAGATTACATTGTTGTTAATTGGTCAAATTATATGTCCATCACTTGATATTCATGTATGGCTGCTGATTGGTCTAATTTACAAGTGCCCAACGTGGGTACCACGTAACAATAGCCTATCAGAGTAACTGTTTTGACATGTGACTATGCAAGTGCCAGTGAGAGGTAAGAAGTAATTAGCTCGGTCAAAATGTCTGGAAAAAAGTTTGAAAGTGGCACTCAAAAAATTATTGAGAGGAAAAGAGCTTGGGGAAAACGCACTGCTCAAAAAATCCCGAAGCGTAAAGGATTTTTCTAACCTGGAGCATCAAGTGGAGAAGGCTGCTAATTACTGCACCCAGGAGACAGGTGGGCCATTAAAACACTCACCTGGAGGAGAAAGGCAAATGGAGAAGAAAGGCCATAATTGCTTACATCAGACAGCTGTGCATGGGACAGTGGACTCTGAACTTGGTCAAAAGTAGACTGGATTAAGCATGCATCCATAGAGTATGAGGATATTCGTGAGCTGGACTTAAAGGACATAATGAAAGATTTTTCTTTACAGAAGGCCAAAATAAAGCACTTCTAAAAAAGATAAGACATGCTATTTGCAATGCTTTCCAGCCACCTGTGCAGGTTTTTTTTTTTTATTGCTGCTGTTGTTTGAATCAGGAATACTTCACTGATGTAATTTTATGATGAAGGCAGTATCTGTCACACTGTAAAAAAGGGAAATCTCAGTAAGATAGAGTATCCTAAATTAAGGCTTTATGCTTGTTTGTCTCTCAATTTTGACAAGAATTTCTTTGTTGTGCAGTTTTCTGTAAGATTTTACTTGTGTTACAAAAGTTTTATTTGTTTTAAGTAATTTAATCTTACTTTGTTGGCAGATTTTTTTTTTCTAATTTTAACTAGAATTATCTATTGACAGAATTTTCATTCATTCATTAATTCATTCATTCATTCATCTTCTTCTGCTTAATCCTTTTCGGGTCATGGGGGGGCTGGAGCCTATCCCAGCGTCTTTGGGTGAGAGGCAGGGTACACCCTGGACAGATCACCAGTCCATTGCAGGGCCAACACAGAGAGACAGACAACCATTCACTCTCACAGTCATCCCTAAGGACAATTTAGAATCCCCAGTTTGATGCCAATTAACCTAACTTGCATGTTTTTGGCATGTGGGAGGAAACCAGAGAAATCCCGGAGTAAACCCACACAGACACGGGGAGAACATGCAAACTCCACACAGATCACTGTTGGACGGGGGCTGGGATCGAACCCAGGATCCCCCGGCCAAGGGTGAGTTGCTGTGCTGCCGCAGTGCTAACCACTCTGCCACCGCGCTGCCCTGACAGAATTTTTTTTGTTTAAATAAAATTATCTGCCAACAGAGCAAGAAAATCTGACTTATCAAATTGCATAAAACAAGTTAAAACTATTGGAAAGCATGTAAAGTTTTCTTATACATAAACTACACAGCAAGAATAAATATCTTGTCAGACAAAAAACAACCTTAATGTATTTCATTTTACTTATATTTGACTTTTTGCAGTGTAGTTGTGTTTTCTAGCTTGAAGTTGCATTATTTCTCAAAGGGAAACAAAAATGAGGCCATAGTAGTGGCTCAGGAGGTAGAGCAAGTCACCCAATAACCGGAGGGGTGCTGGTTTGAATCCCACTTCCCCCACCTTGCTGTTGTGCCCTTGGGCAAGACACTTTACCCACCTTGCCTCCAGTGTGCTCATGGTTCATGACACGGCTGTATGAATGTGAATAAATGTTCGGTGATGGTTGGAGAGGCCGTTTGCATGGATAGGCGGCCATGTTTCCATCAGTCTGCCCCAGGGCAGTTGTGGCTACGGCGGTAGCTTACCACTATCATTGACCATGTTTACATGTACACAAATAAACCGGTTATGATTGGATTTCTGGAGTTACTGTATTTGATTATTCACATGGTCATGTAAACAGAATAATCTGATAAAGGCCATATAACCAGGGTCATTAACTCAAGTGGTTTACCCTCCAATAATCAATTTATTCAGAGCATATAAATGCAAGAAAATGGATTATTGCCATTATCGGTTTATTGTGACCATGTAACCGGGGTCAGTGTCTGTGAAGTGAATGAATAATGGACTCTTTGTAAAGCGTCTTTGGGTGTCATGAAAAGTGCTATATACGTAAATGCAATCCATTATTAAAAACAGCTACTACACATTTTTAAACTGAGATTCTGTATTCTGTAAAATCTGAAATTTCTAGGTATACAGTGTGGTATTCTTTTCTTTGTAGTATTAAACATGACATTGAATTTCAGTATTTTTTAAGGTATTATCAAGGTAAAAAAAATCCCAGTATTATGACAACACTAATGTCCACAACATCATGGCACCGAGCAATAGTTAAAATCCTCTGACCCTTATTTGGCTGTCAGAAAGTTGCCAACCCTACTCTCAGTTCTGCCCTCTTGTTCCTCGACCACTGAAGCACAAATACTACTGCCTCAGCACCTAAGAGTATTAAGTCCTTCTTAGTCAGCCTATGAGCTTTTCAGTCCCCCTTCGTATGTATTGAGAGGTTTTCTTACATCAGACCCATCTGGTTCCTCATTGGGAAATTCCTCAAAAGTTTGAAGTGTGGCCATACCTCTCATGTAGCTGGAAAAAAAAAAAGTCGGGTTTAGACTCAAAACATGAGCTGCTACTTTATCTGCTTTCTCAACCTGTTTCCTGTTGTTTCTTAATCTACTTTCAGTTATCTCATGTACTTCTCTTTTGTCTCTCACGCGGTCTGTATTTTTTTTATTTCAATAACCCTTTTCATCCACATTAACAGACTAAAACACACATCATTACTGTGTAACTCAGATTTGCATTGTGTATTCAGTTGTTAAATATTTGTTACCTCAGGTTTGTGACTGCAAGTAGATCTTCTTTGAAGGCTTTACAGCAACCTGTAGTACCAGTCATGAAAGATCCAAGAGGAATATAATCCTTCCCATCCTGCTGAATACAAATAGGAAGTTTAGAGTGTTTGTGTTCAATTGATAGAGACACTGGGTCTGTTTTAGTGCTCAAATATTTTTAAAGAGTAGAATCTCAAACCTGCTTCACTCTGGCTTGCAACAGCTCTCCCATCATCTCTACCAGGTTGGTGAAGGTGGGTCGATCTGAGGGAATTGTCTCCCAGCATGCAAGCATGGTGCTGTAACTGTATATACAAACACAGCATGTTAACTTTCTGATGAAGATATAAAATTTCATCATCCATAACTGGAAAATAAGTGTCTAATCCACATTTACTTTGTGAACCCACAATGCTCATTTCTGGCATGTTCATCAGGGCTATTCATCAAATATTTCCCCTCATTCATTCCCCATGGATTGAGAGGAACCAAACTTGGCACAGTTAATAGTCTTTCTCTACACAGGTACCAGAGGCAGATTTACCATTAGGCAAAGGTAGGCGACTGCCTTAGGCCCAGATCTGCTAAGGGCCCCGATCTACTCGGAGCCCCATATTTAAAAAAAAAAAAAAATGTTTAGCATATTTAACATGATGTCCGATAAAATAAAGAAATACCAGTATTTACATAAATGGCAAATGAAATCATGAACGTAATGTCCTTTCCCTTCTCCTCAAACTGTTGTACTCTTCCATGTTGTCTCTGAGACATGGCATGCGTGTATTGATTACACTGTAAACAAACCGTACAGTGTGTAAAATAGCTGCAAAATGAAATGAAGTTATCCGAGCGGTGCAGACAAATGGAGAAAAAGGGAAGAGCACAGAAAATTTTTATCATAACATTTTTCACTTCAACCAGGGAGGAAACTTACCCTCCCGAGGAGCACATAGAGAGCACCGCTGCTTGTATGAGCACACATGATGCTAATGATAAGCACCTGGGTTTGCGGTCCAGGGCACCACTGCCCTAGGCTGCAAACACCTGCAGAGAGTGGTGAAGACAGCGGAAAAGATCATCAGGACTCCACTCCCTTCTCTGCAGAGCTTCTACCACCGCAGAGTCCAAAGGAGAGCTGATGCCATCCTCCGGGACCCCAGCACAGATTGTTCACACTTCTACCCTCAGGCCGGAGGTATAGAAGTGTGAAATGCAAGACAACCAGACTGAGGAACTCCTTCTTTCCCACTGCCATCATACTCCTGAACAGATAACTCCCAAAACTCCGTAACACAGCTTTGCATATAGGAACTCACACACCGGCTGCTAAATTTGCACACTGCTCATCTGTACAGTAGATATAGTCTCACCCGTCTGATGTCCATATCATCTCTGCTGCTACCTATCGTGCACAGTCTACTGGTACTACCGTTACAGAAATTAGCACCGGGTACTAATTTGTAATTTGCAGTTATACACTGCTCATTTCACAGTGCTCATTTGTACATTGTACATAGGTCTATGCCATCTCAGGTTCACATCAGGTTGCACAATGCTCATTTGCACACTGTACATATTGTTATTAGTACTCAGTTTTAGTATTTAGTATCAAGGTGTACTTAAGGAGTCCTAACTCCCTGTGTGTTGGTGTGTGTGTTATTAGCATCCATGAGTATTAGGATTGCGTTACTCTATTAGTGTGTCATGACCTTTTTTTTTTTTTTTTGTTACTTATTTGTACCCGTAGGTAGACTTGGTTTGCAGTCTGGTGACAAGCCACCGGCTGCTGGTTGCTGTGTGCGCGAGCACCCTAAACCTACATGTTTTTGGTATGCGGGAGGAAACCGGAGAAATCCCGGAGTAAACCCACGCAACACGGGGAGAACATGCAAACTCCACACAGCTCACTGTTGGTCGGGGGCTGGGATCGAACCCACGATCTCATGATCCCCGCGATCCCCCGGCTGAGGGTAAACTGTGCTGCCACAGTGCTAAACCACTGCGCCACCGTGCAGCCCAGTGTTTCTGTACCTATTACTTTGACATTCGTTCGGAGAGCAAAGTAAGAATTTCATTGCTCAGGAAATGTAGCATTTCTCAACTGTGCACACGATAATAAAGCCTTTGACTCTTGAATCATGAACATGTTGTTAATGCAGAGGCAGTGGTGATGCCAGTTGCTGACAATACAGGTAAACAACAACTTTTTTTTTTACTATTTTTTCTAATTGCAAGATTTGCAGAGGCCAAGGCTCACAAGGTTAAATTTAAATATGACCAACTGTGTTCCCCAGGCATGCACAGGATATCTGCAGCCTCACAGAAGATGACAATACATATGAGATTAAATATAGTTTGTTTGTTTTAATAAGGTCCCCATTAGCACTTGTATAAAACATTGGCTATTCCTGGGGTCTAACATACAGTGGATATCAAAAGTCTGTAACATAACAAAATGTGTAAAAAGTAAAGCGCTGTGAATACTTTCCAGATGCACTGTAAGAAGTCTACACAACCCTGTTCAAATGCCAGGTTTTTGTGCTGTAAAAAGATGAGACCAAACTAAATCATTTCAAACCTTTTTCCACCATTAATGTGACCTATAACCTGTACAACCCAATTGAAAAACAAATCTTAAGGGGAAAAATTAAAAAAAAATTAAAAACTTACAATAACCTGTTTGCATAAATATGTATAGCCTTAAACTAATATTTTGTTGCAGCACCGTTGGCTTTTATTACAACACTCAGTCTTTTTGGGTAGGAGTCTATCAGCGTGGCACATCTTGATGTGGCAATATTTGCCCACTCTTCATTGCAAAAATGCTCCAAATCTGTCAGATTGGCATCTGACAGAGGGCATCCGAGGGCATCTCCTATGCACAGACTTCTTCAGATCACCCCACAGATGTTGGATCGGATTCAGGTCTGGACTCTGGCTGGGCCATTCCAAAGCCTTAATCTTCTTCTGGTGAAGCCAGTCTTGTTGATTTGAATGTGTGCTTTGGGTCATTGTTGTGCTGAAAGATGAAGTTCATCTTAAGCTTTCTAGCAGAAGCCTGAAGGTTTTGTGCCAACACTGACTGGTATTTGGAACTGTTCATAATTCCCTCCACCCTGACTAAGGTCCCAGGTCCAGCTGAAGAAAAACAGCCCCAAAGCATGTTGTTGCCACCACCATGCTTCACTGTAGGTATGGTGTTCTTTTGGTGATGAGCATTGTTGTGTTTGCGCCAAACATACCTTTTGGAATTATGGTCAAAAAGTTCAACCTTGGTGTCATCAGATCATAACACATTTTCCCACATGCGTTTGGGAGATTTCAAATGTGTTTTTGCAAAATGTAGCCTGGGTTGGATGTTTTTCTTCGTAAGACAAGGCTTCAGTCTTGCAACTTCAGATGGGAGATTGTTGTCACATGTACTAAACAGCCAGTACTTGCCAGAAATTCCTGCAGCTCCTTCAGTGTTGCTGTTGGCCTCTTGGCAGCCTCCCTGACCCATTTTCGTCTCATCTTTTCATCAATTTTGAAGGGATGTCCAGTTCTTGGTAATGTCACTGCTGTGACATATTTTCTCCACTTGATGATTACTGTCTTCACTGTGTTCCATAGTATATTTAATGCCTTGGAAATTCTTTTTTACCCTTCTCCTGACTGATACCTTTGAACAATGAGATCCCTCTGATGCTTTGGAAGCTCTCTGCGGACCATGGCTTGTGCTGTAAGATGTGACTACAAAAATGTCAGGAAAAGCCTACTAGAACAGCTGAACTTTATTTGGGGTTAATCAGAGACACTTTAAATGGTGGCAGGTGTGTGCTGACTCCCATTAACATGAGTTTGAATGTGATTTGTTAATTCTGAACACAGCCACATCCCCAGTTATAAGAGGGTGTACATATTTATGCAAACAGGTAATTTTTTTATTTTTCCCCTTAAAAGAGTTCGGTTTGTTTTTCAGTTGGGTTGTACAGGTGGGGCAAAAAAGTATTTAGTCAGCCACCAATTGTGCAAGTTCTCCCTCTTAAAAGATGAGAGAGGTCTCCAATTTTCATCATAGGTATACCTCAACTATGAGAGACAAAATGAGAAAAAAAAATCCAGAAAATCACATTGTCTGATGTTTAAAGAATTTATTTGCATATTATGGTGGAAAATAAGTATTTGGTCACTTACAAACAAGCAAGATTTCTTTAAGAGGCTCCTCTGTCCTCCACTCGTTGCCTGTATTAATGGCACCTGTTTGAACTCGTTATCAGTATAAAAGACACCTGTCCACAACCTCAAACAGTCTGACTCCAAACTCCACTATGGCCAAGACCAAAGAGCTGTCAAAGGACACCAGAAACAAAATTGTAGACCTGCACCAGGCTGGGAAGACTGAATCTGCAATAGGTAAGCAGCTTGGTGTGAAGAAATCAACTGTGGGAGCAATTATTAGAAAATGGAAGACATACAAGACCACTGATAATCTCCCTCGATCTGGGGCTCCACGCAAGATCTCACCCCGTGGGGTCCAAATGATCACGAGAACGGTGAGCAAAAATCCCAGAACCACACGGGGGGACCTAGTGAATGACCTGCAGAGAGCTGGGACCAAAGTAACAAAGGCTACCATCAGTAACACACTACGCCGCCAGGGACTCAAATCCTGCAGTGCCAGACGTGTCCCCCTGCTTAAGCCAGTACATGTCCAGGCCCATCTGAAGTTTGCTAGAGAGCATTTGGATGATCCAGAAGAGGATTGGGAGAATGTCATATGGTCAGATGAAACCAAAATAGAACTTTTTGGTAAAAACTCAACTTGTCGTGTTCGGAGGAGAAAGAATGCTGAGTTGCATCCAAAGAACACTATACCTACTGTGAAGCATGGGGGTGGAAACATCATGCTTTGGGGCCGTTTTTCTGCAAAGGGACCAGGACGACTGATCCGTGTAAAGGAAAGAATGAATGGGGCCATGTATCGTGAGATTTTGAGTGAAAACCTCCTTCCATCAGCAAGGGCATTGAAGATGAAACGTGGCTGGGTCTTTCAGCATGACAATGATCCCAAACACACCGCCCGGGCAACGAAGGAGTGGCTTTGTAAGAAGCATTTCAAGGTCCTGGAGTGGCCTAGTCAGTCTCCAGATCTCAACCCCATAGAAAATCTTTGGAGGGAGTTGAAAGTCCGTGTTGCCCAGCGACAGCCCCAAAACATTACTGCTCTAGAGGAGATCTGCATGGAGGAATGGGCCAAAATACCAGCAACAGTGTATGAAAACCTTGTGAAGACTTACAGAAAACGTTTGACCTCTGTCATTGCCAACAAAGGGTATATAACAAAGTATTGAGATGAACTTTTGTTATTGACCAAATACTTATTTTCCACCATAATTTGCAAATAAATTCTTTAAACATCAGACAATGTGATTTTCTGGATTTTTTCCCCTTCATTTTGTCTCTCATAGTTGAGGTATGCCTATGATGAAAATTGGAGACCTCTCTCATCTTTTAAGTGGGAGAACTTGCACAACTGGTGGCTGACTAAATACTTTTTTGCCCCACGGTAGGTCACATTAATGGGGGAAAGTGTTTTGAAATGATTTATCTTGGTCTCATTTTTTTACATCACAAAAACCTGGCATTTGAACAGGGGTGTGTAGACTTTTTATATCCACTGTATATATTCTCCCTTGTGTCTACGTTGTATAGAGGAGGGAGCACAACAGATGCTTCTGCGAAATGGACCAGTCAGCAGACCATGAACAGAACTCTGCTGGCAAATGTGGGTCAGTCAGTCCCTCAATGATTTCACGGGATGTTTTTATGATTGTTGCTGCCCAAAAAGCCTGAATTTGCGGGAGCTTTTTAAAAAAGGTGCAATAAAAGTTGTGACATTTTGAGAGTTTTTTTTGCACTAAAAGATGTGGGAAGAATTACAAATTTTAAAGCAGATGCTTTTTTTTTTCCCATAGTTTACTGCAATGACATTCTGTATCACAACAAGAAAAGCACAGGATTGTCAAAAACTTTCTATTAAACAATGATTTAAGCAGAAACTTCTGCTATACAGAAAAACTTTTGTGCAACAGCTAATACAGAGTTTAATACAATTAGGTGAAAATGAAGTAGCTACTCATAAATTTCTCATAAAAATGACCAACACTGTAGGCTACTCTTGCTGAGAACTTAAATAAAAAGGATGAAAAAATAATTATCCATTACAACAGCTAAATTTCATTGAATGCATGTTAAAGAGTATAGATTTGGAAATTACGGCAGCACCTTCATTTGAAAACTTCCTAACCACAGCGATGCCCAACCACTCCGTACCGAGTGCAGAGAAAAAAGAAATAATTTATTCCGTTGCTCGGTATTTGTCTATCAAAGTCTGTTATTTGAAAAAAAAAAAAAAAGACTGAATATTCTCTGTCTTTCTGTGCCTGACTCCTACCTGTCTGTTTATCTGCTGTGCGTCTTGCCACACAAATGTTTCCTCAGTTACTCATCTTTCCTTTACTGGGAGTTGCACCGGGAGGAGGGGCTCTCCTTTGGGGTTTTGTTGTATAGTTCAATGATGTTCAAGAATGCTCTTATTTGTGAAGTGCGGTGTAGTGGTGCCTACTTCCGTTTCCGCCACTACACTGCTCCTATAAATATCAGCGGGCAGGGAAGTCCGGCCTCTTTGCCAACGCCCCTGCCTGGTGGTTGTATTCTGGAGCTTGCAACATTAATAAAGTTCAGTCATGCACCTGGCCTCATCAATGAGAGACTATTTACAGACATAACATTTTGACGACGAGGATAAAGCATGGAAGTGTGTATTTCTCCAATTCGGCCCTTTCAGGAGCTCTCAGGCAAGCCACCCGTTCCCTGGCCGAGATGGTACGCAGCCTTCGAGACATACATCATGGCCCTCAATCTGGCTGAGATGGACAAGGTAAGGGCACGCGCACTCCTGGTGCACAATTTGGGAATTGAGGGCCAGCGGATCCTAAACACACTCAGTGATTCGGACGGATTGGAAGACGTGGTCGAGCTGATGGCGTGCCATTTTCACGCCCCGGACAGTGTTATCGTCCAGAGGATCAGTTTTCGACAGTGCCACAACAGGAGGGAGACCCTATCCAGCGGTTTGTCACTGACCTGAAACTACTGGCTAGTGAGTGTCGTTTTGGGATGCTGGGGGAGGCGATGGTTTGCAACCAGCTGGCAGAGCACACCAACAACGCTACAATACGGACGAAACTGCTCATGGTACCGGGTAACTTGACGCTAGCTAGAGCTATCGAGTTAGCTCTCCAATTGGAGACAGTGGACATGTTAGCATCAAAACTAAGTGGGCGCCAGTCATATCAGCAGCTGGAGTTTCCCACCACAGCACAACTAGTGGACCCAGCAGCGATGGCAGCATAGGCGACAGCACTGTGGAAACCAACGCTGCAAAACTTAGGTCTGCCCTGGGAAAACCCATGTACAGGTATGTGGGTTGTGGGTCCGTGAAACACCGCTTCAAGGCCAGGGACTGCCCGGAGAGAGGAAAGCACTGCGGCAAGTGTGGACGCTTGAACCACTATGCCAGGGTGTGCCGTATGTCCAAGCAGGAGTGCTCACTGGGGAATCAAACCCCCCCCCCCCCCCGCCCCAAGAACTGTTCACACAGTGTCTCAAAGTACCAACGAGTACACGTTCTGCACAGTCAAGATGGATGTTGTGGAGGTGCCGCTGCTGATTGACACGAGGGCGGAGGGTTCCCTGCTGAATTGGGCTATGGTGAGAAAATTCTTCCCCCACTATGGAATTGCAGGAGACCCAGCGCCGCTCTATGGTTATGGAAGTAGACAGCTGTGCACGGTTGGAACATTGGTGCAGACGGTGTGGTACAAGTCAGCGGAGATGGCCGATTGCAAGTTCATTGTGACAGCCCGAGGCAACATCATCATGGGCTGTGACCCATTTTATGGTCTGGGGTTCGCCATTCAGAATGATGCTGGGGAGAAGTGGTCGGGTTGTGGACAGTGGAACCAGGTGATTCCGAGAGTGGAGGATGATGCAGTGTGGGACAAAGATTTACCGGGCACCCCAGAGGTTGAGCAGGACCAGCCTCGCTCAGGGTTGACGCAGGAGGGTCTCAGTGCCGGAGATCAAGACACTCTGGACGAGGGTACTGAGTGTAACGGCGAGGCGCCTGCGTCGTCGAGCAATGCCGACAAGCTAGCTCCAGTTTTCCCCGGAGGTCGGCCGCAGTGGGCCAGGGGATCTGGAGCTACAACGGCGACCACTGCAGCGGCTTTAAAAGAGGTCAGGCCAGACTGACAGGCACGAAGAAACCGCGTGCCAAGCAGCAACACTGTAAGCCGAGCAAGACCCCTCAGAGTCACGGATCTGATTCAGGCTCATGAGAAGGCATATCCATGGCGAATATGGGCCAAACGACAGCCTGAGGATCACCAGCATATGGGAGGCAGGGACCTTATAGCACAAGCATACTCCCAAGCTAGTCTAAGATTGTGTTGTACATTAATATGTTTTTTATTATGTTTACAAACACCAAAGGGAGCTCACACCATGGCACAAGTTTAACCAAGGACAGTTTATTCATCAAAATTATTTACCTTTATTTCTACCCCCCCCCCAAAAGAAACATGTTCAAAGTACCACGACGATAGCCCGATATCATACAGAATTGTCATGTTATAATAAACAGAAACTCTCAACTCTAGAGTCGGAAACCATTAAGCAGTTCACTTTTGGCCACCAGATGGTACCAAAGAGTACTGTGTTGAAAAGCTTCAAGTAATGAACCCTTTTCAGATACAAGCTTCAGTGCTTGAGAAAGCTTCATTTGTCCATCACTAGTTTGCCGGAGGCGTGCATTGGTCTGTGTCCAGACCGGATATTCACAGCTTTAAACCTCACTGACAAACTGTAGTAATGATTTTACCTCTAAAGATGTAGAAAATGATACAACACTGGCCGTAGTGTCAGATTTGCTCGTTGTGGTTTTACGACGTCTCTCTTCGCACGCGCTTCCGCAGCGGGGTGCTTTTCAGGCAGGTGGACTTTTTTCAACACAAATCTGCCACTTTGTACACGCGGTCAAAATGGAGACGTGGGGAGATGTCCACCGGCAGGCTGGGGGAGATGGAGAAAGGGACAGTGTGGGAAAACTTGCAGATGAGTGTTGTTTTGTTTTTTTTTTAAATCACACACTGTTTTTTGCTGATGTGCTCCGTTAATACTCACTGTAAACACAGAAGTGAGCACAGTGCAGCAACACATTTGACTGGTAACACTGAATGTTTGAGTGCTACTCAGGAACAAATTTGATTGGCGAAATTGGTGGAAGTTGATTAGGATTGGCCAAAATTGCGGGAAAGTTGTGGTGATCGGACAAAGTTGCAAGGTCGCTCCAAAGATGCGGTGATAGCCTGATTTTGTGTGAATTACTGCGATTGCAATATCGAGAAATCCTTGAGGGAGTGGTAAGTGTGAATTATTTTCATCATAGAAAAGAGTCTACATTCAATTTGTTAAACTTCTTTGTTTTTCTACAGATGTAATTCCTGATACCTGAATGATATCATTTGAAGACTTCGGAGGACAATAAGTTTCAGGTAAGATTTCAATAAGGCCTGAAAAGAAAGTGTAGAACAAAGAAAAAGTAGGCCCCCATTTCTGTCTTTGCCTTGGGCCCCAAATAGATTAAGTCCGCCCCGTCTACCAATCAGGACTGGAAAACTCTGCACCCTTGGTAACGCAGAGCGAGGTACAAATTGATTAATGTTCACTGTAAATAAGTTGCTAAATGTATGGAGCGCTGTTGCTAGCTAACATACATTGTTTATCTGTGATAAAAAGGACGTTATTTTTGTTAACACATATCAATCCAAGCAGCACTTTTCTACTCCTTTTTTGGTAATATTTCTGTTTCTACATACAGTATGTATCAATGTTTTGATTTGTTTAAATGCAAATGCACATTATGTGTATAACTGAAATATTTAATGTAAGAAAAGAAGTGTAGCACTTTTTTCAAAGGGTGTTGTGGCATACCGCTAATACCACCTTAAGTGCCATGGACGTGGGGACTCATTCACGTGATGATGTCACCACACCGTGGGTATACTGAGGGGCTACCGGCGGGAGACGTGCTCTTTGGCGCGCTGCCTCTAGCCTACTGCACTGCCTGTACCTCACCCCAGTTAGCAGTTGGCATGTCCTTGTATGTCCACGCATTTGCTAGCTTGTAATTAAAGCTAACCTTCAACACACAGACAACGTGTCCGCTGGTTCCTGCTTCCAGACATAACAATTGGCGATGAGGAAAAACAATCTTCTGGAGGAAAATAAGCCATTTTCCTGAAGATGGAAGTGTGTTTGGCACCCCTACCACTGTTCCTCACAACCCCAGGTGAGCCGCCCATCCCATGGCCTTGTTGGTTCGAGTCATCCCAGACATACATCATGGGATGCCGATCGTGTGGTAACTGTGGTTCTCCTGCGCACTGAACGTGCATGTGCTCCTGCCCGGCCAGGGGGCAGCGATGCCAGCACTGTGGCAAGGTTAACCACTTTGCCAAAGTGTGCCGTTCAACATGGTCAACAACGAGCTCACCACCCAGTTCAATTGGACTGCCTTTAACAACTGCCATCCATGCAGCGGACTCTAACAATGTGGCGTACAAGTGGTGCACAGTGAGGGGCTTGATGACGTCAGCCTGCGGTTACTAATGGACACCGCCACTACGAGATCCCTGATGAACTGGGTTACAGTGATGAAATTCTTCCCTTGGCATCCAGTCGGGAAGGACGCAGCAGAGCTTTATGGATATGGGCACACCAGAATCAGCCTTGTAGGAACCATCATGCTGATGGTTCGCTACATGTCCAAAGTCCTCCCAGCGTTCACCTTCCAGGTAGCGATGCATGGTGATAACATTCTGGGGTGCGAACTTTTTCACGAATTGGGTTTGACCATAAACAACCACGAAGGACTTTGTTTGACCGGTGATGTCCAGAGTGCATGTCACCCAGATGTGATTTCAATATGCCTGGCAACGATGGAATTGGCGCACTGAATCCGTAAGAGAATGGAAAGTTTTTCTCTGAAGTCAGTGCTATTCGACCTGTTTTCGGCGCCCTCAGCACTCAGTCCTCCTGATGAATAACAGTATAAATGTTGATTTTCCTCTTCATAAACATTTGGCGTACAGTATCTGACTCTCAAGGACAGCCATGTCTGACTCAGAGAAATTCCATCTGCCGTGCTCAAGGACATGTGCCTCTGACTTTCAGACACTAGTCATAACATCTGCTGAGAGAGAGATCTCTGCTGTTCTCCAGTAACTGATAACTGCCACCCTTGCATCCAACACACACACGACTGACCCATTTATACTGATGAAAGACACACATTCACCGTTCTCTCTACTGTTGCTGTTTGTTAAGTGTGATTCATTGTCTGCCAATTGTGCATTGAGGGTTTTTTTTCTGGTGATCATAATTCGGCTCACTTGAGCTTATTTGAGCTTACGAGCATTATTTTGATTAACTATGTTTTTTTCTCTCTACTTATTGTTTTGTTCCTTGACCCTTGCCCTCTATTCCCCTCCTGCTGACAGGCGCCTCCATGGCTCGCCGCGTCATTGGGAAGTGCCTATCAGGCGCGCCCAATGTCAAGTCAAATTCCTCGTATGTTTACTTGTTTACTTGTAAATGTGCTTGGCAATAAACTTTATTCTGAATCTGATTCTGATGTGGGTACAGCCGCCCCAAGCTTGACACTGCACGAAGAGCAGAAGATGAGAGGGCATAATCCAAACTTGTTGCCAATCCTCTCCTGCAGCTGTATGGAGCCACCGTACATAAGCATAAGCCACCGTACAGCTGAAGGAGAGAGAGTCCATAGCCAAGCAGGACCCTGCAGAACAACGCCAACCTGGAGCATGTCCTGCCGCAGGTGACAACATTACACCGCCACAACAGCAACAAGCATCAGGGACGAGAGAGCAGCAGCAGTGCCGCATGAAGCCGACTAGGTCCGGACTCACGGTGTTCGATTGGGTTCAGGTCCGCCAATCCAAACGCCCAGACGACCTGCAGATGCTCCTGTCCTCGCCGATGCAGATCACTGCACAGTTGGGGCCAGCCACACTCCAGATGGACAATGGTTTAAGATGGCATGCCAGCTATCTGCAGAAGGTAAAAGCAACAGCTGCCCCAGATCAAGAAGCGACGCTGGAACCGTTCCAGCCAGTGTGGGACCCGGACTAGGACTTTGCTGACGAGTGAGCAATTCCAGCAAGAGGGCACCCAGGTCCGCCACATCCAGCACCTCCAGGGCCACACCCACCACGGGCTTGCCAGAAGGCCCCTGATGTGGAACTGTAAAGTGACTCTGTTTAGAAAATGTTTAAACAGAGCATGGCTGATACAAGTGGCAGAATAATCCACTCAACCATGCAGGATTCTACCGGCAGTCTACCCGGTTGCCCAGGTTCATATAATGGTTTAAAAGTAATGGTTATGGTGTAAGGAACCTTAAGTAATCAATGGTATGGGTTTAAAAGCTAATACTACCATATTATGCCTTAACATCAAGCAAATATGTGTAACCTGACATCCGCTAAATATAACACTTAACATCATCCTTATGTTAACCACAACACTGGTAACAGTATACTGCCAGATATATGTGTACACCACACAGTTACATCACCTGCTGATAGCCTGGCCATACATGTTTGTTAGCTAGTTTTGCGCTACATTATATAAAATGGTTCTGGTTATATTTATGCTGTGCTAGCTGTATGCCACTGCATCGCCACACGCAGCTAAGGTAAAACCATCACCAGGAGTTGTTTTTTTTCCCAAGGGGAAGGTAAATGTGGCATACCGCTAACACCACCTTAAATTCAATTCAATTCAATTCAACTTTATTTATATAGCGCCATTTCACAACAACAGTCATCTCATAGCACTATCAACTGTAGGGAGGACCCCCACAGTTGCAGAAAGACCCCAGCAATCAGGCGATCCCCTGTGAGCAAGCACTTGGCGACGGTGGAGAGGAAAAACTCCCTTTTAACAGGAAGAAACCTCCAGCAGAACCAGGCTCAGGGAGGAGCAGTCATCTGCTGCGACTGGCTGGGGGGTGAGGGGACAGAGAAGAAGAAAAGAACAGACATGTAGAGAGCAAACAGCACGATGGGGACTCAATCTATGGGAGAGAACAAACAAATGTTAATGACCAGCAAAAAAAAAAAATATTTCATAGAGAGTGAGGAAAGGAGTGAGGCCCAGTGCATTACTGGAGGTCCCCCGGCTGACTAAACCTATTAGCAGCATAACTAAGGGAGGGTTCAGAAACACATGATCCCTCCCTAATTGTAGGCTATATCAAAAAGGTAGGTTTTAGCCCTATTCTTAAAAACAGAGATCGAGTCTGACTCCCGAATCCAGATTGGCAGCTGATTCCACAGGAGAGGAGCTTGATAACTGAAGGCTCTGCCTCCCATTGTACTTTTGGAGATTCTAGGTATTACAAGTAAACCTGCATTTTCGGAGCGTAGTGCTCTGTTAGGATGATACGGTAGTATCAGATCTTTTAAATAAAAAGGAGCCTGATTGTTTAGAGCTTTGTAAGTAAGAAGAAGGATTTTAAACTTAATTCTAAACTCTATGGGAAGCCAATGAAGGGAGGCCAGAACCGGAGAGATATGATCTCTCTTTCTAGTACCTGTTAAAACTCTTGCTGCAGCATTTTGGATCAGCTGAAGACTTTTTAAAGATGTTTTAGGACAGCCTGATAATAAAGAATTACAATAATCTAATCTCAAGCTAACAAAAGCGTGGATCAGCTTCTCAGCATCACTCTGAGACAAGATGCTCCTAATCTTGGCAATATTACGCAAATGATAGAAGGCAGTCTTAGAAACAAATTTAATATGTGAATTGAAGGACAAATCCTGATCAAAAATAACTCCAAGGTTCCTCACAGAGCTATTAAGAGAAAGAGTAACTGCATCCAAACTGAAAGTTTGATTTGGAAAGGAATTTCTAAGGTTTTTTGGACCAACAAGAATGACTTCAGTCTTATCTGAATTTAATAGCAGGAAATTACAAGTCATCCAAACTTTGATTTCCTTAAGACAGGCTTCTAACTTGGCTAATTGATTAGTATCATCTGGCTTCATTGACAGGTATAATTGTGTGTCATCTGCATAACAGTGAAAATGTATACAGTGCTTTCTAATAATGTTGCCTAACGGAAGCATATATAAACTAAAAAGAGTAGGGCCAAGCACAGATCCCTGTGGAACTCCATGACTAAGCTTTGAGCTGAGAGAAAACTCATCATTTACATGAACAAACTGGAACCTATCAGATAAATAAGATCTAAACCACTGCAACGAAGTTCCATTAAGTCCAACATAGTGTTCTAATCTATCAAGTAGAATATTATGATCAATAGTATCAAAAGCTGCACTAAGATCTAAAAGGACAAGTACAGAAACTAGTCCATTATCAGATGCAATGAGGAGGTCGTTAGTGACCTTCGCTAAGGCTGTTTCAGTGCTATGATGGATTCTAAACCCAGATTGAAACTCCTCAAATAAACCATTTCCCTGCAGGTGGTCAAATAATTGCGTAGCAACAACTCTTTCTAAGATTTTTGAAATGAAAGGGAGATTAGAGATTGGTCTATAGTTAGCTAGAGCTCCTGGATCTAGCGTTGGCTTTTTGAGTAAGGGTTTAATTACAGCCGTTTTAAAAGCCTGCGGTACATGGCCTAAAGTTAATGAAGAATTAATTATATGAAGAATAAAGCTACCAATAAATGGGAAGACTTCTTTAAATAACCTGGTAGGAATAGGGTCTAAAAGACAAGTTGAAGGTTTGGATGAGGAAACTACTTTGTCTAACTCACAAAGGTCGATTGAAGTAAACTCATCAAGACAGACATCAAAAGAAGGAGTTGTAGTAGTTACAGTATTTAAGTTAACTGTGGGAAGAATCTGATTGATTTTATCTCTGATGGATGAAATTTTATTATTGAAAAAGTTCATAAAGTCCTGACTAGTAAGCTCTAAGGGGATGCTAGGATTGACAGAGTCCTGACTCTTTGTCAACCTGGCTACAGTACTGAAAAGAAACCTGGGATTATTCTTGTTCTCTTCTATTAATGCAGAGTAATAACTCGTTCTAGCTTTTCTAAGAGATTTTTTATAAATTAAAAGATGATTTCTCCAAGCTAAATAGATTTCATCTAAATTAGTAGAGCGCCATCGCGCCATAAATGCCACGGATGTGGAAACACATTCACGTAATGAGCCTACTGCACTGCCTGTACCTCACCCCAGTTAGCAGTTAGCTTGTTCTTGTATGTCCACGTATTTACTAGCTTGTTATTAAAGCCAACCTTCAATACACACGTGTCCGCTGTTCCTGCTTCCAGACATAACAGGTGTAATGTCAAACACTTTTATTTGAGTGGAAAATGCCTTCATCAGTCAGGAATGAATGATGATTCCTGACTGATGAAGCTATTTGGATGAATGGTGAAATGTTTCAGAGTAAAAAATACTTGAATCCAGTTGACTTGACTGAGCTTTCATAAAATATTCCACTTGAATTTGTCTGAAGCAGTTTTAACCTTGCATTTCTGATTTTAAAAAATTGCTTGAAGTTGTTAAATGTCACCCATCTTATCTTGTTTCCACCTCCTTTATAGGATACAACATTGTGCTGCAAAAATATAAACCCACATCTCAGGTATGCAGTATTCTGGTGCTCTCATCCTTGTCCCCCCCTTCAGCCGGTGGCAGAATTCCTCATCTATGTGAAGGCCCGGGTACGGGGAGGCTCCTGCAGGTCAGATATATGTTAGTACAGGGTTCACATAACCTCTACAGTGGAAAAGGAATATGGAGTAATCTCTGATGAACAAAACAGCTAAATAACTAGTATAAACTGGCAGGTCAACATTGGTAATAGTCTTTTTTTCTCTTATATGCCCATTTAAAAAAAATTCTCATAAGATTAAAGTTTAAATTTCTTCCTGTAAATTTACTTTTTTTTTCAAATTTGCAACTTTTTTCTTGAAACTGCTGTTTTATTCTTGACAATTTGTGATTTTATTCTTGTAAATTTGTATTTTTTTTTAAACTTACATTTACAACTAAGGGTGTTATAGTTAATAGAGCCACATGCTGCTCCACAGTTGCAGACTCCTGTGCTGGTATATCAGTATGTGCATACCCTCATTCAGGTTCAATTACTTCACCAGGGTTCATCCTTCATAGTTATTCAGAGTGCATTAGTCCTTGAGCCAAAGGCCAAATTTTGGGTCATCGGTACCAACCAAGGTGCCTGGGTTTAATAAAGTTTTTTTTAGAAAGATAGATTTCCCAGGGTCTCCAAATCAGTTGATAGCAAGAAAAATTCAATAGCTTTTCATATAAATTGATAAGACTTTTGATTTTGTATACTTTATTGATCCCCAGAGGGGAAATTGAGGGCATCCACCTGGATGGATGAAGCATAAGATGTTTTTATGGAGGATATACAGTATTTATTTTATCTTCAAGTCCTTTTACAAATGCAGTCTTGATTGTTCTTCATCAATGTAAACATTAAAATTCTGCAAATGGTTGTGACATACATCTCTTGATGCACTTGGACACATCATCAGTCAAGTACCTGGGGTCATAGGGGGTTTTGAGTCTTTCAACTTCAGACCCCTTCACCCAGGTGACCCGACCAGAAGTGATCAATTCACAGCCTGTGCCCAAGCAGCATTAGCCCACTGTTTGTCCCTAGTGATCCACAGCCATCTTCAGGCGTTCTCTGCAGCTTCTGAGGCTCTGCTGATGGCTTTCCTCTTGTGCACTCCAGTGATGCCCAGGAGGCTGTAGGCCATGCATAGTGATTTTCCTGTAAAATCTCTGCTCCCCACTTCACTGGGCAGGCACCGTGCACGCCACCCCTGTCTGTGGTAATCCTCTGTCAACTCAGCATATTTCCCCCTCTTCCTTTAGCTAGCCTCTTCCATTCTCTCTTCCCAGGGCACCGCCAGCTCAAGCACGACCATCTGCTTGGATTTTTCGGAGAACAGTGCATTATCTGGTCTAAGGCTTGTCCCTGTAATGACTTCTGGGAACCTGAGTAGTTTCCACAGTTCCACTCTCAGTTGCCAGTCGTGTGCTGTCCCCAGGAGACCCGCTTGGGCTCTCAGTTGGGACTTAGGGTGTTCTCTGACTCAAATGAATGTTATATGGCATTTTGATAGCTGGTGGTGCTTGCTCTGGTCAATGGCACTGCAGATGGACTCAGCAATCACTTTCAGCACATGATCGTGATGCCAGCGATAGCGTCCTTCACCAAGTGCCTTGGGGCAACTGCTGAAGATGTGCTCCAGTGTTCCTCTTCCTTGGCATAAGGTGCATGCTGGTGTTTCTGTCTTCCCTCAACAGAAAAGGCAAATAAACTTTCTTTATTATAAACTGTATTATAATGTTATTTAAATAAATTTGTGAACACATAGTATAATTAATACTAGTCGCACTTTTGCTGTGTGATAGTTATTTCAGTTTCTTCTACACTGGGGCGGTAGTAGCTCAGGAGGTAGAGCCTTTCTGTTCACCCTCTACACTGCTGACTTTTCATATCACACCACACTGCCACTTACAGACGTTCTCTGATGACTCTGCGATAGTTGGCCTCATCTCTGATGGGGATGGCTCAGAATACAGAGGACTGATCCAGGACTTCCGCATGCAAGTTAGGTTAATTGGCATCAAAACTGGGGATTCCAAATTGTCCTTAGGTATGACTGTGAGAGTGAATGGTTGTCTGTTTCTCTGTGTCGGCCCCGCGATGGACTGGCGATCTGTCCAGGGTGTACCCTGCCTCTCGCTCAAAGATGCTGGGATAGGCTCCAGCGCCCCGCCCCCACCGCCCCCAAAAAGGATTAAGTGGAAGAAGATGGATGGATGGATGGATAGAACAAAATACAACATATAAACTCTCAATGAGGATAAAGGTTACAAAAGAGTTACAAAATCAGAACTTTCACAAAAAAATATACAATCAGTCAAACTTCACATTCCAATTAAGGGGGTATATTAAAAAGAAAGAGTACAGAGCACAACAACTCTCTAATAGTCTTTTTTTATTATAGTAATAGGAATGGTCTAATGTCTCTTGCAGTTTTTTTTGCATCATGAAAAGTGCATCGAGCGCTGTTTCAGCACACCCACAGTCACGTGACCGTAGCAAGCAAGGCCTCGTTATGTTGGTCACATCACGTGACTTGAGGGCTCACGGGAAATTTGAGAGGGTTCTATCGGAATTAATTTTTTTTTGGTTTGCTCTGTATTGTTTGTTCCTGCCATCCAATGTTGAACAGACCTAGGATGGGCAAATGCTCTAAAAAAATAATTTTTTTTAGAGCATTTTTTTTTTTAGAGAATTTTTTTTAGATTTTTTTTCAGCTTTTCTACCCAGATGCAGTTCTGACAGTCAGCAGATGGCACTCATTAAATGTTTCATAGCACTGTTTTCGATCATGAAGCTAACCACCTTATTCCTGGGGTGCTGCTGTAGGAATGATTATGGGCGGAGCTTCCGGTTTCAGCTGACATAGTGTAAAATCAATTAGTAAGAGTGGAGAAGCAGGGGCATTTAAAATAGCGTTTTTAAAAGTTTTTCAAATTCATTTTAATGTATAGTCCACGTGTTTTGCACTCAAGTGGCAGCTAATTTCAGCTCTTCTAGTTTTTGTATTTTTTGAATGTTTTGGCGTAGTTCTGGTACTTGCTGGTGTTCGTGGTTGTGCCATAGACTGGATAAATGGAGGCTTCTCACCACACGGTGACAGACAACATCCAAGCACGGTGTTGTGGTGTACGTCTGCTCTAAGGTAAATTTGATTATGTCCAACATATTTTAACAAAATGCAGCCAACTTTATTGCGGTGGAGATGTGCTGGTCGGAATGCGCACCGGCTCATGAGTACAGGCAACGAGAAGTCATAAATCATGACTCTCTTTGTTTGGTAGTGGCAAGTCCCGGGAAAACCCCATGAGTGCCTGGTATCATTGGAAAGCTTAGAAGTCGTACTTTCTAAAAATATGTTTTTGTAGAAGACGTAACTTCCGACTGATCGAATGCGAGTTTTCAACCTAGCTAAAATATAAACAAATCGTCTTTTTCTGGGTCAGTTTTTGCACACTTCATACAAATTAAATATCATTTTGAAGGTCTTTCAATACAGAATATGGAAATAACAGTTTTGAAAATGTCCTCAAAGTGACTCATTTTGCTAGCATGGGTCATTTGCTTACAGCGTTAGTGTCTTAGCAGCGGTGCTAACTAACAGAGCTACTGTGTACCAGGCCACCTTTTAAGGTCATCTTTTCATCCCTCGATAGTTGTGGGAAGTGGTATGATTATATTACTGTTTTGAGGTGCAAGAGGCCATGTTTCCACATTTCTGATGCCGAAGTCATCGGGTTTTTCTAACAAGGAAAAGTGTCCTGTTTCAGTGACAACCATATGTTCTAAACTAGTACCAGACGTTGCTACCATAATTCACACAAGGCATCATGGGGCCTAGGAATAAGGTGGATTGTTTCAAAGTTGTTCATTGTTTTATAAGGGCTCAGTTTCACCATAACTAAGGTATCTATGTGTAATATTTAGTACATGTAAAGTGTTGTTCAATGTTACTAAACCTAATTCTAACTTGTGTAATACTGTCCCTGACTTCTACTCAAATAGTGAATGCAATGAAAACAACTCTCCTCTTAAAAAACCCTCAGTTTGAGTGGTGAATCAGACTCCTTTTAAATCCTTCACTATTGACGTATGCAACGCCCAGCCCTCTCAAATTTCTTGCCAGGTCTCAAATCACGTGATGTGACAAGGCTTCGTTCGCTACGGTCACGCGACTGTGGCCATGTTGACACAGTGCTCGACACTCTGCTCGTGACACTTCCGTGTTATATTGCTCGAATCAGTGTTGAGTGGGCGGTGTCGAGCATAACATCACTACTCAGCGGGCAAGACTAACAGAAGGAAGAAGGTGACGGGTCTGGAAATGCTGGCAGGGGTTTTGGATCAGGTCTTCCACCTAATGGACCAAGCTCTGAAGCATCCATATTCGTCTGAAGCTTGGGGGAGCTTTTGGTAGCGGAGGACATCCTCAGTCGCCTGGACCTGCAACAATTTCCTGAGGTGGCTGTATTTCACTCTTAAATGTCGCAGGTCTGGAACTGGCTCGGGCAAAGGGGCTTCTCAGATAGTTCCATCCAGCCTGGCCCCGGGTCATCTGCTGCAGCAGTCTCCGAGGTGCACGCTTCTGCTCCAGCCGTCTCCGAGGTGCACGCCACAGCTCCTGCTGTCCCTGAGGTGTGCGTCACAGCTTCAGCCATCCCCAAGGATAAAGGTTACAAAAGAGTTACAAAATCAGAACTTTCACAAAAAAATATACAGTGAAACTTCACATTCCAATTAACAAGAAAAAAGGGGTATATTAAAAAGAAAGAGTCCCTGAGGTGCACACGACGACGACTCCTCTTGCACCTCAGCAGACGCCACTGGAGGTCAGCACACCCCAACCTTCAGCTCCCAAGGTCAGTGCACCTCCACTGAGTGTTTCGGAGACCGATGCATCTCCACCAAGTGTTTCTGAGGTTGGAGCGCTGCTGACGCCTGTTCCTGTATTCAGTGCACCACTGACACCTGCTCCTGAGCTCAGCAAGAAGCTGTCATCTATCCCCAAGTTGGAACGTTTCATGTTGTTATCCTGTGAACTTAGAACATTCATGTTGTTTTCTCCAGAACGAAAAGCTCCCATGACATCTCCTAAGTTTCAAGGTTCTATTTTGTTATCTCCTGAGTTGAGAGTTTCTATACCATTATCGCCTGAGTTTAAAGTGTCTGTTATCTCCAGAGCAAGGAGCTCCTGTGTTATCTCCTGAGTTTAGAGCTTCTATGGCATTATCCCCTGAGCTTAAAAGTTTATATTATTTCCAGTGCATAAAGCTCCTATGTTGCCTCCAGAGGCAGAAGCTCTTATGATGTTTAAAACTCCTATGTTGTCCCTGGAGCAAAAAGCTCCTTTGTGGTCTCCAGGGCAAAAGGCTCCTTTGTGGTGTCCAGAGCAAAAAGCTCCTTTGTAGTGTCCAAAGCAAAAAGCTCCTAGGTTTTCTCCAGAGCAAGAGGCTCCCATGTCATCTCTTGAGTTAGGAGGTTCTGTGTTGTCATCTCCTAAGTTTGGAGGCTCTTTGTTGTCATTTTCTGAGGGTAAAGTGTCCATGTTGTCATCTCCAAAGTTTAAAGTTTCCATGTTATTATCTCCTGAGTTTAAGGGTTCCATGTTGTCATCTCCTGAATTTAAAGATTTCATGTTGTCAGTGCCTGAGTTTAAAATTTCCATGCTGTCATTACCTCAAGTTTAAAGTCTCTGTGTTATCTCTAGAACAAAAAGCTCCTGTGTTATCTCCTGAAGTTAAGGCTCCTATGTTGTCTCCTGTGCAAAAAGCTTTCATGTTATCACGTGGCAGCACGGTGGTGCAATGGTTAGCACTGTTGCCTAACAGCTAGAAGGTTCCGCGTTCAAATCCCCAGGCTGGCAGGGGTAGGAACCTTTCTGTGTGGAGTATGCATGTTCTCCCTGTGCTGCGTGGGTTTACTCCGGGGGCTCCGGTTTCCTCCCACAATCCAAAGACACGCATGTTAGGTTAATTGGTTGTTCTAAATCAGGGGTGTCCAATCATGTGCCATAGAGGGTCAAGACCCTGCAGGCTTTACCTCCAACCAGTGTCTTCAACAGCAGATTTCACTGAATTTCTTCCCACTGATTGCTAATAAGTGAAAACACCTGCTGAAGAGACTGAGTAGGAGAGAAAACCTGCAGGGTCTTGGCCCTCCATGGCACATGATTAGACATGCCTGTTCTAAATTGTCCCTAGATATCTCCCCTATAGGCCCTTAGAATAGAGGGTTAGTACTAGTGAAGCGCTTTGAGTGGTCTTTGAGACTAGAAAAGCGCTATATAAGTACAGGTCCTTATCCCCCCCCCCCCCATCCCTTATCTCCTGTGCAAAAAGCTTCCATGGTATCTCCCGTGCTAAAGGCTCCTGAGCTCAATGCTCCCACGTGCTGTGTTCACCCGTCTGGTGGCCCTTAGACTTTGGTAGGCCACCCAATGCACCGTGTTGTCCGGTCAGGTGGCCCATGGACTGTGGTAGGACACCAGACTCACTGTGTTCTCTAGTCTGGTGCTCCAGAGACTCTGGAAGGCCACCTGACTCCCCACGTCTCATGGTTTGGGGGTCCTTGGGACTCTGGCCGGCCCCCCAATTCATTGTGCTTCCTAGTCTGGTGGTCCAAGGACTTTGGGAGAACACCCGATGCACAGTTTTTTTTCTTTTGTGTCTTTGTGCTTGGTTCTTCCCACCGTGCCTATACCCCCTCCTCTCGCCCGGTTTAAGGCAATTTTCTTTTGTGTTGTTTCTGGAGCATCTGGAATTCACCCTTAGAGGGGGGTAGTGTCATGACCTGGACATGGTTTTAGACCATTTCCACGCTTTTGGTTCATTTTGGGTTCTCTGTGTTTTCCCTTGTCATTATTATTTTAGCATTATTGTCTTCTGTGTTTCCCCTGGTGGGTTGTGTCATCCCGTTTGTCTTTATTGGCATTATTGTGGTCTGATGTGTATATTTGTTTACCTATTGTTCCAGCTCCTCATATTTTCCATACCTGTATCCACCATCCTTTCTGTATTGCTCTTGTACTGTTGTCCTGTATGTTCACTGTCATGTCTCATGTGCATCCCCTCTGTGGCGTCTGTGCGGCTCCATCCATCCTGTAACTGCTCCCCTGCTGTCTCTGTTTAGCCCTTGATTGTTCTCCCAGCTGTCCTGTGTCTGGCAATCATGAGTTCCCTATTTACGTATGTCAGTTTGTGCTTGTGCTCTGTCTGGTGTCATTGTTGTTTATGCCTCCATTGTTTCTTGTGGTTTCCCTGTGATATTCCCCTTGAGTTTGTTTGCTTTTGTGGTTTAGTTTAGTTTTCAGCCATCGTGTTGCTGTTTGTTTGTTCCCGAGTTTTGAATTTAGTTAATACATCATTGTTGCATCCAAGTCCTGCCTGTGCTGTGGGTCCTATTTTTAACCATCATCTGCCTGAAAGGCAGCTGCTTGACAACTGGTGTCTGCAGAACAGCCTCAAGATTAATGTGGGAAAGACCAAGGAACTTGTGGTGGATTGTCGTAGGTGTGGACTTAGTGCATACCTCCACCAAGGGCTTTGTTTGTATTTGTGCAGCAGGATTACATAAAAACTATTGCAATGTGTAATGGTCAACAGTGTCAAATCACCACATTTGAAATGTCAAATGGGTGTCCCACAAGGCTCCATACTTGGACCAATATTATTCTCCCTATGCATAAATGATTTACCAAATGCATGTAGAAACATTCATATGCAAATGTATACAGATGACACGGTAATATTCACACCTGCAAAAAAACACACAAGAAGCCTCCTGTATTCTTACAACAGCAATGACTCAAATCCATGACTGGCTGAATAATTCATATCTCCTACTAAACACTAAAAAAACTGTTTGCATGATGTCTACCAAACAACGATCAAATATTACAAACTCAAACATTTTCTTAAAAGGGGAGAAGCCGCAACTCATCGAGGAATTTAAGTACCTCGGCATGATTTTAGACTCCTCATTAACCTTTAAAAACATCAAAAAATCTCAAATTCAATCTAAGAAATTTTAAACAAATTAGACCATCGCTGACAGTTAATGGGGCTAAAATGTTTCTGCGTGCAATGATCTCACACATCGATTAATGTTTTACCAATTGGTCACTCACTGGTGTAACCATAATCAAACCCACTGAATCTTTATACAAAAAAGCCATAAAAATAAAGATCCCACATATCATTGCTGTCACATTTACAAGCAATACAATTTTCTGTCTTTTGAAAATTATAAAACTCAAATTTGCCTGTTCAATT
Source organism: Pholidichthys leucotaenia (assembly GCA_020510985.1). Lineage (NCBI taxonomy): Eukaryota > Metazoa > Chordata > Actinopteri > Cichliformes > Pholidichthyidae > Pholidichthys > Pholidichthys leucotaenia. Next base: position 162,188,799 of record CM035844.1, on the reverse strand, counting down.
TATAAAATATTAAATGGCTATCTCTCCCCCCCTCCCCCCCCCCCCAGGGAGAACATGTTAAACTGAGAACTGTCACTGGTACAACCACCTGAGCAATCACTGGAGAAGACTGTGACGCCCCCCACAGACGCACCACATTTGCTCAATCTGTGCTATCAGGGAGGGGCACCAAGATCTGTAATACTATACCACCTGCAGCCAGAGAACATACCACACTAAACACTTGTAAGATGCATTGTAAAAATTTGCTTTTAAACAACCAAAACTGTACCCATAACTAGTGGCTGCTCTGCGGCATATGCATATATGCAGTACGTACGTATATATGTGCCAGTGTGTCACACACATATCCCCCACCTCTTGTTTGTTGCCGTCTGTTGTTGCTGTGAGGTGCTTGGGTGCATGTGTGTGTACACATACACAGCATTTCACTCGTGCGACATTTGAATGTTTTATTTTGTAACACCTTAACTCTTGCACTTCAGCATATACACTTTGTACAGTTTCATTGCAGTGGTTCTGCTCATTTATGATTGTGTGTTTTTGTGACCGGCCGGGGGACTACAGATGCAAATTAGCAGTATTGCTAAATCTGGCATACTTACATTTGTATTAATGTTCATTAGTATGTAATGTCCCTTTCAAATAAACATTAAACTTTTTAAACTTTGACCAGATGGATTTGGATGAAATTTTCACCAGAGGTGGTCCTTGGGCTACAGAGGAGCCCATTACATTTTGGTGAGGATCCGAGAATGCATACCTCCGACAAGGCGCTTATCTTCTCACAGAGTGCTAGCAACAATACTCCAAAACTACTGAATGGATTTGGATAAAATTTTCACCAGAGGTGGTTCTTGGGCTACAGAGGAACCCATTACATTCTGGTGAGGATCTGAGAATGCATACCTCTGCCAAGGCCTCTTATAAGAGAGGTTGCCTCCTATAAATAAAATGTTAAATAAACCAAAAATAAAAAAGACCTTCATAATACACACAAACAAAAATAAAACTCAATAGCAAATAAGAAACTTAGCCTCACATGAAACCTAAAAATCCAATGGATGGTAAGTAGTGCATAATACATATTTAGTCATGTTTGCCTTGCTTTTCCACACATTTTCATACCTTATTTGTGTATATAGCACCACTACTGACCTCTATAGAAGCAATTACATATATGAACCAAAAAGACTTTTTGACATCATTCTTATAAATATATAATGCAATCAAATTCTTAAGTTACTCAATTTTACTTGCCATCACCCATTTTCATACTACTGAGATCACTAGCTTTCCATTGACACTAAACAAACCCGGGCACTTTTTTGGTACTGATATAGTAGTATTCCGCTCATGGACTCCTCCTTTGCAAGCAGCAAGTCACAGTTGGGGGTGTCCCTGTTTTAAAATCTGACTGGGAAGTTGGTCAGTTAATCTACACATGCCCAAAAATCCAAGATGGCTGTGCCCATGCAGTAATAAATAGCAATTAATCAGCAATTATCTTTTATGCTTTACATGTATCTTCTAGTACTGCCCAGTTTCTACCTCTGAGCATTTCGCTGTGTTTTTAGGCACAAATTACTTCATAGAGCCTTCAGTTGCAAATAAGAGAGTCAAGAGTTTTCTCACTTGTTGTACTGGAAATTGTGACATCACTCGGACATCAAAACCTCAGGTGCTACAGGAATGCACCACTACTTCCAGTAACAGTGTGTGCCTCTTACCCAAAGAGAAGATCTCCCACAGCAGAATACCATAGGACCACACGTCACTCTGGGTGGTAAAAATTTTATCAAAAATGGCCTCAGGTGACATCCACTTCAAAGGGAGACGGGCCTGTCAGCCAAAACATGCAATTATGCAAGGGTGCCAAACATGATTCACATAAGAAAACGTATTAGTGGTTGGTGTTAAACCCATTATTACACAGACCCTTCTGGTGTAAAAACTTAAATAATTTAATGGTTAATAACACCATAACATGGTAAGTGGAAAAACTGTAAACAATGATGCAAGTCAAAAAGGCAATTTTCCTCTTTGGACAGACTTCTTTCATCATTTTTACTGACTATTACAACCCCAGTTTTGGTGAAGTTTGGACATTGGGTCAAACATAAATAAAAACAAAATACAATAATTTACAAATCCTTTTCAACCTATATTCAACTGAATACACCACAAAGACAAGATATTTACTATTCAAACTGATGAACGTTATTGTTTATGGGGCGGCTGTGGCACAGGAGTAGTGTGGCAGACTACTGATCAGAGGATCAGCGGTTCGATTCCTGCTTCCTCTCTGCAGTCTGCATGCCGAAGTGTCCTTGAGCAAGACACTGAACCCCCAGTTGCTCCTGGTGGGTCAGGTCAGCGCCTTGCATGGCAGCTCCGCTGCTATCACTGTGTGAATGTGTGCATCACTGGGTGAACAGCAGGATCTGTAAAGCGCTTTGGTCATCCAGAGGTGAGTAAAAAGCGCTATATAAGTGAATGAATATTTGCAACAAGATGGTAAATGGCAATCATTTTGAATTTGATGTCTGCAACATGTTCCAAAAAAAGCTAAGATGGGGCACCAACAGACTTGGAAAGTTGAGGAATGCTCAAAAAACCTTTCTGGAACATCTCACAAGTAAAGAGGTTAATTGGAAACAGGTGAGTGTCATGATTGGGTATAAAAGGAGAATCCCAGAAATGCTCAGTTGTTTTTGTCTTTGTGAACAACTGCATTGGTAAGTATTCCAACAATTTAAAAGCAATGTTTCTCAAGGAATTTAGCGAATTCATCATCTACAGTCCATACTGGTGGCCGGAGAGGCCGTTGGCGCGGACTGGCAGCCACGTTTCCGTCAGCCTGCCCCAGGGCAGCTGTGGCTACAGTAGTAGCTTGCTACTACCATTGTCTGTCTGGAGTGAATGAATAATGTATCTATTTGTAAAGCATCTTTTGAGTGTCTATGATAAAGCACTATATAAATCTGATGCATTATAAATATTATTATTATATTATCATCAAAAGATCCAGAGAATCTAGAGTGATTTGTGCACATACACAGCAAGGCCAAAAACCAACACTGAATGCCCGTGACCTTCTATCCCTCAGGTGGCACTGCATTAAAAACAGACATCATTCTGTACAGGATATTACCGCATGAGCTCAGGAACACTTTGGAAAACCATTAACAGTTAACACACTTCAATTCAATTTTATTTATATAGCACCAAATCACAACACAGATTATCTCAAGGCACTTTACAAAAAAAGAGTGGGTTTAGGCCATGCTCTCAAATTTAGAGAACCCAGCAGAGACCCTTAAGAGCAAGCACTGCGGCGACACAGGCAAGGAAAAACTTCCCTTTAACAAGTAGAAACCTCGAGCGGAACCATAGCTCAGGGGACGGCCATTCGCCTCGACCGGCTGGGTTGGAAAAAAAGGTAAAAAATAGGAGGCCTGGCAGTAGCTACATTCAAAACAAACGTACAACAAATACAATTCAACATCAACATTCAAAGCCAGACATTCCAGTATCAAGCCAGGTTAGGCTCAACGTGCGAGTGAAGGCCTGGCAGCGGCAACATTTTTAACTATAGGCTTTATCAAAGAGAAAAAATTTCAACTTGCTCTTGAATAAAGAGAGTGTGTCTCCCTCCTGAACTGAACTAGGAAGATGGTTCCACAGGAGGGGTGCTTGATAACTGAAAGCTCTACCTCCCAATCTACTTCTGGAGACCTTGGGGACCACCAGTAGTTTGGATTTTTAGGAGTGCAGAGCTCTGGTTGGATGATGGGGAACTATGAGTTCTTGCAGGTAAGAAGGAGCCATACCATTAAGGGCTCTATAAGTTAGGAGTAATATCTTGAATTCAATTCTATATTTTATTGGGAGCCAATGTAAAGAAGCTATGACTAGGGTAATGTGATCTCTTCTCCCTGTTCTCATCAGGATACATGCAGCTGCATTCTGAATGAGATGCAGAAACTTTATGGACTTATTAGGACAACCTGATAAAAATGAATTACAATAGTCTAGCCTAGAGGCGATAAAGGCGTGGATAAGTTTCTCTGCATCTTTATGAGACAGGATAGACCTAATTTTAGAAATATTACGCAGATGGAAGAAGGCAGTCTTAATGGTTTGCTGTATATGAGAGTTAAAAGATATCTTGGTCAAAGACAACTCCAAGATTCCTAACAGAAAACTTAGAAGCCAGTGCAATGCCATCTAGTGTTGTTATTTTAATACAAAGAGTACTTCTAGCATGTTTGGGGCCAAGAACAATGACTTCAGTTTTATGTGTATTCAGCAATAAAAAGCTGTAGTTCATCCAGGTTTTAATATCCTTAAGACACTCCTGGAGTGAACCCAAATAGCTGGGATCATTTGGATTGATGGATAAATATAATTGAGTGTCATCAGCATAACAATGAAAATGAATAGAATGTTTCCTCATAATGTCTCCCAAAGGCAGCATGTATAATGTAAACAGTACTGGTCCAAGTACCGATCCCTGAGGAACTCCATAGCTAACCGTGGTCTGGATAGTGGACTTGTTATGGACATAGACAAAGTGGGAATGGCCTGAAAAATAAGACTGGAACCACCTTAGCGTTGTTCCTTTCAAACCAATTTGCTGTTCAAGTCTCTCTAGCAGAATATGGTGGTCAATGGTGTCAAAGGCAGCACTAAGGTCCAATAAGACAAGGACAGAGACAAGTCCTTTGTCAAATGCCATAAGGAGGGTCATCAGTGACTTTCACTAAGGCTGTCTCTGTGCTGTGATGTTTCCTAAAACCTGACTGAAATTTCTCAAATACAGAATTATTTTCTAAAAAACTGCACAGTTGATTGGCGATTACTTTTTCAAGGATCTTGAAAAGGTAGGGGAGGTTAGATATTTATTGGTCTATAATTGGCCAAAATCCCAGAATCAAGCGAAGGTTTTTTAAGCAGAGGTTTAATTACTGCCATTTTAAAAGACTGCGGTACATGTCCTGTCAATAGAGACATATTAATTATGTTCAAAAACAGTGGACTAATCAGAGATAGCGGCTCCTTCAGGAGTCTAGCAGGGATTGGGTCTAAAAGACAGGTAGCTGGTTGAGAAGCTGAGACTATTAAGGCTAGATCAGAATGACTAATAAGAGAAAATTCAGAAAAGCAGAGTTCTGAGCCTGTGGACACAGCAGTGTTAGGCAGAGGCTTGGTATTTTTAAAGGGGCTATTTTTTTTGAATATTATTCCTGATACTGACAATTTTATTAAAAAAAATTCAAAAAGTCGTCAGCACTAAGAGTTGGAGGAATGTAGGGGTTTATGGCATTGTGGCTCTTGGTTAACTGAGCTACAGTGTTAAAAAGAAATCTATGGTTGTTTTTATTTTCTTCTATCAAGGATGAATAGTACTGTCGCCTAGCACTACAGAGAGATTTCTTATAGGTGATAAGGCTGGCATTCCAAGCTGAACATAACTCTTCTGTCTTATTTGCACGCCAAAGCCTTTCACAGAATCTGACTTTCTGTTTTAACTCACGAGTGTGGGAGTTGTACCATGGAGCTAATCTCCTATTTTTAATTGCTTTCTTTTTAAGAGGGGCTATGGAGTCAGGTGGTGTCCGCAGTGAGGCTGCAAGCAGTCAGTGCTGTCCTCTGCTATATTGAGACATGGTAATAGAGTAAGTGCTGAAGGGATTAATTCTTTAAAGTGAGCCACAGCACTATCAGGTAAGAATCTGGTAACTATATTTCAGCTTGATGCTGTAAAATCAGATAAATTTGAAAGTTATCAAATAATGGCCAGTCAGTGTAGGATTTTGAGGAATGACAAGCAGCTCATCAATTTCTACACCATAGGCCAAAACCAGGTCAAGGATGTGATCATGATGAGTTGATTTACTAAGACACTGAGGAAAAACCAGTTGAATTTAAGAGCGAGAGAAATGCTACAGTATGACTATCATTATCAACGTCTATATGAATATTAAAATCACAAGCTATGATAATTTTGTCTGAACTGAGAGCTAAGGTTGTTAAGAACTCAGAGAATTCAGACATAAATTCAGCAAAAGAAGCACTGGGAGGGTGATATACTGTGGTAAATAAAATAGGCTATTCTGACCTCCAGGATGGGTGTGCTAAGCTAAAAATTAAGCATTCAAAAGAATTATAATTTGAGTTTAGCTTAGGCTGAGGGTTCATTGGTAATGTGGATTCATATATTACCCCGACACCACCACCTCAGCCAGTGTTTATAGGAATCTGATATTACCATAGCTGGGGGGGGGGGGGGCCCTCATTGATACTAATAAAGTCATCAGGGCGTAGCTATGTTTCTGTGAGACAGAGTATATTTATATTGTGATCCATGATCATATCATTAATTAAGGTCGCTTTATCGGAAAGAGATCTTATATTCAGCAGTCCGCTTTTAATTATTTTATTTTTCTGTGGTAAATTAATAGTTTTAATCTTTATCAAGTTATGTTGTATTTGTCTTGGGTTATAATGTTTTGGGTATCGGGGGACAGACGCAATCTCTATGTGGTTGTGAATGAAAGACTGATCTAAACAGAGAGAATTATATAGATTAAAGTAGAACTGAAGTGAACGGCATTGAACGGCACTGGGTGATAGTACATACAATTATAAAGATAATTCATCATTGGCACCCCCTCCACCAATCCCGGAATCTTGGAGAAAATCGCGATTTTGAATTTCCCGCCCTGAAAAATCCGACGAATCCGCCGATTATCGGGAAGTGCAGCCGGAGTTCCGCGTGACGTCACGAATTGGGCACAGTCCTCCATGTTTACCGTTGCGAGCACGTCGACACTGGTTGTTTTTGGTGCATTTTGTCGTGATAGTCGACTACAAAACACTTCCAACACCTGGGAAGATCTGTTCAGTGGCCAAGGAAAGCTGTCATGGCGACGAAAGAAAAGAAAGGGGGAGGAAAAGCTGCATGGTGGCGCAGTGGTTTAACACTGTGGCGCAGTGGTTTAGCACTGTGGCAGCACAGTTTACCCTCGGCCGGGGGATCGCGGGGATCATGAGATCGTGGGTTCGATCCCAGCCCCCGACCAACAGTGAGCTGTGTGGAGTTTGCATGTTCTCCCCGTGTTGCGTGGGTTTTCTCTGGGATTTCTCCGGTTTCCTCCCGCATACCAAAAACATGTAGGTTTAGGGCGCTCGCGCATGCAGCAACCAGCAGCCGGTGGCTTGTCACCAGACTGCAAACCAAATCTACCTACGGGTACAAATAAGTAACAAAAAAAAAAAAAAAAAGCGACCGGGAAGCGATGCATTGCATGGTCACCAGCTGGTCACTGCACTGATTGCATCAGACCATTGGCACCACCCTCGGACCGCATTGTCCCTTTTCTACTGGAATTATTGTTATTGAAACACAAAAATCGTCTGCAGTCCAGACTTAATTTTCCTTATCCTGACACCCCAAACATGCCAAAGTAGAGAAGTAAAGACTCACCATTCTGTATTCAATAAGCGACTCTCCTCCCCATCACTGCTGCGGTCTGACTCTGAGTCGGTGCCGGAATCCCCCGACAATTCTGGCTCGAGTCTGTACGGTTCGATGCCTCCCTCGCTCTCTTCCTGTTCACTTGACACTCCTGCATCCTCCTCTGTCTCGTCACCGATCCTGAATGCCTCTTCACTCTGAAAACTCTGGTTTTCTTGACTGCTGGAACTGCTATCATCTGCCATTGTTGTTTTGCTAAGGGTCACACTCGTGACGTCACGCAGCGTCGTCTGCACTACTTCCGGTTTGTTTGGCACTGCCAGCCAGAGGCAAAAGTTTATCAGCTTATAGCTTGGCCATCGCACGGCCTAAAAATTTCTTTTATGTGTTGAAAAATACAATAGGTAATAAGGAATTAATCCGCTATTCTACTTTTTGCGCAAAAAGGTGGGTTCAGTTCTACTTTAATAGGAGTAATGTGAGAAGTGGAAAGCAAAAAAGCTGGTTGGTAGACCCAAGCACTTTGGGGTCAGGTGACACACCAGCTTTCAGTCACTGTACTAAAAAAGTGCTGAATGGAATAAAACAGATTGTCCCTTAAAACACGTGCATCGAGTCAATTTGGATGAATACCATCTGGCCTAATAAATGATGGGCGATTCCAGAACAGGCTGAAATTGTCTATAAAACCAGTGTTAAAAGTAGAACATGTTGAGCACAAACCGGTATTAAGGCTAAGAGTTCTGCTGAAATAATTGCAACCTCTTCTAAAAGGAGCAAGTGGTCCAGAGATAAACACACGTCTGCCAGAGTTCTTAAGAGTGGCAGAATACATCTACAAGTACAATTTAAAACTCTACCATGCAAAGCAAAAGGCATATTTCAAAAACACCCAGAAATGCTGCCAGTTGCTCTGGGCCCAAGCTCATCTGAGATGGACTGATGCAAAGCGGAAAAGTGTGCTGTGGTCTGACATGTCCACATTTCAAATTGTTTTTGGAAATCATGGGCATCATGTCCTCCAGGCTAAAGAGGAAAACAACCATCCAGATTGCTATCAGCATCAAGTTCAAAAGTCAGCAACTGCGATAGTATGGGGGTGTGTTAGTGCCCATGGCATGGGTAACTTACACATCTGTGAAGGCACCATTAATGCTGAATGGTACATACAGGTTTGGAGCAACATATGGTGCCATCCAAACAATGTCTTTTTCAGGAACATCCCTGCTTATTTCAGTAAGACAATGCCAAGCCACATTCTGCACATGTTACAACAGCGTGGCTTCATAGTAAAAGGATAAGATAAGATAAGCCTTTATTAGTCCCACAATGGGGAAATTCCAGGATTGCAACAGCACAGGGATAGCAACACTCAAAGCAATAATTAAGAAGATACGGAAGATATAAATAAGAGCAGTGGATATACATACATACACATAAATATATAAATATATATATACAAAGTGCGAAGCATTGTAGCAAGATGGAATAAACAGCATAACCGTCTACTTAGTTATCCTACATAGTATGAATATGTACCCATACATATTGTCACCCTCTGTAGCGACCGATATTGTCCTAGTGGTATATACTGGAGGGGACCATTGTGTAAGTCTATTGCGTCTTTTGCATTCAATACTATTAGGTTGTCATGTTTTTTTGCTATCTCTGCGAGCAGCCCTGCTTAGGTTATACATAAGCGTACTAGACTGGCCTGCCTGCAGTCCAGACCTGTTAATCACTGAAATTGAGTGACACATGATGAAGCGCAAAATGTGCAGAATGGGAAAGAATTCCACCTACACAGTAGCAGACTCCAGCCAGAGTGAACTGTAATCAGTCCCTCCAGGATTTCGCGGGATGTTTTTATAATTGTTGCGGCCCAAAAAGCCTGAATTCACGGGAGCTTTTTTAAAAAGTTGCAATAAAAGTTGTAATGTTTTGAGAAGTTTTTCTGCACTAAAAGTTGTGGGAAGAATTACAAATGTTAAAGCAGATGTTTTTTCCAGTTTACTGCAGTGATATTCTATATAGCAATACAAAAAAAGCACACGATTGTCAAAAATTTCCCATTACAGTGATCTGTAAATTAAGCAGAAACTTCTGCTATACAGAAAAATTCTTGTGCAACAGCAAATACAGACTTTAACACAATATCCATTACAACAGCTAAATTGCACTGAATGCATATTAAAGAGCATAGACCTGGAAATTATTGGCAGCACTGTGGGGAGACTTGAATAACGAAACCGAATTGTCTTTCATTTCAGTTTATTCAAGAAATCATTCCACTGTCTGCTCTTATTCTTGAGCAGCGAACAAAGAGAGTGAACACACCAAAGTTCTCTCATTTTCCTTCTCACATCAAACCATTTCCCTCGTGGGGGAAATCACACATCTATATCAAAGTCTCTTTATTCACATTCATTAGCCTTTTATTTACATAACTCCCCCTTCTCTCTTCCCGAGCCTCAGTGGTCAGGAAGTCTTCTGTCCCCTGTCCTCCGCAGGGGGTCCAGGCTCTGTGGCTCCGCACCGCAGGGGGCTGGCTCTCCTTCATCGTGGTTAAATCACATATGCAGTGTCCAACATATACATGTCTCACAACACAGCCATATAACCCCCCCCCAAACGATGAAGAACAGACTAATTCCCAAAATTTAATAGCACCTTACTCACTACTGAATAATCAACACCAACATTCAGTCTGTGCGCCGCTTGGGCTTCAGCCGTCTGCCGAATCTGCTGTGCGTTGGCCCCGCCTTGCCTGCGGTGCTGTTCTGCTTCGGGTCTGTTGACTGAGGAAGAGAGTGGTTAATTGCCCTCTGCGGGGGCCTGCCTCGTCGAGGCGCCACCGCGACCGGTACAGACACGTCCTTCATGACAAAAGCAGGTTTTAGTCTGTCAATACTGACTGTCTCTTTTCTGTCCCCAAAATCTAGCACAAATTGCTTATCACCTGCCTCCAGCACTCGAAATGGCCCTTCGTAAGGTGGTTTGAGCGTTGCTTTAAGGGCTTCGCGCCTGACAAAAACGAAATCGGCATTTTTCAAAGCCTTGGGGACGAAAACTCGTGGAAAAGCGTGATGAACCGGACCCGGGAGCGTGTCTGCCCCCGTGCCAACTAACGGTCCCAGAGCAGAGAGAGGTGGGGGCTCTGGGTGCTCTGGTAAAAACTCGCCCGGCAGCCTCAGAGTTTGTGCGAATACCAGCTCCGCTGGGGAGGCGTCTAAGTCCTCTTTAGGCGCAGAACGCAACCCTAATAAAACCCATGGGAGTTTATTTACCCAATCTGCATCCGTGAGCGACGCTCTGAGTGCTGCCTTCAAAGACCTATGAAAACGCTCGCATAAACCATTAGCCTGAGGGTGGTAAGCCGTAGTGCGGTGAATTTTGGCTCCTAAGCCGTTGGCCATCGCTGACCACAGCTCAGAGATGAATTGCGGTCCTCTATCGGACGTAATGTCCGACGGAACCCCGAAGCGCGCCACCCAAGCCGTTAAAAAAACGCGAGCCACCTCCGCGGCCGTGGTCGTCGCAAGTGGGACCACTTCCGGCCAACGTGTGGTGCGGTCCACCATTGTCAAAAGATACGTGAACCCCTGCGATGCCGGTAGGGGGCCCACAAGGTCGACGTGCACATGGTCGAACCTTCTGGCCGGAATGCGGAACGGTTCTAACGGGGCTCTTGTGTGCCTGTGAATTTTGGCCCGTTGACAGGAAATGCAGGTTTTTGCCCATTCCTTCACGTGCTTGCGCAGGCACGGCCAAACAAACTTTTCCGCCACTAGTTTCACCGACGCGCGCACCCCCGGGTGCGCCAGTGAGTGGACCGAGTCAAAAACACGGCGGCGCCACGTGGCCGGAACCACCGGACGCGGGCGCCCCGTCGACATGTCGCAGATCAGGGGGGGCATACCGGTTTGTAAACACTTGCTCTCCAGCCTCAACCCTGTTGGTCCAGACTGGAGCGCGCGCACGTCTGCGTCCGCCCCCTGGTCCGCTGCCATGGCTGCGTAATCTATACCCACGTGCACCGGGGCTGCGCGCGCCACCGTGCCGCTCTCCTGCGGCGCGGTCACGGTGGCCCGTTCTGCCTCTGCGCGTGTCGGGGTCGTGAACGCGCGTGAGAGACAATCCGCTACTACATTGAATTTGCCCGCGACGTGCCTAATGTCAGTGGTAAATTCCGAGATTGCGGCCAGCTGCCTCTGCTGCCTGCCGGACCACGGATCTGAAATTTTGGCCATGGCGTATGTGAGCGGCTTGTGGTCCACATAAGCGGTGAAGCACCGTCCTTCCAGCCAGAACTGGAAATGACGAATAGCCAAATGCAGCGCCAACAGTTCTCTGTCAAACGCGCTGTATTTTCGCTCAGCCGCGCTTAAAGATTTGCTAAAGAAAGCCAAAGGCTGCCAAACTCCGGCTACCTGTTGCTCAATAACGGCCCCTATGGCTAAATCTGAAGCGTCTGTCGTCAGCGCGATACGTGCTGCAGGGTCTGGGTGGGCCAGGAGCGCAGCGTCAGCCAAGGCTTTTTTAACCTCTGTGAACGCGCGCTCCCGCTCCGGGGACCATTCGACCGCCTGGGTCGGCTTTTGTTTTTTGAGCGCGGCGTATAACGGTTGCATGATTTGAGCTGCGTGGGGCAGGAACCGGTTATAAAAATTCACCATCCCCAAGAATTCCTGTAGTGATTTGACCGTTTGTGGACGGGGAAAATCCGCTACCGCGCGTACTTTCTCTGGTAACGGAACCGCTCCCTCCGGGGAGACGCGGTGACCCAAAAAATCAATCCGCTCAACGCCGAACTGGCACTTGGCTGGGTTAACTATTAAGCCGTGCTCTCCCAGCCTCCTAAAAACTGCTGTGAGGTGCGTTTCGTGTTCGTCCTCTGAAGTACTCGCGACCAAAATGTCGTCGAGGTACACAAACACGAAAGGGAGATCGCGTAACACGGCATCCATCATCCGCTGAAATGTTTGCGCCGCCCCTTTGAGACCAAACGGCATGCGTAAAAATTCGAAAAGTCCGAACGGGGTTATTACCGCTGTTTTAGGAATGTCCTCCGGTTGGACCGGGACTTGGTGATAGCCGCGAACTAGATCAATCTTTGAAAAAATGCGCGCCCCCGCCAGGTGCACCGAAAAATCCTGAATGTGCGGGATGGGATAACGATCGTGTGCCGTAGCGTTGTTTAGCCTGCGGTAATCCCCGCACGGTCTCCAGGAGCCATCGGCTTTCGGTACCATGTGCAGCGGCGAAGCCCACGGGCTCTTCGACCTACGAACGATGCCCAGCCTCTCCAGGCTGGCGAACTCCTCGCGCGCAATGGCGAGCTTAACTGCATCCAAGCGCCGAGCTTTTGCAAACACGGGAGGACCAGAAGTGGGGATGAAGTGTTTCACCCCGTGCTTCGCGACCGTCGCTGAAAAAGTGGGCACAGTGAGCGCTGGAAATTGGGTGAGGAGTGTGTGAAACTTACCACCTGCTGTAGCGACGTGGGTCTGTACTGGTGGCGGGGACACTCGAGCTGAACAGGGGAGAGAGTAAAAAGAGAGTGCATTTACCAGCCGTCTATTAGCAAGATCAACTAACAGATTGTGTGAACACAAAAAATCCGCGCCCAACATGTTGAAACTCACCGCCGCTACTACAAAAGTCCATTCATATGTGCGGCCATGTAAGCATAAAGGCAAGGTCCTTCTCCCGTAGGTGTTGATGTTCGAGCCATTTGCCGCTGTAGCTCCGTCACCGTGGGGTCCAGCTACCCGGTCCGCGTATGTTGGGGTGATGAAGCTCACTTGTGCTCCGGTGTCAATGAGGAACACTCGTCCGGAGCGCGCATCCGTGATGTAGAGCAGCTTGTTGCGTTCTCCGAGGGTCGAAGCTGCTAGCGACCCCCGGTCTTGCCGTTTCCCGAACTCCTGAAGATGCAGGGCGGCACACACCTGCGTGCCTTCTCTGCGAACCTCCGATGGTAAAAGCAGAGATCTTCTCCTCCGCTGTGTCGTGCCCGCGCCTCTGTCGCCGGGCTATTGGCTCCCCCTCATCGCGGCCGTGTTGCCGCCATCGTCGGCCAGTCTGGTTCTGCCGCCTCTGGCTCCCCGCTGTCTCGGGTCGCTGCTGTGGTTGCTTGCCCGCCGCAGGCGTCCAGGATCCCGTCTGCCTCCTGGGCCAGCTCCCGGAACTCCTCCAGGGTGTGACACTTTTTGCCGGCCAGCGTGCTTCTCGCATGCGCCGGGAGGTTGGAGAGGAAGATGAACTGAAAAATGAAATCATCGTTGTCCAACCCTCTCAGCTGTATCATCTCCTCCATCAGGGCGCTCGGCCTGTGTCCACCTTGGTCTAGCAAAGACAGGATCCTCCTCGCCCTCACTTCAGCCGAGGGGGTGAAAAACTTGATGAGGGTGGATTTCAGCTTGCTGTACCTGTCGGTCGCGGGTGGCTGCTCCACCAAGCTTTGCACGCACCGAGCTGTGCTGTTGTCCAGTTTAGCGATGACATGGTGGAACTTAGTGTCATCCACCGTTACTCCTGCGAGCGCGAACTGCGACTCTGCTTGCAGAAACCACGACCGTGGGTTATCCTGCCAGAAATCAGGCAGCTTAACGGCCACTGCGCTCGCCAGCTCTGAGCGCTGTGAGTCCGGGACCCTGAGAATTTCTTCGTTCATTCTCAACGTCGTCAGTCACCAATGTGGGGAGACTTGAATAACGAAACCGAATTGTCTTTCATTTCAGTTTATTCAAGAAATCATTCCACTGTCTGCTCTTATTCTTGAGCAGCGAACAAAGAGAGTGAACACACCAAAGTTCTCTCATTTTCCTTCTCACATCAAACCATTTCCCTCGCGGGGGAAATCACACATCTATATCAAAGTCTCTTTATTCACATTCATTAGCCTTTTATTTACATAACTCCCCCTTCTCTCTTCCCGAGCCTCAGTGGTCAGGAAGTCTTCTGTCCCCTGTCCTCCGCAGGGGGTCCAGGCTCTGTGGCTCCGCACCGCAGGGGGCTGGCTCTCCTTCATCGTGGTTAAATCACATATGCAGTGTCCAACATATACATGTCTCACAACACAGCCATAAGCACCTTCATTTGAAAATTCCCTACAGTCCTCAACCACTCGGTGCCAAGCGGAGAGGAAAAAATAAAAAAAAATTATTCTGCTGTTCTGTATTGTCTATTGGAGTCTGTGTTTTTCTGAAAAAAAAAAAATTATAGACAATATTCTCTCTGTGCCTAACTCCTACCCGATTATCTGCTGCGCGCCTTGACACACACACACACACACACACACACACACACACACACACACACACACACACACACACACACACACACACACACTTGTCTCTTCAGACACACATCTTTCATTTACGGCGGGGGCTTTGTCCATGTCTAGACCGGAGATTCACAGCTTTAAAGCTCACTGAAGAGATGAGTCATGATTTTACCTCTAAAGATGTATAAAATGTTCAAACACTGGCTGTAGTGTTAGATTTGCTCGTTTTGTTTGTGGTTTTATGGCATCTCTCCTCATGTGTGCTCCCATGACAGGGTGCTTTTGACACAGGCAGATGTTTTTCGACACAAGCCCAGCACTTCGTGCACGCAGTGAGGACAGAGACATGGCGAGACATCCACCGGCAGGCTGGGGAGGTGAAGGAAGGGGCGGCGTTGGAAACCTCGCGGGTCAGTGTTTTTTTTTAAATCACACACACTGTTTTTGCTGATGTGTTCCGTTAATGATGCACTTGACTGGTTAGATTAAGTGTTTGAGTGCCATTCAGAGACTTTTTTAACTTTTCTCTTCCGCTTTCTCAGGTAAAAGGATTTCTCGGATTTGCGCGGTTGTCTTTATTTTCTACCCAAAATGCATGACGGTAAACTCCACTTCCTCTTCTCAGACTACATGTTGCTATGGTTACACAAACGCCGAGGGGCACTTCCGCCCTTTGATCTGCTGGATAGTCTGGTTGCATTCACACTGCAAGCAAAGGGCACCAGGGTTCATTTGCAAGTGAACCGAGACCCCTGTTTTCAGGCGGACCAGAGTTTACTTGTTTGGTGTGTACCAGAGTTCGAATGCACGTTCAGACTGCACCAAACGAACCAAACTATCCGCGGAAGTGGACCAGAGTTCGTTTGATCCAGACCAAACGGTGGCCGTGTGAATGCACCCTAAGACTGTCTAACTCTGTCCCAGAATCATAATCCCTCACAGGACCTGGACAAAACCAGGTGCCATTTTGTGGTTCTTCCCTCGGCAACACAGGCTCTTCACACCTCAGTGTGAAAAGTAGTAGAGAAGCTTCACAAAAGATCCCCTGCTAAAACCAGAAAGACATCTGACATACCAGGGGTTTTGTGACTGCAGCCACCTGAGAGGCTTCTGAGACTATGGGCGCATTCAGACAGCCACCGCTTGGTCCAGACCAAAGGACTATCCATGGATAGTTTGGTTCGTTTGGTGCAGTCTGAACATGCGTTGAAACTCTGGTGCGCACCAAACAAGTGAAGTCTGGTCCCCCTGCAGGCATCAAATTTAAAATGGATAAATATTTGAAAAAAAAATTATCAGTTGGATCATTAAATATCTAGTCTTTGTAATGTATTCAATTGAATATAGGTTGAAAAGGATTTGCAAATCATTGTATTTTGTTTATACTAGTACATACCCATGTATGCCCATAGAAACCAAGTATAAGCAAGTATTTCTGCATGCCCATAGAAAGCAGGTGTAAGCAAAGGTATTAGCAAGCACGTCGGCACTCATTCAGTGATGCATGCCTTTGATTTTTGATGGTGTCATGGTGAGTCCTATGATCTGTGATGTCACAGCGAGACCTATGAGCATGAGTCGTGCCTGCGTTTCATCTTTGAAGGTGTCCTTTGTCCTATGATCTGTGATGATGGCATAGCGAGTCCTATGATGTCTGCATTTGATCCCGGTTTAAATTTGTGTGTCCTATAGGCTGTCCTATGATGTGGACTTCATAGGGAGAGCATAGGCGCGCTCCATAGGCTGTCCTATGATGTGCTATGATCGTGACACACAGACACACACAGATTTCTTGAATTTATAGATATAAGATAGAAGATGTATGCAATCACGGCAACATTATAGTCTAATTTTTTAAGCATTACATCTTCACTGTTCTTTCTTTATTGTCAGATTTGTCGCTTTTCACTTCCTTTTTTTTGTTTGCAAAAAATTGATTCTGTCCCTTAAATGAGATTTGAAACTGTACTGTTCTTTAGGTGAGTGATGGTCTTTATAACATCATAAAGTCATGAAGGCAGGCATCGGGTGATGAGTATCTCTTCTTTGGTGAATGATGGTCTATATGACATCATAAAGACATGAAGGCAGGCATCGTGAGTGATGGGCTATATGACATCATAAAGACATCATGGCCGGCATCAATGTCCTACGAAGCAGACAAAATAGGGACATCATAGGCTGTCCTATGATGCAGACATCATAGGGATATCATAGGCCATCCTATGACGTCCTATGATTGTGACAGAGACACGCACAGATTTCTTAAATTTACAGAGTGATTTATATTTTACACAACGTCCTAACTTCACTGGAATTGGGGTTGTACTTTATTAATCCATGACAATAAAAACTAATTGATTGTAGAACTCACATCTCCCTTGCGGACATAGTCTGGGTCTTTGTAGATATCTCTGGCCAGGCCAAAGTCACAGATCTTCACCACTTTATTGTCTGCCACCAAAATGTTCCTTGCTGCGAGATCTCTGTGAATACACTGATACAGGAACCCAGACAATCAAATACACCAAACATTCATGTGGCTTAAAAGCATAAAATTAGCAAAGCACCAAACCTTTTGAGAGGCCAGAAACTCCATTCCTCGTGCCACCTGAAAGCTGAAAGAAATGAGATCCTCCAGGAAAAGAGGGGAGTTGAGGCCAGTTTGGGGCAGTTTTGGGCAGTCTGGAGATAGAATGATATGGGACATGACACCAAAAGATCTGTTTTAAATATAAACAAAAAACTCCAAACAAAACAAATAAAAACTACAAATGAATCTCCTCTTACCGAGGTCATTGCTCTTCTTGTATCTCTCATCATCAGACCTAGCTCTGCTCTGGCTGTCACTATTCCCTACATCTTTTCCTAAAGCCAGCTGAGGGTATAAATCAATTATTATTAAATATGTTGAGGAAAAGAAAATTAAGAGGAGAGGTAAGAGAAATTATGAAAAAAACATAAAATACTCTTTGAAGTCTGCGATATTTTGGTATGATTTTGTACTTTTTGATGGGAAAAATTTTCCTGAAACACATTTATTCAGATAAAATAGTCAAAGTTTTTAGGCTTATGTGACCCATGAAGAAGAAATTAAGGAAGTAAATGTCCTCCACAAGAACAGATAACATCTTTGAACCTCAAGCCAATAGCAGAAGTGTGTTTGCACGTACAAATAAGTGTGAACACGACATTGGGGCGGCTGTTGTCTTAATGGCAGTCATAAGTATGTGTGAAAGTCCAGTTTTAACTGCTGAACTCACCCGGTCTTTTATAAACACATCTCTCTTGCCCTTTAGGAAGGTAGAAAGGTTTCCAAAGCGGCAGTACTCAACAATGACCATCAAGGGTCCTGAGATATGGAGATATTATGAAGATTAACAAGTGTGCATATACACAGAGGTACACCTATGCAAAAGTAAAACAAGCACACCTCCAGGCTTGGTGCAAGCTCCCAGCAGGTTCACCACATTCAGATGGTTTCCAATGTGGTTCAGAATCTTCAGTTCAGTCATCAGAGCCTTGTGTTCACTGGCTGTGGCGTCCTCTGGTGGACAAAACACAGAATGCAAGTTGCAAAAAATATTCTCTATGGACAAAAGTATATGGCCACCTACACATTATTATGCTGTCATCCCATTCTTAAATCCTTATATGTTTATATTGAAGTGGTCCCTTATCTGCAGCTATAGCAGCTTGTACTCTTTTGGGAAGGTTTTAAGATTTTGGAGTGTGTCTGTGGTACCCCCCCCCCTTTTTTTGCCATTCATCCAGAAGAGCTTTTATGCCATTGGAGGCTGACAGTGGAGCAGAGAATCTGGCTCACAATCTCTGTTGTAGTTCATCCCAAAAGTATTGGATGGCATTGAGGTCAGGGTTCTGTGTGGACCAGTCAAGCTCTTCCACACCAACTTCATCTAACCATACTTCTATGGATCTTGGTTCAGGGGAGTAGCACCAAATTTTGGGCCCCGGGTACAGCACTGTGTGTGGGCCCTGAATTTTACATTCCAAAGTTTAAGATGGAGTCATTTCCATTAAAAGCCTTGGTTAGTAAGCTCCACGGTTATTGACAATTTGATGCTAGTATATGATTTAAACAAATCACCCTTTATTGTAATTCAACCATACAACCAATCATGTACAGTAGAACAAAATTGTGTTTTTCCTATCTACAGTGTTAATCACACACACCCCTTGTGTAGAATCAGAGGGCCGCTGCCATGCAAGGTGCCGCCACAGATTTCCCTCCTCCATTCCATCATTGAATTCAATTCAATTCAATTCAACTTTATTTATATAGCGCCATTTCACAACAACAGTCATCTCATAGCACTATCAACTGTAGGGGGAACCCCCACAGTTGCAGAAAGACCCCAGCAATCAGGCGATCCCCTGTGAGCAAGCACTTGGCGACGGTGGAGAGGAAAAACTCCCTTTTAACAGGAAGAAACCTCCAGCAGAACCAGGCTCAGGGAGGGGCAGTCATCTGCTGCGACTGGCTGGGGGGTGAGGGGATAGAGAACAAGAAAAGAACAGACATGTAGAGAGCAAACAGCACGATGGGGACTCAATCTATGGAAGAAAACAAACAAATGTTAATAACCAGCAAAAAAAATATTTCATTGAGAGTGAGGAAAGGAGTGAGGCCCAGTGCATTACTGGAGGTCCCCCGGCTGACTAAACCTATTAGCAGCATAACTAAGGGACGGTTCAGAAACACATGATCCCTCCCTAATTGTAGGCTATATCAAAAAGGTAGGTTTTAGCCCTATTCTTAAAAACAGAGATCGAGTCTGACTCCCGAATCCAGATTGGCAGCTGTTTCCACAGGAGAGGAGCTTGATAACTGAAAGCTCTGCCTCCCATTGTACTTTTGGAGATTCTAGGTATTATAAGTAATCCTGCATTTTGGGAGCGTAGTGCTCTATTAGGATAATACGGTAGTATCAGATCTTTTAAATAAAAAGGAGCCTGATTGTTTAGAGCTTTGTAAGTAAGAAGAAGGATTTTAAACTTAATTCTAAACTCTATGGGAAGCCAATGAAGGGAGGCCAGAACTGGAGAGATATGATCTCTCTTTCTAGTATCTATTAAAACTCTTGCTGCAGCATTTTGGATCAGCTGAAGACTTTTTAAAGATGTTTTAGGACAGCCTGATAATAAAGAATTACAATAATCTAATCTCGAGCTAACAAAAGCGTGGATCAGTTTCTCAGCATCACTCTGAGACAAGATGCTCCTAATCTTGGCAATATTACGCAAATGATAGAAGGCAGTCTTAGAAACAAATTTAATATGTGAATTGAAGGACAGATCCTGATCAAAAATAATTCCAAGGTTCCTCACAGAGCTATTAAGAGAAAGAGTAACCGCATCCAAACTGAAAGTTTGATTTGGAAAGGAATTTCTAAGGTTTTTTGGACCAACAAGAATGACTTCAGTCTTATCTGAATTTAACAGCAGGAAATTACAAGTCATCCAAGCTTTGATTTCCTTAAGACAGGCTTCTAACTTGGCTAATTGATTACTATCATCTGGCTTCATTGACAGGTATAATTGTGTGTCATCTGCATAACAATGAAAATGTATACAGTGCTTTCTAATAATGTTGCCTAACGGAAGCATATATAAACTAAAAAGATTAGGACCTAGCACCAATCCCTGCGGAACTCCATGAATAAGCTTTGAGTTGAAAGAAAACTCATTATTTACATGAACAAACTGGAACCTATCAGATAAATAAGATCTAAACCACTGCAACGAAGTTCCATTTAGTCCAACATAGTGTTCTAATCTATCAAGTAGAAAAGCTGCACTAAGGTCTAAAAGGACAAGTACAGAAACCAGTTCATTATCAGATGCGATGAGGAGGTCGTTAGTGACCTTCGCTAAGGCTGTTTCAGTACTATGATGGATTCTAAACCCAGATTGAAACTCTTCAAGTAAACCATTTCCCTGCAGGTGGTCAAATAATTGCGTAGCAACAACTCTAAGATTTTTGAAATGAAAGGGAGATTAGAGATTGGTCTATAGTTAGCTAAAGCTCCTGGATCTAGCGTTGGCTTTCTGAGTAAAGGTTTAATTACAGCCGTTTTAAAAGCCTGCGGTACATGGCCTAAAGTTAATGAAGAATTGATTATATGAAGAATAAAGCTACCAATAAGTGGGAAGACTTCTTTAAATAACCTGGTAGGAATAGGGTCTAAAAGACAAGTTGAAGGTTTGGATGAGGAAACTATTTTGTCTAACTCACAAAGGCCGATTGAAGTAAACTCATCAAGACAGACATCAATAGAAGGAGTTGTAGTAGTTACAGTATTTAAGTTAACTGTGGGAAGAATCTGATTGATTTGATCTCTGATGGATGAAATTTTATTATTGAAAAAGTTCATAAAGTCCTGACTAGTAAGCTCTAAGGGAATGCTAGGATTGACAGAGTCCTGACTCTTTGTCAACCTGGCTACAGTACTGAAAAGAAACATGGGATTATTCTTGCTCTCTTCTATTAATGCAGAGTAATAACTCGTTCTAGCTTTTCTAAGAGATTTTTTATAAATTAAAAGATGATTTCTCCAAGCTAAATAGATTTCATCTAAATTAGTGGAGCGCCATTTTCTTTCTAATTGACGAGTCTTCTGTTTTAAGCTACGAGTTTCTGTGTTGAATGTGCATTGAAGAGCTTTTTTTTTCCTTGAAATCTTAATATTGATTAATTATGTAACCAGTATTTTGAATCAATGATTTTTTTGCTCCTTCCTATTGTTCCTCGTATTATTCTTATTCTCATGCTTGTATTCACTATCCTGTTGGCAGGCGCGTCTCTGATGCTGCCGCGTCACTGGAAATGCAGGTTCATTTTCTGTGTCAAGTCAAATTCTCTCGTATGTTATCAGTGATCTGTTAATGTACTTGGCAATAAATCTTTTTCTGATTCTGATTCTGAACCAAGGAGTTAGAAATCTCTGATTAGACTTTTTCTTTTTTAAGGGGGCCACCAAATCTAGAGTCTGATGCAGAGAAGCTGTAACACTATCCACCATGTTATCAATTACAGAAGGAGCAAGCTGTCTATAGCTTATTTCCGTTGTGTTGACACATGGCATAGAGGAAACAATCTGCATAAATTTGGTAATAGCATCATCTGAGAGGCATCTACTGTAATAATATTTTTCTTTAGGAGCCAAATAGTCAGAAATCAGACGGACTGACGGACCGGAGACAGCATGTGCGGCTGGGGAAGTCTGTCTCAGACTCTGTTAGCATCAGCATTGGATCACCCCAGGGCTGTGTACTTCCCCCCCTACTCTTCTCCCTTTATACCAACTCCTGCACCTCCTTCCACCAGTCTGTTAAGCTGATTAAGTTTGCGGACGACACCACCCTCATCGGGCTCATCTCCAACGGCGACGAGTCCGCCTACAGGGAAGAGGTGGCCCAGCTGGTGTCCTGGTGCAGCCACAACAACCTGCAGCTGAATGCTCTGAAGACAGCGGAGATGATTGTGGACTTCAGGAAAGTCACATCCCCCCTGCCCCCCCTCACCATCACAGGCTCTCCCATCACCTTTGCAGATTCCTTCCGCTTCTTGGGCACCACCATCACCCGAGACCTCAAATGGGAGCCAACCATCAGCTCCCTCATCAAAAAGGCCCAGCAGAGGATGTTCTTTCTGCGGCAGCTGAGGAAGCTCAAGCTACCCACCAAGATGTTAGTGCAGTTCTACACGGCCATCATTGAGTCCATCCTCACCTCCTCCATAACTGTGTGGTACGCAGGAGCCACTGCCAGGGACAGACTAAGGCTGCAGCGCGTCGTGCGCACTGCTGAGAAGGTGATAGGCTGCAAGCTCCCATCTCTCCAGGACCTGTACATCTCCAGGACCCGGAGGCGTGCTGGCCGGATCATAGCCGATCCTTCACATCCTGGTCACGTGCTGTTTGCCCCCCTCCCCTCTGGTAGAAGGCTTCGGTCCATTCGGACTAAAACCTCCCGGCACATGAACAGCTTTTTCCCCTCTGCCATCAGACTGCTGAACACTAAGTGACTTTTGACTCTCGTGCACTATGTACAGCAGCTCAACCAGACTCATGTCAATCATCACTGTTTTTCTGTTGCATTATTGACTGCACTATGTGGTACTTCACATTATCTGCTACATGCTAATTTTTTAAAACTGCCTTGACTAGTACTACTCATTATTACTAGTATTATTATTATTATTATTACTTATTATTACTTATTTTTCTACACTTATTGCACGTTTCTAGTCCTTTAGTTTTTTAGTTTATCCCTTTTTCTCATTATGTTTTTAATGTTGCAGCATGGCACCGAGACAAATTCCTAGTTTGTGTATCACATGAACAATGGCAATAAATCTGATTCTGATTCTGATTCTGATTCTGAAATAGTAAAATCAAAGGTTAACAGACAATGGTCTGATAGTACAGGGTTATGAGGAGACACTACAAGATTTTCTATTTCTATGCCATATGTCAGAACAAGGTCCAATGTATGGTGGAGGTAATGAGTAGAATTTCCTACTTTCTGAGAAAACCCAATCGAGTCTAATATTGAATTAAATGCCACATTAAGGCAGTCACTATCTACATCCACATTTATATTAAAGTCCCCTACTATAATTATTCTATCAGATTTCAGCACTAAATCAGCAAATTCGGATAAAAATTCTGAGTAGGTTGATGGGGGACGATAAACTATGGCAAATAAAATTGGGTTTAACCTAAAATTGCTAAAGTGCCCAATACTGAGGACCAGGCCCTCAAAGGAATTATAACATGTTTTTTGCTTTACATTAACTAGTAATTTGGAATGGTAAATTGTTGCTACTCCTCCTCCACGACCAGAACTTCTGGGATTTTGACAGTTTAAATAACCAGAGGGAGTTGATTCATTTAAACCAACATAATCCTCTTGCCCTAACCAAGTCTCTGTAAGGGAAATTAAATCAATCTGATGATCAATTAACAGATCATGGACTAACACAGACTTGGGAGTTAGAGACCTAATATTTAATAAACCACATTTAATTTTTAAATTATGAGGAGGAACAGAGGACAAATCATTCAATTTAGAGGCTTTATGTTTAATTTGAGTTTTACCAATATTTTGCTTAATCACTTTGGGATGCTTATATATTATATTTTTATTTACTTTGGAGGGAGCAGACAACGACTCTCTGATGGGGAAGACAGGGGCTAAGCTGAGGGGTGGCGGATGAAGAGGAGCTGCAGAGAGGCGTGTAAGACTGCGACTCTGCTTCCTGGTACCAACTCTGAGTAGTCATGGTTTTGGAAATTTGGATAAAAAAGATGCCAGATTGTTAGATAAATGAGAAGCACCATCCAAAGTGGGATGAATGCTGTCTCGTCTCATAAGACCAGGTTTTCCCCAAAAAGAGCTCCAATTGTCAATGTAGCCCACGTCATTTGCAGGACACCACACAGACAGCCAGCGGTTCAAGGATGATGAGCGGCTAAACATGTCATCACTGGTCAGATTGGGGAGGGGCCCAGAGAATACTACAGTGGCAGACATCGTTTTTGCAAAGTCACACACCGATTCTACATTAAGTTTCGTGACTTCTGACTGCCGGAGACGGATGTCATTAATGCCAGTGTGAATAACAATTGTGGAGTATTTACAGTTACTTTTAGCCAGCATTTTCAAATTTGACTCGATGTCGCCTGCTCTGGCCCCAGGAATGCATTTGACTATGGCCGCTGGAGTCTCTAGGTTCACGTTTCTGACTACAGAGTCGCCAATGATCAGAGTTTTTTCCTCAGTGGGTGTGTCGCTGAGTGGGGAAAAATGATTAGAAACGTGAAAAGGTTGGTGGTGTACCGGAGCTTTGCGACTAGGCTTCCTTCTCACCGTCACCCACCCAGTCTCCTCGCTGCTGAGGAGAGCCGGGGCACCGCTGACAGGGGGGCCTAAGCTAGCTTGCTCCGCTGCAGCTAAGGGGCGTCCGTCAAGAGTAACTGGCACAGACGGTGTTTCAATGCAGCGGAGCCGGGATTCCAAATCAGACAACCTCGCCTTGAGCACCTCAAAAAGACAACATTTATTACATTTACCGTTATCACTAAAAGAGGCAGAGGTGTAGCTAAACATCTGACAGAGAGAGCACACCAGAGGAGGAGAGGAAGGAGAGCTAGTAGCCATAGCTAGTGGCTAACCCAAAGCTCAGGAGAGTAAGGAGAGCAAACCACACAGGCAGACAGCAAAACAGGAAGTGACGATACGTTACCACAAGGAAGTGACGATCAATCCACCGTAATAGCCACCATTGACCCGGCTGGGATTTGAACCTCTGCTTCCCGGGTGTGGGGCGGATGCTCTACCAACTGAGCCACCACTCCGGTGGCTAATTCAATTTGTTTACTGTCTTTGAGGATATATATACTGTCATCAGTATTTCCAAACCTCTTTGTCTATAATGCACTTTTGAGAATAGACTTGTAGTATTTTTCCATTTACACACTTATTTTCAAATTCTATTTTCTATTCCATTGGTCTTATTCTTTTGTATTTTTCCAGTTTTTGGCTAGTAGAGCATCTTTAACAAACTCAGTTTCCAACTGAGATCAATATATTGTGATGTGCAGACATTTTGGGGGCAGGTGGTCACCCAAGGAAAAAAAAAAAAAAGAAAAGAAAAAGCACTCCTATGAATGAAAAAAGGAAATTTACATACAGTTGTGTAAATTTTATTGTACTTGTTTGGTATATTTATTTTAATATCTACACACTCATGACATATTTAATACCCCATAGATTTTTACAAAATTATCAACCAACAGATACCATGGTCTTCATCATTATGTAAAAGTCAACGATAAAAAAATGGGCCGCTTCTATTGAAAAATAAATGTTTAAAATACAAAAAAATCTTTGCAAAAATATGAAAACGCTTGTTTTTCAATAAATAAAATATGAACCCTCCGTTCAAATAAATAAAAATAAAAACTTAAAGTCTATTCCCCTTGTCAACAAAATGAACCAAAATCCTCCCCTCTGTTAACCCCCCCCATAAACACTTGAAGGACAGTTGATACAGGGAAACTTAGGGAAAGGCGGTTCATGCTCGAAAACCCTCTAATGTGGCTGAATTACAACAATTCTGCAAAGATGAGTGGGCCAAGATTCCTCCACAGCACTGTAAAAGACTCATTGCCAGCTATCGCAAACGCTTGATTGCAGTTGTTGCTGCTAAGGGTGGCTCAACCAGTTATTAGGTTTAGGGAGCAATCACTTTTTCACACAGGGTCATGTAGGTTTGAATTTTTTTCCCCTTAATAATAAACACCTTCATTTAAAAACTGCATTTTGTGTTTACTTGTGTCATCTTTGTCTAATACTTAAATTTGTTTCATGATCTGAAACATTTGTGTGACAAACATACAAAAAATGTGAAATCAGGAAGGGGGCAAACACTTTTTCACACCACTGTACCTCTGTAGTTCTACCAAGTGCTAAATTTATTAATATCATCCACACCCCCCTTGTCAAAAATAAATCATCTACTGTACTTTCACAACGCAATAAATGAATATAAAAGGCAAGGTTTCGGGTAATAATGCACTAACCTGGCTGAAGAAGCAGACGTGCTGCAGGTTACTGTGTGACTGGTCCTGCAATTGAATTAAGGGGTGCAGGTGTGCAGACTAAACTATTTTGCACCTTTTTAAAGGGGTGATACGGGCCTCAGAGAACATCCATCATTACAGTTAATGCAAAATTCAGTCTCTCAAACACTTCATTCAGCCAGGGTAAATTTTACTATGACATTAATTAATTAGAAATTAAAAGAATGCCACACAGAAAAACATTTTCATTCCAGGCTTTTTGAGGGCCCCTCCCTGCAGGGGACCTGGGTAAAGAGCACCACCTTCTCCCTCAGTCTGATGCCCCTGCCTTGGTTTGTGTACTGGAGCTCAATCATGCTGGAACAGGAAAAGGCCTTCCACAAATTGCTCCCACGAATATGGAGCACAGAATTGTACGAAGTGTCTCTGTAAACTGAAGCATTAAAATCCATCTATCTATTTATAACCGCAAGTAACCTCTGTGTGTGTGACTGCGTTCCTTTTCCTTGCATATCTCTCAAACCATTTGTCAGATTGACCTCAGATTTTACACGTGTTTTGCTGAAGTTACAAGGGTGTGCATCCCTGAGTATAGAGTTGTTCAGACAAAATATGCAATTATTATCAATAAAAGTTTAGCCATCACTCGGTCTCTTCATGCCCAGGCTTCTTGAAGTGTGGATGGGGATTCAGATTGACTCGGCGCAGATTGGATAAAACTCAGCATCACGACCAGTCACCATAGCGCTCTGTGAACAAAACAAGGAAGTGAAACGCGGCAAATTTGACCAGAAAAAGATAATGGTGAAAATTTAATGTTTAAAAATTTATAATACTAGAAAAGCACTCGGAGAGCGCAGACCTCCGCCAAGCGCCACAGTTCAGAATCAGAATCAGAATCAGAATCAGGTTTATTGCCATTGTTCATGTAGTACACAAACTAGGAATTTGTCTCGGTACAATGCTGCAACATTAAACATGATAAGATAAGAGAAATAAACTATACATGTAATAAAGTGTAGGATAAGATTAAGTGATACTGGTCAACAGTTAAAATATATATTAGCCAGCAGCAGATACTGTGGAGAACTATATAGTGCAGTCGGTAATGCAGGAAGAAAACAGTGATGATTGACATGAGTCTGGTTGAGCTGCTGTACATGGTGCACGAGAGTCAATAAGTCACTTAGTGTTCAGCAGTCTAACGGCAGAGGGGAAGAAGCTGTTCATGTGACGGGAGGTTTTAGTCTGGATGGACCGAAGTCTTCTACCAGAGGGGAGGGGGGCAAACAGTACGTGACCAGGGTGTGAGGGATCGGCTATGATCCGGCCAGCACGCCTCCGGGTCCTGGAGATGTACAGATCCTGGAGAGATGGGAGCTTGCAGCCGATCACCTTCTCAGCAGTGCGCACGACGCGCTGCAGCCTTAGTCTGTCCCTGGCAGTGGCTCCTGCGTACCACACGGTTATGGAGGTGGTGAGGATGGACTCGATGATGGCTGTGTAGAACTGCACTAACATCTTGGTGGGTAGCTTGAGCTTCCTCAGCTGCCGCAGGAAGAACATCCTCTGCTGGGCTTTTTTGATGAGTGAGCTGATGGTCAGCTCCCATTTGAGGTCCCTGGTGATGGTAGTGCCTAGGAAGCGGAAGGAATCAGCAGTGGTGATGGGAGAGCCTGAGAGGGTGAGGGGGGGCAGAGGAGTAGTGACTTTCCTGAAGTCTACAATCATCTCCACTGTCTTCAGAGCGTTCAGCTGCAGGTTGTTATTGCTGCACCAGGACGCCAGCTGGGCCACCTCTCTCCTGTAGGCGGACTCGTCGCCGTTGGAGATGAGCCCGATGAGGGTGGTGTCGTCCGCAAACTTGATCAACTTGACAGACTGGTGGCTGGAGGTGCAGGAGTTGGTGTAAAGGGAGAAGAGTAGGGGGGAAAGTACACAGCCCTGGGGTGATCCGGTGCTGATGCTAGTATAGTCTGAGACAGTCTTTCCCAGCCGCACATGCTGCCTCCGGTCCGTCAGGAAGTCGATGATCCACCTGCAGAGGGAGTCAGGCACGTTGAGCAGGGACAGCTTGTCCCGGAGCAGAGCGGGGCGGATGGTGTTGAATGCGGAGCTGAAGTCCACAAACAGGATCCTGGCGTAGGTTCCCGGGGAGTCCAGGTGCTGCAGGATGGAGTGGAGGGCCAGGTTGACTGCATCGTCTACAGACCTGTTGGCTCGGTAGGCAAACTGCAGCGGGTCCAGGAGAGGGGTGGTGATGGACTTGAGGTGGGACAGGACCAGGCGCTCAAAGGACTTCATGACTACAGAGGTGAGCGCTACAGGTCTGTAGTCATTAAGTCCAGTGATCCGTGGCTTCTTGGGGACAGGGATGATGGTGGAGGATTTGAGGCAGGACGGCACGTGGCATAACTTAAGGGAGGTGTTAAAAATGTCTGTGAATACAGGAGCCAGCTGTTTCGCACAGAGTCTCAGGGTGGAGGGAGACACGCCGTCTGGGCCGGGGGCCTTGCGCGGGTTCAGTCTGGAGAACTGTTTGAGCACATCCTGCTCACTGATGATAAGGGGAGGGGGGAGGAGGGGTGTGTGCCTTAAATGAAGTAGGGAATGTGGAGGCTGTGGAGCTGGAGGGAGGGGGGGAGTTGGACACAGATGACGAGGTGTCAAAACGGGCATAGTGTTGGGACAGTCTTTGACAAAGGGCTTTGTCATCCTGACCTTTAGGAGCCTTAGGTCGATAGTTGGTGATTTGCCTCAGTCCTCTCCACACGGAAGCCGAATCATTAGCAGTGAACTGCTGCTGGAGTCTCTCTGAGTATAGAGATTTAGCCCTCTTCAGCTCTCTGTTAAACCGGTATTTAACCTCCCTGTAGCAGTCCCTGTCTCCACTTTTCAGCGCTGCTTCCTTCTCCTTCCTGATCTGTCTGAGCTTAGCTGTGAACCAGAGTTTGTCATTAGAGTAACTCACCCTGGTGCGTGATGGAAGAATGTTCTCTTCACAAAAGTGGATATATGAGTTCACAGTGTCCGTGTACTCATCCAGATCATGCGTGGCTCCTTTAAGCATGCCCCAGTCAGATATTTCCATGCACGTTTCCAGCTTCTCCTCAGCATCACTGGTCCGTATCTTCGTAGTGCTCACGACAGGTTTAGTGAGCTTCAATCTCTGTCTGTATGTGGGAATGAGGTGAACCATCACGTGATCAGATAATCCCAGCGCAGCTCGAGGGACAGCGCGATATGCGTCTTTCACTGTGGTGTAACAGTGATCCAGTGTGTTTAATCCTCTGGTGGGGCATTTAATAAACTGTTTGTAGCGGGGGAGATCGTGGCTCAGATTGCACTGATTAAAGTCGCCAGCCACAATAATCAGCGAGTCTGGAAAACTCCGCTCTGTGTGTTGAATGTGATCCGCGAGCACGCGCTGAGCTTCGCGCGTGTCCGCGTCGGGAGGGGCGTACACAGCGATCATTATGAAAGAAGCAAACTCCCGCGGGGAATAGAAGGGCTTGCAATTGATAACAAGAAATTCCAAGGCAGGAGAACAGTGTTTGGAAATTACCGTTACATCAGAGCACCAGCTGCAGTTGATGTAGAAGCAGACTCCGCCTCCTGTGGTCTTGCCGGAAAGCTCTGTGTCACGATCAGCACGGAAGAGCTGAAAGCCGTCGAGGCGCAGCGCGCTGTCCGGTATATTTTCCCGGAGCCAGGTCTCAGTAAAGCAGAGGACAGCTGAGGAGGCGAGGTCCTTAAAACGCATCAGCAGTCTCAGTTCATCTACCTTGTTAGAGAGAGAGTTGGTATTGGACAGAAATATGCCAGGCAGCGCCGTTCGCGAGCCTCTCCTGCGAAGTCGTACGAGAGCGCCCGCTCGTCTTCCTCTCTTCCGCCGTCTCACTTTCCGAGCCAAACAATAAACCAGATCGGCGGCAGGGGCTGGAAAAACTGGGAGGAGGTCCGTGGGGGTGAAAGTCCTGATATTTAGAAGTTCTTCACGGGTATAAGTGCAAGCAGACACACAATTGACAAACAAAAACAAACAAAGAGCGCAGCGAAGCACCATGTCGACCGCTGTGGGCGCCATCTTGGATAGCACAAACTGCTCTGTGCCGCCATCTTGGATAGCACAGTTCCTCCCATACAGTGTTTATTTTTTTTCATCCTGTATTTTTTTTTCCAAGTGTTCTGACGATTTTTTGGCAGAGTTACATGCACAAAAAAAATATTGAAAAAATATTGAAAATGGCCCTATCTCACAATGTTAAATTAAAAAAAAAAAAAAGAATCCTTTAAAAAATTCCTGGATCCAGACGGTGATCCAGATCACCACCAAAATGTAATCATCTGTAGGATACCCCATTTCTGACAATCTCTGAAAATTTCATGAAAATCTGTCCATAACTTCTTGAGTTATCTTGCTAACAAACAAACAAACAAACAGACAAACAAACCAACGCCGATGAAAACATAACCTCCTTGGCGGAGGTAATAATGTTGCCGTGATTGCCTAGGGTCTAAACAATAATTTGGCATATGTGGAGAACACAAGGTGCATGAACACAACAGAAAGAGTGCCAGCGGGGACTCGGGGTCCGGCAAAGAACACTGGTGTATCCAACACAGAACACTCCAGGAGAAGCAGCAGCCAGACCGGTGGACTGCGGTCCTTCGCGGGAAGGCAAGCCCAGCCTGCCTGGTCAGCTGTAGTCAGGCTGCTGCTTCACCCATGTGCTACCACTGTGGACAGCAAGTCCCCACCTATGCTCCTACCAATTTGCTCACGCACCTATCTAAAAATTTAAGAGTTAATGACACCGCCATGATTGTAGATCAGAACCACCAGATCAACTGCATATCATATGCAGTCACATATGCATGGTTTGCCTGAACAATGACCGGAACCAAACGGGACATAAAAATACCTACATTACGAATTAAATAATTTTTATTTAAATATTTACTGACAAATGGGAAACACTGATGCACCAGTTGCAGCCAAACAGGTTCTTTTGCTGTGATAATGTTAGGTATTTTGTTAATTTGATTCCTTACAGATTAAATTTGATTGATTACAGTTTAAAAAAGCTTTTAATAACCAAATACAACTAAATTTTAAAAGGATGTGCTAGAATGGGTCTCAAATATTTGGAAAAGTGTCCTCTTACAGTACTGTGTGAGTTTATTGGTGGCACGCAGAAGAAATTCAATATTACACTTACTTATTACTCCATCACTGAACAGTGAAATGAACTAAAACAATTTTAATGGTGAATGAACTCCCATTCCCCAAAGTGCAAGATACAACACTATTGTGAATATACTGTAAGTCATAAAAGATCATATTACGAATTTCTTATATAGTAAATGGCATAGGCATCATTACATTTCATGCACAGTTCTTTTAATTGGGTATTTTGCTTTCTGGCTCTAAGTGTTCACATACATGTATGGATAAACGAAATGTGACATACGTGCTCTAACAGAATACACTTTCAAGGAGCCTACATTTGGGCATGTAAAGACTAATTTAGCTATCTGTTTTAGACACTTCCTTTCTATGTGCAATACACTAGTAAACAAACATTTGAATTCAATGATAAAGAAGTGTGGCCCAATACTGTCATGATTTCCTGCCTTTCTGAGGCAGGAGAGACTGAAACCCAAACACAGAAGGATGTTGTGTGTATTTATTAAACAAAACGTGATATAGCAGTCCAAACAAACAAACAGACAAGAAGCACTAGACAAACAGGGATGACTCCAGGACGCTCTACAGCTTGCTGGTGAGTACAAAATGGAGAAAAGGACCCAAGGCACTACTGACGTAACAGATAGCGGGGGGGGAGCACAAGAGAAGACCCAATGCGCTCCAGACGTAACTGGAAGCGGGGGGAACAAAATAGTACTCACAGGGCTGGAGCGGTCCAAATCAATCCAAGTACTCTGAAGAGCTGAGGACAATACAGGTGACTGTGCAGATGACAACGCAATAATCCGGCAAACACAAGTGGGAAGACAGAGCTTAAATAACACGAAACATAATGGCCTAAGTGATTGCCGGTGTGAGTGAGAGTGTGTGTGTGTGTGTGTGTGTGTGTGTGTGTGTGTGTGTGTGTGTGTGCGAGTAGGAATGTGTGGGCGTGTGTTGAGCTGAGTGAGTGCAGGTGTGAATGAGAGTGTGCGTGTATGTATGTAGTGATGTGTGTAAGTCTGAGCAGGGAGAGGCAATGACAGACTGGAATCAGCTGTCAAGGGTAGATAGGAGAGGGAAGTGTGGCTGTCAGTCACAAAGTAAATAATCACAAAACCAATGCAGACTAAGGAATAATAACAAATGACTCAAAAGATAATCAAATGACCAGAACAAGGCAAAACAATAAAACACAATATGGAACTCAAAAGGTAACATAAAGCACAGATAACTGAGGAACAGACAAACGCCATGAAGCCGAGCTCGGGAGAATCCCTAGCCCGGTTCATGACAAATACTTTCATCCATATTATATTTTGACCTGCACCAAGGAGTTCATAGCCCCGTTTCTATTACTTTTATTATTATTATTGCAGGAACTTCCCCCCTGTTCATGTTTCTGTTTCCAGGAACCCCCCCCCCCCCCCACAAGCAAGAATTTTAGGGAACCTTTAGCAGCCAAAAGATGGCCCTGGTCAGGAGTAGGTACTTCAGAGTGGTCCCGAAAACAGCTGGGTGGGGTTTAGAATTGACTCTGTGCTAACTGGATAAAACGGCCAGAGCATTTCACTACTTGGGCTGGCTTCATGAACAAAACACATGCAAATGAATAGCTGCAAATTTAACCAGAAAAAAAATAGCAGTGATGATCTAATGCTTAAAAAATTATGATAACATGCTGCCGTGATTGCAGAGGGTCTATCTGACATATGGAGGACACCGAGCCTTAAAGCAGAGCAACAAGGTGCATAACACCAGCTGTACACCTCTATCCTTGGCGAGGATATAAGCACACATATCCCAACTGTAGCTATTATAGCCTAATGTCTAAAAATATAAATGTTAATACTGCCATAATTGTGGAGAGGAACAATAAGATATATCATATGTGGCCACACATGCATCAGGGTAGCAGGAACATAGCAGAGAGGCATCTCACAGGAGCGGCAGCTCAGGCTGTTTGTAGCCAGAGAGCGAGAAGCAAGAAGAAACCATAACGAATTCAGGAGGGACAGATCCACCCTCTCACAGATACTAGCACAGAGACATATTATCGAGGAGTTGTGCATTGCCAATAGAGATATGACTGATCTTTGTACATTTCAAAAATGCATTTAATTCCATGGACAGGGAAGCAATGTTTGATATCCTTGATCTATACGGAACTACGGAAGAAATAGTCAACGCAATCAAGGTACTCTACACTGATACCAGGGCATGTGTGTTAACCCCTGATGGTGTAACAGGAAGCTATGACATCACATTGGGTATTCTGCAGGGCAACACACTCGCACTATTTTTGTTCATTATTATTCTTGATTATGTCCTACTCATCTCCCTTGATGTCCATCATGAGAAAGGCCTCCTAATCCATCCTGGAAAGAGCAGACACCATCCCTCTGTTCATCTCACCAATCTCGACTTCGCAGATGACATTGCCATCACAACTAACTCAGTGCAAAATGCAGAAGACTTTCTTCTGCAAGCACTAGAAGAGGTGGCTGTCCACGTTGGCCTGCACTGCAACACATCTAAGACAGAATTCATATCCACATGCCCTAATGCAATAATTAACTCGATCTCAACAAATGCTCTCAAACTTGTTGACGACTTCAAGTATCTTGGCTCTTACACTAACTAACCTACACTTATATAGCGCTTTTCTAGTCACAAAGACCACTCAAAGCGCTTTCATTAATACTAACCCTCTATTCTAAGGGCCTATAGGAAACAGATATCTAGGGACAATTTAGAACAGCCAATTAACCTAACATGCATGTTTTTGGCATGTGGGAGGAAACCGGAGAAATCCCGGAGTAAACCCACGCAACACGGGGAGAACATGCAAACTCCACACAGATCACTGTTGGTCGGGGGCTGGGATCGAACCCACGATCCCACGATCCCCCGGCCAAGGGTAAACTGTGCTGCCGCAGTGCTAACCACTGCGCCACCGTGCACACGTGGACAAAATTGTTGGTACCCCTCTGTTAATAAAAGAAAAACCCACAATGGTCACAGAAATAACTTGAATGTGACAAAAGTGGTAATAAATAAAAATTCTATGAAAATTAACCAATGAAAATCAGACAATGCTTTTGAATTGTGGTTCAACAGAATTATTTTAAAAAACAAACTCGCGAAACAGGCCTGGACAAAAATGATGGTACCCTTAACTTAATATTTTGTTGCACAACCTTTTGAGGCAATCACTGCAATCAAATGATTTCTGTAACTGTCAATGAGACTTCTGCACCTCTCAGCAGGTATTTTGGCCCACTCCTCATCAGCAAACTGCTCCAGTTGTCTCAGGTTTGAAGGGTGCCTTCTTCAAACGGCATGTTTCAGCTCCTTCCACAGATGTTCAATAGCATTTAGATCAGGGCTCATAGAAGGCCACTTTAGAATAGTCCAATGTTTCGCTCTTAGCCATTCTTGGGTGTTTTTAGCTGTGTGTTTTGGGTCATTATCCTGTTGCAAGACCCATGACCTGCGACTGAGACCAAGCTGTCTGACACTGGGCAGCACATTTCTCTCTAGAACAGTGGTTCTCAACTGGTCTGGCTTTGGGACCCACCATCACCCCTCAATGACAAGCCGTGACCCAAATCAAAGATTTTCAAATTCTCAAATTGATTGAATGTAAAGATTGTGCATTTTGAACATGAGGTGGAAGAACAGAATATCACAGTATACAAACACAAAACAAATTTAATGATTAACCAAAATTACCAGTAAGTGGCAATACAACAGAGGGAACAATTCCCTTTAATGCTGAATTAGCTGCATTTTAAATTAAGAATTAAACAAAAAGTGCAATTCAAAAGAATTCAAGTCTCAAAATTGACTTTTCTTCTGATTGTTTTTTCAGTATTTAACTACTGATAAGGTTATATGCTTTGAAGAAAATGAAGGAACACTCACTAAAACCTGTAATAGTGACATCATAGACCTGAGTCTGGAGGAATTAATGGGAGAACTGGGGATGTTTTTTGCTCTTGACAAGAGTCTCGATGTCTGGAGTTATAATAGACAAAGCGACTCTGAGGTCATGCTCAATGTCCAGTCTGTTTCTCTGTGTTGTCTTCAACTGAACCAGAGCTGAGAAGCCACACTCACAGAGATAGGTAAGAAAGGTAGGAGGGTTTTTACTGCTCGAATGGCAAGAGAAGGATACTCGCTCATCACAGCGCTGCACCAGAACTGCGAGGGGCTTACCTCCGTGAACCTCTTTTTCAGCGTGCGGTCACATGATAGCTCCACCAGGTGACTCTCTTCGTTGCTTGGCAACGTAACGCTTTCCATGTCGATTCCAAAGGGATTGCGTATCCAGTCCGTTTCGCCATGCTCAATTAGCATATACAAACAAACGTTGCGAGTCTTCTTCTATGGTGCGAAATATGGTGTCGCTCGCCACCTACTGCCATCTACTGTTAAGGAGTGTGAATGACACTATGTTGATTTATTTCTTGCTATTTTATTTGCCCAGGCAAAGGCCCGCGACCCACTGAAAACAGGTCCGCGACCCACTTTTGGGTCGCAACCCACCAGTTGAGAATCACTGCTCTAGAATACCTTGATAGTCTTGAAATTTCATTGTACCCTGCGCAGATTCAAGGCACCCTGTGCCAGATGCAGCAAAGCAGCCCCAGAACATAACAGAACCTCCTCCATGTTTCACAGTAGGGACAGTGTCTTTTCTTGGCATGCTTCATTTTTGCGTCTGTAAACATAGAGCTGATGTGCCTTGCCAGAAAGTTCCAGTTTTGTCTCGTCTGTCCATAGGACGTTCTCTCAGAAGCTTTGTGGCTTGTCAGCATGCAGTTTGGCAAATTGCAGTCTGGCTTTTTTATGATTTGTTTTCAACAGTGGTGTCCTCCTTGGTCGTCTCCCATGAAGTCCACTTTGGCTCAAACAACGACGGATGGTGCGATCTGACACTGATGTACCTTGACCTTGGAGTTCACCATGAATGTGTTTAGAGGTTGTTCTGGGCTCTTTTGTTACCATTCGTATTATCTGTCTCCTCCTGCGGCCACGTCCAGGGAGGTTGGCTACAGTCCCGTGGATCTTAAATTTCTGAATAATATGTGCAACTGTAGTCAAAAGAACATCAAGCTGCTTGTAGATGGTCTTATAGCCTTTACCTTTAACATGCTTGTCTATAATTTTCTTTCTAATCTCCTGAGACAATTCTCTCCTTTGCTTCCTCTGGTCCATGTTTGGTGTGGTACACACCATGTCACCAAACAGCACAGTGACTACTTGTCACCCTTTAAATAGGCCGACTGAATGATTACAAGTTTGTAGACACCTGTGATGTTAATTAGAGGACACATCTAGGTTGAACATGTCCCAATGGTCACATTATTTTCAATCTTTTCTAGGGGTACCATCATTTTTGTCCAGGCCTGTTTCATGAGTTTATTTTTTAAAGTAATTCTGTTGAACCACAATTCAAAAGCATTGTCTGATTTTCATAGAATTTTTATTTATTACCACTTTTGTCAGATTCAAGTTATTTCTGTGACCACTGTGGATTTTTCTTGCATTAACAGAGGGGTACCAACAATTTTGACCACGGCTGTATATCATGTGTTCAGATAAGTATTTTAGAACTCGAAAGGGACAAGCCTGGAAAGCCTGTAACAAACTCAACAAGGTATGGAAGAGCAACCTACCGAACAAATTAAAAGTTGACATTTTTAAGTCAGTTATTCAACCTATACTGACATACGGCTCAGAAACGTGGGCACTACATTCAGTTCAATTCAATTTTATTTATATAGTGCCAAATCACAACACAGATCGTCTCAAGGCACTTTACGAAAAGGTGGGTTTAAAGACCAAGGACGTAAAGCGGGTTGATGGCTGCTACACAAACCTCCTTCGGAAAGTCCAAGACATATCATGGAGGCAACATCTCACCCTGTCCGAAATATATGGGAAGCTCCAGCCGCTGTCAGTCACACTCGGCAAGCGCAGAGCCCAGTTTGCTGGCCAATGGAGAAATCATCTCTGACCTCCTCCTATGGAAGTCCTCATCATTGCGGAAACTGTCCTTCCCTGATACTATAGCGAAAGACACAGGGATAAGGGCTGAAGATCTATCCGTCACCATGGCAGATAAGGCAGTGTGGTGCAGAACTGTGTAGGACATCTCCACCACGGCCGCAAGATGATGATGACAGCATTAATACACAAAAAACTACAGACCTGATTTCAATTAAATTTGCTAGAAGGGTGCAGTTTGAGCCACAGAGGAACTCTTTAGATTCTGGAGTACATCTGAATCAAGGGGCAAATAAAGGAATTGAAAGATTTTTAATTTATATGAGAATAATGCATGGAAATCAATGAAGAAATCAGAGACATATAGGGAGGTGGGTATCTATGAGTTTGTAGAATAGGGTGTGGATCCACATAAAAATCTGAATATAGTTCCTTATTAATGGTGGAAGTATAAACATGTTCTCATTATTAAAGTGTACCCTATCCCTGATCTTATACCTTTGAGCATCTTTACGGCCACAGTCCTGCAGCTGTTGGTACTGTCTATGCCGAAGGCTGATGCCTGCATCACTTTGCCGAAAGCTCCACGGCCAAGAAGTTTCCCTGAGAGAGAAAGATAGTGTGGGTATGGCACAGAAACGGAAAGTGTGTTTTTCAGTCTTTTCAAACAACTCAATTAACTGTTATTCTCATTCATGGAGATGTTAGATGTCAGAGGCTGATACAGGAAGTCTTTAGACTCCATCTGACTAAATCCCACTCTGATGATAGTGGGAGCTGATTAGTTCCGGTAAACATAGCAGTTTACAAGCCCCACACTGGAGTTGATTAGCTGAACACAGACAACACAGACAGAACTTCTGATTAATGGAATGAGAGTCACTCCCAATAATAATCTGATAAGCTCTATGAGAAAATCTTTGTATTGGTTAGGTGAGTTTAAATACCTCCCTTCTCTCCCACAGTTTTCCCACAATCGTTTTGGTCTTAATCCACAAAAACACATAATACTGAAAATATCAAATCTGATTTTTTTTTTTTCCCACACACAAGACAGGCATACCTAATTTAAGGCGCTCCCGAGGAAACTCCCATTGGTTGGTGTCGTACTGCAGTCGCTCACACTGCTCGTCGATCGACCCCTCTCCTGTGTCCAGGATGATTGACAAGTACTCTGTTTTGCCGTGTGAGTTGTTGGACTTTAAAAGAGAACATTTTATAACAGGAGATAAATTTAGCTGATGTGATGTCCACCTTTACAACTGCTTAAATCCTGAATTACTATGAAGTGCAAATTGTACTTTTATGGATTAGCATTTCAGGAAAAAAAAGCTTTGAGAACTGTCAAAATGGTAAAATTAGCAAACATGCCTGTAATAAATAGGCTTGGCAAAATTTCTTTATTGTTAATAAGGAAACTATTATTATATTAAAAAATATAATGGCCAGAGATGAGTAGATATTAAATTAATAACTGAAATATAAGTAAAAGTAGTCACCAAGTAAATTACGTGACCAAGAAAGTATCTTAAAAAAATTACTTGAGTAGCACACGGAGACTTTACTTTCACTCGTTCATGAAGTTTTTCTCCTAAATTCGTAATTCTTCTCATAAATGTGCATTATTTTCTTCTCACAATTTTATAAAAAAAAAAAATCTGAAATTTGGAACTTTTTTCTCATAAATGTACTCTTTTGCATTTATGAGTATGGAACTTTTTCCACATAAATTGTAATTTCATTACTAATTTGTGAGTTTTTATCATAGATTTGTGATTTTTTTCCTTAGAAATGTTCAATTTTTGCTCATAAAATATAAATATTTTATTCTTCGTTCATTTTCTAGAGAATGTACTAATGCTCTCTTCAAAGTTTGCAACTTTTTGTAATAAATTTTGGAAATTTTCCACTAAAAATTGCAACTTTTTTCTTGTATTTTGCAACTTAATTTTTCTAAATTTTTTTTAACACTTTTTCATGTAAATTTGCAACTTTTCACTTGTAACTTTGCAAAAATTTTCTTGTGAATGTGTTCATTTTCTCTGACCAATTTGGTTTTTCATTTGAATGTGTGGAGGAAAGTAAAATTTGGGTTCTCTCTAAATTAATCCAAATTATATAAAGAAACAGTAAGCAGTAATAAATCAAATGTCCTCCTGAGAAGAGAAAAACAATAATTTCAAAACTGATGAGAGAAAAACATGAGCTCAGTTCAAATCAGTGAAATCCCAAATTAAATCAGAGTATGACCAAATGTATTCTGGAATAAAGCTACTCGTGAAAATATACATACTGTTACACCAACCTCTGATTGCAGCTTACAGTATTTCAGTGGGTAAAAGTGAAGTTATTCCTGTCTAATCTAATTACATCTACATCATCATAGCAGTCTGTCGTGGGCGACAATGACTGTTTCATTTAGGTCTGATCAGATTCCTCCACACAGCTCTGTTCTTAGCCTTCCACTGCCAGGAACTCCTGTCTATGTCCAACTTCTTCAAGTTTCTTTTAACAGTGTCTTTAAATCTGAGCCTTGGTCTACCCTGATTGTGTTTACCCTCACATAACTGTGAGTAGAGTAACTGCCGAGGGAGACGCTGGTGGTTCGTCCTCTCAACATGTCCGAGCCATCTCAGGTTCATCTGTATTAGCATGTCCTCCATTGATGGTAGACCAGCTCGTTTCAACACTTCTATGTTGGTTATCTTGTCTTTCCATGAGATGTTCATTATGGCTCGAAGGTGTCTCATCACGTACACGTGGAGTTTCTTCATCTGCACTCTGTAGACAGTCCAAGTTTCAGCACCGTACAATAGAGTAGCCAGTACTGTCGCTCTGTACACTTTACATTTCACACGGATAGACACATGTCAATTGTTCCACAGTCTCTCCCTCAAGTTTCCAAACACAGCGCTCGCTCTTCCCATTCTGATAGATAGTTCATCCTCCAGCCTAGCATTCTCTGAAACAGTACTCCCTAGGTCAGGGGTGTCAAACTCATTCCATGGAGGGCCAAGACCCTGCATGTTTTACTTCCACCCAGCATCTTCAGCAGGTGTTTTCACTGATCAGCAATCAATTGGAAGAAATTTGATGAAATCACCTGTTGAAGACACTGGGTGGAGGTAAAACCTGCAGGGTCTTGGCCCTCCATGGAATGAGTTTGACACCCTTGCCCTAGGTACTTGAAAGTCTTTCACTTGACTAGTGGCTCTGTACCAATGCTGATCTCTTCTGGTAGTGATGTTGATAATTGGAACTTTGGTGGTTGATAAAGGCACTCTGTTTTCTTGATGTTGATTTGGAGGCTGAATTGGCTAGCTGTTCTTGCAAATTTCTCCACTAAAGATTGCATATCTTCCACGCTGTGTGCAACTAGAGCACTGTCGTCGGCAAAGAGCATTTCTCTTACTACCTTTATCGATGTCTTACTCTTGGCTTTAAACTGTGCCACATTGAACAAGCCTGTCTCTTTCCTTGTTTGAATGTATACTCCTTCTGAAGTGTCTTTGAAGGCCACCTCAAGCATGGCTGACAGATATAGCTAGAAGAGTGTAGGTGCCAGCACACACCTTTGTTTCACCCCGTTGCTTACTGAAAAGTCTTTAAATACTGAACCACTCATTGCCACATTTGCTTGCATACCTGTATGGAGTGCCTCGATCAGGCTGACAAACTTCTCCGTACAACCATATTTCTTGAGTACCTGCCAAAGTCCTTGTCGCGAAACAGTATCGAAGGCTTTACTGAAGTCTATGAAGACTACATAAAGCGGCATGTTCTGTTCGATACACTTTTCTTGAACCTGTTTCAAGCAGAAAATCATGTCCATTGTGCTTCTTCCACTTCTAAAGCCGCACTGGGTTTCCGGTAGTACATTCTGCGACATGTGTTCACTGAGTCTGTTCAGTAGTACACGTGAGAGAATCTTACCAACAGTGGCTAGCAGTGATATACCTTGGTAATTTCCACAATCCTTTCTGTCACCTTTCTTGAACAAAGGCACAATACTTGCATCCTTCCAGTCTTGAGGTACTTTCTGGGCATCCCATATCTCTTGGGTGAGCTTGTGCAGGCAGTTGGTCAGCTGAACACCACCAAATTTCCACACTTCTGCTGGAATTCCATCCCTTCCTGGAGCTTTACCAGCGTGTGTTGTCCTGATAGCTGTCATTAGTTCATCAAAATTTGGTGGTTCATCCAGACTTGATACAGCTGGTCGCTGCACTAGAGCTTCTTTAGCCTCTTCAGTGAGATCTCCAGGGTTGTTTAGTAGTTGGTCAAAGTGGTCTGCAAATCTGTCCAGGATCTTGTCTTTCTCCTGCAAAACCGTTTCACCATCCATAGCCTTTAGTTGGATCAATCCTCTTGGTTTAGGGCCGTAGATTTCTCTCAAACCTGTGAAGAATGTTTTCATGTCCTTCCTGTCTGCTGCAGTTTGAAGTTTC
The DNA here is from genome assembly GCA_020510985.1 of Pholidichthys leucotaenia. Taxonomy (NCBI): domain Eukaryota; kingdom Metazoa; phylum Chordata; class Actinopteri; order Cichliformes; family Pholidichthyidae; genus Pholidichthys; species Pholidichthys leucotaenia. Next base: position 162,146,765 of record CM035844.1, on the reverse strand, counting down.
TCCACTTTTTCATCCCACCAGTTGGACTTCATCTCTCTGGTGTACTGAGTATTTCTTCTTTTTTGACCTAGTGTTACACTGTAGGTTCTCCTGCCTAGCTGTATTCCTCGCTTCTAGCAGGTGTTCATCATGCTCATCAAACCAATCTTGATGTTTCCTCTCAGGGTAGCCTAATACATCACTCGCAGTCGGATACACCGTATCCTTCAGTGTTGCCCATTTCTCTTCTATGTCATTCTCTCAGTTGTTGCTGCCCCAGTCTTTCAAGTTTTCATCCATTTCCTGTGTAAGTTCTTCCTGCTTCTTTTGGCCTTTCAGTACACTAGTGTTTAGCTTCCGTGATGGCTTCGCACCCGTCCTGCAGTGCTGTTTTCGTCTCCAAATCCTTAATCTAGATCTCAGCATAACATGATCAGTGCCACAGTCCACGCCTCTCATTGCTCTGGTGTCCAATACATCCCTTCTGTCTCTCTGCCTGATTATGATGAAGTCTAATAAGTGCCAGTGCTTGGATCTTGGGTGCATCCATGTCTTCTTGTGTGTGTCCTTGTGCTTAAATAGAGTGTTGGTTATCACAAGGTTGTACTCTGAACATAGTGCAAGTAGAAGTTCTCCATTAGCATTGCACTTACCTACTCCATGACTGCCTAGCACTCCTTTCCATTTCTCGGTGTCCAAACCAGCTCTGACATTAAAATCTTCAACGAGTATCAGCCTGTCATCAGTCGGTACACGCCTGATAGTCTCACATAAATCAGTGTAGAACTCTTCCTTCACCTCCTCTGTGCTGGTCATTGTTGGGGCATATACACTGATGAGTGTGGCATACATCTTCCGCTGTAGTGGGAGTCTCATAGTCATTATCCTGTCGTTGATTGGCACCGGTTCCTCATCAAGCATTGCTGCCATCTCCTTTCTAACTGCAAAGCCCACTCCTGCTTCTCTCCTTTCTTGAGTTGATCTCCCACTCCAAAAGAAGATGTACCCATGGTCTTCCAAGCTGTCATATCCAGGCAATCTTGTTTCACTAAGTGCAGCTATGTCTACATTGTACCTGTTCATTTCCAGGGCCACAAGTGCGGTCTGTCTTTCTGGGCACTGTTATGTTGTTCTGTCCAACAGAGTGCGTACATTCCATTCTGCTACACACAAGGTTGCTGTTTTCCTCTTCTTTTGTCTTCCTGCTCCTAGCTTACTTTTCGCTGCCTGTCGGAGTGTGAACAGATCAGCGCGGACCTTTTAAGCCCGGGCGACGTCCGAGCTGGTATGAGTTGCCTTCTGATTGACCATTTCATGAAACTGCTTGCAAAGTATTTGAGTAGTGCTAGCTTTTGCTGGACTAGCAGCACATTCTTGGCAGATAAAGGTATTATCAGTGGCAAGGATAAGCCAAGACAAACTGACTCCAGTATCTGTTGCAGTGACTGAGCAGATGATAGGTTTGTTTATCTTTGCTCTTTGTGTAGTGCATGTCACAATGCACTGACTGGCACAGTCCACCACAGACCTTGTGACAGATGTATTTATCTGCCAGGACGTCCAGTCTCACCCTGTGTAACTGGGAGTGGTCCACCACAGACCTGTGGCAGATATTGTTTTTAGTTCTGCCAGGATGCCCTGTTTCACCCTCCACGCCCTCGGAAGGGCGGGGATGCCGGTTGAGTCGCCAACGGCCCGACCTATAAGACAGGTAGTACCGGTTTTCATGGTTATCCGGTAGCAAGCAAGCCAATGCCTGACCTGACACACACACACACAAAAAAAAGGGGGTGTAAGTCTCAGTTAAAAGCTGCCAATTTCTGACCAAACAAAGTGTAATTTTATGGGCAAAAAGCTGCAACTTTAGCAAAAACACAAAAAAAGGTGTAAATTTCCAACTGTTCACAACCTAAAAACCAATCTAAGATTTGAGTAAAATGCTGCAAGTTTCACTTCCGGTTATGGCTGCCACGTAGGACGGACGTGTCTCGCTCTGCTCTGCTCCTGGAGAAAAAAAATCGGCAAATAACTCTCTCATTTGGGACAGAACGTATCCCAGCATTTGGGCGAGGATATGTCGGCGAAGCCTAAGGCTGGAAAACCAGGAAAAGGAAAAAGCGAGCCGCCGAAACAGTTCAAATTAACGGACTTTCAGGTCTGTGACGCAGCAAACAAAACTCCATATATGGCGGAGGAGGCTGGCAACGGTGCGATATCTGCGGGGAATGGCGCAGATGCGCTGATGGCTGCCATGAGTTCAATGAGAGCGGACTTTTCCTCTAGATTTGATGGGATTATGACAGCGTTGGAAGGAATAAGAAAGGAATTGGGTGACTGTGTAGAACGAACGGCGCAGATGGAGCTCCGTCTCGCTAGTGCTGAAGATGACGTCACCTGTCTTCAATTAAAGGTGCGCACTTTGGAAAAAAAAATAAATCTCTGGAAGATAATATTTTGGATTTGGAATCTCGGTCGAGACAGAATAATTTGAGGCTGGTGGGTCTTCCAGAGGAATCAGAAGGTCGGGACGTATGTTCCTTTCTGGAAAAGTGGATTCCGGAGGTGCTGGGCAGCGAGGAGTTGCAATCAGCAGTGGTTCTGGAAAAAGCACATCGTATTGGCCCACGGAGAGATAAGGGACCGCCGAGGACCTTAATTATGAAGTTTCTTAGCAACAGAGACAGCATGAAGATCTTCAACGCTGCACGTGCTAAAGGAGAGATTAAACACCAGGACCAGCAGGTGCGGTTCTACCCAGATTTGGCCACAGGAATCCAGCAATTGAGGAAGCAGTTTGATCCCGTACGTAAGGAGCTGCGCAACCTTGGGATTCGTCATGGTGTAATCTATCCTGCGAGACTGCTGACCACGTATGAGGGCAGAACCCACATCTTCAAGACCCCAGAGGAGGCGCAGGAGTTCATCAAGAAGATCAAAGAAGAAGAAGAGACTGGTGGGAGCTAAGCATGAACAAAATATAAGGTAGAATAATTAAGCATTTGCACAGGCATCTGACTGACTTGAAGTAAATAGTAAGTTTACAAAATATAGATTGTATTATATATTAAAAAAACAAAACAAAAACAAAACAAACAAACAAAAAAAAAACTATGATGTACAAAGTTGTTAAAAATTTTGGAGTTAAGTTGGAAAACTACAGAGGAGAGTTAATGTTACGTCATTAAAAGCAGTAGAGTTAGGGTGATTGGGAGGATGAAGAAGGAGTGGCTTAGGCTGTTCCCCGTGGGTGTGGAACGGTCGATGGCTATATCGGGAGACAGAATTTTTCTTTTGATTTTGGGGGGTTTGCCACAAGTGTGGGAAGGGGAAATTTGTTTGTGTGTAGTTTGTAGGATGAATGTTCAACCACTCATGTTTTTGCTTCTCTGTATGAACATGTTTACACTGCAAGGTAATCCCAAACTCTCTATTGATCATGGACCAAAGTGTTAATCTTAATTTAACTTCATGGAATTGCAGAGGTCTACAAAATTTAAAAAAACTTAAACAAGTTATGAATAAAATAAAGGACATGGGTTCAAGAATTGTGTTTTTACAAGAAACTCATCTGATAGAGGAGGATGTTAAAAGAATTAGGAGTAGATGGCAGGGAAGTGTATTCACCTCTTCATTTTCATCCCGAGCCAGGGGAGTTATGACTCTCATACATAAATCAGTTCCTTTTCAAGTGAAAAATGTAATTGGAGACAAATTTGGAAGATATGTAATCATTCAAGGTTCTTTGCTATTAGAAAATATAAATCTTGTGAACTTATATGGTCCCAATATAGATGATCAGAAGTTCTTTGCTAATTTATTTCTCATCTTATCATCACTTACAGGGCAACATATAATAGCAGGGGATTTTAATTGTACATTGAATCCAGGTGTGGATAGATCAACAGGACTGGATTGTACGCACATTGGATGTAGGATGACTATTAATCATTTTATGAAAGAATTGAGATTGTTAGATATATGGAGAGAAATGAAACCACAAGTTAAAGCCTATTCTTGTTATTCCAGTACCTACAAGACATTCTCACGTATTGATTATTTTTTGATTTCCACAGAATTAAGGTCCAAGATTCAAAACTGCTTTTATGATAACATCGTGATCTCTGATCATGCACCCTGTTGTCTAATATATGTAGATAAAAAATTGACAAAGGAATCGGGTAGATGGCAATTTCAGCATAAATGGCTTCAGGATGAGGAATTTGTCAAGTATATAGAAAAACAGATAGACGAGTTCTTTGACATCAATACTACACAAACATCAGCATGTGTAAAGTGGGAGGCTTTCAAAGCTTTTATTAGGGGACATATTATTAGTTATACAGGATCAAAATCTAAGAAGACTCGAGAGGAGAGAGCTAAATTGGAACATAAAATAAAAAGTCTTCAGGAAAAAGTGTATGCAGGAAGTGACCCAAGGTTGGAGAATGAATTACTGATTTTGAGAGCTGAATACGACAAAAAATCAGCGAATAGAGCTGCCTCGAGTCTTCTAAGATTGAAACAATCTTTTTATGAACAAGGTGAAAAATCAGGAAAATTATTAGCATGGCAGATTAAACAATTGGAAATTAAAACACCAATTACCAGTATTATAAGTAACGGACAGGTAGTTATAGATCCTTTAGAAATTAATAGAGCCTTTAGAGATTACTATGAAAAATTATATGATACCAAAAATGAACCTGATTTAACAAAACTAAATGGGTTTTTGAACGAACTATCTATACCGTGTATTCCAAATGAAAACAGGGAGATATTGGAGTCTAAAATTAGTCAAGAAGAAGTTGGGCTAGCCATTGATAATATGAAATCAGGAAAAAGTGCAGGACCAGATGGTCTTCCAGTTGACCTTTATAAAAAATTTAAGAATAAATTAATAAAACCTTTTTTGGAAATGGTTTTAGAAGCATTTCAAAATAATAATTTACCATCATACATAAATAATGCCTTAATTATACTGCTGCCAAAACCAGGTAAGCCCTCTAATAAATGTGAAAATATGAGACCAATAAGCCTATTAAACGCCGACCTTAAGATAATCTGTAAAATTTTAGCAAGACGAATACAAGAAATTTTACCAAATATTATTAATCGAGATCAGAATGGCTTTATAAAGGGTAGACAAGGCTTCCATAATGTAAGAAGACTATTTAATATTATTTATTTTAATAAAGAAGCACCGGATACAGCTCTCCTATCATTGGACGCCGAAAAGGCCTTTGATAGAGTTGAATGGCCCTTTCTTTTTGAAGTCCTACAAAGGTTTGGACTTGGAAATAATTTCATAAAATGGGTTCAAATAATATACAATAATGCTACAGCAGAAATCCTAACAAATAACAATATTTCAAAACCAATAAAAATCAATAGAGGATGTCGACAAGGCTGTCCACTTTCACCTTTACTGTTTACTATGGCAATTGAACCTTTAGCGATAGCGATACGTTTACATTCACAAATATATGGAATTAAAGTTGGACCAACAGAACATAAAATCTCCCTGTACGCCGATGATATAATTTTGTTTATGTCGAATCTAAAAAAATCAATTCCAACCTTGTTGAATTTAATAAAGAATTTTGGGGAAATATCAGGATATAAAATAAATAAAACTAAATCTTCAATATTAATGCTAAATGAGACCCAGAGAAATTACCCAGCCCCTGAGGTAAATCAATTCAATGTTGTAAATCAGTTTAAATATTTAGGAATCCAAATTATGCCTAAGCTAGAATCAGTCGCCAGTGTCAACTATGAAGCCTTAATGTCAGATATCAATGAGTTAACTCAGAGATGGATGTCACTACCAATGTCGATGATCGGGAGAATCAATATACTTAAAAGTAATATTTTACCTAAAATACTTTATTTATTTCAATACATTCCCTTATCACCACCTTTAGATCTATTCTCAAGAATAAAAAAAAAGTTAGTGGAATTTATATGGAACAACAGGAGGGCTAGATTACGTTTGTCTTTATTATATTTACCATTTGATCGTGGAGGTCTGAAATGTCCAAATTTTATGTTGTATTATTGGTCGGCACAACTGAGGTCTATGACATATTATTTTTCATCAAATGATCTCCCTCACTGGACTGAAATGGAATCATACAATTTACCTTTACCTCTTCCCATATTCATATACTCAGACTCGGCAAAAAAATTACAAAAACAAGTTAAAAATCCATTTGTAAAGCATATGATCAAAATATGGTGTGAAGCTAAAAACTATTTAAAAGAACCACAGTTATTGTCACAATTTAGTCCAATATGGGGTAATCAATATTTTAAACCAGGGAGAGCGGACGCTGTATTTAAAGTATGGAATTTAAAAGGGATACAAAAGATTCAGGATTTATATTTGCCATGTGCAGACAACATAATGTCTTTTGAAGAGCTGAGGATCAAATTTAATCTCAATAGAACACATTTTTTTAAATATCTTCAACTTAGAAACTTTATTCGATCAAATCAAAATAAAGCTCTCACTCGACCTATTTATTCATCCTTGGAAAAAATGATGATGAAAGATAGTAAAAGAAAGGGTATTATTTCAGAGTTTTATAACTCATTGACACTATCTTCAAGTGAAAATTCACTGAAAAGATTAAACTACTGGAAAGAAGATCTGCAAATTGAAATTTCAGAGGAACAATGGGAATTGGCTTGTACAGAAGCTCAAACCAAATCAATAAATGTACGCCTTAAATTGATACATTTCAAATGGTTAATGCGGATGTATGTTACACCGGAGGAGTTAAATAGATATAACAAAAATATACCAGATACATGCACAAAATGCATGGAAAGTAAAGGAACCCTATTTCATTGTTTATGGGAATGTAGATTAATAAGAATGTTTTGGGAAGAGGTGAGGGTAACAATTGAAAAAATAATCTCAAAACAAATCATATTGAATCCTAAACTGTTTTTGTTGGGTCTGTACCCAGAAAAGCATAATTTTAATAAAAGTGAAAGAACATTCATAGACCTCAGTTTGCTTAATGCCAAAAAATGTATTGCACTATTATGGAAAAAGACTCATAGACCAGATGTGACTCAGTGGTTAAGACAGATGTTAACAAACCTTCCATTAGAAAGAATAACATATATACTGAAATCAAAGGAAATTGTGTTTGAGAATATATGGAGACCTTTTATTGATTATGTAAAAAATTTAAACATAACTCTTGAAGAAGAAGGTGAATGATGTGTGTGGACCTTGTAAATTCCAAACTGGTGAACATAATATGTATACTTATGTATTGGATTGTCTAGACTAAACAGAGGAGCATTGTTGAAGACTTGATTTTGTTGGTGGTTGTTGGTGTTTTTAGTGCATTTTTTTTTTTGTAGTACTTTAGTGTTAGTGTTTGATTGTTTGTATCATGTTTGTTAAAAAAAAAAAGGTTCAATAAAGATATTGTGGAAAAAAAAAATGCTGCAAGTTTAAGCTTTTTTTAAAACTGCAAATTCAAGAGTAAGAAAAGTTCTAAATTCATGAGGAAAAAGCTGCAAAATTATGAATAATAAAAAGCTGTAAATTTTCAAGCAAGAAGCTGCACATTTCTGAGTAAAATGGCTCTAACTCTGCAGGAAAATCCTGCAAATTTATGAGAAAAATCCTCACATTTACAAAAGAATGTTTCTAATTTACATGAAAAAGGATGTGATAAATTGGCGTGTGTTGGCCATTTTTTTAAGACAGCCGTGAGGAGGAACTCAACGGTGGTGTTCAGAGGTGTTAAATTCTGCAAATCTGCATTAATCAGCAGGGAAAAGGAGAAGAAGAGGAACAGGTGATCCCCAGCAGCAGAAATAATCCAGTTAACCCAGGAAGAGTAAACACATGACACCCCATGACAACCAACAGATCACCCCCCCATGACATCAGTGGGAACAGCTGGGCCAAACTTCACACCTCTGTCGATTTACATGTTCCCTTCTGAGGACAATTCAAACAGAGCTGCTGCTGAGATGGAAACCAAAGGGTTAAAGGGTCCATCCATCCATCCATCTTCTACCGCTTTTCCAGAGGTCCAGGTCACGGAGGCAGCAGTTCAAGCAGAGAAGCCCAGACTTCCCTCTCCCCAGCCACCTGCTCCAGCTCTTCAGAGAGGATACCAAGGCGTTCCCAGACCAGCTGAGAGACATAGTCTCTCCACCGAGTCCTGGATCTGCCCCGGGGTCTCCTCCCAGTGGGACATGCCCGAAACACCTCAAGTGGGAGGCGTCCAGGAGGCATTCTAATCAGATGCCCATACCACCTCAACTGACTCCTTTCAATGTGGAGGAGCAGCGGTTCTACTCTGAGCCTCTCCCGGATGACTGAGCTCCTCACCCTATCTCTGAGGGTGAGTCCAGTAATCCTACAGAGAAAGCTCATTTCAGCCGCTTGTATCCGCGATCTTGTTCTTTCGGTCATTACCCAAAGTTCGTGACCATAGGTGAGAGTAGGAACGTAGATTGACTGGTAAATCAACAGCTTGGCCTTAGAACTCAGCTCCCTCTTCACCACAACAGACCGGTACAACGTCCACATCACTGCAGATGCTGCTCCAATCCGTCTGTCAATCTCTCGCTCCATTTTCCACTCACTCGTCAATAAGACCCCAAGATACTTAAACTCCTCCACTTGGGGCAGGAGCCTGTCCCCAACCCAGAGAGGACAATACACCTTTTTCCCGGCTGAGGACCATGGACTCGGACTTGGAGGTGCTGATTCTCATCCCAGCCGCTTCACACTCAGTGGCAAACCGTCCCAGCAAGAGCTGTAGGTCATTGCTGGATGAAGCCTACAGTACATCATCTGCAAACAACAGAGATGACATCCTGTGGTCACCAAGCATGACGCCCTCCGTTCCCTGGCTGTGCCTAGAAATCCTGTCCATAAAAGTTATGAACAGGATTGGTGACAAAGGGCAGCTCTGGCGGAGTCCAACTCTCACTGGGAATGAGTCCAACCGAGTGTTGGCAATACGAACCAAACTCTCACAACGGTCGTACAGAGACCGAATAGCTCGTAACAACAAGCCCCATACCCCATACTCCCAAAGCACCCCCCACAAAAAACCACGAGGGACGCGGTCCCAATGTGCCACGGCCAGGACGAAAAGCACATTGCTCCTCCTGAATCCGAGGTTCGACCAACAGCCGGACTCTCCTCTCCAGTACCTTGGCATAGACCTTCCCAGGGAGGCTGAGGAGTGTGATCCCTCTAAAGTTGGAGCACACCCTCCGGTCCCCTTTTTTGAAGAGAGGAACCACCACCCCAGTTTGCCATGCCAAAGGAACTGTCCCCGACCTCCACGCAATAGTGCAGAGGCGTGCCAACCATGACAGCCCTACAATATCCAGGGCCTTGAGGTACTCAGGGCGAATCTCGTCCACCCCCGGGGCCCAGCCACCAAGGAAATTTTTAACCACCTTGGCAACCTCAGCCCCTGTGATTGGCGAGTCATCCCCCTCGTCCACAAACCCTGCTTCCTCTGTGGAAGGCGTATCAGTGGGATTGAGGAGATCCTCGAAGTATTCCTTCCACCGCCCGACAATATCCCCAGTTGAAGTCAACAGTGCCCCATCTGCACCATACACAGTGTGGACAGGGAGCTGCTTTCCCCTCCTGAGCCGCCGGACAGTTTGCCAGAATCTCTTCGAGGCCGACCGAAAGTCTTGTTCCATGGCCTCACCAAATTCCTCCCATACCCGGGTTTTTGCTTCAGCAACCACCCGAGCTGCACTCCGCTTGGCTTGCCGGTACACCTCAGCTGCTTCGGGAGTCCCACAAGCCAACCAAGCTTGATAGGACTCCTTCTTCAGCTTAATGGCCCCCCTCACCACTGGTGCCCACCACTTGGTTCGGGGGTTGCCACCACAAGATGCACCAACCACCTTGCGGCCGCAGCTCTGGGCCGCCGCTTCAACAACAGAGGTGGAGAACATGGCCCATTCAGACTCCATGGCTTCAGACTCCCTCGGAATGTGGTTGAAGTTCTTCCGGAGGTGGGAGTTGAAGACCTCCCGGACAGGGGCCTCAGCCAGACGTTCCCAGCACACCCTCACTATACGTTTGGGTCTACCAGGTCTGAATGGCTCCCTCCCCTGCCATCGGATCCAACTCACCACCAGGTGGTGATTAGTTGACAGCTCTGCACCTCTCTTTACCCGAGTGTCCAAGACATACAGTCGCAGGTCTGATGACACGATAACAAAATCAATCATTGACCTGCGACCTAGGGTGTCCTGGTGCCAGGTGCACATATGGACACCCTTATGCTTAAACATGGTGTTCGTTATGGACAAACTGTTAAAGGGTGATGTGGCTTTAACAGCAGCACTGATTCCCCCCACCCCCACCCCCGGCCCCCAACTGACCTGCTGGACAGGAACTAACATCTCCTCAGACCTGTTAACACAATTTTAACAACAAAAGAACATGCAAAAGAACGAAGATTCCCTTTGATTTAACCCCTTGCACTCTGGTCAATTTCCCTAAAAACGCCTAAAAATAACGTGCCCAAAGTAAATCAAAAGCTGTTCTTCAACCCTTTGCAGCATCTTCATGGGGTTGGTCTCATTTAAAAGAAAACACTTTGAATTTTTTTGCAAAACAGTCATAATCTCTCTAAGTGCTCCGGACACTGAGTAACAGTCATCTAAACATAGTGAACTTGAAGAAAATAAATTTCGCCTGGGCGTTTTTTTGGATACAAATGCTTGCAAATAACACACAGCTTCAGATCCGGGCTGGAAAATGCAACAGAAATGTAGAACCAAGTGTTATCCAGCTGAGGTCAAAATTTTGTAACAATACCACAAAAAATAAATATATTACACAGATTTGTTCTCAGGTTGTTCCCAGGCGTTTTTGAACTGTGCCAAATGGCACAGTTTGGAAAAACGTCTGTAACTTTTGAATGATTCAATATAGAAGCTTCATCTTGGGCTCTAATGAAAGGTGACACCCCCCCCGCTACAGAGGACGGACAGCGCCCGTTGCGCCGCGGTCACGGTGCGCCGCGGTCTACTAAGCACAGCTGTAATTTACCGATCGGTCAAAAGTCATTTTTGATTACAATTTTCAGGGATAAAGAATAATTTAGCTTATAACACTTACCTGTTCACTACAGCAGCGTAGCTGGCGAACTTCTCTTCCTCATTGTCAGACAAACATGAAGCTGGTCCGCTTATTACGGACTCGTGGTTCTGGTCACGCGACCCAGTCAAAACATAATTCCATTATTGCGGTTTTGCGCTTCCATGATTGCGGTTTTGGCGAACGATTTTTCAAAACAAATAACAGTAGTAATAAAAAAAGACTGGCGAACGCGTGTGTGTCACCCAGCCTTCGTCGTCGGCCTCCGTCGGTCTATGATGACCATGGAAGAGAATCCTAAACGTCTACTCTGCTGGGACAGCACCGCCTGTGGCTGAACAGGCCGATACGCGAATGGCAGTCCCTGTCACACAGGTCGCACTTGTGGGTGGTCTCCGTGCTGCTGCGTCTGTGGCGGTTCTTCCTGCGGGTCCTTTTTTCATCTGCTGCAGCAGTCAGTCTCGCTTCACCCAGCCTTACACAAAACAGCTTTTGAACTTCTGTGCTTCAATCGGCTGGCTGCATTCACAGCCGTTGGTAGGCGGGTCCTTCTTGCTAGGTTTTCAGTCATTGGTTCTTCAAGGTTTCAGAAACCCAATTCAAGGCTCTTATTAGTCGAATGAGAGGTCAATCATACCTAATCTGTTCGCGGCTGTGTCTGTAGTGGAAGAACGGAAATGCAGCTTTTTTTTCAGTGCACTCTAGGACGCAGCGCCCTCGTGCGCTCTAGGATGCAGAGACGTGCCCGCCCGCGGTACACCAGAGTGCAAGAGGTTAACAGGATAACAGCGTGAATTTTCTGGTCTGTGAATGAAGAGAGCAGCCATGAGTGTTTCATGGAGTCACTTAATGAATTATAATGGTTAATCTAAGTCACAATTTCAGGAAACATAAACTTCAGGGGAAACTTAAACCCATGACACATTGTTTTAAATTTTGCTGATTTTTTTTTTTTTCCCCGCTTCTCTTCCAGTCCTTATGGCCACTTTCTGATTGCTCTGAGTTTTTAAAACATCATTTTAAGAATAATATTAACTGACTTAAAGTACATTTCTAACTATGCTATATCATACAATATGCCATTTGACATACAATTTCATTTGATCGCATTTAGATCTTAATTCAAACAAGCAGAGTATTTGCAACCAACTTAATTAAGACTTGAACAAAAACAATCAATCTGAATACAACTGGGAGCGTTTAAGAATAAAAATCTTTGGATTCCTTAATGAAGTTCTGCCTGCAGATCACCTGCACTCAAACATTCTAATTACCACTCATGAGACGGACCAGATTCCAAACAAAATGTTAAAAATTTTGCTTTGGCTTCGTCTTTAAGGGGATGCTGTTCCAGTTAAAAGTCTCAAGTGTTGGAGAGTCCAGCTTTGTATAAAACGGCCAAGTCAGTATACCACAAAAGGCTCAAAGTCGCTAAGATAATCCAGAGGTTAAACCGGCTGTTAATGTCATTTAAGCCGTTCATGGCGTTGGCAACGTGGAACCGGCATTTCACTTTGAAACGGATGGCTCGAGTTATTGCAAACGAGCAAGTTTATTACATCTACACACGTGGACAAAATTGTTGGTACCCCTCTGTTAATGAAAGAAAAACCCACAATGGTCACAGAAATAACCTGAATCTGACAAAAGTGGTAATAAATAAAAATTCTATGAAAATTAACCAATGAAAATCAGACAATGCTTTTGAATTGTGGTTCAACAGAATTATTTTAAAAAACAAACTCATGAAACAGGCCTGGACAAAAATGATGGTACCCTTAACTTTATATTTTGTTGCACAACCTTTTGAGGCAATCACTGCAATCAAACGATTTCTGTCACTGTCAATGAGACTTCTGCACCTCTCAGCAGGTATTTTGGCCCACTCCTCATCAGCAAACTGCTCCAGTTGTCTCAGGTTTGAAGAGTGCCTTCTCCAAACGGCATGTTTCAGCTCCTTCCACAGATGTTCAATAGCATTTAGATCAGGGCTCATAGAAGGCCACTTTAGAATAGTCCAATGTTTCGCTCTTAGCCATTCTTGGGTGTTTTTAGCTGTGTGTTTTGGGTCATTATCCTGTTGCAAGACCCATGACCTGCGACTGAGACCAAGCTGTCTGACACTGGGCAGCACATTTCTCTCTAGAATACCTTGATAGTCTTGAGATTTCATTGTACCCTGCGCAGATTCAAGACACCCTGTGCCAGATGCAGCAAAGCAGCCCCAGAACATAACAGAACCTCCTCCATGTTTCACAGTAGGGACAGTGTTCTTTTCTTGGTATGCTTCATTTTTGCATCTGTGAACATAGAGCTGATGTGCCTTGCCAGAAAGTTCCAGTTTTGTCTCGTCTGTCCATAGGACATTCTCCCAGAAGCTTTGTGGCTTGTCAACATGCAGTTTGGCAAACTGCAGTCTGGCTTTTTTATGATTTGTTTTCAACAGTGGTGTCCTCCTTGGTCGTCTCCCATGAAGTCCACTTTGGCTCAAACAACGACGGATGGTGCGATCTGACACTGATGTACCTTGACCTTGAAGTTCACCATGAATGTGTTTAGAGGTTGTTCTGGGCTCTTTTGTTACCATTCGTATTATCCGTCTCCTCCTGCGGCCACGTCCAGGGAGGTTGGCTACAGTCCCGTGGATCTTAAATTTCTGAATAATATGTGCAACTGTAGTCACATCCAGTTTGATAGATTATCCTCAGACCCTTTCCCGATCAAGAACGGTGTGAAGCAGGGTTGTGTTCTGGCTCCTACCCTATTTGGCATCTTTTTCTCCCTGCTTCTGTGCTACGCCTTCCGGGGCTCTGAAGACGGTGTCTTTCTCCACACCAGGAGCGACGGAGGCCTCTTCAACATGGCACGCCTCAGATCAAAGACCAAGGTGCGAAGTGTTCTAATCAGGGAGCTGCTGTTTGCTGATGATGCTGGTCTTGTTGCCCGCACCGTGGAAGCGCTCCAGCGTCTCATCAACTGCTTTGCTCGTGCCTGCTCTGAGTTTGGCCTCACCATCAGCCTTAAAAAGACCGAGGTCATGGGCCAGGATGTCAGCAGTGCTCCCAATATCAATATCGGCGACCACACACTTGCGGTGGTGGACAAGTTCACCTACCTCGGGTCGATCATCTCCAGCAATCTCTCCCTAGACGCCGAACTGAATGCCCGTATCGGCAAGGCATCGACGGTGATGGCCCGTCTGGCGAAGCGAGTCTGGGACAACTCTATGCTAACCATCAACACCAAGATAAGAGTCTACATGGCCTGTGTACTGAGTACTCTCCTATACGGCAGTGAAGCTTGGACCCTCTACTCCTGCCAGGAACGCCGACTGAACGCCTTCCACCAGCGCTGCCTTCGCAGACTACTACACATCACTTGGCAGGACCGTGTCTCCAACATCGACGTCCTGGCCAGAGCAGATGTGCCCAGTATGTTTGCCATCCTGACAAAGAGACGCTTGCGATGGCTTGGCCACGTCAACCGAATGGAGGATGGCCGCATCCCCAAAGACTTACTGTATGGGGAGCTGGCTACTGGAACTAGATCAAAGGGACGCCCAACTCTCAGATTCAAGGATGTTTGCAAGCGTGACCTCAAGGCTGGAGGCTTTAACCCCTCCGACCTGGAGTCAGCCGCCTCCGTCCGCTCCAACTGGCGGACCATCACCCAGGATGTCATCCGAATAGCAGAGGAAAGAAGAGACACTCGCTGGGGGGAGAAGAGACTCCGCAGACAGAGGAGACTGTCGAGACCCCCACTACACTGTGAAGAATTCATCTGCAACGGCTGCGGCAGGACCTGCAGATCCCGTATCGGCCTCTACAGCCACGCCCGATGGTGCAGCTCCCTGAATGATGACCCAAGGCACAAAACCCCCCCATGATCTTTCGAGATCGATGGAGCCAATGATGATGAGTCACAGGAACATCAAGCTGCTTGGAGATGGTCTTATAGCCTTTACCTTTAACATGCTTGTCTATAATTTTCTTTCTAATCTCCTGAGACAACTCTCTCCTTTGCTTCCTCCGGTCCATGTTTAATGTGGTACACACCATGTCACCAAACAGCACAGTGACTACTTGTCATCCTTTAAACAGGCCGACTGACTGATTACAAGTTTGTAGACACCTGTGATGTTAATTAGAGGACACATCTTGGTTGAACATGTCCCTATGATCACATTATTTTCAATCTTTTCTAGGGGTACCATCATTTTTGTCCAGGCCTGTTTCATGAGTTTGTTTTTTAAAATAATTCTGTTGAACCACAATTCAAAAGCATTGTCTGATTTTCTTTGGTTAATTTTCATAGAATTTTTATTTATTACCACTTTTGTCAGATTCAAGTTATTTCTGTGACTATTGTGGGTTTTTCTTTCATTAACAGAGGGGTACCAACAATTTTGTCCACGGCTGTATTTAGTATCCAAATATATCACAAAAAGGTTCCTAAAGCAGTGTTTTTCGACGAGGGTGCCCTGGTACATTCCAGCTTCAGTGGGAAATTATTTAATTTTCTTGTTAATTGCTCCAAGAAATGCAGATAATTTGCCACTGATGTGCATGGGTGCCTACAGAGCCCAATAGATAATTTCCCACACAAACTTGAATGTACCAGGGCACCCTGGTTAAAAAAGACTGTCCTAAACAATTAAAATCAAATCACCTTACATCACAATATCTTTTTTACATTATTTTAAAACATAAAAATCCTCAAAATCCCCATTTTATCTGGTGAAGAAAAAAACAATTTTGAATGCTTTCACTAAACCCAAAAGAACCCGTTCGCGTTTACTCTCACCTGTCTCATTTTTCGTATGAGGAGCATCAATAACAGCCAGAACAGAGCGGCTACCACACATGTACAGGTGATAGTAGGGATTTCCAGAAGAGATGCTTCAGAGGCACCTGCACACACACAAAAACACACCATGACGGCTGTATCCACAGTCACACACGTGAAATATTACCTTAGTAATATGCATCCACTTTACTCTCACATAATTCAGACATATAGATTTAAGGCTTCACTCTTTCACATTGTTTCATAATTAATTTCACTTGGAGGTACCTGAGTTGCATAATTACAGTGGCGTGAAAAATTGTTTGCCCCCTTCCTGATTTCTCATTTTTTTGTATGTTTGTCACACTTAAATGTTTCAAATCATCAAATTTAAATATTAGACAAAGATAACACAAACATAAAATGCAGTTTTTAATTGAAGATGTTTATTAAGGGTAAAAAAAAAAAAATCCAAACCTACATGACCCTGTGTGAAAAAGTGATTGCCCCCCTGTTAAAACATAAATTAACTGTGATTTATCACATCTTTGAAAGCTGAGTTCAATATTCTAGCTATTTCTAAAGCTTTGGGACTCCAGCAAAGAGCCTTTATACACAAATGGCGAAAACATAGAACAGTGGTGAACCTTCCCAGGAGTTGTCAGCTGACCAAAATTACCCTAAGAGCGCAGTGACGACTCATCCAAGGGTCACAAAAGACCCCACAACAACATCCAAAGTATTGCAAGCCTCACTTGCCTCAGTTAAGGTCAGTGTTCATGATTCCACCATAAGAAAGAGATTGGGCAAAAATGGCCTGCATGGCAGAGTTTCAAGACGAAAACCACTGCTGAGCAAAAAAGAACAAAGGCTCGTCTCAGTTTTGCCAGAAAACATCTTGATGATCCCCAAGACTTTTGGGAAAATAACTCTGTGGACTGACGAGACAAAAGCTGAACTTTTTGGAAGGTGTGTGTCCCATTACATCTGCCGTAAAAGTAACCCAGCATTTCAGAAAAGGAACATCATACCAACAGTAAAATATGGCAGTGGTAGTGTGATGGTCTGGGGATGTTTTGCTGCTTAGGGACCTGGAAGACTTGCTGTGGTAAACGGAACCATGAATTCTGCTGTCTACCAACAAATTCTGAAGGAGAATGTCCAGCAATCTGTGACCTCAAGCTGAAGCGCACTTGGGTTCTGCAGCAGGACAATGATCCAAAACACACCAGCAAGTCCACCTCTGAATGGCTTAAGAAAAACAAAATGAAGACTTTGGAGTGGCCTAGTCAAAGTCCTGACCTAAATCTGATGGAAATGCTGTGGCATGACCTTAAAAAGGTGGTTCACACTCAAAAACCCTCCAATGTGGCTGAATTACAACTATTCTGCAAAGATGAGTGGGCCAAAATTCCTCCACAGCGCTGTAAAAGACTCATTGTCAGTTATCGCAAACACTTGAATGCAGTTGTTGCTGCTAAGGGTGGTCCAACCAATTATTAGGTTTAGGGGGCAATCACTTTTTCACACAGGGCCATGTAGGTTTGAATTTTTTTCCCCTTAATAATAAACACCTTCATTTAAAAACTGCATTTTGTGTTTACTTGTGTTATCTTTGTCTAATATTTAAATTTGTTTGATGACCTGAAACATTTAAGTGTGACAAACATACAAAAAATAAGAAATCAGGAAGGGGGCAAACACTTTTTCACACCACTGTATATAATTACAATAGAATAGAATAGGCTTTATTGTCATTGTACAGTAGTACAGTAAAACGAAATCTAGGTTTTGATTTTGTTCACTTATTTTAATACCTAATGACGCTACACTCCATTTCAAATGACCGAATGAACAAAATTCGTTTACATTGTCAGTGGTTTATATAAGCTATTAATTTTTGTCTCTATTTTTCTGCATTACCTGCTGTTTCACTCTATCCTGGTTTGAGACTGAAGGTGGAGTTGGTTTAAAGCAGCACTATGCAGTTTACCTGCTCCTGGCAATAGGACTAGAAATAGAAATAAAAAAGACTGGTGTGTTTTAGGGCTTAATGACATGTTTCGGGACCCAGGAGACAGACACTGACACGAGCAGATAGTGACAATAATCTTTATTTGATTGTGAGTGAGTGTAATGCGAGTGTGAGTGCGAGGATATCGTTCTGGTCACTGGAGCTGAGCGACCTGGACGGAGACCCGGCAACCCTGGAACAGATAAGCAGAGACAAATTACTAATGCTCCACACTAGCAAAGAGCTGCAGATAACAAGGCTTACTTGAGAGCAGCACTGGCTTCGCTCTGCTGAGTTCCAGCGGCCGGGCAGCGTGGAGGTGAAGGCGTCCGTGACCGTGCTGGGATTACTCCCCGTGGCTGTGACAATGACAGTCCTGACGATGACACCGGCTGTGACAATGACAGCCCTGACGATGACGCCGGCTGTGACAATGACAGCCCTGACGATGACACCGGCTGTGACTCCACAGACCGGGATGACGATGATCCTGACGATGACGCCGGCTGTGACTCCACAGACCGGGATGACGATGACACAGATGATGATGCAGACAAAGACGAGGTTAGTGACTCCACACACAGTGGCAATGACGACACAGCTGATGCTGATGACAGTGATTCCACCGATAACGTTGGCCAATACTCCTGTAATTGATACAATAATAGTTCTGGCAATTGAGGAGCAAGACGTACCGGTAGGCGTGGTGGTAGCGAGCCGCTACGAAGACGTGATGGCGTTACCCCGTCAGCTGGGGACGCAGGTCCGCCGCCAAGGTGGTCCACCTGTGCACAGGGGTAAAGGTTTGGCGTTGAGTAGCAAATGGTGCGCTTACTTGCTTGACGCTGGGAAGAGTTCCTGGATGCAGCAAGTGAAGCTCTTGACGAGACAAACGAGGTTCCAGACGAGACAAACGAGGTTCCAGACGAGACAGACAAAGTTCCTGACGAGACAGACAAAGTTCTTGACGAGACAGACAAAGTTCCAGACGAGACAAGAGATATTCTTGACGAGACCAGAGAGCGGAGTGCAGGTTCATTCTCCGTTGAGGAAGACAGACAACTCCGTGCCGGGCTGTCAGCGACACTGGCTTTTAACAGCCGTTGATTCACACCTGTTGGTCTGTGCGCAGCTGGGGCTAATGACACTAATGACGGCCCAGAGGCCGCCATGACACTTAAGTCTTAATAGCCAATCACAGGGTGCTTTGTTAGCTGGTGGCTAAAGTCATTCCCTATGACTGGTTAATGAGATTCTGCCAGTTTTAGTCTTTTCAGTGTTCCTACTAGGAACAGAAAAGTTACATGATGCTGCTGCAGGTGATGCAGACCCACTCAGGCTATAAAGAAATATCTGGTCAAAGGCTGAAGTATCAAAATGATACTAATGATACAAACATTATTTTAAGGTGAAAATCTTACATAGTGTTGCTTTAAACACAGAGACCATCTACTGAACCATCTGCTCCGAAAGCATGGGGGAGAATGGGGGTCTGCTTAGTCCACACACACACACATGCACGCACGCACTGCAGGGGTGGATTGAATTTAGTTCATCAGTATGAATATAAAATAAATATAAATCCATGATTAAATTTACACAATCAGAAACAGCTGAAATTCAAATAAATCAGATCAACTGACTTGAGCTACTGATTTCCCTT
Organism: Pholidichthys leucotaenia; assembly: GCA_020510985.1. NCBI lineage: Eukaryota > Metazoa > Chordata > Actinopteri > Cichliformes > Pholidichthyidae > Pholidichthys > Pholidichthys leucotaenia. The sequence goes on along the minus strand of CM035844.1, from coordinate 162,127,205 downwards.
CCAAATGGGGGCACTGTGTTTTCACCGTCACACACACAGACACACACATACTACCATCCCAGTCCTCATTAAACTTGAGTTTATTATTATTTTTATTTTAATCATCTTCAGTGGGAGGCTGAAGAAACACCCAGTTCACTGCAGCATGGAGCCTTGTGGAGAGGCTCGACCTTTCCGGAGGAAATAAAAACGGGAGACGGCTTCCTTCCTGACTCACTCACACTCACACACACACACACACTTTGAAAATTAATTCTTGTAAATGTGTGACCTTTCTTGGGTAACTTTGACAGTTTTTTCCTCACTTTTCTTCTTGTTAATTTAAGATGTTTTTTCTTGTAAATTAGAAATGATTTTGCTTGTGAATTTGTGTTTTCTTCTCATAAATCTGGGACTATATCTAGTAAATCTGTGACATCTTCATTCTAAAGATGAGTCTTTTTTCTTGTAAATTTGTGACTTTTTCTCATCAATGTGTTCCCTTTTTAATGAAAATATGCAACCTTTTTTCATACATTTGGGATCATTATCTTCCAAAGTTACAACTTTTTTCTTGTAAAATTGAAATGTTTTTGTAATACATTTGGAGCTGGGAATCAGAGTTCAATTTTGTCATTTAGTGAACTTTGGTAAAGTTGAGATTTTTTTCTCATAAACTTCTGATCTTTTTCTTGTAAATTTGCACCTTTTTTCACATTTTTTTTCCTTTCTTAAATTTTGGACAGTATCTTGTAAATTTGTGATTTATTTTTCTTAAATTTGAGACTTTACTCTTTCAAATTTAAGGCTTCTTATATGTAAAGTCTTTTTCTTTTCGGTCGAAGTCACAGGCAGGAAAAAAGAGACATGTAGGCTCCGGAGCCACAGGTTGCAGACCCATGCACATTCAGAATGGCTCATGCATACAGTGCATCTGGAAAGTACTCCCAACGCTTCACTTTTTCCACATTTTGTTATGTTACAGCCTTATTCCAAAAGGGATTAAATTAATTTTTTCCCTCAAAATTCTCCACACAATACCCCATAATGACAATGTGAAAAAATGTTTGAGATTTTTGCAAATTTATTAAAAATAAAAAACTAAGAAATCACATGTACATACATATTCACAGCCTTTGCCATGAAGCTCAAAACTGAGCTCAGGTGCATCCTGTTTCCACTGATCATCCCTGAATGTTTCTACAGCTTAATTGGGGTCCACCTGTGGTAAATTCAGTTGATTGGACGGGATTTGGAAAGGCACACACCTGTCTATATAAGGTCCCCCAGTTGACAGTGCATGTCAGGCTTGATGCTGAATGGTTGGACCGAGCTTGTAAGACGGAACGCCGAAACTTTGAACTTCATCAAATGAAAGGAAGCGACGGATGGTTAGATCTCCGAGAGAGAGCCAGAGAAGTTTGTCGGGCGGTTTGGCAAGGAGGTTGGGTGACGGGACTGGAGTCTGCGGGCATGGGAAAATGGAGAGGAGGAGCAGGGTAAAGACAGGTGTGGCGGGTCGGCGCAGCAGCGTTGTGAATGGGCCAGACTAGGGAGATTCTGATTTGTGGGACAGTGAAGATAGTATGGATACTGGGCAGGGAAGCGGGAAAGGAAAAGAGAAAAGGGAGAATAACTTTCCCGGTAATAATGCAAAGAAGGTTAGAAGTAGTGGAAGTGGTGGTGGTGCGGAGGGAGGAGGGCAGGAAGGAGCCGAGTTAAAAATTATTGTAAGGTTTGAGGACGAAAAGGGGATATCCACAATGAGTCCAATTAAGTTAACAACAATATTGAAAAATCAGGTAGGAGATATATACATGGCAAAGGTATTGAGAGATGGAAATCTACTGATTGTGTGCAGGAGTGAGGAGCAAAGGGAAAGAGCTGACAAAATGAGGGAGGTTGGGCGATTTAAAGTGAAAAATACAAGCATTATTGATAGCGGATCAAAGTGGAACAAGGGTGTAATTTGGGGGGTGCCAATAGGAATGACAATGGAAGAAGTTAAAGCTAATTTAAAAGGGGGGTTAGTAAAGGCAGCTCGTAGGCTACAGGCCACCCGGGAAGGACAGAGGAGAGACATTGAGGGCGTGGTGGTTGAGTTTGAAGGAGAAATGCTCCCCAAAAGTGTAAGTTTGGGCTTTTTGAGGTATGGGGTAAGAGAATTTGTCCCTAATCCAATTCGGTGCTATAATTGCCAAAGGTTTGGACACATAGCTAACACTTGTAGATGGAGGAAAAGGTGTGCAAGGTGTGGGGGCAACCACCAGTATGGAGAATGTAAGCAAGAAACGCCAAAGTGTTGTAACTGTGGCGGGAATCATAGTGTGGCCTATGGAGGCTGTGAAAGTATGATGAGAGAGAGGGAAATTCAGCGAGTCAGAGTACAAAGTAAAGTTTCATATGCTGTAGCAGTGAAAAGGATGGACCAGGGAGGAGGGAATGGGCAAAGGACCGGGGGGAGGCTGCCTGTAGGGGAAAGAGAGCTGGTACGGAATGGGGAAATTCAGGTTGATTTGAAGAGACTGGTTATCTTTATAGCAGGAGTTGTGAATGCCACAATGGAAGTAAAGTCTAAAACTGAAAGAATTCAAATAATAGTGAAGGCAACAGCTTATCATCTTGGTTTCAGTGGTTTAACTTGGGAGGAGGTGAGGAGTGGGCTCAGTAGCCAGACAAGTCAGGATCAAGCATCGATTGGAAAGGAATTGTGAGGATGGTTATAGTGATTCAATGGAATGCAAGAAGTTTGGTGGCAAATGGACAGGAATTCAAAAGATATATTGAGGAACTTTCAGACAAACCAGATGTCATTTGTGTTCAGGAGACGTGGTTGAAACCTAATCTGGATTTTAAAATAGTGGGATATGTTTCTATTCGGAATGATAGGAAGGAGGGAATGGGAGGTGGGTGTGCAACATTTGTGAGGGAGGGAATTCAGTTTAGAGAGATAGGTAAAGGGGATGAGCTGGAATACGTGGTAGTTGAAATTTGGACTAAAGAGGGGGAATTAGTAGTCGTTAATTTGTACAATCCTTGTAGGAGACGGACATTGAGTCAGTTATCTCAGATGGAGGGGATAGATGGGAGCAGGGTGGTAGTTTGTGGGGACTTTAATGCCCATAATGTGTTATGGGGGGCAAATTATACAGACATAAATGGTGAGATTATTGAGGAACTCTTGGAAGAGAAGAAGCTAGTGTGTTTGAATAATGGTAGAGCAACTAGAATTGATGTACATACGGGGAGTGGTTCAGTTCTTGATTTGACATTGGTGACTAGTAATATTGCAAGTGTGTGTGAGTGGGAGGTTTTGGAGGAGTCTTCAGTGGGAAGTGATCATTTTCCAGTATATTGTAATCTTTTCATTTCAGTGAATAGGGTAAGTGGTCACAGGGAAGGGAGGTGGATTTTTAGCACTGCTAATTGGAAATTATTTAAGTTTATTTGTGAGAGAGACCTTCCCCTAGTAGAGGTCAGTGAAGACATCGAAAGCATGGAGGAAAGTATTAAAACTATTTTTCTGGAAGCAGCCAATCAGTCAATTTCTAAAAGTAAAGGGAAAAGATTAAAGAAAGCAGTGCCTTGGTGGACAGAGGAATGCACTAGAGCTATTAAAGAGAGGAATACGATGCTTAAGGTCCTAAGGAGAACTCATAATTGGCAAAACTTGATTAATTATAAGAGAGCACTGGCAAAAGCCAGGAAAACTATCCGGAGGGCCAAGAGAGAAAGCTGGCAGAGATACTGCAGCACTGTAGGTAGATCAACAGCCGTGGGAGATGTATGGAGCATGATCAAGGCTATGAGGGGAGTCAGGAGGGAATGGCAGTACCCAATATTAAAAAGTGGGGGAGAGATTGCAATAACTGATGGGGAGAAAGCAACAATGATAGCAAAGAGCCTGACTCAAATTCATAGCTCAGGTAATTTGACTGAAGAGGGTAAAAGAGGAAGAAGTAGGACGAGTTTAGCACACCCTGGGGTTTTGGAGGAAAGGTGTGATTTTAGTAGCCCGTTGGATTCTCCTTTCACTCTAGATGAAATGGAAAGAGCGGTAAACAAATCAGGATTAACATCCCCTGGGAAAGACAGTATCTGTTACATCATGGTGAAACACTTAGGGACTTTGGCAAGGAGGAAACTATTGGAAGTCTACAACAAAGTGTGGGAAAAGGGAAAGCTCCCAACTGCATGGAAAGAAGCTGTGATTGTTCCTATAAGGAAACCTGGAAAGGATCCCTCAGACCCAGCGAGTTACAGGCCTATAGCTTTAACATCGCATTTGGGAAAATAATGGAGAGAATGATCACAGATAGGATTGCTTTCTATCTTGAAAGTAGGGGAATTTTGTCACCATATCAGAGTGGATTTAGAAAAGGAAGGGGAACTATTCATCCTGTTGTGTGTTGGAGACAGAGGTACGGAAGGCTCAGGTAAACAAAGAGTCGGTAATTGCGGTATTCTTTGACGTGGAAAAAGCGTATGACATGTTGTGGAAGGAGGGGCTGATGATAAAGCTAAGTATGATAGGAATATCTGGGAGAACATTTAACTGGATAAAGGATTTTTTGTTTAATAGGTACATTCAAGTTAGAGTGGGCAGAGCCATGTCAGATAGGTACTTGGTGGAAAATGGCACCCCCCAGGGTAGTGTTATAAGCCCAGTACTTTTTTCTATTATGATAAATGATGTTTTTTCTGTTGTGAACAATGACATTGGCCATTCTTTATTTGCTGATGATGGGGTATTATGGAAAAGAGGGAGTAATTTTAAGTATATAAGAGGGAGAATACAAGAAGCGATAAGTGCAGTGGAGGGGTGGTCATATTCCTGGGGATTTAAATTCTCTGTTGAGAAAACAAAGGTGGTAGTGTTTACAAGGAAAAGGGTAGCTGATGCCCAGTTAACATTGTACGCTCAGGAATTGGAACAAGTCAAAGTTTTCAGGTTTCTGGGTATCTGGTTTGATGTTAATCTAACTTGGAGGGAGCATATTCAGAAGATGTCAGCTAGGTGCAAAAAAGTACTGAATGTGATGAGGTGTTTGACAGGGGTTGAGTGGGGTGCTAGCAGAACGGCTATGAGAAACATTTATGTTGCGTTAATTAGGTCTATATTGGATTATGGGTGTATTGTATATGGATCTGCTGCCAAAACCACGTTGAGCAAGTTGGATGTCATCCAGGCCCAAGCACTGAGGATCTGCTGTGGGGCTTTTAAAACAACTCCTGTTGCTGCCCTCCAGGTGGAAATGGGGGAAATGCCATTAAGTATCAGGCGTAAGCAGATGATGATGAGTTACTAGGTCAATCTGCAGGGGCACGCTCAAGAGAAACACCCTACAGTCAGAGTGTTGTTGCCTTGTTGGGAGGGGGAAAGAGGTAAAGGGGAGAATTTTGCATTTCATGCTGGGAGAATGGCCAGGGATATGAAGTTATGTGACAGAACATACAGGTATATCCCATCAGTTCCTTTGCCAGTCACTCCTCCATGGTTTTTCTACCCAGTGTCAGTTGATTTGTATTTTTTGGAAAAGATGCGAGGGTGCAGAGAATTTGGAAACGCTGCAGTTTTAGTAGAGGATCGGTTGGGTACAATATATCACTCCCTTACCCCAGTATTCACGGATGGATCAAAGGATCCTGACACGGGCTGCACTGGGTTTGCTTTCCATATCCCTGCCTTAAAAATATCTGCTAATAGAAGAACATCTTTGCTTTCAATAAAATCAGGGTCATCCGATAGCAGACAGGACTTGGTCTATGAGATATATGAGACTTTATATAGACTCAGAAACAAAGGGGTGGCTGTGGTGTTTATGTGGGTTCCAGCTCACAGGGGGGTTAAGGGAAATGAGGTCGCAGATAAATTGGCTAAACAGGCTCTGGGACACTGGGAGGTGTGGGATATTTCACTGAGTAAATCTGAGGCAAAAACGCTGATTAAAGAGTATATTAGGCAGGAGAGGCAGCATAGGTGGGACACAGGGGAAACAGGGCGACATTTGTATGCTATCCAGAGCGCGGTTGGAGTGAAGGGCAGGATGGGGACAAGAAATACAAAGGAAGAGAATATTTTATCTAGGCTAAGGATGGGACACACTAGGTTAAACAAAACTTTGCATCTGGTAGGTAAGCACCCGACAGGGATGTGCGATTATTGTGAGAGAGAGGAAGAAAGTGTGGAGCATGTCATTTTCTACTGCCAGAAGTATACCCAGGAGAGAAACAGATTAGATAAGATAAGATAAGATAAGATAAGCCTTTATTAGTCCCACAACGGGGAAATTCCAGGATTGCAACAGCACAGGGATAGCAACACTCAGAGCATCAAAAGAGAGAGGAAGGGGAAAAAAAACTCGGAATCGAGCCGCTGTTGCAAAAGGCAGCCGACTGGTGTGGCGCCGAGAGACTATTAACAGTGGTATACAAACGTTATAGTTTGTATACCATTAGTGGAGGGAATTAGAGAATTAGGGGTGGGTGATGCTAACTTAAGCATGATGGTGGGGGATGGGGTAAGAAAGCTGTTGGTCTGCCTTAAAGATACGGGGCTAATTAATAGAATATAGGGGGGGGGGGGGGTTTGTTTGTTTTTTTTTGGAGGGTGATTGGGGTATAATGTCTGGTCCACACTCCAACGCTGGATGGCGGTAATGTGCCTTTAAGTTGGGTGCTCCCGCCAAAAAACAAGAAGAAGAAGAAGAAGAAGAAGAAGAAGAAGAAGAAGTGCATGTCAGAGCACAAACCAAGCATGAAGTCAAAGGAACTGTCTGTAGACCTCAGAGACAGGATTGTCTCGAGGCACAAATTTGGGGAAGGGTACAAAAAAATTCTGCTGTTTTGAAGGTCCCAGTGAGCACAGTGGCCTCCATCATCCATAAATGGAAGAAGTTCGGATCCACCAGGACTGTACCTAGAGCTGGCCAGCCGTCTAAACTGAGTGATCAGGGGAGAAGGGCCTTAGTCAGGGAGGTGACCAAGAACCCGATGATCACTCTATCAAAGCTCCAGTGTTCCTCTGTGGAGAGAGGAGAAGCTTCCGGAAGGACAACCATCTCTGCAGCAATCCACCAATCAGGCATGTATGGTAGAGTGGCCAGATGGAAGCCACTCCTTAGTAAAAGGCACATGGCAGCCCGCCTGGAGTTTGTCAAAAGGCATATGAAGGACTCTCCGACCATGAGAAACAAAATTCTCTGGTTGGATGAGACAAAGGCTGTGTTCGGAATGTTCACTCCCTCCCTCCTCGCTATATAGTGAATTTAGATATAGTGGACTATACAGTGAACTCAATATAACAATAAAATTAACAGCTTTCGGACACTACTGGGCTTGTTTTCATGGCGCGGTTAATGACGTCATCATGGTGAAACAGCAAAACATAACAGACTAACAGTGGTAAAAAATTAATTCCTGCATGTGATTTGAAGTACATATGTCTTAAATCCAATCGTTTTTGCTGAATTAATAAATATAAATACCTTAAAGGCGACGGACAGACGAAAATTCAAAATCACTAAATCATATCTCAAATTGTTGTCTGAGACGAGCTAATTGGAACCCCACATGTTTTGGTGTCAACGTATGTCGCATAAGGTGACAATGCGCTCTTGAAGTACGCTGTTGTGGAGAGCTGTCTGACCCAGCCAAGAACAGCGGCTAAGATGGCCACTGACTGTGTGACGTCATCTCGGTTTGGCACACAGTCGGCGGACATTGCTTTGTTTTACTTGAAGTTTTTACGTTTTAAAATCGGCGATTACGGATATTTCTCGGAATACTTGTGGATTACAAATAGATTATTTATTAACATTAGGATTTCAGGAATCGAATTAATTATGGTTTGTCGTTGTGTTGTGTACGGGTGCGACGTTATACCAGAGGAGCATGCTGTGAGTGTTTTTGAATGTCCCGTCCCTGTGAAAATTAGAATGGCATGGGTGAAATTCATTCAGAAAACGCAAAAAAAATTGGACTTATGTCGGTAAAACACCAAAAATGTGCAGTAGAGATTTCGTTGACAGCGATTTCGAGAATAAGATGCAATTTGTGTCACGACTCGCCGCTCCTCAGCGGATTCAGCTGCGCGCACACCTGCCCCTCGTCAGCACATCCCCATACATCCATTCACACACACCTGCTTGTTGAATAAAGCTGTTAAATCTATCCTGAGCCTGCGTGCGTGCTTCCTGGGCCAGACATTATGTCAATTTGAAATGAAATTTGCAAAAAGATTTCTGATAAAGAAAACGGCTATTCCAACTATATATGCCTCGATTTCCAATGGTGACTCTGAGAACGGGGTCAGTGACAGTGACGATCAACTGTCAGAACACGAGAAGTAAACAGGGTAAGTTTTTTTATTTTTAATATTCACTGCAAATGTTTACTAAACATCTTAAATGAATTCCAAGCCATGGTTTGCATTGCCTTACCAACTTATCAAATATTGGCATATTAGGGTGTTCATACTCATCAAATATGAAATATTCAGTGCTGTATAGGGAGGTGGTTGTGCCTGTGAGGAAGCTGATGAACAGGACTTTTATGTAAATCCAAATTTATACCATAAAATGGTAGAAAAATTATTGAAATGTATATGACATGCGACTTTGATGAATGCTGAACTATGAGAATTATAACATTGACATGAACATTAAGAAACTCAATATATGATTTTACAAAACTTTATTTAAATAACATTGTTCACAAATCTAATCTTGGTAGGCAAAATCCCTTGTAGTGATGAGATGGGAATGTTTCTCTGATGAGGCTCACAGCACAGGCAGGCAACATAACCCTCACTTCTTCTCCAAAAAAAATCCCCAACACAATGAATCTGTATCGCCTGAAAAATATGGGGTTGGCATTGATTATTCCGTTTGCATTGATTATTGAATGTATTGAATGATTTCTTCATAATTCATCTGGGAAATTAAATCAAATGAATAAATATTGTTTATAAACTCACTCGTGTGGACGATGACGGCCGCTGGGCCGTCATCTGTCTCATCAGCTCCAGCTGCGCACAGACCAGCAGGTGCTAATCAGCGGCTGATTAACCGCTGATTTTAGTTTCAAAATTAAGTGTGTGACCATGCATGTCGCCAAAGAAAAATATTTCTAAGCATCTTTTACCAAGAAAAATCTTCCACCGATCGTAAACGTGTTCTTTTCCCGTCTGTGTTGCGTCTTCCTCCTCTCCCTCTGCCTCGAACAAATAAGGCTGACAGGCCACACACCACCCAAAACGTTGTCATTGTCAATGTCATCATTTATATTGAGGTCGTCAATCTCCAGAAAATAATCGCTGTCCGAATCACTTTGCTCTCGTTCTGCAATTTTTTTTCATACCGAATTGACGTGAAGGCTGCACGCACCTATCGGGAGATGGCGGTACTGCAGCATCACTGAGTGAAAGATGGGCTATGACCAAATAATTTCATTTATGGAGGATGGTGACACATATTAAATCAGGGGAATGGGAAGAATGGAATATTTTCATACAATCAATTGATTGGTTCAATAAAAAAATGTCACTGTCCGTCACCGTCAGTTTATGTTGTGATGTGAAGCTCTGCTCTCACTGCTGTTAGCTGCGCATTGCATTATGGGGTATATTGGCTAATGTAGTGACCATCCTTTGTACACTACTTTTCAACATGCATTGTGGGATATTTTGAGTGTACTAGATAGTGAATGAAATTTTCAGTTAAGATTTCGAACAGCACTACAAAATGGCTGATTCACTATATACAGCCGTGGTCAAAATTGTTGGTACCCCTCTGTTAATGAAAGAAAAACCCACAATGGTCACAGAAATAACTTGAATCTGACAAAAGTGGTAATAAATAAAAATTCTATGAAAATTAACCAATGAAAATTAGACAGTGCTTTTGAATTGTGGTTCAACAGAATTAATTTAAAAAATAAACTTATGAAACAGACCTGGACAAAAATGATGGTACCCCTAGAAAAGATTGAAAATAATGTGACCATACGGACATGTTCAACGGAGATGTGTCCTCTAATTAACATCACAGGTGTCTACAAACTTGTAATCAGTCAGTCGGCCTATTTAAAGGGTGACAAGTAGTCACTGTGCTGCTTGGTGACATTATGTGTATCTCACTAAACATGGACCAGAGGAAGCAAAGGAGAGAGTTGTCTCAGGAGATTAGAAAGAAAATTATAGACAAGCATGTTAAAGGTAAAGGCTATAAGACCATCTCCAAGCAGCTTGATGTTCCTGTGACTACAGTTGCACATATTATTCAGAAATTTAAGATCCACGGGACTGTAGCCAACCTCCCTGGACATGGCTGCAGGAGGAGACGGATAATACGAATGGTAACAAAAGAGCCCAGAACAACCTCTAAACACATTCATGGTGAACTCCAAGGTCAAGGTACATCAGTGTCAGATCGCACCATCCATCGCTGTTTGAGCCAAAGTGGACTTCATGGGAGACGACCAAGGAGGACACCACTGTTGAAAACAAATCATAAAAAAGCCAGACTGCAATTTGCCAAACTGCATGTTGACAAGCCACAAAGCTTCTGAGAGAATGTCCTATGGACAGACGAGACAAAACAAACTTTCTGGCAAGGCACATCAGCTCTATGTTCACAGACGCAAAAATGAAGCATACCAAGAAAAGACACTGTCCCTACTGTGAAACATGGAGGAGGTTCTGTTATGTTCTGGGGCTGCTTTGCTGCATCTGGCACAGAGTGTCTTGAATCCATGCAGGGTACAATGAAATCTCAAGACTATCAAGGTATTCTAGAGAGAAATGTGCTGCCCAGTGTCAGACAGCTTGGTCTCAGTCGCAGGTCATGGGTCTTGCAACAGGATAATGACCCAAAACACACAGCTAAAAACACCCAAGAATGGCTAAGAGCGAAACATTGGACTATTCTAAAGTGGCCTTCTATGAGCCCTGATCTAAATGCTATTGAACATCTGTGGAAGGAGCTGAAACATGCCGTTTGGAGAAGGCACTCTTCAAACCTGAGACAACTGGAGCAGTTTGCTGATGAGGAGTGGGCCAAAATACCTGCTGAGAGGTGTAGAAGTCTCATTGACAGTTACAGAAATCGTTTGATTGCAGTGATTGCCTCAAAAGGTTGTGCAACAAAATATTAAGGGTACCATCATTTTTGTCCAGGCCTGTTTCATGAGTTTGTTTTTAAAAATAATTCTGTTGAACCACAATTCAAAAGTATTGTCTGATTTTCATTGGTTAATTTTCATAGAATTTTTATTTATTACCACTTTTGTCAGATTCAAGTTATTTCTGTGACCATTGTGGGTTTTTTTTTTTCATTAACAGAGGGGTACCAACAATTTTGTCCACGTGTGTAGTACACTATATGGGGAAGGAGTGAAAATTTCAAACCCAGCAAAAAATTGAGCTCTTTGGCATGAATGCCAGCCGTCATGTTTGGAGGAAACCAGGCACCGCTCATAACCATGCCAATGGTGGTGGCAGCATCATGCTGTGAGGATGTTTTTCAGTGGCAGGAACTGGGAGACTAGTCAGGATAGAGGGAAGGATGATTGCAGCAATGTACAGAGACATCCTGGATGAAAACCTGCTCCAGAGCGCTCTTGACCTAAGACTGGGGTGACGGTTCATCTTTCAGCAGGACAACGATCCTAAGCACACAGCCAAGATATCAAGGAGTGGCTTCAGGACAACTCTGTGAATGTCCTTGAGTGGCCCAGCCAGAGCCCAGACTTGAATCCAATTGAACATCTCTGGAGAGATCTGAAAATGGCTGACGCTTCCCATCCAACCTGATGGAGCTTGAGAGGTGCTGCAAAGAGGAATGGGCGAAACTGCCCTAAGATAGGTGTGCCAAGCTTGTGGCATCATATTCAAAAAGTCTTGAGGCTGTAATTGCTGCCAAAGGTGCATCAACAAAGTATTGAGCAAAGGCTGTGAATACTTATGTACATGTGATTTCTTAGTTTTTTATTTTCAATAAATTTGCAAAAATCTCAAAAAAAAAAACTTTTTTCATGTTGTCATTATAGGGTATTATGTGTAGAATTTTGAGGAAAAAAATGAATTTAATCCCTTTTGGAATAAGGCTGTAACATAACAAAATGTGGAAAAAGTGAAGTGAATACTTTCTGGATGCACTGTATATGGATGTGTCTTCGCTCCAGTGTGCAGCAGCCAGAGTAGATGAAGAGTTACCGTTGACCCATATGAAGGCTGAGCTCTCTGCACATCCTCTCTCATTGGTGGCCTGACACGTGTACCGACCCTGGTCCTCCACTGTGATCCGATCAATATGCAGCGTTCCTTCTTCTGCTGATATGACGATACCTACAGATGATATCACACAAATTTTAGACAGCACATCACACTGTCACTGTAGATATTTATGGTTTTTTTTTTTTTTTTTTTTTTTACCTGATCCCTGCACGATTGCATGCTGGTCTTTGTACCATGTGATGATAGGTGGGGGGACTCCTTGAGACAGACAGCTGAGGGTCACCGAGCTGCTGGCATTAACGGTGCAGTCAGTCAGGTTACCGAGCAGCACCGGAGGCTCCAGAACTATAGGACACACACAAATACACACATGTGCAGATAGTTAGCAGTATAGTGAGAGTGTGAGTAAATCTTTCAACCTTTCACAGAAGCAATAGAACTAAATAGCTACCATTTCCATTTTATGCATCTTTTACGCTAATATTTTTTTTTGTCTTTCGGCTGCTCACTTTCAGAGTCACCACAGCGTATCATCACCTTATATCGCAATGATCCATATGTTGATTTGGCAAGGATTTTTATGCCAGGTGCCCTTCCTGACGCAACCTTGCCCATTTATCCAGGTTTGGAACCGGCACCGGGAGTACACTGGCTTGTGCACCCCCTGTGGCTGGGTAACCAAGTTTCCTTCCTCCATTCTATTTTTGCTGAGCACCAAGCTAGAAGGCATGAAGTACCATTTTTAAATGGTCTTTGGTATGACCTGGCCAGGACTTGAACCCTTGACCTCCTGGGTGTGGGGTGAATGCTCTACCACTAGACCACCACTGTTTTACACCAATACAACAGGATTAAAACATATATATTTTTAAAACTGATCAATTTTGTGTTATAAACCTATCCAATATAAAAATACATTTTAAAGATTATTTTTTACAAGAGTTTACATGAGATAAGAGTTTAAATAATTTCCATATTCTCCATTAATAAAAAATGTATTTGCAAACCAAATGTATGGTTTGTAAATAAATGTATGGAATAACTGTACTGATGATTTAAAAATCCATCCATCCGTCTTCTACCGCTTTTCCGGAGGTCCAGGTCACGGAGGCAGCAGTTCAAGCAGAGAAACCCAGACTTCCCTCTCCCCAGCCACCTGCTCCAGCTCTTCAGAGAGGATGCCAAGGCGTTCCCAGACCAGCTGGGAGACAGTCTCTCCAGCGAGTCCTGGGTCTGCCCCGGGGTCTCCTCCCAGTGGGACATGCCTGAAACACCTCAAGTGGGAGGTGTCCGGGAGGCATCCTGATCAGATTCCCATACCACCTCAACTGGCTCCTTTCAATGTGGAGGAGCAGCGGTTCTACTCTGAGCCTCTCCCAGATGACTGAGCTTTTCACCCTATCTCTAAGAGTGAGTCGAGCAATCCTGCGAAGAAAGCTTATTTCAACCGCTTGTATCTGTGATCTCATTCTTTCAGTCATTACCCAAAGCTCATGACCATAGGTGAGGGTAGGAATGTAGATTGACCGCTAAATTGACAGCTTTGCCTTAGAGCTCAGCTCTCTCTTCACCACAGCAGACCGGTACAATGTCTGCATCACTGCAGATGCTGCTCCAATCCGTCAGTCAATCTCTTGCTCCATTCTCCCCTCACTCATGAATAAGACTCCAAGATACTTAAACTCCTCCACTTGGGGCAGGAGCCTGTCCCCAACCTGGAGAGGACAACCCACCTTTTTCCGGCTGAGGACCATGGACTCGGACTTGGAGGTGCTGATTCTCATCCCAGCCGCTTCACACTCAGCGACAAACTGTCCCAGCAAGAACTGTAGGTCATTGCTGGATGAAGCCAACAGGACAACATCATCTGCAAACAACAGAGATGAGATCCTGTGGTCACCAAGCATGACACCCTCTGTTCCCTGGCTGCGCCTAGAAATCCTGTCCATAAAAATTATGAACAGGATCGGTGACAAAGGGCAGCTCTGACGGAGTCCAACTCTCACTGGGAATGAGTCCGATCGAGTGTTGGCAATACGAACCAAACTCTCACAACGGTCGTACAGAGACCAAATAGCTTGTGACAACAAGCCCCATACCCCATACTCCCGAAGCACCCCCCACAAAAAACCACGAGGGACATGGTTGAATGCCTTCTCCAAGTCCACAAAACACATGTAAACTGGTTGGGCAAATTCCCACGAACCCTGGGAGTTTGATTAAACGAATGATTTAAAAATGTATAACACAATCAATAAGTTTAAAAAAATGGCTAGACATTTTCTGTTAAATAAATATTAAGTTTTGACAGGGAGGGTATAATAATTTATTGTACTATATTACTGACTGCACAAGAAAGGTGAAGAGAGTGCAGGCAGGGTGGAATGGGTGGAGAGGAGTGTCAGGGGTGATTTGTGACAGAAAGGTAGCAGCAAGAGTGAAAGGGAAAATTTACAAGACAGTAGCGAGACCTGCTATGATGTATGGATTGGAAATGGTGGCGCTGACAAAAAGACAGGAGGTGCAGCTGGAGGTGGCAGAGCTGAAGATGCTAAGATTTTCATTGGGAGTGACTCGGAGGGACAAGATTAGAAATGAGTATATCAGAGGGACAGCTCACGTTGAGTGGTTTGGAGACAAAGTAAGACAGGAAATGCTGAGATGGTTTGGACATGTGCAGAGGAGGGATAGTGGATATACTGGACAAAGGATGTTGAAGATGGAGCTGCCAGGCAGGAGGAAAAGAGGAAGACCACAAAGAACATTCATGGATGTAGTGAAGGAGGACATGGAGAGGGTTGGTGTTAGAGGAAGATGCAAGGGATAGGGTGCGATGGCGGCAGATGATCCGCTGTGGCGACTCCTAAAGGGAGCAGCCGAAAGAATAATAATAATTATATTACTGATTAAAAACTGAACTGCTCTGTTGATGTGTTTCAGTAAGCAGCCAAATCTTAGTTCTGCAAGAGGTAGGGGATATAAGCTTCTGCTTTGACCTACACCATTTTGTTTGTTTCTTTGGGCTTTGCCGGAATGAGGTAACGAGTACTCTGAGGCGAGTGCAATATCCCCCACCTCCGTTTTCTTTGAAAATCCCAATACTCACTGACGGAGAGCAGTTTTCAACTTTTCAACATAATTATTGTGGCTGAACCAAATTATGATAAGCCCATCATCCAGGAATATACAACAAAGTATAGCTACAACCCATAGCTGTAGGGCAGGGTCCCAAGGTGAACATGTGAAGCAAGTTTGGTGACCCTAGAGAGCTTTGCACGTTCTATAGTCAGAGAGCATAGGGAGTGCCAACCTTGACCTTTGGACCCCAAACTTGTAGTCAGAGGTCACAGTGTCACAGTGAACCTGTGTACCAGGTTTGGTGATCCTAACTTTATTTGTTGTACAGTAATAAGGCAAAGGGAATGTTAACCGTGACCTTTGACCTTTTGACCCCAAACCAACAGAGGTCAGGATCCCAAGGTGAACCTGTGGACCGGGTTTGGTGGCCCTAACTTTACTCGTTGTAGAGTAATAAGACATAAAGAATGCTGACCTCGACCTTTTGACCCCAAAAACCCATAGTCAGAGGTCAGGATCCCAAGGTGAACCTGTGTAGCAAGTTTGGTGACCCTAGCTTTCTTTGATTTTAAGATATAGTTTATAAGCCATTTTGATGTTGACCTTTTACCTTGCAATTCCAAAACCATACTTCATACTTCAGGGTCACAGGGTAATGTTATGTCTGATATGGCGCCAAGGACGAGGCCAGGTGGAGAACCGAACACACATTTATTAAAGCAGCACAGGTGCAACACCACACAGTCGCCAGGCAGAGGAAATGGCCAAGAGGCCATCCCTCCTGCCTGCAGCCCTTTTATAGTCACAGGTAGTGGCTTTCCTGAAGGGGGAGCCACCACCCCGTGCCACACAAATAAGAACATAGAACATACAGTATAACAGACCATATAAATAACTATACAACATTCGCCCTCCCCCTTATAAAAGTCCCAAACACACATACAATTAAGACCCTCCCCAATTTAGAACCCGAATCACGCACTCAGAAAACTAAACTTAAGTCACTAAAAAGGGCCTATCACAGTCACACAAAACAACTAAAAACTAGGGGAGGACAGGTGGACTGCCGTCCCACCCCCACACGGCAAGACTGATTATTTTGCCGTCTGTGCTAAAGAAAATAGTCCATATAAAACTAACATACTGCCACGTTTCCTGAACTAAAAAAATAAAACAAAATAATCCCAAACTATATACACGATAAACAACAAAACAAATACATGCATAATAGTTAATCTATATACATACATAACAATCAACTTATGTACACACAGCTGGAGAGAACAACCCCATGGGCCCCCTGGACCGTCCAGTCATCAGTCCGCCCCTGGAGGCAGTCTGGCTCCTGGGCCGCAGCAGGTTGCCCCGGCCCTGGTGAGCCTCCTCTTCCTCACCATCGGATGCTCCACTCGTCCAGGCCCACTTCTCACAGTCATCTCCCGGGCATGCCACAGCTTGTTCGGGTGCCTCCATGAGAGGTCCGACAGCTGGAGACAAGCATCCCTCCATCTGGCCATGACGCGCAACCGTCCCTGGTGCTCCTCCATCTGCCGTATGGCCTGTACTTGCTGTGATTTCACCACTTCCCCAGCCCGAATCCAGTCCGTGACTCCCAGAGGGGTTTTGCTCGGCTCGCAGTGTTTGTAATATGGTAATATGGCACAATGAGAGTAAAGTACATCAAACAACTTGCTACAGTTTTTGTTTAATGAGCATGGAGAGGATTTCATGGCATAGCTGTACGACCACCAGCGAGAACCCACACCCTGGCTGACCAACAGTCAGTCCACACTCCAGATATAAAAAATTTTGGCCAATGGTCCTGTGCCTGGCTTGTTGCACTGTGATGGTGCTCATCCAATGCATGTGCTGTATGGCCACATATGATGAACCAATCTGGCAAATTCTCTCCACAATCATGATGGTATTGGACTTTAAAGGCGACGGACAGACGAAAACTCAAAATCGCTAAATCATATCTCAAATTGTTGTCTGAGACGAGCTAATTGGAACCCCACATGTTTTGGTGTCAACGTATGTCGCATAAGGTGACAATGCGCTCTTGAAGTACGCTGTTGTGGAGAGCTGTCTGACCCAGCCAAGATCAGCGGCTAAGATGGCCACTGACTGTGTGACGTCATTTCGGTGTGGCACACAGTCGGCGGACATTGCTTTTTTTTATTTGATGTTTACGTTTTAAAATCGGCGATTACGGATATTTCTCGGAATACTTTTGGATTACAAATAGATTATTTATTAACATTAAGATTTCAGGAATCGAATTAATTATGGTTTGTCGTTGTGTTGTGTATGGGTGCGACGTTATACCAGAGGAGCATGCTGTGAGTGTTTTTGAATGTCCCGTCCCTGTGAAAATTAGAACGGCATGGGTAAAATTCGTTCAGAAAACGCAAAAAAAAAATGGACTTATGTCGGTAAAACACCAAAAATGTGCAGTAGAGATTTCATTGACAGCGATTTCGAGAATAAGATGCAATTTGTGTCACGACTCGCCGCTCCTCAGCGGCTTCAGCTGCGCGCACACCTGCCCCTCGTCAGCACATCCCCATACATCCATTCACACACACCTGCTTGTTGAATAAAGCTGTTAAATCTATCCTGAGCCTGCGTGCGTGTTTCCTGGGCCAGACATTATGTCAATTTGAAATGAAATTTGCCAAAAGATTTCTGATAAAGAAAACGGCTATTCCAACTATATATGCCTCGATTGAAAGTGTGACTCTGAGAACGGGGTCAGTGACAGTGGCGATCAACTGTCAGAACACGAGAAGTAAACAGGGTAAGTTTTTTTATTTTTAATATTCACTGCAAATGTTTACTAAACATCTTAAATGAATTCCAAGCCATGGTTTGCATTGCCTTACCAGCTTATCAAATATTAGCATATTAGGGTGTTCATACTCATCAAATATGAAATATTCAGTGCTGTATAGGGAGGTGGTTGTGCCTGTTTGATCAATTTATATTTCTATGTATGTAATCCAATTTGAGACCTCTTGGATAAAATTATGATCTACTTTTTTTGCAGATTTTATCAACTGTCACTCAATGTTGATGTTTCTGACCAAGCAGAGGAAGCTGATGAACAGGACTTTTATGTAAATCCAAATTTATACCATAAAATGGTAGAAAAATTATTGAAATGTATATGACATGCGACTTTGATGAATGCTGAGCTATGAGAACTATAACATTGACATGAACATTAAGAAACTCAATATATGATTTTACAAAACTTTATTTAAATAACATTGTTCACAAATCTAATCTTGGTAGGCAAAATCCCTTGTAGTGATGAGATGGGAATGTTTCTCTGATGAGGCTCACCGCACAGGCAGGCAACATAACCCTCACTTCTTCTCCAAAAAAATCCCCAACACTATGAATCTGTATCGCCTGAAAAATATGGGGTTGGCATTGATTATTCCGTTTGCATTGATTATTGAATGTATTGAATGGTTTCTTCATAATTCATCTGGGAAATTAAATCAAATGAATAAATATTGTTTATAAACTCACTCGTGTGGACGATGACGGCCGCCATCTGTCTCATCAGCTCCAGCTGCGCACAGACCAGCAGGTGCTAATCAGCGGCTGAGAAGATGATGATTAACAACATGTCGTCAGGCAGCGAGTGACCAATGGGTAGTTTTATTTTTAAAATTAAGTGTGTGACCATGCATGTCGCCAAAGAAAAATATTTCTAAGCATCTTTTACCAAGAAATATCTTACAGCCGATCGTAAACGTGTTCTTTTCCCGTCCGTGTTGCGTCTTCCTCCTCTCCCTCTGCCTCGAACAAATAAGGCTGACAGGCCACACACCACCCAAAACGTCTTCATTGTCAATGTAATCATTTATATTGAGGTCGTCAAACTCTAGAAAATAATCGCTGACCGAATCACTTTGCTCTCGTTCTGCAATTTTTTTTCATACCGAATTGACGTGGAGGCTGCACGCACCTATCGGGAGATGGCGGTACTGCAGCATCACTGAGTGAAAGATGGGCTATGACCAAATAATTTCATTTATGGAGGATGGTGACACATATTAAATCAGGGGAATGGGAAGAATGGAATATTTTCATACAATCAGTTGATTGGTTCAATAAAAAAATGTCAATGTCCGTCACCTTTAAACATTTAGAGGTCTGATGACACGATTTTGACCTTTTTTAGCATGTTGTGTAAACCCAAAAGTCGTTGTCGATGATCAATATAATATTTACAACCGTAACCGCATAAACTAGTTATCATCAAAAACCTGCAGCCGCTGACTGGACTGTGGTGCTGCCCACCGAATGAAGGGCAGCACCACCATGACGTAAGTGACAGAACGGACTCTGATGTTGTTAACTGGAATGACAGCAGCTTTGTAGCTCACAGTTTCTCTGGTTTCTTGTTTTAATTTTACGGCTATGCCTTCGCGTTGTGTCACAGGCTTAGATAAACAGCAGGCCACGAAAGACCACATCACACACTTCAGCTCCAACTGTCATAAGCCTCCTCATGCGCTCCTCGTGCGCTTTTGCGCAGGAGGAGTGCACGAGGAGGGGAAGGATTAATGGATTTACGCGCAGCTTTGACCTGTTTTCTGTGATTGCATGCTGACGCTCACCAGTCCGGCTACGTCCCCTCTATCATTATCACCAGCTCATTAAAAATCCCACTGATCACCTTTCCCGGTCCTCGCACAGATGCTTCTCATCACACCATCACCAGCAGTGCATGTACTTAGTGGTCATTTGCCAGTCACGCACTGCTGGTCCATAGTATTGTCATCTGTGCTGTTAGTCTGCCAGTATTTTCAGCACTTTCACGATGTGTCAGTCACTCCATGTTCACCGTGGTTCTCGTGCGTCCTTGAAGTGATGTTAGCTCTGGGGCGCACCTGTGGCTAACACGTCTCCTCTCATTCGTTCTCTGGGCGATGCCAGCCCCTGAACGCCATCAGTAAGTGTGTTTGTGTTTTTTTGTACGTCTTCACCTTTTTGGGAATTGTCCATCTTTCTGTATTAAATGTGCTGTGGTGAACCCTGAATGTAAATCCTCGTTATTTCATCCTCCCTCTTCGTGCCCTGCGTAACAGCGCATGGAGGGTCATGATGAATGGATTTACGCGCAGGATTCACCAGATAATACAAAAAGATAATACATAATAAACCCGATGCCTGAGCCACAGAGAATACACTGCTATGATTTTATTGAAAAATCAGGTTTAAATAAATTATATTTATGAACAAATAATTTGTTGCAATATCTGTAACAAAAGCATAACACTCGGTGTTCCCCTGCTGTGTGTTTGTCGCTGCTGCTGCAGCGGGCATATGTGCCTCTCCACTGTCACTCTCTGAGTCTGACTCGCTAGACACGGCTCAAACCGATACGGTCTGATGCCCCCAGATTCTTCATTGTCATCCCATTCTTCAGAACTATAATCGTCTGAAGATTGGACAACACAAACCAATTCCACACTACATGTGCTGGAACCATCATCGATGTTTTCTACCACATCCATCCTGTGTGTACAATGGGCAGCCAAGCGCTGTGTTCTGTCGATGACGTTACAACATAGCCGGGGGGGTTTCCAGCCACTGACGCAATTGGTGACGTGGCACTCATGAAAACGTTGGATATTCGTGTGAAAAAAAGGCTGTTTGACTTAGAACTGCACAGACCAACCTACTTCGTCATATTGTATTATGTGTTGAAAAATTAGATGAAGTCAAAAACGTGTCATCAGACCTTTAGGCATTATATGGTATCATTGAACGAGCACAGCAGGAGCAGGACCAGCAGTTTTCCATCTCCCACTGGCCAGCTGTGTGGATTTGCATCCCTGCAACAGGCTCTGTGCTGCTCCACTGTGCTCGTGTGTCCTCCCGATGCTTGTGCTGCATGACTACATACAGTGGATATAAAAAGTCTATACACCCCTGTTCAAATGCCAGGTTTTTATGATGTAAAAAAATGAGACCAAGATAAATCATTTCAAAACCTTTTCCACCATTAATGTGACCTATAACCTGTACAACCCTATTGAAAAACAAACTGAAATCTTTTAATGGGAAAAATAAAAAATAAAAAAACTTACAATAACCTGGTTGCATAAAGAAGTACACCTTCTTATAACTGGGGATGTGGCTGTGTTCAGAATTAACCAATCACATTCAAACTCATGTTAAATGGGAGTCAGCACACACCTGCCACCACAAAGTGCCTCTGATTAACCCCAAATAAAGTTCAGCCGTTCTAGTAAGCTTTTCCTGGCATTTCTGTAGTCACATCTTACAGCACAAGCCATGGTCCGCAGAGAGCTTACAAAGCATCAGAGGGACCTCATTGTTCAAAGGTATAGGTAACGTAGCGTGAACGGCCTAGGCATACCAGACCAGAAATGGAGGCTTCCAGACAATTTGCAATCAGCAATTTTCATTTATTCCAAAAGTCTTCACAGGCAATAACTTCAACAAAACACCCGACGTCTTCACACCAACACGACTCTCAAGAACCTTACTTTTTCACATGAAACCAAATACCAACACCTGTTATATACTGTGTGATAATTAGGGTCAATTAGAACATACCATAACTCCAGGTAAGACAAACATTTTCATCTTTCCACACATACCCAATAACATCTAAAAAGTCATAAATAATTAAATAATTCTCCCACCTATTTACAGAATAAATAATACACCATAAATAATACAATAAATAATTTAAACCCCTATTTACATATTAAATTACCCCTAAACTTACCATCACATGCTTCCTTCCTGCTGGTATCCTTTAAAAAGGCATTCAACCCCTAAAGAGTCTTTTGCCCGGACACCATCAGGAAGCATGTTGGCAAAGGTATGTGGATTAAATAATCACGAATTGTTTTACCCAATTAATTAACCATAGCAATTATCTCACAAAAGGAATTCAGAATTAGTCAAAAACAGATCCTAAAATAATATGTGCGCTTTAACAAACAATCATATTGACATTTACACATACTACACAAATAATATAATTACAAATACAGGAAACCATAGCAGTGGCGACACTCCGTCGTCACAGTATAAGTCAGGAGAAGGGTACAAAAGAATTTCCAAGGCATTAAATATACCATGGAACACAGCAAAGACAGTCATCAAGTGGAGAAAATATGGCACAACAATGACATTACCAAAAACTGGATGTCCCTTCGAAATTAATAATAATAATAATAATAATAATACATTTTATCTGTATAGCGCTTTCCAAGGCACTCAAAGGCGCTTTACATAAAAAAAAAAAAAAATAAGGGTTAAAATTAAAGATTGAAAGCAAGTCTGAACAGGTGGGTTTTGAGCAATGACTTGAAGTAGTTTTAAGTATATACAGTCATGGATCTGTTGGGGGAGAGAGTTCCAGAGGGAAGGGGCCACGATGGAAAAGGCTTTGTCCTCCCAGGTTCTGTGCTTGGGTCTGTGTGGTGGAGAGAGGAGGTTTGCATCAGAGGAACGAAGGCAGCGGTGGGGGGGGGGGGGGGTACAACAGGTCGGTGAGATAGGAAGGGGCTAGGTGATGGAGGACTTTAAAGGTGAGGAGAAGGACTTTGAACTGTATGCGTTGTGAGATTGGGAGCCAGTGGAGGTTCTGAGGATGGGTGATGTGGTCACGGGAGCGGGACTGGGTGAGGAGATGGGAGGCTGAGTTCTGAATGTATTGAAGTTTCTGGAGGACTTATAAGCCGAAAAGAATGCTATTGCAGTAGTTGGGTCTGGATGTGATAAATGCGTGTATGAGGATTTCTGCGGTGGAGAAGGTGAGTGAGGGACGGAGTCGGGCTATGTTTTTTAGGTGAAAGAAGGCAGTTTTGATGACATGATTGATGTGTGGTTCAAAAGTGAAGTGGCTGTCAAAAAAGACTCCCAAGGTTTCGTAGCTGTGGGGATGGGGAAAGTGTAGAGTTGGCAACAGTGAGTTTGAAGTTCTGGGTGGTTTTGATGAGAGATTCCGGGCCAATAATTCTCATGTCAGACTTACCATCATTGAGTAGTAGAAAGTTCTTTTGCATCCAGGATTTTGTTTCAGAGAGAGTTTTCCAGTATAGAGCAGGTTACTGTGGTTATGCAGTTCGTAAAAATGTAGATCTGAACGTCATTGGCATAACAGTAGAAATAAAGGCCATGTCGGCAGATGATGTTGCCAAGTGGGAGTATATAGATGATGAAGAGGAGAGGACCAAACACAGAGCTCTGGAGAACACCATGGGAGAGGGGGGCTGTGAGGGAGGTGCAGTTGTTGATGTGGATGAATTGCTGTCTATTGGTGAGATATGAGTGGAACCATGAGAGAGCTGTACCAGTGATGCTGAGGAAAGTTTCCAGATGGGAGAGGAGAATGGAGTGGTTGACTGTATCGAAGGCAGCTGTGAGGTTGAGCATGATGAGAATGTTCAGGAGTCCAGAGTCGGCTGAGAGGAGGTCCTTTGTCACTTTGAGAAGGGCTGTTTCGGTGCTATGTTGTGAACAGAATCCAGATTGGAATGTCTCAAAGAGGTCATTGGAGGTGAGGTGGGTTTTGAGATGGGTTACAACAACACATTCTAGGATTTTTGATAGAAAGGCCAAGTTGGAGATGGGGCATAAGTTATTCATGTCAGGGTTTAGTCCAGGTTTTTTGAGGATTGAGGTGACAGTGATGAGTTTCAGGGGGTCAGGGACTAAGCCGGAGCTGAGGGAGGCATTGATGATGGTGCAGATGAGTGAGGAGAGGGATGGGAGGCAGGATTTGATACGTGTGGAGGGAATGGAGTCCAGTACAGATGTGGGACTTCTCATGCCTGTGGTAATTTTATTAGTGAGTTCTAAAGGGGTCAGTGTGGGGAAAAGAGACAGTGGCTTAAAGGAGGTGCGGGGAGGAGTTAATGGAGGGGAGGTGGTCAGGTTGATGTGAATGGTGGTGATCTTTGTTTGAAAAAAAGACAGGAATAAGTTGCACTTTTCAGCAGTGAATGCTGGGGAGGTGTTGTTGATGGGTTTGAGAAATTTGTTGATTGTGGAAAAGAGTGTTTTGGGGTTGTTGGAGCCAGCGTGTATGAGGTAGGAGTAAAAGTTGGACCAGGCTGTGTTGAGGGCAGTCTTGTATTGTTGGAGGTGGTCAGTGTAGGCTTGGAGATGAACTGTTGGGTTTGTTTTCTTGTACAGTCTTTCCAGCTGTTGCTTATGGGATTTCATGGCATAGAGTTCAGCAGTGTACCAGGGAGCAGAGTGAGTGAAGGAGACTTGGTTTTGATAGGAGCTAATTGGTTCAGGCAGGAGGAGAGAGTGGTGTTGTAACACCGGACAAGATCCATGGGGTTGTCAGAGAGCGGGGGAGGGGAGACAGACATCATGCTGGTGAGTGAGGCTGAGAAGACTGAAGGAGTGATGGTGTTGATATTTCTGAAGAGCATTGTGTGCTTTTCATTAGGGGAGGGGATAAGGACATTGATGTCCATGCTGACTGCCAGGTGATCAGAGATATGGAGGTTGAATGCAGTCACTGGCATTGATGTGGAAATTAAAATCTCCGAGGAGAAGAACAGAGGGTGAGATGGCGGACAGCTGGGTCAACAGGTCCAAGAGTTCAGGTAGAAAAGAGGGGTTTGGCTCGGGGGGGGGGGGGGGTAGATAACAGTGGTGATCAGGGGAGTGGCACCAGAGAGTTTGAAGGCAAGATGTTCAAATGAGTGGACTGCGGGGGTGGGAATGTTGGATATTTTGATGTTTTTTCAGTGAATGATAGCAACACCACCTCCCCAACCATCAGGGCGGGGTATATCGATGTAGGTGAATTTGGAAGGTGTGGTCTCATTGACTGATAAATAGTCCAGGGGTTTATGCCATGTTTCAATTATGCAAAGAAAATCCAGGTTACTGTCAGTGATGAATTCATTCAGGATAAGGCTTTTTATTACTCAATGAGCATGTGTTGAGTAGGGCCAGTTTCAGGTGGCGTTGTTTTGGGACAGGTTGAGAAGACTGAGGAATGGGGCAGAGATTGGATGGGTTTACCTGTGATTTATTACAATGATGTGATGAGGATCTGACTGTGACTATGGGGTGAATGGGGAAAGCAGTGGCAGGAGGGAGCAGTGACATTTGGAGCCTGTAGAGGGAGCTGTGGCAGGAGGTGGAACACTGAGTTGAAGCCGTGGGGGGGGGGGGGGGCGTTGGTGCTGAGAGTGGAATGTAAATGGTTAGTCATGTGGCTGTAGGAGAGCCTGGACAATGAACTGCAAATTAGCTGCTAAATTACAGCTGCCTAAGTTACTGGGGTGGAGGCCGTTCAGTTTTAAAAATGCTTTACGGCCCTAGAAGAGGTTAAAGTTGTCTATGAAGCTCAGGTTGTAGATTTTGCAGGCAGAGAGAAGCCAGGTGTGGAGGGTAAGGATTCAACTGAAGAGTCTGTATCTGCAGCCGTGAAGAGAGATTGGCCCACTAAAAAAAGCTGATTTGCCACAGCTATGAAGGAGATGAAAAAGTTTGATGAACTGTGCTTTGGTGATTTCTGACTGCCAGCAGGATGCATCCACGCAGTCAACATGAACGATAATTCTCTGGACAGATGAGGGGAGTGTGTAGTGGTTCTGGACAGGTCTGCAGCCCCTGTCCCTGCTTTATGTTTCTTACTGATTAGGTTTGGTGTGTATCCCCTCTGTGTTGCCAGCCCCGCCTATCTGGTCAGCTGTTTTCCTTATTTGTCAGCCGTTAGTCATGATTGCTTTCCTCACTTATGTTTTATCACCTTAATTACTCCCCCGTCTATAAATGTGCCTGTTTTGCCTGTGTTCCTTGCTGCGACGTTATGTTACCTCACCTCTATTTTCTCCATGTCATTTGGAATTATTGTTGTCATCGCTCCCCGTCATCTGGGTTCGTTATTGTATTTTATTTCTGCCCTCGTGCAGCATTTACTTTTGTGAATAATAAAGCATGGTTTACCAGATTCGTCGAGCAATTGGGTCCTCTCCTCCGTCTTCCCGAAAGGTTGCAGCCAAAAATGGGCCAAGCAGGCAAATCTGGTAGGAGCAGGATGCTAGCATACCAGGGATCAGCAAACACAAGGAGGTTTGCAGCCGGTGGTCCCAGCGTGGATGAGCTTTGGGCAGCCCAGTTTATCCAGGACTTTGTCTCGGACACTCGCGCCACCCGCACTCCGGAGGAAGCCCTGGAGAGCCTGAATTCAGCAGCTGTGATAGCGGAGGTTCATCCCGGTCTGCGGAATTACCCCAAACTGGCAAGACTACTGACCACCGTCTCCAACCTTCATAGGACATATCGCGGGCTGGTGGGGAATTTAATGAAGACTCCGGAGTCTGTGCCGATGACACAGCATCCTCTTATTCCGACCTCCTCTTCTCTCCGTCGCTCACCAGCCTCACGGCTGCACCACAGACAAGGGAGGGCGTTGTCTGCTACACCGGTGACTGAGCCGGCGATTAAGCGTCCTCCGGCTCCGGCGTCTTCAGCTCCAGCCTTTTTCCCTCCTCCCGCTGCAGTTCCGTGGAGCTCAGTTAAGCCGGCCCCCAGGACAGTTGTTATACCGGTTCCCACGGCAGTTTAAGTGCCGGCTTTCACAACTGCTGCAGGGGGGCCCGTGCCCGCTTCTTCATCTGCATCTACAACAGTCCCTGTACCTGCTTCACGGCACCTCTTAGCCCCCGTACCTGCTCCACGGTGCCTCTCAGCCTCCATATCTGCTCCAAGGCTCCGCCCAGCTCCAGTGCCTGCTCTATGGCACCACCCAGCTCCAGTAACAGATCCAGCCATCCCCGAGGTGTACACAGCTGCTTCAGCCGTCCCCGTAGTGCACACAGCTGCTTCAGCTGTCCCCGTAGTGCACACAGCTGCTTCAGCTGTCCCCGTAGTGCACACAGCTGCTTCAGCTGTCCCCAAGGTGCACACAGCTGCTTCAGCCGTCCCCGAGGTGCACACAACGGCTCCCACTATCACTGAAGCACACGCCACAGCTCCAGCTGTATCTGTTCCTGTTCTGCGGAGGAGCATGTTCCTGTTCAGCTCGAGGTCCACACTCCAGCTCCCGTGGCTCATCCTGAGGAGGTCACCCTGGCAGCGGAGGATTGGAAGCTCAGGCAAGTACTTCTCTTTATCTTTATAACATCAATACTAGTTAAGTCTTGCCTAGCTCCTGATGTTTTGGGTGATGCCTCACTCTGCCTTTCTCCTCTGTCCGAGGTGACTACAACGGGAGTGGTGTTCCAGGCACTGGAGCCGGACGCTCCAACACGATCCATCCAGGAGGTCGAGCAGTCCACTCCACCCATCGTCGTTGTTCAGGAAGTCGAGCAGTCCGCTCCACCTGTCGTTATGTTCCAGGAGGTTGAGCGGTCCGCTCCACCCGTTGTCGTCCAGGAGGTCGAGCAGTCCGCTCCACCCGTCATCGACATCCAAGAGGTCGTGGGACCTCCACCTGCCAACGTCCAAGAGGTCGTGGGACCTCCACCTGCCAACGTCCAAGAGGTCGTGGGACCTCCACCTGCCAACATCCAAGAGGTTAGGGGACCTCCACCTGTTGATCCACCCTGTTCCCCAGTTTGGTGGCCAAGGGACAGTGATAGGCCACCGGATCGGCCCTGGATTCCGGTCCGGGGACCTTTTGACTTGGGTAGGCCCCCTGACTTGCCTGGTTGTTCAGTCCGATGGTCCACGGAATTGGGTAGACAACCTGACCCCTTTGATTAAAGTTTGGCATTTTGGACTTTGTTTGATTTTGATATGTATCCATATTTTGGACTTTACTGTGAGGGATATGTTTCAGTTTGTTTTGCCCGCCTGTCTTTTTTCCCCCTATTGCCTACCCTGTGAGGGTTCTGTTTTGTTTTATTCTTTTCCAGTGAGTGTTATCTTGTGTATCCACGTTTTTGGTCTTTGTGTGAGAGGTGGGACTTTGTTTTCAGCCCACCTGGCTTTTCCCCCCACCACCTACCCTGTGAGGGTTTTTTTGGGTTTTCTTTTTTGTTCTTCTCCCCTTCTCCTGTGAGTGTACCCTGGGGTCGTCTTGGATCCAACCCTTAAAGGTGGGATACTGTAGTGGTTCTGACCAGGTCTGCAGCCCCTGTCCCCGCTCTATGTTTCTTATGGATAATGTTTGGTGTGCATCCCCTGTGTTGTCAGCCCCGCCCATCCAGTCAGCTGTTTTCCTTGTTTGTCAGCCATTAGTCATGATTGCTTTCCTCACCTGTGTTCTATCACCTTAATTACTCCCTTGTCTATAAATGTGCCTTTTTTGCCTGTGTTCCTTACTGCAATGTTACGTTACCTCTATTTTCTCTACGCTGCTTGGAATTATTGTTGTCATCACTCCCTGTCATCTGGGTTCGTTATTGCATTTTATTTCTGCCCTCGTGCAGCATTTACTTTTGTGAATAATAAAGTATGGTTTACCAGATTCGTCAAGCGATTGGGTCCTCTCCTCCTTCTCCCTGAAAGGGAATTCCTGACAGAGTGTTTGGAGGGTGCCAGGGAGTTTGGCGAGGATGACTGCAATGGTGGTGCTGGGAAAACAGCACGTTCTTGTCTAAGTTCTTGTCTCTATTCTTTGTAATGAAATGCTTTAACTTTTCATCATGTATGAAAACAAGACACTAATAACATATTTCCTCTCTTTTTATAGAATCAACTTGTGTAAGGGAGTTAGTTCACCAGTTTTGCCTGAACTGTCCACACTCAGGGTAGATGGAAGTCTACCATGATTTTCCCACTGACATGGCTCCACTGATAACAACTACGGGTATAGCCAATGATGTACCTCTGATTGACTCCGTGTTTGGAAAAGTGCAACAAGGTAGTGTATTATCCTATCACATGCCCGCACAGAGAGTGCAAAAGACCTGTCCACACACAGATGCCCGAGCTCCCCCACAGCTTCCACTGCATGAATACAGACTCGGACCCTCTATCGGTTCTTTTGTTTGCTCTGAACATCAGCAGCTCCACATGTCGTCTCTGGAGACATCATTTGAAATGGCACACAGAATTGAAAACAATACAAAAGAACAAAGTTCATGTGTTGCGTGGCACCAGCTAAGGAGGCCCCGTGACACCTCGTCAAAATTCAGGGAGGTGTGTCACATGAGAGCACAAAGCTCAGCTGAAAATCTTGCCAAAAGACTTCTGAGACCAAACTACCAGACAGCAGACATGAGGAGGGGCCTTGACATGGAACCTGTTGCAGTAGAAGAGTACTGTAGAGCAAGGGAGGTCAACCATTTTCCCTGTGGGTTCCTGATCCATCCAGACGCACCATGGATGGGGTCATCACCTGATGGGATTGTGTATGATCCAAAGGAGCAGCATGTTTTTGGCCTTGTTGAAATTAAATGTCCAAATGTATCAAGCTATGTGGACTGTCCACCCATTCAGATCAGTGAGGGTAAACAAACATTGAAGAGATCACATCCTTACTTTTGGCAGATCCAGGGCCAGAGGCTGATGTCTGGATTGGACTGGTGTGACTTTGTTGTCTACACACAAGAAGACATATTTATTCAGAGGATTCCCAGAGACAAGGAAATGATTGAAATAATCAAAGAAAAGTGGACTATTTCTTTTTTTATGTGTATCTCTATACCTCCCTTGTGAGTTTGATGGAAGTAGGTATCCGCTACAAAACCAGAATGTGACAGTCTTGAATGGGTTAAGGTTAATCAAATCTGGACTTTTGATCTGATCACTCAAAACTTACTTGAAAAAATTTGTTCATAAATGTTGTACTCTCTCTTCTTTGTTTCACAAGTTCATGCCACTATAATACACTTTGACAACAGTACCTTTTTTAAAATGACTTTTGTTTACAGTTTACATGATTATTGTATTTTATGCATAAATATATACTGCGTGAATGTCTGTAGTTAACATTGTAATAAAGACAAAAAGCATGGGAGCATTTGTTTTGTCCAGAATATGGCAATTATCATAGAAGGTCAGATAAGAAAACCTGACAGATGTAAGGTCCAATATAAAGGGACTCAATAACTTGAGCAAAGAGCATATATTTCAAAATATTTCATGCAAGTACACACATATACAGTAATTGGTATTTACAGATTTCATTATAACTACACACAGATGTGTTTGCAAACATTTCAAGCAGGTAAAGATGGATATTGAACATACATTAACAGTAAATAGAAAAATTTGCTATTAAACAGTTTGTGTGAGTATACTGATATTTAATATTATCCATCCATCCATCTTCTACAGCTTAATCTGTTTGGGTTGCGGGGGGTCTGAAGCCTATCCCAGCATCTTTTGGGTGAGAGGCAGGGTACACCCTGGACACATCGCCAGTCCATCGCAGGGCCAACACAGAGAGACAGACGACCTTTCACTCTCAAATTCATACCGAAGGACAATTTAGAATCCCCAGGTGATGCCAGTTAACCTAACCTACATGTCTTTGGCCTGTGGGAGGAAACCGGTGTACCTGGAGTAAACCCATGTAGACACAGGGAGAACATGCAAACTCCACACAGAAGAGTCACCAGTGGTCAGGGGGTGGAACTGAACCCACGATGGTCAGGGGTGGGATCGATCCTGTGACCTTCTTGCTGTGCTGCCACAGTGCTAACCACTGCACCACCGAGCTGCCCTATTTAATATCACATACAGTAAATCTGTTAAGCAGAAAATTTTGCTATTTACAAACATGTTTCACGTAAGTGAACATATGTTTAATAACCATGTATACTTATAAGAAAAATGTTTATAAATAGCAAAACAAAACTTGCAAGTGCTGAATTTACATTTACTGTTTTCAATTATGGATTTCATGCAGATTTGGACTGTTGGACCCCATACCGGTCAGCAAGGTCATGCTGTTTTGAACCCAGTGCAAGGTAGTTCAGGAACAAAAAAAGCTCATCTACTGGCTGCAGGGAATGAGTCTGTAAGAAGGAAATGAAAAGGTTCATTATTTTTCTCTAACATTTTTTTGATAACATCATTTTTTGTCATGCCAGTCCACTGAAGAATCATACAGTATCAACGTAATTTTTAATACAAACACTTACTGTAGTATGATTCGGCTTGATGAAGTTGCCCCTCTGAACTTGGGTGACAGTGACCATAGATGACAATGTTGGCTCTATCAAGGTCCAGAACTGCATAAGATGTTCATAGGATGCAAACCTTACAAAAAAAAGGAGCCTACTGTTAAAATTTTCACTTCCAATAAAGTAAGCCATAAACTAAGAAAACACAAAAAGATAATGTAATCTTGTATCATACGTAGGGAGGGGACTCACATGCTCATGCTCATGCTCATGCTCATGCTCATGCTCATCCCGTCCTTTGTTTTCCTTTTTCCCTTCTCCCTCCACCTCTTCCCCCTCTGCTTTATATGTATCATAACAAAAGCATTATTAAATAAGCTATCCCAAATAATATTCTACCAGTTAATGTCATCATATATTGCATATCCAATACCCATATGTAATACAGAATCTTCAGCATTTCTATTTACTGCAGCATTATACATTTCCTATGGAAACTGCATATTGACAAGCCTTCATGTACAGTGAAATAATCATCCATCTTAATCAAGTCATGTTAGGCTTGGTATATACATTGGGGTATATACCAAGTATATTGGTATATACTGTATATATAATGTGAATGCTGTGGATATTGAAAATGGGCACTATATTCATGTCAATTTAATATTCATTCAACATTTTTTTTATCAGCAGCAGCAACATTTTTTCGGATAGATTGTCTACTACAAGATTTATTTTCTGTTATTCCATTTTTAGCTTTGTTGCTGTATTTCTTATCATGCCTGTTATGCCACTTTTAAAACACTACAAATAAACAGGGATTCTCTAATTCATAAACTGAGATCAGGACATGAACAAATCCATAAAATTAACACATTTGGTGCATTCAGATTTACCTTGTGAAAAAACAGACGTCTCTGTCAGAGCCAGCAAAACGCTGTACTTCAAACCACTGCTTGATGATTAGCTCCTCGATCTGTTGTTTTAGCTGCTCAATCTCCGGAGTGGTGGCTCAGTTGGTAGAGCATCCGCCCCACAACCGGGAGGCAGGGGTTCAAATCCCGGCCGGGTCATGCCGAAGACCATATAAAAGTGGAACTTCCTGCCATCCAGCTTGGTGCTCAGCAATAAATGGAATGGAGGAGGGAACTCTGTGGCGGCGCCTTGCATGGCAGCGGCCCTCTGATTCTGCACTTGGGGTGTGTGATTTACACTGTAGATAGGTAAAGCACAATCTCGTTCTGCTGTACATGATTGGTTGTACGGTTGAATGACAATAAGGGTGATTTAATTAATTTAATTTAATTAATCTCATCTCTGAGAGACATGTTTTCAGCCAGGGCCATTTTTTTTTTTTTTTTTTTTTTGTGTTACTTATTTGTACCCGTAGGTAGATTTGGTTTGCAGTCTGGTGACAAGCCACCGGCTGCTGGTCGCTGCGTGCGCAAGCGCCCTAAACCTACATGTTTTTGGTATGCGGGAGGAAACCGGAGAAATCCCGGAGTAAACCCACGCAACACGGGGAGAACATGCAAACTCCATACAGCTCACTGTTGGTCGGGGGCTGGGATCAAACCCACGATCTCATGATCCCCGCGATCCCCCGGCCGAGGGTAAACTGTGCTGCCACAGTGCTAAACCACTGCGCCACCGTGCAGCCCGGCCATGTCAACAATAGCAGGGTCCGGAGCCGAGGCGTAATCATGATCACGGTGTATGCTAGCACTCTGGTTGCTTACTGTGTGATCCAATGCATCATCCTCCACCTGTCGTTGTATCCTCTCCCAGGCCCCCAGTCTTCAAGATTCAAAGGCTTTTTTATCATGTGCACAGTTAAAAAATGCTACATTTCCTGAGCAATGAAATTTTTACTTTGCTCTCCGAACGAATGCCAAGTTAAAGGTACAGAAACAACAATTCTAATAGGTCATGACACACTAACAGTAACTCAATCCTAGTACTGATGGATGTTAAGACACATACACCAACACACAGTTAGGCAGTAGAGGAATGAAAATGAAGTCACCAGATGACTAAAGTGATAGAGGTGTATTGATATCAGAGATGATGTGAACCTGAGATGGCATGAACCTATGTACAGTGTGCAAATGAGCATTGTGCAACAGTGTATAATTACAAATTATTGGTAAGTAGCAGCAGAGATGATATGAACATCAGACAGGTGATACTATATCTACTGCACAGGTGAGCAGTGTGCAAATTTAGCAGCCGGTGTGTGAGTTCCTATATGCAAAGCTGTGTTACAGAGTTTTGGGAGTTGTTGTCTGTTCATGAGTCTGATGGCAGTGGGAAAGAAGGAGTTTTTCAGTCTGGTTGTCCGGCATTTCACACTTATGTACCTCCGACCTGAGGGTAAGATAAGATAAGATAAGCCTTTATTAGTCCCACAACGGAGAAATTCCAGGATTGCAACAGCACAGGGATAGCAACACTCAGAACAACAATCAGAAGGCAAAAAAAAAAAGGCAAAAAAAAAAAAAGAGCAGTGAGTATACATATGTACATATAAACATAAATATATAGACGCACGATGCGGAGCATCGTGTGTAGGAGTGAGTAGAAGTGTGAACAGTCTGTGTTGGGGGTGGGTGGGGTCCCGGAGGATGACGTCAGCTCTCTTTTGGACTCTGCGGTGGTAGGTGCTCTGCAGAGAGGGGAGTGGAGTCCTGATGATCTTCTCCGCTGTCTTCACCACTCTCTGCAGGCGTTTGTGATCCAGGGCAGTGGTGTTTCCGTACCACGCAGTGATGCCATTGGTCAGGATGCTCTCGATGATGCAGCTGTAGAAATTGTTGAGGATCCTGGAAGACATGCCAAACTTCTTCAGTCTCCTCAGAAAGTAGTCGCTGTTGAGCTCTCTTGACCAGCTCTGTGGCATTGTGTGTCCACTTAAGGTCCTCGCTGATGTGAATGCCCAGGTATTTATCCCAGCACCCCAGTCTTGACTGTGGAACAGAGTAATTGTTCCAAACAAAGAAGGGATTGCTCCCTTTTTTAATAGTCTTCGTCCAGTCTCAGATGATGGATCACGGATGTCCTCCTGTCTGAAATGCTGGCTGCAGACTCTAGTATGGGGGTAACTGTAAAGTTAACTCTCCAGATAGCAACGATCCATTTTCGCCTGGTTTCTTCGTGTGACGGAAATGTATGAAAACTAAGTACTTTGTTGTACTTACTAGAGGCCTGACACAAAGGTACACAGCAATGTTCCGCTGTAGTGCTCTCAGTTTTTTGAAATTTAAACTTCTTTTTCTGTGACATGTCGGCAAGTCGACAGAAACAACAGCAACAGGCGTGGACCGGAAGCGATGCGGCCGGCTAAGGATAAACCGGAATTGAAAAAAAAAAAGCTCTGTGCATATAGTGAATTGGGTTGTACAGGTTATAGGTCACATTAATGGTGGAAAAAGTTTTGAAATGACTTTCTTGGTCTCATTTTTTTACATCACAAAAACCTGGCATTTGAACAAGGATGTGTAAACTTTTTATATCCACTGTACACTGACTAATTGTTCAGACCCCTCGCAGTCATGGTAGCATTAGATTTTACTTTATAGGCATTAGAGCTTCATTATGCTCTTCATCTGGTCAAATTTGGTGCTTCTCATTTCCTTGTTTTGTTTAAAAGGCGAGAGTTGGACCCTGCGGAAGATTACACCCTCCCTTGTGATTGGTTTTGCCACATGTGTCAATTGCAATGTTTTCACCCAATCAGATTAGGGGCTCATGAATAACACTAAGGAGGTCTGAAGCACAGTATTTTCTGCGAGAGCTCATAGAGTAGTTTTCTGGATCTCATGTAAAATGATACAGAAATTATTTTTTAGCTCATTTCAGCGAAGCCGTAAGAAGCTAATGTGATGGCGTCCAGTGTCTGTAAGTCTGTCCATCCGTCCACATTTTGCTACTCCGCCTGGGCATTTGCCCCGACAATGATCCTCAGGTGGGTCTGCATCCAGGTTGTGCTCAAGGTCAAGCTTAAGGTCAAAGGTCAGGAGATCTGGGCATTTATGATTTCATGAAAAACGTTACTCCTCCCAGGCCACTGACCTTGACTTTAAACCCATCCAAAATGGGTCTGTATCTTGACTAGGCTATGGGTGAGGTGATTTTGTCAGGCTGGAAAGGGCTACTCTGTCATTGACGGTCTGGTTTGTTTATTAAAATACAGATATATATTATTACCTCCGCCAGGAGGTTATTTTTTTGCCGGGGTTTGTCTGTTTGTCTGTCTGTCTGTCTGTTGGTTAGCAAGATAACTCAAAAAGTTTTGGACGGATTTCGATGAAACTTTCAGGCGTTGTTGGAAATGGGACAAGGAAGAACTGATTAAATTTTGGCCATGATCCGGATCACCGTCCACAAGAAAACCGCAATTACGGAAAATGTCATTTTCGTGAATAACTACTGAACCACTAATCCTATCATTCTCAATCCAATTGCTAGTCATATGTTTTCATGGTCAAGGAATCTGAAAACGCATACACAAACACTGTATGGGCGAAACTGTGGCCGCCATTACGGAAAATGTCATTTTCGTGAATAACTACTGAACCACTAATCCTATCATTGTCAGTCCAATTGCTAGTCATATCTTTTCGTGGTCAAGGAATCTGAAAACGTACACACAAACACTGTATGGGGGGAACTGTGGCGCTTGGCGGAGGTCTGCGCTCTCCGAGTGCTTTTCTAGTTGATTATGTCAGAATTTGAAATTAACCCACAAAAAGGCAATAAAATTTCTTTCTGGCATTTCTGTTTCTGTTATCCACTACAACACATCTAAATACAGTGGGGTGAAAAAGTATTTAGTCAGCCACCAATTGTGCAAGTTCTCCCACTTAAAAGATGAGAGAGGTCTCCAATTTTCATCATAGGTATACCTCAACTATGAGAGACAAAATGAGAAAAAAAAATCCAGAAAATCACATTGAAGGATTTTTAATGAATTAATTGGTAAATTCCTTGGTAAAATAAGTATTTGGTCAATAACAGAAGTTCCTCTCAATACTTTGTTATATACCCTTTGTTGGCAATGACAGAGGTCAAACGTTTTCTGTAAGTTTTCACAAGGTTTTCACACACTGTTGCTGGTATTTTGGCCCATTCCTCCATGCAGATCTCCTCTACAGCAGTGATGTTTTGGGGCTGTCGCTGGGCAACACAGACTTTCAACTCCCTCCAAAGATTTTCTATGGGGTTGAGATCTGGAGACTGGCTAGGCCACTCCAGGACCTTGAAATGCTTCTTACGAAGCCACTCCTTCATTGCCCGGGCGGTGTGTTTGGGATCATTGTCATGCTGAAAGACCCAGCCACGTTTCATCTTCAATGCCCTTGCTGGTTGAAGGAGGTTTTCACTCAAAATCTCACGATACATGGCCCCATTCATTCTTTCCTTTACACGGATCAGTCGTCCTGGTCCCTTTGCAGAAAAACAGCCCCAAAGTATGATGTTTCCACCCCCATGCTTCACAGTAGGTATGGTGTTCTTTCTCCTCCAAACACAACAAGGTGAGTTTTTACCAAAAAGTTCTATTTTGGTTTCATCTGACCATATGACATTCTCCCAATCCTCTTCTGGATCTTTTTTTTTTTTTTTCTCCCGGCGCCACACGAGTCGGCCGCCCTTTGCAACAGCGGCTCAATTCCGAGTCTTTTTTCCCTTCCTCTCTCTTTTTAATCCATTTTTTTTTTCACTCCACTTATCTCACGGACACACAGATCATCCCAAATGTCTCCTGAGCCGGTGGACGGAGCCACTGTTTATAGCAGGATACGATACAGCAGGGAAGAGCTGCTAGCATTCAACCGCCACCCGGTGCTACTGGAAAAACTCGACATACCGAGAGAACTGAGGCGAAAACGCCGCGGCTGCCAGGCTGGAGTAAGGCGGAGGACAAAAAATATAAGGTACAGAGCCTCCCTTCCATCTATTGTCATGGGAAATCTACGGTCGTTACTGGGAAAGGTAGATGAGCTAGCGGCTATCTGCCGTTACGATAGCACACACCGGGAGTGCTCTCTCCTTTTGTTTTCTGAGACGTGGCTAACTGAACTAGCAACAGATGCTAACATTGAGCTGGAGGGTTTCCACATGATACGGGCAGACTGAACACCAGACAGTGGCAAAGCAAGGGGCGGTGGAGTGATAATGTATGTTAACAACAACTGGTGCAGACCGGGACATATCACTGTTAAACAATGACACTGCAGCAAAGACATTGAGTTGCTAGCTGTTAGCATGCGGCCTACATATCTCCCGAGAGAACACTCATACGTGATCTGCATTGTTGTTTATGCAAATCCGACGGCAAACGCTGGGACAGCGCGTGACGTCATCCATTCAGTAACCAGCAGGCTGCAGACAGAACACCCAGATGCTCTTCTCCTCATCTCAGGCGATTTCAACCATGTTTCACTATCTCCCATTCTACCCACATTTACCCAGTATGTCACATGCCACACTAGAGACAATAAAACACTGGACTTATTCTACGCAAACACTAAGGAGGCGTACACCTCATCACAACTCCCCCCACTCGGGAGATCGGATCACAACTTGGTTCATCTCCGGTCGGTGTACAAACCCCTAGTGCACAGACAACCCCCGGCCATGCGTACAGTGAAGTTATGGTCTGAGGAGACAATGGACACTCTAAAGGGCTGTTTTGAAGCCACCGCCTGGAAGCAGCTCTGCGATCCACATGGTGAGGACATCGATGGCCTCACTCACACCTTCACGGGCTACCTCAGCTTCTGTGTGGACAAATCCGTTCCCACCAAGACCATACGGTGTTGCTCAAACAACAAACCCTGGATCAACCCTGAGATAAAAACACTTCTGAGAGAGAAGAAGAGGATCTTCAGGTCAGGGAATAAGGAGATGCTGAAGTTCGTACAGAGGGAGCTGAGGAGAAAGATCAGAGAAGGCAAGGACAGCTTCAGGAAGAAGATGGAGGACAAGCTGCAACAGAGTGACATCAGCGGGGTCTGGAGAAACCTCAAAACCATATCTGGGCTCCAGAATACCTCCCCCCAGGCCAAGGGGGGCAGGGAGTGGGCAAACAATCTGAATCTGTTTTTCAATAGGTTTGACCAACCGCCCTCCCCCCTGACTGCACAACAACCACTGCTGCCTCTAAAGACATCAAGTCCTGCTGCCCACTCCCCACTCCACCAACACCCCCCCCCCCACTCCCAACACACAGCCCCCCATCCTGACCCTGACCAGGACCCAGGTGAGGACGGAGCTGAGGAAGATCAAGGCGAGGAAGGCGTCGGGACCGGACGGCATCAGCGCAAAGCTCCTCAAGTCCTGTGCAGACCAGCTGTGTGGGATTGTGACGTACATCTTCAACCTGAGCCTGAAGCTGGGGAGGGTACCACAGCTGTGGAAAACATCTTGTGTGGTACCTGTACCAAAAACTTCCCACCCCAAAGACCTGAACAGCTACAGACCGGTGGCCTTGACGTCCTACTTGATGAAGACCCTGGAGAGACTGCTCCTTGCTCACCTCCGCCCCCTGGTGGAACCAGCGATGGATCCACTCCAGTTCGCCTACCAGCATGGCACTGGGGTGGAGGATGCGGTGATCTTCCTCCTTCACCGTTCTCTGTCCCACCTGGAGAAGCCCGGGAATGTGGTGAGGATCATGTTCTTTGACTTCTCCAGTGCTTTCAACACCATCCAACCGATGATCCTGAAGGACAAGCTGCTGGGCGCAGGGGTGGACCAGCACCTGTCATCATGGATCCTGAACTACCTCACAAACCGGCCTCAGTTTGTGAGAACCCGGGACTGTGTCCCCGACACGATCATCGGTAGCACGGGGGCCCCCCAGGGAACGGTGTTGGCTCCCTTCCTGTTCACTCTTTATACTGCGGACTTCTCACACAACACAACACACTGCCATCTACAGAAGTTCTCTGATGACTGTGTGATCGTTGGCCTCATCTCCAATGGAGATGAAGCTGAGTACAGAGGGCTTATCCAGGACTTCGTCGACTGGTGCCATCGGAACTGCCTCCAGATCAACGCGAGGAAAACTAAGGAGCTGGTGGTGGACTGCCGCAGGCATGGACAACCCCTCACAGCACCAGTAAATATACAGGGAACAGACATTGAGATGGTGACATCCTACAAGTACCTGGGTGTTCATCTGAACAATAAACTAGACTGGTCACACAATACTGACGCACTCTACAAGAAGGGACAGCGCAGACTGTTCCTACTGAGGAGACTCAGGTCTTTTGGTGTACAAGGGGCGCTGCTGAAGACATTCTATGACACGGTGGTGGCATCAGCCATCACTTTTGGAGTGGTCTGCTGGGGCAGTGGCATTACTGCAGCCGATAGGAAGAGACTGAACAAACTGATCAAGAAAGCTAGCTCTGTCCTGGGGCAGCGCCTTGATCCGGTGGAGGAGATAGGAGAGAGAAGGACGGTGGCTAAACTGTCATCTCTGCTGGAGTCCGAGTTCCACCCTATGCAGGACATACTAAATGCACTGAGGAGCTCATTTAGCAGCAGACTACATCATCCCAGGTGCACAACCGAGAGGTTTCGCAGCTCCTTCCTACCAACGGCTGTCAGACTGTACAACCTAAGCAGGGCTGCTCGCAGAGATAGCAAAAAGACGTAACAACCTAATAGTTTTTTGAATGCAAAAGATGCAATAGACTTACACAATGGTCCCCTCCGGCATACAACTAGGAAAATACCGGTCGCTATGGAGGGTGAGAATATGTATGGGCACATAATCATACCATGTAGGATAACTAAGTAGACGGTTGTGCTGTTTCATCCCATCTAGCAACAATGCTCTGCACTCTGTGTGTTTATATATTTACATATTTATTCCATCTAGCTACAATGCTCCGCACTGGGTGTGTTTATATCTATATATTTATTTCATCTAGCTACAATGCTCCACACTGTGTGTGTTTATATATCTACATATTATTCCATCTAGCTACATTGCTCCGCACTGTGTGTGTTTATATGTTTACATATTTATTCCACCTAGCTGCAATGCTCCGTACTGTGGGCGTTTATATACTCATATATTTATTCCATCCAGCTACAATGCTCTGCACTGTGTGTCTGTGTGTATATATATATATATTTATAGTAACATGTACATATGTATATTAGCTGCTCTTGCTTGCTTGCTTTTTTTCTTGCCTTCTGATTGTTGCTCTGAGTGTTGCTATCCCTGTGCTGTTAAAATCCTGGAATTTCCCCGTTGTGGGACTAATAAAGGCTTATCTTATCTTATCTCATCTTATCAAATGCTCTCTAGCAAACTTCAGACGGGCCTGGACATGCACTGGCTTAAGCAGGGGGACACGTCTGGCACTGCAGGATTTGAGTCCCTGGCGGCGTAGTGCGTTTCTGATGTAGCCTTTGTTACTTTGGTCCCAGCTCTCTGCAGGTCATTCACTAGGTCCCCCCGTGTGGTTCTGGGATTTTTGCTCACCGTTCTCGTGATCATTTTGACCCCACGGGGTGAGATCTTGCATGGAGCCCCAGATCGAGGGAGATTATCAGTGGTCTTGTATGTCTTCCATTTTCTAATAATTGCTCCCACAGTTGATTTCTTCACACCAAGCTGCTTACCTATTGCAGATTCAGTCTTCCCAGCCTGGTGCAGGTCTACAATTTTGTTTCTGGTGTCCTTTGACAGCTCTTTGGTCTTGGCCATAGTGGAGTTTGGAGTCTGACTGTTTGAGGTTGTGGACAGGTGTCTTTTATACTGATAATGAGTTCAAACGGGTGCCATTAATACAGGTAACGAGTGGAGGACAGAGGAGCCTCTCAAAGAAGAAGTTACAGGTCTGTGAGAGCCAGAAATCTTGCTTGTTTGTAGGTGACCAAATACTCATTTTACTGAGGAATTTACCAATTAATTCATTAAAAATCCTTCAATGTGATTTTCTGGATTTTTTTTTTTCTCATTTTGTCTCTCATAGTTGAGGTATACCTATGATGAAAATTGGAGACCTCTCTCATCTTTTAAGTGGGAGAACTTGCACAATTGGTGGCTGACTAAATACTTTTTTGCCCCACTGTAAACATTTGCTCGAGTGAAACCAGCATCACTTTTTTAAAAATCCCATAGTTTTTTGGGATTTGCTTTAATGTTACCTAGTAGCATAAAAAAACAAGAATGTGATCTTGACTTCAGCCTTTGAGTCAGCTGAAGTTTCTGTGTTTACTCTGTCAATAAACTAATCATTACTATTTCGAGAATTAATCACAAAATAGAAGAATGACATTACACAAAAATAGACACATTCAAACTCACTGTGAGCCAAGAAGAAGAATGGCCTTTGATTCAACCTAAAAAGGTTGTTTTCCCACATGCACGGTGTCCCTGAGCTTTTCTAGAAGTTAAATATTTTTAACTTCTTTATGAGTCTTTATGACATTTTATAGCATGATAGAATGAGAAGGAAATCATGACTCACACATGACATCCAAACTTAACCCTATTAAGAAAAAAAAAACGTTAAAGAAACTCAACACTAAAGTATAATAACATATTTCTTTTAGAAAAAGTGTATTTAGTGCATTTTAAATTCAAAACTTTTGAGCTGCTTTAATGATAATAATAAAATAATAATACATTTTATTTCTGGGTGCCTTTCAACCTTCAAGGTGTCACCATGGGTTGAGATGCCGTCTCGGCACTCAGCCCATGTTTTCCCTCATCCCTGCTTCCCATTGAGCAGCGTCTCAGCTGGCCCCCAGCTGGCAGCATTATGGACGGCTGGGGCCAATTAGTCTTCATCAGCTGGGGCGCTGCCAATGAGGATAAATAGGAGCAGCCTCGATGACTCGGGGCTGCGACATAAACACATTGCTAAGCTGAAGCCCCTTCGTCTGGTGTCAGCTTATATTCCTCTTGCAGCATTCCTGTGTTTGTATCCCGCTGTGAGTATGTACGTCTTGTTACCCCCACGTCCGGTACGAGCTGCTTACCTCTGCGCTGTGCAACCCGTGAGTGAACCTCTGCATGAGTATCTGTGCTCTCCTCATCCCTTACCCAAAATAAACCATCACGACTCACTGGCTTGTCCCTGGCTCTGATTGCCCGGCTCCCTAGAGCCGAATATGACAGTATGTCGCAGCCCGAAGAGCTACCGGCGGCCGTGAGTCGCTGTGGAAATGTACCTTTCTGTCCGGGTGTCAGCGCTGCTAGCATGCCGTTTCCCAGGAGTCACTTCCGGCGCCAGGGCGACGAGCTGAGGTCCATCTCGGAGGCTGTCGACGGGACGTTCTTCACCCTGCACGACGCCTCCAACGCGAGACGCTGGCATCCGGGCCGTGCTGAGGAACTCCTGGACTGTCACCCTCACTCTCTGTACCATCTGGAGGACAGTGCCAGGATAGACGCTGCAGGTACACAGCGAGAGAAGCTCCACGGGGTGGATGGAAATCCCGGCAGGGAGTCGAAGTGGGCGACGTCTTTCCCCGCTTCGGAGTCCCGTTCCTGCCGCTATTCCAGTCCGGGAGTTCGCGCCAACCAGAGGACTTCCCCCGACCTGCGCCACGTCACTCGGGATTCCCTTCAAGGAGCCGCAGCTGACAGCAGTTATGTCCGGGGTCGAGTGGCTGTCGCGAGCTCTACTGTGTTTCCTGTCACCACCTTCAGGCATGTGGCGGTGGCAGTGAGATTGATGGTGAGGACTTCAGGGCTACGAAGCTTTCCCGTGCTCGACGCCTTCCTCGTCTCGGTCTCCGATCTGGAGCGGCAAATCCTGGGTTTCCCCCTCGCTTCGTCCCCTGGGAGTAGTCGT
Source organism: Pholidichthys leucotaenia (assembly GCA_020510985.1). Lineage (NCBI taxonomy): Eukaryota > Metazoa > Chordata > Actinopteri > Cichliformes > Pholidichthyidae > Pholidichthys > Pholidichthys leucotaenia. The sequence continues at coordinate 162,084,033 of CM035844.1, read as the reverse complement.
CATCACATCGCCGAGTCACCTCTGCACAAACCTCGTCCGGATCCAGTTCTGGGTCATCGTCAGGACCGTTCCTCCCACGCAGCTGTCATCCCTTCGCCTCGTCAGTGTGGAGATTCTACAGCCTCGTCCCCTGAGCCTCGTTCCCCCGCTGTCATTCCTGGACATTCGGGCTGGCTCACCCCGGCTGTTTCCCCCTCCTCCTCGACGCGCTTCCTGACCGCTGTGTGTGCCTGGAATCCCGGCCTGGTGAGCTCTCTGCTGGAGACAACGCGAGCGACCCTCAGACGAATTCCCGGGGGGTCCTCCGTTATCGCCGGGCGGGGAGAGGAAGAAGCAGATTCCACTACAGCAGGCGATACTCAACCTCCAGGGGGCAGGCAAGTCATTGTTTTTTCACACCTGCTTAATGATTTGCTCTGTCACATCCCTGGAGGAGAAGTTCAGGGTTCGCAGCTCCCTGAACTCTCCCCACCTGCTGTAACCTGTATGCCTAATCCCGCATCCTCTGTGTCTCTCTCCGCCGAGCGGTCCCCGGCTCCGGGTCAACGTGGTGGGATATGGAGAGGGCCTGTGGTTCCGCAGCTACATTGCGGACGGAGGAGGGGGACTGACTGCTGCGTGGAGTCTACGCCGACGACTGAGCGTCCCCGGGTCTCCACGGAGGAGCGGTTCGGTCCGGCGGGACGAGATTCTTCTGGCTTCACGCCGAGTGGATCGTCGGCGGGGTTACCTGAGCTGGAGGGATCTCAAGCTGCGCTGACTATCGTGCTGGCTGCGGGGCCCGACGCGGCTAGATGGGAGCCTGACAACGACCTCCTGACGACGGATCCTGGATCTTCGCTGTCCTGGACGGCGTCAGAACCCGAGATCAGGCGAGTGCTCTCCTTTCTTTTCTCTCTTTTTATCCCCGAGCACTTCAGCCTATCTCCAGGGGAGACGAGCCGGGTGCAGCCGTCCGCTGCGTCTGAGCTCGTCTCGCCGGGTTCTGGCGCTGCCGGTGATCCTGATCCCGGTTCTGTTTTCTCTTCTGAGCCTTCTTCCAGGGTCACCGGCAAGGAGTTGCTGTTCCTCGTGGTGCTGGAGGGTCCGGGTTCAACGTTGGAGGTCGGTTCTGGTGCAGTATTCAACGTGGGTTCGCCCGAGACCCAGTCGGGGTCCAACGTGGGTTCGCCTGAGGCCCGATCGGGGTCCGACGTGGGTGCTGCCCCAGTATTGTCCAGGTCCGGTGAGGAGGTGGCCGTTTTCCTGCGGCCTGACGCCCGCCGCCCTCGTCATCGGCTCTCCCCTGAGCCTCTTCCACCGGGATCCGCTCTGATCCTTCGCCCGTCTCAACGGTCCTGGTGGTTGAGTGATGCGGGTCGACGACCCGACCCACAGAACTTTCGGTTTGGTGATCTGGTTCCCCCCACTGGTCTGTGTTTCCCTCTGGGCAGCCTGGTTCGGCTGCCAGTGGACTGGATTCCTGGGATCTGGGTCCAGAGTTCGCCGTCCGAACACTTCTCTTTCCCTGATTCGCCAGCTGGACAATGGGCAGGGAGATCTCCGGAGCCATCTCGGCCATTTTTGGACTCTGCCTGCCATTCACCTCGGGTGTCACTTTTTCTTTTGTTATTAAGGTCACTCGGGTGTAATGTTCTGTCCTGTTGGTGGATTCGTTTTTATAGTGCTGTGTTTTCCATCGCTCATGCTCAGCATTTTACTTTTTGTGCCATGTTTTTAGCCTCGTTTTTTGTATTGTAGAGTTATGTTTTGTTTTCTGTAACACCATGCTCTGCAGTTATCCATTTATTCCAGTCACTTTCATTTCTTTAGGTGACTGGGTATTTATATATTGGTGTGTGTGTGGGTTTTTCTTTGCCTGCACTCAGTATTTCTTTTTTGTCCTGTTGGTTCATTATAGAGTCATGTGCCTTGTTTTCCGTAACACCATGCTCTATAATTGTCATTTGTTCCAGTCACCCTCACTTTTCTTGGTGACTGTGTGTGTATGTACTTAAATTAGCGCTGTGTATAGGTTCCCCTTTATTTAACCGTACTCAGCATTTTTTGCCCTGTACCTTTTTGGTGGTTCTTTTTTCCTTGCTCTGGGTCACGCATGGTTGGTACTCTCTGGGTAGTATGTAACCGGCGTGCTGACCCAGTTCTTCTCCCCATCTGTACCTGGGTTAATTATTCTGTTTTGTCAGTACTGTATTTGGGTTTTTCTTTCCCGCTACCCTACATTGCCCCATTGGTGTTGTCCTTCCCTTGGCTTCTTCCCCTCCGGTCCGCCTCCCTTCCTCCCACCCTAGGTGGGGGGGGGGGGGGGGGCTGGGATGTTCCTGGTCGTTCAGGAGCCCGACCTTGAGGGGGGGCTCTGTCACCATGGGTTGAGATGCCGTCTCAGCACTCAGCCCATGTTTTCCCTCATCCCTGCTTCCCATTGAGCAGCGTCTCAGCTGGCCCCCAGCTGGCAGCATTATGGACGGCTGGGGCCAATTAGTCTTCATCAGCTGGGGCGCTGCCAATGAGGATAAATAGGAGCAGCCTCGATGACTCAGGGCTGCGACATAAACACATTGCTAAGCTGAAGCCCCTTCGTCTGGTGTCAGCTTATACTCCTCTTGCAGCATTCCTGTGTTTGTATCCCGCTGTGAGTATGTACGTCTTGTTACCCCCACGTCCGGTACGAGCTGCTTACCTCTGCGCTGTGCAACCTGAGTGTACGTCTGCATGAGTATCTGTGCTCTCCTCATCCCTTCCCCTTTACCCTGAATAAAATATCACGACTCACTGGCTTGCCCCTGGCTCTGATTGCCCGGCTCCCTAGAGCCGGATATGACACAAGGTCACCTAACAAAAAGAGCATTAAAGTGCTGATGATACGTTTTTGACCTTTTTTTAGCATATTGTGTAAACCCAAAAGTCATTGTCAATGATCAATTTAATATTTACAACCGCACCTGCATAAACTAGTTATCACAAAACAGCAGCCGCTGACTGGACTGTGGTGCCGCCCACCAAATTAAGGGCGACACCCCCATGACGCAATCGACAGAACGGACTCCGGTGTTGTTGACTGGAATGACAGCAGCTTTGTGGCTCACAGTTTCTCTGGTTTCTTGTTTTAATTTTACAGCTATGCCTTCGCGTTGTCGCAGGCTTAGATAAAGCGTGTCATGTGTGAAAGACCACATCACATGCTTCAGCTCCAACTGTCTGAGCCTGCTCTCCTCCTTCGCTTTTGGAGGAGCACGAGGACGGGAAGGATTAATGGATTTACGCGCAGCTTTGACCTACTTTCTCTGATCGCATGCCGGTCCGGGCACGTTCCCTCTCTCATTATCAACAGGTAATGCCCCTCCCGCTGATCATGTTTCCCGGTCCTCGCCCAGGTGCTTGTCATCACACCATCACCAGGAGTGCGTTAATGGCAAACGGCCGCCAAAATGTATACGCACTGCTGGTCAATAGTATTGTCATCTGTGCTGTTAGTCTGCCAGTATTTTCAGCACTCACGATGTGTTAGCCACTCCACACAGCTGTGGCTCTCGTGCGTCCTTGAAGCGATGTCGGCTCTGGGGCGCAACCGTGGTTAACACGTTTCCTCTCCATGTTTGCTGGGCAATGTCAGCCCTGAACGCCTACCGTTTGTGTTTCTGTATATTAATTGTAAGTCTCAACCTTTTTGGGAATTGTCTGTCATTCTATATTGAATGTTCTGTGGTGAATCCTGCGCTTAAATCCTCGTTATTTCATGCGCCCTCTCCCTGCCCTGCGTAAGAGCGCACGGAGAGGGATGATTTACGGATAAATAACGAGGACTTACACGAAGATTTAAGATAAGATAAGCCTTTATTAGTCCCACAATGGGGAAATTCCAGGATTGCAACGGCACAGGGATAGCAACACTCAGAGCAACAATCAGAAGGCAAGAAAAAACAAGAGCAGCTAGTATACATATGTACATATTACTATATATATATATATATATACATATATATATATAGACACACAGTGCGGAGCATTGTGGTTGGTGGATGTGCAGCAGAAAGTCTAAGCTCTCTCTCCGCGGATGCGGCGGGCCAGCTGGATGTCTTTGGGCATGATGGTGACCCTCTTGATGGCGCACAGGTTGGTGTCCTCGAAGAGACCCACCAGGTAGGCCTCGCTGGCCTCCTACAGAGCCATGACGGCGGAGCTCTGGGAGCGCAGGTCGGTCTTGAAGTCCTGAGCGATCTCCCTCACCAGGCGCTGGAAGGGCAGCTTACGGATGAGCAGCTCCGTGGATTTCTGGTAGCGATGGATCTCACTCAGAGCCACGGTACCGGGCCTGTAACGGTGAGGCTTCTTCACTCCGCCGGTGGCCGGAGCGCTTTTTCGAGCAGCCTTGGTGACCAGCTGCTTCCTGGGGGGCTTTTCCTCCAGTAGATTTACGGGCGGTCTGCTTGGTTCTTGCCATCGCTCTTTATTATTCTGTCTTATATTTCTTGCACACCGCCTAAACTCCAGCCCGGCACCCGCGTTGTTTTCGCTTCAGTTCCCCGGTATGTCGAGTTTCTCCGTTAGCACCGGGTGGCGGTTGAGTGCTAGCTAGCTCTTCCCTGCTGTATCGTCTCCTGCTGTAAACAGAGGCTCCGTCCGCCGACTCGGGAGACCTTTGGGGCGATCTGTGTGTCTGTGATATACATAGAGTGAAAGGTGTGCCGGATCAGAAAGAAGAAGGAAGATAAAAAAGACTCAGAATTGAGCCGCTGTTGCAAAAGGCAGCCAACTCGTGTGGCGCCGGAACCGGAAGGGGGAATTTAAGCGCAGGATTCACTACAGCACATTTAATATAGAACGACAGACAATACCCAAAAAGGTGAAGACTTACAAATAACATACAGAAACACAAAGAGTAGGCGTTCGGGGCCGACATCGCCCAGCGAACATGGAGAGGAGATATATTAACCACAGGTGCGCGCCAGATCCGACATCGCTACAAGGGGCGCAACAGAACCACGGCTGTGTGGAGTGGCTAACACGTCATGATAGTGTTGGCAATATTGGCTGGCTGACAACACGGCAGAGGATGCACACAAAACATGAACAGCTGTCACTGAGTCTGATTCGCTAGGCACAATGCCCACTTGGCACGGTTCAAACCTATACGGTTTGATGCCCCCAGATTCTTCATTGTCATCCCATTCTTCGGAACTATAATCGTCTTTAGACTGGACAACACAAACTAATTCCAGACTACATGTGCTGGAACCATCATCGATGTTTTCAACCGCTTCCATCCTGTGTGTACAAAGGGCAGCCAAGTGCTGTGTTCCGTCGATGATTTTACAACATGGCCGGGGGGTTTTCCAGCCACTGACACAATGGGTGACGTTGCACTCATGAAAATGTCGGATGTTCGCATGAAAAAAAAGCCTGTTTGACTTAGAACTGCACAGACCAACCTATTTTGTAATATTGTATTACGTGTTGAAAAATTAGAGGAAGTCAAGACCGTGTCATCAGCACTTTAAAATTAAAAACAGATTTAAAATGCAATCACGAAACTTGGTTAACAAACCAAAAACAGTGAATTAAAAAGTAAATTATCAAAGTGAACAAGGTTGTTTAACCAGATGAGTTTGAGTCTGGATTTCAGTAATGGGAGAGAGTCAATGTTGCGGATGTCAGGTGAGAGTGAGTTCCAGAGCCAAGTAGCAGAGCGACTAAAGACTCTATTCCCCATAGTGGTGAGGTGGTCAGAAGGGACAGCGAGGTGAGGGGAAGAGGAGGACCTGAGAAAGCAGCTAGGGGTGACAATGTGGAGGAGTTCAGACAACTATGAAGGGGACAGATTTTGGAGGGCTTTAAAGGGTGAGGAGCAGTATCTTGAAGTTTATTCTGTCTTTTATTGGGAGCCAGTGAAGTTGTTGGAGGATGGGGGTGATGTGTTCTATGGATGGGGTGCGAGTGATGATCGGAACTGCAGAGTTCTGAAGGAGCTGTAGCTTGTGGAGGGATTTATTTGGGAGACCAAAGAGAAGTGAGTTACAGTAGTCAATGCAGGAAGTGACAAGGCTATGGATGGGATGGCAGCAGTATGGGGAGTGAGGGAAGAATGCAGCTGGTTAATATTATGAATATGAAAATAGGCGGACCAAGTAATGTTACTGATGTGAGACTGGAATGATAAAGTGCTCGAGGATGACACCCAGTCTCTTAACCTGTGGGGAAGGGCAGATGGGAGAGTTATTAAAATCAATGGAGAAGCTGGGGGATTTAGTTAAGGTGGAGAGTGGACCAACAAGTACAATTTCTGTTTTATTAAATTAGAGGTAAACCATGATTTGATATCAAGAGGAACCGTCAGAAAGAGTGGTAGGTGGCAATGTGGAGTTGGGTTTAGACGAGAGGTAGAGCTGGGTGTCATCCGCATAGCAATGGAAATTAATATTGTATTTGCGGAAAATGTAACCAAGTGGAAGAATCATATAATTTAAGAAATTTCTGTCTGTGTATTCCGCACGTATCTCCCGAACTGTTCGTCAGACTGGCCTAAGATTTGATATGTGCTGTGCTGATGTTACGAGGGTGTGCATCCCTGAATTTCAGCCTCCCTGGATATGTAGAAGTTTAGGAGGGGAAATCTTCATTGAATGTCCATAGGGAAGCTATGGGCGTTCATAGCTATGACATCACAGACGCACAGATGTTGTCATGGTTACTGTTGCCACACAGACACATCATCAAAGATCAAAGGCAAGCATCACTGAACGAGCAGTGACGTCAAAGATCAAAGGCAGGCTTCACCATGGTTACTGTTGCCATGTTAACCATACCAAAGATCAAAGGCAGGCATCACCATGGTTACCGTTGCCATGGTAACAGTAACTTTCTACGGGCATGCAGAAATACTTGCTTACACTTGCTTTCCATGGGCATGCAGAAATACTTGCCTATACTTGGTTTCTACGGGCATGCACAAGTATGTACTAGTGCAGATAATGAAGAGAAGGGGCCCCAGGACAGAGCCCTGGGGAACACCTGCAGAAAAGGGAAACGGACTCGAGGTGTGGGATTTAATTTGGATGAACTAAGTGTGGCCGGACAGAGAAGAAGTGAACCAAGTGAGGGGAGTGTGGGTGATACCAATGGAAGCCAGTCTATTTAGGAAGGTGCTATGAGAAATGGGTGTCAAAGGCCATGGTGAGATCTAGGAGAATGAGTATAGCGAGTAAGCCAGAGTCTGCAGCCATCAGGAGGTCCTTAATGATTTTGATCAATGATATTTCCTGTAACTGCTGACCAGAACAGTAATAGTCTAACTGTTTTGTGATGAAGTGAAAGTTATTTTCTCCCACGATTTGTTGGACGTGTGCCACTTTCTGGACAATAACCGTAGTGACACACATGTATAAAATTGGCCTTGGCTTCAGCTTGTGAGTCAGCTGAAGTTTGGCTCCTCTGGGATCCTTTGGCCACTATTAAAAGCCTGAAACACTAAACTATTTATGAAAAAGCAACAACAGAATACATCATCAGGTGGACAGCTTCTGGTCTGTGAGTTCAGCTCTTTACATGTGATAACTATAGAACAACACACCAATTGTATTATTAAGCTGGATAACTATGTTCCATAAATCTTTTCATGCCTTTTTTTTTTTTTTTTACATTTTATTTTTTGTCTTTCTAGCTCCCCCCCTTCTGTCTCTGATCACCTTGTGTCTCCAGTAATTCCCTTGCTGGGGTCCCGGGGGAGGAAATCAACGCGTTGATCCCTGATTGTATAGAGAACAGCCGTAAAAGACACTAAGAAAAGTCACTTAACCACAGCAACTGATTGTTGTTTCCCCTATCTTCCTCCTGGACAACAATTGATGATTGTCTGCGAGGGTCGGGGCCTGACAGTGTCTGATTGGCTGATTGTTCCTCCGGCTCTGTGCAGGGGCCTGTAAATGTGGCATTGTGGGAAGTGCCATTGTGTGCTCTTCCTCCAGACAAGAGCTCATTCCCACGTGAAAGAGGTGCTGAGCTGCAGTGCAACAGCAAAGCAAGGGTGGGGCCCCAGGAAGCTGCAGGGACCGATTCCCAAGAAGCAAGAGCTGTTCTCATGTAAAGAAATATGACAGAGGAGATGGAGAACTTGGCTAAAAAGATGTCCTCCGGTTTTCCACAGTTACTAACAATATTACAGTACTGAAGACTGCTTTTGGGGGACATTGTTTCCTTGTACATTTGCAATCCCACAAGAAAACACTAGAAATTTCACTAATCTCAGACATGCTCACAGGTATATAATCAGTTTCATAGCTTCCTAGTGCCTCTGATAAAATGCTTAACAGTTCAAATTAACAGCACAAAAGATATCAAATTCATATTAAAAAGCTGCAAATTTTGGATAAAAATGTGCACAATCACAAGAAAATAGCAAATTTTAGAAATAAGGAATTAATATAGATGAATAAAGTTGCAAATTTATGGGAAAAGTAAAATTCACTAGAAAAACTGCATAGTCAAGAAAAAAGCATGCAAAATTACAAGAAAATGGGAGCAAATTTACAAGGAATAAATGGTGATTTTACAAAATATAAAACTGAAAATTTAAGAGAAAAGGTTTCAAATTTGTGAGACAAAGGGCTATATTATGACGATGTAGTCAAAAGTGCAAACATCATTTATGGTCGTATCCAAGCCCATTTTGCTACTGTAATAGCAGAAAAAAAAAAGATTTTGCATCAACCAAATGCTCAAAAAAGGTTGTCCTAACTCGCTTAATTATTCAGAGGTGTGTTTAGGTGTGCATGATCTACAGCAGATTGCTATAATAATTTTGTGGTAAGTTAAGTTTATTTATATAGCACTTATCAAAGACAGGGTCACAAAGGGCTTTACAGGTTAAAATAAATAAAGCGATGTCCAAATAAAAATTATAGAGAGATGGATAATAATAAAATACAATAAACAAGAGTAAATAAAAGAATCGATAATGATATAAAATGCATAAGACAAAAAACATCTACATAAAATACAATATGCACAAGATTAGTGAAATGCCACTCTAAAAAGATAAGTCTTTGACTGCTTTTTAAAAACATCAACAGAAGATGCAGTTCACAATTCATGCAGTAAAGAGTTCAAAAATCTAGACACTACAGATTCAAAGGCTCTAACACTCTTAGTTTTGAGCCTAGTATGAGGGACAGCCAGTGAATTATAGTTGGAGGACCTCAAAGACCTGCTGGGAAGATATAAATGCAGCATGTCACTAACATAAGCAAGTGCATCCCCATGAATGGCTTTGTATGTTAAAACAAGAATTTTAAATTGAATCCTGGAATTACCAGGAAGCCAGTGCAAGGAGGCCAAAACAGGAGTGATACGACAGAACTTAATGGACCTGGTCAAAAGACTAGCAGCAGCATTCTGGACCAACTGCAGGTGGTCTACAGATGACTTACTGAGACAGGAGAAAAGGGAATTACAGTAGTCCAGCGATAATACATTTTATTTGTATAGTGCTTTCCAAGGCACTCAAAGATGCTTTACATAAAAAAAAATAAAGATTAAAATTAAAGATTAAAAGCAAGTCTGAACAGGTGGGTTTTGAGTAATGATTTGAAGGAGTTTACAGTAAGTCTGTACAGTCATGGATCTGTTGGGGGACAGAGTTCCAGAGGAAAGGCTTTGCCCCCCCAGGTTCTGTGCTTGGGTCTGTGTGGTGGAGAGAGGAGGTTTGCATCAGAGGAATGACGGCAGTGTGTGTGTGTGTGGGGGGGGGGGGGGGTGCGCCGGTGCAACAGGTCGGTGAGATAGGAAGGAGCCTGGTGATGGAGGGCTTTAAAGGTGAGGAGAAGGCCTTTGAAGTGTATGCGCTGTGAGATTGGGAGCCAGTGGAGGTTCTGGAGGACAGGGGTGATGTGGTCACAGGAGCGGGACTGGGTGAGGAGACGGGCGGCTGAGTTCTGAATGTGTTGAAGTTTCTGGAGGACTTTGGATGATGAGCCGTAAAGGTATGATGAAACAAAGGCATGTATACAGGTGCATCTCAATAAATTAGAGTATCATCGAAAAGTTATTTCAGTAATTCAATTCGTAAAGTGAAACTCATACAGTCATGTGAAAAAATTAGGACACCCTCTATAAGCCTGTGTGTGTTTTTTAACATATTTGGACATATGGATATTTAATATCAATGTTAAAAAATACTGGGAGATTCACATAATACAACTAAACAACTACAAATGAATTGACTTTTTTTCAAATTTTCTGTAAAATATAATTCTAAACAAATAGTAAGGAATAAATTAGGACACCCCCATCTTTTTTAGGACACCTCCACATTCATTCCCACTTAAAATGGCTAAAATAAATGTTAAAAAATGCAAATGAAAACAAAAACAAGGATATACATATCTATGTGTATTCAAATTTTTTGAGAAACTGAATTTTGGGTTTTCATTAGCTATAAGCCATAATCATCAAATTTAAAAGAAATAAACACTTGAAATATATCACACTGTGTGTAATGAATCTATAAAATATAGGAGTTTCATTTTTTGAAATGAATTACTGAACTAAATCATCTTTTACATGACATTCTAATTTATTGAGATGCACCTGTAATCATATCTAATTCACAGTAAGACTCTACAGACCTACTAAGACTAGAGATGTCCCTAAGGTGGAAAAAAACATGTACAGGTCAACAGCATGTACGAATTACCTGGGATGGTGGATTTTCTTTCTGTTGCAGAAATGGATGTGCTCCTGTGCAGTGAAAATGCACGAGAACATAATTTACAGGAATGCCGCCGTTCCACCTAAGCCCTTGAAGGTGAAACAGGCGTGTGATGCAGCAACAGTGTGTCTGAAACGAGCAACGTGCATTTGCACATTTTTAAAATGCACCACTTAAATAGTCATGGGTAATGTGCCACTGATATTAGATGTGGTTTTTGTTAGTCAAAAGCACACTGGCCCTTGAAATAGTGTAGAAATTGGCACACATTTGGGTGTAAATGTGATCGTATGAATGTCTACGTGGTATTTATGAAACTGTGTATCTGGTCAATCTCATCGTACGATCGTTCACTCATTGATAAATCTGACAGATGTATCCGAGCGTCTTTTGAATTCCACACCCACATTTCACCCCCAGAATTTATGACACAGCGGAACACAAGACGGCAAAAAGAGAAACTTTTCCGAAGTAGAAATTGGCATGATTATAAGAGAAGTGAAAAATAAAGTATTATAGTCTGTTAACCTTAAAAGTTGCTTTAAATGCAAAAGAACCACGTTATGGAGGAGACTGGTGCTCCAGCAACACCGTTGGTGTGATCAGCTGATCTCCAGCTGAGGATTATAATATACATCTGTAGCCTATATGTTTGACTTAGATGACTGTTTGACTAAATGTTGTCCATTTTGTTATTTTAAATCACACTTGTCAAACATGAAAATTTATTGCTTTCTTTTTAGAAGTACAGAGACACATCCCCTCTCAAGAAGCGCTGTCTGATGCGTACTGTGTGCCTTAGGACAGCTTAGCCATACCCTGACATCCCTCAATAATATGTAGAAATGCACAGGGCAAAATCAAATCCTTTCCCCACACCTTCTCTGGTGCTGGGTGTGTAGAAAGCCTTTTTTTTTTTTTTTTAACCCTGATACAGCGAATCACCTCGGCGGGCACTTCTGTTCATAAAGCGCTGTTGTGGTTTAGTTAATGGCTAATTTGTAAGGGATAACTTTTATAAAAATTTTTATTTAACCTTTATTTATACAGGGAAGGTCCATTGAGAGGGAACCTCTCTTTTTCATGGATGCCCTGTTCACACTCAGATACACATTCACACCTGGAAGCTACCCAGTACAACCGCAGACTGACCTGTGGCCACTGAGCAGCTCCACTGGAGCAGTTGAAGTTAAGAACCTTGCTCAATGGCACCACATTGGGGTTAAGAATGGTGGGGCTGTTAAGGTGGCCCCTTCAGGCTGTATCAAAGGACGCATATGCAGGGTGAATTTCGTACATAATTTATTACAAGTTAAGCGAGTCAAGAGCCGAAAATACAAAAGCCGTAAAGGCTGGGGACTTACAGTCTGAAGAAATAACAAGGAGGCCAAGGTTGTGGCGTGGAGAAAACTGTGTACCGTATTTTTGGGACTATAAGGCGCACCGGATTATAAGGCACAATATCAATGAACGGTCTATTTGATGCAGGGATGGCAACAGGAAATTCTGATTTCAGCTGAAATCTAATTTGGTCGATTGACTTATGGGAGGGCCGGGGGGGCGCAGCCCCCCTGAAGCTGAGAGGTTTTCAGTAAAACAGAAGTAATTTAGACTGAAAAAAATGATTAAAAAAATGAAATACTAGACTTAGATAAATCATTAAATTTAATAAAAAGTTAACTTACTTTTTCCTCAATGTTGTCTCACTGTCTTTAGTCCAACATATTTAACAGTTCTATAAGAGTTTATTACACTATTTACACTGGTCACCAAGTCACTTCTAATGTGAAACTTTCTTCCTTTTGGCAGCAAGCTGTGCCAGTCTCTGAATTTTGAACTTCATCCCCTTTTCTGTTTTTTTCAGAAACTGTCCGAGTGTTTCTGTTACCTCGTCGAACTTTGAGCCAATTTTCACCTTTACAGTCACTTTTCTCTCAAGCCAATTCCATTGGAACTTATTTTTGACACTTTTGTCTATTTCTAGCACTGATGACTCCTGATCCTTCGATAAAAATCTCATAATTCCGCTGAAAACAATACCGAAAGCTCAGAATTCCAACACGAACCAGGGATGTGATTTGGGGTTGGAGAAATTATTTGAAAATTTAGCAGGGGGTCTGGCGGACGCAGTCCCCCAGCGGGGTCCGGGGCAGAGCCCCGGTGGTGGTGGGGGGGGGGGCAAGGGGGGCAAAGCCCCCTGAAGCTCCTGGGTTTTTATGATTTTTAAGTACCAGAACTGTGCTTAAATAACATAAAACAGCTGAATGCCACTTATTACTGTATAATATTGACTTATGTTCCAAGAAGATAGCATTCCTAAAATATTCCAACAAGCATTATCCATCACATGCTTTAACACTTGATCAAATCAAAATCAGTTAATTTTATCTATTCCATAATGGAAATAAAATTCCAACATACCATTACTTTTTATAATTTCAGCATTCATTTCAGATCACCAGTTTCAATCTCCATTGAGTCTTGAGCAGTTAATTTTGCACAATCACTGATGTAGCCAAGTCTTAGAAATATTCAAAAGTTATGAGTCATTGTCCACTGTGCACTGTCAATTTCAAACTGTTTGGAATCATAAAAGTAATGTAACTAAATTGTTTTGCTATTTTTTCCTCCTCAACATCAATGTCAGGGCGCTGCAGGAGTTTTTTGGGGATGGTTAACTTTTATTACCGTTTCCTCCCCCGCGCAGCCCAGCTCATACAGCTGTTGTACGCCGCACTCAAGAAACGGAAACCGGCGGACAGAGTCGACTGGACTCCTGAGCGGGAGCAGGCGTTCTGCGGTTAAAACAGCTCTGGCAAACGCTGCACTACTGGCGGCTCGGACATGGGCATAGCGGCCGTCATGGAGCAATGCGCTGCCGGTTCTTGTCAGCTGCTCACCTTTTTAGCAGGTCTTTGCACGACAGTGAGCGTAAATACAGCGCGTTCGACAGAGAGTTAATGGCTCTCCACCTGGCCATACGCCACTTCCAGTGGCGTATGGCCAGGTGCGCCCTTTCCAGCTGAAAGGGTGCACCTTCACTGCGTTCGTGGACCACAAGCCGCTAACGTACTTAACGTACTTTATCTTCCTGGAAGATAAAATAAAGCGGAATTCGGCGAATTAGAGGAAAATCACATCCCTGAGAACGCCACCATGAATTTTTGACAAAGCATACAACGAGCCATTTGATTGGTCCAATCGTTTGCAACTATCCAATCGCAGGGCTGTTTACAATACAGCAGTAGCTTGAACACAACACATCCGGGTTATCGCGGGAGACTTCCGGGGAAGCGCCGAGCGCTTATGTAATCGTGTTGATTTTCGCTAAAATCGGTAACAATAAGGTACCTTACCCCCCCTAAAATTTTCTCAACGGATTTAGACGATTCACAGAAATGATCAATTTGAAAATGAATCGGCGGAAATCCGCGGATCGGCAGAAAATTGCCATCCCATAAGGCGCACCGGATTATAAGGCGCATTAAAGCGAGGTAGTCGGAGCTGGGAAAAAAAATTTGCATGCATGGAAAGAAAATCCTATCTATAGTCATTATAGACACATATAGCGCGATTGTCTGTGAATGTGAATGACCTGTTCCACTGTTTACAGCCGTAAATACGTATTTACAGCCGTATTTACTGCTCCCGTTTACAGCTAAACGGGAGCAGTTTCGATGCCGAAATTTCACATACAAATCCTAATATACGTGTTCTATACACCATCAGCTTTTGGGTATCGACTACCTCGCGAGGTAGTCGGATCTAGGATTTTTTTTTTTTTTTTTGCGTACATGGAAAGAAAATCCTATCTATAGTCATTATAGACACATATATGTCATTCTATGACATGGTGGTGGCATCAGCCATCACTTTTGGAGTGGTCTGCTGGGGCAGTGGCATTACTGCAGCCGATAGGAAGAGACTGAACAAACTGATTAAGAAAGCTAGCTCTGTCCTGGGGCAACGCCTTGATCCGATGGAGGAGATAGGAGAGAGAAGGACGGTGGCTAAACTGTCATCTCTGCTGGAGTCTGAGTTCCACCCTATGCAGGACATACTGGATGCACTGAGGAGCTCATTTAGCAGCAGACTACATCATCCCAGGTGCACAACCGAGAGGTTTCGTAGGTCCTTCCTACCAACGGCTGTCAGACTGTACAACCTAAGCAGGGCTGCTCGCAGAGATAGCAAAAAGACGTAACAAACTAATAGTTTTTTGAATGCAAAAGATGCAATAGACTTACACAATGGTCCTCTCCGGCATACAACTAGGAACATACCGGTCGCTATGGAGGGTGAGAATATGTATGGGCACATAATCATACCATGTAGGATAACTAAATAGACGGTTATGCTGTTTCATCCCACCTAGCAACAATGCTCTGCACTGTGTGTGTTTATATATTTACATATTTATTCCATCTAGCTACAATGCTCTGCACTGGGTGTGTTTATATTTATATATCTATATATTTATTCCATCTAGCTACAATGCTCCGCACTGTGTTTTTATATATCTACATATTATTCCATCTAGCTACATTGCTCCGCACTGTGTGTGTTTATATACTTGCATATTTATTCCACCTAGCTGCAATGCTCCGTACTGTGGGTGTTTATATATTTACATATTTATTCCATCTAGCTACAATGCTCTGCACTGTGTGTTCATATATTCATATATTTATTCCATCCAGCTACAATGCTCTGCACTGTGTGTCTGTGTCTGTGTGTGTGTGTATATATATATTTTATAGTAATATGTACATATGTATATTAGCTGCTCTTGCTTGCTTGTTTTTTTTCTTGCCTTCTGATTGTTGCTCTGAGTGTTGCTATCCCTGTGCTGTTGCAATCCTGGAATTTCCCCGTTGTGGGACTAATAAAGGCTTATCTTATCTTATCTTATCTTATATAGCGCGATTGTCTGTGAGTGTGAATGACCTGTTCCACGAGCAAATGTACATTTTTTGGTCCGTGGCTGTTTACATCGCAATATTGGCCAGAATACTCGCTCGGTACTTGATACGGCTCGCTCTCAATACTCGCTACTCGCTACTGCTCACGGCAGCCCCGAGAAGTAAACAATGCAAACAAATGCCGGGACGCTTGAATTCTTTCGTCCCGAAAATATCATTTTTGAATATTAATTACAGCTAAACAGGAGCAGTTTCGATCCACGATCCATTGGCAGATAGTGGCGTAACTCGCTAGCAATTTAACTTTGAACGACCTGTTGACACCAATATAGCGGTTGGAGTTCTTTGGTTAATCCACCCGGAATGATGGGAAGCTCCGAATTAGTTTGCTTCACTTGGGTTTTGACAGTATCGGTGAGATGGGCGCGCATGGAGTGGCAGATCAATAGGGATGGAGATTTGTGGAAAAAGCCATCCGGCCATTATGTTGAAGCACATATTACTTCGCGAGGCTCCTGACTACCGTAATGCTCCGACAATCCATCAAGCGGTTCGGCTTCGTAGCTTACCAAAGTCGTACTAAAACATTTTTGACAGATTTTTGAGCGCCGTGTACCACATAAAATCGGTTTGAGGTCAGTAAGCACAACCAGAATTAATACATAAGGCGCACCGGATTATAAAGCGCACTGTCGATTTTTGAGAAAATTAAAGGATTTTAAGTGCGCCTTATAGTCCAAAAAATACGGTAATCGTAGGAACACAGGTTACAAAGTAACTGAATTCAATGAGACTGACTACGAAGTCACTGGATACAATGTAGGATGCCGCACTGAGAGCAGAGGGCGGTGTGAATAAATAAGAATGAGAATAATTATAAAATAAGAAATAGCTGTGACTAATAAAGAAAGAATGGAACAAAAGGAGATGAGCTAAGCTAAACAGGAAGTAAACAAAGGGCACTTGCAGCTCAGCTGCAATGGTAAAAAATATTTACAAAACTACATTCAATTTTATACATTCCATCAAGTAATTGTTTTTAAAAAATTCGGCTTAAATCTGTTTTAATATTCGCTGCTGGCATAAATATGGATAAAATGTTTGTAATTACTAGTGCCTTGCCCATAGAAGGCAAGTATTTTTGTGTGACAACAGGTATCCCAATTAGGCTTAACAGGCCTAATTGGGATGTAGGCTGTGTTTGAAAGTGGAATACAAAGAGGCGTAGACTATATGTAGGCAATCACATGTTAGACTTTGACAAATATAAAAGGGACTAAATGGCACTAAGATTTATTTGACTGTGTGAATATTAATTACAAAATATCTAAATACTGAAAATGAATGGGACATCCAATATTATCAACTGTTTCAGATCCCTTGTTTATTTGTTTGCCAGATCACTTATTTGTGTGATCTTTGATCACTTATATTCATAATAGTGTATCTTACACTTTGGGAAATGGGAGTTGTTCAGTCACCATTATAATTATTTTAGTTTATACAGTATCACTGTTCAGTGATGGAGTTCAGTGTAATATTGAATTTCTTTTGTGTATCGTCAATAAAGTCATGCAGTACTATAACAGGACACGTTTACAAATATTTGAGACCCATTGTAGTACATCAGTTTATATTTCAGCAATATTTTGTTATTAAAAGGTTTTTTAAACTGTAATCAACCAAATTAACTACACAACACCCAACATCAATAAAGTACATCCATCTATTATTATACACAGCAGAAGGGCCCACTTGACTACAACCGGTGCATCAGTGTTGCCCATTTGTCAGTAAATATTTAACCAAAAATGATTTATTTTGTGATTTGGACGTTTTTGTGTCCTGCATTTGGTCGTTAAGTCATTCCGGCCATTCTGCTCGACAATCATGGTGGTATTATTATTAAAGTTTTTAATTTTTAGATACTCGCGGTCCTGCAAAGTACAGTGGTACCACACAGGTGAAGCAAACGCAGGAACTCCCGTCTACTACTGACTGGGCAGGCTGGGTGTGCCCCCCTGCGAAGGACCGCAGTCCACCTGGTCGGACCGCTGCTTCTCCCGTCATGTTCTGTGTTGGATACACTGGTGTTCTTTATCAGACCCAGGTTCGCGCTGATGCGCCGCCCAATCTGCTCATGCGCCTCATGTTCTCCACATATGCCAAATTATCCTTTAGACCTATGCAATCATGGCAACTTGGTATATGGTATAATTTTTTTAAGCATTAAACCGTCAGTATGTTTTTCTAGTCAAATCTGTTGTTTTTCACTTCCTTGTTTTGTTCAGTGAAGTGGTGACTGACCAGCTGTAATGTTATGTATTATCCAATCAGCATGGTCATGATGCCGCATATTATCCAATCAGTATGGCTGTGATGCCGGGTATTATCCAATCAGCACGGAGTCAATCCGAAACCCCGCCCACACTTCCTGAAGCCAGTGCATGAAGAGACAAAGCGGTGGCTAACCTTTTATTGATAAAAATTACATATTTTGACTCCATACTCATGCACACTCTTGTAACCTCAGCAAAACACGTATAAAATCTTAGGTCAGTCTGACAAATGGTTCAGAGATATGCGTGAAACAGACACACACACACACACACAGAGCAATTTTGTGCATTTATAGATAGATTAAAAGCAGCATCTTCAGATTCAAGATTCAAAGATTTTGTCAGTACAACTATACGTACAGGACATACAGGAGAATTGAAATGGTGTTTCTCTCCCTCTTCAGTGGTGTGCACAATATTAAAAAAAAAAGGAATAAGGCTGGAAAAAAACAATAGCAGTCTACTGTATGTACAGAAATGCAACCCGCAGTGCAAATGGTGACAAAAGATAGACCCAGACCTCCCATAGTGCAAATAGAGCTAAACGATTAACGATGATGAAACCCAGCAATCCTATACACCAAAAACTAGAGACGTAATACTCATAGTTGCAGTTCAGTACGGTGCTGTAGGTGCAGACAGTAACAGAAAGGACTGCACATGAGCAGTACTGCAATGACAGATAGCAGCAGATATGGCATTTGTGCAAATGGTTGCAGAAGTGCAGATACATACAGCAGCAAATGTATTATTGTTGGTGGCCAGTCCTTCTGCGGCAACAGCTGAGGTAGTTACTGTGTGGGTTAGTGCATTACGGTCGGGGGGGGGCAGAGTTCAAGGTCCTGATGGCCTGGTGAACAAAGCTGTTAAGCAGTCATGTGGAGCAGGCCCGGAGGCTCCGGTACCTTTTCCCCGAGGGCAGGGGGCTGAAGAGGGAGTGTGAGGGGTGGGAGGCACCGCCTGCAATGTTGATGGCTCTGCAGGTGAGGCAGATGTCTGGGGGGGGGGGGGCTGCTTGCAGGCTGCTTTCATTGTGTGTTGCAGTGACTTCCGGCAGGAGAAGGTGCAGGTTCCATGCCACACCGTGTCTTAAAAGTAAATTGTCAACTCTCAATATAACACAAGGTAAACATATCACCTGAAAGGTTGAACTCCTCATTATAATTTGATATAACTAGTGCATGCCCGTAGAAAGCAAGCATTCCTGTCTGAAACAGGTAGCCCGATCAGGCTTTCCAGGCCCAAATGTAGACGGTGTTTGAAAGTGGAATACAAAGATGTGTAGCCTATATATAGGCAATCATCACATGTTAAGACTTTGACAAATATGAAAGGGACTGAACTGAGATTTATTTGATTGTGTGAATATTAATTATCTAATTAAGATTAAGATAGCGGTAATTAAGAAGACAGCGGTAGAAGATGGATGGATGAATATTAATTAAGAATAAATGAAAATGAATGGGACATCCAATATTAGCCACTGTTTAAGAACCACTTGTGTATTTTTTTTGTCAGATCACTTATTTGTGTGATCATTTATAAGCTATATTCATAACAGTGTATTTTGCACTTTGGGGAATGGGAGTTGTTCAGTCACCATTATAATTTAGTTTATATGTGTAGTTTATAGTCTATCGTCAATAAACTCATGCAGTACTATAACAGGACATGTTTACAAATATTTGAGACCCATTGTAGAGCGTCCTTTTATATTTTAGCAATATTACAAGTACAAAACACTGAATATTATTTTTCTTTTGTATTTTGTATACTTTATTGATCCCCAGAGGGAAATTCAGGTCATGAACGGTACGGCGCCAATCCCTTCACCATTCACACCTAGCGCCACGTTAGAGTCTCCAATTAACCTAACTTGCATGTTTTTTACACTCAGCAGAATGACCTGTTTGGCTGCAACTGTTGCATCAGTGTTGCCCCATTTGTCTGTAACTATTTAAATAAGAATGATTTATTTCAATATTTGGGCATTTTTGCGTCTTGTTGTTGCATATGTCCGCATATGCACTGCGCCACCGTGGCTGCACGGTGGCGCAGTGGTTTAGCACTGTGGCAGCACAGTTTTAACCTCGGCCGGGGGATCGCGGGGATCATGAGATCGTGGGTTCGATTCCAGCCCCCGACCAACAGCGAGCTGTGTGGAGTTTGCATGTTCTCCCCGTGTTGCGTGGGTTTACTCCGGGATTTCTCCGGTTTCCTCCCGCATACCAAAAACATGTAGGTTTAGGGCGCTCGCGTACGCAGCGACCGGCAGCCGGTGGCTTGTCACCAGACTGCAAACCAAATCTTCCTACGGGTACAAATAAGTAACAAAAAAAAAATAAATAAATAAAAAATTTTTTTTAAAAAATATGATATGCAGTTGATCTGGCCATTCCGCTCCATTCACGCAGCAGTTGGGACTGCCGTCAACCACTGACCGGGCACGTTTACAAATATTTGAGACCCATTCTAGTGAATCCTTTTATATTTAAGGAATATTATACAGTGGTGTGAAAAAGTGTTTGCCCCCTTCCTGATTTCTCTTTTTTTTTTGTATGTTTGTCACACTTAAATGTTTCAGATCATCAAACAAATTTAAATATTTTACTTGATAACAAGTAAACACAAAATGCAGTTTTTAAATGAAGGTGTTTATTATTAAGGGTAAAAAAAAAAATCCAAACCTACATGGCCCTGTGTGAAAAACTGATCCCCCCCCCCCAACCCGTTAAAGCATAAATTAACTGTGGTTTATCACATCTTTGGAAAGCTGAGTTCAATTTCTCTAGCCACATCCAGGCCTGATTACTGCCACACCTGTCCTCAATCAAGAAATCACTTAAATGGGACCTGCCTGACAAAGTGAAGTAGACCAAAAGATCCTCAAGAGCTAGACATCATGGTGCGATCCAAAGAAGTTGAGGAACAAATGAGAAACAAAGTAATTGAGATCTACCAGTCTGGAAAAGGTTATACAGTCATTTCTAAAGCTTTGGGACTCCAGTGAACCACAGTGAGAGCCATTATCCACAAATGGCGAAAAAATGGAACAGTGGTGAACCTTCCCAGGAGTGGCCGGCTGACCAAAACTAGCCCTGCTTAGGTTATACAGTCTGACTGCCGTAGGTAGGAAGGACCTGCGAAACCTCTCAGTTGCGCACCTAGGATGATGTAGTCTGCTGCTAAATGAACTCCTCAGTGCGTTCAGTATGTCTTGCATAGGGTGAGACTCGGACTCCAGCAGAGATGACAGTTTAGCCACCATCCTTCTCTCTCCTATCTCCTCCACTGGGTCAGGGCGCTGCCCCAGGACAGAGCTAGCTTTCTTGATCAGTTTGTTCAGTCTCTTCCTATCGGCTGCTGTAATGCCACTGCTCCAGCAGACCACTCCAAAAGTGATGGCTGATGCCACCACCGTGTCGTAGAATGTCTTCAGCAGCGCCCCTTGTACACCAAAAGACCTGAGTCTCCTCAGTAGGAACAGCCTGCGCTGTCCCTTCTTGTAGAGTGCGTCGGTATTGTGTGACCAGTCCAGTTTATTGTACAGATGAACACCCAGGTACTTGTAGGATGTCACCATCTCGATGTCTGTTCCCTGTATGTTTACTGGTGCTGTGAGGGGTTGTCCTTGCCTGCGGCAGTCCACCACCAGCTCTTTAGTTTTCCTCGCGTTGATCTGGAGGCAGTTCCTATGGCACCAGTCCACAAAGTCCTGGATGAGTCCTCTGTACTCAGCTTCATCTCCGTTGGAGAATAGGCCGACAATTGCAGAGTCGTCAGAGAACTTCTGTAGATGGCAGTGTGTTGTGTTGTGTGAGAAGTCCGCAGTATAAAGGGTAAACAGGAAGGGAGCCAAAACCGTTCCCTGGGGGGCCCCGGTGCTACCGATGATCGTGTCGGACACACAGTCCCGGGTTCTCACAAACTGTGGCCGGTTAGTGAGGTAGTCCAGGATCCATGATGACAGGTGCTGGTCCACCCCTGTGCACATCAGCTTGTCCTTCAGGATCATCGGTTGGATGGTGTTGAAAGCACTGGAGAAGTCAAAGAACATGATCCTCACCGCATTCCCGGGCTTCTCCAGGTGGGATAGAGAACGGTGAAGGAGGAAGATCACTGCATCCTCCACCCCAATGCCATGCTGGTAGGTGAACTGGAGTGTTCGCCTGATATTATCCAATCAACATGGTCGTGATGTTGTGTATTATCCAATCAGCATGGCCGTAATGCCGTGTATTATCCAATTAGTATGGAGTCAATCCGACACCCTGCACACACTGAAAGGCATGAAGCGACAGAGCGGTGGCTAAACTTTTATTGATAAAAAAGCGCCTCCATACTCAGGGATGCACATCCTCGTAACCTCAGCAAAGCACTTACAAAATCTGAGGTCAGTCTGGTGAACGGTTCAAGAGATATGCATGCAACAGACAGACACACACACATACAAACAGACACACAGACAGAGATTTCGTGCATTTATAGATAGATGAGGCGACTGTGGGCTGGTCGACCTCTGATCAGAGGGTCTGTGGTTTGATTCCCACTCTCTGCAGTCTGCATGTTGAAGTGTCCTTGAGCAAGACACTGAATCCCAAGTTGCTCCTGATGGATCAGGCCAGCTATTGCATGGCAGCTCCGCCGGCATCAGTGTGTGAATGGGTCGATAGCAGGATCTGTAAAGCACTTTGGCCATCCAGAGATGAGAAAAAAAGCACTATATAAGTGAACGCCATTTACCATTATAATTTGATATGATCAGATAATTCTCTCATACAGTCAGGTTTTTCTGATGTACAGGAGTCTCCAACTTAAAAATATGCGTACCCTAAATTAATAGCTGACGTGAGATCTGAGTGCACCATATGATCACGTTCAGATTGATAAATACCAATCTGCGTGCTGAAATGCTCAAACGACCACTTTTCCGTCTCACGCATCTTTGATAAATGAAGGCCAATGTCATGGTAGTGCTGTACATTAACAACATATCGACTCTGCACTCAGACGCTCCTAGATGGATGGATGGATGGATGGATGGATGTACTTTATTGATTCCAAACCGGGAAATTACAGTGTAATGGCAGCATGACAGTAGACAACCAAATGACAGAACCACATGCATGACAAAGGGATTACCCGTGGAAAGTAAAACTAACACTACTATAAAAACCTATATACATCATAGCTTAATATATGATGACCCGTATAGACACATGAATCATACCCACTTCACAATGCAGGACTATCAGGAGCAGAGTGAAATGTGAGGTGCCAGTTAAACTGTAAAGTGCACTATGGCAGCATAGTTATGACCAGAATACAACAGCATAGTGAGTTATTGTACAGTTGCATACAGTAGTAAAGCTTTCCTGTACCTGGTCGTTTGACAGCGAAGCTGTAGTAGTCTACTTGAGAAAGTGCTCCGCTGTCTGACCAGTGTGTGGTGGAGGGGGTGATCAGGATTGTCCATGATAGATCGCAGTTTATTTAGTGTTCTCCTCTCCACCACAGTCTCAAAGGTCTCAGGTCTGAGACCAATTACCTGCAAAGTCATTTGTTTTTTAAACGGTGAGGCCACAAAGTATAAAAACGGGCATGCACCACCTGAAAATGGCAAAAACCACTGGTGGAAGATGAAAAGGTGCACATTTGTGCTTTAGACCATTGTAACAGGGCGGCAAAGTCTCAACTACACAAGAAAAAAGTCACAAATCAGAAAAGGAAAAAGTGCAGCCAAAGACCCTTTTAAGATTAAAAATCTTAGCTATTACTCATGCTTGTAGACCAGTTTTTAGTACTAACATGACTGTTATGACACGGGCAAAAATTGCTCGGAATAGTTCTTTTTATAGTGGAGGTAGCTGACTTCAAGAGGTAGTTGGCCGGAGTGGTGGCCTAGAGGTAGAGCATCTGCCCCACATCCGGGAGGTCGGGGTTCAAGTCCCAGCCAGGCCATGCCAAAAACCATATAAAAATGGAACTTTCTGCCATCCAGCTTGGTGCTCAGCAAAAATGGAACGGAGGAGGGAAATGTTCGTTACCCAGCCACAGGGGGTGCACGAGCCAGTGTACTCATTATGCTGGTCCCAAGCCCGGATAAAATGGGCAGGGTTGCATCAGGAAGGGCATCTGGCATAAAACTCAGCTCCAACTTACAGTATATCCTATATGGATATGGCAGATATATTGGTGTCTGCCACAGCGACCCCACCAGAACGTGGGAATAGCTAGTAGAAGAAGAAGGTACTCTATATGACTTCTCACATAAATTTCATCACATGTAACTACAACACACTGGTACTTTCGCCATAATTACACTCTAATTTGTTGGCTGTATTATACAGTACTACCAGGTGACACTGAGCGTACTCACATTTGACCTCCACCTGTGTGTCCAGGTGTGTCTCCTGCCCTGAGAAGAAGTGTCGGGCGGAGCATCTGTAGGCTCCAGAGTCTGTGGCTGTCAGGTTTCTTATCAACAACACCTGCGAGATAGCGTACTCTCCTAAGACGAGGTTCTGGTTCTTGAAAGAAGATCTGCGGGGGGCTTTTACCGTGTCATTCACTTTTTGCCAAAACGGTGCAGCGTACAGGTACTTATTGGCCGAACAGGTAAGATGTAGGTCTCCGCCCTCTCTGGCCTCCTCCTGCTGAATTACACTGAAGCCTCCTGGGATATCTAAGTGAAACACAGAGGAGATTAAAAAAAAGATGTAGGGAGGAAGCATGAATGGAGCACAGCCTCATGGCCCCTCAGGTTCTGGATCCTGATGATGAATGAAACCACGGCAATGTCACCAATCCTGCATTTTTTCTAAACCTTTGATGACAAAATTAAATGGCTATTGTGGTTAAGAGTAGCAAGTGGAATACAGTGAAAAGGCTTTTATTTACTTTAGCCATTTGAAACTTCCCGTGGAAACTGCTTGAGAGTTTCCTGATGGCAGATAGTGTTTATCTTTCCCAAACACCCCAAGGCCTCCCGAAATAAAGTGGACCTGCCAGTCCAAGGAAGTGCGCTGCATGGGGAAGTGGAACGATAAGAGCCCCAGGTTCCTGTTTCACTCTTGCTTACACACCAACAGGTTAACGTATGCTGACACACAGACACACTCACGTACACAGCATTAAAAAAGTTTGACCTGCGTGACACACTTTACATCAGCACACAAAAGTACAGTATACAGTATGTACATGATACATACATAGTCCTTTCTTCTCGCAGACATTTTTCACTCCTCCAGTTTCCACATACAGAAAGACATACATTTTTCTGTGGGTTTTTTTGTTGTTGTTGTTTAATACATCCGTGAAAAAGTTTCTGTTTCGTTTTACTTCAGTTACCTTTTTGGGTGCTGAGTCTTACATCTTCACGATCAAAGATCAAATAATCATACTTAGTGTTTAATACTTAAAGGTCCCATACTGTGTATTTTCCACTGGTTAGTTTCAAGTTTTGACATCCTCAAACATATTGATGTAGTTTTCATGACATCTTTTGTGCTAATCAAAAAAAATCTGTTGATGAAGTTCTGTCTGATGGTACGTGTTTATGTTTAAGTTTATGCTTTCACTCTTAACAAATGAAAGAGAATGTACAGCTTTGGTGTTTTTGGGCGTGAGAGCAAATCACCTTATGATTCATGCATTTCTCAAAAACATAGCTTCTAACTTCACCATTCAATTACAACATAGTCATTACTAGATGAGATACAGTATTTCTGACTGGATTTATATGCTCAAATATAGCATGAAAGGTGTTTTGTGTTACCATTCAGGGGAAAAAAAAAACATTCTTTAAAAAGAAACTGCAATCAACAAGAACATTTAAAAGGTATCAGCTGCTAATACAAGATTGGTTTCATGCTTAACAATAAAGTGAGAAAAACAAGCAAACAACAAAAGAAAACTAATACATGTCACCTACAGTGGGGCAAAAAAGTATTTAGTCAGCCACCAATTGTGCAAGTTCTCCCACTTAAAAGATGAGAGAGGTCTCCAATTTTCATCATAGGTATACCTCAACTATGAGAGACAAAATGAGAAAAAAAAATCCAGAAAATCACATTGAAGGATTTTTAATGAATTAATTGGTAAATTCCTCGGTAAAATAAGTATTTGGTCAATCCCAAAAGTTCATCTCAATACTTTATTATATACCCTTTGTTGGCAATGACAGAGGTCAAACGTTTTCTGTAAGTCTTCACAAGGTTTTCACACACTGTTGCTGGTATTTTGGCCCATTCCTCCATGCAGATCTCCTCTAGAGCAGTGATGTTTTAGGGCTGTCGCTGGGCAACACGGACTTTCAACTCCCTCCAAAGATTTTCTATGCGGTTGAGACCTGGAGACTGGCTAGGCCACCCCAGGACCTTGAAATGCTTCTTACGAAGCAACTCCTTCGTTGCCCGGGCAGTGTGTTTGGGATCATTGTCGTGCTGAAAGACCCAGCCACGTTTCATCTTCAATGCCCTTGCTGATGGAAGGAGGTTTTCACTCAAAATCTCACGATACATGGCCCCATTCATTCTTTCCTTTACACGGATCAGTCGTCCTGGTCCCTTTGCAGAAAAACAGCCCCAAAGTATGATGTTTCCACCCCCATACTTCACAGTAGGTATGGTGTTCTTTCTCCTCCAAACACGACAAGTTGAGTTTTCATCAAAAAGTTCTATTTTGGTTTCATCTGACCATATGACATTCTCCCAATCCTCTTCTGGATCATCCAAATGCTCTCTAGCAAACTTCAGACGGGCCTGGACATGTACTGGCTTAAGCAGGGGGATACGTCTGGCACTGCAGGATTTGAGTCCCTGGCGGCGTAGTGTGTTACTGATATAGCCTTTGTTACTTTGGTCCCAGCTCTCTGCAGGTCATTCACTAGGTCCCCCCGTGTGGTTCTGGGATTTTTGCTCACTGTTCTCGTGATCATTTTGACCCCACGGGGTGAGATCTTGTGTGGAGCCCCAGATCGAGGGAGATTATCAGTGGTCTTGTATGTCTTCCGTTTTCTAATAACTGCTCCCACAGTTGATTTCTTCACACCAAGCTGCTTACCTATTGCAGATTCAGTCTTCCCAGCCTGGTGCAGGTCTACAATTTTGTTTCTGGTGTCCTTTGACAGCTCTTTGGCCTTGGCCATAGTGGAATTTGGAGTCTAACTGTTTGAGGTTGTGGACAGGTGTCTTTTATATTGATAACGAGTTCAAACAGGTGCCATTAATACAGGTAACAAGTGGAGGACAGAGGAGCCTCTCAAAGAAGAAGTTACAGGTCTGTGAGGGCCAGAAATCTTGCTTGTTTGTAGGTGACCAAATACTTATTTTACTGAGGAATTTACCAATTAATTCATTAAAAATCATTCAATGTGATTTTCTGGATTTTTTTTCCTCATTTTGTCTCTCATAGTTGAGGTATACCTATGATGAAAATTGGAGATCTCTCTCATCTTTTAAGTGGGAGAACATGCACAATTGGTGGCTGACTAAATACTTTTTTGCCCCACTGTATATGAGGAGTTAAGAAGGGAGAAGTATTGGGAAGTGTTGAGAAAATTTAAGAGTTTTTATATCTTTTTGAAATAGAAACTATGGAAGTGGAAGCTGATGACTAATCTCTTCTCGGATCACCTGTGACGTAGAAGTGGATGTCCAGCTGGTCTGATCCTGCAGAGTTGGAGGCAACGCAGCGATACACTCCAGACACAAAAGCCTCTGCTACGGTCAGGATTCCCACTGTCTATACAGAAAAAGAATCAAAATATCACTTAGAATAGGCATAACAGAAAAAAAACAGTCACATTCATAAGTATCAGGCTCTTTATTACCTCTGCCACTGATGGCAGGAATCCTGTTTTCCAGGGAACAGACAATAGGAGGTTCTGAGCCCGGCCCCCTGCCCACTATTAGTGGGTCAGCATCAGAGCTATCTATAAATAATATCTGGTATCTTTGAGAGTGTGTGTGGGATAGGTTACTAAAGAAGAGCAGAGAGCATTGAAAGGCTTTTAGAGGTGCCTGTCTCTGTTTGCAGACTTACCGAATAACTACTGACTTGACTGCAGTGAAATTTGGTGGAAAGGTGAAGCCTAGACCATGGAAGAACATTTTAAACTCTGGAGATGATCAGAGTAAAGAGGCTGATCGAGGATTTTTTTTTTTCCCCCCACTTTCTTTAATACTGAATAGGAACTTTGACATACGAGGTAATTTGCACTGGCCTTGGCATTGATTTGATAAATTTATAGGATGTCAAATAATTTAATTCCACCCAGAGCTGCACCAGATTTCTTTGTCGTCAGATACGTTCCTCTCCAACTATGCTTGTGAGTAGCAGTCACTATACATTTCTATGGAGCAGCAACACAGATGTTCTTTGGTTGAAAACATAGTGCTTAAGTAAAGTAATGTTTGATGAAGACGGGAACTCATGAATTATAAGTTTGAAACAGTGCTCTTGTTAAGTGTGGTGACATTTCTGATGTTTCGGTATTTTTACACCATGAAAATTGACTTTAAACATTACACATTACACTTCAGTACAGCCCTGACTCTGAGCTCAGATCCCTTCCCTCATTAAACGGAGAGAATGCAGAGGACTGACCACTGAAGATAATTCCATGACTACTCAGAAGTATTCCATATAACCTCACTTCAAAAGAATTGAAATATTCCTTTAACCTGAGTTCAGTACTTTCAGCGAATTCAGCTGTTTTCTTTGGTTGATATGGACCATAATTTGACCCCTGTTAAACAGTAATATTTTTCACGGAGTGATATATCGCTTGCTGTCTTGTATAAGAAACATGAAGCTACTCACTGCATCAGTTTAACTGAAATAACTTAGTAGGTGAAACAAATTAATCCAATTGAAAGCTCTTATCTAATTATTTAGTTAATTCAATTGCTGACTTTTTGGTGAGGCAGTATAGGAGTGTGCAGAATAGGACATGATCCAAATAAAAAACGGCTCTGATACTTGGGCGTAGGCAGACGTAAGTGCTCTGTAAGTGCATTCTCATTTATAATATAACATCTGAATGAGATCTGGATGACTACTTCTTAAAAGTTTTTCTCTGTGCATTTAAAGATTTTGCCACCTACCATTTTCTTCCCCTGAAGCACTTCCTGTCTCTGCGTAACACTCAGGATGTGGTTGAGTGTAGATGTGGTGGGAAGACCCTCCGTCACACTGCTCCATAGAGAGGAGGATGTTGGACACACACACCTTGAAGGAGGAGGAGGAGATGGACAGGCACTCAGCTGTGTTGACACAAGTCATTTTTATGTTGCTTCCAAGTGTGTGGATGTTTTTCCCAGCTGTGCTCAGTGGGAAGAAGACCAGACCACCAGAAAAAAAAAAAGCCTTGATCATTCCCGCTTGTTATCTTACCACAAAATCATCATCATCAACACCACCACAAATATTTTATCTATTGCCTCATGTCCTTTTTCCCTGTCTTACACTCTGACAATAGTGGATCTTTGAAGTGCTTTGTAATGCTGGATTGTTCATCTATGAAGGATGCAGAGGTGGTATTGTCATCCTGTCGATTTGCTTCCTTCTATTCTTAACAAATCATTCCACATTTCCAGGACAAGAGTTCCTGTTCCCTAACAGATCTCACAAGTTTAAATCCATAGATTACACACCGCAGAACATGTGGGAACTAGGACTTATGCAAGAGGCTTTGTGGCTATTTATGCACACCTCGTCATGAAAGAAAAAGTCACAAATTACACAAGAGCTGGGCAGGGCCCTTAGAATACACAATACTTGATCAAGTAGTTGAAGGGAAAAATCAAAACTAAGATTAAATCTGTATTATGACATACTTTTGGTATTTGAAATAATTTGATGATACACTTAGCAAATAACTTTTTATTTTTTTATTGGCAATAATCAGTTTTCTCATGTTTGCATGCACTGAATAAATGGATTATTGGAGGGTAAACCACTTGAGTTAGTGGCCCTGCTTACATGGCCTTTATCGGATTATTCTGTTTACATGGCCACTTGAATAATCAGATAACTCCAGAAATCCAATCATAACCACTTTATTCATGTGCACTTAAACACCCTCCCCAGGAGTGGTCGACCAACTACCACTCCAAGAGCAAGGCGTGTAATAGTTAGCGAGGTCCCAAAGGACCCCAGGGTAATATCTAAGCAACTGAAGGCCTCTCTCGCATTGGCTAATGTTAATGTTTATGAGTACACCATCAGGAGAACACTGAACAACAACGGTGTGCATGGCAGGGTTTCAAGGAGAAAGCCAGTGCTCTCCAAAAAGAGCATTGCTGCTCATCTGCAGTTTGCTAAAGATCACGTGGACAAGCCTGAAGGCTACTGGAAAAATGTCTTGTGGATGGATGAGACCAAAATAGAAATTTTTGGTTTGAATGAGAAGCGTTGTGTTTGGACAAAGGAAGACACTGAATTCCAGCATAAGAACCTTATCCCATCTGTGAAACATGGTGGTGGTAATATCATGGTTTGGGCCCGTTTTACTGCATTTGGGCCAGGACGGGTTGTCATCACTGATGGAACAATGAATTCTAAATTATACCAGTGAATACTAAAGGAAAATGTCAGGACATCTGCCCATGAACTGAATCTCAAGAGAAAGTTGTCATGATCAGGGGAGCACGCACTCCCCCTCCCTTCCTGCGAGGCTTTCCCCGGCTCCACAGGTAATCATCGCACCTGCGTGAGTAGACGCACCTGCTGCCTCTTCCCTGCCAGCACTGAAAAGGACCTCCAGTGCTGGCTTGTTGGGTATACTGCCTAAACAGCAAGTAAGTCTATGTCTCGCTTTCTGAGGAACTTTAATTTAATTCCTCTTCTCCTCTTTTCTCCTCCAGGTTGCTGCCATCTTCGTGGTGCATTTCCGGGGTTTGCTGTGCACTCACCTGCCCAATCATCCTCATCACCACTTCAGCTGCTTTATTCCACCCGGTCAGACACCTCTGAGTGTCTAGTGTACCGGGGCTTTGCGACTCTGTCAATCCTAGCATTCCCTTAGAGCTTAAGTCAGGACTTTATGAACTTTTTCAATAATAAAATTTCATCCATCAGAGATAAAATCAATCAGATTCTTCCCACAGTTAACTTAAATACTGTAACTACTACAACTCCTTCAATTGATGTCTGTCTTGATGAGTTTACTCCAATCGACCTTTGTGAGTTAGACAAAATAGTTTCCTCATCCAAACTTTCAACTTGTCTTTTAGACCCTATTCCTACCAGGTTATTTAAAGAAGTCTTCCCACTTATTGGTAGCTTTATTCTTCATATAATCAATTCTTCATTAACTTTAGGCCATGTACCGCAGGCTTTTAAAACGGCTGTAATTAAACCCTTACTCAAAAAACCAACGCTAGATCCAGGAGCTTTAGCTAACTATAGACCAATCTCTAATCTCCCTTTCATTTCAAAAATCTTAGAAAGAGTTGTTGCTACGCAATTATTTGACCACCTGCAGGGAAATGGTTTACTTGAAGAGTTTCAATCTGGGTTTAGAATCCATCATAGTACTGAAACAGCCTTAGCGAAGGTCACTAACGACCTCCTCATCGCATCTGATAATGGACTGGTTTCTGTACTTGTCCTTTTAGACCTTAGTGCAGCTTTTGATACTATCGATCATAATACTCTACTTGATAGATTAGAACACTATGTTGGACTTAATGGAATTTCGTTGCAGTGGTTTAGATCTTATTTATCTGATAGGTTCCAGTTTGTTTATGTAAATAATGAGTTTTCTTTCAACTCAAAGCTTAGTCATGGAGTTCCACAGGGATCTGTGCTAGGCCCTACTCTTTTTAGTTTATATATGCTTCCGTTAGGCAACATTATTAGAAAGCACTGTATACATTTTCATTGTTATGCAGATGACACACAATTATACCTGTCAATGAAGCCAGATGATAGTAATCAATTAGCCAAGTTAGAAGCCTGTCTTAAGGAAATCAAAGCTTGGATGACTTGTAATTTCCTGTTATTAAATTCAGATAAGACTGAAGTCATTCTAGTTGGTCCAAAAAACCTTAGAAATACCTTTCCAAATCAAACTTTCAGTTTAGATGCGGTTACTCTTTCTCTTAATAGCTCTGTGAGGAACCTTGGAATTATTTTTGATCAAGATCTGTCCTTCAATTCACATATTAAATTTGTTTCTAAGACTGCCTTCTATCATTTGCGTAATATTGCCAAGATTAGGAGCATCTTGTCTCAGAGTGATGCTGAGAAACTGATCCACGCTTTTGTTAGCTCGAGATTAGATTATTGTAATTCTTTATTATCAGGCTGTCCTAAAACATCTTTAAAAAGTCTTCAGCTGATCCAAAATGCTGCAGCAAGAGTTTTAACAGGTACTAGAAAGAGAGATCATATCTCTCCGGTTCTGGCCTCCCTTCATTGGCTTCCCATAGAGTTTAGAATTAAGTTTAAAATCCTTCTTCTTACTTACAAAGCTCTAAACAATCAGGCTCCTTTTTATTTAAAAGATCTGATACTACCGTATTATCCTAACAGAGCACTATGCTCCCAAAATGCAGGATTACTTGTAATACCTAGAATCTCCAAAAGTACAATGGGAGGCAGAGCCTTCAGTTATCAAGCTCCTCTCCTGTGGAACCAGCTGCCAATCTGGATTCGGGAGTCAGATTCGATCTCTGTTTTTAAGAATAGGGCTAAAACCTACCTTTTTGATATAGCCTACAATTAGGGAGGGATCATGTGTTTCTGAACCCCCCCTTAGTTATGCTGCTAATAGGTTTAGTCAGCCGGGGGACCTCCAATAATGCACTGGGCCTCACTCCTTTCTTCACTCTCAATGAAATATTTTTTTTTGCTGGTCATTAACATCTGTTTGTTCTCTCACATAGATTGAGTCCCCATCGTGCTGTTTGCTCTCTACATGTCTGTTCTTTTCATCTTCTCTGTCCCCTCACCCCCCAGCCAGTCGCAGCAGATGACTGCCCCTGAGCCTGGTTCTGCTGGAGGTTTCTTCCTGTTAAAAGGGAGTTTTTCCTCTCCACCGTCGCCAAGTGCTTGCTCACAGGGGATCACCTGATTGCTGGGGCCTTTCTGCAACTGTGGGGGATCCCCCTACAGTTGATAGTGCTATGAGATGACTGTTGTTGTGAAATGGCGCTATATAAATAAAGTTGAATTGAATTGAATCGCCACTTCAGCTGCTTTATTCCACCCGGTCAGACAGCTCATCCAGCTCCACTCCTGCTACATTCTTACCAGCGTCCTCTCCACTGGTTCGCTTTTTCCTTGCTGGGTTCAGCTGCCGGGCTCGCTGCTCACCCCATGCGAGTATTGTCCTATTTTTCCCTTATCCTATCTCCCTCCTCAACTAGTCAGCTCTCGTCTCCCTTTACGGGCTGAGTCCTCCTCTGGTGAGTGGCATCTTTCCTTAACTGTGCGCTCTTTTGGATCAATAAACTGTGATTACGCTGCTTCTCTGTGTCATTTGAGTGATTTCTCTGGTGTCGTTCCCTGCATGTGAGCTGATCATTCTTCAAACATGACAAAAGGGGGTTGTGCAGCAAGACAATGACCCAAAGCACATGGCAGACTGCGAAAGAATGGTTAAATAAGAATAAAATTAATGTGCAATTGGGGACTTCCGGTTATGGCTGCCACGTAGGACGGACGTGTCTCGCTCTGCTCTGCTCCTGGAGAAAAAAAATCGGCAAATAACTCTCTCATTTGGGACAGAACGTATCCCAGCATTTGGGCGAGGATATGTCGGCGAAGCCTAAGGCTGGAAAACCAGGAAAAGGAAAAAGCGAGCCGCCGAAACAGTCCAAATTAACGGACTTTCAGGTCTGTGACGCAGCAAACAAAACTCCATATATGGCGGAGGAGGCTGGCGGCGGTGCGATGTTTGCGGGGAATGGCGCAGATGCGCTGATGGCTGCCATGAGTTCAATGAGAGCGGACTTTTCCTCTAGATTTGATGGGATTATGACAGCGTTGGAAGGAATAAGAAAGGAATTGGGTGACTGTGTAGAACGAACGGCGCAGATGGAGCTCCGTCTCGCTAGTGCTGAAGATGACGTCACCCGTCTTCAATTAAAGGTGCGCACTTTGGAAAAAAAAAAAAAATCTCTGGAAGATAATATTTTGGATTTGGAATCTCGGTCGAGACAGAATAATTTGAGGCTGGTGGGTCTTCCAGAGGAATCAGAAGGTCGGGACGTATGTTCCTTTCTGGAAAAGTGGATTCCGGAGGTGCTGGGCAGCGAGGAGTTGCAATCAGCAGTGGTTCTGGAAAAAGCACATCGTATTGGCCCACGGAGAGATAAGGGACCGCCGAGGACCTTAATTATGAAGTTTCTTAGCAACAGAGACAGGATGAAGATCTTCAACGCTGCACGTGCTAAAGGAGAGATTAAACACCAGGACCAGCAGGTGCGGTTCTACCCAGATTTGGCCACAGGAATCCAGCAATTGAGGAAGCAGTTTGATCCCGTACGTAAGGAGCTGCGCAACCTTGGGATTCGTCATGGTGTAATCTATCCTGCGAGACTGCTGACCACGTATGAGGGCAGAACCCACATCTTCAAGACCCCAGAGGAGGCGCAGGAGTTCATCAAGAAGATCAAAGAAGAAGAAGAGACTGGTGGGAGCTAAGCATGAACAAAATATAAGGTAGAATAATTAAGCATTTGCACAGGCATCTGACTGACTTGAAGTAAATAGTAAGTTTACAAAATATAGATTGTATTATATATTAAAAAAACAAAACAAAAACAAAACAAACAAAAAAAAAACTATGATGTACAAAGTTGTTAAAAATTTTGGAGTTAAGTTGGAAAACTACAGAGGAGAGTTAATGTTACGTCATTAATAGCAGTAGAGTTAGGGTGATTGGGAGGATGAAGAAGGAGTGGCTTAGGCTGTTCCCCGTGGGTGTGGAACGGTCGATGGCTATATCGGGAGACAGAATTTTTCTTTTGATTTTGGGGGGTTTGCCACAAGTGTGGGAAGGGGAAATTTGTTTGTGTGTAGTTTGTAGGATGAATGTTCAACCACTCATGTTTTTGCTTCTCTGTATGAGCATGTTTACACTGCAAGGTAATCCTAAACTCTCTATTGATCATGGACCAAAGTGTTAATCTTAATTTAACTTCATGGAATTGCAGAGGTCTACAAAATTTAAAAAAACTTAAACAAGTTATGAATAAAATAAAGGACATGGGTTCAAGAATTGTGTTTTTACAAGAAACTCATCTGATAGAGGAGGATGTTAAAAGAATTAGGAGTAGATGGCAGGGAAGTGTATTCACCTCTTCATTTTCATCCCGAGCCAGGGGAGTTATGACTCTCATACATAAATCAGTTCCTTTTCAGGTGAAAAATGTAATTGGAGACAAATTTGGAAGATATGTAATCATTCAAGGTTCTTTGCTATTAGAAAATATAAATCTTGTGAACTTATATGGTCCCAATATAGATGATCAGAAGTTCTTTGCTAATTTATTTCTCATCTTATCATCACTTACAGGGCAACATATAATAGCAGGGGATTTTAATTGTACATTGAATCCAGGTGTGGATAGATCAACAGGACTGGATTGTACGCACATTGGATGTAGGATGACTATTAATCATTTTATGAAAGAATTGAGATTGTTAGATATATGGAGAGAAATGAAACCACAAGTTAAAGCCTATTCTTGTTATTCCAGTACCTACAAGACATTCTCACGTATTGATTATTTTTTGATTTCCACAGAATTAAGGTCCAAGATTCAAAACTGCTTTTATGATAACATCGTGATTTCTGATCATGCACCCTGTTGTCTAATATATGTAGATAAAAAATTGACAAAGGAATCAGGTAGATGGCAATTTCAGCATAAATGGCTTCAGGATGAGGAATTTGTCAAGTATATAGAAAAACAGATAGACGAGTTCTTTGACATCAATACTACACAAACATCAGCATGTGTAAAGTGGGAGGCTTTCAAAGCTTTTATTAGGGGACATATTATTAGTTATACAGGATCAAAATCTAAGAAGACTCGAGAGGAGAGAGCTAAATTGGAACATAAAATAAAAAGTCTTCAGGAAAAAGTGTATGCAGGAAGTGACCCAAGGTTGGAGAATGAATTACTGATTTTGAGAGCTGAATACGACAAAAAATCAGCGAATAGAGCTGCCTCGAGTCTTCTAAGATTGAAACAATCTTTTTATGAACAAGGTGAAAAATCAGGAAAATTATTAGCATGGCAGATTAAACAATTGGAAATTAAAACACCAATTACCAGTATTATAAGTAATGGACAGGTAGTTATAGATCCTTTAGAAATTAATAGAGCCTTTAGAGATTACTATGAAAAATTATATGATACCAAAAATGAATCTGATTTAACAAAACTAAATGGGTTTTTGAACGAACTATCTATACCGTGTATTCCAAATGAAAACAGGGAGATATTGGAGTCTAAAATTAGTCAAGAAGAAGTTGGGCTAGCCATTGATAATATGAAATCAGGAAAAAGTGCAGGACCAGATGGTCTTCCAGTTGACCTTTATAAAAAATTTAAGAATAAATTAATAAAACCTTTTTTGGAAATGGTTTTAGAAGCATTTCAAAATAATAATTTACCATCATACATAAATAATGCCTTAATTATACTGCTGCCAAAACCAGGTAAGCCCTCTAATAAATGTGAAAATATGAGACCAATAAGCCTATTAAACGCCGACCTTAAGATAATCTGTAAAATTTTAGCAAGACGAATACAAGAAATTTTACCAAATATTATTAATCGAGATCAGAATGGCTTTATAAAGGGTAGACAAGGCTTCCATAATGTAAGAAGACTATTTAATATTATT
This sequence comes from Pholidichthys leucotaenia, assembly GCA_020510985.1. Classification (NCBI taxonomy): domain Eukaryota; kingdom Metazoa; phylum Chordata; class Actinopteri; order Cichliformes; family Pholidichthyidae; genus Pholidichthys; species Pholidichthys leucotaenia. The sequence goes on along the minus strand of CM035844.1, from coordinate 162,047,200 downwards.
TATTTTAATAAAGAAGCACCGGATACAGCTCTCCTATCATTGGACGCCGAAAAGGCCTTTGATAGAGTTGAATGGCCCTTTCTTTTTGAAGTCCTACAAAGGTTTGGACTTGGAAATAATTTCATAAAATGGGTTCAAATAATATACAATAATGCTACAGCAGAAATCCTAACAAATAACAATATTTCAAAACCAATAAAAATCAATAGAGGATGTCGACAAGGCTGTCCACTTTCACCTTTACTGTTTACTATGGCAATTGAACCTTTAGCGATAGCGATACGTTTACATTCACAAATATATGGAATTAAAGTTGGACCAACAGAACATAAAATCTCCCTGTACGCCGATGATATAATTTTGTTTATGTCGAATCTAAAAAAATCAATTCCAACCTTGTTGAATTTAATAAAGAATTTTGGGGAAATATCAGGATATAAAATAAATAAAACTAAATCTTCAATATTAATGCTAAATGAGACCCAGAGAAATTACCCAGCCCCTGAGGTAAATCAATTCAATGTTGTAAATCAGTTTAAATATTTAGGAATCCAAATTATGCCTAAGCTAGAATCAGTCGCCAGTGTCAACTATGAAGCCTTAATGTCAGATATCAATGAGTTAACTCAGAGATGGATGTCACTACCAATGTCGATGATCGGGAGAATCAATATACTTAAAAGTAATATTTTACCTAAAATACTTTATTTATTTCAATACATTCCCTTATCACCACCTTTAGATCTATTCTCAAGAATAAAAAAAAAGTTAGTGGAATTTATATGGAACAACAGGAGGGCTAGATTACGTTTGTCTTTATTATATTTACCATTTGATCGTGGAGGTCTGAAATGTCCAAATTTTATGTTGTATTATTGGTCGGCACAACTGAGGTCTATGACATATTATTTTTCATCAAATGATCTCCCTCACTGGACTGAAATGGAATCATACAATTTACCTTTACCTCTTCCCATATTCATATACTCAGATTCGGCAAAAAAATTACAAAAACAAGTTAAAAATCCATTTGTAAAGCATATGATCAAAATATGGTGTGAAGCTAAAAACTATTTAAAAGAACCACAGTTATTGTCACAATTTAGTCCAATATGGGGTAATCAATATTTTAAACCAGGGAGAGCGGACGCTGTATTTAAAGTATGGAATTTAAAAGGGATACAAAAGATTCAGGATTTATATTTGCCATGTGCAGACAACATAATGTCTTTTGAAGAGCTGAGGATCAAATTTAATCTCAATAGAACACATTTTTTTAAATATCTTCAACTTAGAAACTTTATTCGATCAAATCAAAATAAAGCTCTCACTCGACCTATTTATTCATCCTTGGAAAAAATGATGATGAAAGATAGTAAAAGAAAGGGTATTATTTCAGAGTTTTATAACTCATTGACACTATCTTCAAGTGAAAATTCACTGAAAAGATTAAACTACTGGAAAGAAGATCTGCAAATTGAAATTTCAGAGGAACAATGGGAATTGGCTTGTACAGAAGCTCAAACCAAATCAATAAATGCACGCCTTAAATTGATACATTTCAAATGGTTAATGCGGATGTATGTTACACCGGAGGAGTTAAATAGATATAACAAAAATATACCAGATACATGCACAAAATGCATGGAAAGTAAAGGAACCCTATTTCATTGTTTATGGGAATGTAGATTAATAAGAATGTTTTGGGAGGAGGTGAGGGTAACAATTGAAAAAATAATCTCAAAACAAATCATATTGAATCCTAAACTGTTTTTGTTGGGTCTGTACCCAGAAAAGCATAATTTCAATAAAAGTGAAAGAACATTCATAGACCTCAGTTTGCTTAATGCCAAAAAATGTATTGCACTATTATGGAAAAAGACTCATAGACCAGATGTGACTCAGTGGTTAAGACAGATGTTAACAAACCTTCCATTAGAAAGAATAACATATATACTGAAATCAAAGGAAATTGTGTTTGAGAATATATGGAGACCTTTTATTGATTATGTAAAAAATTTAAACATAACTCTTGAAGAAGAAGGTGAATGATGTGTGTGGACCTTGTAAATTCCAAACTGGTGAACATAATATGTATACTAATGTATTGGATTGTCTAGACTAAACAGAGGAGCATTGTTGAAGACTTGATTTTGTTGGTGGTTGTTGGTGTTTTTAGGGTATTTTTTTTTTTTTTGTAGTACTTTAGTGTTAGTGTTTGATTGTTTGTATCATGTTCGTTTAAAAAAAAAAAAAGGTTCAATAAAGATATTGTGGAAAAAAAAAAAAAAAATTAATGTGCAATGGCCAAGTCAAAGTCCTGATCTTAATCCAACTGAGATGTTGTGGAAGAACCTGAAGTGAGCCGTTAATGTGAGGAAACCCACCAACATCCCAGAGTTGAAGCTGTTCTGTACAGAGGAAAGGGCAAAAAATTCCTCCAAGCCGATGTGCAGCACTAGGATTTCCTCTGGTAACATTTCTGGGTGACGGCCCGCCATGCCATAAAAATTTAGGCTGTGCTTATGAGGACATATAAATTTAAGAAAAATATATGAAGCAATGACTTTCCGCAAGCGCGCACACAAACACGCGTGACCATCATCCGCATGGAGTTGAGAAGCACCCCACCCACGCGAGCTTTCCAGTCAGTCACCAGGCAGAGTATCTCGCAAGCACAACTGTCCGAGAGAAACATGTTTATTAAAGTACTTTAAACGCAGAAAAAAAATCAGAAAAGGTATGTAAGCACTGGCATTTATCATGGTTTTAAACCGCTGGAAACGGGAGCAAAAACAGAAGAGTCACTTAGCTAAGAGATGTGGTTAGAATTCATATGCAGCCGGCTTCATATGAAGGGAAGTGCAAGGGGGACTGATGAATTGCTGAGTATATATTTCACCAGCCACTACAATATTTATATTCCCTATTATGTATCTGGCAAGTTAAGGTGACCGAAAGTCAATGACTTTAATTTGTCAGCAGCCTTCAGACAAATGTAAAGGGATTGTATAATAAAATATTTGTCATAAGGTACAGGAATTATTTATTTTATTTAATAGTGGGTGTGAAAGGGGGCGGAGTTAAACTGTCACTTCTACACCTGCTAAATTAAATAAAAGCACTCGTAAAAGGGGGCACCAGTCACAATGGACAATAATATTAACTTTAATTTTAATTAATTTTGTACCTTCAATTACTTAATGAATCAGTCTCAAAGTTTCAGTGAGTTCTTTTCCTGCCGTGATTAGGAAACAGATACATGCAAAAGGAAAACGCTTCAACTTCTCTCATTCACCCTTTTATTAAACTCATTCAGGTTACATGGCATGGCATTCAAATGATGGATGAACAGATTCAAATGACAACAGTGTACGATATCACATCAACTGATATTGGATTCCTGAACATAAAATCCCACGTTACACCTTTGTAGAACCAAGGAGGAACCAGACTTATGTTTCAACGGTAAATGAGGCTGAAATGTCCAACAAAACAATGCAATTTTATGGGGAAAATTCATAAGCTGATTATCTAAAAATGACTTCTGAATTAATCTACAAAAATTAAGGGCAGTTACTTAAAAATGACTAAGAGTCTTCCTTCAGTTTACAGCTTTACCCTGTGGCTGAGAGACTAATTGAGCCCTGAAATACGGGCTATATTCAATTGTAATTTAATTGTTCGGACATCACGTTTTAACCCAGCAGATAGTAAAATGAGCCTCGCTCACAAGACAGCTGAAGGTCCACGTGTTCAGCGGGTCGATACCGGCCGAGTTTAGGGCTGGGACATCGGGAGGAAGCGGCTGCTGCGATGCTTCCTCACAGCCGTCAGAAGTGTTGGCCCAGCCGGGGGCTCGTTCAGGACGAGGGCAGCAGAGTAATCGTCCCCGAGTGGCGTGAAAAAGTCCTTGGAAACGAGTCCAGCCGAATCGGTGAAGTCTCTTGTAGCGGGATAGACCCAAAAACTGAAGGAACCACTTCTCAGTCAGGCAGGTATGAGGCCGGAAAGAGAGTCCAAAAAACACAGTCTCTGTTCACTTTAAACTAGGAAAATTAAAGGTCCACTTTAACGGCGTGAAAAGTAAAAAAAAAAATTAAAATGAGAAAAACATTTACTAGGACGAGAATGGCTTCTGAGGTGAAGGAAAAAGTTTGAGAATTTGATTCTCTGAGAAAGGGAGCGTTAAAGAAAAGGTGATTTCTCCTCAGTAACCAGAAAAAACTAATGCAGGATTTGACAAACTTCACACAGAACAATTTAGATAAAATAAAACTACACGGAACCTTGAAACGGTGGAATAAAATCTTCCACGGAGATCTAGATTACTATTCTGCTTCTTTAATCTTAACTTAGTTCCTAATTGTCTTCACTTCCGGCGCCACACGAGTCGGCTGCCTTTTGCAACAGCGGCTCAATTCTGAGTCTTTTTTTTCCCCTTCCTCTCACTTTTTGATCCGGTTTTTCACTCCATTTATATCACAGACACACAGATCGTCCCAAATGTCTCCTGAGCCGGTGGACGGAGCCACTGTTTATAGCAGCAGACGGTACAGCAGGGAAGAGCTGCTAGCACTCAACTGCCACCCGGTGCTAACGGAAAAACTCGACATACCGGGAGAACTGAGACGAAAACGCCATGGTTGCCGGGCTGGAGTAAGGCGGAAGACAAAAAATATAAGGTACAGACCCTCCTTTCCATCCACTGTCATGGGGAATGTACAGTCGTTACTGGGAAAGGTAGGTGAGCTAGCGGCTATCTCCTGCTACGATAGCATATACCGGGAATGCTCTTTCCTTTTGTTTACCGAGACGTGGCTATCTGAACTAGCAGCAGATGCTAACATTGAGCTGGAGGGTTTCCACGCGATACGGGCAGACCGAACAGCAGACAGTGGCAAAGCAAGGGGCGGTGGAGTGATAATGTATGTTAACAACAACTGGTGCAGACCGGGACATATCACTGTTAAACAACGACACTGCAGCAAAGACATAGAGTTAGCATGTGACGTGAGCTGTTAGCATGCGGCCTACATATCTCCCAAGGGAATACTCACATGTGATCTGCATTGTTGTTTATGCAAATCCGACAGTGAACGCTGGGACAGCGCGTGACATCATCCATTCAGTAACCGGCAGGCTGCAGACAGAACACCCAGATGCTCTTCTCCTCATCTCAGGTGATTTCAACCATGTTTCACTGTCTCCCATTCTACCCACATTTACCCAGTATGTCACATGCCACACTAGAGACAATAAAACACTGGACTTATTCTACGCAAACACTAAGGAGGCGTACACCTCATTACAACTCCCCCCACTCGGGAGATCGGATCACAACTTGGTTCATATCCTGCCGGTGTACAAACCCCTAGTGCACAGACAACCTCCGGCCATGCGCACAGTGAAGTTATGGTCTGAGGAGGCAATGGACACTCTAAAGAGCTGTTTTGAAACCACCGCCTGGGAGCAGCCCTGCGATCCACATGGTGAGGACATCGATGGCCTCACTCACACCATCACGGACTACCTCAGCTTCTGTGTGGACAACACCATTCCCACCAAGACCATACGGTGTTGCTCAAACAACAAACCCTGGATCAACCCTGAGATAAAAACACTTCTGAGAGAAAAGAAGAGGATCTTCAGGTCGGGGAACAGGGAGATGCTGAAGTCCGTACAGAGGGAGCTGAAGAGAAAGATCAGAGGAGGCAAGGACAGCTTCAGGAAGAAGATGGAGGACAAGCTGCAACAGAGCGACATCAGCGGGGTCTGGAGAAACCTTAAAACCATCTCTGGGCTCCAAAATACCTCCCCCCAGGCCACGGGGGGCAGGGAGTGGGCGAACAATCTGAATCTGTTTTTCAGTAGGTTTGACCAACCGCCCTCCCCCCGACTGCACAACAACCACTACTGCCTCTAAAGACATCAAGTCCTGCTGCCCACTCCCCACTCCACCAACTCCCCCCCACTCCCAACACACAGCCCCCCCAACCTGACCCTGACTAAGACCCAGGTGAGGACGGAGCTGAGGAAGATCAAGGCGATGAAGGTGTCGGGACCGGACGGCATCAGCGCAAAGCTCCTCAAGTCCTGTGCAGACCAGCTGTGTGGGATTGTGGCGTACATCTTCAACCTGAGCCTGAAGCTGGGGAGGGTACCACAGCTGTGGAAAACATCTTGTGTGGTACCTGTACCAAAGACTTCCCACCCCAAAGACCTGAACAGCTACAGACCAGTGGCTTTGACGTCCCACATGATGAAGACCCTGGAGAGACTGCTCCTTGCTCACCTCCGCCCCCTGGTGGGACCAGCGATGGATCCACTCCAGTTCGCCTACCAGCATGGCATTGGGGTGGAGGATGCTGTGATCTTCCTCCTTCACCGTTCTCTGTCCCACCTGGAGAAGCCCGGGAATGCGGTGAGGATCATGTTCTTTGACTTCTCCAGTGCTTTCAACACCATCCAACCGATGATCCTGAAGGACAAGCTGCTGTGTGCAGGGGTGGACCAGCACCTGTCATCATGGATCCTGGACTACCTCACTAACCGGCCACAGTTTGTGAGAACCCGGGACTGTGTGTCCGACACGATCATCGGTAGCACGGGGGCCCCCCAGGGAACAGTTTTGGCTCCCTTCCTGTCCACCCTTTATACTGCGAACTTCTCACACAACACAACACACTGCCATCTACAGAAGTTCTCTGACGACGCTGCGATTGTTGGCCTCATCTCCAATGGAGATGAAGCTGAGTACAGAGGGCTTATCCAGGACTTCGTGGACTGGTGCCATCGGAACTGCCTCCAGATCAATGTGAGGAAAACAAAGGAGCTGGTGGTGGACTGCCGCAGGCAAGGACAACCCCTCACAACACCAGTAAATATACAGGGAACAGACATCGAGATGGTGACATCCTACAAGTACCTGGGTGTTCATCTGAACAATAAACTGGACTGGTCACACAATACTGATGCACTCTACAAGAAGGGACAGCGCAGGCTGTTCCTACTGAGGAGACTCAGGTCTTTTGGTGTACAAGGGGCGCTGCTGAAGACATTCTATGACACGGTGGTGGCATCAGCCATCACTTTTGGAGTGGTCTGCTAGGGCAGTGGCATTACGGCAGCCGATAGGAAGAGACTGAACAAACTGATCAAGAAAGCTAGCTCTGTCCTGGGGTAGCGCCCTGACCCAGTGGAGGAGATAGGAGAGAGAAGGACGGTGGCTAAACTGTCATCTCTGCTGGAGGCCGAGTTCCACCCTATGCAGGACATACTGAATGCACTGAGGAGCTCATTTAGCAGCAGACTACATCATCCTAGGTGCACAACCGAGAGGTTTCGCAGGTTCTTCCTACCAACGGCTGTCAGACTGTACAACCTAAGCAGGGCTGCTGCCAGAGATAGCAAAAAGACGTGACAACCTAATAGTTTTTGAATGCAAAAGACGCAATGGACTTATACAATGGTCCCCTCCGGCATACAACTAGGAAAATACCGGTCGCTATGGAGGGTGAGAATATGTATGGGTGAGACGTGGACAACATACGCCCGGCAGGAAAAGAGACTGAACTCCTTCCACTTGCGCTGCATTCGCCACATCCTGGACATATCCTGGCAGGACAAAGTGCCCAACACAGAAGTTCTGTCCCGCGCCGGCCTTCCCTCCATGTTCACTCTACTCAGGCAGCGCAGGCTCCGCTGGCTAGGCCACGTTCACCGTATGGAGGATGGCAGAATCCCCAAAGACGTCCTCTACGGAGAGCTGGCAACTGGCAGGAAAGACGTTGGCCGCCCACAGCTGCGCTTTAGAGACGTCTGCAAGAGAGACATGAAGGCCCTGGAGATCAACACAGAGCGCTGGGAGGACCTTGCAACGGACCGCTCCAAATGGAGAGGCACCCTGACCAGACAGCTCAAGGCGGGTGAAGAGAGACTGACTGCTGCAGCAGATGAAAAAAGGACCCGCAGGAAGAACCGCCACAGACCCAGCAGCACGGAGACCACCCACAGGTGCGACCTGTGTGACAGGGACTGCCATTCGCGCATCGGCCTGTTCACCCACATGCAGTGCTGTTCCAGCAGAGTAGACGTTTAGGATTCTCTTCCATGGTCATAATGGACCGACGACGACATAATCATACCATGTAGGATAACTAAGTAGACGGTTGTGCTGTTTCATCCCATCTAGCAACAATGCTCTGCACTGTGTGTGTTTATATATTTACATATTTATTCCATCTAGCTACAATGCTCCGCACTGGGTGTTTATACAGTATATCTACATATTTATTCCATCTAGCTACAATGCTCCGCACTGTGTGTTTATATATCTACATATTATTCCATCTAGCTACAATGCTCCGCACTGTGTGTTTATATATTTACATATTTATTCCATCTAGCTACAATGCTCCGCACTGTGTGTTTATATACTCATATATTTATTCCATCCAGCTACAATGCTCCGCACTGTGTGTCTATATATATATATATATATATATATACAGTATATATATATATATATATATATATGTACATATGTATACTAGCTGCTCTTGTTTTTTCTTGCCTTCTGATTGTTGCTCTGAGTGTTGCTATCCCTGTGCTGTTGCAATCCTGGAATTTCCCCATTGCGGGACTAATAAAGGCTTATCTTATCTTATCTTAATCTTTCTCAAAATCTCTTTCTTATTTCTTTTCTGTGTTTCTAATTCTACATCTGTGTGTTTTTTTCTGAATCTTCTCATGCAGAGCAGCTTCTACTACTTTTTAAATGACCCCGCCTGGTCATAAACTTGTGATGCCGATCGCAAGACTGATCAATCGACTTTATCAAAAGCAGTTTGAAATGGCTGCTATCCAATGTGAGAACATTTCTTTGTTTGAGAGCAGCCAATCAAACGAAGACACCATCCCATGAAATTGCAGAGAAAAATCAACACTCAGTCAGTTCTTATGAAATTAGGTGCTCAATATAAAATCCAACTAAATTAAATGACTTGGCTAATATTTGGTGATCATGCATTTATACCATTACTCTAATATTACATTTGTTTGAATGACACTCATAAATATAACATTTCTTATACATAATTATAATACATGCATTCATATTTAGATCAAAGCTTAAGGTAGTACTGCAAACTATGGTTAGTGATAAAAAGGATGATTCTCAGTGTCCTTAGGATCCGGGGGAGAAGAGGATAAGCTGAAAGAAACTTAATGTTTAGAACAAATTAAAAAGTCATCCTACATACTGAAACACATTTCGTAGGTATCCGCTAGGAGGTACTGTTGAGCTGTAGATGATTTCTTTTAGGTCCATGGTATCTGGAGGAGATAATCTGGAAAACATCGGGGGTTATAAACCTGTCTGATTAAGCCGTTTATGACCCTTTTAAGAGCATTGGTTTCCTGTAAAGGAGGATGCTATCCAAATGCAGTGTTCACGTTTGAGGTCTGGTCTCCCGAGTTTTATGTTCTTTTGAGCCTTTCAAAGCAAATTCTGATCCTTACAATCTCTGCAAGAGGCAGCTGTTTACATTGGGGTCCTGGGAAAACATCTTTGGGTCTGGCCGGGATGAGTGTAGTCACTATGAAAGCCAGTGATATTCCTGTAGAATGCAGAAAAGTGGTTTTCCTGTAGAAGGAATAAAGTGAAATTCCTGTAAAATGGAGAGGAGTGATCTTCTGTCTTGGTTTGAGGAGACGATGATGCTACACAAACTAAATGTGCCAACACTTGGATTTCAAAATAAGGGAGGTTTTTCCTGCTGTCCGGGTGGTGAGGAGATTTCTAAAAAAAAAAAAAAACTATAAATATAAAGAAATATTATAACAGAAACAACGGCATCCTTGGTCATTTAAGTTAATTTATTTCATTATACACAATTTTATTTTTTTTTCTTTGTAATCAGAGTTACAGTAGGGCAAAAAAGTATTTAGTCAGCCACCAATTGTGCAAGTTCTCCCACTTAAAAGATGAGAGAGGTCTCCAATTTTCATCATAGGTATACCTCAACTATGAGAGACAAAATGAGAAAAAAAAATCCAGAAAATCACATTGTCTAATTTTTAAAGAATTTATTTGCAAATTATGGTGGAAAATAAGTATTTGGTCACCTACAAACAAGCAAGATTTCTGGCTCTCACAGACCTGTAACTTCTTCTTTAAGAGGCTCCTCTGTCCTCCACTCGTTACCTGTATTAATGGCACCTGTTTGAACTCGTTATCAGTATAAAAGACACCTGTCCACAACCTCAAACAGTCAGACTCCAAACTCCACTATGGCCAAGACCAAAGAGCTGTCAAAGGACACCAGAAACAAAATTGTAGACCTGCACCAGGCTGGGAAGACTGAATCTGCAATAGATAAGCAGCTTGGTGTGAAGAAATCAACTGTGGGAGCAATTATTAGAAAATGGAAGACATACAAGACCACTGATAATCTCCCTCGATCTGGGGCTCCACGCAAGATCTCACCCCGTGGGGTCAAAATTATCACGAGAACGGTGAGCAAAAATCCCAGAACCTCACGGGGGGACCTAGTGAATGACCTGCAGAGAGCTGGGACCAAAGTAACAAAGGCAGTTCACTGCTAATGATTCGGCTTCCGTGTGGAGAGGACTGAGGCAGATCACCAACTATCGGCCTCAGGCTCCTAAAGGTCAGGATGACAAAGCCCTTTGTCAGAGACTGTCCCAACACTATGCCCGTTTTGACACCTCGTCATCTGTGTCCAACTCCCCCCCTCCCTCCAGCTCCACAGCCTCCACATTCCCTACTTCATTTAAGGCACCCCCCCCCTCCTCCCCCCCTCCCCTTATCATCAGTGAGCAGGATGTGCTCAAACAGTTCTCCAGACTGAACCCGCGCAAGGCCCCCGGCCCAGACGGCGTGTCTCCCTCCACCCTGAGACTCTGTGCGAAACAGCTGGCTCCTGTATTCACAGACATTTTTAACACCTCCCTTAAGTTATGCCACGTGCCATCCTGCCTCAAATCCTCCACCATCATCCCTGTCCCCAAGAAGCCACGGATCACTGGACTTAATGACTACAGACCTGTAGCGCTCACCTCTGTAGTCATGAAGTCCTTTGAGCGCCTGGTCCTGTCCCACCTCAAGTCCATCACCACCCCTCTCCTGGACCCGCTGCAGTTTGCCTACCGAGCCAACAGGTCTGTAGACGATGCAGTCAACCTGGCCCTCCACTCCATCCTGCAGCACCTGGACTCCCCGGGAACCTACGCCAGGATCCTGTTTGTGGACTTCAGCTCCGCATTCAACACCATCCGCCCCGCTCTGCTCCGGGACAAGCTGTCCCTGCTCAACGTGCCTGACTCCCTCTGCAGGTGGATCATCGACTTCCTGACGGACCGGAGGCAGCATGTGCGGCTGGGAAAGACTGTCTCAGACTATACTAGCATCAGCACCGGATCACCCCAGGGCTGTGTACTTTCCCCCCTACTCTTCTCCCTTTACACCAACTCCTGCACCTCCAGCCACCAGTCTGTCAAGTTGATCAAGTTTGCGGACGACACCACCCTCATCGGGCTCATCTCCAACGGCGACGAGTCCGCCTACAGGAGAGAGGTGGCCCAGCTGGCGTCCTGGTGCAGCAATAACAACCTGCAGCTGAACGCTCTGAAGACAGTGGAGATGATTGTAGACTTCAGGAAAGTCACTACTCCTCTGCCCCCCCTCACCCTCTCAGGCTCTCCCATCACCACTGCTGATTCCTTCCGCTTCCTAGGCACTACCATCACCAGGGACCTCAAATGGGAGCCGACCATCAGCTCACTCATCAAAAAAGCCCAGCAGAGGATGTTCTTCCTGCGGCAGCTGAGGAAGCTCAAGCTACCCACCAAGATGTTAGTGCAGTTCTACACAGCCATCATCGAGCCCATCCTCACCACCTCCATAACCGTGTGGTACGCAGGAGTCACTGCCAGGGACAGACTAAGGCTGCAGCGCGTCGTGCGCACTGCTGAGAAGGTGATCGGCTGCAAGCTCCCATCTCTCCAGGATCTGTACATCTCCAGGACCCGGAGGCGTGCTGGCCGGATCATAGCCGATCCCTCACACCCTGGTCACGTACTGTTTGCCCCCCTCCCCTCTGGTAGAAGACTTCGGTCCATCCAGACTAAAACCTCCCGTCACATGAACAGCTTCTTCCCCTCTGCCATTAGACTGCTGAACACTAAGTGACTCTCGTGCACCATGTACAGCAGCTCAACCAGACTCATGTCAATCATCACTGTTTTCTTCCTGCATTACCGACTGCACTATATAGTTCTCCACAGTATCTGCTGCTGGCTAATATATATTTTAACTGTTGACCAGTATCACTTAATCTTATCCTACACTTTATTACATGTATAGTTTATTTCTCTTATCTTATCATGTTTAATGTTGCAGCATTGTACCGAGACAAATTCCTAGTTTGTGTACTACATGAACAATGGCAATAAACCTGATTCTGATTCTGATTCTGATTCTGATTCTGAAGGCTACCATCAGTAACACACTATGCCGCCAGGGACTCAAATCCTGCAGTGCCAGACGTGTCCCCCTGCTTAAGCCAGTACATGTCCAGGCCCGTCTGAAGTTTGCTAGAGAGCATTTGGATGATCCAGAAGAGGACTGGGAGAATGTCATATGGTCAGATGAAACCAAAATAGAACTTTTTGGTAAAAACTCAACTTGTCGTGTTTGGAGGAGAAAGAACACCATACCTACTGTGAAGCATGGGGGTGGAAGCATCATGCTTTGGGGCTGTTTTTCTGCAAAGGGACCAGGACGACTGATCCGTGTAAAGGAAAGAATGAATGTGGCCATGTATCGTGAGATTTTGAGTGAAAACCTCCTTCAACCAGCAAGGGCATTGAAAATGAAACGTAGCTGGATCTTTCAGCATGACAATGATCCCAAACACACTGCCCGGGCAACAAAGGAGTGGCTTTGTAAGAAGCATTTCAAGGTCCTGGAGTGGTCTAGCCAGTCTCCAGATCTCAACCCCATAGAAAATCTTTGGAGGGAGTTGAAAGTCTGTATTGCCCAGCGACAGTCCCAAAACATCACTGCTCTAGAGGAGATCTGCATGGAGGAATGGGCCAAAATACCAGCAACAGTGTGTGAAAACCTTGTGAAGACTTACAGAAAACGTTTGACCTCTGTCATTGCCAACAAAGGGTATATAACAAAGTATTGAGATGAACTTTTGTTATTGACCAAATACTTATTTTCCACCATAATTTGCAAATAAATTCTTTAAAAATCAGACAATGTGATTTTCTGGATTTTTTTTTTCTCATTTTGTCTCTCATAGTTGAGGTATACCTATAATAAAAATTGGAGACCTCTCTCATCTTTTAAGTGGGAGAACTTGCACAATTGGTGGCTGACTAAACACTTTTTTACCCCACTGTAAATTATTGTTCTGACTGCAAAGTTATGGTCAAAAATGTAAATTGTTTTAAGGAAAAAGTAAAAAAAAAAATACCACAGTCAGTTTCAAATTTATTTAAAAAAACAGTAATTTTATTTTAAAAAACAGACAAAAATTAGCCATAAAATAATCCACAAATTTATAATAAAGTTTCAAATGTACAAGAAAAGTCAATTTTACAAGAGGAAATTACAAATTTGAGGAAAATTGTTTCAAATTTAGATAAATTTATAGAGAAAAGTAGAAAACTATCAGAAAATTGTTATAAATTTTGGAGAAAAACCTCAAACCTTCAAGACTGAAGTCATTACTCACATTTTTACGTGGGTGCTCTTTGTACCCTTGACTCAACTAGAAATTTTTGGTTGTCTACTTTTAATTATTAATTTCAAAGCACTGCTTTTACATGAGTAGAATTTCTGGTTACTATACCCACCTGATCATATAATTTAAGTATGCATGAGTACATTACTATTATGAATGTTTTTTTGCCCTTCCCTACTCTCTCAAAGGAAAAAAAAAAAAGAAACGCTTGAATAAAAATACAAAAAATACACGTTTTTTGTCATTTATGTAAACCATGACAAAAAAATCCTGCAGGTCAAAACATGACACTTGATATTTTCTAACCTATTTGTATACCACCATAAACGGCGAGAGAACCTGAATTAGACAGAGCTCAGAGAGGGCAAGATGAGACAGAAGAGATGAGCCAAGGAGAGGAAAGTGTTCAGGAAGAGGGTCCAAGAGAGGTGAGAGCAGAGGAAGAAGAGAAGGATAATACCATTAAAAAGTCTAACCCCAACTGGCCCAATATTCCAATATTCAAGCCTTGGTTGTACAATACTTCAAATGGTAAGTAAAGTTCCATATGCAAAGTTACTGTGCAAAGTTTAAAAAAAAGAAATAAATAGTATAAAATTAACATATTCCGGTAACAATCGTGTCATATGTTTACTGCCCCCCATCCCCCCGGAAAAATATGTTGCCACCACACCAAGGTCTTTAAGCCAGAGGAAGCACTGGCAGCACTTAACAGTTACCAGAAATGTTTAGTTGCAGTTACTGCTGCGAAAGGGGGTCAACACCAGATACTGAAATCAAAGGTTTACAAACTTGTACCACTAACAGATATGTAATACTGGATCATTTTCCTCAAAATTCAATTCAAAGAGATTCAAAGACTTTATTTGTCAATACTACTATACGTACAGGACATACAGGAGAACTGAAACGGCATTTCTCTCTCTCTTCAGTGGTGTGCATAATATAAAAAAGAAAAAGGAATAAATAAATGAAAAAGTAAATGTTTTGTCTCATTTATTTAACTGGGCTCCCTTTATCTACTTTTAGGACTTGTATGAATATCTGATGATGTTTTCGGTCATATTTATTACCTCCGCCAAGGAGGTTATGTAATCGGGGTGGTTTGTCCATTTGTCCGTCCATCTGTTTGTTTGTCTGACTGTTAGCAGGATTCCGCAAAAACTACTGGATGAATTTTGATGACATTTTCACCAGAGGTAGCACTTGGGCCAAGGATGAACCCATTAAATTCTGGTGATGATTTGAGAGTGCATACCTCCACCAAGGACCTTGTTTGTATTTGTGCAGCAGGATTACACAAAAACTGCTGCATGGATTTGGAGGAAATTTTCACCAGAGGTGGTCCTTGGGCTAGAACCCATAACATTTTGGTGATAATCCAAAAACGCATACCTCCACCAAGGCTCTTATCTTCTCACACTGTGTTAGCAAGAATGCCCCAAAACAAACCCATTACATTTTGGAGGTGATCAATGAGGGCCAGAAGGAGCCTTGGCGGAGGTATGTGCTCTCTGAGTGCTTTTCTAGTTCAGAAATGTGGAAAATTCTAAAGGGTTCACAAACTTTCATGCACCACTGTATGATAAGAAGCAGAGCTTTTCACAGAATGTTCAAAAATACATTTTCAAAGCTTTGTGTCATCTGATAAAACTTGAATAGGCTTTATTTGTGTGTATTTATGATTCTACAGGAAAACTCCACAGCTACATTTAATATCTGCAAATAACACTTTATAGTATCTGATTAAAGTCAACCACAGGCGCATCTCAGTATATTAGGATGTCAGCAAAAAGTTGATTTATTTCAGTCATTCAGTTCAAAAAATGAAACTCCTATATTATATAGATTCATTACACACAGAGTGATATATTTCAAATGTTTATTTATTTTAATGGTTATGGCTTATAGCTCATGAAAACCCCAAATCCAATTTCTCAAAAAATTTGATTACATAAAATTCATTTAAAAATTGTTTTTAATAGAAATGTTGGTCGACTGAGTAGTATGCCATGTACATACTCAGTACTCAGTTTAGGCTCCTTTTGCATCAATTACTGCATCAGTGTGGTGCCCCATGAAGGCAATCAGCCTGTAATACTGCTGAGGTGTTATGGAAGCCCAGGTTGCTTTGGTTGCGGCCTTCAGCTCGTCTGTATTGTTGGGCCTAGTGTCTCTCATCTTCCTCTTGACAATACTCCATGGATTGTCTATGGGATTTAGGTCAGGAGAGTTTGCTGGCCAGTCAAGCACAGTGATACCATAGTCATTAAACCAGGTTTTAGTACTTTTGGCAGTGTGGACAGGTGCCAAGTCCTGCTGGAAAACAAAATCAGCATCTCCATAAAGCTTGTCAGCAGATAGATGCATTACGCGCTATAAAATTTCCTGGTAGATGACTGCGCTGACTTTAGACTTGATAAAACACAGTGGACAAACACCAGCAGAAAACATGGCTCCTCAAATCATCACTGACTGCGGAAACTTCACACTGGACCTCAAGCAGCTTGAATTCTGTGTGTCTCCACTCTGCCTTCAGACTCTGGGATCTTGATTTCCAAATGAAATACAAAATTTACTTTCATCTGAAAAGAGGTCATCTGCTGGTGTTAGTCCATTGTGTTTTATCAAGTCCAAAGTCAGCGTAGTCATCTACCAGGAAATTTTAGAGCACTTCATAATTCCCTCTGCTGACAAGCTCTGTGGAGATGCTGATTTCATTTTCCAGCAGGACTTGGCACCTACCTACACTGCCAAAAGTACCCATGGCTGGTTTAATGACCACGGTATCACTGTGCTTGATTGGCCAGCAAACTCGCCTGACCTAAACCTCAGAGAATCTATGGAATATTGTCAGGAGGATGATGAGACACCAGACTCAACAATGTAGACAAGCTGAAGGCCACTATCAAAGCAAACTGAGCCTTCATAACACCTCAGGAGTGCCACAGGCCTTCATGCCATGTCACATCGATGCAGTAATTCATGCAAAAGCTGCCCATACCAAGTATTGAGAGTGTACATGGACATATTGTTCGGTCGGCCAACATTTGTATTAAATAAATTTTTTAAAATAAATTTTATGTAATATTCTAATTTTTTGAGAAACTGAATTTGAGGTTTTCATGAGCTATAAGCCATAACCATCAAAATTAAAATAAACACCTGAAATATATCACTCTGTGTGTAATGAATCTATATAATATAGGAGTTTCTTTTTTTAACTGAATTACTAAAATAAATAAACTTTTCATTGACATTCTAATTTTCTGCGATGCACCTACAGTCATGTGAAAAAATTAGGACACCCTGTATAAGCGTGTGTTTTTAACATTTTTGGACACATGGATACTTAATATCAATGTTAAAAATACTAGGAGATTCACGTAATACAACTAAACAACTACAAATGAATTAAAGACTTTTTTCAAATTTTCTGTAAAATGTAATTTGAAAAAATTGTGAGGAATAAATTAGGACACCCCCCATCTTTTTTTTGGACACCTCCACATTCATTCCCACTTAAAATGGCTAAAATAAATGTTAACGAATGCAAATAAAAACAAAAACAAGGTTCAACATAGATATGTGAACATTTTTTTAATAAAGAACTGAATATTTAATGGGGTGTCCTAATTTTGTCACATGACTATATTATGCTGCATGACAACACTAAAAACATGGAAAACTTTGGTTATGGAAAATGATCAACTGTGACAAATCTTCACCAGAAAATACAAGAGAGAAATACAAATACGTACTATATTCACAGGAGTAAATCTTTTGGGGAAAAAACAAATTTACTGCGACTGTAACAGTGACAACGAAATATAGAGGTTGTGGTGTCTAAAATGCACTGTTACATTTGTTTCACCTGAATATATAGACAAAATTCAAATGTGTTTTCAAAAAGTTATGCTGCAAAAATTGATATAAACACAATAAATGAATTCTGTACTTTCTACTGTATTCTGTTCTAATTATAGAAGTGAGTCACAAAGTTAGGTAGATAATCTGGTAGAAAAATATACAGCTAAAGGACTGTATTCGTTAGCTACAATGAATAAGAAAAATTTTTAAGCTACAACACAGTCTTGACAGCTAACTGGTCACACGGCTGCCAGTCGCTAATGGGCAGCCATATTGGGTGGGAAGCTGCAGGGGGAATTCTGCTTCATTAAAGCCAAAAATTATATAAATATAATGCACTACTGTGGAATAACTGGTTGTATAAACACTGGTGGGAAGGACAAAGTGTTATCGATTACCTGCAATTACTTTGAACCAAGGCGAGTCAACTCGGGAACTATGAGAGAAACGGAGTAATTTGGCTTTCTCCAGTAGAGCTGACGTGGCGCCTTCCTTTCGGGTGCTCTGACAATTTTGATATAGGTTTATAGAAATAACTGACTAATAATATCGTTGAAGAGTCTGGACATTTTCACAGATTCATAAGCTCCCTGTTCTGATTAGCGATGTTATGCTCAACACCGCCCACTCGACACTGACTCGTGCAATATAACACGGAAGTGTCGAGCACTGTGTCAACATGGCCACGGTCACGTGACTGTAGCGAACGAGGCCTCACATCACTTAAGACCTGGCGAGAAATCTGAGAGGGCCGGGCGTTGCATACGTCAGTAGTAAAGGATTTAAAAGGAGTCTGATTCACCACTCAAACTGAGGGTTTTTTGAGAGGAGGAGATTTGTTATCATCATTGCATTTGCTATTTGAGTAGAAGTCAGGAGCAGTTAGAATTAGGTTTAGTAACATTAAACAACACATTACGTCTACTAAATATTACACACAGATAGCGATGGTGAAACTGAGGCCTTATAAAACAATGAACAACTCTGAGCTTCATAATTAACACAGTGTTAGGAAACATTTCTTAAAGAGTGCCACCTGCTGACTGAATGTCAGAACTGCAGCTGGGTAAAAAAAAAAAAACTGAAAAAAACTCCATGCTTTTTTTTGAGCATTTGCCCATCCGAGGTCTGTTCAAAATTGGATGGCAGGAAAAAACAATCCAAAGCAAACGAACAAACAAAAAAATTCCAATAGAACCCTCTCAAATTTCCCGCGAGCCCTCAAGTCACATGATGTGACCGACATAAGGAGGCCTTGCGTGCTACGGTCACGTGACTGTGGGCGTGCTGAAACAGCGCTCGATGCAAAAAATATTGCAAGACACTGGACAGCTCCTATTACTATGATAAAAAAAAAAGACTATCAGAGACTTGTGCTCTTTACTCTCTCTCTTTCTCTTTTAATATACCCCTTTTTTCTTGTTAATTGGAATGTGAAGTTTGACTGTATATTTTTTGTGAAAGTTCTGATTTTGTAACTCTTTTGCAACCTTCATCAAGAGTTTGTATGTTATATTCTGTTCTATTAAATAATTAAAAAAAAACTGCTCATTGTTGTGTGTGGGATTTGACTCCTGGGGCCTGGCTGAGGGGGTTGGGGGTATGACGTCAGGCGGGCTACGGCTGGAGTATATATTGCGTTGAATACGAATAAAGGGAATTCAGTGTTCAGTAGAGAGAGGTTCCCGTCTCATGTTACTTAGACATAACGTTTGGTGACGAGGACAAACATGGCTGCGTGTATTAGAGAACCACCGCCATTTCTGCAGTCTCCGGGCACACCAACTATACCGTGGGCCCACAGGAGGGAGATGTTCGACGTGTATGTGGCCACAGCCGGCCTGAGTGGCGCCAGTGAGGAGAGACGAAGGAGCCTGTTGATCCATTGCCTCAAAGAAGAAGGGCAGTGGATATTTTTTGGGCTGCACAGCAGCGGTTTGCTGGAAGGCGGTTTGGAATTGATGGACAATGCTTTTGGAGACCATTCCACCATCACGGAGTGGGTGTATGAATTCTTTGACCGCCAACAGCGAATGGGTGAATCCACTTAATCCTTTATTACGGAGCTCCACAACCTAGCAATGGAATGCGCCTTCGGGCCTATCAAAGAAGAGCTGGTCCGGGATAAGCTAGCCCATGGCACTAACAATGTGTGGCTAAAGAGCAAGCTAAGGCTAACCAAAGACACTCTCTTGCTGGCACATGTATTCGACATGGTTAGGCAGATGCAGTCTGCAGCGCTGCGGAGTCTGCCGACGTTGGCTAATGAAAATGTAGCTGTTATGTATGGGATATGGGTGTCTGGGATGCCGTGCCCACTCACAGGGTGACGTCAGGCGGGCACGGCCCACTCTGTATATAGTCGAGTGTTCAGCCTAATAAAGTTCAGTTGAATGTCCCTCAAGAAGCTCTCTGTTGTATGTCATTTCACAATATAACATTTGGCGACAAGGAGACTAATGGGAGTGTGCTGGCTTAATCAGCGACTGTTGCCGTTTCTGGAGAACCCGGGTAAGCCGTTGATTTCATGGCCGCAGTGGAGACGTGACTTTGAAGAATATGTCAACTCGCTGGGTCTCCCTCGGCTTAATGGGAGACAGTGGCGGGCCCTCCTGGCCCATAACCTCGGCACGGAGGGCCGAAGGATTCTCGACTTGCTGGGCATGAGTGAGGGCTACGGGGAGGGCGTCGGGCACATGGAAGCGCACTTCGCAGAGCGGATGAGGGCCAGAGAGATGCGGGCAAAGAGGCTGGTGGCGCTAGACATGACAGAGCTAGTTAGCTTGGGAGAGCTAATGGCTCAGTCAGAGCCTATGGGCAGGCTAGCTGACAGGCTAGTTTCGTGGCGAAAGAGAGCTAAGGGCACGGAGCTGGGCCTTGAAGCAGAACCGGGGCCACGTATGGAGGAGCCCCTGGCCACTGGCAACAGCGGACAAGGTGTCAACGTCACGCGCCCCAAAGAATGGTTGGGACCGCAACGGGTGGTGAAGCTGGATGGTGTGAGGGTGCCCATGCTGATAGCCACCGCCACCATGCACTCCATCATGAGTGAGGCCTGGGTTCGGAGGCTCACACCCCGGCGCCCGGGTGCGGCAGAACTGCCGGACGACGAGGACTCCAGTAACGGCAGGTGTATCATGGTGACAGTGCAGTACAGTGAGAAGACCCTTCCTGCGTTCAGGTTCCAGGTGGCATGCCGGGGTGAAAATGTGATGGGGTGGGACCTGATTGATGAGCTGGGTTTCACTCTCAAAATCAGTGGACAGGTGGTCAGTGGCCCAGGACCAGTTTACACGGGCCTTGCGGATGTGGGTGCGGCCGAGGATCACAGTGAGAGTGAAAGAGACAGTGAATGGGACACGGGGAGTGACTACAGCTCGGATGATGAAGATGAAATGGAGGACGAGCAAGACCCGGAATTACCCCCACCCCTCGAGCAGCCAGAACTGGGGCAGAGATGGAGAGAGCCCGAGTTAAGTGAGACCAACACCGGCGGAGAGGTGGCACAGCAGCTGTTAGCCCCGCCGCTGGAGGCCATACAGAAGGAGAGCACGTTTGGCACCGTGCGACACCACCTTGGAGTGGACCCGATGCCAGTTCTCATGCTGCCCTGGAAGAGGGTACTGGATGGCACGCCGGGACCCCCGGGGTGGCCTTTAAGGACGAGGTGCCCACGCCAAAAGTGGGCAAGCGAGGCCAGGCAGGCTGATGGCCCCGGGGAGGAGCAGCAGCCGCAGGACATGGTGACAACGCAGCACAGCACCAACACCGAGAGCACTAGATGCAGCGGTGAGGAGCCCAGGTCAGTGAGAGGGCCCGGCAAGGGTGATGGTGCATGTTCCGGAGGTGAGCAGGAGCCGAGTACAGAGGCTACGCAGCAAGAAACGTGGAGCAAGGGGGCTGAGAGCAGTGATGATGTGCCCGGGTCGGGAGACGGAGCCGATGGGAGTGTCACAGAGAGCCCCGAGGGACAGCAACTACAGCCAGACAGGCTGACGGTGCGGTTCTGCAGAGCATCAAACGCCATCGTCGGGGTAAGGGTTTGGACCGGGTTGGCGGGACGGCATGACACAGGGCAAAAGTCCTGAGACGACATGGTGGGCGCGGGAGACCGGGTCGGGTTCCCCTGCAGGTTGGCGGTGGGGTCCGGCCCAGAGAAGAAAAACAAGTTTTGGCAGTTAGAGACATTTTGGCCAGGGAGGGGTGTTTTGACCCTGGGGAGAGGCAGCAGCCGGACTTAATGATGCTGTGGGGATGCCCAGACCCTCCATGGCTGTATAGAAGATGGTGGCAGCAAAAGGACATGTTCCCCAGGGAGGGGAGTTTCGACCCTGGAGGTGGATGGAGGCCAGGGGCGCATATGCTGTGGGGGTGCCCGGGGCCTCCGAGGAAGTTTTCTGGATGGTGGCTACTCAGAGACATTGGGGTTACCTGAAATTGTGTTTTTCCTGATGTGAATACCTGTATATATATGTGAATGAATGTGTGTAGTTTTGCTACTGTTTTAGTGCCCTGGTTTGAACCAAAAGAAAAATATATAAATGATATGTGAATGGCATTTTATAGGTGAAATTTTGATGATCTATACTGTATTTTGGAATTTTGTTAGCTGTGGTGAAATGATTTATTAATTGGCCATTTATCTTGACTATGGTGCCCAACACAGATTACTCTCTTGTGTGCCTGCTGTGGGGTGGGTGTTGGGGTGGGGCTGCTAGTAGCATGTATGTGTATATTGTGATTTAGTGTGTCCTGTTTAGGTAACACTGTTTATGGGGCTGTTTTAGTTAGAGGCACGGCTTTATTTTATTTGAGCTGAACTGTTCTCTTTGGCGGCAGAATAACCCGCCCAGCCATGTTGGGGGCGCTGGTAGTCTACCCAGCCCCAGCCTTGGTTGTATGAATGGATAGGAGTTTGTTTCTTTTGTACATATTTTTTCCCTTTAGAGCGTGAGCCGGGAGACAAATTAGGATGGGTTGTCTGTGTGCTTGGCATTTTTTTTTGAAGGGGGGGAAATGTTATATATGGGATATGGGTGTCTGGGATGCCGTGCCCACCCACAGGGTGACGTCAGGTGGGCACGGCCCACTCTGTATATAGTTGAGTGTTCGGCCTAATAAAGTTCAGTTGGATGTCCCTCAAGAAGCTCTCTGTTGTATGTCATTTCACGATATTACAGAAGCCACCCAAGTTTTCCTGTCGAGCACAGGTGTTAGCATGCTAGCTAATCCTCAGAGGCGGATTTCCAAGTAGCGACGGACTAGGGCGCGGGACAGGGCCTACACCATCACTGCTAGTTCTTTGGCGGCGGAGTCCAGCGACACAACATGGGTGTGTGTGGCACGCGCGAGGAAGGGGCCACTGAAGTGGTACATGCTTAAACTTGATGAGGTCGACATGCCTCTTATGGTGGACTCAGGGGCCGGCAGGTCCATAGTGAGTATGGCTACCCTAAAGAGACTTTTCCCGAATAAAACCATCAATGCTGGGGCAGTGAAAATGTTCGGTTACGGCCATGCAGAAATTGAAATGGCGGACACAGTCAACTTCTCGGTGACGTGTGGGTTGAAGACAGTCCCTGCATTCACTTTCCAGATTGCTGCCAGGGGGCGGACTTGTTGGGAATAGGTGAATTGGGATTCTTCATCAGAGACCCCGAGGGCTCAGTGGTACTGACTGTCTACCCCAAGTGGCATGTCTGCTGGCCGGCGCTTTTCAGTGGTTTGGGATGCACCAGGGCGTTCCACCACCGCCCGCTCGTAGATGCTAGTGTGACGCCAAAAATTCAACCGTTACGGTGGCTTCCCTTTGCCTTACGGGATGATGTCACGGCAGAGTTGAACAAACTGCTGGAAGCTGGCATCATTGAGAGAGTGGATGCTTCATCCTGGATATCTAATATCGTGGTGGCCAAGAAAAAATTGGTGGCATCAGACCATGCATCGATCTCAGGATGGTGAATAAAGTGATCATCCCGGACAAGTATCCGTTTCCAACGATGGAGGAGCTCACGGCGATATTCAGTGGGTCAAAAGTGTTCACGAAGCTGGACCTTCACCAGGGTTACCTACAGGTCCCCCTTCACCCCAGCAGCAGGAACCTGACAGCATTCGTGACCCACATGGGTGTGTTTAGGTACACCCGGATACCTTTTGGCCTGAGCTCAGCACGCAGCTGCTTCCAGAAAATAATGTCCATGATTCTAGCCAATTTCAAGGGCGTGGTGACATACCTAGATGACATCGTGGTGCATGGCATGTCGCGAGAGGAGCATGATGATCAGTTGGAACGGGTCCTGACAGCGTTACAAGATCACAGAGACACTCTGAATGGAAAGAAATGCATCTTTGCGGTGGACTCCATAGAGTTTGTGGGGTTCCGATTGACGGGGGGAGGGCTGCAACCCCTACATTCGAACGTAGAGGTGGTTCTGCGCCTCCCAGAACCATCAACGCCTGCGTAGATTTCCTCATTTCTGGGCATGGTGAATTTTTATGGGCATTTTCTCCGCCACTACTCGGAGACGATTGGACCCCTCCAGGCTCTGTTGAAACAGGATGCACTGTAGCAATGGACTCCAGCCTGCTCGGCGGCGGTTGTCAAGCTGAAGCGTCAACTCCCCTCCCCTCCAGTGCTGGCCCATTTTGACCCAAAGCGGCCGACTATTGTGACCTGTGACACGTCTGGCTCTGCGGTAGGGGCGGTTATGTCCCAGGTGCAGGACGGTACGGATTGCCCGGTGGCGTTCGCATCGAGGTCCCTCTCAGCAGCCAAACAAAAGTATGCCGGTGGTGAGAGAGGCGATTGCCTGCATCTGGGCATGTGAACGGTGGCATATTTATCTCTATGGCCACCATTTCACCCTGAGGATGGACCACCGAGTGCTGACGACGCTGCTGGAGATGTCAGGTTTGGGACACAGGCCTTTGAAGATCCACAGGTGGACAGAGCGGCTGAGGGCCTACAATTTCAGCACTCAGTTCACTCCTGGCAAAGACAACGTAATGGTGGATCTCCTGTCCACACCACGGTCAACCCTGTACAATTGGACGACAACGATGACAATGACCCAGCAGAGGCGGATGTGGTTAATACGCTGCACAGGGCCCTCCTGGATATGGTATCCCTTCAGGAACTTCGGACAGAGTCGGAACAAGACCCCGTGCTGTCGCAACTGTGCTCAGTGATTAGGAAGGGTTGGCCTGCAAAGTTACAGGGCGAATTGGCACCCTTCCACCAAGTTAAAGATGACCTGAGCTGCTGGAATATTGTGTGCGTGGCGAGGGGCGATGTCTCTGAGATTGCGTGTCCTGGTGATGCTCTACGAGGGCCACTTGGGCATGGTCAGAGTAAAACAGCGCAGCAGGGATTCAGTTTGGTGGCCAGGTATTGATAAGGACATTGAAACCATGGTGAAACACTGTGTTCCTTGTTTGGAGAGCAGGAAGACTGGCAAACCACTCCCTCCACCCCTGTGGCCGGTGTCGTACCCGGAGGGCCCTTGGAGGCACATACAGTTGGACATCTGCGGCGAACTGCATGTAGCACCCCCGAACAGCCGGTTCTTGCTCGTGGCCTATGACTTGTTCTCAAAGTGGCCGGAGGTGCTGCCAACCAACTCGGTTACGACGGATGTGGTTATGGGTTTCCTCTCGTCACTGTTTGCCAAGTGGGGGGTCCCAAATGAAATTACAACAGACAACGGCCTATGATTCACCTCGGGGGCATTTGAAGAGTTCTTGAACACTAGGGGCGTGAAACACATTAAGACAGTGTTCTACCATCCCCAGGCCAATGGAGGTGTTGAATGTTTTAACAAGACCCTAAAAAATGGACTGAGGGCCCACTTGGCGGATGGCTTCGCATTCCCGGACGCTCTCCAGAGCACGCTGCTCCACTACAGGGAAACGGCTTATGCCATGACAGGTTGCTCCCCAGCAGCTCTCATGCTGGGACGTGAACTACTCCTGCCTTTGGATCAACTGAGACCACCCACGACCCCTCCTCCAGGGAAAGTGTGCTCTCCACGGGATCGAGTCACTACGCAACAACATAAGATGAAGTGACGATTTGACAGGAGGCACAGGGCGAGAGGTCACAGATTGAAGGTGTCAGGTCAGGGGTGGATCAAACATCCTAACCGCATGCACAAGTTGCAGCTGCTCTGGACAGGGCCCTTGAGGATCATGAGGCAATGGGGCCAGGACACATTCAAGCTAGCAGATGGGTCGTGCTGGCACTCCAGTAGACTCAGGAAGTCACCGCCGGAACAGAGAACTGGAACTACAGCAGAACGACCTGCTGTGAGGTGGGACTTGTTGGACTGGGGTGGTGAGGACTCATAGACATGGCCGACGGTGCCTGGTGCAGGGTCCCCGCCTAGGGGACGGCCGGCTAGGGTTCGTAAGTGGCCCAGATACCTGGAGGACTATGTACTTCGGACAGCAATAATTGATGCGTGTTGGGACTAAAGCGGCAGAATAATTCACTCCAACACAATGGGGCATTCTGGCAGTCTACCCAGATGTCCGCTTGGTCGGTTGTGTTTTATTTAATTAGTGTCATGTATGTGTAAAAAAAAAAAAGAAAAGAAAATGACACTATGTTTAGTTCTTTTCCCTGTTCTGGGTGGGGTGGGGGTGGGGGTTCTCTGACTTTGAAGGGGGGGTGTTGTGTGTGGGATTTGACTCCTGGGACTTGCCGTAGCCTGGCCGAGGGGGTTGGGGGTATGTCGTCAGGTGGGCTACGTCTGGAGTATATATTGTGTTGTTCATACGAATAAAGGGAGTTCATTGTTCAGTAGCGAGAGGCTCCCATCTCATGTTATTCAGATGTAACACTCATGACACTTCTGCTTTATATTGTGCAAATGAATCAGTGTCAAGTGGGTGGTGTAGAGGGTAACATCACTACCCCTGTGGATTGGGACACCCCTTCATGGCTGCACATGGCCAAAGTGGCTGTAGAGTGTAGCTGTCTTACCGGCCACTGCTGAAATTCACCAGCCATCGGCCGGTGTTACTGTCAAGCCCTGCATTCATTCTCTCTCTCTCTCTCTCTCTATATATATATATATATATATATATATATACTGTATATATATATACTGTATATATATATATATATATATATTTCCAGCAATAACTACAGATTCTGAAAGCTGTCTATCGTTTGACATATTTTATGGAGGGCGCTCTAATTAAAGTCAATTAAAATGAAAGATAACTGACAGAATTTTTACAAGCCTGTCTGAGAAAATGACATAACAAAAAGTGTAATGCAACTTGTGCTATAGAGTATTGCCTTTTTCAGGTTTTCAACTCAAATGCAGTTCTGACAGTCAGTCACCAGATGGCAGTCTTTATTAGATGCTTCATAACACTGCATCACTCATGGCACAACTGTCTCAGAGTTGCTCATTGTTTCATGAGGCCTTGGTTTTAACGTCACTAGTTCTGATCAGCTCAGCTGCTGCCAGCGAGTGATGGGACAGCAGGCTCCAGAGCTCCGAGGGTGCTCCGAGCTTGTTCAGGAAATATTTGGCAAAGAGCGTTTCGAGGCGTGTATTGCGAACGTATGTGTTGACGTTGTACCACGTGACTGGGTCAGGAAACCATTCATGATTTTGCACGCAACATGAAATAAAGTGAGCAGCGATACACAATGGAAATCCCCGTCCCTCATGTTTTGTGTTGTTGATGTTTGACTGTGTGAGGAATTTGTCACAGCCAATTTTCAGGTGGAGGTAGCACCAAAAACATGGACTTCTCTCTTTTGGGAACATTTTGAGCGCATTTCTCCCATTGATGTATTTTCCACAAATAGTGGCTATATACTGTAACTGAGGTGATGGCTTAGCGGTAAAGCCATCACATTTATACACATTTATACAGCACAGCACATTTATTGAAATAGGTGAAATAGGCCTGAAATAGGCAAATGTGTGTCAGGTTGTTATATTTGTGTATTTATAATATTTATAATTATGTATTTATAATGTATTTATGTTTTTTGCATTGATGTATGTGGTTATTGTGTATTCCTTTTCTTTCCTTTTTTTTTTTTTTTTAACTTGTTTCTCCTTTCTAAAGCCCATCCAGGGACAAGAGTTGCAAATTAGCTAATAGCTATACACTCTGTGCAACACATCAGATTGATTGTCATTGATTAATTGTCTATGTTTATTGCACTGTCCCTGTCAAATAAACAAATCTATCTATTGAAATTGAAAAAATACACACTAAACCAATAATGCCCTTGTAAAAATCTGCATGCTGTATACTTTTTGTCGACTACATGGCCTAGTAGAGCAACTGAAATTTCACATGAGGCTTTGTCAATATGAACCATTTTGATAGAATGGCTCAAGCCTTCAAGAAAGCCTCATCTAGCTATCACAAAGTGGTAGCCTAGAGATAAAATGTCTGTCTTGCATCTGGAGAGCTGGGTTTCAAATCCCAATGGGGTTATTCTTGTAATTTATTTTTATTTGCAAGGTGAAGTGTCTGTTGTGTTTCAAAAAGCTTGGATACAACAATAACACATCATTATGCTGAGGCACTATTGTGCCCTGCATGGCAATAAGGACAGAGATGAATGTACTGGGAAAGACAGCATAAGACTTTTAAAAAGTTATTATTTCTTAATAAAAATGGATAAGTAGCACAAGCACATTCACTGTAGTCACCTCAGTTTTATTATTTCTTTTTTCCCTTTTGATCATTGATATTTCTTAAAAGACAGTACATTTATTGAAATGGAAAAATACACATTAAATCAATCATGCCCTTGCAAAAATCTGCATGTAGTATACGTTTTGTCCACTAGATGAACTTTTTTGGGGTCATGGGGGGACTGGAGCCTATCACAGCATCTTTGGGCGAGAGGCAGGGTACACCCTGGATAAATCACCAGTCCATCGCAGGGCCAACACAGAGAGACAGACAACCATTCACTCTCACAGTCATACCTAAGGACAATATAGAATCCCAAGTTTGATGCCAATTAACCTAACTTGCATGTTTTTGGCATGTGGGAGGAAACTGGAGAAATCCCGGAGTAAACCCACGCAGACACGGGGAGAACATGCAAACTCCACACAGATCACTGTTGGTCGGGGGCTGGGATCGAACCCAGGATCCTCCGGCCAAGAGTGAGTTGCTATGCTGCCGCAGTGCTAACCACTCCTCCACCGCGCTGACCACTTGATGGCCTAGTAGAGAAAATGAAGTTTCACTTGAGGCCTCGTCTATATGAGCCATTTTGATGAAAGGCCTCAAGTCCTCTAGAAAGCCTCATCTGGCCATCACTACTGCCAGCCACACACACGGAGCTAAACAAACATACTTGCTAATGGGACCTATCAGGAATCCAAGCCAATTTAAGTGTCACAATTTCAAGCTACAGGATATTATGAAGATTCAAATCACTATATAGCCCTCCTTGCCAAGTTCTTACCTTTGACTGCAGTCTGTAAAATCAGCTGTGTCCACACAGGCAAGACAGAAAATGTCTCATGCTACGCAGATACTTCTAATCATTCCAGATGATTAGACCTCCGTACGGACCACACTTGGATCTTGCTCACCTCCTGTTTCCTTTCCAATGAAAAAATTCTCCAAAGAAGAGAAAAACAACACTACTTTATTCTTGAGGCTGCTCGCAGGAAATCAGTAAAGCCGGGACACTCCGGGCTGGAACAAGGTAGCTGCTAAAGCTAACCTTAGCTGGAGTTAAGGCTTTTCCAGAACAATGCTGAGACCCAGACTTCACCACCATTCACGAGTGTCACTCGCTTGGGAAGTCTTAAGTCTTCTGAACAACAACTGAAGAAAATGATGGAGTAGTAACCCAAGGTTTGCTGTTCTGATGCCAGAATGTCAGAACATTTAGCTTGTGGGTTTGAGGATTACAAGTAGCTGGAAGTCTACAAATCAACTACTTATTGTTAACAATGAAGGATAAAGATTAGACACCAAGACAACGATGTCTAACTTCATCTGAAACCATCTGGACAGGTGAGAGTGCTGAATGAAGCCAGCCTTTAGCTAATGCTAAATCAAATTAGATCACATATTTAAAAAAACTGAGTGCAAAAACAGAGAAAAACAAACAGGAGAAATTAAGTTGGGGGCTCTGTGAATAATTTAGGGGCTGATGTGAATAAACATGCATGATACAGTGCATCCGGAAAGTATAGATAAAAGGTAGCTACACCTGTAGATGACTGGCTCCACCGCTACCATTACAAGATAAGATAAGATAAGCCTTTATTAGTCCCACAATGGGGAAATTCCAGGACTGCAACAGCACAGGGATAGCAACACCCAGAGCAACAATCAGAAGGCAAGAGAAAAAAACAAGAGCAGCGAGTATACATATGTACATATAAATATAAATATATATATATAGACACACAGTGCGGAGCATTGTAGCTAGATGGAATAAATATATAAATATATAAACACAGTGCGGAGCATTGTAGCTAGATGGAATAAATATATGAGTATATAAACACAGTGCGGAGTATTGTAGCTAGATGGAATAAATATATGAATATATAAACACACACAGTGCGGAGCATTGTAGCTAGATGGAATAAATATATGAATATAAAAACACACACAGTGCGGAGCATTGTAGCTAGATGGAATAAATATGTAGATATATAAACACACAGTGCGGAGCATTGTAGCTAGATGGAATAAATATGTAAATATATAAACACAGTGTGGAGCATTGTTGCTAGATGGAATAAATATATAAATATATAAACACACACAGTGCGGAGCATTGTAGCTAGATGGAATGAAACAGCATAACCGTCTACTTAGTTATCCTACATGGTATGATTATGTACCCATACATATTCTCACCCTCCATAGCGACCGGTATTTTCCTAGTTGTATACCGGAGGGGACCATTGTGTAACTCTGTTGTGTCTTTTGCATTCAGTACTATTAGGTTGTCACGTCTTTTTGCTATCTCTGCGAGCAGCCCTGCTTAGGTTGTACAGTCTGACAGCCGTAGGTAGGAAGGACCTGCGAAACCTCTCGGTTGTGCACCTAGGATGATGTAGTCTGCTGCTAAATGAGCTCCTCAGTGCATTCAGTATGTCCTGCATAGGGTGGAACTCGGACTCCAGCAGAGATGACAGTTCAGCCACCATCCTTTTCTCTCACATCTCCTCCACTGGGTCAAGGCGCTGCCCCAGGACAGAGCTAGCTTTCTTGATCAGTTTGTTCAGTCTCTTCCTATCGGCTGCTATAATGCCACTGCCCCAGCAGACCACTCCAAAAGTGATGGCTGATGCCACCACCGTGTCATAGAATGACTTCAGCAGCGCCCCTTGTACACCAAAAGACCTGAGTCTCCTCAGTAGGAACAGCCTGCGCTGTCCCTTCTTGTAGAGTGCGTCAGTGTTGTGTGACCAGTCTAGTTTATTGTTCAGATGAACACCCAGGTACTTGTAGGATGTCACCATCTCGATGTCTGTTCCCTGTATATTTACTGGTGCTGTGAGGGGTTGTCCATGCCTGCGGCAGTCCACCACCAGCTCCTTAGTTTTCCTGGCGTTGATCTGGAGGCAGTTCCGATGGCACCAGTCCACAAAGTCCTTATTTATGTATTTATTAAGACAAATATAACCACAGCACTATTACATTTTGCTTCAGAGGAGACATACAGTGCATCCGGAAAGTGTTCACAGCGCTTCACTTTTTCCACATTTTGTTATGTTACAGCCTTATTCCAAAAGGGATTAAATTAATTTTTTCCTCAAAATTCTACCACAATACCCCATAATGACAATGTGAAAAAAGTTTTTTTTTGGAGATTTTTGCAAATTTATTAAATTTAAAACGAAGAGATCACATGTACATAAGTATTCACAGCCTTTGCCATGAAGCTCAAAATTGAGCTCAGGTGCATCCTGTTTCCACCGATCATCCTTGAGATGTTTCTACAGCTTTGCTGGAGTCCACCTGTGGTAAATTCAGTTGATTGAACAGGATTTGGAAAGGCACACACCTGTCTATATAAGGTCCCACAGTTGACAGTGTATGTCAGAGCACAAACCAAGCATGAAGTCAAAGGAACTGTCTGTAGACCTCAGAGACGGGATTGTCTTGAGGCACAAATCTGGGGAAGGGTACAGAAAAATTTCTGCTGCTTTGAAGGTCCCAATGAGCACAGTGGCCTCCATCATCCATAAAAGGAAGAAGTTCAGAACCACTAGGACTCTTCCTAGAGCTGGCTGGCAGTCTAAACTGAGCGATCGGGGAGAAGGGCCTTAGTCAGGGAAGTGACCAAGAACCCGATGGTCACTCTGTCGGTGCTCCAGCATTGCTCTGTGGAGAGAGGGGAACCTTCCAGAAGGACAACCATCTCTGCAGCAATCCACCAATCAGGCCTGTATGGTAGAGTGGCCAGATGGAAGCCACTCCTTAGTAAAAGGTACATAGTAGCCCACCTGGAGTTTGTCAAAAGGCACCTGAAGGACTTTCAGACCATGAGAAACAAAATTCTCTGGTCTGATGAGACAAAGCTTGGATTCTTTGGCATGACTGCCAGGTGTCATGTTTGGAGGAAACCAGGTACCATTCATAACCACGCCAATATTGGTAGCAGCATCATGATGTGGGGATGTTTTTCAGAAGCAGGAACTGGGAGACTAGTCAGGATAGAGGGAAGGATGAATGCAGCAATGTACAGAGAAATCCTGGATGAAAACCTGCTCCAGAGCACTCTTGACCTCAGACTGGGGCAACAGTTCATCGTTCAGCAGGACAACGACCCTAAGCACACAGCCAAGATATCAAAGGAGTGGCTTCAGGACAACTCTGTGAATGTCCTTGAGTGGCCCAGCCAGATCCCAGACTTGAATCCAATTGAACATCTCTGGAGAGATCTGAAAATGTCTGTGCACTGACGCTTCCCATCCAACCTGATGGAGCTTGAGAGGTGCTGCAAAGAGGAATGGGTGACACTGCCCAAAGATAGGTGTGCCAAGCTTGTGGCATCATATTCAAAAAGTCTTGAGGCTGTAATTGCTGCCAAAGGTGCATCAACAAAGTATTGAGGAAAGGCTGTGAATACTTATGTACATGTGATTTCTTCGTTTTTTTTATTTTTAAAAAATGTGCAAAAATAAAAAAAAAAAAAACAACTTTTTTTTCACATTGTCATTTTGGGGTATTGTGTGTAGAATTTTGAGGAAAAAAATTAATTTAATCCATTTTGGAATAAGGCTGTAACATAAAATGTGGAAAAAGTGAAGCGCTGTGAATACTTTCTAGATGCACTCTAAGCGTTATGAAGATCAAGAAATATATTTAGCTTTGTATATGTCTGGATAGGTGATGCTAGCCCACTTCGTGTCTTTTGGCCAATTTTGCTTTGGAATGAGATAGGGGGCCTACTTCTCAATTAAAACTAATTTGTTGTTATACCGCTGTGTCATAAGCCTCCTCGTGCGCTTTTATGCAGCGCACGGAGGAGGAGAAGGAGGAATGGATTTAGGCGCAGGTTGCACCACACACACATTTATTGACAAAAAGGCAAACAGTGCGAAAATAAAGACTTTACAAAAATGCAAAAGTTGTGCACAAAAGGGCTCACACGAATAGCGTGCAGCGGGCTGACCACTGTGCACCGTGGCCACAAGACAAACAACACAAAAACAATATGACAACTCGGGCCACTCAGAGTCCTCCAGGACGCTCAACTAACACAGGAGAGAAAACGGGGCAACTGTGCCTATATGTAGCAGCCTGACTGCAAGGGGAAACGCAACAGCTCGTACTCACAGTGCAGGAACAGTCCAAGTAGTCTAAGTGAACCGGCAAACACACACAAACAACAGCTACACTGAGGGGAACGGCGACAGTGTAGCTCTCCCTCAACAAACAGCACAACCATGTGGCGATTAACGTCCGCATGGCAATGCACAATGATCCAGCAGTGTTTGACTGGCAAGAGCCGCCTAAGTACAAACACTGCTGGCGTCACAAATTGGACACACCTGGGCGAGGTGCGGGAAAGATAATTACCGAGGCAAAACAGCTGACTGTCAAAAAGAGAGGGGGTGTGGTTGGACCGGCGAATGTTAGACAGCGCCCACCTGAAAGTGGGTCAAAACGGCTGCCCTACAACCAATGGCCAGAGCGGTGGCTACAGGTATGGAAAAGAAAAAGAACACAGACAAAAAAACAACAAGAACTCAAAAGATGACATACATAATAAACCCGATGCCTGAGCAACAGAGAATGGTCAGAACTGAGCCTACAGGATAACACGGGCTCGGTTTGTGACAGAGCCCCCCTCTTCTATGGGTGGATTCTAGACACCCACGGTAACATCACAAGGAAGAAAAACCCCTACCCCACCAACCCCAACAGGAACAACAACACGAATCCGAGTGGGAGGTAGGGAGAACAGGAAAGAAGGGAACACAATACCTCACCCAGGGCCCAAAATAAACCCCTCCAAGCCCAAAGACGTGGAGTCTCAGGAGGCCGCCCTGAGTCCCAGGCCCAGCAGGCAGTCTGATGAACAAAGTCCGGTGGCCTGCCGGAAAACATGAGCCATCTGGCCCAGAGACTCAGTTCCTCCGGTGGTCGGCCAGCGCTTTTCAGCCACCAGGGCCGGCGGGATGACGCAGGAGGTGGCCTACCCACCGGGAGGCTCGCTAGTTGGTGACTGGACCAAAGGGAGGGACCCCCATGGCATCAGACTGGGAGGAGAAGAAGGCTGCGGCGTCCTCAGGCTGGTCCACCACACCCTTGGTGGTCCCGGCTTGGGACACAGCTGCACCCGCGGT
Source organism: Pholidichthys leucotaenia (assembly GCA_020510985.1). Taxonomy (NCBI): domain Eukaryota; kingdom Metazoa; phylum Chordata; class Actinopteri; order Cichliformes; family Pholidichthyidae; genus Pholidichthys; species Pholidichthys leucotaenia. Next base: position 162,012,732 of record CM035844.1, on the reverse strand, counting down.
GGACCCCGACCGGGCCAATGCTGCATCCACAGTGGCCTCTGGCTGAAGCTCTGCAGCACCTGCGGTGGCCTCCAGCTGAAGCTCTGCAGCACCCGTGGTGACTTCCGATTGGAGCTCTGCAGCACCCACAGTGGACTCCAGCCGGAGCTCAGCAGCACCCGCGGTAGACCCTGACCGGGCCAATGCTACACTCTCGGTGGACCCCGCGCTGGAGCGTGGCATCCATGATGGGTCCAAGCAGGAGCGCAGCACCCACGTCAGGCTGATCCTGGAGCGCAGCCCCCACGATGGTCCAAAGCCAGCCTGCCGCACCCATGGAGATACAGCCTGCGGAGGGACCCACACGACAACCTCAGGCAGCAGGGGAGCTGGACCCACGACACCATCAGGCGGTGGGCCTGTTTCCAAGGCAGCCCCTGGAGACGATGGCTCCTCTCTGGCAACCCTAGAAGAAAACTCAGGAGCGGGAGAAGAAACCAGGTCATTAGGGTCGCTGGCAGCGGCAGAGCCCGGCAAAGGGAGTTCAGAAGCAGCTGCACCTGACTCTCCTCACCTAGAGCCAGACAAGACCTCTCTAAAACTGACATTAGAAACACGAGAGAGAAAACTTGCCTGAGCTCGAGCTCCACCGCCATCCAGGACTCCGTCGATCCAGATGATGAAGACTCAGGCCCGGCCTCCAAGAGGTCCAACTCCGGCTCCCATTCCACTACGACCGTCTCTGCAGCTGGCAAGATGGTTGGAACAGTCCTTACATCCTCAGGTGAAGTAACCCCCGCTGGAGATGGATCCGGCGAGGGGACTGAGGGCTGGCTCCATGCAGGCTCTGGAGCAGGATCCTCCAGTGCCTCATGCTCCTCCATCGTCCGGCGGCTGGGTTCCAAAACCAGCGGACACTCAGAAAAAGTCGGAGGAGACACGGAGAGGGGAAGAACAGAATTAATATTTGCAGCTGGAGGACAGGACCCAGCAGACTGCTGAAACTGGGCCTCTCACTCAGGAGACAGGCAAGATTCAGTGTCATTAGATGGTTTACAATGAAAAAATACTTGCTTGTCATCCCGGGCCTTGTTGTTCCCAGCTGCGGGTGGTGGACAGTCATCCCTCTCCGTGTCAGGGGTGATGTGGGCCCCTTTGAAAGCTTGTGGAGGAGCCGTCTCCACAACGACAGAGGTGGGTGTTGCTGGGGTGAGCTCAGCGGACTTCACGGCAGCTGGAGGGAAGAGAGCTGCCAAAGGCGATGAGGGATTCTCCCGGTGTCTCCTAGCAAGATGACGCCATCTTTGGGATGCGGGAGAGGCCTGGCCCGACGCTGGTGAAGCGGGAGAGAGAGAGGCTGCAGGCCGTGGAGTGCGTTCTCGCTTAGGCTCAGCGAGGAACGCCGCTCTTCCTACGCCAGGGAACTCCCGCTGGAGAGCATAGTCTGAGGCAATCAAGTTTGTGTACTGAGAGTAATTCCAGAGTCCCGGATACGCCTCCAGAATCCCCTCCACTGTGTCCAGACAGCTCCATTTTGCCTTTGGTCCGCAGGCTTTATGGCCTTCCTCCATGAAGTCCCAAATGAAGAATGCCACCCATTCCTCCTCCACCGTGGGACTCCCCGCCGATCCTCTGCCTCAGCCGGTACGGGAATGGTGCGTCGAGGGCATCGTGGGCAAAACAGGTGGGTGAGGAAAAATGCTCAAAAAGAGGGGAAAAAAGTAATGCGTGGGTGAACCCACTAACTCCTGGCTAGCTGGACCATTCTGTCATAAGCCTCCTTGTGCCCTTTTACGCAGCGCACGGAGGAGAAGGAGGAATGGATTTAAGCGCAGGTTGCACCACACACACATTTATTGACAAAAAGGCAAACAGTTCAAAAATAAAGACTTTACAAAAGGAGACTTCCAGTTATGGCGGCCACGTAGGAAGACGTGTTTCACTCTGCTCTGCTCCTAGAGGTGAAAAGTAGGCTAAAACTCTCTCAATTGGAACAAAAACCTATCCTAGTGTTTGGGCGCGGATATGGTAAAGACCAAGGCTGGGAAATTGGTCGGAGGAAAAAGTGATTCGTCGAAACAGTCCAAGCTAACAGACTTCCACGCTCGTGACGAAGCAGAGAAATCTCCAGGGACAATGGCGGAGGAGAGAGCTAGCGGTGGAGCGGTGACTGCTGAGGAGGGCACGAGTGCGGTGCTTGCTGCCATCAGCTCCATGAGAGCAGACTTTTCGTCTAAATTTGTTGGGATTATAGCAGCGATAGAAGGAATGAGAAAAGAAATAAGCGACTGTATGGAACGAGTATCGCAGGTGGAGCTCTGAATCTCCAGCGCTGAAGATGACGTCACCAGCCTACAATTAAAGGTGCAAACATTGGAATTAAAAAATAAACCTCTGGAAGATAAGATAAGATAAGATAAGATAAGATAAGCCTTTATTAGTCCCACAATGGGGAAATTCCAGGATTGCAACAGCACAGGGATAGCAACACTCAGAGCAACAATCAGAAGGCAAGAAAAAAACAAGAACAGCTAGTAAACATATGTACATATTACTATAAATATATATATATATATATATATATATATATATATATATATATATATATACACACACACATATATATATATATATACACTACCGTTCAAAAGTTTGGGGTCACTTAGAAATTTCCTTATTTTTGAAAGAAAAGCACTTTTTTTCAATGAAGATAACTTTAAACTAATCAGAAATACACTCTATACATTGCTAATGTGGTAAATGACTATTCTAGCTGCAAATGTCTGGTTTTTGGTACAATATCTACATAGGTGTATAGAGGCCCATTTCCAGCAACTATCACTCCAGTGTTCTAATGGTACAATGTGTTTGCTCATTGCGTCAGAAGGCTAATGGATGATTAGAAAACCCTTGTGCAATCATGTTAGGTCTGCAATGCTGTAATTGCTGCAAATGGAGGATTCTTTGATGAAAGCAAAGTTTGAAGGAAAAAATTATTATTTCAAATACAAATCATTATTTCTAACCTTGTCAATGTCTTGACTATATTTTCTATTCATTTTACAACTCATGGTGGTAAATAAGTGTGACTTTTCATGGAAAACACAAAATAATTGTCTGGGTGACCCCAAACTTTTGAACGGTAGTGTATATACTGTATATACAGTATATATATATATATATATATATATATATATATATATATATATACACACAGTGCGGAGCATGTCCTGATAATGTCCATGATAATGTCCTGGACTTAGAATCCCGGTCGCGACAGAATAAGTTGAGGCTGGTGGGTCTCCCGGAGGGAGCGGAGGGACGGAATACATGTTCCTTTTTGGAAAAGTGGATCCCAGAAGCGCTGAACAATGCGGATCTGCAGTCATCGGTCGTCTGAGAGAGAGCTCACCGAATCGGCCCACCAAGAGATAATAAGACACCATCGAGGACGCTGATTATGAAGCTCCTCAGCTACAGAGACAAGATGACGGTCACCAACGTAGCCCGAGCTAAAGGAGAAATTAAATACCAGGATCAACAGGTGCAGTTCTACCCAGATTTGGCCACAGGAATTCAACAATTAAGGAAACAGTTTGACCCCGCCCGTAAAGAGCTGCGCAACCTCGAGATTCGTCACGGAGTGATTCATCCGGCAAGACTGCTGGTCACATATAAAGGGAGAACCCATATCTTCAAGACCCCTCAGGAGGCGCAGGAGCTTATCAAGCAGATCCAAGAAGAGACTGGTGGGAGCTAAGCATGAAGCAAGAACAAGATATAAAGGTAGAATATTTTAGCATTTGCACAGGCATCTGACTGATCTGAAACATATAGCATGTCTACAAAATATAGATTGTATTATATATATATATATACACTACCGTTCAAAAGTTTGGGGTCACCCAGACAATTATTTTGTGTTTTCCATGAAAAGTCACACTTATTTACCACCATGAGTTGTAAAATGAATAGAAAATATAGTCAAGACATTGACAAGGTTAGAAATAAGGATTTGTATTTGAAATAATTTTTTCCTTCAAACTTTGCTTTCATCAAAGAATCCTCCATTTGCAGCAATTACAGCATTGCAGACCTAACATGATTGCACAAGGGTTTTCTAATCATCCATTAGCCTTCTGACGCAATGAGCAAACACATTGTACCATTAGAACACTGGAGTGATAGTTGCTGGAAATGGGCCTCTATACACCTATGTAGATATTGTACCAAAAACCAGACATTTGCAGCTAGAATAGTCATTTACCACATTAGCAATGTATAGAGTGTATTTCTGATTAGTTTAAAGTTATCTTCATTGAAAAAAAGTGCTTTTCTTTCAAAAATAAGGAAATTTCTAAGTGACCCCAAACTTTTGAACGGTAGTGTATATATATATATATATAAAAGCTATGATGTACAAAGTTGCGATAAAATTTTGGAGTTAAGTTGAAAAACTACAGAAGAGAGTTAATGTCATGTCATTAAAAAGTAGTAGAGTCAGGGTGACTGAGAGGAGAAAAGAGTGAGTGGTTTGACTGATCCTCGCGGGTGTGGAGCAGTCACTGGCTATAGCGGGAGACGGAATTTTTTTTTGATTTTGGGGGGATTACCACGAATGTGGGGAAGGGGAATTTGTTTTTGTGTAGTTTGTGGGATGAATGTTCAACCATCCATGTTTTTGCTTCTCTGTATGAGCATGTTTATATTGCAAGGTAATCTCAAACTCCTTATTGATCATAGACCAAAGCGTTAATCTTAATTTAACTTCATGGAATTGCAGAGGTCTACAAAATCTAAAAAAACTTAAACAAGTTATGAATAAAATAAAAGACATAGGTTCAAAAATTGTGTTTTTACAAGAAACTCATCTAATAGAGGAGGATGTAAAAAGAATTAGGAGAAGATGGCAGGGAAATGTGTTCACCTCATCATTTTCATCCCAAGCCAGGGGAGTTATGACTCTCATACATAAAACAGTCCCATTTCAAGTGAAAAATGTAATTGGAGAGAAATTAGGAAGATATCTCATCATCCAAGGATCTTTGTTATTAGAAAATATAAATCTGGTGAACTTATACGGTCCCAATATAGATGATCAAAACTTCTTCGCTAATTTATTTCTTACTTTATCATCACTTACAGGGCAACATATAATAGCAGGGGATTTTAATTGTACATTGAATCCCAGTATAGATAGATCAGCAGGACTGGACTGTACGCACAATGGATGCAGGATGACCATTAATCATTTTATGAAAGAATTGAGATTGCTAGATATATGGAGAGAAATGAAACCACAAGTCAAAGCCTATTCTTGTTATTGTAATACCTACAAGACATTCTCACGTATTGACTATTTTTTGATCTCCACAGAATTAAGGTCCAAGATTCAAAACTGTTTCTATGATACCATCGTGATATCTGATCATGCACCCTGCTGTCTAATATATGTAGATAAGAAATTGACAAAGGTTCCAGGTAGGTGGCAATTTCAGCATAAATGGCTTCAGGATGAGGAATTTGTTAAGTACATAGAAAAACAGATAGATGAGTTCTTTGATATCAATACTACACAAACATCAGCATGTATAAAGTGGGAGGCTTTCAAAGCTTTTATTAGGGGGCATATTATTAGTTATACAGGTTCAAAATCTAAGAAGACTCGAGAGGAGAGAGCTCAATTGGAACGTAAAATAAAAATTCTTCAAGAAAAAGTGTATGCAGGAAGTAACCCAAAGTTAGAGAACGAATTACTGATTTTGAGAGCTGAATATGACAAAAAATCAGTGAATAGAGCTGCCTCGAGTCTTCAAAGATTGAAGCAAACTTTTTATGAACAAGGTGAAAAATCGGGGAAATTATTGGCATGGCAGATTAAACAATTAGAATTTAAAACACCAATTACCAGTATTATAAGTAATGGACAGGCAGTTGTAGATCCTTTAGAAATTAATAGTGCCTTTAGAGATTATTATGAAAAACTATATGATACAAAAAATGAAACTGACTTAACAAAACTAAATGGGTTTTTGGACGGATTATCTATACCGTGTATTCCAAATGAAAACAGGGAGATACTGGAGTCTAAAATTAGTCAAGAAGAAGTTGGGCTAGCCATTGATAATATGAAATCAGGAAAAAGTGCAGGACCAGATGGTCTTCCAGCTGACCTCTATAAAAAATTTAAGAATAAATTAATAAAACCACTTTTGGAAATGGTTTTAGAAGCATTTCAAAATAGTAATTTACCACCATACATGAATAATGCCTTAATTATACTGTTGCCAAAACCAGGTAAACCCTCTAATAAATGTGAAAACATGAGACCAATAAGCCTATTAAATGCTGACCTGAAGATAATCTGTAAAATTTTAGCAAGACGACTACAAGAAATATTACCAAATATTATTAACCGAGATCAGAATGGCTTTATAATGGGAAGACAAGGCTTCCATAATGTAAGAAGACTATTTCATATTATTTATTCTAATAAAGAAGCACCGGATACAGCTCTCCTATCATTGGACGCCGAAAAGGCCTTTGATAGGGTCGAATGGCCCTATCTTTTTGAAGTCCTACAAAGGTTTGGACTTGGAAATAATTTCATAAAATGGGTTCAGATAATATACAATGATGCTACAGCAGAAATCCTAACAAACAGCAATATCTCAAAATCAATAAAAATCAATAGAGGATGTCGACAAGGCTGTCCAGTTTCACCTTTACTTTTTACTATGGCAATTGAACCTTTAGCGATGGCAGTACGTTTACATCCACAAATATATGGAATTAAAGTAGGACCAACAGAACATAAAATCTCTCTGTATGCCGATGACATAATTTTGTTTATGTCGAATCTTAAAAAATCAATTCCGACCTTGTTAAATTTAATAAAGAACTTTGGGGAAATATCAGGATATAAAATAAATAAAACTAAATCTTCAATATTAATGCTAAATGAGACCCAGAGAAATCACCCAGCTCCTGAGGTAAATCAATACAATGTTGTAAATCAGTTTAAATATTTAGGAATTCAAATTGTGCCTAAGCTAGAATCAGTTGCCAGTGCCAACTATGAAGCCTTAATGACAGATATTAATGAGTTACTTCAGAGATGGATGTTACTACCAATGTCGATGATTGGGAGAATTAACATACTTAAAAGTAATATCTTACCCAAAATACTTTATTTATTTCAATACATTCCTTTACCACCACCTTCAGATCTATTCTCAAGAATTAAAAAAAAGTTAGTGGAATTTATATGGAACAATAGGAAGGCTAGATTACGTCTGTCCTTACTATATTTACCATTTGATCGTGGAGGTCTGAAATGTCCAGACTTTATGTTGTATTACTGGTCAGCACAACTGGGGTCTATGACATTATTTTCCATCAAATGATCTCCCTCACTGGACTGAAATGGAATCATACAATTTACCTTTACCTCTTCCCTTATTCATATACTCAGACTCGGCTAAAAAATTACAGAAACAAGTTAAAAATCCAATTGTAAAGCATATGATCAAAATATGGTGTGAAACCAAAAAATATTTAAAAGAACCACACTTATTGTCACAATTTAGCCCAATATAGGGTAACCAATATTTTACACCAGGGAGAGCGGATGCTGTATTTAAAGTATGGAATTTAAAAAGGATTCAAAAGATTCAAGACTTATATTTGTCACATTCAGATAACATAATGTCTTTTGAAGAACTGAGGATCAAATTTAATCTTAATAGAGCACATTTTTTGAAATATCTTCAGCTTAGGAATTTTATTCGATCAAATCAAAATAATGCTCTCACCCGACCTACTTATTCATCCTTGGAAAAAATTTTGACGAAAGATAGTAAGAGAAAGGGTATTATTTCAGAGTTTTATAACTCACTGACACTATCCTCAAGTGAAAACTCACAGAAAAGACTGAATTATTGGAAAGAAGACCTGCAAACTGAAATTTCAGAGGAACAATGGGAATTGGCTTGTACAGAAGCTCAAACCAAATCAATAAATGTACGTCTTAAATTGATACATTTTAAATGGTTAATGCGGATGTATGTTACACCGGTGGAGTTAAATAGATATAACAAAAACATACCAGATACGTGCACAAAATGTATGGAAAGTAAAGGAACCCTATTTCATTGTTTATGGGAATGTAGAAAAATTAGAATGTTTTGGGAAGAGGTGAGGGTAACAATTGAAAAAATAATTTCAAAACAATTCATATTGAACCCTAAACTGTTTTTGTTGGGTCTGTATCCAGAAAAGCATAACTTTAATAAGAGTGAAAGAGCATTCATAGACCTCAGTTTGCTTAATGCCAAAAAAATGTATTGCACTACTGTGGAAAAAGACTCATAGACCAGATGTGACTCAGTGGTTAAGACAGATGTTAACAAACCTTCCACTAGAAAGAATAACATACATACTGAAATCAAAGGAAAATGTGTTTGAGAATATATGGAGACCTTTCATTGATTATGTAAAGAAATTAAACATAACTTTTGAAGAAGAAGGTGAATGATGTGTGTGGACCTTGTAAATTCCAAACTGGTGAATGTATAATATGTATACTTATGTAATGGATTACCTAGACTAAACAGAGGAGCATTGTTGATGACTTGCTTTTGTTAATGGTTGTTGGTGTTTTTAGTACATTTTTTTAAATTACTTTAGTGTTAGTGTTTGATTGTTTGTGTCATGTTTGTTAAAAAAAGGTTCAATAAAAAATATTGTGGAAAAAAAAAAGACTTTACAAAAATGCAACAGTTGTGCACAAAAGGGCTCACACGAATAGCGTGCAGTGGGCTGACCACTGTGCACCACGGCCACAAGACAAACAACACAAAAACAATATGACAACTCGGGCCACTCAGAGTCCTCCAGGACGCTCAACTAATGCAGGAGTGGAAACGGGGCAACTGTGCCTATGTGTAGCAGCCTGACTGCAAGGGCAAACGCAACAGCTCGTACTCACAGTGCAGGAACAGTCCGAGTAGTTCAAGTGAACCAGCGAATGTATACAAACAACAGCTACACTGAGGGGAACGGTGACAGTGTAGCTCTTCCTCAACAAACAGTACAACCATGTGGCGATTAACGTCTGCATGGCAATGCACAATGATCCAGCAGTGTTTGACTGGCAAGAGCCGCCTAAGTACAAACACTGCTGGCGTCACAAATTGGACACACCTGGGCGAGGCGCGGGAAAGATAATTACCAAGGCGAAACAGCTGACTGTCAAAGAGAGAGGGGGCGTGGTTGGACCGGTGAATGTTAGACAGCGCCCACCTGAAAGTGGGTCAAAACGGCTGCCCAACAACCGCTGGCCAGAGCGGTGGCTACAGGCATGGAAAAGAAAACGAACACAGACATAAAAACAACAAGAACTCAAAAGATAACAATACATAATAAACCCCATGCCTGAGCCACAAAGAATGGTCAGAACCAAGCCTACAGGATAACATGGGCTCGGTTCGTGACACCGCTGTCTGTCATTATCAGGAGTTTCATAATAAATTTCATACGTTTTCACTTTATTTTTGTTCCATTTTACTATGTGATTACCTCCCCCTCCAATAATGGCTGATGATCGAAAACTATGAATAGTATGTATTTTTAAAAACTTTTTCAATGCAGTTCTGTTACGACCCGAGCGCTGGTTCTGATAGCGCTCGGGCCATGTCCAACTCGCTGCCGGCCTTGACAGCTGCGGGCTGTATTCTGGCCTCACCGGGCTCTTATTGTGAAGGTGCTCGGTGGGGTTTCCGCCTGTCAAAGCTGGCCAGCTGTATGTCATTGCCGTTCGTTAGTGCTTGGTCTTTATAAACTCAGCACTAGCGACGGTATGACGCAGGAGTATCGTCGAACTTTCCTTGCCAGACGTTGTCAATGCTTCGTCAAACCTTCATGTCAGGTTTGTGATCTTTGTTCATGTCACAGTTTAGCTCATAGTGGCTGGGGTAGCCCTACGAGCCCAAGTCTCGTGTAATGTGTGTTTTTGCCCTGAGGGGTTCATAGTCTTGTCTTGTCACGTGTGTGAATAAATTAACATCATTGCCAAACTCACTGGTGGACTCTTTGGCGTCTCATGGTGATCCGCGAGGATCACCACATGACAAGTTCTTTCCCTTGTTAGACCAAACAATAAGTTTAGTGACGCCACCAAGCTAACACTTGCTTAATGCTGATTACCTACAGTTGCTAAAGTTACATTTAACAATGAAATGTGTAAACTATTATGGATTTATTTACAAAAAAACTTAACATGACTTTGTAAGAGGCCATATAACTTACCACAATAGGCATGTTCTCCACACAGTCCCCAGTGTTTTTATATATATTATTGACTATTTAGGTCACATTAGCTGCTAATGTGCTAATGGCTGTCACAGCTGTGTGTTGTAAATGACAGCAGGAGTCTTCAGCTGGAGTCAAATAACTCAGCCTGTCTATCTTATTTGTGATCTTAAAACCTTTTGAAGCAATAACCACAAAAGAACATCATTCTTCAGTTTTGGTGAGTCACATTTTATTAACTTGTGACTCTGTGCTTGCTGTAACCAAATTAGTTTACAGTAATACAATATATAGTATCTGTCATTTAGTTCTTTTCTTTTTAAATATGCTGTCTCATAAATTTTCAGCTGTTCTTGTAACTAGATTTTTTCAGAGACTGTCTTTCTCTTAAATTTAAAATATTTTTTTTGTGAATTTATGATGTTAATCTAAATTACTAATTTTTCTTCATATAGCTGTCTCATAATTTTTTACCTTTATTTCAAGATACACATCTCAGTCAAGAACTGAAGGTACTGAAGACTGATTAACTGTATTCTGTTGGGCAGATAAGGGGTGCTACCAGTAACATTACTGAAACAGTTTTTTTTTTTAGGTATAAGGCAAATTTTAATTCAAAGTTAAAAGAAAAAGTTGGAGGAAAAAGAGGTGGACATATGAGATAAATGCTGCAAATCTACTGGGAAAAATTAAATAATACAAGAAAAAAGTATGTTAATAAAATTGCAAATGTTTAAGAAAAATGTCTAAAAAGTTATCATTTTCAAGAAAAGTTACAAATTTATGAACAAAACGTTGCTAATTTATAAGTCAAAGTTTTTACTTAACAAGAGAAGTTGTGGAAATTTAAGGAGAAAAATTGTACATTTATGAGGGGAAAAAAAGTCTTAGTATGTGACTAAAATTGCAACTTAGCTGTTCTGTGAATATTTTAAAGGCACAAATATGTCTTGCAGTTCTGTGCAGAATTGTTTGAGCACATGTTGCTAATGTCTGTATTATACAAATTATCTATCTAGTAATTAACAGCCATTTCAACCAAAATCCAATATAAAGTCAGGTTATTATGAACATTAGTGACGCTTCTGATCTTTTTAGCTGCAGACCCCTTTTATACAGTGTATATTTGTTATATGAGTCAACTTACAATACAAACCTTTTTATCACACTTTTTAGTGGCGTTGGTTGGTTGGTTTGTCTGTTAGCAACATTACTCTTAGGCTGCATTCAGACCAGGATAGTCCAGGGGTTTTGATTTGGCTCGGCGGGGAATGCCAAGAATTTTCACACCTTCGTTTGGTTTGGTTTGCATTCACACTGCAGCAGACCAAACTGCCTGAACAATGTCACGCAGTTACAACAACTGCTCGTTCGCGGCGCTGTAGCTGAAATCACCACTGACCAGTAAGAAAAAATCTCGGCAAAGAAGAAAAATCCGGCTTATCGACTGGCCAGGAACAAAAACGGGAATCCGTTCCCTTCAGCTGGGTTGTTTGTTCGCCACAAATGAGATATTTTTTTAATTTTTCTCCTCGGCTTTCACCGTTAAAAGGATTTCTTGGGTTTGCGCGGTTGTCTTTATTGTTATTTTCTACCCAAAATATACTACAGTAAACACCACTTCCTCTTCTCAGACTACGTGTTGCTATGGTTACACATATGCCGAGGGGCACTTCCACCCTTTAGTCCGCTGGATACTTCGTTTGGATTCACACTGCAAGCGGAGCGCACCAGATTTTGTTTGCAAGAGAACCAAGACCCCTGTTTTCAGGGGGACCAGGCTTCGCTTGTTTAGTGTGCACCGGAGTTCCAACGCACGTTCAGACAGCACCAAACGAACCGAACTATCCGTGGAAGCCACTGTTTGGTCCTTTGGTCCAGACCAAACAGTGGCTGTCTGAATGCGCCCTAAAAGTTAGGAACGGATTTTGATGAAATTTTCAAGAAAGGTGTGTAATGGCACGGGGAACAGATGATTACATTTTGGTGGTGATTCGGATCCCGATCTGGATGCAGAAATTTTTTAAATATTATTTTATATATTAATATGGCACTTTTCATGTACTGCCCCTTTAAGACGTGTCCATTGAGTTATGTGCGTGGCCACGCCATAGGGCCACACACCTCAGCAACCCGGAAGCCAAACACTGCAGAAAAAGTATTAGGGGGTGCGTCCACCAAACTCATTTTTTTCTGCTGTGGGCGACTATTTTCTATTCATTCTGTATGTAGTCCAGTGTTTATAGTGCTGAGCTCCCTCCGCGCTGAAACGCTTTGAGCAGTGGCCGCTTTTTGTCACAGTGCTCAGGGCTGAAAAAACTTCAACTTTTCAGACTATTGTACAGCTGCGCTCATCAATGTCAGACCTTTCTAAGCATCCAATCAGAATTAAGGAAGGGCGGGACATAGGACGCCAGTACAGGAAGACGACAATGGTAGCCGACGGTGGAGGAAGTGGAGGCTGAACTTTGCTACATCAAACAACCTGGTACTCCTTGATCTGACACTAAAAGGATACCATGATAAAAATTTGAAAGCAAAAGCTTGGAGGAACATGTCCGCATCTGTCAGCATGCCAGATGAGCGTTTGTGCCTTTGTTATGGTCATATTTCTTACAAGTTTGTTGCAGTAGATAATATGGATACTATGTGAATTTGTAGTTGATAACTGCAAAAAATGGAATGATACCACACTGTTGTGTAATATTGCTTAATAATTATGAACCTTGCCAGTAAACTGTAAGGGAGAAGAGAGGAGGGGAAAAAAAACGAAAACCGACCTGAAAGATTCAATAAACTGTAATTTCCCTTTTTGGGATCAATAAAGTACATCTATCTATCTAAACCATGATACTGACTTAAGGTGGATTGCCCAGCCCCAATGTATGGTCAATACAGTTATGATAGTCTTGTTATTATTATTATTATGTAGTCATATAATGTAGTTATATTGTTTTTGCTGTCATTTTGCTGTCTGTTAATAATAATAATAATAATAATAATAATAATAATAATAATGGATTGCATTTATATAGCGCCTTTCATTCAAATCTTCAGGAAAGGTGTGTAATGGCACACTGAACAGATGATTAGATTTTGGTGATGATCTGAGAATGCATACCTCAGCCAAGTCTCTTATCTTTCACAGTGCGTTAGCAACAATACTCCAAAACTAATGGACACAGTGACCATGTTTACATGATCACGAGTAAACTGATTACTGGAGTAAACCGATAAAGGTAATCGGATTACTCTGTTTACATGACAGCTTGAATAATCAGGTAACTCCAGAAAGCTGATTGTAATTGGTTTACTCGTGACCATGTAAACAGGGTCTTTGATGCAATTTTCACCAGAAGTGGTTCTGTTCCTACACACAAACCCATTACATTTTGGAGGTGATCCATGAGTGACGTGAGGAGCCTTGGCGGAGGTCTGCGCTCTCTGAGTGCTTTCTAGTTTTACATGCATTTTACATTCATTTTGACCTTACACCATTTTTAATTCACAAAGTGAATGTTAATGTGATTATTAATGTGATTATTTTTACCACTGCTATACATCAGAATGTCAGCTGTGAAAAAAAGTCTTATTGATGTGGACAGATGTTATAAGCAAAAGGATGCCCCTTCTTTATTTAGACATCAGCCGTCATCCTTACTGTAAACTATCATTTCCACTGTGCTCACTGATGGTTCGTCTGTTTATGGATCTATCACTGCCCCTCCTCTCGGCTCCCTGTCTCTATCTGCATCCTAGTCGTCATCGTTATGTGCCTGTCCCGAGTTCCTCCCTAAGTTTGGTTCCTCTCCTCTCCCTGATTGCTCTTCCTCTTGGCATCTAGATAGTGTGTGCCTACACAAACGACCCACCCTGTGCATGACACTGTAAGCTTTACACTCACACAAACATGTACGGCACAAATGCATGCATGCACTTTCCCACACCCTCGTTGCACAACAACACGCAGCTATCACGCTTCCCAGGAAAGACTCTCTTACTCAGAGATGCACTCAACTACCCACCCACACGCACACATACATGTAGTGTTAGTCAGATGGAATTGTGGAGAACACGGTTAGACACATAAAGTATATACATCCATACGCACGCATCCCACATTTATACAGTGTGTGCCTGCCAACAGGGTGAGCAGCAGCCGCCGGGAAATATGAATGAACTGTTCCAAAGTTGTGTATCAGTGCAGGTCATCTGCTACCTTTTCCTCCTGTCCTGTTGTGCTGCCTGAAATACACCCTAACCGCTGTCCCCGTGTGTTCCTGTCCCGACCCCAGAATAACCACAGAGCGTATGATCAGATACACAAATACAAGCAAAGTTTAATGCAAAAAAACCAACAAAAAAAACAACAACCCACAACGAATATAACATTTCATTACATCTTAACAGCTTCATACAAAGTTGGCAAATATTGTCATATGCAAGTTAGTTGTATAAAATTATTAAATATTAGATTCATATATTACTCATAGAACATCTGTATACAAGGATTGAGTCACATTGACAGACACCCGTAGAATAGTATACACACATGCACGCACACAAATTTCTACGCACACTCTCTTTTTTGCTTTCCACACATAGTGTACAATACCCCAAATGGATTTTAGTCAAACATTTATGCTACTCTTTGTGTTAAAATGACTTGTAGTAACAGACATACACTTAGATTTTATCTGACTTTCAATACAAAGACAACCAAGCTGTTATACTGACATCATTTCTGACACACACACACACACACACACACACACACACACACACACACACGACATTTTGTCATGGGACGACGATGAGCGACACAAGATAGTCTTTGATCTGTGCAGACTTCCTACATGGTAGGCATCTCCTGACCAATAAGTCTTTTAATAGAGAACTGAAAGTATTCCTTACTGAACAGCACAAAGCCTGTCCTCTTTCTCCGGTTTTCCCTGTCCTTTTAATGGCGGCTAAAAGTCACAACAGAAACTCACAGCTTTTTTCTTTTCTTTTTTTTTTTTTTTCTTCAGATGTCAGAATCAGATCAGGGTTTTGGGGGACAGGCACAGTCCATGCACCCATTTTAGTACCACTCTAGGACACAAAAAAACAAGCAAAGCAGCTCCAGAAATGTGGCTGGTGGATGGGTGGAATTGCACTTCCTTTGGCTCAAGATGTCTCTGAATTACATTTAAAAAAAAAAAAAAAAAAAAAAGGCATAAAACTACAAAACAGCCTTGTGCGGGAGAAGACTTGAAATTGAAAAATGAAGAAAATAAATAAATAATAAGTAAAGCAAGTGTTCTTATATCCTTGTGGCATTTTTAACTCTTGGTTTCCTGTGTCTGCTGGTCGTCACTGCTCAGCAGTGTTCCAAGTCACTTTACTCACTTTCCAGTTTAGCAAGTACAGGATCATCACTTAAGTAACGTCAGTGAGGGCTGTGGCTACTGTGGGGAGCCACTGACGATGAGCGCCATGATGGGGGTGGGAGGGTGGACGGGGTCAGCTCCAGGTTGAGAGTTCTTCTTCTGTAGAGATGAAGGGCAGAGCTGGAGAGGGAAGGGGGTTGGAAAGGTATGTGTGGGGGGCAGCAGAGTTGGGGGAAGGGGAGTGAGGGTGCTCTCAAGAATAGATCAAGCTCTTGAGGAAGCGGGCTGTGCCACGTTTGAAGACGAAGGGACAATCATGCCGCTGGGAAGCGTCCTGCGCCGGGGAGGAAGCCAAACAACGAGAGGAAAAGCGCTCTGATTTTCGCACAGGAAGCCCAGTGCGCCTCCTGCTCGGGCCAGATAAGAGCGCTGCAGTTCCTAGGTTCAGACCCAAGAGCGGATCCAGGACCCAGGCGCGGGGCCCCTCATCAGCCTGGCCCAGCCTGGTCCACTGTCTCTGGGTCTTCTCCAACACGGCGTCAGGCTTGTGGTGGTGCAGCCGGGCTGCAAAGAACAAGGGGCCTAGTGAGGATGCAACCAACACTACTAGTCCACAGAAACACATTCGGCACAGATACTGAAACAGAACCAGAACAGAGCTTTACAGAGGACCGTGGGTCACAGTTAAGAGGCCAAATGTAATCTGCAGAAGCATTACTGTGCAATTATGCCTTATCATGTTGGTATAATAGTTTGTAGTCTAACATCCTACAGCAGTCTTGATATCATCTCTACTGTCTTATACTGTAGGGCTGTCCTGAATTCTAACTTTTTGGATGAATGGTCTTTCTTCTCTCTAGTGGACTACGACAGTAACAATGTGAAATGTGACTTTTTTAATAAATTTGGAACTTTTTCCATGTAAATTTGCAACTTTGTGTCATAAATTTGCAGCTTTTCTTGTAAATTTTAGACTCTTTTTCTCATTTATTTGCTACCTTTTTTGTATAAATATGTATTTTTCCATTGTAATTTTTTTTTTTTTTACAAATTTGCAGCTTTACTCGAAAATTTAGCATCTTTTTGTCATTAATTTGCTATGTTTGTCACATAAATTTAAAGTAGAACTATGTAACTTTCTTGTTCTGGGTAGAAACACTGAAAAGACTACAACTATGGCGACTATGACTTCAGTCCCTACAGCCAATCACAGGATGCTTAGTTGCTGGCTGCTACAGTTGTGCCCTGTGGTTGGCTGTGAGAACTGAGGTCACAGTCACCATAGTTGTAGCCCTTTCAGTGTTCCTACCAAGAACAGAGCTGTTGCAGGCAATGCTTGGAGGAAGTGACTTTCACCTGATCAAAGGTTGATGTACCATGAAAATAATTTTGGAAACATTATTTTAAAGTAAAGATCTTACATACTGTTGATTTAAGTCATTTACTTAGATATTTCCAAATGTATTTGTGTAAATTATTTACTTTTTTGGTAAAATTTTGTGACTTTATCAGCGAGTTGCTGCTTTTTGGGGGAAACTGTGAGATTTTTCTTCTACATGTGCAGGTTTTTGTTTTTTTTTTGTAATTTATCTTTATTAAAATCAAGTATTTAAGGCTGAAAAAGCAAATACTATAAGCTTAAAAATGCTTAAATTGGGGCGACAGTGGCTCAGGAGATAGAGTGGATTGTCCAATAACCGGAGGGTTGGCGGTTCGAATCCTGCTCTCCCCAGCCATCCTGCCATTGTGTCCATGGACAAGACTTTTTACCCACCTTTCCTCCAGTGTCCATGACACTGGGTGTGAATGTGTATAAATGTTCAGGAGTGGTCAGAGAGGTCACTGGCGCAGATTGGCAGCCACGTTTCCATCAGTCTGCCCCAGGGCAGCTGTGGCTAGAGGTAGCTTAACCCTATCAATGTCTGTCTGGGGGGAATGAATAATGGACTCACTGTAAGCACTTTGAGATGTCACTTGACATGTAAAGCACCATATAAATCTAATCCATTATTATTATTATTATTAAATTGGTCCTTGCATCTGCAGATTGCATCTAACATCTTTCTGTGAAAGATGCTCCCACACATACATACATACATACTGTACTTTTGCACTAAATGAATACACAGCATGAACAAAACAACTCGTATCACTCAGCACATATTCAGATCTTTTACTTTAGCATTGCTAGTAGTTTTAGCTACGTTCATGTAGATGGATGAACCCACACTAGGGCCACGTGCATGGCACCATGTGAGAGTGCCAGGGTCGTGGGTCAAGTATGCTGGTGATGTCAGTGTGTGTCTCAGAGGGGCAATGACGTATGGGCGGCTGCTGTGGTGCTCTCAGGTAATACTTAACCTTTCTGACTCGCTCGTAAGGAACACAATAAGTGTCTGACCTCCCTGAACAGCTCAATCAGTGTTTCTGCCAAACACCCACTCGATCCTCGTGTGTCGACTCAGTGACGGCTCCTCAGCATCACTGGGGCCATTCCTCATGAGAACGTTCTATATAGAGTGTGCGTGTCAGATATAAGAAAAGGCATTACAGGATGCAGGGTGCAATCATAATAATAAACAGGCCTCTCACCCTGCCTCCTGGACAGGAAATTCATTAAATCATAGCGTTTGATTTGGAAACCAACTAACCGTGACTGAGAGCACGGAACTGGGCTCTATTGAAGTGTGTTTTTTTCTCTGTCCTTTCAAGTCTGATATACAACGTGTACTGTCTTGTGAATGTACCAGGCGTGCGCGCACACACACACACACACACACACACACACACACACACACACACACACACACACTTAAGATGCATATTAAACAAACACACAGAACACATGAACAGCAAGGACAAAAATATGGGACAAGAGCTGTACAATCAAACAATCATGAAAACATGCACGATGAAATGCACGCAGACGCACACGCACACACACATACATATGCGCGCACACAAATGACACAGACACGTTTTCATACATTCCTGTACATGAAAGGCCCCCAAAGGCATCTGTTCTGGTTATAAGAAGGAAGTGCTGTCTGAACACACGCTGAAATAGACAAAACATGTCTCCTTTTCTTTTCTAAATCTCTCTCTCACACACAGACACAAAAAAAAGTCATCATTTGTACTACACTGTATTACACTTCAAGTCTTAACAGTGTTTTTTTTTTTTTACCATTTGCAACTAAAATATGTATTTAATGTGAATAAATTACAACTCGTAACTTTTCACATTTATTTCCAGATTCACTATGTGCTTAATCCCAACAAAAATCTAAATAACAATAGCAACTATAAAGTTGTATTTTTTTTTCAAACAAAGATTTTGATCTTCTGAGCTACTTACTGGGCTTTGGGTGGGCAAACATGCCAGAGCCACTGGATGTGTGGACTAGGGACTCCGTGAGATGTGCAGCGCAAAGCTTTTCTGCTCCCCCGGGGGACGGAGCCCGGGTCCTGCAACAACACTGCTTTCTCTCCTATCTGAGGACTCACTGTGACGCAACAACAAATACACAGATAGAGGAGCAAAGTTAATCAAAAATCAAAGTTGTTCAAAAAGAGTAGGAGTTCAAGGAGGCTGTTGGGTGAAGAACTTATCTGTTGCTGCTCACCATTGACCTGAAGTGTGAATGTAAGATTCCTGAAGAGTCTGTGTTCTGGGATTCGTACAAGGACAGTGTATTTTCCAGCATCTTCTTCGGCAACATCTCGGATAACCAGCGAGTTCCCATCCATGTTGTATCTAGAGCACTGGTCTGCTGCCAGCCTGCCATCCTTCAGCCTGTCATGGAAATCTTTCAGTTTTATTTCTTTATCTCAAAGTTGTGCAACAGCATTTTTAGATATGTACATGTCAGTAAAACTTAAAAAGATTTTAAGACCTCTCTGCTGGGCAACTACTTTTTTCCATTTTCTTCACTTTCTCAGACAGTGCATTATTTGGATTTACAGCTCAGAACCTAAATTGATAGACTAAAGAAGAAAAAAGTGAGTGAGTCATTAAAACTTGTCTAACTGAGCTGTCTAACTCAAGGGTGTACAACCTACAGCACTGGAGTCACTAGCAACTCTTTTGCCCACAAGTCATTCCCTTTATCTTTCACAAAAAAAAAAAAAAAAAAAAACTTGGCAAACTTAGGAGAAAAGTCACAAATATGAGAAAGACAAATGCAAATTTATGAGAAAAATTTTGAAAAATTAGAAAAACTGCCAGTTTACAATAAAAAAACATACATTTGCAAGAAAAGTTTTTTAGAAGTGCATACAAGAGGAAGAACTCTCCTTTACGAATGTTGACAAGTCAACTTATAGATCCTAAAACACTGCAGCTTTACTTTCACTTGTTTTTTTTTGCCAAAACTGCTCAAAATAGCTTTTTCAGCAGGAGAGGTCTGATCTAACTGGAACCTGGATAGTAATGACTGAAGCCTTCACCGGGTTTTCTTGCACAATGTATCACACTCAAGAGCCTGATTGTTATCAAGGTATTTCCTTCCACCTAATCCTCAATCTTTTCAAGGGACTGTGAGCTAAAAAGGTCTTATTTCAGGAACTTCATGTTTTGAGGACTTTTTTGCATTCACTCTAATAAGAACAATTTAATTGTGGAGATGGGAGATGAGCTGTACCTTCAACAGTGAGAAGCCATTTCCTGACACCTATCACACAAAGTTCGGCTCCTAGAGAGTCCCTATTCTGGAGTAGAAGGACATGATTCTTCTAAAAGAGACTTTGGAGAAAGAAAATGGTCCCTGATAATAAGACAGCCTGTTCACACTGAAGAGAGTTTGTGCCAGATCCTGTTCTCAAATGTTATTCTGAACAGACTGACATGTTCACATCCATAGTAAATCAGAAAAATTTGGAAAAGTTGGTTCTCAGCTGAAAAAATTACAGATGTTTTTAATGCAGCCTATAATGCCATCAGCAGACATGTCATCCAGCAAAAATTAGCACTGTCCAAGCGCAATACATAAAACTTGCACTAAACATTTAAATCAGCAGCTCAGTGTCAGTGCAGAGGCATTAATTAAACATGGCACTGCTCACATCACCTGTTTTCCAAAACAAGTTTTGCTGGTTTGTTTCCAAGATAACAGAGAAAGTTTATTTCTGAGTCACCAAATCTGTGATCCATCAGAATCTCTCACTGCTGAGGACAGTGAGCAGTAATTTTGATTTTTAAATCAATTATTATGTAGCTGCTATAAGGTATTTTGTTGGATGCCTGCTATAAGAAACAGAGACGTATGTGTTTCTGGCTCTGTGTTGACAGATTAGTATGAGAGGAACATAGATGGTATAAGTCCTCTACAGTGCCCTGGGTCACAGATGCCTTTGTAGCATTGGGAAGATTTTGCACCATGAAACATTTAAACCAGAAGTTGTTGAACACAGACTAGTTTGCTAGAGTTTTGAAACTCTGACAAACTTGGGGAGAGCAAGAGCATAATCCGGCACAGAACGTCTAGGACTGAAAATACAATTGTGTTTGCAGGAAGAGGTCCACCTGAAGTCAATACACAACACCGAGTGTGGTTTCCCAAAGTTAAAGGAAGTGTGCTAGTTTAAGTACCAGAATAAATCAACACTTTAAGTAGGAAAAAAGCCCTTCTAATGAGTAGCAACATTCTGTTAGTGCTTTATGCTCTGCACCTAATCAGCCAGTTTTGAATCATCATTAAACCAACAAGCATGTCTTTAGACTGTGGGAGGAAACCTATGCTGGTACTGGAGGAGATCATAAAAACTTTATACAGAAAGACTCCTGCCAACCACAGGATCTGAAATGGGAATCTTTTATCTGTCAGTTGACAGTGCTAACCACTTGTCTTCCTACCAATAAAGATATTATATTTATGAAAAGTTTTATAAATTTCTTGAATCATGCTAGGTTCTCATCTGTCCTGAGTAATCTAGATTTGGAAGTTTAAGAAATGAAGGCAAGGGTTGAATGAGTTGAGTCTAAGTATGTATGTAACCCAAGAATGAAACTCTAAACTGAACAAAGTTAGGCGTCATTACAGAGGGATGGAAAAGAAGAAACATCTCTTACCAAATTACTTTAGGCACAGGGAAGGCTTGTAGCTTTGGTGAGATTCTGTAAGACTTTTGTCCTGCTTGCACCACCAGCACAGATCCATTTCGAGGCTTCAAACGGATAAATGGTCGGTCTGAGGAAAACCATCCACATATTTATAAAGGACTAAGAAAGTAGCCCTAATCATTTTTGATAACTGTCAGAATTCCAATTGAAGACACTCACCATAGACAGTCACTGTGACGTTGGTTTGATTTCTTTGATCCCCACTAGTGACGTGACACGTGTACAGTCCTTGGTTTGAGAGCTGCAGTTTCAGGATGGTCAGAGTACTGTAGAACAACAAGTGTGTTGGGAATTTATGGAGCCTTTTAGAAGTGAAGCTGGCACTGTCATTCTGTAAGATAGGAGGGAAGAAGATCTACAATTTAGCCCAAAGGTCTTTTTTATTGAAGAGAAAAAAATATATATATATTTTACCCAGTGCAACATGTAATTCCTTATTTATAAACTACAATTACTATTTTTTAAATTTCCTAATACTCTACTGATTTTTGCCTTAAGTACCTTGAAGAAGCAGACCCAAACTAAATTAAAAGCTATATCATAACTATTTGGAGTATAGATGTAGTCTTGGTCTTTTTTGAAATGTGTCAGTGTAAAGTTACTAATGAGCAAATAATATCTCTCTAAATTATAACTATTCCTAAGAAAGTTGAGCCCATAAAGACACACTGCAACAGAAATAAATCCCCTTAAAAACAAATCTACATTATCTAAAATAGTATCTTATGCCCTTTTTTCCCCACATAAAAACCTTTCATTGTCTTACAGTTGCTTATGAAAATTGTTGCCCTTTTCCTCCTCTTTCAAATTCCAGGATCCAGTTAGGCCCACCCACATCCCACCCACGAGGACACAGACACACCGCCTCTCCCCCAAGACCACAGCACACAGAAGTATGCAAGCTGGCAATTTTGAACAGCCAGTGCTTAGTCCTGATTGGTTCGCCTGTTATAGTGACATCACAAAAACACTCAGCCTAAACTTGCCTTTTTGGGGCAGAACTTATGTGTTCTTCTAAGATGTGTATTTCAGAGTTGATCATTTAAATTCATTCATTATTTAAATTCATTCATTCATTCATTTAAATGTTCTATAACACTGTATAATAAGGCTGTCCATACAAAGGATTTAAAAGTATTTCATACGTAGGTCAGGGCTGTACGTTAACTTTTTTGCTCATAGCGGTGGTGGTACAGAGGTTCATACTCATGTAGCACAAGACAAAAATTTGTAGCACAATAAAAACATCTGTTACTTCTCTAAAACTGACTACAAGTAGTGCAGTTTAATTATTAAAAATATAGTATTTCACTTTATGATAAAAAATAACTTGTCTAGCGCTATTTTAAATTTACAGACATTTCTACATCAGTCATCAGTCTTAATCAATCCTAACTTCTGAACAGACTACCACACCATATACGTAAACTAACGGACCAGTTTTGGCATGTGGGCCATATGTTTGACACCCCTGGACTAGCCCATAAAAATAGCCTACGTATTTGGGATTTAGTTAACCTCAGAAGAAGCTTCATTTGTTCTTCACAGGAATATATAACTAAAGTCAGGTCACTTTACCGGAGTGGTGACCTAGCAGTAGAGCATCTGCCCCACAGCCGGGAGGTCGTGGGCTCAAGTCCTGGCCAGGTCATACCAAAGACCATATAAAAATGGTACTTCCCGCCTTCTAGCTTGGTGCTCAGCATAATAAAATGGGGGAATGAAAAGCTGTTTGTGGCGGCGCCTTGCATGGCAGTGACCCCTCTGATTCTAGATGTGATTAACATTGTAGATAGGAGAAATGTAATTTCGTTCTACTGTACATGACTGGCTGTATGGATTGAATGACAATAAAGTTGGCTTCTTCTTCTTTTTTCTCCATCATAAGAAAACTCACATTAGTGCAACTACATGCAGATGAGAGCGGGAGCCAGTGTCTGCTGCTGGCTGCCTGTCTCTCTGTTCGGCACCCCATGGAGCTTCCTTTTTCGCCATCGCACTCCTCCTCCAGAGACCGGCTGCAAAATGAATCTGCTGTGAACTGAATTGGGCTCCGCTGTGGGCCCAGTATAGGAGAAGCTGTGGATGGTCTCCACCATATGTCGATCTTCCGCTCTTATTTCAAACCATTCTGATTAGATCTCGTCTCTGGAGCATTTTCGTTTTGTTTTTATTCATTGATGAAAAGTGTCAATACACTTAGTCAGAATTTTAGCTTCACTTTCACGTTTTATTTTTATTAAATCACTTTTTATTAAGTTAATGTCTCAGTTTCATCAGAAAAAAAATATGTCATTGACGAAGACTATGATGAAAATTATTAGTCAATGAAATTTACACTGCAGCAGACAACTGTGTATACCACAATTACACAAATATCACAGGGGCTGAGAGAGAGATTTCTTAAAAGCATTTTTTTCAGCCACTCCCTCAGAGCCTGCAGCAACTCTGACCGTCCCCCAGCTACTGTGGAGAAGAGAACAGCCTGTCCTGATTCGGCAAGGAGCAATCTCATGTGCATCCCGGTTCGTCTGTGCCTCTTTTTTTCCGTGACAACCCGCTCCAAAATAAAACATTTCCCACTTTGTGTGCCACTAAACGCAACACACAAACAAAAGTGCAGCCTGTGCATACAAACATAAGAGTGCAAATGAAAAAATGGGTGCATTTTGCAATCCTCTCCATTCTAATGGAGGACAAACAGCAGCAAAAATTGAAGTATATACTGTAGATCAGTATATTCCACCACTGATCTGTGCTGAGTTTGACACAGGGAGACAAATTTAAAGACCTGGAAAAATGCTGGTGACTTTCAGTAGCGGCTGGCATGACCAGCTTCTGGGCTGACCGGCACGTTTGTGTGACATCAGTGATGTGAGGACATGAAACTTGATATTCCGGAGAAATGTGCTTGTTATCTGCGGGAGATGAGACACACTTAAAGTCTGAAAAGGCTTTGGAGGGTTGTTGAGGTGTAAATTTATGCTAATGCAGGGGTGTCCAATCATGTACCATGGAGGGCCAAGACCCTGCAAGCTTTACCTCCAACCAGTGTCTTCAACAGCAGAGTTCACTGAACTTCTTCTCACTGAGTGCTGATCAGTGAAAACACCTGCAGAAGAGACTGGGTAGAAGAGAAAACCTGCAAGGTCTTGGCCCTGCATGGCACATGATTGGACACCCCTGTGCTAAAGGAACTTGCAACTGCCGCTCATTGCACTGATGCTACTTCAGTTCCTTCATTCCTCGCATAGACCAATTTTTGCGTCACACGTGCAACATATATGCCACACTGTACACAGTCCTGCAGGTTATTAATTAGGTTACAAATGCTTTATAACGCACGCAGAAGCAATTATAAATTCTAAGACATAATTCACACTTAGATGTAGACACCATTTAGCAAGATCAAGTGCCACATTTTCATGTCCATCCTGTTAAATCTCAGATTTTAATGGTTGCTTGGCTTATTATACCTTATCTATTTGTCAGTAGACATTTTATACTGATTTATTAAGGATATTCTACAATTACACAATCTGCAATAAAAACAAACCTTTGGATACTTGCCAAATAGTGAGTCTACATCAATATGTGAAACATGACCTATAACATATTTATAATTGCTTATTCATGATTTATAACCTAATTAGTAGCCTACTTATAAGCTATTTGTAAATCCTTAATAAAATGGTTCTTATTGTAAAATGTTACCTTTTTAATGTATATTCTTCAGATTGTGTATTGATTATCTGTCTGATGGCAGAGCACTTGAGTACTTTGTCCTTGATTTTTGTGGTGTCTGTATGTTTTAATCTCTTTTTGGTTTGTTTTTTAGTTTGGATGGATGCCTCTTCTTAGTTGCAGAACAAATTTATCTATGGGTACAATAAAGCCACCTTGACCTTGTTATTGGCTGCACTGTAAATTTCTTTTTAAAATATCTTATTCTGTTTTTATTATTTTTATCTTATATTCAAACTGTAATTTGTTTTCTTATAATTAAAGTAAACTAGGCATTGATCAACACTGATTATTTCAAGGGAGTTTGATTTTTATGGAAAAAACAAAAAGCCTGAAATATTAGTGAGAAAACACCAAAGATCACATATTAACAGCTGTTACCAGGATTTAATTTGCATATTAAGCAAATGAGATGCTTTATTGAAAGGCCAACTTTCTAGTCATTGAAAAAAAATCTAGACTTTTTAAAATCTTTAATATCACTTAAAGTTTTCAACATTTTTGTTCCAACTGATTTTGATGGGTATACAACAGTCCTACCTTTAAAGGCTATTTGTGCTTTTAACTAAGCACTGACCTTTACAAAATTTTAAATTACTAATTTTGAGTTAGAGAAAAGGTTGATATGGCAGACATTTAAGCAGAGAAAACAAGCAATGAAAATCTGGTTAGATAATGTCCCTTTTTTAACATTAATACATTAAGACTGCTTTGAAATATTATTAGACTTTGATTTTTTTTTACTGTATTATAACACTGAGATTATCTAGACAGAATACCAGAAAAACCAGAAAATAAAACAAATGAATAGTAGTAGCAACAGCGATCATAGAGTTCCAAGAAGCTGTAGACTTCTAGTTCTTGTACAGTTTACCAAAGAAATTTGTGAACTGTGGTATTTACAACGTCAAGCTAAAGACGCACCAGCTATTTCCAGTACAAGATAAAGAACGGCTGAAATTGCGGTTTGAACATGCAACCTGGGACCTCCAAAATGCCATACTGACATCTTAACAACTATACATCCCTTTAGTTGCTCCTCAACACAAAATGTTCCATTGACAAGATGCAAAGACTGACAGACATTCCATAAAAGCGATCTGTGGCACATAAAATGAACACAGTTACATGAAATTTGGTGTGCTTCCAAGTAGTTGTGATTGTGAAGCTTCATTAAGTTTGAAATCA
Organism: Pholidichthys leucotaenia; assembly: GCA_020510985.1. NCBI lineage: Eukaryota > Metazoa > Chordata > Actinopteri > Cichliformes > Pholidichthyidae > Pholidichthys > Pholidichthys leucotaenia. The sequence goes on along the minus strand of CM035844.1, from coordinate 161,986,017 downwards.
TTACATCAGAAGATAAATCAGGAAATGCAGACCAAAGAGAAACTGTACAACTTTTTATCATCAATATCTGGAGATAGTTCGTGCTTAATTTCGAGCAGTTCTGATGAATGTCCCCTAAAGAGTTCTTTTTACTTTCACTCTCACATTTTTGAAAATTTGCTACGGAAGAGTTAATGTTCAACATAAGCAAAATGGAGCAAAGCTACGGAAGATTTCAGAGATTAGAATGATAAAAGAATTTTGAGAAGTGGGGAGAATTTCAGACCTGACTCACATTTTGTGTTTCTTTGCAGCTTGGAATCCTATACAGCTGCGCTGATAGTCAATTATCATCTAAGCTTGCCCTACTTTCCACAAAGTCTAATGCAGCTCTGACCTTTCCAGGGTAGTCCCAGTTGAAGCTGATTCTGGTGTTCAACTCTGCTTTGACTGTGCAGTTTAAGACCAGCCTCTGTCCTTTCAGAGCCTGCACCGGCCCACGGGTGTTCAGAGAGATGCTTGTGATGTTACTCACTGAAAGCAAAGCATCATGCAGGAAATAAGCGATTTGTCCTGTGGCACATACAGTTCTTGTGTTTATATGTATGTGATGTCCTACTGCAGAGCAAGCAAACTGACCTGGCCTGTGTACAAAATATCCACGTGACTTGAATGTGACTTCATCAATTCTGGTCTCACAAGTGAAGAGTCCGATGTGGTCGAAGTTTGGATTTTTGATGGTAAAGCCGCGCCTGCTGCTCCAGACGATGTTCGGATCTGGACCCAGACTGCCTAAGTACTGTGGGAGAAGAAAATAGACAACCTCCTTCAGTTTGATGGCTAAACCTCCGGTACATATGAACAGACTGTAGAAAAACTGAGTCATTGCTCTGGAAAAGAAATCATAGTTATTGCTTTTGACAACAGCAGATATATTTGTATTCTCCATTTTTACGTAGTATCTTTCTAAATCTTTCACAATCCACTGGAGGACAGCAGCTTCTGACTAAAAAATTACGGAGTAAAAAGTGAAAGTTGAATACTGGAGTTTTTTTTAAAGAAGAGATAACTTGATTTATTAATAATACCGAATAATATTCAACCAATTATACTGTGTAATTTCCCATTTACTGTAACTATGAAAAATAGAGGAGGGCCATCTTTCCCTGCCTCAGTGGACCAGTCTAATGGTTTTACAAATATGAAGCCAAGTTTCGTCTCCTGAGACATCACTGTTGATATGATGTGTAGTAACAATGGTCTGAGCCAGAAACCTCAATAGTGAGTAAACTGTGGGTTTGCTAGCTGGGCATTTATTCACTTTAACAAAGAAACTTGAAGAAACAAGTGCCTCACAACTTTTAAATTAAAGGCAAGTTGAATCTCAAGTAATGCATTAAAGTCACAGTAGGCCAAATATTTACTAAGCAAGATAAAACTATAGCCTCCTACAGTTACACTGCTCGTGGCTGAACGGTGACTGTACTCAAGGGTGGGCCATTTGGGGATGCCTGGATTGTCCAACATGGCAGTCCGGCAGTAAATTTTCTCTGATATCTTAGAGTAGAATAAGAAGGCCTTTATTGTCATTCCACAGTGTACAACGGGATTATGAAGCTTCCCATTAAGAAGCACAAACCAATAATCACATAAAAAGAAACACTTCTGAGATAGAAGGAAATTTAAAAAAAAAAGTTAAAAGTAAGACAGTCTCACATGTGTTATGCCATAAGAAGAAGAAGAAGAAGCCATCTCTATTGTCATTCAGTCCATACAGCCAATCATGTACAGTAGAATGAAATTACATTTCTCCTATCTATAATGTTAATCACATGTAGAATCATAAGGATCGCTGCCATGCAAGGCACCGCCACAAATAAATAATATTAAGGGAGAGAGTTTAAGTGCAAAAACTGTAAAAGTTTAAAAGTGCAACAGTGCGGTAGTGGTGTCAGTGCATGTGCGAGTTTGAGTTTGAAAAGGTAACAGCTTTTTGGAAGAAGCTATAGCTAAGACGATTTGTCCTTGCTCTGAATGACCTGTAGCGCCTTCCAGAGGGAAGCAGATCAAACAGGTAAGCTGCCGGGTGTGAACTGTCCTTGATAATGTTTATTTGCTCTGTTGAGGCACCGGGAGTGGTAAATGTCTTTCAGAGGATGGAGTGTACGGCCAATAATTTTTTGTGCTGCGTTTATGATTCCCTGGAGACCGGTCCTGTCTGCCTCAGTGCAGTTTCCATACCACACTGAGAGGCAGTATGTCAGCATGCTTTCCACAGAAGAACGGTAGAAGGACACCAGCAGCTCTCCGCTCAGGTCGTTCTTTCTGAGTACACGCAAAAAGTGTTAACTGACAAGGAGAGGTCTTCAGAGATGATGGTGCCAAGGAACCTGAAGGATTGGACCCGCTCTACACAGTCCCCATTGTTGTAGAGGGGTGCCACATCTGCTCTGTTCTTCCTAAAATCAATGATGAGTTCCTTGGTTTTTAGGTGTGTTCAGTGCCAAATTGTTTGCTGAACACCATGTTGTCAGTTTTTGGATCTCTGTATGGCGCCTCGTCACCTCCCGAGATGAGGCCTACCATAGTTGTGTCGTCAGCAAATTTGATGATTGTGTTACTGAAAAAGAACAGCCAAAAGAGTTTCTGAAAACATCTGAGGTGACAAATAAGCTGTTCAGTCACTGAATCTGTTTTTATGTGGCACCAACAACTGCTTGTTAACTTATTTAAAGACTCATGATGCACTGCTCTTAGGATACATTGCCAAGTGTTTTACACAGACTATGAATAGGAGGTGGAGAAATCCACTGTCTGAACATCCTTGAGAAACACACAAAAAAATGAGCATTTCAAAAGGTAGTCAATCATTGCATTTTGCCCAAATGCAATGATTGGGTGATGTTTATATAGTCCTTTGAAGGTCCTACTGGATGGATCTTGTTTTTTCCCCCTTTTTTAAACTAGTGCATACCTGTAGAAACCAAGTATAAGCAAGTATTTCTGCATGCCCATAGAAAGTTGCTGTTACCATGGCAACAGTAACCATGGTGAAACCTGCCTTTGATCTTTGATGTCACCATTCATTCAGTGATGCCTGCCTTTGATCTTTGACATCACCACTCGTTCAGTGATGCCTGCCTTTGATCTTTGATGTCACAGCGAGTCCTATGAAACCTGCCTTTGATCTTTGACATCACCACTTGTTCAGTAATGCCTGCCTTTGATGTGTGATGGCTGCCTTTGATCTTTGATAATGTCATAGCAAGTCCTATAATCATGAGTGATGCCTGCCGTTGATTTTTGAAGATGTCATAGCGAGTCCTATGATCGTGAGTGATGCCTGCCTGTGATCTTTGATGATGTCATAGCAAGTCCTATGATCTTTTAGCGAGTCCTATGATCGTGAGTGAAGCCTGCCTTTGATCTCATAGCAAGTCCTATGATCTTTTAGCGAGTCCTATGATCGTGACATCATGATAGACAAGGTTTGATAATGTCAGCTATGACATCAGGCATCACTGAGCCTATGATGTGCCTATGATGTCTATATGACAATCCTATAATTGTGAGTGAAGCCTGCTTTTGATCTCTGGTTGCCAGCCAATCTAAAAGAAGAAGAAGATACAGAGTGAAGTATGTAGCGGTAATGCACCTGTACCTGGTTGCCAACCGCCAATCAAATCTAAAAGAAGAAGATATAGAGTGATGATTATCAAGTCAGTGGCGGTAATGCACCTGTAAGCTGGTTGCCAACCACCAGTCAAATCTAAAAGAAGAAGAAGAAAATGTAAAAAAAAAAAAAAAGAGAGATGGTCCGTGCATAGCTGTAAAAAACAAATATAAGCAAGTATTTCTGCATGCCTGTTGCTGAAGGGTCTCCTCCTGTCTCAGACGGCTGTATTGTTCACAGTCATGCCTGCGGTGTACTGCTTGACCCTGAGGTGTTTCATGTTCACGGCATCATTTTTGACGTGCAGCAGTTCTCCTCACTGTATTGCTCTCCATCTGGTTCTGGTTCTGGTTCTTCTTCTTCTTCGTTCAGACCACTGGTTGAGGGATAGGTGCGTCGTAATTCCAGTTCATGGACAGGATCATGAAAATCGCTCTGAGCAAAAAGTGGCTTTCGACCCTGTTCAGGAAGACCCGTGCATGCCCGTAGAAACCAAGAAACCAGAACACCCGGAGAAAATCAGCGCTTTGCTTGGCATTTTACACATTTGTAGTGTAGACTGCCATTCTTCAAGGTTACACATTTTTATTGTGTCAGCACCTCTTTAAAAACAACATTGCTCAGAAAGTGAGGCTTTTGCTTAGTTTCTTCATCTTCAGCAAGAATCCGAAGACTGCTTGATCTGCTAACTGTGCTTGCGGCAACGTAGAATTGGCCATGGCTGAAGAAATGTCTTGTGCAGAAAACAGCAACGCACTGTAAAGACTGGCCCTGTGGCCCATTCATAGTCATGGCAAAGCAGGGTGTTACTGGAAACTGTTCACGTGGCAAGGTGAATAGAAACATGTTGTCAGATGGTGTGAGTGTGATTCGTGGAATCAGGAGAGTGCGTCCAGCATTGACACCAATCACAGATGTTGCAACCAACAGGTGAGGCTGTATTTGTTCAATGATGTATCCTGAGCCATTGCAATGTCTGTTTTGTTGGTCAAATGTACTGCTTCGAATGGGTGTGGTTTAAAGTAGTGTGTCCTATTGTTAATTGGGTGATGAATAAGATTTCCAGATTTACTGCTTGGAATGGGTGTGGTTTAAAGTGCTGTGTCCTATTTGTAATCGGGTGATGAGTATCTCTTCTTTGGTGAGTGATGGTCTATTTGACATCATAAAGACATCAAGGCAGGCATCACAGGACATCATGCCTACATCCTAGGTAGCCAGTCCTGTTGTCTATATGACATCATAGGTAGCCAGTCCGATTGCCTATATGACGGCATCGCGAGTCCTATGTTGCCTGACATCATAGGAGCATCATAGGACATCATGCAGACATCATAGGCCGTCCTATGATGTCCTATGATCGTGACACACAGACAGACAGACACAGAGATTTCTTGAATTTATAGAGTGATGATGATGTCACTTTATTTATTTATAGCTGTCAGGACTGAAAGATAAATTCAATGCATTTGACAAAAAATGCATCTTGAAAAAATGTCTACTGGGCCTTCAAACAGAAAACTTAAAAGTGATGGGAATTTTAAAGTTTTTTGTTTTCTTTTCAAAAATACATTTAGCATGTGTTGGACACTTTAGAAAACAGCTTCAGCATCTCAAAATGCTGAGCCTAAAACTGAAATACTGTATAAAATAGATGTTTTAAGTCAATGCCGGGTGTTGTAGTTCAGTTCCTATAGCTTTTAAATGAATGTCTAAGCTTACTATTGAAACAGATTTTAGTAAAAGAACAATTTAACCTTAAAATCAATTGGCTACTTTAAGGTCTAAGAGGGCTAATCTATGTAAGATGTTGGTTTGCATAAAAACAGCATAATGAGCCAAGCTGACGGTAGGGGAAAACTCTATTATTTGAGCATAATTTTGAGTTTTTGCATCACAGTTTTTTCTAACATTCCTTTTGCATTTGATTTAGCCACCAAATGATTAATCTACTCATACTGGAGGGTTTTGCGGATCCTGCATAACTCCTCCTTACATGAAGCTAAATATATCTTCACGGTGGAGGTTTTATAATTCTCGGCTACCTTGTATAATTCTATCACCTTGTTGTTTTCTTGGAGGCAGAAATAAGGAAATGTTTACTAGAGTTTCTGTGACACGGTGGAAGCCTCCCACCCTTTCTCCAGGGAACAGGTAGACCCCCCCCCCCCCACCTCCTCTTCCATCGCCGTCTCACACACAAACACATAACCACACACACACACACACACACACACTCTCTTCTACTGCTGTGCCTCCATTGTGAATCAACTGATAGCCTCCTCCCAGAGTGATGTGACTACCCTGAGACATAACTGAGCTCCTCCATCACCTCTCTCTCTAAAGTAGACACTTTTACATTGTCGTCTTTGCAAACTCAAAGATGTCTGAGCATCCCATACACCATGCTCTAACTCCTCTTAATTGAAGAAAAATATGAGGGGAAAAAAGTCACAAATTTACGAGAGTAAAGGCCCCTAATTTGTGATCGCAAAAAGGTTTTAAATTCCAAGAAAAAAGCCCCACAAATTTAGACAAAAATACCCAGCTAATTTATGACGGGGAGGAAAAAAATTCTAATGCTTTATGAGAGAACAGGTCACTAATTTATGAAAGCTGTTTATTGTTGCTGTTAATTTTGCAATAAAAATATTAATTTGTCTGGAAAAACACCAATTTACAAGTGAAAAAAATTGTTAATTTAGACAAATATATATATACAGCATAGTTTTGGAAAACATTAAGAGCCTAAGGAGACCACTGCAAAATTATCACTTTATCTGTTTTTTGTTTAAGTAAAATGAATAATTTTGTTTTATCCTCTCACCTACTGAAAACAACTCACCCAAATTCCAAGTCAAAGTATCGACATTTAGAGTATTTACTTACAGAAAATGACAACTGTCCAAAACAGCACGAGATGTTGCTTTTAGATGTACTTTTTGATGTACTTTTAGATCAAATAATGCAAAGAAAACAATTTAATGTTCATTCATCATACCATGTAGGATAACTAAGTAGACGGTTATGCTGTTTCATTCCATCTAGCAACAATGCTCTGCACTGTGTGTGTTTATATATTTACATATTTATTCCATCTAGCTACAATGCTCAGCACTGGGTGTGTTTATATATTTATATATCTACATATTATTCCATCTAGCTACATTGCTCCGCACTGTGTGTGTTTATATACTTGCATATTTATTCCACCTAGCTGCAATGCTCCGTACTGTGGGTGTTTATATATTTACATATTTATTCCATCTAGCTACAATGCTCTGCACTGTGTGTTCATATATTCATATATTTATTCCATCCAGCTACAATGCTCTGCACTGTGTGTCTGTGTGTGTGTGTATATATATATATTTTATAGTAATACGTACATATGTATATTAGCTGCTCTTGCTTGCTTGTTTTTTTTTTTTTTTTTTTTTTTTCTTGCCTTCTGATTGTTGCTCTGAGTGTTGCTATCCCTGTGCTGTTGCAATCCTGGAATTTCCCCGTTGTGGGACTAATAAAGGCTTATCTTATCTTATCTTATCTTATCTTATTCTTAATCTGTGTTCAGACCAAATGCGAAAGTGCAAATTTTTCAGATGGCGGGATTACGTTAACTCATTGTAAACACGCGAATAGACGTAAATTCGTTTCTGAGCAAGTTGCAGAGGGGCAGGGTTACCTTCATAACTTCTGGAGCTGCTTTCTACCTGCTGTGGAAATGCCAAAAACACCATCATGTTTAGGTTTACAACGTTATCCGGAGGGGCAAAGCCGAGAAACTGTCACTGCCTCCTTCTGAAACTGCACCTGGATGATGGTTGTTTACACTGCAAGCCTGCTAGCCCTTGTTAGCATATCCATAGCAGGAGCACGTGGGTGGATAAGCAGCAGACACTCCGTTTCAGCTCCAGAGTCCCTGGTCCATCTGTGTGCAGGTGAGTGGAAGTCTCATTTTCAAACTAGTTTCCTATCCAGTGTTGATGCTTGTACTCCCGTGGCAGTGGAATTTCAAGGCTGATTACTAGCTGTCAGTACCAAATCCCTCAGATGTGCAAGTCTGCATGTATTCCGTGTTTACATTGAGTTAACATGTAATCGCGCCGCATGAAAAATTTACTTCATGTTTGGTGGGAATGCTGCTTTAAACACTGCAATACTTAATTTCTAACTTATGAGGAACTCAGAAATCTGTATTTGTGGAATAACAGATTTTTATTCACAACTTTGATGTGATTTATCATGCTTAGATGATCACCTAACCAGTACCTTCTTAAGTAGATTGAAGTGTTCTTGTGTTGGAATTCAACAGATACTCAAAGTGAATGGCTGCCATACATGTAGACATGTTAATTTAGTAAAGATTTTGCAGTGGTCTGGCTGTATATAATGATAAAGGGAAGCAAATTTATGAGAGAAAAGTTGCAGATTTATGGCGAAAAAATCTCTAATTTATGAGAGAGAAAACGTTTAAATTTGATTTTAGTATTAGTAGTAAAAGTCTATAACTTGTAAGAGAAAAATCGCTAATTTACAAAACAAAAAAGGAAATAATAATAAATAAAAAAGTAAATAATCTATGGAAAGAATAGTGGAGAGCGAGAAAGACAATTTCTGAGGGAGAAAGGTACTGATTTTTGAGAGAAAAAGGTTGTTAATTCAGAATAAACACTAGAAAAAAATATTAGAGGAAAAATATTCTGTGAAAAATTACTTAGGAGAAAAGTTGTTCTTTAGGAGAAAAAAGATGCAAATTTATGAAAAAAGGCTTGCTAATTTATGAGAAAAAATTGCTCATTTAAGATGAAAAGCTGCATATTTAAATGCTAACAGGCCAGTTTACACTTATAATTCAATAGTTTCATCTGCATTTTAAGACTCAACTATATTTTGCAGCTCCATGCCAATATTTTTTTGGCCCAGAATACTTCTTTACCGTAGTGGAGGTTGCGGACCGCAGCTGTAACCCTATATGGCGATGGAGGGAATAAGGGAAGAGTTAAATAGTGAGGGGAGTCAGGATATGAGAAACGTGACTCCAGCCCTTCGCCTTGCATCCTGTTACTACAGGATATAGACATTTTGACTGGAACCCCAGGTCGACCCCATCATCTCGGTCACCTTCACGGTGAGAGCGGGTGAGCAGAGCCTCCTGAGTATTGTTCCAGATGGGAAGGGTCACATTAGAGGCTCAGGCAAAGTCCAAAGTCCTTCCAGGAAAAAAACACTCCAAAGGCTGTGGCAATGGGCGGCCAGAGTGAGAGGATGGACACGGAGGAAGAGGAGGAGAAGTATTTTTAGAAGAATTACCTTTGTGGTTTCAGACTTGTGTGGGGAGACAGGGTGATAGAAAAATGTTGCTGTGGATATGACATGATGGGCCTAGTTTTTCCAATTCTCTAATTCCTGCATTGCAGATCCTCACAATATCAAGTTCCCAGGCATTTCTCTCATTCTATTGTTTCAGTAGCACAGCTCTGTAGTTTGGACTCTTTCATCCATACTGAGATGTCTCAACAATTATTTCCAGAACTGTCGTACAATTATGTGCTGACGTCCACATTCCCAGTGAATAAATCTCACTAACATTAATGAGTCAGAAGCTTTGCATGAATTTGTGGTTTTGAAAGCAATGTCACAAAAGATTTTATGAATTTTGGGCTGCATATCTGGCATATAATGAGTTTTTAAAATTTAGATGAAACTCATGGATGAAATATGTCTTGTTGTGGCTCACACAAAAGGAAAACGTCAGTACAAAGGAAGACATCACTTAGAATAAATCTGACTGCAGTGAGTCTGTACAGTTAATTGAATCCCTAGATATTAGTATGTCATGACCTAAAACAGTATGATTAATATCTTACGAGTTGCTGTAGGAGACTGTCTGACCCTGGACAGATAACATACTGCATATTGCAGGGGTTTGCAACCTGTGGCTTAGGAGTTCTTTGCCCATATCTAGTGGATCCCAGTCTCTTTGGGGAAAAAAAAAAACAACTTTAAATGTATGAGGAAACAAAGTTACAAAAGCACAAAAAGTTGCAAAGTTATGTGAAAAAACTCACACTGTATGAGAAAAAAGTCACAAGTGTAGAAGAAAATAAATGACAACTGTGCAAGAAAAAAGTTGCAAATGAAAAAAAGTCTTCAAATGTACGAGTAAATCTACAAAAAAAAAATCACAAACACAAAACGTTGCAAATAAATGAGAAACAATCCAAGAAATCTTCACATTTTTGAGAAAACCTTCATAAATTTAAATTCTGAGAGAATTTATGACCAGCAAGAAGCAATGAATAAAGTAAATAAAATGATTTACTTAGTCAACTTTAGCATGTTTGCGAGGCAAGTTTAAAGATTGTAATTTTTAAACATCAAATCTGTCGTCTTTACTCTCTGTTTCCATCCAGTGATAGTAATGCAAATTAAAGCAACTCTATGTAGGACTGTCACCTTAAAATAAAGTTTCCAATATTGTGATGGTACATCAAGTTTTGACCAAGTGATTGTCACTTCCACATGCTACGCCTGCAACAGCACAATGTAAGTTTCCTGCTTCTGGTAGGAAAACTGAAAAGACAGCTGTCATGTTTTACAGCCTAAATCCCATTAGCATGTTATAGGGCTTGATTTTAGCCACTAACTAAACAAAGCACTGTGTGATTGGCTATTGCGACTTAGGCTGTAAATGTGCCTGTTGTAGTCTTTTCAGTGTTGCTCCCAGGAACAGGAAAATTACATGGTGCTCCATGAAGGATTTGTGCAGACTTCTAAATGTGCAATAAAAACTTGGTAGATTAACTCCCAAGACTAAAGTGAGTAAAGAGGGTTGAAATAGCTGATGCACTTTAACAATGACATCACAGGTTACTGTCATTATGGCCCCAACACAAAACCACAGCTACTGAAGAAACTAGTGGTCTGTAGTTTGATCCCATCATGGCACACAACTCTTTAACAGAGGCTGTGGACAACAGGTATTCTTCCCACACCTCAGGTTTCATTCTTGCTTTCATTTAGGTGCTCATCCTTGTACTGTTACAGCTACATTTGATTAGGTCTAGTGCTACATTACGTTAGGTGACAGCCCTGGATAGCTTAGGTCACAGTCCTGGATAATTGACTTCGTAGAGTTGATGATCATATGCTAAGTATTGCAATATCATATTTTGTGATTTCCCATACCGCTCTTTGTTGTATTCAACTCCCGGCCAGATCTCAGCAGTCACTCCTTTGCTGTGCTGACCTTGTAATATTTTGTTGGTTTGTTTAATATAAAAATAGTCACACACTGGTTGCGGGAGCTGCAATGATGCTGCTTTATTTTTTGCCCCCCCACCCCCCACCCCCAGTACAACAACCCTCACTTCCACACTGCCTCAGTTACCTTATACACATCCATATATGGCTCAATACACACCCTGCGGTCGAGAAGTAGTACTACAAGTAAAACCCAGCATGCATTAGATTGATGCACAATACAACAGACCTAACCTGACCTAACCAGAGAGTGAGCATTTAGCACCATCTCGTGGACTGAAAAGTCAACTGTTTTTTTACTACACTGATACCTAAATAAGGAAGCTTGTGTTTGCAATATTTATTAATAATTCTTAACAAAGTATCACAATACTGGTGTTTCCAAATTGATATAGTATCGCCACTACAAACTACTGCGATACTATAATGCATTGTTTTTTTTCCCACCCCTTGTTTTTACATTATAAATCATTAAAATGAAGAAACATGGCACACACTTGCAAAAGACATGAAAATCTAACCAAAAAGAATCTGATAAAGATGCTTCTTAGTTACATAGTTTGTTTTTTTTTCTTTTAAACATTGTCCCATTCACTGAACAATCTTTCACTTTGATCATTTTAAATAGTTACTTCACTTTTCTTTCTTTAGGAACTTAATTATCCTTACTCTACTGGATTGCTCCTACCCAACACTTGCACTGTAGATTAAAGTTTCCAACAGTGACGCACAAACTGTCATGTTAATGACCAGAGTGGCTGAATAAAGAGAATAGACAGCACTTTGATCTGGTGGAGCCAACAGTAGCTACCTCTGCTTCCTCCACCAGGCTGGGCAGCTGTTTAACACATCAGTTGGAGGAAGTTGGCAGACAGAAATCTTAGTAAAAGAGGTGGAGGGTGAGATGTGGGAAGTGAGGCTGGATGAGAGCCAACAGGGCACTCCAGACTGCATGTCCTGTCTCCAGAAGGAAAAACTGGCATGAGTGGTCCTCGGGATCAGGAAAAGTGAGTAAAAAAAAAATAGTCACTGGTGGGTTTTGTTTAAGACTTGAACAGTCTTGTTTAATTTACTGGCAAATACTTGTGCTGTGTAACTGTCCACTCTCCTTCTCAATCAGCACTCGAACGCCAACACTCACAAACATATCCGTACACACTTTCACACATATCCGCAGACAGACACAAACAAATGAACACACACACCACAGTGTAATGAGTGCCAAGATAAGAACAATGTGGTAAATGATCTGGACAGGGAGAATCAACTGAACGGGGCACATGGAGAATGTGAATGGAAAGAAAAATGATGCAAGCAATGACGTGCACAGATCGTGAATGATTGAACAGAAAGAACAATGTGTGTGGTGAGTGTGTGCAGATGCATCGAGAGATTTAACATAATTCACAAACCTTGACCAGTGTTGTGTTGATGTTGGGCCGGGTGGCCCGACAGGGGATGACCAGCGGCTGATTCTTTTTCATGTACACCACATCTGGGGTCATACTGGGATCTTCCACAAATGGCTGCCACCTGTCTGAAACCCAAACACGGCGGTCAGAGACATATATAGTATAATAATAATCATACCCTGCATATAACACTCTATGTACATAGACACATGCATTTTACACATTATCTGGTAAACAAGTTTAAACAACTGGTGTGGCGTATTATACACTACTCACAAAAAGTTAGGGATATTTAGCTTTCTGGTGAAATTTATGGAAAATGTAAAAAGTTCACACTACAGTGATATTATATCATGAAAGTAGGGCATTTACGTAGAAGCACGCAATGGTGATTTCCTCATCTCATACAATTTATTGAAACAAAAGCCAACAACAATGGTGGGTATACCACAACAAAAAATGTCAGTGTCTCAATAACTTGTCATGTGTCCTTGAGCATCAATTACAGCTTGACAACAATGTCTCATGATGTTCACAAGTCGACTTATTGTTTGCTGAGGCATGGCATTCTACTCTTCTTGAAGGGCGGCCCTCGGTCATTGAGGTTGTGGGGTGCAGGGTTACGAGCCTCTACACGGTGACTCAGCTGATCCCATATGTTTTCTATGGGATTCAGGTCTGGAGAAAGTGCAGGCTTCTCCATTTGAGGTATCCCAGCCTCCAGCAGCCATTCCCTAATGATGTGACCTCAATGAGCTGGAGCATTGTCGTCCATGAAGATGAAATTAGGCCTGTGTTGTTCATGCAGGAGCACAATGACTGAATCAATGATGTTATTCAGGTAGTATTAGCTTGTCACTGTACCATTCACAAGGTGTAGGGCAGTTCTGTATTGACTAGACACACCTGCCCAGACCGTAACTCCACCACCACCAAAGGCTCGTCCGGTGACAACAGAGACTGATGCATAGCGCTCTCCTTGACATCTCCAACATTGTTGGTGGTCATCATTTCTGCTCACCGTGAATCGACTTTCATCAGAGAACAGCACTGAGGTCCACTGAGCGTAAATGCTCCCTGGCCCATGCAAGACAATGACGCCCGTGCCTGGTGGTGTGGTCAGGTACCCTTCCAGGTTGTCTAGCACGCAGACCATGCTGATGTTAATGGTTTTGAATGATCTGACGTGACACTTGGGTGCCTCTCACCTCCCTTAAATGTGCCTGGAGTTGAGTGGCATTCATCATCCAGTTCCACAGGGCACTGTTCACAATGAAGCGGTCATCAGTGTGGGATGTGTTCAAAGGACGTCCACTTCTATGCCTTTCTGTGACTCTTCCAGTCTCTCTGTATCTCTGTTGCAACTTGCTGATGACACTCTGTGACACGCTAAGCTCAGTGGCCACTTCCCTCTGAGAACATCCTGTTTGAAGCCTCGTAATGGCGAGGTACTGTTAATCAGTTGTTAGGTGTCGTCTTGGTCTCATGATGTCAAAATCTGAACAGCATGATGAAGAGGACTGTTTAAATATTAATTCTGATGGAACCAGAAAGCCAGTTTAGAAAGCTTGGGATCAGTCTTCATCCAGCAATGACCTACAGCTCTCGCTGGGATGGTTTGCCGCTGAGTGTGAAGCAGCTGGGATGAAAATCAGCACCTCCAAGTCCGAGTCCATGGTCCTCAGCCGGGAAAAGGTGGATTGTCCTCTCTGGGTTGGGGACAGACTCCTGCCCCAAGTGGAGGAGTTTAAGTATCTTGGGGTCTTGTTCACGAGTGAGGGGAAAATGGAGCGAGAGATTGATAGACGGATTGGAGCAGCATCTGCAGTGATGCGGATGTTGTACCGGTCTGTTGTGGTGAAGAGGGAGCTGAGCTCTAAGGCAAAGCTGTCTACGTTCCTACTCTCACCAATGATCACGAGCTTTGGGTAATGACCGAAAGAACAAGATCGTGGATACAAGTGGCTGAAATGAGCTTTCTCCGTAGGATTGCTGGACTCACCCTCAGAGATAGGGTGAGGAGCTCAGTCATCCGGGAGAGGCTCAGAGTAGAACCGCTGCTCCTCCACATTGAAAGGAGTCAGTTGAGGTGGTATGGGCATCTGATTAGGATGCCTCCTGGACGCCTCCCACTTGAGGTGTTTCAGGCACGTCCCACTGGGAGGAGACCCTGGGGCAGACCCAGGACTCGGTGGAGAGACTATGTCTCCCAGCTGGTCTGGGAACGCCTTGGTATCCTCTCTGAAGAGCTGGAGCAGGTGGCTGGGGAGAGGGAAGTCTGGGCTTCTCTGCTTGAACTGCTGCCTCCGCGACCCGGACCTCCGGAAAAGCGGTAGAAGATGGATGGATGGATGGATGGATGGATGGATGGATGGAACCAGAAAATTTATTGGTCGAGTCATGGATCAAACACCTGTTGTGAATTTTGCCGTTAAGCACCTTGTTAGAGAACAGCAAGTTATGCAAAAAGGACTGAAACGTTGAACAGTTGGATGTGTGCATTCAAAAGGTTAGAGAAGGTCAAATTAAGTTCACCTGTAAAGGCTATAGTGCATTTTAGGTCCATCCTGAAATTTCACCCACAAGCTGAATATCCCTAACTTTTTGTGAGTAGTGTATAAATGAAGATAAACTTACACTACACAAAAACAACTTCCAGAATTGAAAACTGAAAAAGAATGAAAACTGTAGTTTCTTGAATAGCATCTTGAGGCAGGCTTTGGTAATGAGTTTCTCCCCATAGGCTTCCATTTTAAAAACCTAAACTTAAAGGCACGAGACCCAACTTTCCCGCTCCAGCATTTCAAGCAGTACTGCAGTAAATGCAGTTTTCTCCACGGCCAAACAACGATGACTAACACCAGGACTGCAGCATCAAGCATAAATTGAGTTTTCTTTCCCTTTTACCACTGATACGATTGCCATAGGAGCTCCACCTTCCTCCATTTCAGAGAACAGACTGTCCCGGTCATCTTCCCCAACAGCACACATACACTGTATTGCTAAAAGTATTGGGACACCCCTTCAAATGAATGGAGTCCAATGCACAAAGCAAGGTCCATAAAGACATGAGCGAGTTTGGTGGAAGAGCGTGACTGGCCCGCACAGAGCCCTGACCTCAACCCGATAGAACACCTTTAAGAGGAATTAGAGCAGATACTGTGAGCCAGGCCTTCGCATCCAACATCAGTGCTTGACCTCACAAATACACTTCTGGAAGAATGTCTATAAACATTCCAAAACCTTGTGGAAGGCCGTCCCTGAAGAGCTGAGGCTGTTATAGCTGCAAAGGGTGGATTTTTTTTGTGCCATAATAACATTTCATAGAGGTTCTTTTTCATGCTTTATTATTAGCGTGATCTTTTAATGAGACAGTTTGGAATGGTACAGGACGCAAGCCTTCAACTAGGCATTACCATATCTAATCCAGTGGACTAATGTTTGTTCTGTTTTTTTATGATCTTATACTGTATATATTTTTGCCTTTGCCTTCAAAGGCAAAGGCATTTTAAACGGCACTGCAGAATGTGCATTTCTGTGTTCCGCCAAGCAATAATGAATAACACCTGACACAGGAACTATAGCATCATGAGTATGGCATGAATCAAGTTTTTTTTTTCTTCTTTTAGTTGATCGAATTGACACAGTAGATTCCACTTCCTCCGTTTGAAGTTCAACACACAACAGGTGTCCTCTTCCTGCTTTGTCCCTGCGAATGGGTGCCTACTTGCACTTTTCTCACAAGAAAACCAGTTTTCATCACGAGTGATACATTTTTCTGGGGGGGGAAAAATCAGACCATTGTGGGAGAGCGTTTAAAATTCAAAGCAAAGTTTATAATTATAAAATTTAAGCTGTTGCTTTGTATTTATGCACTTGAGAAATTAGGTTTTAAAAACAGACTTTAAAATTGAATTAAAACAGTATCAAATATCTGTGTTGCCTGGGATCCAATCACTTGATTTTATGTATATGAGTGCATGGCGTAGAAAGCAAGTATTCCTGTCTGAAACAGGTAAGCCAGTTAGGTTTTACAGGCCCAAATGTAGAGTGTGTTTGAAAGTGGAATACAGAAGTGTAGCCTATATGTAGGCAATCACATGTGTTAGATTTTGACAAATATGAAAGGGACTAAATGCCACTAAGATTTATTTGATTGTGTGAATATGAATTACAGAATTATTGAAAATGAATGGGACATCCAAAAACTGTTTAAGAACTGCTTGTTTATTTGTTTGTCAGGCCACTTATTTGTCTGATCTTTTATGAGTTATATTCATAAATGTTGCATCTTGCACTTTGGGGAGTGGAAGTTGTTCGGTCATCATTATAATTTAGTTTATATAGTCTATCATAAATAATATCATGCAATACTATAACAGGACACGTTTGCAAATATTTGAGACCAATTGTAGTGCATCCTTTTATATTTTAGCAATATTATAAGTACAAAACACCTAACATTATTATACACAGCAGAATGACCCGTTTGGCTGCAACTGTTTCGTCAGTGTTGGCCATTTGTCTGTAAATATTTAAATAAAAGTAATTTATTTCGTTATTTGGGCATTTTTGTGTCTTGTTTGGTCACGGTCATCGTTTAGTCAAAGCGTGCATATGTGTCCGCATATGATATGCAATTGATCTGGCCATTCCGCTCCACAATCATGGCAGTATTATAATTAAGTTTTTAATTTTTAGATACTCGCACAGGAGGGGGCACTCGCGGTCCTGCAAAGGATAGTGGTACCACACTGGTGAAGCAGCAGTCAGGACTCCTGTCTACCACTGACCGGGCAGGCTGGATGTGCCTCCCCGCGAAGGCTCGTGGTCCACCCGGTCAGACACCAGTGTTGGAGAAGCAGCAGCTGAACCGGTGGATCGCGGTCCTTCGCAGGAAGCCAAGCCCAGCCTGCCTGGCTAACGGGAGTCTTGGCTGCTGCTGTCTGCTGCTGCTGCAACCGCTGTCCTTTGTGGCATCACCCCCCCCCCCCCCCCCGCACACCTGGTGTTCTCCACATATGCCAAATTATCCTTTAGACCTACACAATCACGGCAACTTTATGGTGTAATTTTTTTAAGCATTAAATCTTCAGTATTATCTTTTTCTAGTCAAATTTGTCGCTTTTTGCTTCCTTGTTTTGCTTATGGAGCACTGTGGTTACTGATGCCGTGATGCTGCGTATTATCCAATCAGTACAGAGTCAGTCCAAAACCCCCCCACACCTCTAGAAGCCAGAGCATGAGGAGAGAGCAATGACTAAACTTTTATTGATAAAAATTACATATTTTGACTGAACAACTCCATACTCGGGGATGCACACCCTCATAACCACAGCAAAGCACGTTTAAAATCTGAGGTCAGTCTGATGAACAGTTTGAGAGATATCTGAGGAACAGACACACAGACACATACAGAGATTCCTTGCATTTATAGATAGACTAGTGCATTGCCCGTAGAATGTAAGTATTACTGTCTGAAACAGGTATCCCAATCAGGTTTTACAGTCCTAAATGTAGGCTGTGTTTGAAAGTGCAATACCAAGAGGTGTAGCCTATATGTAGGCAATCACATGTTAGACTTGGACAAATCAAAAAGGGAGTAAATGGCACTAAGATTTATCTGATCGTGTACAGAATACCTAATTATTGAAAATGAATGGGACATCCAATATTGGTGACTGTTTCAGATCCCTTGTTTATTTGTTTGTCAGATCATTTATTTGTGTGATCTTTTATCATTTATTCAAGATAATAGTGTATCTTGCACTTTGGGGAATGGGAGTTGTTGAGTCATCATTATAATTATTTTAGTTTATATTGTGGCAGCATGGGTGGGGGATTCTCCACCCAGAGAAGACAGCTGCGATAAGGGGGAACAATGGACCGGAGGAAGAAAGGCCACCAGGGGGTCTCAAACGGGACAGTATGGACTATGCACCCCCCGGGGGAGAGGCGAAACCGCCAGAGCCGCTGGAAGAGAGAAGAGTGTGAGCAGCAGCGCTGGCGTTATGATGTTAATGTGCCACACAGGGATTTGTTCCAAACAGTGTATTATGGTCGGAAGTTCCGGGTCTCAATGCATGGGATTAAAGGTATAAAAGAGGAATGCACAGAGACCCGGGAGCTCTTTTTACTGTACTGTATGTTGGAGATGGAATAAAGTTCACGTGTCGTTTAGCTCGTTGCCTCGCCTGCTTCCTTTCTCCGCAATATCACTGTTCAGTGATGGAGATCAGTGTAATATTGAATTTCTTCTGTGTATCGTCCATAAACTCATGCAGTACTATAACAGGACAAGTTCACAAATATTTGAGACCCATTGGCTGCTGCTTTACCCGTGTGCCTCCGAAGGACTGCGATCCAGTGGTTCAGCAGCTGCTCCCCCCTGGCGCACCTGGTGTTCTTCATGCCGAATTATCCATTAGACCTACGCAATCATAGCAACTTTATGGTATAATTCTTTAAGCATTAAACCTTAAGTCTATCTTTTGTCGCTATTTGCACTATGGGTAGCATTACTGTACATGGACTGCTGTTGTTTTTTTTCCCCAGCCTTATTTCTTTTCTTTTTTTATATTGTGCACACGACTGAAGAGAGAGAAAAATGCCATTTCAATTCTTTTGTATGTCCTGCACGTATATCAGCTGTTGTGATACATATGCCGTCAGAACACCGATGGATGCAATCAGCTGATCGCTCGAACCGCAGAGCTCAACTGTTTTCCATGATAAATTAGCCTCAGGGCAAAAGCACACTCCATGCATTCTCTTTTTTTCACTTTATTGAAAATAACTTTTTTTTAATCGCCATCAGTTAGTGTGCCTTTGAGCCAGGTGTGGCTGCTGCTTCTCCTGGCATGTTCTGTGTTGATTTGTTAGACCTGGTCACCGCTGACACACTGCCCAGTCTGTTTGTGCACCTCATTCTCCACATATGGCGAATTTTCCTTTAGACCTACGTAAATACGGCAACTTTATAGTTATAATTTTTTTGAGCATTAAATCTTCATTATTATCTTTTTGTATCTTTCTAACTTTCATTTCCTTATTTTGTCCCGGGAACACTGTGGTGACTGACAGGTCGTGGTTGTGATGCCGCGTATTGTCCAGTCAGCACAGAGTCAATCTGAAACCCCACTCACACTTCTTAAAGCCAGCTCATGAAGAGACACAGAGTGGTGGTTAAAACTTTTACTGATAAAAATTACATATTTTGACTGAGCGACTCCATATTCGGGGACGCACACCCTCATAACATCAGGAAACCACGTTTAAAATCTGAGGCCAGTCTGACAAACGGTTCAAGAGATATGTGTGGAACAGACAGACAGAGAGACAAACAAACACACAGACAGAGATTTCTAGCATTTATAGATAGATATTGATCTGAGGTACAACACATCCAATGAGTCTGCACTCCAGCATTATGCAGCATTAAAGGAGAGTAAAATTTTACGATATTATTAGTGTGTTATTTAGCAGGAATTGTTAAATATCTGTGTCTGTGCAATACACCCATAAAATCAATGGATGCTCATTATGGAGGATCACTTCTGGATACAAACAAAACAGATAACCAATGTTAAAACAGAATAACAATAATCTGGTAGTCAGAAATCATACACGTTAGGCGTAAACAAAGGACAAATACTGTACATAAACTGCCCCAAAAAAGAAAACTTCTTGGGTCAAACATTTGAATTTGGCTTAGTATATACAGCATATCCAAGTCAAGAGAATATCCAGTTCTAACTGAATAGATCTTTTTTTAACATTTTGTGTGAACCAAACCTCTAAGAGCATGCAGACACACATTAAAAGGCAATAAAACAATTACCCACCTCTGCACATAAACCAAAACACACATTTGTGTCTCGACAACAAACAAAAACAAACAGACACATGCATAAACAGTCACTGAATACCCATTCAGCAAACCACTGCCTGCAGACAAGAGTAAACACACAAATTGTTTAGAAGCAATCAAACGGCTTCTCTGTGTTTTCTCCCCCAGCTCGGCTACTGTAAGACTTCTGTGCCATTCAAAGGTGAGGGTGTTGCTCACTGTATTGTTTCTGACCATAGGGTGTTATTCAAGGAAAGCAAATCTCTGAACATTCGAACAAAAGTACCCCAAGGACTAGTAGACTGAAGGCTTCCTTCTCTTGCTTTGATTCCTAATAGAGAAGTCTGCGAGGGAGGCAGTGCCTGAGCATAGCTGCAGGCCAAGTCTGATGCTTAATGGACATGGTGACCTGAGTGACTGATGGCCCCCAAGGGTCCTGTTGGCCAAACAGTAGCGTGCCCTGTGACCCCGGCTTCCAGCCCGGCTCTCAACCTCGTAAAGCTCAAAGTGAGCAGGACAGGGAGGAGCTGGATGGGCAGACCTCAAGCCTCCTCTGCCCCTCCATACCACTGAGATGCTGGCATGCACCTTATCCTCCTCTGCTCACACATTTCCACATGCCTTTGCCACCACCCTGTATCGACATAGTGACCCCCCCTCCCCCCCCCCTCCCCCAGCACGCTCCCATAGAGCCCTTCCCCTCCTCTCCAAAGCACAGGATGCATCGGCAAGGCTGAGTCGAGGAGATAAGGCTGATGCCCTGGGAAACTCTGCCCGGACCTGAGCCTTTCAGCAGCTGGGCTATTCCTGGCCTCGAGGTAGCACATAAATGAAAGTTTAAAAAAAAAAAAGATTTATATATAGACAACAAGGAGGCAGGCCTGGGATGAGGGTGGTGAAACTGTGCCAGAGTCATCTAGAAGGATATGTTGTTTGGACAAACAGTATTTAGATATAATTGTCTCTCTGACATTGGGCTGTATTTAGAACCCACAGCATCCTGATTAACCTGACATAAACAATATGCATGACAAAGTGGAAGCGAGAGGAGCTAGATAGAGCAAGGAAAAAAAACGAAATTAAAAACACTTGGACCGATACCTGGACCCTGGGAACAGTGGTGTCTTACCTGTGACATACACATAGACTGAAGCCTGTTTGTGGGGCCTGTGCTGGTACCGGCACCGGAACAGGCCCGTGTGCTTAGCCTGGATGTGGCCGACTCTCACACGGCTACAGTAATGGTGACTCGTTCGCCCACAGCGGAATCCCTCCATTTCCACCTGACTTCTGGGGAGGCCTGCAGGGAACGTCCATGACAGCTGCCAGCGACCCCTGCTCCACAGAGGAAGGCCCATTTAGAGAGAAAATAAAATAAACCTTTATGCATTTTGTGACTGTAGAATCTTTAGTACTTGGATAAAGATGTGGAGTTTTGGAAGGACCCTGTTAGTGTTCAGTGATTAAAAGATTTAAATTTGCAAGGCAGGTTCAAGACAAAATACAATAATGTGGGGGGAAATGACTCCCCCACCAGTTCAATCACATCAAGGATAATTCTCAATTTTTAATTGATCCAACCTGTCATTTTTCCGCTGCTTTTCACCTGCTTTCTTATTATATCACACTCTTGGTATATCAAAGACATTTCCCTAGTCTTATCTGCTAGGTTAGAAAACTATGCTTAATGTAGGCACTAGCTCATATTTTTAGGTTGCAAGAAGAACAGTTGAGGAAAAAGAACCCTGACATGTTAACTAGGGATGCACCAATATACTGGCTGATATATCGCCAATATTGGCAGTGGCCAATATTTACCTGTTGTGTCCCAGCTGTGTGGCATAGAATATATCCTAAAATGGACAACAGCAGACTACAGCTGCAAACTCAGAATATGTCTGATATTTAGTATTTCACTTCAGCTATTTTTTTTAGCTCATTCCAGTGAAGCCAAAAGGGGCTAATGTGATGACGTGGTATCCATCATCCATCCGTCCACAGTTCATGGGAATCACTACTCCTCCTATAGGCACTTGCCCCGATGCTCACCAGACTCACTCACAATAATCCTTGGGTGGGTCTGCACCCAGGTTGGGCTCAAGGTCAATGTCAAGGTCAAATGTCAGGAGACCTGGGCACTTATGTAATTTCATGAAAATTGCTACTCCTCCTAGACAGTTTCCCCAATGGTCATGAAACTCACTCACAAGGATCCTCAGGAGGGTCTGCATCCAGACTGTGCTCAAGGTCAAAGGTCAGGAGATCTGGGCACTTACATGATTTTAGAAAAGTACACTGTAATTTCCCAGTTTGGGTTCAATAAAGTACATATATCTATCTATCTATCTATCTATCTATCTATCTATCTACTCTTCCTCTCACAAAACTCGCAATGACGTTCAGGTAGGTCTGCATCCAGGTTGAGGTCAAGGTCATTGTTAAAGGTCAGAAGATTGGGGTATTTATGATTTCATTTAAAAACATTACTCCTCCTAGGCCACTCACTTTGATTTTAAGCACATCCTAAATGGGTCTGCATCTACGCTGTGCTTAAGGTCAATGTCAAGTCTCAGGAGATCTGAACACTCCCGAGGTGATTTCATCAGGCCAGAATGAGTTACTCCATCATTGACGGTCTAGTTCATAATGCATATTTCTTTGTCTCCTTGACATTAAGCAAAAACAAAAGAAATAATCAGTAATGATGATCAGGATCAGCCCAAAAGTTTTACAATCTGTGTATCCTTACCTATAATATATTTTTTCACCTATTATTCTTATGATATAAAGACTTTCAAAGAAAGTGACATTTAGGAAGGCGTGTTTGTTTTTTCTCCTGAAGCCATAGTGTCTATATTGGGGGTTCAGGTACATGTACCTGAAACTCACCTGCAGTTGAGCAACAGAGTGTGGTTGGCATTGAGGACCAGCTGCCGTGATGTTACATCCAGGTGAGGGATGCTGTACTTCCCTTTTTGATCTTTACCTGTAGATTCTGGGGACACAAGATGAAGGTGCAGTTAGAGAAACATTACAACTCTTGTTGTATGACTTGTAAAAAGATCTGTACATAACAATGAGGTCACAAAAGTCATAAAATTAATCTAATATACAGAGTTCTAAAGAAAGGTGAAAGATAAGAACTGCATTTTTGACCATGTCATTCTATTATGAGACTCAGTTTAGTGGATGTGTTGTTGATCAAAATCACCAACCAAACCAAATCAATCTGGGTGATTTTTCCTCAATCTAAGCGAAAGAGTCCGTGACTCTTGTCACGTCTTTGCTTGAACCTCTCATCTGTGGACATACGCAAGCAGTGGCCCCTCTTGTTTATCAAAAAAGGCATGTGTCCACTTCATCACGAAGGTTTATTAATGAGAGATAAAGATAACCATCAATCTGCCTTTCCTTCCTCATAACAACAGAGGAAACATCATTCAGAGAAGTACATCCTTCACTTCGACTTCTCCCTACAGCCTAAACACAACCACCCTGTTGCCTTCTGAAAGCTTAACTCACAGGTGCAGAGTGAGTTTATCACTTACATCCATTTATTACCATTCATTGTCAGCATCATTGCTCCCAGTGGATGCACCATTGAGCACATCTAGCATTAGTCACTCTACTAGCACTTCCTATGGCATTTCCTTGGGTTTCACAGTGTCTGAGTCTCACACACGCACACACAGACACACACACACACACAGACACACAGACACACACACACACACACAGACACACACACACACGGAGAGTAGGAAAACGAAAGCAGACGAAAAGGTCAAGGATCTCCTCCACTTCTCTTCAATAAGGCCTTTAGAGGATTCTCCAATTAGCACAGTTTTCCTACAAATTATCACCAACAAAATCATGACTAAAATGGACAATGGTGTTATGAAAAACAATTATGAGCTTTTCCACAAATGCTAAATACTTGGGGAAAAAGCACTTCTCCTGACAACATAAAAAAAAAAAATAAGCTCCAGGGATATTGAGCAGAAACAATTATACTTTCAAATATTTAATTCACACCCCTGCATCTGATTATAAGAGTCTTGTAATAACAGAAATGACTATTGGAGCCAAATGTGTTGGACACTTTTTGAAGCGTGGTATGATCATTGAGAGATAAAACTTGACTTTCTTATTTGAAATGTTTTTGTGTAAATTAATGCCAATAATGTTAAAATGATTCTATGATTGCTGACAAATTTTCTACTTTCTTCACATCCAATTACTCACCAAACATTATTATGAAATATGTGTGTGACCTTGAAATTATTTGCCGCTTAATTCATAACTGTGACTGAGAAAAACAGTCTAAGCAGCAGAGCAGTTTTGAAAACTGTTCCTTTTTCAGATTTTAGCAGAGGTTTGGTAAAATAATCATTTGCACGAAACCCTTCTGATTTAATCACTAAGACGTCCTTTTTAAAAGAGGGAAAACATTTAAAGATGTAAAACAAACACGTGGATTTGTTAAAAATATAATAAATTATTTGTTTAGGTCTGATGAAAGAAAAGGCTGTACACTGTCAGAATCATTTAATTAATGATAATTAATTTAGATCATGTGTCAAACACAGTGCTCCTTTTCACTTTACTAAGTCTGAGTGTTTTGCTTTTGCTTTCACTAGTGCATTGCCCGTAGAACGCAAGTATTCCTGCCTGAAATGGGTATCCCAGTCAGGCTTTCCAGGCCCAAATGTAGGCTGTGTTTGAAAATGTAATACAAAAAGGTGTAGCCTATATGTAGGATATCATCACATGTTAGACTTTGACAAATATAAAAGGGAGTAAATGGCACTAAGATTTATTTGACTGTGTGATTATTAATTACAGAATACCTAATTATTGAAAATGAATGGGACATCCAATATTAGCAACTGTTTCAGATCCCTTGTTTATTTTTTTTTTGTCAGATCACTTATTTGTGTGATCTTTTATGAGTTATATTCATAATAGTGTATCTTGCACTTTGGGGAATGGGAGTTGTTCAGTCATCATTATAGACCCTGTTACATTGTCATGAGCAAACCAATTACAATCACCTTTCTGGAGTTACCTGATTATTCAAGATTATCTTTATCAGTTAAAGGCCCTGTTTACATAGACCATGTCTACATGGTCACAAGTAAACTGAATACTGGAGCAAAGCGATAAAGGTAATAAACAGCTTATGGTGTTTACATGCACTGAGTAAACGGTTTACTAGGCAAATAAACTAGGCGTGTTAATCCATTTTCTCATAAACCGTTAATGAACCTTTGACCCTGTTTACATTGTCATGAGCAAACCAATTACAATCACCTTTCTGGAGTTACCTGATTATTCAAACTGTCATTAAACAGAGTAATCCGATTATCTTTATCAGTTAAAGACCCTGTTTACATGGACCATGTCTACATGGTCACAAGTAAACTGATTACTGGAGCAAAGTGATAAAGGTAATAAACAGCTTATGGTGTTTACATGCACTGAGTAAACGGTTTACTAGGCAAATAAACTAGGTGTGTTAATCCATTTTCTCATAAACCGTTAATGAACCTTTGACCCTGTTTACATGGTCATGAGTAAACCAATTACTGGAGTAAACCAATAAAGGTAATCAGATTACTCTGTTTACATGACAGTTTGCATAATCAGGTAACTCCAGAAAGCTGATTGTAATCAGTTTACTCCTGACCATGTAAAGAGGGTCAGTGTTCAGTGATGGAGTTCAGTGTAATATTGAATTTCTTCTGTGTATCATCAATAAACCCATGCAGTGCTATAATAGGACACATTTACAAATATTTGAGACCCACTGTAGTGCATCATTTTATATTTTAGCAATATTTTGTTATTAAAAGTTTTTTTTAAAAAACTGTAATCAATGGAATTAACTACAAAACACCCAACATCAATAAAGTACATCTATCTATTATTATTCACAGCAGAAGGACCAGTTTTTACTACAACCGTTGCATCAGTGTTGCCCATTTTTCAGTAAATATTTAACTAAAAAGTGATTTATTTCATTATTTGGGTGTTTTTGCGTCCTGCGTTTGGTCATTAAGTCATTCTGGCCATTCCGATCCACAATCATGGCAGTATTAAGTTTTTAATTTTTAGATACTAGCGTGTGTGTGTGTGTGTGTGGGGGGGGGGGGGGGTCGCAGTCCTGTGCACACAGGTGAAGCAGAAGCAGGTACTCCCGTCTACTGCCTCCCCGCAGAGGACCGTGGTCCACCCGGTTAGGCTGCTGCTTCTCCCAGCATGTTCTGTGTTGATACACCGGTATTCTTTGTCAGACCCGGGTTCCACTGACGCTCTGCCCAGTGTCCTCGCGCACCTCATGTTCTCCACATATGACGAATTATCCTTTAGACCTATGCAATCACGCCAACTTTATAGTATATTTTTTTTAAACATTAAATCTTCAGTATTATGTTTTTCTAGTCAAATTTGTCATTTTCCACTTCCTTGTTTTGTCCAGGGAACAATGTGGTGACTGACAGGTCGTGATGCCAGGTATTGTCCAGTGAGCACGGAGTCAATCCGAAACCCACCCACACTTCTTGAAGCCAGGGGGGGTGAAGACATAGAGCAGTCACACAAAGGCGGCTAAACTTTTATTGATTAAAAATGACATATTTTGACTGAGTGATTCCATATTCGGGAATGCATACCCTCGTAGCTTCAGCAAAGCACGTTTAAAATCTTAGGTCAGTGGGACCAACGGTTTGAGAGATATCTGAGGAACAGACACACACACAAACAGACAGAGATCCCTTGAATTTATAGATAGCTTGGCTGATGTTCCTGCGGAGCGCACAGCAGCATCCTGGCTGCTGTTTTAGTAATAAGCGCTGATTAACCTCGGTTCCTGCGCACTGAATATTTCCCCTTAACTTGGCCGTGATACTCGCTCGTTTATATCAGAACTTCCATTTGACAAATTCATCAGTCTCAGGAAATAACGCCCTTCGCGTGTCCATTCAAACGGGGCCAAGCGCACAAGGAGCCTCTATACAAAGGGCCTAAATGACACGTGCTCCGCCGATTAAACGTCCATCCTCCTCCTGTGATTTCTATAGGATAACGGACCTGAAGCAATGAGTTGCTTCCCACTTTAACAGACAGAAAATAATAATCGTGCGTCTTTTCTTTTTTTGCTTTATTAAAGGGCAATATAACGGGTATAATGATGAGAGCGGTGCGTAAAAGGCCGTTTTCCATGGTTCAAAATCATGAAAACTAATAAAAAGCATGATTTACTAGTCGGCGTAAATCAGCGGTCTGCAACCTGCGGCTCTGGTGCAGGTGCGCTTCTTTTGTCCATAATAAGGACGCGGCTGTCAACCCTAAATATGAAATGCAGCAAAATTGAAAATAACGTAATTTTTCCTCATATAAGCAAAACGTCAAGTGGTTGTGCAAGACAAAAGTTGCCTTTAAAAAAAAAAGTAGCTACAAGTGAGAGAAAAGTTGCATGTTTAATAGGAAAATCTGCCTCATTACTTATGTTGACAGACAAGTTTATACTTCTATCCCGGCTTCTGTTTTCCTAGTCAGAAACTGCTTATTTCTTTTTCGCTGAAGAGGTCGCAGGCCCTTATTCAAAGCATCCATTACTTTGGCAGCAGGTACATTTTTACGTCTGCATGCGTGAACCCGTCACTCACCTTTAGCTAGAACATCATACATCCCACATAACAGGCAGAGGAGAATGAGACTCGTCATGGCTGGTGACTCCGGTGCAGAAAGCGGCTCTCACACATAAAACATGAAACAAGTTGTATTCCCGCTGCTGTTCTTTTTGGGGGGGTTTCTCCTTCCTCTCCAGAGACGCAGCAGTGTTGCGCTCAGGGCTGACAGCCACTAAACTGCGAGATCACACCACAGCACACCGCGCGTGAACTCCGGTGCAACTTTTTTCCCATCGCTGTGGACAGTGGCGAGGATTTATAGTATTCCCACAGTGCAGCCACCGGATGAACGGTTTCCGTTACGTCCACCGACACACCCCCCAGGCGCGCAACACCAGTCCAGTCTCAATACGCGCCCCCCCCCCACACCCCCCACCACTGCCACAAAAAAAAAAAAAAAAAGCCAGTCAGTTATTAATGAACATTTGCCTCTAAATATCCCCCTTTCTGAGTTATATCTACATATTTATTTATCCCCTCCAACCCCATAATATCAAGCCCCGTCCCCAGTAAAGAAGCCGCGCGCTGATGCACAGGTGTCAGCAGCAGCGCCGCTGTATCAGTGGGCGGTAAACACGAGTGGATCAGCACGTAGGCACCGGAGGGAACGGGTTGTGTCCTGATCAACAACACTGCAGCTCCCGTTTTTCACATTTCAGTTTCTTCCCTGCAAGAGCATGTCACACATTCCACCACCAGAGGGAGGGGGGGGGGGGGTGGAGAGGTGAAGAAACAGGTCATACCAGTCTTCACGCCACTCAGGTTCAGCTGCAGCACAGCTCCCTCATTCTGCATTTAGCCTAAAATGCATCAGCTGCGATGCAAGCAGCAACAATTCCCCAGCCTACAGGAACACACACACACACACACACACACACACACACACACACACACACACACTACAAACCCCAGCTTTAGTGAAGTTGGGACGTTATGTAAAACAAAATCAGAATACGATTCAAAAATCCCTTTCAACCTATAGTCAATTTAATACACTATAAAGACAAAATATTTAATGTTCAACTGATAAACTTCGTTTTTTTTTTTTTGTAAATATTCACTCTTTTTGAATTTGACGGCTGCAACAGGTTCCAAAAATGCTGGGACAGGTGACTGTTTACCACTGTGTTACATGACCTTTCCTTTTAACAACACTCAATAAGTATTTAGGAACTGAGGACACTAGTTGCTCAGTTGTTCAACAACCTGGGGTCTCCATTGTTGTATTTTGCTGATGTCCCTGAAAAAGGCATTGGTTGGATGGCAGCATATGTTGCTCCAAAACCTGCATGTGCTATTCAGCATTAATGGTGTCGTCACAGATGTGCAAGTTACCCTCTCCATGGGCACTAACACACCAACATGCCATCACAGAGGCTGGCTTTTGAACTTTGTGCTGATATTTTGACTGGTCCTTTTCCTCTTTAGCCCATAGGACACGATGTCCATGATTTCCCAAAACGATTTGAAATGCGGACTTGTCAGACCGCAACACACTTTTCCACTTTGCGTCAGTCCAGCTCAGATGAGCTTGGGCCCAGAGCAACCAGTGGCATTTCTGGGTGTTGTTGATATATGGCTTTTGCTTTGCATGGTAGTCTTAACTTGCACTTGTAGATGTAGCGACAGATTGTTAACTGACAATGATGTTCCGAGGTGTTCCTGAGCCCATGTGGCAATATTCTTAACAAAATGATGTTGACTTTTAACCCCTTAATGCCTGTATTTATTTCCAATTATGAAAAAAAAAAATTCACTTGTGTTTTTGCTTTCAAGTAGATGCTAAATTAAGTTGAGAAAGTTAATTTGACTATAGCACATAAAATAGATATAATTTTAGGTATGATGCAAATTAGCGAAAACAGGCATCTATGGTAAAAAAAAATGGTAAAAAAAGCACCTGTTCCCATCTCAAGTATGAAGAATCTTTTATTTATGCAACAAAGTTATTTTCAGTATTTTCAACTCTCATGACAGCCAAACTACAACCCTAACCCTAACCCAAACCCTAACCCTAACCCTAGCTATCAGGAAATGGATGGTGCTCCGTCTCTGACCGTTCCTACGAGAAACTAATGCTTGCAAAAAGGTTCCTAGGTATGTGTTGGAAGTGCTCCAACCGGAAGTGGAGGAATACAGATGGTATTTTGGTTGCATTTGGAGCGGAAGTGGTTTGATGCGAATTCGCGACAACAGGCGTCAAGGAGTTAATGCAGTGCCGCCTGAGGGATCAAAGGTTACGGGCATTCAATGTTGGTTTTCAGCCTCGTCACTTACATGCAGAAATTTCTCCAGATTCTCTGAATCTTTTGATATTATCCTTGCCTGTGAACGACCGAGCCTATTGGGAATGCTCCTTTTATATCCAATCATGACACTCACCTGTTTCCAATTAACCTGTTCACCTATGAAATGTTCCAAAAAGGTGTTTTTTGAGCATTCCTTAACTTTCTCAGTCTTTTCTTGCCCCATTCCAGCTTTTTTGGAACATGTTACAGACATCAAAGAGCAAATATTTGCAAAAAAAACAAAAAACAAAACAAAAAACAAAGTTTGTCAGTTTTAACGTTAAATGTCTTTGTAGCATAGTCAATTGAACATACAGTAGGTGGATAAGGATTTGCAAATCATTGTATTGTTTTTCATTTACATTTTACACAAGGTCCCAACTTCACTGGAATTGGGGTTTGTACATTAAGTACAATTACTATTTAAAAAATGAAGAAAATAAGATTGTTGCATTCATAATATGTCTTTAATATAAAGGCAAATAATCTTAGTATTACACAATGATGCAAACTGCAGTGTTCTTCATGCCTCTAAATGTGAAGTCCATCATTCCTACAGGGGGCACAGAGGCAATGGTGCATACTGGCCACTGGGTGGGGATGCGAGGTGAACGAAAACAGGAGACTGTATGCATATAAAAGGTGTCTCTTCATGTAATCTGTTCCTTATACACGGTCATGATCACAGGGAGCCTTTCCATGGAGCATAAAGAAAGCACCATAAAGATAAATTAAATCACAGTAAAGCTGAAATGCTCCACTCCTATCGAGTGATTGGTCACCTCCCTACAGGAAAGACTACGGTGAATATAAAGCTATGAGGGCATAATTTACATGCACATACATACAGATACTGTACTCAAAGGAGCTTGGGGGTATGCAGTACCCAAATGGATGTAAATGACAGAAAAATATGGTTACTTGTTGGGAGATAACTCATTCCGCATTCAGCAAAAAGGCCGATTGGTGTTGGCCTGCAGCAGCTGTTGTGATCCGTCTCTTTAGTGAATTATGTGGCTGTGTGCACGTGAAGAGTGAGGATAGAAACGTTAGGAAAGAGAAATCAGCTTAGCTCACATACAGAGGAAGAGAGGATGACCTTTAGTAGCATCCACAGGTTAAAGCAAACACGTCTGACTGAGGATCTTTGTAAAGTTGAAACAGAGTTAACATTAAAACATGTTTAACTATGGGAGTGCCTCAGCACAATATGCTGTCCAGAGCTAGCAATAATTTGCCATGGAAAACCATAAAACAGGAATGCTTGGAGAACTAGAGCTTGCCCCATCTGTATGATCTGTGAGTTCTGTTTATTCTGAAAGCTGAGTTGTCATGACAGGTTTAGGCTTCTAGGATTACATTTTTTTCCCCCAAAGAAATGTTTTGCTTGCTTCAGTTTCACAATACCCACAATAAGGCAGTTTGTCTGTGATAAGTAGAGCTCAAAAATAAAAAGGAGAGCAAAAAGTTTTAGAAACTATGATACTAATGCAAATGAGTTTTTCATGATTGCACTTTTTTGGCTGCATGTGAAATAACAGAACTCTTATACTGTAGATAAAAACTGTGTTCCGGCTTTGTGAGCTTTTGACCCTTGTCATACATTTTCAGTTTACAATGAACCCACAGTCAAAACCAAAAGCTAACAATATATTAATGTTACAGTAACATTTATATGCAGCAACACCAAACCAAGTAGATTTGGTGATCAGTTTAGGAGCTGAATGTCACACAGCCATTGCTGGTTTCTTCTATAGATTTTCTGAAGGCCTGGTGAATTCTCAGATTCTTGTAGATTGATGTCTGGGTGCTCTCCAAAAAGCTGAGTATGATGTCATACAGTCATGACAAAAAATTTGGACTTCAGAGTTAAGTCCTTCCTCCTGGTCTGTCACTCTGTTCACTTGAGTGAGACGTTCAATCTGTTACACTTGTCCTTTGGTCTGCTGATGGATCCAGTCTGCGAATTTGACCACCTGTGTGTAGACACCGGGGCGGTTCTGCCTGGCGCAGCCCTCACCCCAGCTTACAATTCCGGCAAGGAACCACCGTCGGCCACGCTCCAGACACACCAGGGGCCCCCCAGAGTCGCCCTGAAGACACAAACACATGCTGATAAACCCTTTGATGAAAAAAATAAAACACGACTAGAGCTGCATTCAACAGAGATTAAGACCCTCACCTCTCCTCTGTATTCTCTAGCAACAGCTCTTAGTGGCCCCACTATTTCTCTCATGTCTATCATAAGATATGAGCAGACATACATATGCACATAAGGCAAGGATATCAGTGACACAATGTATGTCCATGTTGGCATTCCAGCTCATGACCCCACGACCTTGATCTCTGACTTTTTTGATCCCAAACCCACAGTTATACATCAGGACCCCAAGGCCAACCTGTGTAAAAAGTCTGGCAACCCTTCATTTGTTCTGGAGTTGAAAGTGTGGACAGACAGATGGATGGACAGGCAGATGGAAATGACCAGTGATCCATCTTTTTGTCATCTGGCATGAGTAAAATGATCATAAAAAAGGAAACAACCCCAGCCACCATCTGTTCAGATGCAAGCGCTGCTACTAATATGGATGTTATCAAATATCAATGTATATAATTTATTTTCCAGACGCTTTTGTTAGCACTTTCTCTTATTACAGATTATTTGTAATTTGATAATAAGATAGATGGTAGATATCAATCATCAGATCCTTTTGGGAAGCAGTGTTAACTACAGTAGTCTGTTAAATGGTACTGTGTGGAAACTTTGTTAGGGTAGTATGTCACTTGGAGAGCAGCATTCTCAAGGGAGTTTCCAAATTGTCTCCAAACATTCTTGGTAGTTCTCATTTTCCTTTCCTGGGTCGCAGGGTATCGCACTCATCTTGCAGGAATTTTGAACATGAAATTTGTGCAACAGCTTTTCTCTCAAAATAGTCTTGGAGTCATCAGTGGTGTCTCAAACTCGTCTCAACCTCATCTCAAACCCTACTCAATTTAGTTTCTGCGAGTCCAAAAGTGTGAGAAAAGTAAGACAACTTTGCAGTGAGTTGGGGACCTTTGAAACTAAATTCTGACTGATTGTTGACAAGCACTTGCAGCAGCTGGGATCAGGTGTTTATTATGGCACCAAATCACTGCCCAGTGCCTAATACCGAGGCACCTGCCACCCCCTCGCTTTTTGAATAATACCCTGGTTGAAGAGGTGTGTGTCATTTTTTTTTAATCTAGCCATCATCACGTTGTTTATAATTCTGCTTGTCATTTACTGATGACAAGCAGAATTATGTAATTTACTGATGTGAAAAATGTAGAGTTCTTATTATTTCTTTGTTAGCCGTAAGTTCGGGGATCTGGCCAATTCCTGGTCTTTTTCCTATATCAGAGCTGGAGTGGGCAAGTGGTTATATGTGCTTTTACTATCGTTTCTTGTGATTGTCAGGCATGTTCATTGTATACATGTGTTTGTATTGTGTTAATGTCATTTTACATGCGTGCTCCTGTGCAATACTCTGGTGGGAGAGAAGCTACAGTGATCAAGCCACAGGCGTAATTTGTGGGGGGAAATGGGGGGGGGGTCCAATTCCCCCCCCAAAAATCAAATCCATCCAATAACCCCCCAATAATTATATAATTATAATTAATAAAAAATATCTACAAGTGAGTGAAGAAGTTGTTATTTTTTCATTTGCAAGCAACAAAAAATAACATTTCTAATAATCAAACAATGTACCCTCCCTCCCTGCAGACTTGGTATTGCCCAGCCGGTCCATGCCTTCTCTGGTCAATACTCAGTCATTTGTAGCAGCGGCAGGTGAGGACGCTCGTCAACACAGCAGGAGCAGCTCACAAGTGAGACAGAATGAAAAGAGCTTCACAAGGGCAACAAACCATTTTAAATTGTTGGTTGTCAAATAAAAGGATAAACTCCTCTGTCCAAAAGGAGGTAAATATATTACACCAGCTGTGTTAGCTGGTGAATTGTTGTCTGAAGTCAGCTGGCTGCTAGTTTGCTAATATGAGTTAAAGCTATGGAGTACACCACAGAATAAATGTGCTGTCTGGTAGGATTTAGCTGATCTGAGAAACTATTAGCTCTTCTCATGCAAATTTGGGCTTTACATTGTATTAATCATTCATGAAATGTGATCAGAATGGATTTGTTCGTCAGCTGTTAGAGTGAAATTTAGGTATGTTTCAGTGCTCATTTAAATGTTAGCAGCTCCGAATATTTATCAAGGACAAACAAACTCTCTATACCATCATAATCATAGCAGTCTGTCGGGGGCGACAATGACTGTTTCATTTACGTCTGATCAGATTCCTCCACGCAGCTCTGTCCTTCGCCCTCCACTGCCAGGAAATGCTGGCCTTGTTAACCTGGGCGACGTCCGAACCGGTATGAGTTGCTTTCTGACTGACCAGTTCATGAAACTGCTTGCACTGGTCCTTAAATATAAATGCCTTTAAATATTGCTCATCATCCCCACAAAATTCAAGTTAACCTTAAACTGTTCTGTATTTTTAAAATGTCATGATTTTGATAATTATAAAATTCAATTAGAAAGCAAGTTTTACCACTTTCGATTATAGACTAAGTCACTCTGAAGGCTACTCTTAAATATCCATGTTAAAAGAAATTGATTATTTTCCCTGCAGATCATTTTCAGATCTTCTGTTTAAATACAATGAACTTCAATGAAGGTGGCAGTACGCTGCAGGTCCCTAACCCACTGTAGAGCTTCTGGGCCACTGGGATTGGGGAGGGCCAGGTCTTCTCTCTGAGCGCTTCGTCAGTGGGTATGACTGTAGCAGATGTTCTGCTGTTTGGCTGCCCGACCTGCAGGAACACTGCTCTGTATTGTGTGACGGCCCTCTGCTATGCAGGTCCTCTTGTGTTGGTGTGTGTCTGCGCACTGGCCGCACTTGTCTTGTGTTTATGTGTGCAGGTCCTGTGGGCAGAGTTGTAATCCCAGTGCACTTGGCCAGTCACTGGGAGGGGTATAAAAGGAGTTACCGCTACATCTCTGGGTCTCCCTCTGCTGCTGCACTCTGCGTTGCACTCTTGGTGTGACTTGGTTGTCCAGCCCAGGCATTTATTTAGTTAGTTTAATTTGCAGCAGACTTTTGCAGTCATACACAGTCGGTGCATCCATCAGCTGACATACTAATTGCACTTCAAACCAAAGTGCAATTTATTTACAAAAAGTGAAAGTGAGTGATTTTAACCCTGCCTCTCCTTGTTTTTGTTGTGGCTTTGAGCCGGTCGTGACAAAAGTGGGGGTTTGTCCGGATTTGACACCTGCACCACTTCCTTAAAGGGGGGGGGGGTGTTATGAATCCCCCTCCATAAGAAATTACACCACGTTCGAAATTATTATGGAAATAGGATTTCAGTGTCATAAACATTAATTTTTTTTGTTTATCAATTAAACATATGGATGGTATTGTGTCTCAGGGCTCTTTGGAGCACTGATATCAATCTCAGACACCTGTTATAATTAGGTTGCCAGGTGAGCTCAATTAAATGAAAACTACTTAAGAAGGATGTTTCACATTATTAACCATGCCACAGGTTTCAAACAATATGGGAAAGAAAAAGGATCTCTCTGCTGCCGAAAAGCGTCAAATAGTACAATGCCTTGGACAAAATATGAAAAAATTAGATATTTCACGAGTGATCATCGTACTGTGAAGAAATTTGTGGCTGAGTTAGAGCACAGACGGGTTTGTGCAGATAAAGACATAGTGAGGAAGGTTTCTGCCAGACAAATTCATCGGATTAAGAGAGCAGCTGCTAAAATGCCATTACAAAGCAGCAAACTGGTATTTAAAGCTGCTGGTGCCTCTGGATCCTACGAACCTCAAGGTGTAGGATCCTCCAGAGGCTTGCAGTTGTGCATAAACCTACTATTCGGCCACCCCTAACTAATGCTCACAAGTAGAAATGGTTGTAGTGGGCCCAGAAATACATGAAGACTAATTTTCAAACAGTCTTGTTTACTGACGAGCGTCTTGCAACCCTGGATGGTCCAGATGGATGGAGTAGTGGATGGTTGGTGGATGGCTACCATGTCACAACAAGGCTGCAACGTCAGCAAGGAGGTAGCGGAGTCATGTTTTGGTCCGGAATCGTGGGGAGAGAGCTGGTAGGCTCCTTTAGGGTCCCTGAAGGTGTGAAAATGACCTCAGCAAAGTATATAGAGTTTCTGATTGACCACTTTTTTCCATGGTACAAAAAGAAGAACCATGCCTTCCGTAGCAAAATTATCTTCATGCAATGTCAATGCACCATCTCATGCTGCAAAGAATACCTCTGTGTCATTGGCTACTATGGGCATAAAAGAAGAGAAACTCATGGTGTGGCCCCCATCCTCCCCTGACCTCAACCCTATTGAGAACCTTTGGAGCGTCCTCAAGCAAAAGATCTATGAGGGTGGGAGGCAGTTCATATCAAAACAGCAGCTGTGGAAGGCTATTCTGACATCTTGCAAAGAAATTCAAGCATAAACTCTCCAAAAACTCACATGTTCAATGGATGCAAGAATTGTGAAGGTTATATCAAAGACGGGGTCCTATGTTAATATGTAACTTTGCCTGTTAAGATGTTTTTGATTGAAATAGCTTTTGATTTCAGTAAATATGACCTCCTAATGCTGCAAATTCAACAAATGACCATTTTCAGCTCTTTACAACCAGTAAAAACTTTTGAAACTCTGTTGTGCATAATACTGTAATTTGGAACAATGCATTTTGAGTTGTTTTTTTTTTAATTTTTGAAAAAAAAATTGTTATCATTGGGAGGTTTGTTCAATAAAATTTGAATTATGCTCCAACGGTTGATGACTTGAAAATTATATTGGCTCATTTGCATCGACTATTTAGGGAAATCAGGGACAAATAACTTTTGCATAATAATTTGGAACACTGTGTAGTCAGTGGTGCAGTCCCTGACACTTTAGGGTACACCTCCACTACTAGTCAAGTGCTAGAGAGGAAGTCCTCTTTGGCTCAGTGGTAGAGTAGGAGGTTTTCAGATCATGGCGTCATGAGTTCAAATCCCGGCCTGGGATATAGGTGTATATCTGCCTTGCCTGTGAGCGAAAGAGACTTTGTAGGTGTATGTCAACCTTGCCCAAGGGTGAAAATGACTAGGTTGGGCCACCTAGGTGTAAGGGTTGAAATGGCCTTGGACATCCCAGACTGAAATAGGTAATTCTGGGCTTGGCCCAGTAAGTGGGTCGCAACAATTGCCAATATAGAAGTTTGTGTACAGATGATAGTTCAGGCAGCTGTGGCCTGTCCTGAGCCTGACTAAGGCTATTTGTTCACACTGGGTCAGCAAGTAGTATGGATCTTCTCTGTTTTGGCCTCCACGTAGGCAACACTGCTGCTTAGCCCTGATGATACTTTTAACTTCTGCATAGCTAGTAGACCTGTCCACCTGTTCCCACACGGATCCCTCTTTTGCTAGGGAGTCAGCTGTCTCATTACCAGACACACCGCAATGAGAGGCAATCCACTGCAAGGTGACTGTGTGGCTCAAACAGAGGTAGACAAGAGAGGAAGACAGGTCGCTCAGGTCAGCGTCTCTATTGTATTGCAAGGCCTGTAGGATAGACAGGGCATCGGTCAGGACGTCAGTGCGACATTCTGACTGGCGTGGGGGCTGATCTTGATGCGAGTTATGGCTGTTTTCAGGGCTCCAACCTCTTCAGGACCGCTGAGACACTTAATTCCTCACCCAGGCTGCCAAGTTCAAGAGGATGCAAGGTCACCCCATGAAAGACAGACTGTCCCAGCCCACAAAGGGGAGACTAAAGAGAGGGAGTTTCATGCATCAAAGCAGAATACTTGAGTGACAAAATTGCGATCTCCTTGATCATGATCCCAAGGAGATATCCCATTGTCTGGTGGTCCCTTCCTGGAGTGAGGGAACCTTCCCCCTCATCCAGTGCAGCAACCCCAGGAGTTGGCCCCAAAGACTCCAAAAGGAACCCTGTAAGAAAGTCCCTCACCCTTGAATACCTACACACCCACTGCCCCAAAGATTCTTGGACTCATGTATATAGAGATGGCTCTGCAGGGGATGCAGGTCGGAATGGAGGGGCAGGAGTCTCCGTACAATATCCGTGAGGCAGCAAAGATAGGACCTGCCTTGCTACCACCCCGTACTCCACCAACTACAAAGCCAAAGCAGAAACTTGAGTTTTAATGACACCTTGTAGTCACATAGTGAACCCATCCACAGGGGGTGCACAAGCCAGTGCACTCCTAGAGCCGGTCCCAAGCCCGTGTAAATGGGGAGGGTTGTGTCAGAAAGGGCATCCGACGTAAAACCTTTGCCAAATCAAACATGCGGATCATGACGAATGAGACTTTCATACCGGATTGGTTGAGGCCCGGGCTAACAATGTCCACCACCGGTGCTGTTAACCAACAGGATGCTGGTGGAAATTGGACTACTGTTGGTCGAAGATCGAGGAGGAGGAGAGGGGGAAGGCATTAAGAGGGAGAGCGAGAAAAGGAAACAGAAGTATGGAGGTGAGAGTAGAGACGTTAAATGTAGGGACTATGACTGGTAAAGACAGAGCTGGCTGATATGATGGAGAGAAGAAAGGTAGATATATGGTATGTTCAAGAAACCAGATGAAAGGGAAGCAAGGCTAGGGACATTGGAGGTGGATTTAAACCGTTTTACCATGGTGTAGATGGGAAGAGAAATGGAGTAGGAGTAATCTTGAAGGAAGAGTATGTGAAGAGTGTTCAGGAGGTAAAGAGGGAGTCAGACAGAATCGTGAGTTTAAAGCTAGAAGTCAAAGGTGTGATGTTGAATGTTGTCAATGCATATGCCCCACAAGTTGGATGTCTGGTAGAAGAGAAAGAGGAATTCTGGAAAAGCTGGATGAAGTGGTAGAGAGTGTTCCCAGGGGGGGGGGGGGGAGTGTGGTGATTTGAGCGGACTTTAATGGAAATGTAGGTGAAGGGAACAGATGTAATGAGGAGGTCCTGGGTGTGTATGGTCTTAAGGAGAGAAATGTGGAAGGACAGATGGTTGTGGATTTTGCTAAAAGGGTGTAAATGGCTGTGGTGAGTGGAGGAAGTGGCACACAGGTGGACTACATCTTATGCTGAAGGAGAAATCTGAAAGAGGTAGGAGGTTGCAAGGTGGTGGCAAGTGAGAATGTAGCTAGACAGCATCGGGTGGTAGTCTGTAGGATGACTTTGCAAAGAAAGAAGAGGAAAACGGTGAAAGCAAGCCAAAGATTAAGTGGGGGAAGTTACAGAAGGAAGAAGGTCACACAGAGTTCAGGAAGGAGTTGATGCAGGCTCTGGGTGGTAGGGAAGAATTGCCAGATGACTGGGAAAGTACAGCAAAAGTATTGAGGGAAACGGGTAGAAAGGTACAGTATCTCACAAAAGTGAGTACACCCCTCACATTTTTGTAAATATTTTATTATATCTTTTCATGGGACAACACTGAAGATATGACACTTTGATACAATGTAAAGTAGTCAGTGAACAGCTTATATAACAGTGTAAATTTGCTGTCCCCTCAAAATAACTCAACACACAGCCATTAATGTCTAAACCACTGGCAACAAAAGGGAGTACACACTTAAGTGAAAATGTCCAAATTGTGCCCAATTAGCCATTTTCCTTCCCTGGTGTCATGTGACTCGTTAGTGTTACAAGGTCTCAGGTGTGACTGGGGAGTGGGTGTGTTAAATTTGGTGTTGTTGCTCTCACACTCTCATACTGGTCACTGGAAGTTCAACATGGCACCTCATGGCAAAGAACTCTGAGGATGTGAAAAAAGAATTGTTGCTCTACATAAAGATGGCCTAGGCTATAAGAAGATTGCCAACACCCTGAACCTGAGCTGCAGCATGGTGGCCAAGACCATACAGTGGTTTAACAGGACAGGTTCCACTCAGAATAGGTCTCGCCATGGTCGACCAAAGAAGTTGAGTGCACGTGCTCAGCATCATATCCAGAGGTTGTCTTTTGAAAACAGACGTATGAGTACTGCCAGCATTGCTGCAGAGGTTGAAGGGCTGGGGGAGTCAGCCTGCCAGTGCTCAGACCATACGCCGCACACTGCATCATATTGGTCTGCATGGCTGTTGTCCCAGAAGAAAGCCCCTTTTAAAGATGATGCACAAGAAAGCCTGCAAACAGTTTGCTGAAGACAAGCAGACTAAGGACATGGATTACTGGAACCATGTCTTGTGGTCTGATGAGACCAAGATAAACTTAGTTGGTTCAGATGGTGTCAAGCGTGTGTGGTGGCAGCCAGGTGAGGAGTACAAAGACAAGTGTGTCTTGCCTACGCCACATTGAAAGTAGCCAGCTGAGGTGGTTTGGGCATCTGATCAGGATGCTTCAGGGACACCTCCCACTTGAGGTGTTTCGGGCACATTCTACTGAGAGGAGACCTCGGGGTAGACCCAGGGCATACTGGACAGACTATGTCTCCCAGGTGGCCTGGAAACGTCTTGGTATCCTCTTTGAAGTGCTGGAGCAGGTGGCCAGGGAGAGGGAAGTCTGGGCTTCTCTGCTTGAACTGCTGCCTCTGCGACCCAGACCTCCAGAAAAGTGGTAGAAAATGAATGGATGGATAGCTTTTCTAGGACACTCAAAGACACTTTACAATGGATGCATTATTCATTCACTCCACAGACAGACACTGATAGTAGTAAGACAGTGGTAGCCACAGTTGCTCTAGGGCAGACTGACGGAAATGTGGCTGCCAGTGCACACCAACGGCCTCTCCGACCACCACCAAACATTTATACACAATCATACACCAGTGTCACAGACACTGGAGGAAAGGTGGGTAAAGTGTCTTATTCAGGGACACAATGGCAGAATGACTGGGAGGGGGAGTGGGATTCAAACCACCAACCCACCAGTTATTGGACAACCTGCTCTACCTCCTGAGCCACTGCCACCTTAATGCGTAATTACATTTTAATAGACTTCACCAACTTCTGACAGCATAAAGAGATCTTCTTGGAAACTTGTCTGTAACCAGTGCTCCCATATTATATAAAGGAATTACATTCAGGTATACCAGTCTGTAATATACATGAGCATTATAGAATATAAAGCAATATAGAATTTGTAGTTTAAAAACAATGAAGAAAAATAATTGATGTCATAAAAGCAAATAGCTCTCCTCATTAGGTGACACTCGTGATCTTTAAGTACCTGTCATTATTTTAAAGTGACTCTCCACCAATAAACAAGGTTTTTTTCTTGTTAACATGTTTGTGACATGTTTTTTATGACTTACAATACATATCAAGAGTGAAATCACTTAAATGTCTCGTGTTTTGTTTTGCTTTTAAGTTTCACTTAAGCCCTGCCCCCTGAAAAAAGGCGAATTTAGTTTTTGGTGACGTAGATATGTACAGCTGCTGGCACGTGACGTGTTGTTGTATTTATAGGGGATTTATAGCCACCGGAGTGCATCTTTAACAAACTCAGAGGAAATTCTCCAATAAAAAATGGGATCACTGGCACTTTTCGCACCTGCTTGTGTTTTGATGAACTCAAACTTCTTCAGGTGAGTCTATATTCAATACCAACAACCCATCCATCTTTTACTGCTTATCTGGGGTCTGGGTCACGGGAGCAGCAGTCCAAACAGAGCAGCCCAGACTCCCACACAGTTTACATAGCACCATGAACACTATGATCCCTCCTGCAGCTGGTGAGCCCACTGGAGGGTGGACCCATGTGACTCCTTTGGGTACACTGGGTCCTTGATATAACTTTTTTTCATGGGGATCTACTGTACCATTCTTTGTCTGGCTCTTCACCCAGGACCAATTTGTCTTGGGAGACCCTACCAGGGGAAAGTTGCTTCTGACAACAAAGCTCCTGGAATCATTAGAACACACAAACCTCTCCACCATGATATTGTGGTGATCCACGGAGGGGAGTCATTAATCATCTTCTATAAGTAAATATATGAATCACACATATTTATGGTTATGATTTACAGACATCAGTCAGTGCAAAATGTAGAAAATATTCCAGGATTCTCTATCTGTGTGAAGAGAAAAGGCTGTTTAAAAAATAAGTCTGATTATTTTTCAAAATAAAAGGTTTTTGAGGCATTCTTTTATCTGGCAATTGATGTGATATTGATATAGGCCAGCTGCATGCCAAGTAATATTCAAGGTGATCTTCTTTATTAGATCTGGTTCTTTTTACTGCATTTATTCATTTTACCCAATACATCTGATTTAAGTATAAATTATCTTTTAATCTAAATACTTTAAACTGTTTATTCATGTTGTTTTCATAGGTTTGTGCTTACAACTCTCTAGAAATATTTAGTTTGGACCATATTTGTCTCATTGCATTGAAAATGATCATAAAAACAATGTGATGTAAAAGCAACATTGAAAACATTTAAAAAAAAAAAAACTTTATTCAGAAAAAAATTCTTGAAATTTAACTTAAAGCAAGTGAAAGACGAAATTCATGTTACTGAATAGGACAGTATGTTCTTTGGTGTTAACTAAAACATAAAATAACTGCTTGACAATCATGTGAGAGGGCATCAATGTTTTTCCATTTCATTCCCATCCACCCACGCACACACTCACCTGGCAGGCATCCACCCCTCCCTGAAGGTTCCCAGCACACAGCATCCTTGGTGTGACCGCATCATCATACAGCTTGTTACAAGTTTTCCGGTTTATGATCTTCACTGAAGCCTCTTGTAAGCGAGAAGCCAATTCACCTTCAATTTATAAAAAGAAAAAAAATTTACAACATTTGGGAGTCAAATTCACTCGTAAGATGGATTCTGTCAACTTCTTAGTACTGTTGAGACCTTACCGTCCTCCATAAGAACACCCCAGCCTGTCACGTAGCAGCTAGTTCCTGTGGTGAAAGTGTGTGAGGAGGCAGGGACGCACACAGGCTGCACCACGTCACTGAATAAAACTGGCGCACTGAGCTCAAGAAGGGCTATGTCATAGTCAGATGTGAACTGGTCATACTGTGGGTGGAGGAGGATCCTGCGTATCAGCCTGGTGGCTGCGCCGTGGTTCCCCTTGGTCATCACAGGCATTCCCATGTACGCCCGCCATGCGCGCACATCAGAGTATCTGCAGATAAACTCTGCATAAATACACTCACTTGCACATCAAGATCAGTTTGTGTGTGTGTGTGTGTGTCTTTTGTACTTAATGGCATCAGAGTCCTGGAAACAGTGAGCAGCAGAGATGAGCCAGCGACTGGAGACCAATGTGGCTCCACAGACGTGGCCGTATCGATCCATCTGGAGGCTGACCTGCCAAGGCCATGAGCCGGCCACGGCATCAGACCCTCCCACTATCTTAGTGCGCTTTTTGGGCCTTGTGCCACAGCCTGGTAAACAGAGAGGAAAAAATGATTAGAGAAGATATTCGTTTGTAAAGTGAGAGAACTGTCAGTCTATTGTAAAGGAACAGAGGTCAAATCACAAAAATCTTGAGCTTCCACAATCACTTTAAAACTCGATACAGTATCTGATACAAATGTGGCTGACTTCTTAAGCAGCATGAAAAAAAAACAAACATCCAGAGTAGCAGATTTTAGTTTGCTCAGTGGGAATTTTGTTTTGATCAGTTGCACTTTTTCATTTTTAATGGCTCCCCTCCATTGTACGAAAGCCTAAAATTTCATTTTGGGGAAAAAAATGGACAAAAAAAATCTAGTGAGCAATGGGAGCAGATGGTGTCCCTGCCAAATTATTTCCACTAAGAGAACTGTTGATGTTGGATTCACAGAGTGAGAATGTACTTAAAAAAAACCAAAAAAAACAGGTATGATATGCAGATTCTTGCAGCTCTGATCAGCAGTTAAACTCTTCAACACCAGAGATGGGTTACATGCATTTGAGCCAGCCAGCCAGCCAGCCTGCCTGCCTCTCTCACACACACACAGAATGGAGATCAAAATTACAGAACAATGTACTAATACTTGAGTTATTCTGAAACATTGTTATTCTTCATTGTTCTGAATTTGACAGATTATCAGCTGTAGCTATACCACTGCTGTACTAGCATGCTTTTTTAAAAAAAAAAAATAACCAAGGTACTTCAACACAAGACTTAAACAATGTTTCTTTAGGGCTATAGGATTCAAAAATTCATAGGGAGTGTAGAGGCCCTTGCTTTGAAGGACTTCAGCACATCTGCGCCCACAGGATGTCACTAGTTTCTCACACTGCTCTGGTTTGGGGGGGATGGGATTATGCTGTGGGGGCATGGTGTTGGACTTCTCCACCCAGGGAACAAGGGACCAAAAGAGGAGGTGTCACTGTGGGGTATCAGACGGGACAGTAAGGACTGTGCGCCTCACAGAGAGAGGAGTACATGCCGGAGCTGCTGGGAGAAGAAGGGTGTGGTAGTGGCGCCGGCGTTATGTCATGTTAATGTGCCACACAGTTCTCTGTGCAAATAACAATGTGTTATGGTCGGTAGTTCCGGGTCTTGATGCATGGGAATAAAGAGATAAAAGAGGAATGCACAGAGACCTGGGATTCTTGTTGGCTGTAAATTATGTTGGAGAAGGAATAAAGTTTCTGTG
Source organism: Pholidichthys leucotaenia (assembly GCA_020510985.1). NCBI lineage: Eukaryota > Metazoa > Chordata > Actinopteri > Cichliformes > Pholidichthyidae > Pholidichthys > Pholidichthys leucotaenia. The sequence continues at coordinate 161,941,264 of CM035844.1, read as the reverse complement.
TCGTCCAGCTTGTTGCTTGGTGACCCGAAGACTTGCCATGGAAAGCGAGCCGAGCACCGCCCCGGAGACTGCCTGGAGAGAGAGCACCAGCGCCGCATGTGTGGTCTCAGTCGAGCTCCCAGACTTCTGGCTTCACAACCTGACCGCGTGGTTCTTGCACAAAGAAGCCCAGTTTGCACTCCGCGGGATAACAACGGATGATATCAGATATTACTACGTGGTCGCTGCGCTGGATGCTTGCGCCACACAACAGGTGACGAGCCTGCTCCAGGAGCCACCGGCCCAAGGAAAATATGAAGCACTCAAGAGGATGCTTCTCCAGCGCTATACCCTTTCTGACAGTAAGAGGGCAGAGAGGCTCCTAACGCATTCGGAGTTAGGGGACAAGTCAGCAGTGGAGCTTATGGAGAGCATGTTGGCGCTGAGGGGGAAGGACGACAAATCTTCCCTGTTCGCCCACTTGTTCCTCAGGAACCTACCGGCTACACCGATTGCAATCCTGGCCAACTCGCCACGGCTGGTTGCTAAGGACTACCACGCCCTGGCGCAGGAAGCAGACTGCATCATCTTGGCGACCAGAGCTCCCAGCGTGCAGACAGTGGCACCGGCATCCATGAGGGACTCCAGCGAAGTTGAGGAGCCGTTCGTGGTAGCTGGGACGGACACCAGAAGATGAAGGAAGGGGGCGATCTGTTTTTATCATTGCCGTTTCGGCTCGAATGCCCAACGCTGCCTGTCGCCATGCCAATTCAAGAAGCCGGGAAGACGGCACGTTCGGAATTCAGTGGCAGCTGCAACCGATGGTGACAGGAACAGACTGCTTTATGTCACGGACACATGTTTGGGGAGATGGTTTTTGATGGACTCCGGCTCCCAGAAGAGCCTCATCCTGCTGGTCACCGCAGACAGGGTGGCAGGACGCAGCGGTCCCGAGCTCACGGCTGCCAACGGATCCACCATCACGACATCTGGCGAATGGACACCGACGATATGCTTACACGGACGCAACTTTCAGTGAGACTTTGTGATAGCTGCGTGTTCTGGCCCCTTTTTAGGTGCAGATTTTTTATGTGCTTATGGGTTGTTAGTCAATGTTGCTAATAGGAGATTAGTGGATGTTGTCTCTTTTACCTCACTGCCCTGCACAGCTCAGGGAGCTGGGTCGACAACACTGGCTAACGTTATAGCTCCAGGGGGTAAGTACCAACATTGGCTCGCACAGTTCCCAGCACTCACGGTCCCGACTTTTTCAGCTACGGCAGGGGTCGGCAACCCATGGCTCCAGAGCCACATGGGGCTCTTTCATCCCTCTGCTGCTGCTCCCTGTGGCTTTGAAAAATAAATAATGAGTATTTAATTAAAATGTATGTAACGTATATTTTGTCAATAAAATAATGGCAAAAGGTTTAGATCACTGTCAGTTCCGTTTGTTACTGGACGAGCTGGAAAGCACATATTCTGTTCTCCTGTTGCACAGCAAAGTCTGGTGGCTGTCCAGAGGGGAGATGCTGAAACGCTTTGCCGCGTGTCTGGAAGAAGTGAAAACTTTCCTGGGCAGCAACGGGCTCACCTTTCCTGAGCTGGAACAGCCAAAGTGGCTGGAAAAGCTACACTTCATGGTAGACATGACAGCGCACCTGAACACGCTGAACACAGCTCTTCAGGGGAAAGGATGCACAGCCCTGCACGTGTTGGAGGAGGTTTTGGCATTCAAGCGCAAGTTGACAGTGTTTGCCAGAGATTTACAGAAAGGTACACTGTCTCACTTCCCCAATTTGAGAGAGTTCAAACAAGCTCACAACATGATAAATTTGGAGTATTTACATTCTGCAATCATCGCAATGCAAACATCATTTGGGAAACGATTCTGTGAGTTCAGTGAGGAAAAAAAACCACATTATCCTTCCCCGTCACTCCCCTAAGCATCGATGCATCCCTACTGAATATGACTGCATTGGCAGGTGTGAGTCAACCTGATCTTGAGATGGAACTGGCCGACATAGCCGACAAAAACATATGGGTGTCCAAGTTTAAACGCTTGACAGCAGACCTTGAAGATGTTGCCCGTCAGAAGGCCGTTCTTGCTCAGAATCACAAATGGAGTGATACTGAAAACCTCCCCAAACCGGACAAACTTGTGTTCAAAACATGGAATGCTATCCCCGACATTTATGTGAACATGACAAAGTATGTGCTTGGAGTCCTGTCGATCTTTGGATCCACATATGTATGTGAGCAGGTGTTCTCCAACATGAACTTTATTAAAAATAAACATCGCGTATGCCTCACAGATAACAGCTTACGATCCTGTGTAAAGATGAAAGTGACGTCATACAGCCCTGATGCGCAGACGCTGAGGTTCAGGAGCAGAAATCACATTAACCAAGTATGATAAATATTTTAATTGCCTATTATTTTGCATATATTCATACTTTTTCATTGTTCAGTAAAATGAACAATTTATTATGAACAATGAACAATTTATTATTCAGGTTGACAGCTGACTGCACGCGCCAGTAAAAGGATGACGGCACACAGAAGAGGACGGCATTTTTGGTTTGCTGCCCGTGGATAATTTAAGTTCGTTTTTTTTTTTCATAAATACAAGAAGGACTCAAATAGACATTGAGTATTTTACTTGAAAGTAACCTTCAACCCAACGTCTTTTTTTTTCGGAGTTCAAAATATTTTTGTTGCATGCAGAAATGTAATTTTGTTTTCTCTGCAGGAGTTCATTGATTTCATAAATGCAACACATTATAGTTTGTTTATACATAGCATAAAGACAAAACCCCCCCTGTTATATGCAGTGTTATTTCATTTTAAGTGTCAAAAGGGTTTTGTGGCTCCCAGTGTTTTCTTTTCTGTGGGAAACAGGTCCAAATGGCTCTTTGAGTGGTAAAGGTTGCCGACCCCTGGGCTATGGTAATGAAACACGGGGTCGAGCACTTTATAACAACAAAAGGCCCGCTGGTGTTCGCGCGTCCTCGGCGTTTGGATGCAGCTAAACTGGCCAGCGTGCGAGAGGAGTTTGCCAACTTAGAGCAGTTGAATTCTAAGCTGTTCTAAGTTCCAACTTAGAACAGCCCGTGGGCATCCCCGCTACATATGGTGCCTAAAGCCGACGGGTCGTGGTGACCCTGCAACGATTTCCGGCACTTGAATAATGCCACGGAACACGATTGTTATCCCACTCTGTACATCCAGGATTTTTCCGTGCACCTGGCCGGGGTGCTTGTTTTTTCGAAAGTGGATCTGGTCTGCGGACACCATCAGGTCCCGGTGCGTGCAGAAAATGTTCCAAAAACAGCGGTAATAACTTCTTTCTGCCTTTTCAAGTTTTTATGCATGCCGTTTGGATTAAAAGGCACGGCGCAGACTTTCCAGTGGATGATGGACGCAGTGCTTTGTGACTTGTCTTTTGTTTTTGTCTACTTAGATGACATTCTGGTAGCTAGCGCGTCTGAGGAGGAGCACATCACCCAACTCAAGACAGTTTTCCAGAGGTTGGAAGTGCACGGGCTGATAGTTAACCTGGCGAAGTGCCAGTTCGGCGTGCCAGAGATTGATTTTTTTTGGGCCACCGCATTTCGCTGGAGGGCGTGATTCCGTTACCGGACAAGGTACGCGCTATGGCAGACTTTCCGTGACCACAGACCGTGAGAGCACTACAGGAGTTTTTGGGAATGGTTAATTTTTATAACTGTTTCCTTCCCCGGACAGCCCAGCTGATGCAGCTGTTGTACGCCGCGCTTAAAAAAAAGAAGCCCACGGAAGCCTTCAACTGGACTTCAGAGCAAGTCCAGGCTTTTACTAACGCCAAAACAGCGCTTGCAGATGCTGTGCTGTTAGCCCACCCGGATCCGTCTGCACGGATAGCGCTCACAACGGATGCGTCTGATGTTGCCATAGGGCCAGTGGTGGAGCAGTGCGTCTCAGGTTCATGGCAGCCACTCACACTTTTTAGCCGGACTTTGCGCGACAGCGAACGCAAGTACAGCACATTCGATAGAGAATTGCTGGCTCTCCACCTGGCGACACGCTATTTCCAGTTCTGGCTGGAGGGGCATGAGTTCACCGCGTTCGTGGACCATAAGCCGCTGACGCAAGCGATATCCAAGACCTCGGAACCGTGGTTGGCCCGGCAGCAACGGCATTTGGCCACAATTTCGGAGTTTACTACCGACATTCAACACATTGCTGGTAAACTCAACATCGTGGCCGATTGCCCGTTGCGTGCGTTAATCGCCCCGGTCTACATGGGAATAGATTTCCCTGCCATGGCTGTGGAACAAGCCAGGGACACGGACATTTGTGCGCTCCAGTCTGCACCAATTGGGTTAAGGCTGGAGAACAGGGTGGTGCAAGAAGGGTGCTCTCCCTTGCTCTGCGACGTCTCCACCGGCCACCTGTGCCTGGTGGTTCCAAGCTCTTGGTGCTGTCGCGTTTTTGAATCGGTCCACTCCCTTTCACATCTGTGAGTGTGCACTTCGGCGAAGCTAGTAGGGGCAAAATTTGTCTGGCTGCGCTTGCGCAAAGACGTGGAAGAGTGGGCTGCAGCTTGCGTCGCATGCCAGCAGGCCAAAGTGCACAAGCACACCAGAGCTCCCCTCGAGCTGTTCCGAATCCTGGCCAGGAGGTTCGACCACGTCCACGTGGATTTGGTGGGACCCCTCCCGCCGTTGCAAGGTTTTATGCACCGCTTAACAATCATGACCCGCACCACGCGCTGGCCTGAAGTGGTTCCGCTGGCTTCTACCATGTTCACAGAAGTGGCTTGCGCTTTTTTGTTGGCTTGGGTTTCACGTTTCGGATCTCAATTGGACAATTTGTTTCAGAACTCTGGTCTGCTATGGCCCAGAGCCTGGGGGTCAAAATTCACCGCACTACCACGTACAACCCCCAGGCTAACTGGTTATGCGAGCGTTTTCACAGGTCACTTAAAGCAGCACTCAGTGCTTCGCTCACGGACACGAATTGGGTCGACCGCCTACCCTGGGTTCTTTTAGGGTTGCGCTCCGCACCTAAGGAGGATTTGGTAGCCTCCCCAGCAGAACTTGTTTTTTCTCAGCTGCTGCAGATCCCCAGAGACTTTTTACCGGAAAACCCCACGCCCGAGGCTGATCCGCCGGAGCAATTTTTACATGGTATGGAGGCTGTGAGCATACCGGGCCTGGCCCACCATTGTTTTCCCCACACATTCATCCCAAAAAGCTTGCCGAACGCCAGTTTTGTTTTTGCCAGGCACGATGTGCACCGGACCTCACTGCACCCACCATCCAATGGACCGTTCAGGGTGTTGGAACCCGGGGAGAAGCATTTTGTGTTAGACTTGGGAGGGGCGTAGGGAGACCGTCTGCATCGACAGGCTGAAACCCACTTTTGTGTTGGCAGACGAGCAGGTGGTATTGGCCCTGGCGTGGACGCCCACCGTTGGTGGCTCTGCAAAGTGGTGATCCCCCAGCAGGGACCTGCGCACGCGACACTGGTGTGTTTTCTCCCCCTCCCTTTTTCCCTCCACAGACTGACGTGCCCTCCTGTACACCCCGCCAGCAGGGCGGTTTGACTGGATCGGTGACTCCCACTACAGCCGCTATGGGCGCCAGCTCAAGCCCAAAGGACGGGAGGGTTAGTGCCCTTTCTTGGTTTTTTTTTTTGGGGGGGGGCTGTGTGGGGGCATGGTGTTGGACTTCTCTACCCAGGGAACAAGGGACCGAAAGAGGAGGTGTCACCGGGGGGTATCAGACGGGACAGTAAGGACTATGCGCCCCACGGAGAGAGGAGTAAATGCCGGAGCTGCTGGGAGAAGATGGGTGTGATAGCGGTGCTGGCATTATGTCATGTTAATGTGCCACACAGTTCTCTGTGCAAATAATGTGTTATAGTCGGAAATTCCAGGTCTCAATGCATGGGAATAAAGAGATAAAAGAGGAATGCACAGAGACCCGGGATTCTTGTTGGCTGTAAATTATGTTGGAGAAGGAATAAAGTTTCTGTGTCATCCAACTCGTTGCCTCACGTGCCTCCTTTCTCTACAACGCGAAAACTCTCAATGGGGAATCAGTTCCAACACTGCAGCTGGAATTGCTCATCAGTTCACTGCTGAAGAGGGCAAGGATCTGTCTTGGCACACAGTGTCTCGCCGTTTAAGACAATTTGGACTCTAAGCTCACTCTGCAGTTACCAAACCTCTCATCAACATAATAAAAAGGCTAGACATGCCTTTGCTGAGGAGCATGTTGTGTGGACAGAGAACTGGTCCAGGATGCACTTCAGTGATGAGAGCAAGTTCAATTTATTTGGGTCTGATGGGAAATAATATGTTCGGCGTCAAACTGGGGACAAACTGAATCCAAAGTGTGTAAAGAAGTCAGTTAAATTTGGAGGAGGAAGTGTCATAGTTTGGGGGATGTTTTCTGCAGCAGGAGTTGGGCCTCTTGTACAGCTACATGGCAGGGTGAATGCAAATGTTTACATGAACCTCCTTCGGCAACAAGCTATTCCTTCACTGTAATTATCTCCCAATCAGCCCACAATTTTCATGAAATGCATTACATTTCACAATTTCATTTTCAAGACAATGACCCCTGTTACACTGCACACTGCACACAGCACACTGGGTTAAACTGTTCCTTGAATCTAACAATATTGAAACACTGAAATGGCCAGCCCAGAGTCCAGATCTAAACCCCATGGAGAATCTCTGGAAAATCCTTAGAGACAAAGTAATGGCTAAGAAACCCTCTACAGTTACTGAACTGTGGAAGAGACTGCAAGAATAATGGACCAAGATCAAACCAGAGCAGTGTGAGAAACTATGTCCTGTGGGTGCAGATGTGCTGAAGGGACCATCACACTGAGGTAATTCTCATTAGGTTCGGAAAAATTTGACAGAATGGGGTAAAACTGAGTGGGAAGTGAATGGACATTGTTGGCAGTTATTACGGTCTGAGTGAGAACACCATGGGCGAGAAGGGTGTTCCACAACTTTGAGCATGTTCAAAAATTTCTCCCGACCATCCCGTCTGAAAAAAAAAAGACTGAGTAAGGATGTGCTGTAAACGTGATTGCCGTCCTGCAAAAGGAATTGCCACACTTTGAATATGATAGAAATGTGTCAAGAACCAGCAAAATGCGGCATGTCATATTAAGTGTTTTTTCGTTATTACCTCCGCCAGGCCGAAACGGCCAGGAGGAGGTTATGTTTTTGCCGGGGTCTGTCTGTCTGTCTGTCTGTCTGTCTGTCTGTCTGTCTGTCTGTTGGTTAGCAAGATAACTCAAAAAGTCTTGGACGGATTTCCATGAAACTTTCAGGCGTTGTTGGAAATGGTACAAGGAAGAACTGATTACATTTTGGGGGTCATCCGGTTCACCGTCTGGATACAGGAATTTTTTAAAGCATTTTTTTCAACACTGTGACATACAGCCATTTTCAACATGTGCGCAGGCGCAATGGAGGGCGCTGGTCGTCGTGTCTGCAACACAAACTCCGCGTTCTTCAACGTTTTAGGCACAAAAGCACGCGGAAAACACTGCTGGCCTGGGCCCGCCAGCGTGCCTGTGTTTGCGCGCAACTGCAAAACCTCACACGGGCAGCTGTCCGCCGACGGATTGTTTGGCAGAAATTCCCCGGCCAGCCATAGGAGCTGCGCATTTGGCAGAAATTCACCGGCCAGCCATAGGCACTGCGCAAAAACGAGCTCTCTGCCGGCGAAGCTTCAAAATTCTCGTTTGCCGCGGAGCGCAACCCCAAAATAATATAATATAAAACCCACGGCAACCTGTCTACCCAATTTGCATCCGTCAGTGGAGGAGATGGACACAACAGCAACACTTCAGTTTATTACCTCCGCCAAGGAGGCAATGCTTTTAATACTGAACCACTAATCCTATCACTATCAGATTGATTGTCATTGATTAATTGTGTGTTTATTGCACTGTCCCTGTCAAATAAACAAATAATCATTGTGAATCCAATTGCTAGTCATATGTTTACATGCTCAAGGAATCTGACAACATACACACAAACACTGTATGGGGGGAATTGTGGCGCTTGGCGGAGGTCTGCGCTCTCCGAGTGCTTTTCTAGTTTACAAGTATTTTCATTAGAAAAAGATATTTTTCATTTAGAAAAAATATATTAAAACGAAAACAAATTTGTCTATATAAGATATTATCTTATTACCTCCGCCAGGCCGAAAAGGCCAGGAGGAGGTTATGTTTTTGCCGGGGTTTGTCTGTGTGTTTTTGTCTGTCTGTCTGTTTGTCTGTTGGTTAGCAAGATAACTCAAAAAATCTTGGACGGATTTCCATGAAACTTTCAGGCGTTGTTGGAAATGGTACAAGGAAGAACTGATTAAATTTTGGGGGTGATCCGGTTCACCGTCTGGATACAGGAATTTTTTAAATCATTTTTCATTCAACACTGTGACATACAGCCATTTTCAACATGTGCGCAGGCGCAATGGAGGGCGCTGGTCGTCGTGTCTGCAACACAAACTGTGTGTTCTTTTTTTTTTTCTCTCGGCGCCACACGAGTAGGCTGCCTTTTGCAACAGCGGCTCGATTCCGAGTCTTTTTCCCTTCCTCTCTCTTTTGATCCGTCTTTTTTTTTCACCCCACTTATATCACGGACACACAGATCGTCCTAAATGTCTCCTGAGCCGGTGGACGGAGCCACTGTTTATAGCAGGATACGATACAGCAGAGAACAGCTGCTAGCATTCAACCGCCACCCGGTCCCATTGGAAAAACTCGACATACCGAGAGAACTGAGGCGAAAACGCCGCGGCTGCCGGGCTGGAGTAAGGCGGAGGACAAAAAATATAAGGTACAGACCCTCCCTTCCATCTGTTGTCATGGGAAATGTACGGTCGATACTGGGAAAGTTAGATGAGCTAGCGGCTATCTCCCGTTATGATAGCACATACCGGGAGTGCTCTCTCCTTTTGTTTACTGAGACGTGGCTAACTGAACTAGCAGCAGATGCTAACATTGAGCTGGAGGGTTTTCACATGATACGAGCTGACCGAACACCAGACAGTGGCAAGGCTAGGGGCGGTGGAGTGATAATGTATGTTAACAACAACTGGTGCAGACCGGGACATATCACTGTTAAACAACGACACTGCAGCAAAGACATTGAGTTGCTAGCTGTTAGCATGAGGCCTACATATCTCCCGAGAGAACACTCACACGTGATCTGCATTGTTGTTTATGCAAATCCGACGGCGAACGCTGGGACAGCACGTGACGTCATCCATTCAGTAACCAGCAGGCTGCAGACAGAACACCCAGATGCTCTTCTCCTCATCTCAGGCGATTTCAACCATGTTTCACTGTCTCCCATTCTACCCACGTTCACCCAGTATGTCACATGCCACACTAGAGACAATAAAACACTGGATTTATTCTACGCAAACACTAAGGAGGCGTACACCTCATCACAACTCCCCCCACTCGGGAGATCGGATCACAACTTGGTTCATCTCCGGCCGGTGTACAAACCCCTAGTGCACAGACAACCTCCGGCCATGCACACTGTGGAGTTATGGTCTGAGGAGGCAATGGACACCCTAAAGGGCTGTTTTGAAGCCACCGCCTGGAAGCAGCTCTGCGATCCACATGGTGAGGACATCGATGGCCTCATTCACACCTTCACGGGCTACCTCAGCTTCTGTGTGGACAAATCCGTTCCCACCAAGACCATACGGCGTCACTCAAACAACAAACCCTGGATCAACCCTGAGATAAAAACACTTCTGAGAGAGAAGAAGAGGATCTTCAGGTCAGGGAACAGGGAGATGCTGAAGTCCGTACAGAGGGAGCTGAGGAGAAAGATCAGAGAAGGCAAGGACAGCTTCAGGAAGAAGATGGAGGACAAGCTGCAACAGAGCGACATCAGCGGGGTCTGGAGAAACCTCAAAACCATCTCGGGGCTCCAGAATACCTCCCCCCAGGCCACAGGGGGCAGGGAGTGGGCGAACAACCTGAATCTGTTTTTCAATAGATTTGACCAACCGCCCGCCCCCCTGTCTGCACAACAACCACTGCTGCCTCTAAAGAAATCAAGTCCTGCTGCCCACTCCCCACTCCACCAACACCCCCCCACTCCCAACACACAGCCCCCCATCCTGACCCTGACCAGGACCCAGGTGAGGACGGAGCTGAGGAAGATCAAGGCGAGGAAGGCGCCGGGACCGGACGGCATCAGCGCAAAGCTCCTCAAGTCCTGTGCAGACCAGCTGTGTGGGATTGTGACGTATATCTTCAACATGAGCCTGAAACTGGGGAGGGTACCACAGCTGTGGAAAACATCTTGTGTGGTACCTGTACCAAAAACTTCCCACCCCAAAGACCTGAACAGCTACAGACCGGTGGCCTTGACGTCCCACTTGATGAAGACCCTGGAGAGACTGCTCCTTGCTCACCTCCGCCCCCTGGTGGAACCAGCGATGGATCCACTCCAGTTCGCCTACCAGCATGGCATTGGGGTGGAGGATGCGGTGATCTTCCTCCTTCACCGTTCTCTGTCCCACCTGGAGAAGCCCGGGAATATGGTGAGGATCATGTTCTTTGACTTCTCCAGTGCTTTCAACACCATCCAACCGATGATCCTGAAGGACAAGCTGCTGCGCGCAGGGGTGGACCAGCACCTGTCATCATGGATCCTGGACTACCTCACGAACCGGCCTCAGTTTGTGAGAACCCGGGACTGTGTGTCCGACACGATCATCAGTAGCACGGGGGCCCCCCAGGGAACGGTGCTGGCTCCCTTCCTGTTCACTCTTTATACTGCGGACTTCTCACACAACACAACACACTGCCATCTACAGAAGTTCTCTGATGACTCTGCGATCGTTGGCCTCATCTCCAATGGAGATGAAGCTGAGTACAGAGGGCTTATCCAGGACTTCGTGGACTGGTGCCATCGGAACTGCCTCCAGATCAACGCGAGGAAAACTAAGGAGCTGGTGGTGGACTGCCGCAGGCATGGGCAGCCCCTCACAGTACCAGTAAATATACAGGGAACAGACATCGAGATGGTGACATCCTATAAGTACCTGGGTATTCATCTGAACAATAAACTAGACTGGTCACACAATACTGATGCACTCTACAAGAAGGGACAGCGCAGGCTGTTCCTGCTGAGGAGACTCAGGTCTTTTGGTGTACAAGGGGCGCTGCTGAAGTCATTCTATGACACGGTGGTGGCATCAGCCATCACTTTTGGAGTGGTCTGCTGGGGCAGTGGCATTACTGCAGCCGATAGGAAGAGACTGAACAAACTGATTAAGAAAGCTAGCTCTGTCCTGGGGCAGCGCCTTGATCCGATGGAGGAGATAGGAGAGAGAAGGACGGTGGCTAAACTGTCATCTCTGCTGGAGTCCGAGTTCCACCCTATGCAGGACATACTAAATGCACTGAGGAGCTCATTTAGCAGCAGACTACATCATTCCAGGTGCACAACCGAGAGGTTTCGTAGGTCCTTCCTACCAACGGCTGTCAGACTGTACAACCTAAGCAGGGCTGCTCGCAGAGATAGCAAAAAGACGTAACAAACTAATAGTTTTTTGAATGCAAAAGATGCAATAGACTTACACAATGGTCCCCTCCGGCATACAACTAGGAACATACCGGTCGCTATGGAGGGTGAGAATATGTATGGGCACATAATCATACCATGTAGGATAACTAAGTAGACGGTTATGCTGTTTCATTCCATCTAGCAACAATGCTCTGCACTGTGTGTGTTTATATATTTACATATTTATTCCATCTAGCTACAATGCTCAGCACTGGGTGTGTTTATATATTTATATATCTACATATTATTCCATCTAGCTACATTGCTCCGCACTGTGTGTGTTTATATACTTGCATATTTATTCCACCTAGCTGCAATGCTCCGTACTGTGGGTGTTTATATATTTACATATTTATTCCATCTAGCTACAATGCTCTGCACTGTGTGTTCATATATTCATATATTTATTCCATCCAGCTACAATGCTCTGCACTGTGTGTCTGTGTGTGTGTGTATATATATATATATATATTTTATAGTAATACGTACATATGTATATTAGCTGCTCTTGCTTGCTTGTTTTTTTCTTGCCTTCTGATTGTTGCTCTGAGTGTTGCTATCCCTGTGCTGTTGCAATCCTGGAATTTCCCCGTTGTGGGACTAATAAAGGCTTATCTTATCTTATCTTATCTTCTTCAACGTTTTAGGCACAAAAGGATGCGGAAAACACTGCTGGCCTGGGCCCGCCAGCGTGCCTGTGTTTGCGCGCAACTGCAAAACCTCACACGGGCAGCTGTCCGCCGACGGATTCTTTGGCGGAAATTCCCCGGCCAGCCATAGGAGCTGCGCATTTGGCAGAAATTCACCGGCCAGCCATAGGCACTGCGCAAAAACGAGCTCTCTGCCGGCGAAGCTTCTAAATTCTCGTTTGCCGCGGAGCGCAACCCCCAAATAAATAATATTGTAGCGAACTCAATATGAGCACCCTACTTGGCTTGCCAAGTGGGTTGACCCTATTGGCGACACAGGTAGAGTGCGGGACTCCGGAGCGGGAGGCGTGAGTTCGAACCTCTCGGTGGGACGTCGCCATGTCGAGCAGCACGTTACAATATAATATAAAACCCACGGCAACCTGTCTACCCAATTTGCATCCGTCAGTGGAGGAGATGGACACAACAGCAACACTTCAGTTTATTACCTCCGCCAAGGAGGCAATGCTTTTACTACTGAACCACTAATCCTATCACTATCAGATTGATTGTCATTGATTAATTGTGTGTTTATTGCACTGTCCCTGTCAAATAAACAAATAATCATTGTGAATCCAATTGCTAGTCATATGTTTACATGCTCAAGGAATCTGAAAACGTACACACAAACACTGTATGGGGGGAATTGTGGCGCTTGGCGGAGGTCTGCGCTCTCCGAGTGCTTTTCTAGTTATAACTGCTGTCCTTTTTTCTCTCCACACTAACCGATGGGCAACCTCAGCGGTTGGGTTTCAATGCGACAGGTAAGCCTTATAGATAAAAATAATAATAAATTTATAACTACGGAGGTTTTTACAGACTGAAATACATCTCTAAAGTGGCGCTTACTTTTGTTGAATGATGAAGGAAAAAAAAGTCACAGCTGAAATAAAAACATTTTAAATCCAGTTTTGTGCAGCTCCTCATCCTGCAACAGCTCATCACCTTTTCTTCTTAGTTATAAGCTAATCCTTTTCTAAAAGTTATGACTGAAGACTCCTTATCAAATATTCTAACCAGCTGTCAGTAAGTCAGATTTTTTTTTTTTTATTGCCTGCAGTGTACACAGGATATTACCTCCGCCAAGGGAGGAGGTAATGTTTTTGCTGGCGTTGGTTTGTTGTTTTCCTTCACCAAGGAGGTTATGTAATCAGGGTGGTTTGTCTGTCTGTCCGTCCGTCCATCCGTCCGTCTGTTTGTCTGACTGTTAGCAGGATTACGCAAAAACTACTGGATGGATTTTGATGAAATTTTCACCAGAGGTAGCCCTTGGACCAAGGACGAACCCATTAAATTTTGGTGATAATCTGAGAGTGCATACCTCCACCAAGGACCTTGTTTTTATTTGTGCAGCAGGATTACTTCAAAATTACTGGATGGATTTGGATGAAATTTTTACCAGAGGTGGTCCTTGGCCTAGAGAAGAACCCATAACATTTTGGTGATGATCCAAGAACGCATACCTCCACCAAAGCTCTTATCTTCTCACACTGTGTTAGCAAGAATCCTCTAAAACAAACCCATTACATTTTGGAAGTGATCCATGAGGGACAAAGAAGCCCTTGGCAGGGGTATGCATTCTCTGAGTGCTTTTCTAGTTTCATCTGAAGACGCCAAGAAAAAGCAAGCAAAGTGTGCAGTTTAAGACGGGGTTTGGAGTTCGTGCGGACGTAACTTCGGCTGGCAGACAAGAATGTTGTTGCAAAGACGTGACTCATACAGTATGTAAACACAGTAAACTTTAGCACTGGACAATGTTTAATTTTTTTGTTTGTGAAATCACAATAGGCCTTTTCTATTATGCTCATTTACTACTCACCACAGTGATATGATACCACACTTGCTTAATAATTATGAACCTTGTCAGTAAACTGTAAGGGAGAAGAAAGAAGGAAAAAAAAAGAAAACTGACCTGAAAGATTCAATAAACTATGATGCTGATTTAAGGTCGAATTGCCCAGCCCCAATATATGCTCAGTACAACTATGACAGTCTTGTTATTATAATGTAGTCATATTGTTTTTGCTGCTGTTTCTCTGTCTAATTATTAGCAGGATCACGCAAAAACTCCTAGATGGATACGAATGACATTTTCACCAGAGGTGGTTCTTGGACCAAAGATGAACTCATTAGATGTTGGAGGTGCATACCTCTACCAAGGCCCTATCTCGCAATGTACAGATGGATGGTGATATGGATGGACAAAGGGACAGAGGAGAGGACAAAGGGAAGGGGAAAGAGCCTTGATGAAGGTATGCACTCTCTGAGTGCCCTCTAGTTTATTTATGTCTCACACATTATTTCAATTTTTAAAAAGCAAATATGTCTATTTTTGTGGAGGAGGAATGTGGCATTTACAGTGATGTGAGAAAGCGTTTGCCCCCTTCCTGATTTCTCATTTTTTTGTACGTTTGTCGCACTTAAACGTTTCAGATCATCAAACAAATTTAAATATTAGACAAATTAGGCTGCACGGTGGCGCAGTGGTTTAGCACTGTGGCAGCACAGTTTTACCCTCGGCCGGGGGACCGCGGGGATCATGAGATCGTGGGTTCGATCCCAGCCCCCGACCAACAGTGAGCTGTGTGGAGTTTGCATGTTCTCCCCGTGTTGCGTGGGTTTACTCCGGGATTTCTCCGGTTTCCTCCCGCACACCAAAAACATGTAGGTTTAGGGCGCTCACGCACGCAGCGACCAGCAGCCAGTGGCTTGTCACCAGACTGCAAACCAAGTCTACCTACGGGTACAAATAAGTAACAAAAAAAAAAAAAAAAAAAAAGATAACACATGTAAACACAAAATGCAGTTTTTAAATAAAGGTGTTTATTATTAAGGGGGAAAAATCCAAACCTACATGGCCCTGTGTGAAAAAGTGATTGCCCCCTAAACCTAATAACTTGTTGGGCCACCCTTAGCAGCAACAACTCCAATCAAGCATTTGCAATAACTGGCCATGAGCCTTTTACAGCGCTGTGGAGGAATTCTGGCCCACTCATCTTTGCAGGATTGTTGTAATTCAGCCACATTGGAGGGTTTTTGAGCATCAACCGCCTTTTTAAGGTCATGCCACAGCATCTCAATCAGATTCAGGTCTGGACTTTGACTAGGCCACTCCAAAGTCTTCATTTTGTTTTTCTTAAGCCATTCAGAGGTGGACTTGCTGGTGTGTTTTGGATCACTGTCCTGCTACAGAACACAAGTGCACTTCAGCTTGAGGTCATGAACAGATGGCAGGACATTCTCCTTCAGGATTTTTTGGTAGACAGCAGAATTCATGGTTCCATTTACCACAGCAAGTCTTCTAGGTCGTGAAGCAGCAAAACAGCTCCAGACTATCACATTACCACCACCATATTTTACTGTTGGTATGATGTTCCTTTTCTGAAATGCTGGGTTACTTTTACACCAGATGTAATGGGATACACACCTTCCAAAAAGTTCTTTTGTCTCGTCAGTCCACAGAGTATTTTCACAAAAGTCTTGGGGATCATCAAGATGTTTTCTGGCAAAACTGAAACGAGCCTTTATGTTCTTTTTGCTCAGCAATGGTTTTCGTCTTGGAACTCTGCCGTGCAGGCCATTTTTCCCAGTCTCTTTCTTATGGTGGAGTCATGAACACTGACCTTAACTGAGGCAAATGAGGCCTGCAGTTCTTTGGATGTTGTTGTGGGGTCTTTTGTGACCTCTTGGATGAGTTGTCGCTGCGCTCTTGGGGTCATTTTGGTCAGCCGGCCACTCCTGGGAAGGCTCACCACTGTTCCATGTTTTTGCCATTTGTGGATAATGACTCTCACTGTGGTTTGCTGGAGTCCCTAAGCTTTAGAAATGGCTTTATAACCTTTTCCAGACTGACAGATCTCAATTTTGTTTCTCATTTGTTCCTGAATTTCTTTGGATTGCAGCACAATGCCTAGCTTTTGAGGATCTTTTGGTCTACTTTACTTTGTCAGGCAGGTTCTATTTAAGTGATTTCTTAATTGAGAACAGGTGTGTCAGTAATCAGGCCTGGGTGTGGCTACAGAAATTGAACTCAGCTTTCCAAAGATGTGATAAACCACAGTTAATTTATGTTTTAACGGGGAGGCAATCACTTTTTCACACAGGGCCATGTAGGTTTGGATTTTTTTTATCCTTAACACCTTCATTTAAAAACTGCATTTTGTGTGTACTTGTGTTATCTTTGTCTAATATTCAAATTTGTTTGATGATCTGCCTCTCGCCCAAAGATGCTGGGATAGGCTCCAGCCCCCCCGCGAGCCGAAAAGGATTAAGCGGAAGAAGATGGATGGATGGATGGATGGATCTGAAACATTTAAATGTGACAAACATACAAAAAAAAATGAGAAATCAGGAAGGGGGCAAACACTTTTTCACACCACTGTATAGATATAGTTAATTAAAAGTCCCTCCCAGTAAAACTTCGACTTGTCATCTGTTAGTAATGATAATCAAAATGATTATATGAAAATAATAGAAGCAGTTGTTATGTGTGCAACACCAAGCAGTGAAAAGGAATGACAACTGGCCACAATGTGGTGCCGTTTGGCTAGAATGCAATGGAAATATCCATTTGTAACATACTAGAGACTCAACGAGGATGTAGTGATAATGTGCTGGACTGACTAACAACTACTTTGATAGAGATGGTCGAGGTAGGAGCTGTGTAACGGCAATTTAGAATGGACTAAAACCGGTCAGGAACGGGTTTTAACTTGGTAAGGACTGTGCTGAACTTGTCAATAACTGATTAGAAACTGATTAGAAATGAGATGGATGGCTACTTTTCCTCATTTTTAACATTGTAAGAACTGTTTACAGTCGGGATGAAAATGAGATGGACTTGTCTCAAACTGTATAACAAACTAGTGTCATATTCGAGGCATTTTTTGCCTGAGATTGCCAGTTTTCACCCGTTTTCATCCCATTTCATCAGTTTCTTAGGACGGGCTAGGGCATTCTAACAGTGAGTTTGGTGTGATGCCCCTAAGACTTGAACTATTCAACTGTCAGAGCTAATGCTGCAGGAGCTGGCCGGCCCCAGTCATGTTCGGTGAGACAGGGGAGTTGCAGAAACTCCACATGGAGAAGGGGTGTGCCATATCGTATTGTTCACAATAATCCAAGTATAAAATTTGATTCTAATTTGGCTACATAATTACATCACACCATTATGCTATTAACACAAGTTAAATGTTTTACAGCAAAACAAACATGGTGCGGGAAAAGAACAGCCACTCCGTGGTCAAAGCTACCTGAAACCAGATCAAGTTGTACGGAAATATTTTGGTTTTCAAGCCATTTGAGACTGTTGTCCTGTTTAAAAAAAAAAAAAAAAAAGCAGTGTGGCAGTGCGGATAATCTGCCCGTTAATAAAAATTCTCAAAAATATCATGATAACACTTTTGGGTGATATCAACCACTGAGCAGCTCCACTGGACAATACAGGGCTAGCCCACTAACACACTGAGAAAATTCCAGTCCACCTGCACGTAGTCAGAAAAAAGACCTCCATCAAAACATTGTTTCCATGCTTAAAGTGATCAAAAGGTACATGTTTGGAACATTCCCAACGTAAAATCTGACATTTAAATTCAGCTATAGTTTCTAATTCTTTCAACAGCACTTGTGTCTCATAACTTTAGGATGGGACCTCATATGAGGATTTTTAGGAGAGTACTTACTACAGCGCAGTTCGTCAGAGCCATCATAGCAGTCTTTAACGCCATCACACTCAGGGTTGACCTTACTTATACATTTTCCATTGGCACATTTGTAAGAAGAGGATGAGCAGCCTTTAATATCTATAGAGGATTGAGAAAATAATCAGGAATGCTATTTTCCATTTAAAATAATCTTACACCTGATGGTCACTTCATAAATGCTCACATGCTCTGGTGCAGTTGAGTTCATCGCTGCGGTCTTTGCAGTCGGTGACACCATCACACACAGAGGACTTTGGCAAACACACCTTGTTGGGACAAACGTGGTAACATTTGCTTCCTGTAGAGCAAACAGAGGGCAGGATAAGACATAATTAAAACACACACATAAGCAGACTCGTGTTAGCACAGTTGAAGTGTGTCTACTCACCACAAGTGCCCTCTTCACTGCTGTCGGCACAAGAGCTCTGACTGACACACTGGCTGCTTTGAGGTTTGCACTGACCGTTGCCACACAACACTTCCCCTGGCCTGCAGGATGCTGCATGACAAAACAAACATGCATTTATTCTCATAATGCTCCTCTGCATTATTTAAGATGTCTGTTTATGAAATCATGTCCAATAGTTGGCACTTTATAGCCATTTTGGTTAATTAAAGGCAATTACTCTAAAATAACTACAAGTATTTAATATGCTTTAAATTAAAACTTCAAACAAAAAAGGACCATTAAAGGTCTGATGACACGTTTTTGACTTCCTCTAATTTTTCAACACATAATACAATATGACAAAATAGGTGGGTCTATAGCTGAAGCGTGTGATGTGGTCTTTCATTGCCTGCTGTTTATCTAAGCCTGCGACACAACGCGAAGGCATAGCCATAAAATTAAAACAAGAAACCAGAGAAACTGTGAGCTACAAAGCTGCTGTCATTCTAGTTAACAACACCGGAGTCCGTTCTGTCGCTTACGTCATTGGGGTGCCGCCCTTAATTCGGTGGGCGGCACCACAGTCCAGTCAGCGGCTGCGGTTTTTTGATGATAACTAGTTTATGCAGGCGCTGTTGTAAATATTATATTGATCATAGACAATGACTTTTGGGTTTACACAACATGCTAAAAAATGTCAAAAACGTGTCATCAGCACATTAAGGACCTCAGCAAGGTTTGGGTCTACATGTAGGGCTAACAAAACACAAAGAAATGAATAAAAAATGCTGGCAGGTAGCAAACAGTATATATTAGGCCACCACATTAGGCAATGGTGGCCTAATGGTTAGGGTTATGGACCGGTGACCAAAGGGTCACCGGTTCAATCCCTGGAACGGCAGGATCAGATCTGGGTGGGACAGATAACATAGCAGTGTTTGCCCCACCCTCCTTAACCCCACTGTGGTGCCCTTGAGCAAGGCCCTTTTCTCCAAAACTGCTCCAGTGGAGCTGCTCAGTGGCCACAGGTCAGTCTGTGGTTGTACTGGGCAGCTTCCAGGTGTGAATGTGTGACTGTGTGAGTGTGAACAGAGTGTCCTTGAAAAAGAGAGGTTGCCTCTCAATGGACTACCCCTGTATAACTAAAGGTTAATTAAAAAAAAATTATGTATAAAAAAAAAAAATCTTACAGCATTTAGCTTCATCTCGTCCATCTGGACAGTCTTTTACTCCATCACACACCTTCCTCAGAGGGATACAGCGGCCATTGCCACAGCGGAACTGACGAGGACAAGCTGAGGATAAAAGACAACCTGCACTAAAATTATAGTTCTTTTTTTCCAAAATGTTGATCTGTAATAAAAAACACATTTTCTTCAGTTCAACAGGCCAGTTACCCTGGTAAATTATTTTTTTATTTGTAGAAAATCAGGTATCAATCCAAAATTGATTTAAACAAATTTTCAGCATTGTCTATTAAGGAAAAAGCCATTTGGCAAATAAATAAATAAATAAAAAATCTGCATATTGCCATAACCAGTGTTGGAAGTAACGCGGTACTGTAACGCCACTACTTTTGCAGTAACATGCTGTGTAAGGAAATTACTGTTTAAAAATTCAGTAATGCGTTACAGTTACTGTAATTTGATCAGATGCGTTACTCATTACTTGTTTTATTAATATGGATAGATATTTTTAGTGCAAATACAAACTGAATCTACTGGAGCGGAGATGTAGCCGTCAGTCAACGTAACCTGTTGCAGAGAGCAGAGTCTTCACTACTGAGCGGAGGAAGAGTAGTAGTAGTAGTAGATTAGTTTATTTGATGAAGCCACTTTGTTTTTGTGGAAATAGACAGATTATTTTTCCTGTGTCACAATTAAGGACAAAAGCATATTGGTGGGTTGGAAGCTAAGTGCTGGTTGAGACCTACTGCAATCTTCAGAAGTGCCTGAGAATAGCAACAAAGCTCTGACAATGCTAGTGCTAAGTAATGGCTAGCTATGCTAACACCACCATGTTACTGGCTCTACACCATCTGCACAGCCACAGCGGGATGTAAAGTGGAAATACTCTTGTCTCAACAGCCACGGCTGGATTTCAAGCACAGGTATTTATCTGGACAGTTTGTGACCCAGCAAGAATTAAACCTGATTGCCAGATACATTGTTACAGACTGAGGACATGATATAAACAGTGACTTTCCATCAGACAGCTGAGACTGTGATCCACTGAAGTTATAACACATTTACTTGCTACCTGGATAAAGATTTTTCAAAAATGGATTTTGATCTCCAAAAGGAATTTGAGGGACTGGATCATTTCTCTGTCACAGCAGACATTTGGACTGTGGATAATGGACATTTTCTTTGGATCACTGCACATCGGATTAAATCCATCATATAAAGGTAAGATAACCATGGACAGCTTTATGCAGTGTTGCCAACTCTCACTCCAAAATGAGGAAATTACTGGCAATATCATGTTGATTTTCTACAGATTTTTCCCACAATAAGAGCTCTCAAGGCAGGATAAAGCAGACTGAACATGTTCTAAAAGCTCTGTCTGAAACAGCCCGTTTTCAGCCTGACATTAATAAGCCCGGAATGTAATCCATTAATTAAATTATCTTGCTATGTGTGCAAGATGATTTAAGTATGCATTTAAAAGTAACGTGAAAGTTACTTTTCCAAGTAACTAGGTACTTTAATCATGCAGTAATTGGTAAAGTAACTCAATTACTTTTGAAAAGAAGTAACTAATTACTATAATTAGTTACTCTTTTTTAGTAACTTGCCCAACACTGGCCATAACACATAATTGAGCCTTAAAATTAAACAGCAGTGTTACACACTTTGGTAAGTATAAACTAACCTGTTACAATAAGTAACAAGTGAGTTTTTTCTTCTAATTTATACAGCTTTTCTCTCAGTTTTTGAGACTTTATTTTTGTTTCGTAAACATGTACCTTTTTCACTTAAATCTGTAAGGTGACTACTTCTTGTAAACTTCCTCCAGAGCCACAGGTTGCAGACCTCTAGGCTGAAGTGACACTCCAGCAAAAAGCAACTTTTTTTCTGTTGTTAACATGCCTATAACATGTTTTTGTGACTTACTGTGCAAGACATATCAAGCACAAAATTTCACTACAGTCTAAAGTCTGTATTTTTAGCCTGTGAATTTCCAATTTGGTAACGCCCCCCCTGAAACAGGTGAGTTTGGACAGACCATTAGTAGCTACGTAAGCATTCCTGTTTAGCCTGGTTGGTTATAACATTAGTCAGTAGTAGTGTGACCATGTTTACATGTATACAAATAAACTGGTTATGACTGGATTTCTGGAATTATCTGATTATTCAAGTGGCCATGTAAACAGAATAATCCGATAAAGGGCATATAACTCTTGTCATTAACTCAAAAGGTTTACCGTCCAATTGTCAGTTTATTCAGTGCATGTAAACACGAGAAAACTGATTATTGCCAGCATCAGTTTATTCTCAGTAATCGGTTTATTGTGACCATGTAACCGGGGTGAATCAGATGGATACTCTTGGCTACCTTGGGGGAATAGAGAGGAGCCAAGGAGCAGCAGGACTGAGGCAGAGCGAACTGAGGTAACAGCAGAGAGAGAGAGAGTGGAGAGAGGTGGGCACCCGATTTGAATGTGGCTGTGCGAAACTGCGGTCTTGGACAGCCACATTCAAATTGAGCTGTCCTCAGCTCACTTCACTGACAAACGGGCGCCGCACTGTGAGCTGAGAGCAGCCACATTCAACCCCCCCTCTGTTCAGTCGCCGGCAGACGGGGGACTGGTTGTTAGTAAAAAGCAAACACATATTTGGCAATTACACATTTATCTCTCGCCTCAGCTGTTTTCAGAAAATTGTTTTGCTTTTTACTTTTGAAGATATAAGCAAAACTTTAACATCCAGAAGCGTCGTGAAAAGACTAGCAGCCAGGACTTGCAGCCAGGAGTTGCAGCGACCAATCATGTGTAAGCCCTGCAGATCGCTAATTAGAATATTCATAGATCCATGCATAATTAAGTAGGTGAAAGATTTGAAAGCTCTTTCCAAGCAATGCTAAGGCAATGAAAGATTCATCCATCCATCTTCTTCCGCTTAATCCTTTTTCAGGTCTCGGTGGTGGTGGTGGTGGTGGGGGGGGGGGGGGCGAGAGCCTATCCCAGCATCTTTGAGCGAGAGGCAGGGTACACCCTGGACAGATCGCCAGTCCATCGCAGGGCCAACACAGAGAGACAGACAACCATTCACTCTCACAGTCATACCTAAGGACAATTTAGAATCCCCAGTTTGATGCCAATTAACCTAACTTGCATGCTTTTGGCATGTGGGAGGAAACCGGAGAAATCCCGGAGTAAACCCATGCAGACACGGGGAGAACATGCAAACTCCACACAGATCACTGTTGGTCGGGGGCTGGGATCGAGCCCAGGATCCCCCGGCCAAGGGTGAGTTGCTGTGCTGCCACAGTGCTAACCACTCCACCACTGCGCTGCCCACAATGAAAGTTTTTTGTGGGTTAAAATGCCACACATACTATTCTGGGCAATACATATTTGTTTTTGAGGTGGTTTTAGAGCAGCCGGAGTGCATCTTAAAGTAAAAGACCACAGTTGTACTTACTGCCCTCTGGTGAAAAGGTTCGGTAAAGCAGGTGGAATCCCTGTTGAGTGAGAGATTCATCAGAGTGGAAATGGAGGGTCAGAGGGGAGGAGAAGACTCGCTTTTTGATGCTGTCCGAGACTGGATTACACAATCTAGGTGTAAAAGAGAGAACAAGAGAAAAGATTTTACACTTATGAGCTGGCTCTGAAAAAGAAAAAAAAAAATCACGTGATTAAAGGCACTAGCTGTTGAAGTAATGACTGACCAGGGAAAAAAAAATTATACTCTCCTTATCCTTAAAGGGCACATATTTTGTAAAAAGGTGTTTTTCTTTGTTTTAACTTAATATATCATGAGTGATTATAAGTACAATATTAAAATGACCACTTCACAGAGAAATACACACCGTCTTTATTTAGTTTCATTCTCAAAGAAACAAGCAGATTGTGCTTGTTGGGAAAATATGTCGTATTTTAACCCCTTGCACTCCGGTCAATTTCCCTAAAAATGCCAAAAAATAACGTGCCCAAAGTAAATTGAAAGCTGTTCTTCAACCCTTTGCAGCATCTTCATGGGGTTGGTCTCATTTAAAAGAAAACACTTTGAATTTTTTGGCAAAACAGTCATAATCTCTCTAAGTGCTCCGGCCACTGAGTTACAGTCATCTAAACATAGTGAACTTGAAGAAAATAAATTTGGCCTGGGTGTTTTTTTGGATACAAATGCTTGCAAATAACACATACCTTCAGATCCGGGCTGGAAAATGCAACAGAAATGTAGAACCAAGTGTTATCCAGCTGAGGTCCAAATTTTGTAACAATACCACAAAAAATGAATATATTACACAGCTTTTTCCTCAGGTAGTTCCCAGGCGTTTTGGAACTGTGCCAAATGGCACAGTTTGGAAAAACGTCTGTAACTTTTGAATGCTTCAATGTAAAAGCTTCATTTTGGGCTCTAATGAAAGGTCACACTCAGGGCTGTGTCTGTGTGTGTGTGTGTGGGGGGGGGTTGTCCCCCCCCCCCCTCGCTACAGAGGATGGACATCGGCCATCGCTACATGACGGATTAGCCTCATGTGGCAATGTGGGACAGCAGTGCAGTCACCACGGCTCCCCCCCCCCCGCTATAGAAGAATAGCGGGGGGGGCAGCGTTCACGGTCTGGACGTGGCGAACAACCCCTTGTACCGTGGCGCACGAACTTCAGACTTCATGCGCCGCACAGTTGTAATTTACCGATCGGTCAAAAGTCATTTTGGATTACAATTTCCAGGGATAAAGAATAATATAGCTTATAGCACCTTACCTCTTCACAGCAGTGTTCTGGCGAACTTCTCTTCCTCATTGTCAGACGAACGCGACGCTGGTCCGCTCGTGGTTCTGGTCTCGTGACCCGATCAAAACATAATTCCATTATTGCGGTTTTGTGCTTCCATGATTGCGGTTTTTGGCGAACGATTTTTCAAAACAAATAACAGTAGTAATTAAAAAAAGACTGGCGAACGCGTGTGTGTCACTCAGCCTTCGTCGTCAGCCTCCTTCGGTCTATGATGACCATGAAAGAAATCATAATGTCTACTCTGCTGGAACAAAAACAAAATAAGCACCGCCTGTGGCCGAACATGCCGATGCGCGAATGGCACTCCCTGTCACACAGGTTGCATTTGTGGGTGGTCTCCGTGCTGCTGGGTCTGTGGGGTTCTTCCTGCGGGTCCTTTTTTGATCTGCTGCAGCAGTCTCTCTTCACCCAGCCTTAAAAAAAAACAGCTCGCGAACTTCTCTGCTTCAATTGGCTCACTGCATTCACAGCCTTGGTAGGCGGGTCCTTCTTGCTAGGTTTTCAGTCATTGGTTCTTCAAGGTTTCAGAAACCCAATTCAAGGCTCTTATTAGTCGAATGAGAGGTCAATCAGATGAACTAATCTGTTCGCGGCTGTGTCTGCAGCTTTTATTTTCAGTGCGCGCTTGGACGCCATCACCATCTACATCATGTCCTACATCACCATCTCCATCATGCGTCCTAGAGCGCACGAGGGCACACGAGAGCGCCCTCGTGCGCTCTAGGACGCAGAGACTTGCCCGCCCGCGGTACAACGGAGTGCAAGAGGTTAAACAAGCTGTGCGCTCAGTTCCCCTCCTGTCACATTGCTACTGGCTGGTACTAGCAGCCATTGATCCAGTCCACCCCCACAATCCTGGAAGTTTTCACCTGAACTATGTGCACCTTTCCCCTTGGTGCAAGCAACGATAATAGCTAGCAGAGCTTCCGCTCAATGAGGAGCATTGGTGCAGCCTGTTAGCATCAGAGCTAATGTCAGCAGCACTGGTTTGACTAAAAAATTTTGAAGTGCTCTACTAGGAAGAGACTGATTACTTACTTACTGATTACTACTGGGGGCGGCAGCGGCTCGGGAGGTAGGGCAGGTTGTCCAAGAACCGCATGGTTCGTGGTTTGAATCCCGCTCTCCCCAGATATCCTGCCAGTGTGTCCCTGGGCAAGACACTTCACCCCCAATTGCTCCTGGTGGGTCTGGAAGTGCCATGTTGAGTAGCATGCCGCCATCAGTGTGTGAATGTGTGTGTGAATGTGTGGATTGCAGGATCTATAAAGCACTTTGGTCATCAAGAGATGAGAATAAAAGCGCTATATAAGTGAATGCCATTTACCATTTACTTTTTAACAGGTCAATCCACTAAGCAAAGTCACGGTGCTTTAGGCTATGGAGATAATTGGGCTTACCACATGTCACAAAAAATTCTTAACTCCAATCAGATTAAGGGCTCATTTAATATTAATGAGTAGGCTGAAAACCATCTCCACAGATTTTTTACAGACATGTTTTTGTGAAGGTACTGTAAAACAACACATTTTTCCATCTTTAAAACTACATGCACAAACCCTAATTCCAATGAAGTTTGAATGTTGTGTAAAACGAAATTAAATGTTCAAACTGATAAACTTTATTGTGTCTTTTGTTTTTGCAAAAATGAATTTAATGCCTACAATATGTTCCAAAAAAGCTGGGACAGGGGCACGTTTACCACTGTGTTACATCGTCTTTCCTTTTAACAACACTCCGTAAGCATTTAGGAACTGAGGACACTAACTGTTAAAGCTTTGTAGGTGGAATTCTTTCCCATTCTTGCTTGATGTATGACTTTAGTTGCTCAACAATCCAGGGTCTTTGTTGTCTTATTTTGCACTTCACAATGCGCCACACATTTTCAATGGGAGACAGGTCTGGACTGCTGACAGGCCAGTCTAGTACCAGCACTCTTTTACTACAAAGTCACACAGTTGTAACATGTGCAGAATGTGGCTTGGCATTGTCTTGTTGAAATAAGCAGGGATGTCTCTGAAAAAGCCGTTGCTTGGTTAGCAGCATACAGTATGTTGCTCCAAGCCCTGTATGTACGGTTCAGCATTAATGGTGCCTTCAAAGATGTGCAAGTTACCCATGCCATGGGCACTAGCGCACCCCCATACTATCACAGATGATGGTTTTTGAACTTAACATTGATAATCGGGATGGTCCTTTTCCTCTTTAGCCCAGAGGACATGATGTCCATGATTTCCAAAAGCTATTTGAAATGTGGACTCATCACATTTCAAATATGTTTCAAAAAGGTGTTTTTTGATCACTCCTCAACTTTCCCAGTCTTTTCTTGCCCCTGTCCCAGGTTTTTTGGACTGTGCTACAGGCATCAAATTCAAAATGAGTGAAGATTTGCCCCCAAAAAAGTTTGTCTTTGAAGTGTATTAAGTTGAATATACATTGAAAAGGATTTACAAATGACTACATTCTGTTTTTCACTTCCATTTTACACAACGTCCCAACTTCAGTGGAATTGGGGTTTGCATATGTCCTTGAAGATTTTTTTTATTTATTTAACCTTTATTTATACAGGGGCAATCCATTGAGAGGCAACCCCCCTTTTTCAAGGATGCCCTGTTCACACTCACACCAGGAAGCTGCCCAGTACAACTACAGACTGACCTGTGACCACTGAGCAGCTCCACTAGAGTCGTTGGGGTTAAGGACCTTGCTCAAGGGCACTACAATGGGGTTAAGGAGGGTGAGGCAAACACTACTATGTTATCTGTCCCACCCAGATCTGATTCTGCCGGTCCAGGGACTGAACCGGCGACCTTCCGCTCACCAGTCCACATCCCTAACCATTAGGCCACCACTGCCTAAGATGTTAAAACTTCAAAGTAATCCCTGGAAAATGACCCCTTTATGAACTTTGTGAAATCTTATAACTCACTTCATCCCTCCAATGTCCAGCCAGTCTTTCTCACAGCCATCTGATGATGGGGAATCCTGAATGTCCATAGTAACAATCGTCACGGAGAGTAAATATCCAGGCAGAGGAACCTGTTAAAGTAATCATAGTAGTGTTTAGATCAAGGACAGGCTTCATGACAATGAGATGATACATGTTTCTAGACAGTTTCCCTTGTTTTATTACTCTAAAAAACAGGGAAGGCTAACATACGTACAAATACTCCTTAAGCTCACCCGTAGTGTCCAAGTGCAGTCTATATTAGGAGGATAATATGAAGGGTAGTAGGGGGAGGATATAGAGCCGTTCCAGGAAGAAATCGACCCCCCACAACCTACAGGAGAAGATAGTGACAGAGGTATACAGAATGAACAATAACACCAAGACAGCATCTGCTCTGAACATGCTGACCAACTAAAATGAAATGCTTATTGTTCTGACCAGTGGCAGTTTAGTTCTTAGTACCAATTTTTCCAAAGGAGGAGGGTCAGGATTCAACTCTGGGAGCTCACGTTTCCTCCCACAGTAAAAACACATGTATCAAGGCCGAGCCCTGTAGGGCAGCAGCCATTCTGGCTTCTGATATTCATACATATTTAAGCTAGAAGAAGTGTCATTTCATTTTAGTGTGCATAATTTTGACTTGAATAACAGTATGTAATCTGATTTTATCAAAATGGAGCCATAAAACACAAATGAGCTCTAAATCTAATGTGAAACAGACATGACTTTTCTTAAATTTGTATTATTTCTGAGAATTTATTCTCAAAAAAAATATCAAAATATTTTTTTTTTTTTCTCATAACTGCAGTTCTATTCCTGTAAATTGAATTCATTTCATATAGATTTGCTATTTTTTTTTCTTGTAAATGTGAGGCTTTTCTCTTAAATTTGCAGGCTTCTCATAAATGGGAGACATTTTCCTCAAGATAGCAGTTTTAATTATTTTTAATTTTGGAAAATTCCAACTTCCTTTGGGGAAATTAGCATTTTCTGGTAAATTTTTATTAGGTTTTTCTCATGAATTAGCTTCTTTTCTTTGGTCAGAGCTGCAGGGAGCCAGTGGTTTTGGGCCAAACAGCCTCACGCAGCTCAACAGATGCAGGCTGCAGAACCCTGGTTTACTCTTATGCAAACTCTCAAACCTGCTTTAGGGATGGCCTGAAAATAAGCTTTGAAAACAGCTCCATCCCGTTGTCTGCTGAAAGAAAATGTGACCAACATCACATTCCCAGAGGACGTCAACTTCATCACTGGAGAGGAGCCTGACACGGGCAGACCACACCACCTGGGACAGGTGACATGAAGCAAAGAGATAAAGATATAAAAATAATGCTATGTTACTATGACAACAATGCAACTTATGGAATATAAAATGTCTACCTGGCAATGATTTTATTCTGTAAAGGAAGTAAGAAGTCGTAGGCTGACAGCTTGTGGGCTGTGCAGCTTCCTGGTGTGGCGCCGTGCAGGGTGAGGATGACTAATCGAACCACGTGACCTGATGGCACACGGAGGCGCCACTGATAGTATGGCTTCTTAGGGCTGATGAGGCTCAGGGTGCGGTTGTTCCCATATTTGGCATAGAGGTCAAATGACATCGCTAGACAGAGGAAATGGAGGAAAAACTATGTGAATGGGGGCATCCTGGTAAACTAATGACACGTACCACAAGGGAATGTTGCTCAAATGCAGTGATCGCTGCTTTGATTCCCAGCCAGTGATCTTTCCTGCATGTTTTACCCTTTGTCTTTCCATTTACTCGCTCCATCTTCATTGTATCTAATAAAGGCTAAAATATATCAATAAATTAATGAAAAACGGAGGACACAGGACACAGGATAGAGCCTAGATAAGCAACATTCCATCACTTTGGATCAAGTCCAGTTACCATAACAAACCAACCACTCCAAAGATGCTGTAGCTTCAACTCTACAGCCAAGCCCTACTCCATCTAGAAATTGAACTAATATACAGTATAAGGATGTTGTTTCAGCTCAGGGTTCAACACCATCATTCCACACCAAATGATGAGATAGTTGAGTCAGCTTTGCCTCAGTGCTGGACTTTCTCACATGAAGGCCATGCACAGTCAGTCCAAATCAGCAACATTACCTCCACAGGGCCGTGTGCTCAGTCCACTCCTGTTCACCCTGCACACATGACTGCACGGTATCCCGCAACCTCATCATTATAAGTGGCAGAGACAACATTAGGACCTCCTGACCAGTAGGCGCTGCACTTACTCGTGCCCCACTATCATGTACTGGTTGGTAGAGGCAACACAACAACAACACAGCACACACTATTCTACAATCTCAGTTCTTTAGTGATTACAAGGCGGATACACCATGTCAAGTGAGGACTCTTTTGTGTTATGATCTTAATATAAGGCGACGAAGCATGACAATCTAGTTATGACAGTTACTGGGCACCATAGTCTCATCATCTAAATGCTCAGATGCAAATATTATGAGTTTAAGAACGGAAAAAAAAAATTAAGTATTTTTTTCATCAATATATTATTTTTTGAAGAATCTAAAGAATTTAATTCCACACCTTTCTAAACATGTTGTTAATGTATTTTTTTTTTAAAAATGTTTGTTTTCATGAAAATACAATCCACAACACCTTTAACTGGTTAAGCAGTGCAAAAATGACAACCTCCAGTTAAAGCTGCAGTAGTCTTAGTAGTAGTAGTAGAATAATTTTGATTAAATCTGAAAATCAATTAATTATCATCCTATAGCAACTTGTGATGGAAGTGGTCTGACAGGACAACTACCTCACAGCATCTCCTCTGGACTCTGTTCATCCTGCAGTAAGTTTTACACCTGTGACAGTTTCGTTGACCAGTTACAGGTCTTGCCAGCCAGACTCTTTGTGATTGGCTGTTCAAAAACAGATGTGCACTTCAGAACGATAACGGACGAGGACAAGGAAGGGAGTTGCAGGAGCCTGGCAGTTATTTTTTTTTAAAAATTTTAGACTATTTTTTTCTGGTTTCTCAGGTTTCTTTATGGCTTTAACCATCAGAAAAAAATCAAGGAGGTAATTAAGAAGGCCTATATTGCTTTCTCTATTCTCTATATTAAAGGTAGGTTTTATTTTAAATTGCTTATTCCTGAAATTTTACTTTACAGTCAGAGTTACTTCATAGATTCATGTTTTTTAATCTCATGATACTCTGTTTTATGTGTAGTTCCTGTGGAATGAAATTTCATCTCTGTGTGCTTAAATCTGAATAATCTGGAAAGGACAATGAACAACCTTGGCCAATGATAAGGGTTAATAATTTGGCAGATGTAATGTATATTCCCAGCGCTCATTTCCTTGGGTTGGTGGACAAAGGCAGTTAAAAGGTAATTGTTCCTATGCAAATCTGCTCATTGCATGAAAAGAGTTTTAAGAGAAGACAGTAAGCTGTCCTTTTTCAGTAGATGAGGAAATATCTTCACTCTGTTGTACTATAAGAAATGATTCAACCAGTCGAAATCCTCTACATTTCCAAAAGTTGCTATACAAATATCTGTTAGCTGAAAACTGCTTCACTCTTACACAAATTTATTTGTGTAAAATGCAAAAATTTCTCACCCTGGAATCCGAGCTGCCATTTGCCACTCTGGATGCTATTGGGGTTTTTACTTTTGTCTGACCTTTCATCTCCTTCAAAGTCTTCAGGATCCAAACCTTTACACAGAAATAATGTACAGCTTTTACAAATAATAAACAATCAGTAACTCATCTCTGTATGACTCTTAACACAAACAGCCTTTACCCAGCAGGTGAAGTGTTTCATCAGCCTGCTCCATGAAGTAGCGCTGCTCATTGCGACTGTACCGCAGCACCTTGTTGCTGCCAGGAAGCCTGCGCTGCAGCCGCTCTGGGCTGGACCTCTGGATCTCAAAGGCAACATTGTCTGGAGCAGAGAATTTACTCCAGTAGAAGACGCCGAGTCCTTCTTCTCCTTCACTGTCAAACAGAGGGTTTATGTCTCAGTATGCTGTTAGAATATATATCCAACATATAATAAGACAATGGATTAATGCTTGGGTTTATCAGTGGGTTTGGTGTAGCATACCTGAAGGCAGTAATTCCTGAGTGCAGATAGTATGAGCTCCATGGTGAGGACTCGTAGAGCTCTGAGAACTGATTTCAAAAGGAGAAAAAGAAGAATAGGTCATGTCAATCTATAAAAGATTTTTGAAATGTTGTATCACAGGTGTGGTGATACCCTGCAACCTGAGCTTATGGATGTAATTTTTGGAGTGTTCCCTTTTGAGAAAAAATAGTACCTCACAGTTCAGCTCTGTAGCATTTGCATCTCATTTGGCTCACAGATCAGTTCTGCCACAAAGGAAACAATTGATGTCTTTCTCCTTTAAACTATGGGAAAAAAGTGTGCTTTATTATTTCCTGGAAGAGCTAGCTATGGTGTTGTACAGGTGGACCTAGACAAAGATTTATTACAACTTCCTTACACATTAACATACCTGTGCAACTCTGTAAATTAGAATATTACAGTAAAAGTTTTTTTTGGTGGGGGATATAATTCCAAAAGTTAAACTTTTATATACAGTATTCAATATTCATTGCACACACAGTGAAATATTTTAAGCCTTTTTGATTATTAGTGTAGTTAGTGTTTTTGAAATTAAATTACAAATCACAATGTTCTGATTTACTGATATGCATTAGTAGAGGGTTTCTGCAACTTGTGTCTGATATTCTGGTGAAGTAAACTGGATTGTAATTTACTGTGTGCAGTGATATGTAGCTGACTTCGATGTTTAACCTGTTGAACTCTGTTCAACTTCCCTAAAAACGCCTAAAAATAGCATGCCCAAAGTAAATCAAAAGCTGTTCTTCAACCCTTTGCAGCATCTTCATGGGGTTGGTCTCATTTAAAAGAATTTGAATTTGAATTTTTTGGCAAAACAGTCATATTCTCTCTAAGTGCTCCTGCCACTGAGTAACAATCATCTAAACATACTGAATTTGATGGATGGAGATGGAATTAATAAGTGTTCACTTCTTCCTTCTCCCTTTCGAACAGTGTATAATGTTACTTTATTGCATTTGCCATTTGCTTGTATTTGTTATATTTTTGTGTTTGAAATAAACTATCTATCTATCTAATTTGAAGAAAATAAAGTTCGCCTGGGTGTTTTTTTAGATACAAATGTTTGCAAATAACACACAGCTGTCAGATACTGGCTGGAAAACACAACAGAAATGTAGAACCAAGTGTTTTCAAGCTCTGGTCAAAATTTTGTAACAATACCACAAAAAATGAATATATTACACAGCCTTTTTTCTCAGGTTGTAACAAGGCTGTGTCTGTACTGAAAGACCGGAAATACAGCTTTTTTTTTTTTTTTTCAGTGCGCACTGAGACGCACTAAGACGCAGAGACGTGACCGCCAGCGGAAGTCACAGAGTTCAACAAGTTAACTGCTTGTATCTTGTACAGCATTGTACATCACACCGTATACATCAGTGTTATAACATGCAATGACTTGTGCCTATTTTTGGCCTTTTCTGAGAGGATTTTTCTACAACCCCAATTCCAAAAAAGGTTAGGACACTGTATAAAAAAGAAAAAAAAAGCAGAATGCAAAAATTTTAAACTCTCATAAACCATTATTTTATTTAACATAGAAAACATAAATGTTGAAAGTGAGACATTTTTACTATTTCATGAAAAGTATGAGCTCATTTTGAATTTGATTACGCCAACACCTCTCAAAAGAAGTTGGGACAGGATAACAAATGGGTGGAAAAGTAAGCTGTACTAAAAACAGCTAAAGGAACATGTTGCAAATAATTACGTTAATGAGCAACAGCTAGTAACATGATTAAGCATAATTAAAAAAAATAACATCTCAGAGAAACAGATTCTCTCAGATGGCAAGATGGGCAGAAGTTCAGCAATTTGCAAAAAACTGCCTAGTGTAATGTCGGGGCTGTGATACGGGGTGGGGAATTCTCCCAGCATGCTTTGCACCGCGGGGGATTCAAAGACTGTTATTATTCTTGTGTTCTGAGCGTTATTGTTGTACTGTTATACTGTAATTGTGTTATAAGTCCAGTTGTGATAGTGTTGTTTTCCATGTGTGTGATAGATTAATGTGTCTGCGTCACCCTGAGTGAGATGAGTGTGAATGACCTCTCTTTCGTTCTGTGTAATTAGTCAGTGAAGAATAAATGCTTATACGTCACAAATCCACTGTCATTATTGTGTGAACCCTTGAAATGTCACACTGGTGTCAGGAGTGGGATCTTTGAAAGATGGAAGCGAGGATCAAGGTAGAGATCTGACAGTTTGAGTGGCTCATCGCCCAGATGGAGATGAAGATGGACAGCAGAGCAGACACACAAACTCCCAGACGGATGGAAAAGCGGACCAGATGGAGCAAGTGCGCCTGGTTTTCTGCCTTTTTCAAGGCAGGATGTGGAGCACCAGCAGGGAAACTACGAGCCAGCGATGCCACTGCGACCGAGGGCAGTGATCGACATGGAGGCAACTGTCCCACCAACTGGCCAAGCTACCCCGCTTTGGTGGCGAAACCCTGCTGGACGACTAGCTGGTTCATGCTGAACTGGCCACTGCGCTGAATGGCTGGACACCTGAAGAGACAGCTGTGCAGGTCATGATGGCTCTGGAGGGCGGAGCTCTCTGCACGCTGTCCAATCTCCGGTCTGAGGAATGTCACAGCTGGCACTGTGACATTCACTGTGACAGTGCTGTCACATTCACTGTGACAGCACTTTGGAGGCAGTTTGGGGGAACACCCAAGCTGATCACACCCGGGAACAGCTGGCCAGCTGCCAGCAAGGTGACCGAGAGAGCCTGGGAGCCTATGTGGTGGATGTACGGCTGCTGACACAGCGTGGCTACCCGGACTTCAAGCCGGAAGCGGTGAAGAAGCTCGCCCTTCAGAACTTCATCTGAGGGCTCCGCCTGGCCTGGCTCCAAGAACACATCTGGATCTAATCTATTTAGCTTGGAGAAATCATCTTTTAATTTACAAAAAATCTCTTAGAAAAGCTAGAACGAGTTATTACTCTGCATTAATAGAAGAGAACAAGAATAATCCCAGGTTTCTTTTCAGTACTGTAGCCAGGTTGACAAAGAGTCAGGACTCTGTCAATCCTAGCATTCCCTTAGAGCTTACTAGTCAGGACTTTATGAACTTTTTCAATAATAAAATTTCATCCATCAGAGATAAAATCAATCAGATTCTTCCCACAGTTAACTTAAATGCTGTAACTGCTACAACTCCTTCTATTGATGTCTGTTTTGATGAGTTTACTCCAATCGACCTTTGTGAGTTAGACAAAATAGTTTCCTCATCCAAACCTTCAACTTGTCTTTTAGACCCTATTCCTACCAGGTTATTTAAAGAAGTCTTCCCACTTATTGGTAGCTTTATTCTTCATATAATCAATTCTTCATTAACTTTAGGCCATGTACCGCAGGCTTTTAAAACGGCTGTAATTAAACCCTTACTCAAAAAGCCAACGCTAGATCCAGGAGCTTTAGCTAACTATAGACCAATCTCTAATCTCCCTTTCATTTCAAAAATCTTAGAAAGAGTTGTTGCTACGCAATTATTTGACCACCTGCAGGGAAATGGTTTACTTGAAGAGTTTCAATCTGGGTTTAGAATCCATCATAGTACTGAAACAGTCTTAGCGAAGGTCACTAACGACCTCCTCATTGCATCTGATAATGGACTAGTTTCTGTACTTGTCCTTTTAGATCTTAGTGCAGCTTTTGATACTATCGATCATAATATTCTACTTGATAGATTAGAACACTATGTTGGACTTAATGGAACTTCGTTGCAATGGTTTAGATCTTATTTATCTGATAGGTTCCAGTTTGTTCATGTAAATAATGAGTTTTCTTTCAACTCAAAGCTTAGTCATGGAGTTCCACAGGGATCTGTGCTAGGCCCTACTCTTTTTAGTTTATATATGCTTCCGTTAGGCAACATTATTAGAAAGCACTGTATACATTTTCATTGTTATGCAGATGACACACAATTATACCTGTCAATGAAGCCAGATGATAGTAATCAATTAGCCAAGTTAGAAGCCTGTCTTAAGGAAATCAAAGCTTGGATGACTTGTAATTTCCTGCTATTAAATTCAGATAAGACTGAAGTCATTCTTGTTGGTCCAAAAAACCTTAGAAATTCCTTTCCAAATCAAACTTTCAGTTTGGATGCGGTTACTCTTTCTCTTAATAGCTCTGTGAGGAACCTTGGAGTTATTTTTGATCAGGATTTGTCCTTCAATTCACATATTAAATTTGTTTCTAAGACTGCCTTCTATCATTTGCGTAATATTGCCAAGATTAGGAACATCTTGTCTCAGAGTGATGCTGAGAAACTGATCCACGCTTTTGTTAGCTCGAGATTAGATTATTGTAATTCTTTATTATCAGGCTGTCCTAAAACATCTTTAAAAAGTCTTCAGCTGATCCAAAATGCTGCAGCAAGAGTTTTAACAGGTACTAGAAAGAGAGATCATATCTCTCCGGTTCTGGCCTCCCTTCATTGGCTTCCCATAGAGTTTAGAATTAAGTTTAAAATCCTTCTTCTTACTTACAAAGCTCTAAACAATCAGGCTCCTTTTTATTTAAAAGATCTGATACTACCGTATTATCCTAACAGAGCACTACGCTCCCAAAATGCAGGATTACTTGTAATACCTAGAATCTCCAAAAGTACAATGGGAGGCAGAGCCTTCAGTTATCAAGCTCCTCTCCTGTGGAATCAGCTGCCAATCTGGATTCGGGAGTCAGACTTGATCTCTGTTTTTAAGAATAGGGCTAAAACCTACCTTTTTGATATAGCCTACAATTAGGGAGGGATCATGTGTAACTGAACCCTCCCTTAGTTATGCTGCTAATAGGTTTAGTCAGCCGGGGGACCTCCAGTAATGCACTGGGCCTCACTCCTTTCCTCACTCTCAATGAAATATTTTTTTTTGCTGGTCATTAACATATGTTTGTTCTCTCCCATAGATTGAGTCCCCATCGTGCTGTTTGCTCTCTACATGTCTGTTCTTTTCTTCTTCTCTATCCCCTCACCCCCCAGCCAGTCGCAGCAGATGACTGCCCCTCCCTGAGCCTGGTTCTGCTGGAGGTTTCTTCCTGTTAAAAGGGAGTTTTTCCTCTCCACCGTCGCCAAGTGCTTGCTCACAGGGGATCGCCTGATTGCTGGGGTCTTTCTGCAACTGTGGGGGTTCCCCCCTACAGTTGATAGTGCTATGAGATGACTGTTGTTGTGAAATGGCGCTATATAAATAAAGTTGAATTGAATTGAACTGAATTCACACCATGAGCAGCTGGGAGATGGCCGTGGCAGAAGCGGAACGGGTGGGGTCGATGCTGGATTATGCAGCTGACGTGTCATCACCAAGGCAGAGAGCTTTCCTGGTAACGACTGAGCGAGGACAAGGAGGAACTGGCCAAACCACAGCTGGGTATGACGACACTAGGAGGGATGCTTCCGCTGCGGGAAACAAGGACACATCGCGCGTTACTACCCTGCACCCACCCCGTGACAACCCGCCCCCTTCGCCAGCGTTAAACTAGAGGGAGGTGGCACAGATGGGGACCTACCACTTCTCACAGACATTTTCCCCAATGAACCATCACCACATCTGGACCGACTTGGACACTCACCAGGGCTGTTCCTGCACTGCAGCCTGGACAGCACACCACTCTGGGCCCTGATCGACACTGATTCTACCATTTCCTTGGTCCGACCCAGGGTGCTGCCCGGTACAGATGAAATCGGACTGCAGGGGTGGGAACCCACCAGGTACTGCATCACCACAGCCACTGGTGAGCGTGCCAGACTGGGAGGGTGACAAGTGCTTGTGGTGGGAGTGGCCGGTCAGAACACAAACCACCCGTTCTTCCTGGCTGACATCCAAGACCCCTGCATCATTGGACTAGATCTGCTCGCTGCATGGGGCGCAAAAATCGACACCACCAGCACTTCTCTCCTTCTGGGGGCTCAGACCATCACAATCTGCGGCAAGAGCCAGACGAGGAACTAGGGGGCCCGCATGATTGAAGGGTCGTCAGCACAGACTGAGCTGAGGGGATCACCACCAGAGCTGACCGCAGCAGCACCACCAGCGCAAGCAGAGGGATTGTCATCGCTGCCAGAGACAGCTGGGGGGAGGGGGGGCAAATCGCCACATCATCAGAAATCCAGCAGGCAGTTGAGGAGCTGTTCCAGTGGCGCTGCAGAGGATTAGAATCGGGACATAGATGCCAGCTGTGGGAGCTGTTGAACTGCTACATCAACGTCTTTGCTGCCAGGGACGAAGAGTGCACCCAAACCAGTTTGGTGCAGTACCAGATTGACACCGGTGAGACCAGGCCAGTCTGGCTCCACCCCCGCCGTCTGCTTTTTTCAAGGCGAGCAGCGGCAGAAAAAAAGATTCAGGAAATGCTGGAGGTGGATGTCAATGAACCCTCCAGCAGCCCTTGGGCGGTGCCGGTGGTTCTGGTCAAGAAGGAGGACGGTTTGTGGCGGTTCTGTGTCGATTACCAGTGCCTGAATGACATCACACGTAAGGACTCCTACCCTTCCCCGCATTGATGACGTGCTGGATTATATCACCGGCTCCAGCTGGTTCAGCTTGCTTGACCTCTGTAGCGGCTACTGGGAGGTAGAGCTGTCACCAGAGGCCCGCCAGAAAACAACCTTCTCCATTGAACAGGGACCGGGGCAGTTCAAGGTGATGCCGTTTGGACTTTGCAATGCCCCGGCCACCTTTGAACATCCCCCAGAGCTATTGCATCGTTTATCTTGACGACCCGCTGGTTCACGGAGCTGATTTTGGTGGCACCCTGTCCAACCTCCGGTAAGTGTTGGACGCCGTCCGCCAGGCCAGGCTGCGGCTGCACCCATGGAAATGCCACTTGTTTCGGTGAGAAACCACCTTCCTGGGCCATGTCGTCAGCGCTGCAGGAGTCGCCACTGATCCAGAGAAGGTGGCAGCGGTGAGAAACTGGCCAGTTGTCTGACAGCTGCTGGTTTTCTGATGGCTCCACCCCAAGGTGCTCCAGTTGGTTCACGGGTCGTAGGGGGTAGGCCACTTTGGGGTGACAAAGACCCTGCAGTGTCTTCAGGCCCAGTTCTACTAGCTGGGGTGTCGTCAGGATGTACAGGTACATCTCAAAAAATTAGAATATCATGAAAAAGTTCAATATTTTTTGTCACTCATTTCAGAAACTGAAACCCATATATTACACAGAGAGTGATATAATTCAAGTGTTTATTTATTTCAATTTTGATGATTATGGTTTACAACCCATGAAAACCCCAAATTCATTCATTCATTCATCTTCTTCCGCTTAATCCTTTTCGGGTCGCGGGGGGGCTGGAGCCTATCCCAGCATCTTTGGGCAAGAGGCAGGGTACACCCTGGACAGATCGCCAGTCCATCGCAGGGCCAACACAGAGAGACAGACAACCATTCACTCTCACAGTCATACCTAAGGACAATTTAGAATCCCCAGTTTTTGATGTCAATTAACCTAACTTGCATGTTTTTGGCATGTGGGAGGAAACCGGAGAAATCCCGGAGTAAACCCACGCAGACATGGGGAGAACATGCAAACTCCACACAGATCATTGTTGGTCGGGGGCTGGGATCGAACCCAGGATCCCCCAGCAAAGGGTGAGTTGGGCACCCCAAATTCAGTTTCTCAAAAAATTAGAATATTACATACAGTTAATTTTAAAAAATAGTTTTTAAATAGAAATGTTGGCCAACTGAAAAGTATGTCCATGTACATACTCAATACTTGGTCGGGGCTCCTTTTTGGACTAATTACTGTATCAGTGTGGCGTGACAAGGAGGTGATCAGCCTGTGGCACTGCTGAGGTGTTATGAAGGTCCAGGTTGCTTTGATAGTGACCTTCAGCTCGTCTGCATTGTTGGGTCTGGTGTCTCATCTTCCTCTTGACAATGCTCCATAGATTTTCTATGGGGTTTAGGTCAGGAGAGTTTGCTGGCCAATCAAACACAGTGATGCCATGGTCATTAAACCAGGTTTTGATACCTTTGGCAGTGTGTGTGTGTATGTGGGGGGGCGGGGAGGTTGGGGGGGGGGCAAATCCTGCTGGAAAGTGAAATCAGCATCTCCATAAAGCTTGTCAGCAGAGGGAAGCATGAAATGCTCTAAAATTTCCTGGTAGACGACTGCGCTGACTTTGGTCTTGATAAAACACAGTGGACAAACACCAGCAGATGACATGGTTCCTCAAATCATCACCGACTGTGGAAACTTCACACTAAACCTCAAGCAACTTAGATTCTGTGCCTCTCCACTCTTTTTCAGACACTGGGACTTTGATTTCCAAATGAAATGCAAAATTTACTTTTATCTGAACAGAGGTCATCTGCTGGTGTTTGTCCACCGTGTTTTATCAAGACCAAAGTCAGCACAGTCAACTACCAGGAAATTTTAGAGCACTTCATGCTTCCCTCTGCTGACAAGCTTTATGGAGATGCTGATTTCATTTTCAGTAGGACTTGGCACCTGCTCACACTGCCAAAAGTATCAAAACCTGGTTTAATGACCATGGTATCACTGTGTTTGATTGGCCAGCAAACTCTCCTGACCTAAACCCCTGAGAGAATCTACCGAGTATTGTCAAGAGGAAGATGAGAGACACCAGACCAAACAATGCAGACGAGCTGAAGGTCCCTATCAAAGCAACCTGGACCTTCATAACACCTCAGCAGTGCCACAGGCTGATCACCTTCATGCCACGCCACACTGACATAGTAATTAATCTAAAAGGAGCCCCAAACAAGTATTGAGTGTGTACATGGACATACTTTTCAGTCGGTCCACATTTCTATTAAAAAAAAACTAATTTTTAAAATGAATTTTATGTGATATTCTAATTTTTTGAGAAACTGAATTTGGGGTTTTCAGGGCTGGAAGCCATAATCATCAAAATTAAAATAAATAAACATTTGAAATATATCACTCTCTGTGTAATGAATCTATATAATATATGGGTTTCAGTTTCTGAAATGAGCGACCAAAAATATTGAACTTTTTCATGATATTCTAATTTTTTGAGATGTACCTGTAGAGCTCCATGTCCACTGCTGTGACACCTGCACAGCTCAGAAAGGGCCGACTCAGCAATCCCATGCCCCCTTAGAGCAGTACCTGGTAGGGGCACCCATGGAGCATGTGGAAGTGAACATTCTGGGCCCTTTTCCGACCACGGATCAGGGGAACTGCTACGTTCTGGTCACAACGGATGCCTTCACCAAGTGGCCAGAGGCGTATGCGGTCCCTGATCAGAGCACTGCCACTACAGCATCAAAGCTGGTGGATGAGATGCTTTGCCGTTTCAGTAAGTTGAAGGAGCTGCACAGTGACCATGGACCCTGTAACCAGACCCTGACCACTCAGCTTGCCATCCTAGTGGACCAGTGACAGCGAGACTGGGACCTGAATCTGCCCCTGGTTCTGTGGTCATACCGGACAGTAGTTCAGGAATTCACCCGGTGCACCCCTGCAGTGCTGATGTTTGGATGCGAGCTGCACACCTCGGTGGATTTGCTGTTCAGTCCTCCCACGAAGCCGTAGATGGCGGGCAAACAGACGTTGGATTATTTGTTTTGCTTGAGAGAATGTCTTCACACGGTACACAAACTGGCTTGGGAGGCCCTGGTAGCAGTGGGGAGTCAACAGAAGCGAGCATACAACTTCCGCTGCCAGGGGAGAGACTTTGCACCTGGGGATCAGGTCTGGGTTTTCTGCCTGGAGTGGGAAAAGAGGACTGTCCCCAAAGCTGGCGAGCCACTGGTCGGGACTATACACGGTCCTACAGAGACTGTCGGATGTGGTGTACAGGGTGAGGCTGCAGAAGAGGAACTGGGTGGTGGTGCTTCACCGCGACTGCCTCGCCCCATACC
Organism: Pholidichthys leucotaenia; assembly: GCA_020510985.1. Lineage (NCBI taxonomy): Eukaryota > Metazoa > Chordata > Actinopteri > Cichliformes > Pholidichthyidae > Pholidichthys > Pholidichthys leucotaenia. The sequence continues at coordinate 161,900,003 of CM035844.1, read as the reverse complement.
AGCCAGCTGCACCCACGGGTAGCCGAGGCTACCAACAGTGGGTGCTCCAACACCCGGGCAGGTTCGTATTGGACTTCAGGGAGGGGGGCAGTGTAACGTTGGGGCTCGGTAAGGGGTGGAGGATTCTGCCGGCATGCTTTGCGCCACGGGGGATTCAAAGACCGTTATTATTCTTGTGTTCTGAGCGTTATTGTTGTACTGTTATAATTGTATTGTAAGTCCGGTTGTGATAGTGTTGTTTTCCCTGTGTGTGGTAGATTAATGTGTCTGCATCACCCTGAGTGAGATGAGTGTCTGTGTGAATGCCCTTCCCTCCATTCTGTGTAATTAGTCAGTGAAGAATAAATGCCTATACATCACAAATCCTCTCCCATTATTGTGTGAACCCTTGAAACGTCACACTATAAACTGTAGAGCAATTTCAGAATAATGTTTCTCAATGTCAAATTGTGAAGACTTTGAATTTCCCACATTTATAGTACATAATAACATAAAATGATTCGGAGAATGTGGAGACATCTCTGTGCATAAGGGACACATCTGAAAATCAATAATGGACGCCCGTGATTTTCAAGCCTGCGGGGTACTGCATAACAAACAGGGATAATTCTGTCAGGGAAATCACTGCACTTGCTCAGGAACTCTTCAGAAATTTCTATCTGTGACACTGTATCATCAACAAATGCAGCGCTATCATGTACAGAAGAAGCCATATGTAGACATGATCCAGAAATGTGACTGTTTTCTCTGGGCCCAAGTTAATTTAAAATCAACTGAGTGTAAAGTTGTTCTGTGGTCAGACAAACTGAAATTTGGAATCAGTTCAGGAAATCATGTAAGCTGCATCCTCTGGATTAAAGAGGACCATCTGGCTTGTTGTCAGTGCCCAGTTCAAAATCGCTGCACCTCTGATGGTATGGAGGTGCATTAGTGCCACTGGAACTAGCGGCATGCATGTCTGGAAAGGTACAATCAATGCTAAAAGGTATGTCTTTTTTGGGGAAGGCCTTGCATATTTCAGCAAGACGATACTGAACCACATACTGCTTCTGTCACATAGTAGAGGAGTCTGGGTGGTGGACTGGCCTCCCTGAAGTTCAGACCTTTTACCAATTGAAAATGGCACATCATGAAATGCATAGTGCAACAAAGAAGACCCAGGTCTGTTGAACAGCTAGAATCCTGTGTCAGACAGTCCAGCCACTGGTCTCCTCAGTTTCCAGACAATTACAGGCTGTTGTTAGGAAGGGACGCTACACAGTGCTGAACATGGCCCTGCCCAGCTGATCTGAGACATGTTGCTGTAATTCAAATTCAAGATGAGCTAACATTTTTCATGAAATAATAACATGTCAAACTAATTACTATCCAAACTAGAACTACCCACTTTGTAGTTTTATTGCAGAGGTTCTTCTCGTGTATAACTGTTTGTGTGTGTGTTTGTGACCCGCTGGGAGACTACAGATGCAAATTAGCGGTATTGCTAAATCTGGCGTACTTACATTTTTATTAATGTTCATTAGTATGTAATGGTTGTCTGTCTCTCTGTGTTGGCCCTGCGATGGACTGGCGATCTGTCCAGGGTGTACCCTGCCTCACGCCCTAAGATGCTGGGATAGGCTCCAGCCCCCCTGCGACCCGAAAAGGACTAAGCGGAAGAAGATGGATGGATGGATAGTACGTAATGTCCCTTTCAAATAAACGTTAAACTAAACTAGTGCAAAAAATAAAGTAATGAATTGAGATTTGCAAATCATTTCAATGTATTTTGTTTAATTTTTTCACAGTGTTTCTTTTCTTTTTTGCATTTATATGTGACAGCTTTTAAAAAATAGATAGTTTTAAAAAAGCAGAAAATAATGCAGGCGTGATGTCACTGAGGTGGATGTGAGGTCGCTTTTCTCATTGAAGTGACATATAAACACACCTGGTTGAATGTGTAGCACAAGCTCAACAAAACCATTGTTCTCATGTGTGTACGTTGGCTTTGAGCAGCACAGACCTCCATTGTGTAAGGACCCGTCGGCCGTGTAGAGGAAAGACCCTGGGTGGCTGGGCTTCTGGCCTGGAGCTCACCTGCGCTTTAATGAACAGGTGGCCACAAAGATACTGTGACCGCTTAACAAGCCCGCTAACCCACCCTCGCAGCGGCTTACAGGGGAAATTAAACTGTTACTGCAGAGTTTGGGGGATTTCCACCTATCAGTTTGCAATTTCAGCACTAGCAATCCACAGCCATGCACCAAAATCCAAATTCCCCTCTTATATCTATGTCCACAACCCATTTCTTCTGTCATCCTGGCTTGCCCTACTGCCCTGTCTCTCCCTCTTAACCCCAGCATCAAACAGAGGTTCCCCTCCTCTAGTGTCCGGCGCACAGAGTGGCTGATTGTGTGGAAGCTGCACAGACAATGTTTTTATTGAAGGCCTGCTCTTCCTCTCACTCTTACTGCCTGGCCCCTAGCTAGGCTCATAAATGCTAGGCTTGTCCTCGGCGCTGAAAGGCCCCTGTCCCTGGGGGTCTCGGAAACCTGCGCACACACTGTGGCCAGCTCCTGTTTCAGCTTTACATTTAACACCACTGGAGAGAGAGAGGGGGGAGCAAGGGAGAGAAGAGGTAAAAAAAAAAAAAACTTAAAAGAGAGTGGGGAGGATAAACCAGATAAGGAGAAACCCTACGAATAAGAACAGGAGGAGGGCAGGAGTGTTTTGAAGGTATTAAAACACCTGTAACCCTCTGTGGTGAAGCATATCAAAGTTAGAGCAATAAGATCGGGCTCAGCTGAGAGTAGGAAGGTCAAACAGCAGCGCTCTAAAGTGTCACTCAGCGGGGAGCCAGTGACAGACGAGTTTGTGGTTCCACTTACATAATGGTTCAAAGCCTGAGCCTGCAGGCGGAACTGAGGGGAGGCGGAGTCAGTCAGCTCCAAGGAGAAGCTCAGGTTTGGGAACTCCACTCTGCCTCCGAGGTAGAACACCGAGCAGGGTGGAGCTGGGGAAGGCGGGGGGGAGGAGAGACAACTGCACTGTGTCACTCAAAATAAATACAGTGAAATACAACGGGCAGAAAGTGTGCGTACTCACATGATAAGTGATGGAGTGTCAGTGCAATGGCTGAAATGAAGGGGAAAAAGGGAAGAAGGCCCAACATCCATCTCCTCCAGGAGTTACAAGCTGGAGCTCGCACCCCCTCCAACCTCTTCTCTGCCCTGTCCTCAGGCTTCGTGGGGGGGCTCAATGAGTGGGTGGGCGTCTTTAACTCTCCCTCTCCCTTTCAAAGACAAGGACATGACTCAAGTATCATATCGGCTTTTTTACGTCTGTTCTCAAGTTGCTTCTAACTGTTATTTTTATGGGAGCACAGCAGAGGAGCAGTTTAAAAAAAAAAATCAGTGAGATGAGAGATTTGGCTGAGCTGGCACAGATTTAATAGGAGCAGTGGTGAAAATCTTTTAGTTGAAAAGACCTCTTAAAACATTTGAGGGGGTGGCAGGGCTCCCCCAGGGAAGCAGACAAAGCGTGGCTGGAGTGGTCCGCTTTCCCACGGGCTGGCTCTGCTGGTGTCAGCACTCAATCAAGTGGGCCACCCCGACATGGACATGCATGAGAAAGACAGCCATGCAACCCCAGAGACTCATGGCAAAACATGTTTCTACATATCATACATTCTATTAATGCAAAAGCTCCTCAGAAGATACATAAGCAGAGTGTGCAGGAATATGCTGAGAAAAAGCATACTAGTTAAAGGGCATAGTGTGTCTTAGTGCACAGCCAAAGGCGCACGGTGATGTCTTACCTGTGCAACGGAGCAGCCAGAGTGTCCATGCCCAGAGACGCAGTAGACCTCACAGGTTTTGCTTTTGGGGAGAGTCCACATAGCACTGTCCCGTTTAGCTCCGGAGAGGTGATATGCAACAATACCCCAGGCATAGAAACGATGGAGAGAGAGAGAGAGAGGAAATCCCTGCTGTCGCTTCCTCTGGGGAAAAAAAAAAAATGCTCAGAAACCCAACCTGTGGGACTCGGACACGGTGGGCATTCACCACCTCCCACTTACCTGAACGGGGCGGCAGGTGTCACACAGAGCCCCAGAATGCAGTGCGGAGGAGACAATAGGGCCACTATGAAAGGGGACAATTCGCACAACCATCCATGTGACAGATATTGTGTGCAAACTTCCTCGCTGTGTATTCAGGAGTTTTAGCTCAGGGGGGGCACAAAGGAGCGCTTGAGGGAGATGTGTGAGGTTTTACAGCTGGGGCTGAGGTGCTGTGCCCTTGGATGCTCCTCTGTGGTGCCAAACAAACTGTAGTTTATTAAGTTGCAAACAGATGAGACAAAAAGTTGTAAATTTCTTAGAAAAAAAAAGATAAATTTATGAGAAAAATTACATTTATGTGGAAAAACTCATGCATTTATTATAACTGTCATAAATTCACAAGAAAAATGTGCAGCTTTATGTGGAAATTGTTGCAAATTCAAAAAAAAATGTAAAAACAAGTTTCACATTTAAGAGGGAAAAACTAAAGTTGACCAACTGTCATACCTTCATTTTTAGGCTCATATGTTTTGCTACTCCATGCAGAATTTGCTTTTACCAAATATTTCTCTGTATGTTTTCTCCACAGTAAAGGATGTCTACCATTGTAATAGAGGCCTGAAGAATTTATATTTTTTCAAAGTAGAGTGGAACACCTTTAAATTCAATGAAATGTTAATTTCAGTTATTTAAATGAAAAAAAAAAACCATGCAGTAGACAATAAGTGATTATGCTTTTTATTTAAAATATTCTGCTAGCAATGGATGAATTTCATCATGTTATGTGATATGGCTGTAGATCCACGAGGTGAACTTGTTGACCCTGGTGTAGACCCCAGGGAGGTTTGGTCTGCCACACCCGGACCCCCAGCTGACAATCCCAATCAGGAACCAGTGCCCCCCACCTTGTGCCTGACAGGACAGAGGACCCCCTGAATCCCCCTGACAGAAAAAAAAAGCATATATAGTGGAGGAAAAAAAAAACTAAATCAAAAAACATTCACTTGTAAAGATCTTCATATAGCAATTTAGACTTTACAAGTGCCTAAGTCAGAAGGCTGCTTACTCTGCAGGCATCGCGCTCTCCTGAGGGGACCCCAGCACACAGCATTCGTGGTGAGACGAGGCCGTACCGCCTCCTACACTCACTCTGGCTCATTACAGACACTTCAGCTTTTTGCAGCACTGAGGGCAACACCTTATCTGTAGAGTGGCAAGATGTAGACACAGATCATAAAAATGAGAAACACATTCATAGCAGGTCACAGTCGTGTCAGTGGAGCAGGACAAGTGAGCATGGTGGAAAAATAACAATCAATCAAACTGTATTTATAAAGCACTTTTCATACAGTGTAGCAGCTCAAAGTACTGCACAAAATAATAAAACAACATACACCAAAAGCCAAAACACAGTCTCATCCACCCACCCATACACACATACACTCACAACACACCGACAATAATCCAAGTGAGCAAAGCAACAACTCTGCTGTTAAATCAATGCAAAAAGGAGAACATCCTCCTGTAGAATACTGCTAAATAGATTTACAACCAGCTGATATAACCTATAGTTACAGCTTGAAATTAGTCAACCTTTTGCACCCTCTAGTGGTCGTGTGAAAAATGACATGAAGTGACAGGGCAGGGTGCTAGAGTTGCAATGTTTTTAAAGTAAATTCTCAACTTTTACTACCCCAACTTTAACCAAGCACTTTTAGCAGCCACTCACACTGTCCAATGTGTACTGTGCTGATCAGATCTTTTGACTGGTGTGATCATTCTGTACTGTACTTAAACACACCTCCCCAGCTCAAGCACGACAGAGAGGTATGCTTAGGCACAGAACCAATGCAAATGCTCGTGCACTCTCCCCACTTGTGTTGCATCCCCGTGCAGCATAAATATACCGCATCAACAATTCGACTGCTCTGCTCTACAGTCTATTAACAAAAACTGTGGCAAGTTGGTCCAGTGCAGAGTTTGAGTGTTTACTCTTGTGCAGACAAGAATATACAGCACCAGCTGGATAAAATATGCAACAAGAGAGAGGCATCTGGAAAAATTTGTGACAGTGCCTCATTGGTTGAGAGAGGAGGAGGCATGGAATGGGAACATCTGTGACAGTAAGGGAAATAAGAAGGACACTTGGATTCTGGCATCGAACTAAGCACTTTGCCACAGGGGTGATTTGTGACAGATACAGTAGATAATGGCAAGAGTGAAAGGGAAGGTTTACAAAACAGGAATGAGACCTGCTATGATGTACGTTTTGGAGACAGTGGCACTGACAAAAAGATGGGAGGCAGAGGTGGCAGAGTTGAAGATGCCAAGATTCTCTTTGGGAGTGACTGGGGGGATGGGATTACGAATGAGTATATCACAGGGACAGCTCAGGTTAGGCAGTTTTGAGATAAAATAAGAGAGGCAAGGCTGAGCTGTTTGGACGTGTGCAGAGGAAGGATAGTGGATATACAGTACTGGGCAAAGGATGTTAAAGATGGAGCTGCCAGGCAGGAGGAAAAGAAGAACACCATGGAGAAGACTCATGAATGTAGTGAAGGAGGACATGGAGAGGGTTGATGTGACAGAAGAAGATGCAAGGAATAGGGTGAGATGGAGGCAGGTGATCCGCTGTGGTGATCCCAAAAGAAATGAGAAGAAGAACTGTTAGGAACTACTTGTTTTTGCCTAGACATACTAGTCTTTGCAGACAAATATAACATTAAGTGAACAAACAAATCAATCTCTTGTTGATCAGTACTCATCATCCTTATCATAGCAGTCTGTCGGGGGCAACAATGACCATTTCATTTACGTCTGATCAGATTCCTCCACGCAGCTCTGTCCTTCGCCTTCCGCTGCCAGGAACTCCTGACCTTGGTAACGCGGGCGACGTCTGAGCTGGTATGAGTTGCTTTCTGACTGACTGTTTCATGAAACTGCTTGCAAAGTATTTGAGTACCAGTAGCTTTTGCTGGACTAGCGGCACATTCTTGGCAGATAGAGGTATTATCAGTGGCAAAGACAGGCCAAGACAAACTGACTCCAGTATCTGTTGCAGTGACTGACCAGATGATAGGTTTGTTTATCTCTGCTCTTTGTGTAGTGCATGTCATGATGCACCAACTGACAAAAGTCCACCACAGACCTTGCGACAGATATGCTTATCTGCCAGGATGTCCAGTCTCACCCCGTGTAACTGGGAGTGGTCCACCACAGACATGTGACAGATATGATTTTTAGTTCTGCCAGGATGCCCAGTTTCACCCTCCACGCCCTCGAAAGGGCGGGGTTGCTGGTTGAGTCGCTGACGGCCCGACCCATGAGACAGGTAGTACAGTGATCCCTCACTTATCGCGGTTAATGGGTTCCAGAACCGACCGCGAAAAGTGAAAAACCGCGAAGTAGCGTCACCCCTAATGACGTCACCCATAAATAATACGTACGTTCATTCTCTCACTCTCTCTCTCATATGATACGTGTGTGTGTGTGTGTGTGTGTGTGTGTGAGTGTACATACATACGTAGATGTAAATAAAGTGTACATAAATATGTTTTTAGAACTCTTTTATTCTTATAACAAAATACGTAACTCAAGATGAAGATGATTTACTGCACAGGTTAATGAGAGCTTTACTGCTCCTCAGGTGACGCCTCATCGTCAGGTGCTAGAGGCGCAGTATCATCGAGGGCAGCTTCCGATAGAGCTGGAGAAGCTGCAGGAGTCGGCGTAGTGGCTCGACGGGAAGACTATTTCGCACAAAAAGGCACAAGAGAACAGCGAAAAGTTCCACGCGGCGAGACTAAGCAACATGAGCGATAAAGAACAATGAATGCGGTCTTCCTTCGCTGGGTATGGGCGCTCGGCAGGGAGAGAAGCTGGGTAAAACGTCTCGGCCAATCAGCTTGCGAGATTCCCGAGCCGAGCCAACACGAGAACAGCAAACAGAGAGGTGGATTTTGAGTTGTGCGGGCTTTCCGTGTCGATACCTGATGTTCTAATGTAGTCTCCCTGCCTTCTGCTAGCGCCCGCCCATTTTTTCTCAATTTTGAATTTTTGATGAATATTTTTGAAAAATCCGCGATGCACTGAGGGCACGAAAGGTGAGGCGCGAAGTAGCGAGGGATCACTGTACTGGTTTTCATGGTTATCCGGTAGCAAGCAAATCAATACCTGATCTGACATAAGATCAGTACTATCAATGTATAAAATAAACTTGTAGAACTGTTATATAAAAGCAATAATATTACATTCAAGGGAGCACAGTATCATGAATACAGTACCACAGTTGTGTCTTCAACCCTCTGTTGCACATTGGGACTACATCCAAATAACTGCAGTACTATTGATACTGCACTCTTACAGTGTGATATTGCTCGATTAACAATAGGTGATAATAACGAGCTCAAAGACCCAAAACTAATAGTACAAGCAACAGGGTTTTACCCATATGTACTGATTTAATAGATGACAGTCAGTTTTGGACTGCAGGAGTATTTGTTGTTGATAAATTCGCTAAGGTATTTTAGTTTAGTTATGTTTAAATCCTTTTTGGTGCATTACTCACCATCCTCCTGTTGGTATCCCCACCCAGTGACCAAGCAGCGGTGGCTCTTGGTGACCATGTGGGAGGACGGCGGTAGGCAGACAGGCTGCACCAAAGGGCTTAGGGAGGGAGGCCACGGCTTCTTCAGGCGCAGCAGGGCGATGTCATAGTCAAATGTGTAAGCATTATAATACTCATGCACCACAATGTGCTGGATGTCTGCCACATATTTGGCATTGCCCTGTGCCAGCATGCCAAGATGGGCTTTCCAGTACCGTGGGTCAGACAACCTGTAGTGTCAGAGGTCAAAGACACTGAATGAGCACAATTTATAAGTAGATTAGTAAAAAACAGAAAAAATTCAAGGAATAAGTTACATAAAATTACATCAATGTAATTTTCCTCCATCCTAGATTATTTTAGAGCAAGTAGCTTAGTTTCTAAGACAGTCACAGCATTTAAATAAATAAATGGTACCTGATGTATAGGTTAATTGCATGAAAAACATTTAAACAAAGAATCAATCAAAAGCAGTGTCTCCTTCCAGAAATTTGTTAGTATAATGCGAATGCTGTTGTGATGGACAGGCATCATAAAAAAACAAAAACGAAAGAGGTTTCAGTAAATATTATATCTTACATAAACCTGAATATGGTTTCAACCTAGTTACTTATGTAAAGGGTGCAGTGTGTAATATTTAGCCTAATCTTGCAGACATATTTTAAAATGCAAACAATTCACATTGTGTCAGTCATCAGCCTCTTTCAAAGCATAGAGGAAAACCTGCAGGAGCCATTTGTGCATTTAAAGTTTGACACAAAAACTTGGAAAGACTTTATGGTGGTCCAAGATGGCTGCCTTCATGGAGAAGGACCTGTGTATTTAAGGATTAGAAAACGCAACAAATTTAACTTAGGAGTGATTATATAACAATGAAGGCAAAATCACCTGGGTCAAACACTCCATCACCTGGCTTCACTTCAGGGGTTACAGATAGTTCTGGTTTGCATATGCCAGTAATTTCTCCAGATCCATCTAGGTCATCCCTAGAGGTGCATCCTTGTTCTGTTGGAGGTTCCCTCAAACTACAACCCTTTAAGGAAGCTAAAGACATACCAGTCACTAGCTTTTTACCAGCTTTTTCCCCTCTGCCATCAGACTGCTGAACACTAAGTGACTTTTGACTCTCGTGCACTATGTACAGCAGCTCAACCAGACTCATGTCAATCATCACTGTTTTTCTGTTGCATTATTGACTGCACTATGTGGTACTTCACATTATCTGCTACATGCTAATTTTTTAAAACTGCCTTGACTAGTACTACTCATTATTACTAGTATTATTATTATTATTACTTATTATTACTTATTTTTCTACACTTATTGCACGTTTCTAGTCCTTTAGTTTTTTAGTTTATCCCTTTTTCTCATTATGTTTTTAATGTCGCAGCATGGCACCGAGACAAATTCCTAGTTTGTGTATCACATGAACAATGGCAATAAATCTGATTCTGATTCTGATTCACTAAGATCCTAGCATTCAGAAACTTGAAGTTGACCCATATCTTTTGTAATGTCCATGACTGCATCAAGGTCCAATACTGGCTCAATAGTGTTGCATGTAAGAAAATCATTTTGGGCCAATGATTTTGAAGGTCTGTTATGTGGTTCGATGGGATAATTTGATGAAAACTCAAAGTGCAATGCCTTTTTTGTCCTTTCTAGACTTCTCTATTGTAGACCAAGGGACAGCTTCTATAGATCTGTCATTGTCCTCTTTGTGGATGCGCTCCATGTCGAAACTTTTCTCAAGCATCTCATCCTCCCTCTTCTCCTTTTTCAGTTGTAATCAGAACGCCTCCCTCTCTGTGCTTATGCTCTCCCCATTTGTGTCCAAAGGATAACTCCCCATGAGTTCATTTTGGTGGTTTTCATTGCTATGTCTGAGTTTATGGATCTTGAGATCCTCTTCCAGAATCAGCTCGTCCAGTCTTTGGACTTTCTTAAGCTCCTCCAGCAGCTCCGGCCTGCTATTATCCTGCTATGATCCATCATCTGGTTCTTCTACAGCTTCTGTGTAAAACTCATCAAGTCCAGAAGCTTTAGCTTCACTTGCTGATTCATCTAATGCCAATTCATTGTGGCTGTTAGACTCTGAGTGGTCAGAGCAGTCCTGAAGGCTGAGAACACCAGCTTCAGCCAGCTCACTGGATGACATCTTGCTCCACAGTGGCCAGCAGTTCTGTCCATCCTCAGACCTCACCAGACCATCCAAAAGGGCTACCTGAGCTAAAACATTTCCTTCCTATGACAGTATTTCATCAGCTCATACCAGGATCTTCCCCACCTCCTTCAGACCCCCTTGCTCCTTTTCATCACAGTCCTTCAGGAAGATATTACTCACACCATCATCATCATCATCTAGATTTTGGTCATTAAGGTCATAAAAATCCTAGAGAAGAGTAGAATTATCATCTGTGGAATAAACAGACTTTTCCTTGTCTTCAGTGATGGTGCTGGACAGAATGTTGTGAATGGGACTTAGCTCAGGGTCCTCCAGCTCATTGTGTGAATTTGGTATCCATTCACTGCTCTGTGCTCCTCTGGGATCTACGCTGCTCAAAACCTCCATCTGTGGGTGCCAATCATGAGACCAGTTATCCTGGTCGGCAGTGACGCGAAAGTCTGATGAATCATGAAGGTTTACACCTCCCTTTTGTGGTGTGAGGTTCTGTTTGACAATGACTGTGTAGGAGATTTCCAAATCTCCTACTGGTAAACTAAGCCAGGGGTTGCTGGGCAGAGTAGCTGAATGCTTCACTTTGATCTTAAAGTTGAAGGTATCGACCGTAACTTTAGAGATGATGTGGATGTCAGCCCTGGAGGAGTTTCCCACAGAGCCCAAGCCAACTTCCTCACTGTGGTCCAGGCAGTCTGAAAAGCTGGAGATATTCTCATGGAATTCATGCTGGCTCAAGGCAGATCTCACAGAGTCCCTGATCCCACCTGATCTTAAGAGATGATCCACTTCTTCCTGCCCTCCTAACGCCTCCAGAGAACTGCTCCCAGCTCTATCAAAACCAGAGTCAAAAGAGTTGGGGGGGGGGTTCCCTTCAATCAACAGCATCCCTGAAACTGTAGATGTGGGGGGGGGGGGGTTCCAAGAAGATGGGCTGGTGTCCTATCATTTTCACATTTAGAAAGATTAAACTCTGACAGGCCAAGTCCAACATCCTTAGATGTAATGGGTGCAGCACCATCAGCAGAAGACTTATTAATATGGCCACTCTGGAATAACTCATACTGCCATTGCAGTGCCAGCTTAAGGTGTCCGACAGCCACTGAGGTACAGGAACCAGCTCCATCCTTAGTAGGTCAGGCTACAGAATTTGCACAACTTAACATACAAGATAAAGCCCCTGAGGCACTGTCGGAGAATGTGCCTACAGATATCGGTCACCGCTTGGTTCTCAGTCCACATGTAAAGGAGCAAACCAACAACGACAATAACCATACACTCTCAGTGAACCCTGAGGTACAGTGGGGCAAAAAAGTATTTAGTCAGTCACCAATTGTGCAAGTTCTCCCACTTAAAAGATGAGAGAGGTCTCCAATTGTCATCATAAGTATACCTCAACTATGAGAGACAAAATGAGGAAAAAAAATCCAGAAAATCACATTGTCTGATTTTTAAAGAATTTATTTGCAAATTATGGTGGAAAATAAGTATTTGGTCAATAACAAAAGTCCATCTCAATACTTTGTTATATACCCTTTGTTGGCAATGACAGAGGTCAAACATTTTCTGTAAGTCTTCACAAGGTTTTCACACACTGTTGCTGGTATTTTGGCCCATTCCTCCATGCAGATCTCCTCTAGAGCAGTGATGTTTTGGGGCTGTCGCTGGGCAACACGGACTTTCAACTCCCTCCAAAGATTTTCTATGGGGTTGAGATCTGGAGACTGGCTAGGCCATGCCAGGACCTTGAAATGCTTCTTACGAAGCCACTCCTTCGTTGCCCGGGTGGTGTGTTTGGGTTCATTGTCATGCTGAAAGACTCAGCCACGTTTCATCTTCAATGCCCTTGCTGATGGAAGGAGGCTTTCACTCAAAATCTCACGATACATGGCCCCATTCATTCTTTCCTTTACACGGATCAGTTGTCCTGGTCCCTTTGCAGAAAAACAGCCCCAAAGCATGATGTTTCCACCCCCATGCTTCACAGTAGGTATGGTGTTCTTTGGATGCAACTCAGCATTCTTTCTCCTCCAAACACGACAAGTTGAGTTTTTACCAAAAAGTTCTATTTTGGTTTCATCTGACCATATGACATTCTCCCAATCCTCTTCTGGATCATCCAAATGCTCTCTAGCAAACTTCAGACGGGCCTGGACATGTACTGGCTTAAGCAGGGGGACACGTCTGGCACTGCAGAATTTGAGTCCCTGGCGGCGTAGTGTGTTAATGATGGTAGCCTTTGTTACTTTGGTCCCAGCTCTCTGCAGGTCATTCACTAGGTCCCCCCGTGTGGTTCTGGGATTTTTGCTCACCGTTCTCGTGATCATTTTGACCCCATGGGGTGAGATCTTGCGTGGAGCCCCAGATCAAGGGAGCTCATCAGTGGTCTTGTATGACTTCCATTTTCTAATAATTGCTCCCACAGTTGATTTCTTCACACCAAGCTGCTTACCTATTGCAGATTCAAGCTTCCCAGCCTGGTGCAGGTCTACAATTTTGTTTCTGGTGTCCTTTGACAGCTCTTTGGTCTTGGCCATAGTGGAGTTTGGAGTCTGACTGTTTGAGGTTGTGGACAGGTGTCTTTTATACTGATAACGAGTTCAAACAGGTGCCATTAATACAGGTAACGAGTGGAGGACAGAAGAGCCTCTTAAAGAAGAAGTTACAGGTCTGTGAGAGCCAGAAATCTTGCTTGTTTGTAGGTGACCAAATACTTATTTTCCACCATAATTTGCAAATAAATTATTTAAAAATCAGACAATGTGATTTTCTGGATTTTTTTTTCTCATTTTGTCTCTCATAGTTGAGGTATACCTATGATGAAAATTGGAGACCCCTCTCATCTTTTAAGTGGGAGAAGTTGCACAATTGGTGGCTGACTAAATACTTTTTTGCCCCACTGTATCTGTCAATTGCTCATTTGAAATAAACAATGAAAAAGAAGATGATTTGTCAGTTTCAAAAAGGACTGCATGTTTAAAGTCAGCTGAGGAGGTCCAGACTTCACTCCCAGCAGACAAAAGCCCACTTCAGCAGTTGTTGCCCGAGCTTTCTTCTGATCAGCATCTGAGGTTTGACCCAGGTGGAAGAGTTGGGCTTAATCGAGGCTTACCTCAAGGATTCAATGATTCAAAGGCTTTATTATCATGTGCACAATTAAGAAATGCAACATTTTCTGAGCAATGAAATTCTTACTCTGCTCTCCGAACGAATGCCAAGGTGATAGAAACACATCAATACTAATAAGGTAATAACACACCTAATACTAATGAATACTAATAACACACACTAATAACACCCATTAGGCAATTAGGACACCTTAAACATACTTTAACACTAAGTACTAATACTAATGAATACTAAACACACATTAGGCAATTAGGACACCTTAAGCACACCTTAAAGTGCTGATGACACGTTTTTGACATTTTTTAGGATGTTGTGTAAACCCAAAAGTCATTGTCGATGATCAATTTAATATTTACAACTGCGCCTGCATAAACTAGTTATCATCAAAACACCGCAGCCACTGACTGGACTGTGGTGTCGCCCTTAATTTGAGGGGCGGCACCCTCCATGACGTAAGCGACAGAACGGACACCGGTGTTGTTGACTGGAATGACAGCAGCTTTGCAGCTCATAGTTTCTCTGGTTTCTTGTTTTAATTTTACGGCTGTGCCTTCGCGTTGTGTCGCAGGCTTAGATAAACAGCAGGCATGAAAGACTACATCACACGCTTCAGCTCCAACTGTCATAAGCCTCCTTGTGCGCTTTTATGCAGGAGGAGCGCACGAGGAGGGGAAGGATTAATGGATTTACGTGCAGCTTTGACCTACTTTCTCTGATCACATGCTGACTCTCGCTGGTCCGGCCACGTCCCCTCTGTCATTATCACCAGCTGATTCCCCTCCCGCTCTTCATGCTTCCCGGTCCTCGCCCAGGTGCTTCTCATCACACCATAACCAGCAGCATGTGTACTTTGCGGCCATTTGCCAGTCATCTGTGCTGTTTGTCTGCCAGTATTTTCAGCACTCTCACGATGTGTCGGTCACTCCATGTTCGCCGTGGTTCTCATGCGTCCTTGAAGCGATGTCGGCTCTGGGGCGCACCTGTAGCTAACACGTCTCCTCTCATTCAATCTTTTGGCGATGCCGGCCCCCAAACGCCATCAGTAAGTGTGTTTGTGTTTTTTGTACGTCTTCACATTTTTGGGAATTGTCTGTCGTTCTATATTAAATGTGCTGTGGTGAATTCTGCACGTAAATCATTGTTATTTCATGCTCCCTCTCCATGCCCTGTGTAAGAGCGTACGGAGAGGGAGGATTTACGCGTAAATAACGAGGATTTACGCGTAGGATTCACCACAGCACATGTATTGAACATAAAGACTGATCCCAAAAGGTGAAGACTTACAAAAATACACAGAAACACAAACAGTAGGCGTTCGGGGCTGACATTGCCCAGCGAACATGGAGAGGAGACGTGTTAACCACGGTTGCGCCCCAGAGCCGACATTGCTACAAGGGGAGCAACAGAACCATGGCTGTGTGGAGTGGCTAACACGTTGTAATAGTATTGGCAATACTGGCTGGCTGACAACACGGGAGATGATGCATACAAAACATGAACAGCTGACTGTCACTGAGTCTGACTCGCTAGGCACAATGCCTGCTTGGCATGGTTCAAACCTATATGGTTTGATGCCCCAGATTCTTCATTGTCATCCCATTCTTCGGAACTATAATCATCTGAAGATTGGACAACACAAACCAATTCCAGACTACATGTGCTGGAACCATTGTCAATGTTTTCAACCGCTTCCATCCTGTGTGTACAAAGGGCAGCCAAGCGCTGTGTTCCGTCGATGACGTGACAACATGGCCGGGGGTTTTTCCAGCCACTGACACAATGGGTGACGTGCCGCTCATGAAAACGTCAGATTTTCGCATGAACAAAAGCCTGTTTGACTTAGAACTGCACAGACCAACCTATTTCGTCATATTGTATTATGTGTTGAAAAATTAGAGGAAGTCAAAAACGTGTCATCAGCACTTTAATACTAAGTACTAATACTAATGAATACTAATAACACACATTAGGCAATTAGGACAGTTAAAGCAGTTAAACTATAGGAAAAAAGAAGAATGAAAATTGAAAATTCCCTGAATGACAAAAATGGACAATGGTATATTAATATCAGAAATGATATGAACCTGAGATGGCATAAGCCCATGTACAAGCGTGCAAATGAGCAATGTGCAAATTAGCACTCAGTGTGATAATTTCTCTGTAATGATAATACTCAGTAGACTGTACAATGATAATTTAGCAGCAGAGATGATATGGACATGAGACGGGGTGAGACTGTACACTGTGCAAGTGAGCAATGTGCAAATTTAGCAACCAGTGTGTGGATTCCTATTTGCAAAGCTGTGTCCAGAGTTTATTTATTCAGGAGTCTGATGGCAGTGGGAAAGAAGGAGTTTTTTTAGTCTGGATGTCCTGCATTTCACACTTCTGTACCTCCGGCCTGAGGGTAGAAGTGTGAACATTCTGTGCTGGGGGTGGGTGGGGTCCTGGAGAATGGTAGCAGCTCTCCTTTGGACTCTGCGGTGGTAAATGTTCTGCAGAGAGGAGAGTGGAGTCCTGATGATCTTCTCCGCTGTCTTCACCACTCTCTTCAGGCATCTGTGGTCCAGGGCAGTAGTGCTGCTGTACCACGCAGTGATGCAGTTGGTCAAGATGCTCTCGATGATGCAGCTGTAGAAACTGTTGAGGATCTTGGGGGGGACATGTCAAACTTCTTCAGCCTCCTCAGAAAGTACAGCCACTGTTGAGCTCTCTTAACCAGTTCTGTGGTGTTGAGTGCCCATGTAAGGTCCTCGCTGATGTGGATGCCCAGGTATTTAAAGCTGCTCACTCTCTCCACCTCAAGCTTCTGGATGAACAGCGGTCGATGGGGTCTCCTCCTCCCCTTCCTTATGTCCACTTATCATCTCCTTTGCCTTGTCTGTGTTGAGGATGAGGTTGTTGTTCTCACACCATGACACCAGGCTGGCCACCTCCCTCCTGTGGGATGCTTCATCACCGCCAGTGATGTGTCCTATCACTGCTGTGTCATCCGCAAACTTTAAGATGATATTGTCCTTGTGGGAGGCAACACAGTCATGGGTGAAGAGGCTGTAGAGGATTGGGCTGAAAACACAACCCTGTGGGACACCTGTGTTTGTGATGATGCTGGCTGAGGTCCTGTTACCCATCCTGACAGACTGGGGCCTGCCCGTCAGAAAGTCCAGTAGCCAGTCACAGAGGGCAGGGTGCAGGCCAAGTGAAGACAGTTTGTCGGTGAGTTTGTGGGGGATGACCGTGTTGAAGGCAGAGCTGTAGTTGACAAAGAACATCCTGATGTCGAAGTCTTTATCTTCCAGGTGGGAGAATGGAGTGCTGCAGCAATGGCATCTGAGGTGGACCTGTTGGGCCGGTAGGGGTACTGCAGGGGGTCCAGGGTATCCAGTATGCTGCCCTGAATGAGGGGCAGCATCACTCTCTTGAAGCACTTCATGATGATTGCAGTGAGTGCTACCGGCCTGTAATCATTCAAACAGGTTGGCGGGCTCTTTTTGGGGAGGGGGGCAATGGTTGTGGTTTTGAAACAGGAGGGGACTATGTTCTGGTTGAGGGAGAAGCTGAAGATGGATGTGAGAACATAGAACATAGAACATTAATGTTTTTAAGAAGGTAAAAACATCTCCTTTCTATTTTTGTCTTTAATAAGAACAAAAGGTAAATAATTAAAAGAAGACAAAATGAACCTACTTGAGCTATCAGTCAGCTCAGCAGCACATGCTCTGAGAGCCCGTCCAGGGATGTTGTCTGGTACTGCTGCCTTGCTGGGGTTGATATTCCTCAGTGCTCTGTTTACCTGGCCTGATGAGATGTTTAGTGGAGGGGGAGGGCGTGTGTGTGTGTGTGTGTCTCCTCTCTGCACTGTAGCTAGAGGTCTCAAAGTGGGTGTAAAAGATGTTGAGATCATCCGGCAGGCTATCTGTAGAGCTAGTGGTGTTGCTGTTGGTCCTCTTGGCTGTTGTTATAGCCTTCCTCAGTCCATATTTTGCAGCTTTGTACTCGACCTCATTGCCTGATTTAAATGCAAGAGAATGAGCACGCAGCATCTGACGTACCTGACTGTTGATCCAGGGCTTCTGGTTGGGGAACTTCCTGATTTGTATGGTGGGTACGATGGTATCAACACATGTGCTGATGTGCCCAGTCACATACGCTGCGTAGTCCTGTATGTTTACAGAAGAGTCCTCCTGGGTGGCTGCAGCTTTAAGCACATCCCAGTCTATACAAGATGGTGGTTCAAGATGGCGACGAGACCAGAGGTGCTTTGAGGAGCTCTGAGGCCTGAACTGAGACTTTCTGGTAAAACTGTTCAAAAGACCTCTGTTGGACACCAGCAAATGTGAGGAATATTTGTGAGATGACAACTAAGCTTACCCGGAGAAAGTTCTGGTTCTGTTTCTGGTCTCAAAGAGGATTTAAAAGGACGGTGAAACAAGCTGGCACAAGATGGCGGAACCCACGCGTCTTGGTTGGAATGGCTCGGTGTTGGCTCCTGAGGTAAAGCGGTCTCGATTAAAACCTGAAGTATATAAGACTACTGAGGGGAAAATAATTGTTGAGGATGAGCTGCTAAATTTCCTTGTAGTGAAAACTAAGACTCTGAGTCAGGATGAGATTGTCTTATTGGCCTCTAATACTTTTAACTCTGAGTGGATTGAGTCCTCAAAAAAAAGTTCTGTTTGAGCTCTGCCCCACTACACAAAGATGTATTGCACACAAGGGGCCCCAAAAAGATGTTAATAATTTAAAGAGCTGCCTTAAGGTAATGAATGAGTGCGGTGAAAATCTACCTAGATTCGTCTCTCATTACCTGGATGATTTGCCGCTGGTTACTTTTTCCAGCTTGGACTGTTCAAGTCTCCTGAGGAGAATGGAGCACTTAAGTGTAGAGGTTTGTGCCATGAAACAAACCATGCTGTTACAGACTAGCTCCAGTGAAGATCTATGTACTATTACTTCGGATATTGCCCGACGTGTAAGTGGCCTGGAGCAATCTGCTTTACGGGCCGTGGATAATGAGGCGCCTGCTCTGGGAGGGCCTGTCGGTCCCGCTGATGTCGGAGCAGAGGATGGGGTCTGCCCGATGATTGATTCAATGTCTGGAGATGCACGGGAATCTTACTTGACCGCTGGAGAGAAGGTTTTGGCTGTGAATTTGGACCCGGTGGCTCAGCCTATAACCGGGGAAAATTCCGGAATAGTAGCGTCTTCACCAGGCTCTCCAAAATGGAGTCAAGTGGTGAAAAAGGGACGACGAATTGAGCGCGCTGCGGCTAAACCCAAGCCATCCTCTGCTTCAATCAGCTGTAGGAATAAAGCCAGCAACGCGGCTACTGTTGCTGGTACGGGCTCTGGTAAAATTAAAACTGTACGGACTAAGATGGTGAGTGTGCTTGCTACCCGTTTTCATTCTGATTTGGAAGCTGACGCTCTATCTGCATATCTTAAAGACAAGCTTGGACGAGAAGTTATCTGTCAGAAAATCCTCACTGGGAACGGCAGGGTTGGTTCATTTAAAGTAACGGCGGAATGCTCTGAGGTCGGACTGCCAGAGCTCTGGCCAGAGGGCGCATTGGTGCGGCAATATTAAGAGCCCCGTGGGGCTGGGAGGGCTGGAGCTAGTGGAGCGGCTGCTGTGGAGAATATGCAGGCACCCACGGATGATGGTGATCTTTCTTAACTTTTCTTCTTTTTTTTTTTTTTGATGGACATTCAGGTCATGTCTTACAACTGTCATGGCCTTAAATTGAGGCAAAGTGCTGGGGAGAAAGCTCGCCGGTTAGTTATTGACAATTTATTGAACAATTGTGATATTTTGTGCCTTCAGGAAACGTTTCTTTCTGAACAAGACTTGGAATGTTTGAACTGTCTTAACCCTGATTTCCATGGTGCTGGGGAGTCTACAACTGACCTCAGCAAGGGGATTATCAGGGGTAGGATACCTGGAGGTGTGGCTATTCTCTGGAGAAAGAAGCTGGACTCCTTGATAAAAGTAGTCCGACTTGGTGTAGATTGGTGTATTGGTGTGCAGTTTAATTGTAATGATAAGGAATTCCTCATTATTAATGTATATATGCCCTTTGAATGTCAACAGAATGAGGATGAATATTTAAATAAGCTTGCTTTTATTAATTCTTATATGCAAGATTATAATAATACTTGTATTTTTATTATAGGGGACTTGAATGTGGACATATCTGACACTGACTCCTTATTTGCAAAACATATGTATCATTTTTGTTATGAAAATAACTTAATTTTGTCAAGTAAGGTGTTAATGCCTCCTGATAGTTATACCTATATAAGTGAGGCTTGGCACACTACGTCCTGGCTAGATCATTGCATCAGCACTGATGATGTACATGCCTCTTTGGGTGGCATGAGTATTTATTATGGGTTAGCAATGTCTGATCATATACCGTTTGAGATGATAATTAATGTTGACTGTCTATCTGCACTTTGTCAGAATGTCAGTCAGGATGAGGTGGAAAAATTAGACTGGGACACGCTTTCTATGGAAGAAATTGTAGAATACTGTGTCCGTACAGATAAATCCTTGAGTAAAATATGTCTTCCTAGAGATGCTGTAATGTGCAACGATGTGAACTGTAGCATTGTCGAGCATAAGAAAGACCTTTGTAGTATGTACGATGCTATAGTTAACTCCCTGTATAAGGACAGTAAGCCTTATTATAGGAAGATACGTAAGACACATAATGTAAGACCTGGCTGGAATGAGGCCGTAGCTGTGCCTTATTCTGAAGCTCGGGAAGCATATAAAGCATGGGTGGTGGCTGGGAGACCCAGACAAGGGCCAGAATTTGAGATGAAGAAATGTACGAATGCAAAGTTTAAGTATGCTATTCGTCATATTTCTAAAAATGAGCAGCTAATGAGAAGTAATTCCTTGGCCAAGAAATTGTTAGATAAGAATGTCACAGATTTTTGGAAGGAGCTTAGACGAATTAGTAATAGTAAAACGTCTTTACCCTGTACCCTGGAAGGCATTTCAGGTATAGAAAATACTGTGGATTTATGGCGGCAGCGTTTTTATTCATTATTTAATTCAACTAAGGATGAAACTTATAAGGTAGGGAAAGTAGAAAGGGACGATTCGTTCCTGATTGACACTCATGCAGTGACCAAAGCCATTAGAGAGTTATCAGATAAAGCGAGTGGTTTAGACTGTATTTCTGCTGAGCATCTTAAATATGCTAGCTCAAGAATTGCTCCTCTTCTTGCAATCTGTTTCACCAGCTTCATGATTCATGGGATGTTACCAGAAGCATTATTGTCTGTTGTGTTGGTACCAGTCATTAAAGATAAAGCTGGCAAGCTGTGTAGCCTGGACAATAACAGGCCCATAGCTATAGCCAATATAATATCTAAAGTACTGGAAAGAATCCTGTTTGAAATATTAAATGTATTCATCAAATCTACTGATCATCAATTTGGATTTAAACCCCATCATGAAACAGATCTGTGCATATATGCTTTAAAAGAAATTATAAGTAAGTATAGAAATCAAAATTCATCAGTTTTGTTGTGTTTTATTGACGTCTCTAAGGTGTTTGATCATGTTAATCACAGAAAATTGTTTAGGAAAATGATTGATGGGGGGTTCCCAAGTACTCAGTACGTATCCTGATTTACTGGTACGCACATCAGAAGATGCTGGTGAAATGGGGGAAGAGTCATTCATCCCCATTTGGTGTGAGCAGTGGTGTCAGACAGGGCAGTATATTGTCCCCTATTCTATTTAATCTTTATATGGATGATTTGTCAAAGCAACTGAATGCCTTTAAAACTGGGTGTTTAATAGGGAATAAGTTAGTGATTCATTTTATGTATGCTGATGATCTAGTTCTTCTCAGTCCAAGTAGTGCTGGTCTTCAGGAGTTATTAAGAGTGTGTACTGCTTATGGAGATGAAAATGTAAAAAACATAATACAAATAAGAGTTGTGTGCTGATTTGCCGCACTAGAGAAGATTTGCTAATGAAATTCCCTGTCTTTGAATTGGCAGGCAGGGAATTAATTGTCCGGGATAAAATTAAATATCTGGGACATTTTATTAATGATAGAATGACTGATGATGATGATAAGTGTATATTCAGACAGCGCTGCAAAATCTACATGCAAGCAAATATTCTTGCACGTAGGTTTGGCTTTTGTTCAGATGAGGTGAAGCTGGTTCTTTTTAAAACCTATTGTACACCTTTATACACTGCTCATTTATGGATAAATTATAGGAAACAAAGTATGCAGAAATTACAGGTTGCTTACAATGATGCTTTAAGAATTTTACTTAAAAAGCCTCCATGGTGCAGTGCTTCTGAGTTATTTGTATCATCATGTGTAAATACACTGCATGCAGTAATAAGGAATCTTATGTATAAGTTCATCTGTCGGCTTGATGTATCTGGAAATGAAATCATTCAAGTCATGTCTAGCATTAAGCTCAGTTCTATTCGCTGTCAGTCACAGTTTAGAAGGCACTGGTACAGTAGTCTTTTTAAGTCTTTTTAAAGTCTGTACTGTTTTTGTACTTCTTTTAGTAGTTGTTTCTTATCGTTTTGTAACTTTTTGATTGTTTTTTTTTATTAACTATTTCAATTGTCTTGTTTATTTTATTTTTGATGGACCATGAGTCTGGAATAAAGTTTGATTGATTGATTGATTGATTGACTACAGGCAAAACAGTCTTACAGGGTGCTCTCAGCCTCTGGAGTCCAGTATTCCATCCATTTTCTTCCGCTTAATCCTTTTCGGGTCGCGGGGGGGGGGGGTGCCTATTCCAGCATCTTTGGTCAAGAGGCCAACACAAGAGGCCAAGAGGCTCTGTGGCAAGAGGCCAACACAGAGAGACACACAACCATTCACTCTCACAGTCATACCTAAGGACAATTTAGACTCCCCAGTTGATGCCAATTAACCTAATTTGCATGCTTTTTGTTTTTTTGTTTTTTTTGGCATGTGGGAGGAAACCAGAGATATCCCGGTGAAAACCCATGCAGACATGGGGAGAACATGCAAAAAAGAACACACAGATCACCGTTGGTCGGGGGCTGGGATCGAACCCAGGATCCCCCGGCCAGGGTTGAGTTGCTGTGCTGCCGCAGTGCTAACCACTCCGCCACCACGCTGCCCGAGTCCAGCGTTTAATTTGTTTAATAACGGGGTTTGTTTGTTTCAGCTTTTGTCTGTAGGCTGGGTACATAAACAGGGAGATGTGGTCTGACTGCCTGAAGTGGGGGCGGGGTGCCGCTCTGTATGCACCGCATATGTTTGTGTAAACATGATCCAGTGTGTTCTTATCGCAGGTGGGAATGTCCACATGCTGGTAATATTTGGGAAGTACAGTCCATAAACTGCACTGGTTAAAGTCACCAGAAACAATAAAAACAGCATCGGGATGGGTCGTCTCTACTGCGCTGACGACGTCATGGAGTTTGCGTAGCGTTGCTGTGTAGTTGCTTTTTGGGCAGATGTACACAGCAGCCAAAAACACAGCAGTGAATTCCCTCGGTAGATAACAGGGATGGCATTTCAGCAGTAAAAACTCCACATCAGGTGAACAGTACTTGTAAACAGTCTGTACATCTCCGCACTACGAGTTGTTTATAAACACCCCCCCCCCCACCCCCCGTCTTACTCGAGGCTTCAGTCCAGTCCGCCCGATGTGCTGAGTGAGTCTGTCGTTGAATAGCACACTCAGGGACTCTGAGAGCCAAGTCTCAGAAAATTAGGGTGCAGCACTTTCTTATCTCCCGCTGGTGTTCAATCCTTACTCTTAGTTCGTCTAGCTTGTTTTCCAGAGACCGTACGTTAGCTAGCAGGAGGCTAGGTGACAGTGGGCGGCTAGCGCGAGCTTTTAGCCTAGCATGTAGCCCCCCTCTCTTACCTCACTTGTGCCGCTTCCAATGTGCTCTCTTGGGGTCAGCATGCTCACATGGGTTCAGTGCTTCAGGGCCTTCCTGGGGGTGGTGCTGATCGCTGCGTGGACACACAATGCATTGTAGATTGGGTGGTATGAGGCCAGTAAATTCCGTATGACTGCTTGTCTTGGCGATGTCAAGTAGTGTCCATTGGTCGTATGTTAGCAGTGCATGACCTTTATGCACTGTAGAAAGAGCAGCAAACATGCAAAAAAGGAGAAAAGTCAGCATTCGAGAATGGAACGAGCAAACACGTCTGCCTCGGGGGGCACCATGTGATGTGCCTGTACCTGATGCGATTGAGCACTCCGAGACTATGAGGATCCAGTGCTCTGGGTCACCTGGTATCCCGAGCAACCTGCACAGCAACATAAGCAAGGTGACGGATTTCAACATTTCCATAGTCCTGGACACAGGGTCTGGGCTGATAAAGGCTGGATTTGCAGATCAAGATTTCCCAAATGCTTTTCCATCAATAACTGGCATTCCAAAATATGAGGAGGTATTGAATGGAAACTTTGACAGGGAGATGTACATTGGACAGGATGCTCAAAATATGCACAGGGTTTTGGCTCTGAAGCACCACATAAAGAATGGGATCATTTGCAACTGGGATGAAATGGAGAAGATCTGGCACTACATGTTCCAGCAGCTGGGTGTGGAACCAGAGGATCACCCTGTTCTGCTGGCTGAGGCGGCCATGAACCCCTGGAAGAACAAGGGAGCGGATGGTGGAAATCATGTTCGAGAGCTTCAATGTTCCCTTGACCTATGTGGCCATGCAGGCAATCCTGGCTCTCTACGCAGCAGGGAGAACCACA
Organism: Pholidichthys leucotaenia; assembly: GCA_020510985.1. Lineage (NCBI taxonomy): Eukaryota > Metazoa > Chordata > Actinopteri > Cichliformes > Pholidichthyidae > Pholidichthys > Pholidichthys leucotaenia. The sequence goes on along the minus strand of CM035844.1, from coordinate 161,875,295 downwards.
GGTGTGGTATTTGATTCTGGAGCTGGAGTAAACCACAGTGTGCCGGTGTTTGATGGCTACCATCTGCCTCATACAGTGCAGTGCTTCCCTCTGGCTGGAGCAGATGTTACAATGCATCTTAAGAAGCTGTTGCAGGAGCAGGATGTGTGCATGTGAACCACAGCAGAGGAGGAGATCATGAGTGAGATGAAGAAGTGCTGCTGTGTGGCCCTGGACTACGAAGTTGAGCTGAGGCGGGGGGGGGATCATCCAGCAGAGAGATGCTTTACACCATGCCAGATGGACAGATAGTCACCCTAAGATTTTGTGCTGCATTAAATACCAAAATGGGCAGCTCAGTAATGCAGTGGTTAGCACTGTTGCCTCACAGCAACAAGGTCATGGGTTCTAACCCAGCTCTGGCCAGCGGCGACCTTTCTGTGTAGAGTTTGCATGTTCTCCCTGTGTCTGCGTGGGTTTTCACGGGGTTCTCTGCTTTCCTCCCACAGCCCAAAGACATGCATGTTACGTTATTTGGCATCAACTTGGGATAAATTGTCCTTAGGTATGAATGTGAGAGTGAATGGTTGTCTTTCTCTCTGCGTTAGCCCTGTGATGGACTGGCAATCTGTCCAGGGTGTGCACTGCCCTCTCACCCAAACAGATGCTGGGACAGACTCCAGACCCCTTGGGACCCGAAAAGGATTAAGCGTTTAAGAAGATGAATGAATGAATGAATGAATGAATGAATGAATGAATTCAGATTACTAAAAACTGCACACAGTGTGCTTTTAAAAAGAGTAGCTACAGTGTTGTGAAAACGTATTTGCCCCTTTCTGATTTCTTACATTTTTGCATTTTGTCACACTTTAAATGTTTCTGATCAAACAAAATACAAAATGCAGTTTTCTTAAGGGAGAAAAGCTATCCAAACCTACATGGCCCTATGTGAAAAATTCATTACACCCCCCCCACCCCGCCCCACACACCCACAAATCTTGATGATCCCCAAGACTTTTGGGAAAATATTCTGTGGACTGACAAGACAAAAGTTTAACTTTTTGGAAGGTGTGCATCCTGTTACATCTGGCTCAAAAATAACAGAATTTTATAAAAAGAACATCATACCAACAGCAAAACTAGTGGTAGTGTGATGATCTGGGGCTGCTTTGCTGCTTCAGGACCTAGACAAGTTGCCGTAATTGATGGAACCATGAATTCTGCTCTCTACCAGAAAATCCTGGAGGAGAATGACCGGCCATTAGTTTCTGACCTCAAGCTCAAGCCTTCCAATGTGGCTGAATTAAAACAAGTCTGCAAAGAAAGGTAGGCTAGAATTCCTCAATAGTGATGTAGAAGACTCATTGCCAGTTACTGCAAACGGTTGATTGCAGTTGTTGCTGCCAAGGGTGACAACCAGTTATTAGGTTTAGGGGCAATTACTTTTTCACATAGGGTCAGGTAGGTTTGGATAGCTTTTTCCCCTTAATAAATGAAATCATCATTTTAAAAACTGCATTTTGTATTTACTCGGGGTATCTTTGTCCAATATTAAAATTTGTTTTATGATCTGAAACATTTAAGTGTGACAAATATGCAAAAATATAAGAAATCAGGAAGGGGTAAATACTTTTTCACGGTGCTGTGCATGTATATTGTCCCCATTTCTTGTTTTAGTTTGAAAATCTTTCAATAGGACTGGGACAAAACCTGCTGTAAAATTAAAAAACAAAACAAAACTCTTCTTATTTGAAAATGAAATCATATTTTTCACACATTACTTTTGGCATGTTAACACATACAGACCTCGGGTTTGGCATCTTCATTCCCGTTAGCTTAAATGGTAAATGGCGTTCACTTATAGCTTATAGCGCTTTTCTTCTCATCTAGGATGACCAAAGCGCTTTACAGATCCCGCAATCCACCCATTCACACACACATTCATACACTGATGGCTTAGGCAAACAAAATTAGCTTTTTTTCTTTTTATATGTGTTGGCTGTTTCTTGTAAAATAAACATTGCAATCAATTTGTTAAGAAGCAGCCCAGTTAAAATGCTAACCACTCAGACTCTGAGTTTACAAGTATGCACTGATTTGATTTGTTGTACACCTGCTGGCAACACAGTCAGACAGCGCTTTATAATGCGGCAATAAAATAATTTATTTTAATTGGTGACCGTTCCTGACCTTTGTTTGCTGAAGCAGTGGGCAGCCGAGATGAGCCAATCAGAGGAAAGGACAGAGGCACCACAGTAAAGGCTACCAGTGAAGTGGAGGCTGACCTGCCAAGGCCACTCCCCCTCCACAGAGTTGACTCCACCCACAATTCGCTCAGAACCCACTTTCTTTAATGGGGAGGGAAGACCACAAACTGCAGAAGAAAGACAGATTTTGTTATAATACAGTCTTTATACTGTTACACACATATTGTGCCAGTGTTCATGCTATATTATAAATGTTAGTCCTTGATGTTGTATGACTGATTAGAATTTATAAATGAACACTGTGGAGCCATCGGTGTGAACGGCATACTTGTACACCCACAATCAGCACCTATGTTGACACATTGTCCTCATCAGCACATTATTCAAAGTTAGGCATCTGATGGACACCAGTGTGAACAAGCCCAAGGACATCAGCATATGCGCGGTATCAGAGATTGATCAAAGGCAGGCCTGTTCCGACCGCCTCCAGACTCCATCCTGATAAAACAACAGCAGGCTGAGTTTGGGTCACCTCAGTGCTGTAGGTCATCAAGTTTGAAGCTCACTGCCTCAGGGACTGAAAAGATTTTTTTTTCCCCCCACATAGTGAGTTTGGCAGAGGACTGGCAAACTAATAACGGTCTGTAAAGGCAGATCACTTGATTTCAAGAACACAGTTTTTGATAGCAATTAAAAACAGCAAACAGACAGGAACATTATTGAAAAAAAATAAGGAAGCAACAGCATTTTGACAGCGTCTTACCTCGATGAAAATTGGCAAACATAGCTATGAAGATAAGGGATGAAAGCCGTCATATGTTTTACTGAAGTAAATCGAATCATTAGCAAGCAGTCAAAAATGTTTTAGTGCTTATTGACTGCAGTGAATTTAATTATAATTCAATACAGAACAGGTCCTTGGCATCATCACAAACATGATACATTTCAACAAAATTCCCAGTAGTTTTTCAGTGCTGCCATCTTTTCCTTTGCAACCAGTCAAGATTTTCATTTTGACCCAAATCCAGGTACTGAGATGAACTCATGGTAAGCCTAGGTACCATCAAAACCTTTTATAATCTGTTAAACACGTTGGAAATCCAGGGATTATTAAACTTCAATTTACAATACACAAAATGAGTTTCACAGTTTAGGACAAGTCAGTCAGAAATAGTAGACTTCACCCTCATAATGAATTGAAAGCAGAGGTTCGCAGCACTTTGATATAGTGCATACACAGCCCTCCTCACAACACATCAGATTCCACAGTGCAACACAGGGTTCCTCTATTGGTTTTTCCCCAGGGCAAAATTATGTCAAGCATGGCCAGAGGAGGACCAACACCTCTCACATCTCCATGCCAAACTCTGAACCTGAAGAATGCTCTGAAACTGAAAACCAGACCATCAGTGATGAGGTAGCTCATTCCAGCCTGATGAAACCACCCAGAGAGTGCCAGGATCTCCTGACCTTTGACCCTGACCTTGACATTGAGCACAAACTGGATGCGGGTCTGCATCGCTGGGTCTCGTTCATGAAACGTGAGCAGAATAAGATAAGATAAGATGAGCCTTTATTAGTCCCACAATGGGGAAATTCCAGGATTGCAACAGCACAGGGATAGCAACACTCAGAGCAATAATTTAGAAGATAAGAAAATAAGAGCAGTGAATATACATATGTACACATAAATATATAAATATATACAGTATATACACAGTGCGGAGCATTGTAGCGAGATGGAATAAACAGCATAACAGTCTATTTAGTTACCCCACATAGTATGAATATGTACCCATACATATTGTCACCCTCCGTAGCAATTGATATTGTCCTAGCTGTATACTGGAGGGGACCATTTTGTGTAAGTTTGTTGTGTCTTTTGCATTCAATACTATTTGGTCGTAACTTTTTTTTTTTTTTTTACAATCTCTGCGAGCAGCCCTGCTTAGGTTATAAAGTCTGACAGCCGTAGGTAGGAAGGACCTGCAAAACCTCTCGGTCGCGCACCTAGGATGATGTAGCCTACTGCTAAATGAGCTCCTCAGTGCGTTCAGCATGTCCTGCATAGGGTGGGACTCGGACTCCAGCAGAGATGACAGCTTAGCCACCATCTTTCTCTCTCCTATCTCCTCCACTAGGTCGAGGCGCTGCCCCAGGACAGAGCTAGCTTTCTTGATCAGTTTGTTCAGTCTCTTCCTGTCGGCTGCTGTCATGCCGCTGCCCCAGCAGACCACTCCAAAGGTGGTGGCTGATGCCACCACCGAATCGTAGAAGATCTTCAGGAGCACCCCTTGTACACCAAAAGACCTGAGCCTCCTCAGTAGGAACAGCCTGCGCTGTCCCTTCTTGTAGAGTGCGTTGGTATTGTGTGACCAGTCTAGTTTATTGTTCAGATGAACACCCAGGTACTTGTAGGATGTCACCATCTCAGTGTCTGTTCCCTGGATGTTTACTGGTGCTGTGAGGGGTTGTCCTTGCCTGCGGCAGTCCACCACAAGTTCCTTAGTTTTTCTCGCGTTGATCTGGAGGCAGTTCCGATGGCACCAGTCCACAAAGTCCTGGATAAGTCCTCTGTACTCAGCTTCATCTCTGTTGGAGATGAGGCCAACGATCGCAGAGTTGTCAGAAAACTTCTGTAGATGGCAGTGTGTTGTGTTGTGTGAAAAGTCCGCAGTATAAAGGGTGGAAGGGAGCCAAAACTGTTCCCTGGGGGGCCCCCATACTGCTGATGATCGTGTCGGACACACAATCCTGGGTTCTCACAAACTGTGGCCGGTTTGTGAGGTAGTCCAGGATCCACGATGACAGGTGCTGGTCCACCCCTGTGCACAGCAGCTTGTCCATCAGGATCACCGGCTGGATGGTGTTGAAAGCACTGGAGAAGTCAAAGTACATGATCCTCACCATGTTCCCAGGCTTCTCCAGGTGGAACAGGGAACGGTGTAGGAGGAAGATCACTGCATCCTCCACCCCGATGCCATGCTGGTAGGCGAACTGGAGTGGATCCATTGCTGGTCCCACCAGAGGGCGGAGGTGAGCAAGGAGCAGTCTCTCCAGGGCCTTCATCAGATGAATAGATGTGTGTAGACTTTTCCCAGAGTGAAATTTACACATTTTGACATTCATCAAAATGTTAGTAGCTCCAAACTTTTCATTACTACAAACAAAATCTACTCCGGCCTCCGACCACCACTCGTAAACCTTTTGTACATTAGGAATGCACATAAATACCGACTGTAATTACTACGGTTTCCAAGGTTGTCATAGCCAGGAGCGACACTGGGGTTAAGCTCCCAGTGCTCATAAAATGCTCCTTATGGCGTGCGTCTCGAAAAGCCTCTGACAACTAAGTCCAACTCCTAGCCTGCCCGTGTGGTTTAGTCTCTAAGCCCGGCGGAACTGCTTTAACTAATAGGAGAAGGGGCGAGGGCGGATCTCTGGCACCTTAAAACCAGATGCTTCGGGTAGATGGTGGCTCGTCAACCTGGGAAGGTAGCCCATCTAGGGGAAGGTAAACCCTGATTTCAAACCTCTGCTGCCTTGCGGCATACCCGGTCACGGGAAAGGCTTCGGGAGTCAACCCTGAGGAAAAATCCGGAGTCGGAGCCCCTAAGGCAGTTCTATGTTGTGCTCAACATCGTTCTGGCAGCTCCTACAACGGCGCTGGTGCCAAACTGTAGCAGCCCTGCTGTTCCTTTGGATTCATCAGTGACGTGGAGAGGGGGGACATGCTGCATGGGCAACATCTTGTCCTCCATATCTTCCTGCCCAGGCTTGAATCCTACCAACGCCCAACGCTGGAAGGTAGAACACCGGATCACTGGAGAGGACACTCCAGCTTCGCCTTTGGCGTAGACAAAACACGGGGAATGACAGTTACCGGTTATAAGCCACTGCTCAATTGGCGTAGAGCGTGGCGCCAGGGGTTGTTCCCGACGGTGGGAGGGATCATCAGATCTCACTGGACAGCTACCGCCCGCCTCAAGCTGGGCAGCCCCCAGCCAATAAGGTGTTGTCCCGCCACAGCTTGCTTTCCTCATTGGGTGCATGGGGATAAGGAGAAATCCAAACAGCAGGCTGAGAACCTTCGCACCAGGCAAGACAATAAAACAAAAGAGACCAACTCTAAAACTGGGAACTTGGAACGTCCGCACTATGATGACAGGACTCGCTGCTAACCTAAAGGACATCAACGACACCAGGAAGACTGCCATCATCAATAATGAGCTGAAGAGACTGGGAGTGGATATCGCCACTCTCCAGGAAACACTGTTAGCTGATGCAGGCACACAGAGAGAAGGACTACACGTTCTACTGGCAGGGAAAGGGCAGTGACGAACACAGGGAACACGGAGTGGGCTTTGCAGTGAAGAACACTTTGCTGAAGATGGTGGAACCAGGCAGCACTGGCTCTGCACGACTCCTCACCCTCCGCCTGAACACCACTGAAGGCCCAGTCACCCTCGTCAGTGTGTATGCCCCAACACAGACAGCCACACCAGAGGCAAAAGACGAGTTCTACGAGAATCTCGCAACAACTGTCAGGATCATCCCCAACTCTGAACAACTCATTCTCCTTGGAGACTTCAATGCCAGAGTGGGTGCTGACCACGACTCCTGGCCCTCCTGTCTTGGACCTTTTGGCGTGGGCAGAATGAATGACAACGGACAGCGGCTGCTCGAGTTCTGCACATATCACGATCTGTGCATCACAAATTCGTTCTTCAAGACCAAGCCCCAACACAAGGTTTCCTGGCAACATCCGCGCTCAAAGCACTGGCACCAGCTAGACTTGATCCTGACCAGGCGCACCTCACTGAAGAACATGCTAATCACCCGTTTGTTCCAGAGTGCAGATTGCGACACAGACCATTCATTGGTGTGTTGCAAGGTCAAGCTGCAGCTGAAGAAATTTCATCGTGCTAGACAACCTGGAAAGGCACGGATTGACACCAGCAAGATGGCCCAACCAGAACTTGTTGAGCAGTTTGCCTCCACCTTTGAGAAGGAACTTGGTGTACCACAAGGAGGAGAATCTGCAGAGCAGAAGTGGGAAGAGCTGCGAAACACCATCTACCGCACAGCCTTGGCTACCTTAGGGAAGAAGACCTCGAAGTCACAGGACTGGTTTGATGCCAAGTTGACCGAGATGACCCCCGTCATTGAAGCCAAGCGCTCAGCACTTGCTGAGTACAAGAAGTACCCAAACGAGAAGAATCTCCAGATTCTCAGGGCTGCGAGAAGCAAAGTTCAGCAGACTGCTCGGCGCTGTGCTAACGAGTACTGGACTCAGCTCAGCCAAGACATTCAAACCGCTGCCATAACAGGGAACATCCGTGGTATGTACGATGGCATCAAGAAAGCACTTGGTCCGGCTCAGAGCAAGACGGCCCCCCTCAAATCTTCCACTGGGGAGATGATCACAGAGAAGAACAAGCAGATGGAGAGATGGGTGGAACACTACTCCGACCTCTACTCTAGACAGAACACCGTGACACCGTCAGCCCTTGATGCCATCGACTGCCTGCCATCCATAGACGAACTTGACGCCGAGCCAACCATCGACGAACTCAGTAAGGCCATTGATAGCTTGGCCGCTGGCAAGGCACCCGGCAACGACAGCATACCCCCTGACCTGATCAAGCACTGCAAGACCGCCCTACTGCTGCCATTGCATGACGTCCTCTGCCAGTGCTGGAAGGAAGGTGCCGTACCACAGGACATGAGGGATGCCAAGATCATCACCCTCTACAAAAACAAAGGGGAGAGAAGCGACTGCAACAACTACAGGGGCATTTCCCTCCTCAGCGTTGTTGGCAAAGTCTACGCACGAGTTGTTCTCGTTCGTCTACAGAAGCTTGCCGAACATGTCTACCCCAAGTCTCAGTGTGGCTTCCACGCTGAGCGATCGACGGTAGACATGATATTCTCCATCCGCCAACTCCAGGAGAAATGCAGAGAACAGAACATGCCTCTGTACGTCGCCTTCATCGACCTCACCAAAGCGTTCGATCTGGTCAGCAGAGAGGGCCTTTTCAAGATCCTGCCAAAGATAGGATGCCCACCAAAGTTGCAAAGCCTCATCGAATCGTTTCACACCAACATGCAGGGGATAGTGCAGCACGATGGCAACGTCTCAGAGCCATTCAACATACGCAGCGGAGTGAAACAGGGCTGTGTACTTGCGCCAACCCTCTTTGGGATTTTCTTTGCTATGCTCCTGAGGCATGCCTTCAGCACAGCAACAGAGGGAATCTACCTGCACACAAGATCTGACGGCAGGCTTTTCAACCTCGCCCGCCTGAAAGCCAGAACCAAAGTACGCGAGGCTCTAATCAGAGACATGCTGTTCGCAGACGACGCTGCAGTCGCAACCCACACACAGCAGGAGCTTCAGACCCTGATGGACCGCTTCTCCCAGGCATGCAAGGACTTCGGGCTTACCATCAGCCTGAAGAAGACTAACATCTTGGCGCAAGGCACAGAAGCACCACCAACCATCACCATTGATGACTACAAGCTGGAGGTCGTGAATCAGTTCACGTACCTGGGGTCCACGATCAGCAACAACCTCTCCCTTGATACAGAGATCAACAAGAGGATTGGAAAATCAGCCTTCACACTCGCTCGCCTCACCACACGAGTGTGGGAGAATCCCAAACTCTCTGTCAAGACGAAGATGACCAAGATGGCGCCCACAGCGGTCGACATGGTGCTTCGCTGCGCTCTTTGTTTGTTTTTGTTTGTCAATTGTGTGTCTGCTTGCACTTATACCCGTGAAGAACTTCTAAATATCAGGACTTTCACCCCCACGGACCTCCTCCCAGTTTTTTTAGCCCCTGCCGCCGATCTGGTTCATTGCCTGGCTCGGAAAGTGAGACGGCGGAAGAGAGGTAGACAAGCGGGCGCTCTCGTGCGGCTTCGCAGGAGAGGCTCGCGAACGGCGCTGCCTGGCATATTTCTGTCCAATACCAACTCTCTCTCTAACAAGGTAGATGAACTGAGACTGCTGATGCGTTTTAGGGACCTCGCCTCCTCAGCTGCCCTCTGCTTTACTGAGACCTGGCTCCGGGAAAATATACCGGACAGCGCGCTGCGCCTCGACGGCTTCCAGCTCTTCCGTGCTGATCGTGACACAGAGCTTTCCGGCAAGACCACAGGAGGCGGAGTCTGCTTCTACATCAACTGCAGCTGGTGCTCTGATGTAACGGAAATTTCCAAACACTGTTCTCCCGCCCTGGAATTTCTTGTTATCAACTGCAAGCCTTTTTATTCCCCGCGGGAGTTTGCTTCTTTTATACTGATCGCTGTGTACGCCCCTCCCGACGCGGACACGCGCGAAGCTCAGCGCGTGCTCGCGGATCACATTCAACACACAGAGCGGAGTTTCCCAGACTCGCTGATTATTGTGGCTGGCGACTTTAATCAGTGCAATCTGAGCCACGATCTCCCCCGCTACAAACAGTTTATTAAATGCCCCACCAGAGGATTAAACACACTGGATCACTGTTACACCACAGTGAAAGACGCATATCGCGCTGTTCCTCGCGCTGCGCTGGGATTATCTGATCACGTGATGATCAGATAATCCCATCACCATCACCAGGGACCTCAAATGGGAGCCGACCATCAGCTCACTCATCAAAAAAGCCCAGCAGAGGATGTTCTTCCCGCGGCAGCTGAGGAAGCTCAAGCTACCCACCAAGATGTTAGTGCAGTTCTACACAGCCATCATCGAGTCCATCCTCACCACCTCCATAACCGTGTGGTACGCAGGAGCCACTGCCAGGGACAGACTAAGGCTGCAGCGCGTCGTGCGCACTGCTGAGGAGGTGATCGGCTGCAAGCTCCCATCTCTCCAGGATCTGTACATCTCCAGGACCCGGAGGCGTGCTGGCCGGATCATAGCCGATCCCTCACACCCTGGTCACGTACTGTTTGCCCCCCTCCCCTCTGGTAGAAGACTTCGGTCCATCCAGACTAAAACCTCCCGTCACATGAACAGCTTCTTCCCCTCTGCCATCAGACTGCTGAACACTAAGTGACTTATTGACTCTCGTGCACTATGTACAGCAGCTCAACCAGACTCATGTCAATCATCACTGTTTTCTTCCTGCATTACCGACTGCACTATATAGTTCTCCACAGTATCTGCTGCTCGCTAATATATTTTAACTGCTGACCAGTATCACTTACTCTTATTCTACACTTATTGCATGTATAGTTTATTTCTTTTATCTTATCATGTTTAATGTTGCAGCATTGCACCGAGACAAATTCCTAGTTTGTGTACTACATGAACAATGGCAATAAACCTGATTCTGATTCTGATTCTGATGGCAGTGTACAACGCCTGCGTCATCAGCACACTGCTCTATGGGAGTGAGACGTGGACAACATACGCCCGGCAGGAAAAGAGACTGAACTCCTTCCACTTGCGCTGCATTTGCCACATCCTGGACATATCCTGGCAGGACAAAGTGCCCAACACAGAAGTTCTGTCCCGCGCCGGCCTTCCCTCCATGTTCACTCTACTCAGGCAGCGCAGGCTCCGCTGGCTAGGCCACGTTCACCGTATGGAGGATGGCAGAATCCCCAAAGACGTCCTCTATGGAGAACTGGCAACTGGCAGGAGAGACGTTGGCCGCCCACAGCTGCGCTGTAGAGATGTCTGCAAGAGAGACATGAAGGCCCTGGATATCAACACAGAGCGCTGGGAGGACCTTGCAACGGGCCGCTCCAAATGGAGAGGCACCCTGACCAGACAGCTCAAGGCGGGTGAAGAGAGACTGACTGCTGCAGCAGATGAAAAAAGGACCCGCAGGAAGAACCGCCACAGACCCAGCAGCACGGAGACCACCCACAAGTGTGACCTGTGTGACAGGGACTGTCATTCGCGCATCGGCCTGTTCAGCCACAGGCGGTGCTGTTCCAGCAGAGTAGACGTTTAGGATTCTCTTCCATGGTCATCATAGACCGACGGAGGCCGACGACGAATTACTACAAATTGCAACCTTAAATAACATGTTTTGTGTAATGCTCACAATATACAAATGCTTAATACATGCATTTTAAACATGATTAAAAACAGCTACAACACATTTAAGATAAGATAAGATAAGATAAGCCTTTATTAGTCCCACAATGGGGAAATTCCAGGATTGCAACAGCACAGGGATAGCAACACTCAGAGCAACAATCAGAAGGCAAGAAAAAAACAAGAGCAGCTAGTATACATATGTACATATTACTATAAATATACTGTATATGTATGTGTATGTACTGTCTCTCCGCGGATGTGGCGGGCCAGCTGGATGTCTTTGGGCATGATGGTGACCCTCTTGGCGTGGATGGCGCACAGGTTGGTGTCCTCGAAGAGACCCACCAGGTAGGCCTCGCTGGCCTCCTGCAGAGCCATGACGGCGGAGCTCTGGAAGCGCAGGTCGGTCTTGAAGTCCTGAGCGATCTCCCTCACCAGGCGCTGGAAGGGCAGCTTACGGATGAGCAGCTCCGTGGATTTCTGGTAGCGACGGATCTCTCTCAGAGCCACGGTACTGGGCCTGTAACGGTGAGGCTTCTTCACTCCGCCGGTGGCCGGAGCGCTTTTCCGAGCAGCCTTGGTGGCTAGCTGCCTCCTGGGGGCTTTTCCTCCAGTAGATTTACGGGCGGTCTGCTTGGTTCTTGCCATCGCTCTTTATTATTCTGTCTTATATTTCTTGCACGCCACCTAAACTCCAGCCCGGCACCCGCGTCATTTTCACTCCAGTTCTCCCGCTATGTCGAGTTTCTCCGTTAGCACCGAGTGGCGGTTGAGTGCTAGCTAGCTCTTCCCTGCTGTATCGTCTCCTGCTGTAAACAGAGGCTCCGTCCGCCGACTCGGGAGACCTTTGGGGCGATCTGTGTGTCCATGATATATATAGAGTGAAAGGTGTGCCGGATCAGAAAGTTATCACTGGGTCAGAAAGAAGAAGGAAGATAAAAAGACTCCGAATTGAGCCGCTGTTGCAAAAGGCAGCCAACTCTTCCGGTTCCGGTGCCACATTAGTAATTCCTATATTTATTCCTTAGTAATTCCTATGTTTAGGCTTCAGATTAGGTTTCCTAAAAATGTGGATGAGGTAATTAAATTGACTTAATATCTTGTCTGTTTTTTGGGCTACATGTTGCATAAAAAAAGAAAACTAAAAAGCCCAAGCCCAAATTAAAAATCCCCATCATGTTTATTTCTAAAATGCAATTTTTTATGATAAGTATACACTTCAATTATAAGATAAGATGTTACCACTTGAAAATGTGCAATAAATTGCTCTATAGGCTTAGCTTATTCTTAATTATCCAAATTTAAAGAGGATGTTGATTATTTTGCTTAATGATCATATTATTTTTTTTCACCCAGTGATAAAAATAACCGCAAACGCATAAGAGTATCTAAATGAATACCAGTGTTTAATAACAAACACTTCTTAGGCCAAAACCTATTAGAGAAGACTTCTCATTAAGAAAATTTAAGCACCCTAAATTTTATCCATATGAAACATTTGTTTAAATTAGTTAAAAAAAAAAAGCACTGCATTGCTACAACTGTATCTGCAGTTACAAACTTTATTTGATCTTATCACTGAGTTGGCAGTTTGCCACTGTGTGGTGCCAAATGACTTTACTTTGGTGAATTGCACCTATTGTCAATCAATTTATTTTCTTTAAAATTTTACGACTTTACTTTGGTGAATTGCACCTATTGTCAATCAATTTATTTTCTTTAAAATTTTATTTATTTTTTCCCTCACACATTTAAGCTTTATCCTGGGGATTGACATCCATTTTGTGTTGATTTTTACTTTTTTGGCTGTATTTAGTTCTAATGCATATGTCTTGTGCATCACTTCCTCTTCCTCTTTGCCATGTGAGATGCAGGCATAAGGAGAAGAAAGACAGCCAAAGCTACTCCAGATAAGACTTTAAGGCAAAGCTGTCAAAAGAATCCCCTCCTTTAGTTTATAAGCGGGCAAAAGCGGTATGATTTGTTTCTGTATATTTTTGTGTAGTTGTCATTTTGTGTTTTCAGTTTTGCTGATGTTTTTCCAAAATGCCTTTTCTGTTTAGTTCTACGCTGTTTACTTGTGTTTCAAGTCATGTGCTTGGAGTGCTGAATAAATAGCTGTGATAAAGAGCCTTGGACCTTCGCTTTATAACTAAGGGAAGCATAGTAGAACGCTTCACTGCGTATGTGGAGGCCCAAGATGGCAAAGTGGTGTGCAGCTGTCGGCCAGAGGGAGGCATCACAAGGTTGCCAGGGAGGTGCCACATTCAGAGCGGTCACTTTGGAATAAAAGGGGCAAGTATACAAGTCAAGCAAGCAAGCACTTTGAAGCTAGTGTCTTGGAAGTAGTATAAGAACTTGTAAACTGCCATTAAGATTCTATTGTGACAAATTTATTTGTGCTCATCTCAAAAGCAACTGCAGACATTTGCTCATCCCTTTGTTGATTTACTTAAAGAACTGAGAAAAAAGTATAAATCAATATTTTAAGTACACACCAAAAGAAAAGAAAAAAAAAGGGAAAAATCTGAGTGAAATGTTTAAACATCTTATTTGTTCTCTGTATTTTTCACATTTATGCAGTTTAAAGTTGTAAGTTAATTTTTTGGTATAAGACTGTTAAAGTTCTGTGTGATTTCTAAGTGGATAGAGTGATTTTTCCTACCTTAGTGTATTTATCTGAGGTTAATTTTATACCATTCTAAAACTTTTTCACTTTTTCAAAGGTCATTGACGGTGGTGCAGTGGTTAGCACTGTTGCCTTACAGCTAGAAGGTTCCTGGTTCGAACCCCCAGGTTGGCAGGGGTAGGAACCTTTCTGTGTGGAGTTTGCATGTTCTCCCTGTGCTGCGTGGGTTTACTCCGGGGGCTCCGGTTTCCTCCCACAATCCAAAGACATGCATGTTAGGTTAATTGGCTGTTCTAAATTGTCCCTAGATATCTGTTTCCTATAGGCCCTTAGAATAGAGGGTTAGTATTAGTGAAAGCGCTTTGAGTGGTCTTTGTGACTAGAAAAGCGCTATATAAGTGCAGGTTAGTTAGTAGTAAAATCTCACATTTTCTTTCAACATTTTTGATATTTCATACAAACCACATTTAACATGGCAAACACTAACAAAGATTTAATGCAGTTCACTGAAGAAGTCAGCCATGCAGAGCCTGATGCAGCGCAAAGTGTTGAAGCAGAACAGATCACCTCTTCTCAGCGAATTGATGCTTATGTAAAAAAGAACACCAAAGACCATCATCTTAAAGTGAATACAAAGGACACACAACAACCCACAGATATCAGGAGAAGTGAACGCACATGCAAGCTCACAGAAAAGGGAAAGGAGCTTCTTGATAGCAAATTAAATGACCTAAAAAAGGACTTTGAAAAGACAGAGAAGATCACATTAATGGCTTGAAAAGATCTATTAAGAGCAATGAAGATGATGCAGTTTTAACTAAGGAAATCATGTGCAAAATATATGCTGTTCAGTCAGATGGTGACAACATCTGAGTTCGACTCAAGATGGCGCCCACAGTGGTCGCCATGGTGCTTCGTTGCGCTTTTCTTTGTTTGTTTTTGTTCGTCAATTGTGTGTCTGCCTGCTCTTACACCCATGAAGAGCTACTAAATATCAGGACTTTCACTCCCACGGACCTACTCCCAGTTTTTTTGGCTCCTGCCGCCAATCTGGTTCACCTTTTAACCCAAAAAGTGAGACGGCGAAAGAGAGGAAGACGAGTGGGCTCTCTCGTGTGTCTTCGCAGGAGAGGCACGTACACGGCTCTGCCTGGGATATTTCTGTCCAACGTCAATTCTCTCTATAACAAGGTAGAGGAACTGAGACTGCTGATGCGATTTAAGGACCTCTCCACCTCGTGTGCCCTCTGCTTTACTGAGACCTGGCTTAAAGAACAGACACCGGACAGCGCGCTCCTCCTCGAGGGATTTCAGCTGTTTCGTGCAGACCGCGATAAGGAGCTCTCCGGCAAGACCACAGGAGGAGGAGTCTGCTTCTACATCAACAACAGCTGGTGCTCCGATGTAACTGTGATCTCCCAACACTGTTCTCCCGCTCTGGAATATTTATTCATCAACTGCAAGCCATTTTATTCCCCGCGTGAGTTCGCTTCATTCATCCTGGCCGCTGTTTATGTCCCGCCCGACGCGGACGTGCGCGAGGCTCAGCGCGCGCTCGCGGATCACATTCAGCAAGCGGAGCGAACCTTTCCGGACTCTCTGGTTATTGTGGTTGGCGACTTTAACCAGAGCAACCTGAGCCATGAACTCCCCCGGTACAAACAGTTTATTAAATGCCCCACCAGAGGAGAGAACATGCTGGATCACTGTTACACTACAGTTAAGGACGCGTATCGCGCTGTTCCCCGCGCTGCGCTCGGACTATCTGATCACGTGATGGTCCACCTGATTCCCACATACAGACAGAGGCTGAAGCTCACAAAACCTGTGGTGAGCACTACGAGGAAATTGACCAGTGATGCTGGGGAGAGGCTGCGCACGTGCTTGGAAATAACTGACTGGGGCATGTTTAAAGGAGCCACGCATGATCTGGACACTGACACTGTGAACTCATACATCCACTTTTGTGAGGAGAGCATTCTTCCATCGCGCACCAGGGTGAGTTACTCCAACGACAAGCCCTGGCTCACAGTTAAGCTCAGACAAATCAGGAAGGAGAAGGAAGCAGCGTTGAAAAGTGGAGACAGGGACTGCTACAGGGAGGTCAAATACCGGTTTAGCAGAGAGCTGAGGAGAGCTAAATCTGTGTATTCTGAGAGACTCCAGCAACAGTTCACTGCTAACGACTCTGCTTCTGTGTGGAGAGGACTGAGGCAAATCACCAACTATCGGCCTCTGGCTTCTAAAGGTCAGGATGACATAGCCCTTTGTCAAAGACTGTCCCAACACTATGCCCGTTTTGACACCTCGTCAGCTGTGTCCAACTCCCCCCCTTCCCCCAGCGCCACTGCCTCCATGGTCCCCACTTCATCAAAGGCTGCCCCCCTCCCCCCCTGCCCTTGTCATCAGTGAGCAGGACGTGCACAGACAGTTCTCCAGACTGAACCCGCGCAAGGCCCCCGGTCCGGACGGCGTGTCTCCCTCCACCCTGAGACACTGTGCGGAAGAGCTGACTCCTGTCTTCACAGACATTTTTAACACCTCCCTGAAGTTATGCCACGTGCCGACCTGCCTCAAAACCTCTACCATCGTCCCTGTCCCCAAGAAGCCATGGATCACTGGACTTAACGACTACAGACCTGTAGCGCTCACCTCTGTAGTCATGAAGTCCTTTGAGCGCCTGGTCCTGCCCCACCTCAAGACCATCACCACTCCCCTCCTGGACCCGCTGCAGTTTGCCTACAGAGCCAACAGGTCTGTGGACGACGCAGTCAACCTGGCCCTCCACTCCATCCTGCAGCACCTGGACTCCCCGGGAACCTACGCCAGGAATCCTGTTTGTGGACTTCAGCTCTGCATTCAATACCATCCGCCCCGCTCTGCTCCTGGACAAGCTGTCCCTGCTCAACGTGCCTGACTCCCTCTGCAGGTGGATCACTGACTTCCTGACGGACCGGAGGCAGCATGTGCGGCTGGGAAAGACTGTCTCAGACTCTGTTAGCATCAGCACCGGATCACCCCAGGGCTGTGTACTTTCCCCCCTGCTCTTCTCCCTGTACACCAACTCCTGCACCTCCAGCCACCAGTCTGTCAAGCTGATCAAGTTTGCGGACGACACCACCCTCATCGGGCTCATCTCCAACGGCGACGAGTCCGCCTACAGGAGAGAGGTGGCCCAGCTGGCGTCCTGGTGCAGCCACAACAACCTGCAGCTGAACGCTCTGAAGACAGTGGAGATGATCGTGGACTTCAGAAAAGTCACAGCCCCTCTGCCCACCCTTACCCTCACAGACTCTCCCATCACCACTACGGATTCCTTCCGCTTCCTGGGCACCACTATCACCCGGGACCTCAAGTGGGAGCCGACCATCAGCTCCCTCATCAAAAAGGCCCAGCAGAGGATGTTCTTCCTGTGGCAGCTGAGGAAGCTCAAGCTACCCACCAAGATGTTGGTGCAGTTCTACACGGCCATCATCGAGTCCATCCTCACCACCTCCATCACCGTGTGGTACGCAGGAGCCACTGCCAGGGACAGACTAAGACTTGCGTTGTGCGCGCTGCTGAGAAGGTGATCGGCTGCAAGCTCCCATCCCTCCAGGACCTGTACACCTCCAGGACCCGGAGGCGTGCAGGTCGGATCATAGCCGACCCTTCACACCCTGGACACACACTGTTTGCCCCCCTCCCCTCAGGTAGAAGACTTCGGTCCATTCAGACTAAAACCTCCCGCTACATGAACAGCTTCTTCCCCTCTGCCATCAGACTGCTGAACACTAAGTGACTTATTAGACTCTCGTGCACTACGTACAGCAGCTCAACCGGACTCATGACATTTATCACTGTTTTCTTTTGCACTACCGTCTGCACTATGTGGAACGCCACAATATCTGCTACTTGTTAATATATTTAATAATTGCATAGATTAGTATTACTCATTCATATTTTACATTTTATTGCATGCATAGTTTTTTATTTTAAAAATGTTTAATGTTTAATGTTGCAGCATTGAACCGAGACAAATTCCTAGTTTGTGTACTACATGAACAATGGCAATAAATCTCATTCTGATTCTGATTTATGACAAAATAAGAAACATTACAGCCCCTGAACCTGAATTACGGAGAAAAAATGACACATGCCGTGCAGTCACCAAGACCGCAAATTTAAAGGCTCAGCTTCTCCTTAATGGAAATGGTGACCCTGATGAGGTACTCTGGCCTGATGCTGAAACAGTATTTGATACCACGGTATCCAGTGAAACCTTTTCAACTACCAGTAAGTCAAAGACAGTTTCAGAGAAATCTAAACAGTCTTCCTATGAGTTCTTGCAAATGAGGCAACTAGTTGCAGCTGAAGTGGCAGCAACACAAGAGGTGATTAAAATAATGGAGACACTGTAGAGGCTGGGTTAATCATCTCAAACTGGATGCAGAGGGTAAACAGAGAAGGACAATAGGTATGGAGATTATAGTGAGGTAGCAGGAAGAAGGAGTTGGGGGGAGAAGGGATGAATGTATTGTGATGTGAGATGTCATGCAGATGTGAGATGGGCGGTTGATATAAAAGGAGAACCCCTGGTGTATAGAGACATGCTTTTTCTGTGTATGACTGATGTGAGAGTGAATAAAGTCGTCTGCTGCATAAATCTGTTTCCGTTATTTACACTCTCCACACTGGTGACCCCTTGACAAATTATGGAACACGAGGCAAGAACCCCCGAGTCGGCCCGGATGGGAAGCCCCAGCGACGCGGCAAGCATCCCAGAGACGGCCCAGACGGGAACCCCCAGCAACGCGTGCGCTGTTTCGGTCAAACTACCGGACTTTTGGCTGCACGACCCATGGTCTTGGTTCCATCACACCGAGGCTCAGTTCGCCCTCAGGGGAATAATGGCAGACGACACCAAATATTACTATGTGGTCACAGCGGTGGACGCTCGCACGTCTCAGCAAGTAGCGAGCCTGCTCCAACAGCCTCCAGCCCACGACAAATACGAGGCTCTCAAGGCCGCGCTGACCCGGTGCTACACGCTCTCGGACTGTGAGAGAGCTGAGAGGCTCCTGAGGCGCTCCGAGTTAGGAGATGGGCCGGCGGTCGAACTGATGGAGAAGATGTTGGCGTTGATGGGCATGGACGACGGGCATTTTCTGTTTGCCCACCTTTTCCTCCAGAACCTCCCAACAGAGGCGAGAGCGGTTCTTGCCAATTCGCCGTTGCTGGCCGTGCGTGACTACCGTGCGCAA
Organism: Pholidichthys leucotaenia; assembly: GCA_020510985.1. Taxonomy (NCBI): domain Eukaryota; kingdom Metazoa; phylum Chordata; class Actinopteri; order Cichliformes; family Pholidichthyidae; genus Pholidichthys; species Pholidichthys leucotaenia. The sequence continues at coordinate 161,856,194 of CM035844.1, read as the reverse complement.
GCCCAGGAGGCAGATCGGATTATCCTCACCACCAGAGCCCTCACAGTGAACGCGGTGGCGTCAGAACCCAGCGAGACGACCAGCGGAGGCGAGGAGCCGCCGACGGTAGCGGCAGCGGGGGCCAGGAAGCGCCAGAGAGACACACTCTGCTTCTACCACCGCTGTTTTGGAGAGAATGCACGTAGATGTGCGCCACCGTGCCAATTCAAGCGTTCGGGAAACGCCAAGGCCGGCAGTCAGTAGCAGCTGCGACCACCGGTGAAGAGAACAAGCTGCTCTACGTGACGGACTCGCGCTCGGGGAGACGCTTCCTCGTAGACACCGGAGCCCAGAAGAGCATCATCCTGCCGTCCTACGCCGACCAGCTAGCGGGAGCTAGCGGCCCCGGGCTGGTAGCAGTAAACGGCTCGGACATTAAGACTTTTCGTGAGAGAACATTGACTTTATCCCTACACGGCCGTATGTACGAGTGGACTTTTGTCATAGCGGCATTGAGTTTCCCAATCCTGGGAGCTGATTTTCTGTGTGTACACGGGTTGCTAGTGTAACACCCACTAACACCTACTCACTTTAGGTGTAGTACCCTTTTTGGTTCTACCTGGGCAAAAGGGATAATTGGGCCAGATCAGACCGATTACAGGTTCGTAGGAGTCTGGAGGGCGTAACAACAGAAAACTCACACACTGTGTATGGAACTTGCAACTATGTATATTATTTTACAGATATGTACACATACATAAAATCACAGCGCTTACAACAATAATAATACAAAAAAATAACAATAAAGTAATCCAAAATATAGTCCAAATATATTTATAATATATACAGTCCTTTGGTACCAGCTCCAAGTTACCAGTTGGGTCACTTTTACCAGTTCATAGGGTTCGGGCTTCGGCTCGCCATCCAGATCTGGAGATTCACGCTTTTCTGGTCCAACCAGTCCAAACAAAAAAACCTGACCTATAAAATAGGCCAGACAACAGGCTTAAACTATGTTCTATAGCGCTCACTACAGACGCCTCGGACGTGGCCATAGGGGCCGTCGTGGAGCAACGTGTCGCCGGTTCTTGGCAGCTGCTCGCCTTTTTCAGCAGGGCTTTGCGCGACAGTGAGTGTAAATACAGCGTGTTCGACAGAGAGTTGCTGGCTCGCCACCTGGCCATACGCCACTTCCAGTTCTGGCTGGAAGGGCGCAGCTTCACTGCGTTCGTGGACCACAAGCCGCGAACGTTCACGATGGCCAAGGTTTCGGAACCATGGTCGGGCCGGCAGCGGAGACAGCTGGCCGCGATCTCGGAGTTTACGACCGATATTCAGCATGTGTCGGGTAAACTGAATGTGGTGGCGGACTGCCTCTCGCGCGCAGTAGTGGCCCCGGTCTGCGTGGGGATAGATTATACAGCCATGGCCACAGAGCAGATTGGTGATAAGGACATGTGTGCGCTCCAGTCTGGACCAACAGGGTGAAGGCTGGAGAGCAGAGTACTGCAAGACGGCAAGCCCCCCGCTAATCTGCGACGTCTCCACGGGATGCCCGCGCCTGGTGGTTCCAGTTGCTTGGCGCCACCGCGTGTTTGAGTCAGTTCACGCTCTGGCGCACCCAGGAGTGCGCGCGTCAGTCAAAATGGTCGGAGCGAAGTTCGTGTGGCCAGGCCTGCACAAACAAGTGAAATTGTGGGTGGCAGCCTGCGTAGCGTGCCAACGAACCAAAGTACACAGACACACGAAGGCTCCTTTGGAGCCGTTTCGTATACTGGCAAAGAGGTTCGATCATGTTCATGTGGGCCTCGTGGGCCCCCTCCCGCCATTGCAGGGGTGCACGCACCTTCTGACAGTAGTGGACCGCACCACACGCTGGCCAGAAGCAGTCCCGCTGGCGGCAACCACGTCCGCGGACGTGGCACGCGCCTTTTTGACGACATGGGTGGCACGTTTTGGAATCCCATCGGACATCACGTCCGATAGGGGCCCTCAGTTTGTTTCCGTCCTCTGGTCCGCGATGGCCCGTAGCCTGGGTGTTGCAATTCATCGCACAACCGTGTACAACCCACAGGCCAATGGGTTATGCAAGTGTTTTCATAGGTCACTGAAAGCAGCGCTCAGGGCTTCGCTGACGGATGCAAATTGGTAGACCGGTTGCCGTGGGTTTTATTGGGGTTGCGTTCCGCACTAAAAGAGGACTTGGAGGCATCCCCGGCGGAGCTTGTTTTTTCTTAGCCACTGCGGCTGCCCGGGGAATTTTTGCCAGATAATCCCGTGCTGGACAACTGCCCGTCTCAGCGTTTGCAGCATAGCGCAGACACAGGCCCGCTACCCGGCCCACCACTGTTTTCCATGCGCTTTTGTGCCAAAAACTTTGAAGAACGCGGTGTTCGTGTTTGTCAGGCATGATGCCCACTGCCCTCCATTGCGCCCACCCTACGATGGCCCGTTCAGAGTGCTGGAACCAGGGGACAAACATTTTTTGTTAGACTTGGGGGGTCGTCGGGAGAAAACATGCATAGACAGACTTAAGCCCACCTTTGTGGTGGCGGACGAGCAAGTGATGTTGGCTCGGGCCCCTCGGTGTGGAAGACCCCCACTGAGAACTCCCCAGGTAAACAATTCATCAGAGCAGCCACACAGGCAAGTCAAAGGTTCCCCCCCCCCCCTCGCCATGGCCCACCCGCAGACAGACACACGCCCAGGAGCCCCCCGCCGGCACAGCAGCACCGCGGAGGCGGTAAACCCCCGTTACAGCAGATATGGGAGGAGACTGAAGCCAAAAGGACGTGAGAACTGAAACTCGGTCTGAGATTCTCGGGGGGGGGGGGGGGTTAGAGGCTAGGTTAATCATCTCAGACTGGATGCAGAGGGTAAAAAGAGAAGGACAATAGGTATGGAGATTATGGTGAGGTAGCAGGAAGAAGGAGTTGGGGGGAGAAGGGATGAATGTATTGTGATGTGAGATGTCATGCAGATGTGAGATGGGCGGTTGATATAAAAGGAGAACCCCTGGTGTATAGAGACATGCTTTTTCTGTGTATGACTGATGTGAGAGTGAATAAAGTCGTCTGCTGCATAAATCTGTTTCCGTTATTTACACTCTCCACAACACAACACTTGTGTGACAGGGAAATTTAAAACTTTGAGGCTGAAGACCAAAGGTTCATGGCAGCGAAGGAAGTAGAAGAAAGGGAAATGGAAGCAGAAAAGGCAAGAAAGACAGCCAAGTATATTTCAGAAAGCACCGCTCAAAAATTAAAGCTCGAAGAGAAAAGGAAAGAAGTGGAGCGGTTGAAGGAACTGAAGAAGCACAATGTTGCCCAAGCAAGGCTGCAAGTTTATGCAGAAAGCAATTTCAATGATGGTGTGGAATCATTGCAAGCTTCTGCTTCTCAGCAAAGTCAAAGGGTCGCTCCTTCTCAGCTAGCCATGACAGTTACCCCCACTCAACAGCTCTCACTTAGTAAATTCCCATCATTGCCACAAGCAATGACTCCTCAACCCCCTGCTATTCCACAAGCTTTTACCAACCAAGTTCCTACCATTCAGCCAGTCACGTTCATGACACCTCATGTAGCTTCTACTGACTTTGCAAAAACACTCGCTGAAGCCATGACAGCTAGTCGTTTCCCAATCCCCGAGCCTGCCGTTTTCTTAGGAGACCCACTAAAGTACAATGACTGGAAGTTGTCTTTTCAAACTCTAATTGATCGCAGGCATCTGCCAACAGAAGAAAAGCTTTTCTTTTTGCACAAATATGTTGGTGGCCAAGCCAAGAGAGCCATTGAAGGGCACTTTCTAGTTGGAACAGAAGCTGCTTATCATTCGGCCTGGGAAATACTTGCTGATCGATTTGGCAATCCATTTGTTATTGGCAAAGCTTATCGAGACAAAATGCAATCATGGCATAAAATCAGTCCCAAAGATCTGTGTGAATTTACAGATTTTTTGAGCAGTGTCAAATCAGCCATACCATATGTTCAAGGCTTGCAAGCACTTGAGTGTATTGAATACTAAAAGATTGCAGCCAAATCGCCTGACTGATTAAGTTCACAGTGGAACAGAGCAGTCACAAAGTTCCAAGATGAATATAAAGTTTTCCCTGACTTTAAATATTTTGTGGACTTTCTCTATAAAGAAGCCAGAATTGCATGCAACCCCATTACATCACTGCAAGCAATGAAGCCAATAGAGTCAGAAGTACTAAGGTCAGCAGATAATGGACATTTTAAGTCTCATCGCAGCCGCAACCCCGGTGCAAGGGCATTCACTATTAGTTCTTCTGAAAGGGCAACCGGTGTGTACATTTTCTGTAGGAAACAAGGCCACACTCTCCATAAATGTCGCAAGATTATGGAGAAGCCAATCGAGGAAAGTCAGGTTTGTGCAACTAACACAACTGTGTTTTGGCTGCCTTAAACATGGTCATAACTCTAAAGGTAGCACAAACAGAAGTGAATGTGACAAATGTAAGAAACGCTATCCAATGTGTCTACACCAAGATCATGAGAAACCAAACCCAAAACAGTTACGAGAGAAGCAAGGAATGGGAGAAAGGTCAGAATTGGTACCAAACCAACACTGCGACCAAGCAATCTCCAATAAGATCATTCGAGAAAGTATTAGTTCCCATACTTCTCCATTCATTCCAGTCTGTTTCCACGACAACTGAACCTGATAATGAAGTGCTAGTGTACGCTTTACTTGACACCCAAAGTGACTGCCTTCATTTTAAGAGATGTTGCTGAGACACTGAATGCCAAGAGAGAGCCAGTGAATCTCGAGATTTCCACAATAACATCAAGAACAAAGGTTGTGTCCTGTCAAAAAATTAATGGACTTCAAGTAAGAGGCATCAGGTCTAACACAAAAATTAAGCTCCCAACAATCTACACCAGAGATCACATTCCAGCAAACCGATCTCATATCCCTACTTGTGAAACAGCGAAGTCATGGCCACACTTGGAACACCTAGCAAGTGAAATACCCTCTGAACTAGACTGTGAAGTAGGGTTGTTAATCGGCTATAATTGCCCCCAAGCTTTGCTCCCCAGAGACATCATCAGTGGCAAAGAAGGTGAGCCATTTGCTTTGAAATCTGTGTTAGAGTGGAGCATGGTTGGTTATGATAATTCTAGCAATGACTATGAAGGTGAAGTGGGAGTGAGCCACCACATTATTGTGAAGGAAGTCCTACCAGATGCTAAGCAGTCCTGTCAGTTGAAGTCTGAAATCCACTTTGTACTTAGGAACCAAGTCAATGAGATTTTCACTCCAGCAGAGATAATTAAAGTCTTTGAATCAGATTTCTCCGAAAAGACTAGTGAGGAAGTTACAATGTCTCAAGAAGATGTTCAGTTTTTGTAAAGGCTGAAAGAAGGTATCAGACAAAAACAAGATGGGCATTATGAGCTGCCTTTGCCTTTTCGAACAGAGAGGCCAAGCCTGCTAAATAATAAAGCTTGTGCAGAACATCGTCTGAGATGCCTGAAAAAACATCTGTCAAAGGACAAAACCTATCATGATGACTACATGGATTTTATGAAGGACATAATATCAAGAGGTGATGCTGAAAGGGTCCCAGAGATGGAAATAAGCAACCAGCCTGCATGGTACATCCCTCATCATGGGGTCTATCATCCCCAAAAACCTGGCAAAATCTGCGTTGTCTTTGATTGTTCAGCAAGGTTTGAGAATACATCCCTCAATCAACATTTACTCACTGGCCCAGACCTCACAAATGCTCTTGTAGGGGTCCTGTGTTGTTTCCGAAAAGGACAAGTGGCCATTCATGTGTGATGTGGAGCGAATGTTTCACCAGTTTCATGTTGCACCAAGGGATCAAGACTATCTTAGATTCTTGTGGTGGGAAGAAGGCGACATGGAAGCCCAACCTTCAGTATTTCGCATGAAGGTTCATTTATTCGGTGCGGTATCCTCACCTGGATGTGCAAACTTTGGGCTCAAACACCTGGCTGCCCAAGGTGAAGGCAAGTTTAGTCAAGCTGCAACAAAGTTAATACAATGTAATTTTTATGCTGATGATGGCTTGACAAGTGTGGACTCTGAAGTAGAAGCCATTCAACTTGTGAAAGAGGCAGTTAACCTCTGCACCACTGGGAGACTCCGGCTACACAAGTTTGTTAGCAACAGCAGAAAGGTGATCAGTGCTATTCCAAGAGAAGAATGGGCTGGAGGAGCAACTGACCTAGACATGGCCCTTGGAGAACCCAAAATGGAAAGGACACTTGGAGTCCAGTGGTGTGTAGCTTCAGACAAGTTCCAATATAGAGTGCTAGTGAAAGAAAATCCTTTCACGAGAAGAGTTCTCAGGATCAAGCTTTTTATGGGAAAGTGAACTCCCTAAAGATGAAAGAATAAAGGAAGCAGAGATTGATGATAAAGACCCAGAACTCAAAAGGGCACAGGTTCTCACCACCAGAGCAAAGGAAGAAAGGTATTTATCAAGTCATTTTGAAAGGTTCTCAGATTAGAAAAACTTGGTGAAAGCCATAGCAAGACTCAAACGGCATGCAAAGCAGATAAAGAATCTAAAAACAAGGTCCAATGAAACTACTACACTTGAAGAAAGAAAGATTGCTGAACAATTCATAATTCGTACAGTCCAAGAGGAAGTGTTCAGTGATGAAATTAAATCATTAAAGCAAAACAAAGAAGTGAAGGTTAATGAGTCATGCAGATTGTACAAACTGAACCCATTTGTTGACACCCATGGCATTCTAAGGGTGGGAGGAAGACTGACACAAGCGGCTCTTCAACCCCATATCAAACACCCAGCCATCCTTCCAGAGGGGCATCATGTCTCACAACTACTCATAAAACATTTCCATGAAAAGGTACAACATCAGGGTCGTGGAATGACCATTAATGAAATCCGCTCCAATGGAGTGTGGATTCTAGGATGCACTGGTGAAGTATCCTCGTTCATTTACAAATGTGTAATGTGCAGAAAGCTTAGGAAGAGTAGCCAAGAACAGAAAATGGCTGACCTACCACCAGAAAGGACGGAAGCCACCCCTCCATTTGTATATAGTGGTATGGACTGCTTTGGGCCATTTTATGTAAAGGATGGACAAAAGGAAATGAAGAAATATGGTCTGATATTCACTTGCATGTGTTCACGAGATGTGCATCTTGAAGTATTGGATGACCTCAGTACTGATGCCTTCATAAATGCACTTTGTTGCTTTATTGCTATACGCGGCAACGTGACTCAACTTAAGAGCGATCAAGGCACCAAGTTTGTAGGGGCAAGAAATGAGTTTCTGGAATTGATGAAGGGAATGGAACAAAAGCGCTTGAAAGAATTAGGATGCAGCTTTGTGATGAATCCACCAGCCTCTAGTCCCGTGGGTGGTGTCTGGGTGAGGCAGATTCGCACCGTGAAGAATGTCCTGACCTCTATTCTAGACCAATCAGCAAGAAGACTTGACACCTCTTCATTAAGAACGTTCACGTATGAAGCGATGGCTATCGTGAATAGTCGACCATTAACTACAGAGCACATAAATGATCCAGTGGGACTAGAACCCCTAACAACTAATCACTCGCATTGCACCCCCACCTGGAGAATTCATAAGAGCAGACCTGTATCTGCAAAAGAGTTCAGTTCTTGGTAAATGAATTCTAGTCTAGGTGGAGGAAAAAGAAAATCTCCTGAACTTACAACAAAGGAGTAAATGGAATAAGGACAGAAGAAATGCTAAGGTTAATGACGTCGTTTTGCTTCAAGATGATGCCACACCACGAAATTGCTGGAAGATGGCAAGGGTGGTTGAAGTTTTCCCAGGAAGTGATGGAAAAGTGAGAAGGCTCAAACTGCTAATGAGTGATGGAACATTAGACAGCAATGGTGCACACACAAGTAAACCTATTTATTTAGAAAGACCCATACACAGGACAGTATTGTTACTCAAAGCTGATTAAAAGAATAAGATGAGTATTCAGTCTCACTGGTATTGTTTAAGCTTACCTATTGAGACGTTCCATTCTTTGTTTATTTCAAGTGACTTTCATGATGACTTCAATCACGCATCGCGTGATGGTGGGAGTGTATCTGCAGTTACAAACTTTATTTGATCTTGTCGCTGAGTTGGTAGTTTGCGACCGTGTGGTGCCAAAGGACTTTACTCCAGTGAATTGCACCTATTGTCAATCAATTTATTTTCTTTAAAATGTTAATTTTATTTATTTTTCCACACATTTAAGCTTTATCCTGGGGATTGAAATCTATTTTGTGTTGATTTTTACTTTTTTGGCTGTACAGTGGTACCTCTACTTACGAACGTCTCTACATACGAAATTTTCAGGTTACGAGACGCCTCAACGGGAAAATATTGCCTCTAGTTACGAACAAAATTTCAGGATACGAAAGGCAAAAAAAGTACGCGCTCCTCGCAGCTCCCGTATTTTACCGAACGTAAACATACCTGTAGCTGCTCTGCCATTGGCTATCGCCTAGCATCTTCCTGGTATCCCACTGGCCACGAATGGATGCGTTTGGTTGATCTCGCTTTATCTTATTATTATTTACTATTCTTACTACTTTATTTTATCCTTCTTACCTCTTGTAAGACTGTTGACTGAACTACACAATTTAGAGAAAAAAAAATTGTTAACTGCCATGTTTATCACCATCTACGTTATAACTCTGTACTTTCACCTTGTTCTTAATAAAGTTTTGGGGAAAAAAAAAACAACATCAACGATCAGCACGGTATTAAAACAAAAGGAAGCCCTTACAAGCCGATAAAAGCAAACGTCCTTGGATCGTTTCATCACAAAACGTCAGGCAAAAACCACTGATGAGACAGAACATGAACCAAAGAAGGCAAAAGGTGACGCCGACGCCGACGATCGCAGTTAAAAGGTAAATGAACATAATTTTTATTATTCTTTCGCTTTTATTATTCTTTCTCTCATTTTAAACTCTCATTTTATGTTTATTGTGCAGTAATCTAATTGTAACATGTATTTGTTACATGTTTTGATGCGTTTTTACGATTTATAAAAAATTTATGCCCGAATTTTGGGGGCTTGGAACGGATTACGGCATTTACATGTAAAACACGCCTCTACTTACAAATTTTTCACGTTACGAGAATTCTTCCGGAACGAATTAAATTCGTAAGTAGAGGTACCACTGTATTTAGTTCTAATGAATATGTCTTGTGCATCACTTCCTCTTCCTGTTTGCCATGTGAGATGCAGGCATAAGGAGAAGAAAGACAGCCAAAGCTACTCCAGATAAGACTTTAAGGCAAAGGTGTCAAGAAGAATCCCCTCCTTTAGTTTATAAGCGGGCAAAAGCGGTATGATTTGTTTCTGTATATTTTTGTGTAGTTAAGTTGTCATTTCGTGTTTTCAGTTTTGCTGACGTTTTTCCAAAATGTCTTTTCTGTTTAGTTCTACGCTGTTTACTTGTGTTTCAAGTCATGTGCTTGGAGTGCTGAATAAATAGCTGCGATAAAGAGCCTTGGACCTTAACTTCATAACTAAGGGAGGCATAACAACATTGCTGATTTATTTAGGTATACTTATGGATCTTTAAAGTGCATTTTTAACTTACGTTCCCACTTTATTCAAACATGAGACAGCATTACACCATTTTTTTGAGTGAAAAGACAGGAAAGCTCATGTTACTGACCAAACACCAAGTAATTAGTGATGGCTGTCAGAATGTATAGTGATTTAACACTTAATATAACAAGTTTAATCACCTTAACACCATACCTTATGAGTTTGCCGTTGACTTAAGTCGATGCATGTCACTGTCTCCATCTGCACTAATTCATGACAAAGGGAGCTCTCCAATGATGGAAGCAATTCTCTGGTCTGATGCAGAAAATTGTGATGCGCCTCCAATAGTTCCTGCATTTTTTTCTGTAAATGCTTATGCTTGATTTGGCCTTGAGATTCATATCAAACCATTTACTTTTCACCTCCTGGACAGATATTTGTACAGTGGACACAGTTTTGACAAGGTCTAAGGCTTTTACTTTTCACACCACTACTGTCAGGTCAAGCACTGGTTTGTTTGCTACTGGATAACCATGAAAACCGGTACTACCTGTCTCATGGGTCGGGCCGTCGGCGACTCAACCAGCAACCCCGCCCTTCCGAGGGCGTGGAGGGTGAAACTGGGCATCCTGGCAGAACTAAAAACAATATCTGTCACAAGTCTGTGGTGGACCACTCCCAGTTACACGGGGTGAGACTGGACATCCTGGCAGATAAGCACATCTGTCGCAACGTCTGTGGTGGACTTTTGTCAGTCGGTGCATCGTGACATGCACTGACTACACAAAGAGCAGAGATAAACAAACCTATCATCTGGTCAGTCACTGCAACAGATACTGGAGTCAGTTTGTCTTGGCCTGTCCTTGCCACGCATAATACCTCTATGTGCCAAGACTAGCAAAAGCTAGCGGTACTCAACTACTTTGCAAGCAGTTTCATGAAACAGTCAGTCAGAAAGCAACCCATACTGGCTTGGACGTCGCCCGGGTTAACAAGGTCAGGAGTTCCTGGCAGCGGAAGGTGAAGGACAGAGCTGCCTGGAGGAATCTGATCAGATCTAAATGAAACAGTCATTGTCGCTCCCCCCCCCCCCCCCGACAGACTGCTATGATGATGATTTTTGATTTTTTTTTATGATTTTGTATACTTTATTGATCCCCAGAGGGGAAATGATGATGATGATGATGATGACGACTGACAGGAGAAATTTTTTTTCTTGCTTCTTCTTCACTCAAGATGGCTTCAGTTGCAGCCTCTAAGAAGTTTTTCTTTCTGTTCTTGTGCCATTACCAGAGATCAACAGGGTGCACCTCTTGACACCTCATATGGTGTTCAAAGGCTGTGATTTATGGTTCCTGCTGACTATCAGGAATGCACTGTCGATTTGGCATTCATGAACTAGCACACATGCCTGCGATCAAATCAGGGTTTCATACAGCATTCATGAATCCAGAGTAGGTGTGTAGTAGTGAGGTGATTTATGAACAAATCTACTCATAGATTTACTAACATTTCATAAATGAGACCCATTTTGTGTGAATTTGGTGAGCAGCAGGGCAACTGCCTAAGAGGAGCAGCAATCCCTGTGACGTGGAATTCCAGATGTGCATCAAAATTACATTTAGATTGAAAAGTACTTTGAATGCTATTAATCTAATTTTTCTAAGCTTTCACTGATACCACAGAAGAAACCCTGATGTAATCTGATCTGCTGTTGCTGGATTGGCTCAGAGAAGGTGGTGGATGGGGGGGGATGCTGCTACACTATAAAACACTCAAGTCATGCTGTTGTTTATGTGGATAATATGGATAATATGTGAATTTATCCCCCTCTGGGGATGAAGCAAAAATCTAACTTCAACATGAGTTTCAACACACCCAATGATATTTTTGTGACAATATGGCAGATTTGTTAAAAAACACCAACATTGTACTATTATAAACTCAGCAGGGTTTATTACTTTTCACTGCAGCTATACTTTGAGTAATCTGGGTATTGATGTTGCTAAATAAGAAAGAACAACAGAATGTTCAAATGCAAAACTGAACATAATACGAGAGAACATTTAAAATCTTTTAAGGTTGAAAATCAATATTTCAAAATCTGTGAGTTCACATTTCTGCATCATATCATGCAGCCACTTATATTAAGAGTAGTGTAAGGAAATCTGTCCTGACTGTTGATGTGCACTGTGCAAATGAAGCATGTTAAACAGTCCTCACCACAGTCGGCCTCGTCACTGTAATCCTGACAGTCAACTACACCATCACACCTTGCGTTCTTTTTCAGGATGCAGGAGCCGCTTCTGCACTGATACGTTATGGCAGAGCATATTGTTTCTGATAAAATAAATTGCACTTATTAGTACTTCAAAATGCAAAAATACATAATTTTACTCTAAAATGCAAAAAAGGAGAAACATACCCTGAGTGCAGTTGAGTTCATCAACTCCATCAGTACAGTCTATCTCTCCGTTACAAAGATACAGAGGATGTGGAGGACTGCTGCCACCACAGTTCGTGGTGGGCCTCGCTGTGAACATATGAAACATTTTATGAGGTATGACATATGACTTAGTTATTAAACACTGACAGACATACAAGATTTTACAACATTGTGATATGTCAAGTTTTACTATTACCATACAATGCCATTTGGAAAGGGAATGAGACACTAGCTAAACGTAGCACTCCTTATTCTTAATGGAGCCATTTGTAGGTTTCTACTTTGAAATACTCAAAAATTAAATTAATTACAATTATAGTATTTAGGAACAACAGTTCTGACATTACAAAAAGATGTCAATGTACTGTATTACAATAGTTAGGGCCGGTCCAGATGTCCTGTAATACCACAGTTTCAGCTGCGGGGGAACATGACTGTCACAAGAATGAGCAGTGTTTAGTCTATGTTCATATTACAAGAAATATTGTTCAATTACATTTTTGTTGTCACATCAGATGTGCTTGTCGGGTTAGTTCACATTCATAATTACAAATGTCTTAACCGACTCAAATATGAACATGTCTATCCTCTGAAATGGCACACATTTATACATTATCATCAACAAAAGATATATTTGCACAACCACCCGTTCACCTTAAAATGAGAATATTGATACATTTTTAGCAAATGCATGCTTGGGAATTTTACCAGCTTTTAGTTGCTAATACGTAAAAATCTTCAATAGAAAAAAGGAAGCCAGGCAGCAGCACTCAGAGTTGTTTTAGCAGCAACTGCTAGCACTTATGCTAACAACATAGCTGAGTGACAAAACCTTTAGCATAGGCAGTAGAAAGCCATATGAATTCCAATCTGCCCATTCTCAATCAAGTCACATGATCGCATATCAAAGACTAGCAGTTCTACATACAAAAGTGACTCAGATTCAATCAGAACAACTGGATTTCAGGACAGATTTGCTCTCTCTCCCTCTCCCTCTCAGAGTGAGTGAAAGAGATGTGAGTCACATTATTGTTTTTTAAAAAATGGATTTGAGTGATTTCAGTCTGGTAATGTAATCTTAGCCTTAGAGTGATCTGCCCAGGCCCTTTGTAGTGATGGTGAAATTAAAGCTTCATGAAGCAGTGAACCACTTTGAGACAACTGCTTCAAGAATGACACAGTATTTTGAAGCATTTAATACAGAGTGACATCTGCTGTCAGAATTGTATCTGAGCAGAAGACCTGAAAAAGCCTCAGTACTATAGATCAAAGGTTGCACTACACTTTTTTGTCATCTGGCATTCCGACGAGACAGATTTGTAAAACTTGTGTGATAATCTATTATCTGTCATTTGAATTTACTTTAATTTGACCACCCGAAGTGTAATCTGTCAAATGACAGCTTTCAGAAAGTCATTGCTGAAAAAAATCTACATACAGCGGTGTGAAAAGTGTTTGCCCCCTTCCTGATTTCTCTTTTTTTTTTGGGATGTTTGCCACACTTAAATGTTTCAGATCATCAAACAAATTTAAATAGACAAAGATAACACAAGTAAACACAAAATGCAGTTTTTAATTGGCGTTTATTAAGGGTAAAAAAAAATAAAAATCCAAACCTACATGGCCTTGTGTGAAAAAGTGACCCCCCCCCCCCGTTAATAGCCACACCCAGGCCTGATTACTGCCACACCTGTTCTCAATCAAGAAATCACTTAAATAGGACCTGCCTGACAAAGTGAAGTAGACCAAAAGATCCTCAAAAGCTCGACATCAAGCTGCAATCCAAAGAAATTCAGGAACAAATGAGAAACGAAGTAATTGAGATCTATTAGTCTGAAAAAGATTATAAAGCCATTTCTATAGCTTTGGGACTCCAGTGAACCACAGTGAGAGCCATTATTCACAAATGGCAAAAACATGGAACAGTGGTGAACCTTCCCAGGAGTGGTCAGCAGACCAAAATTACCCCAAGAGCACAGCGTCGACTCATCCAAGAGGTCACAAAAGACCCCACAACAACATCCAAAGAACTGCAGGCCTCACTTGCCTCAGTTAAGGTCAGTGTTCCAAGACCAAAACCACTGCTGAGAAAAAAAGACCATAAAGGTTCGTCTCAGTTTTGCCAGAATGATCCCCAAGACTTTTGGGAAATACTCTGTACTGAGACAAAAGTTGAACTTTTTGGAAGGTGTGTGTCCCATTACATCCTGTATAAAAGTAACACAATATTTCAGAAAAGGAACGCCATACCAACAGTAAAATATGGTAGTGGTAGTGTGATGGTCTGGGGCTGTTTTGCTGCTTCAGGACCTGGAAGACTTGCTGTGGTAAATGGAACCATGAATTCTGCTGTCTACCAAAAAATCCTGAAGGAGAATGTCTGGCCATCTGTTCGTGACCTCAAGCTGAAGCGCACTTGGGTTCTGCTGCAGGACAATGATCCAGTACACACCAGCAAGTCCACCTCTGAAGGGCTTAAGAAAAACAAAAATGAAGACTTTGGAGTGGCCTAGTTAAAGTCCTGACCTGAATCCGATTGAGATGCTATGGCAGGACCTTAAAAAGGTGCTTCATGCTCAAAAACTCTCCAATGTGGCTGAATTACAACAATTGTGCAAAGATGAGTGGGCCAAAATTCATCCACAGCGCTGTAAAAGACTCATTGCCAGTTATTGTAAATGCTTGATTGCAGTTTTTGCTGCTAAGGGTGGCCCAACCAGTTATTAAGTTTAGGGGGCAATCAATTTTTCACACAGGGCCATGTAAGTTTGGATTTTTTTCCCCTTAATAATAAACACCTTCATTTAAAAACTGCATTTTGTGTTTACTTGTGTTATCTTTGTCTAATATTTAAATTTGTTTGATGATCTGAAATGTTTAAGTGTGACAAACACAGAAAAAAAAAAGAGAATTCAGGAAGGGGGCAAACACTTTCTCACACCACTGTATGTCTAGTGTGTTTGTGTGAATGACTGTGTGTTGTGTTATGTATCAATCTATGTGTATCTGTGTAATATTTAGTGAATGTAATGGGTTTTTTTTTTTTTAATGTTACTGAACCTTAAACTTAATTCAAACTTTTATAATACTCTCCCTGACTTCTATTCGAACAGTGAATGCAATAATGGCAAAAATCTACTCCCAAAAAACTCAGTTTGAGCAGTGAATCATACCCATTTTAAATCTTTGACATATTGAAATGCTCAACCCTCACAAACTTCCCACGAAGCCTCAAGCCACGCAATGTGAAGTAACGAGGCCTTGCTCGCTATGGTCACATGACTGTGGGCGTACTGAAACAGCGATCGATAAACTGCTTCATGACACTTCCGCTTCATATTGCTCAAATCCGTATTGAGCAGGCGGTGTTGAGCGTAACACCACTAGACCTTTGTGGCATAGTGCTGCCACCTAGTGTAGATAGATGGAATTAATTGAAAACTGCAAATAACTCCTTAAAAAAAAAAAATCAGGCGTTATGTCATGTGTAAAACAACTTACGGCAGAAGACCTCGTCGCTCTCATCCTGGCAATCATCCAAACCATCACAGAGTCGGGTCCTCTCTACACACAGACCTGTGTTGCACAGGAAATGGCTCTCTGGACAGGCTGGTGGACACATAAATGTTTGAATACACAGCAGGAAAACAAAGAGAGCTACAGTAAATCTTTGTCACTTAGAAACGCATAAACCCTGATTTCATTTAAGGGTGGTGCGAACCAAAATGAACAAGTTGCAGTTAAGAAATAAATTACAGAGAACACTGTTTTTTTCAGCTTAAGAGGATTCTTAAAGTTACATATCTTACAGTCATCAATTCACATCCACAGTGAAGTACACTAGAACAAGTACAGCGAGTCATTTCCTACACTGTATTCTAGCCGTTAGAATAAGGCAGGCTCTAGCCATGCAGTACTCACATTGGCCGATACTGTAACTGCTGTAAGTTGCCTGAAAAGGTGGAGCAGAGGTACGTGAGCTGCAGTGAAACACCACTTCTGGACTGTAATCGGCAATTCGAAACACCGTGTGATGTCCCACGTAGCTGCCACAGAAACTGTAGGAGGAAAACAACAATCAAGAAAATCACTACAGGATGTTGACGAGGGACAAATAGAGTAATGCTTCAATGAATAGCCTAAAAAAATGAAAGCACTGGAAATACACTGAACAAACTCCATACATGAGATGATTATGGCTTTCCTGTATATACGTATCTGTGGTAAGTAGAGTATATTTTTTTCAAATCTATAATCAGAAGTGTAGCCACATACATGATCTCATTAACCTTCCACCAGCCATGCTCACAGCCATTCATTTCCTTTGGCTTCAGGACATAATTGTGGAACTGCAGAGCGACTCCTAAAGTTGATTTTGGGGTCTGTTGTTTAAAAAAATATTAATGTAGTTAATAAACTGCAACATAAGAAAAAGTCAAATTGGCTGTCTGCCTGTATGTCAGCATGCCCATCTACCTTAAACTTCCAGGCACAGGAGCACCGTGGGGGCAGCAGGCTGGGGTAGAACGGGCTGTAGATTTGATCTGTGACGGCGCCCTCTAAATGAGTCTCAATTTGAGACATATAAACTGAGAGAGAGACAGCTAAGGATTACCGTTTCATACGTAGCTAATATTTAATGTTACACCATTTTAAAAATGAGGAGGATACACAAAGTCAAAAATAACTCCTCCACAAATGCGTTCTCTGGCTTCAATTTCTCAGTTTAACGTTTAGAACCCAACAGGTTTCTACAACTATCAAATTGAAAGGTAACAATCCAGTTTCTCAAATTTCACTGACACTAAATTTGAACTATTGCTTTGTTTTCATAGCCTGTACGGTGAATAGACTTTTCATATAACCAAATAAATGTGTCATACTTTCCTTGGTGATGGTCTCAAAGTGGCCCCTGAAACTCTTGTTTCCATTAGTCATTCTGAAAGACAACAACATGAAATTGGAGGTAGAGACAATGGAGATGGAGCTGGACGTGGACACCGGCTCACACAGCCTGCAGCACAAAAAAAAACAAAAAAGGATTTTGTTTTGTTCGATAAATCTTCAGGACCATGGTTAAATAAATACATTCCAAGGTAATTAATTACCATTTTAACAGAACTAAAGAAGCACAAGATATAACTGAAGAGATAACTGCACTAATTCAACAACCACATAATCAAATCTATAAAATTATAATCAGATGTTTCATATTAGACGCAAACACATAAAATCTTTTTAGCGTGGAGTGAAATTGTGACTTTTAAACCTTTGACATTAAGAAGCTTTGGGTGTCATCAAGTTAAAGCCTCAGTCACAAAGACCTGTGAGTGAGGACACCCATGTAAAAAAGAGACTGGATAGACTTTGGAGTGAAAATATGGCAAACGAACAAGCCTAGCTTAATTATTCCCATCAAACCTTAAGTGCAAGTGAATCTGCAATGCATGTGAATAAAGGTGGAAAAGTGCACTTTGGGTTCCTGTCAGTGATTCTTGTAGGACTGCAATACATAGGGATCCCTGCGCCGAACCACACTGGGATGTGTGACTTTCCAGAACACAAGTGCATACACACATGCACAAGTGGACATACAAGTACACCTAAACAAACACAGGTGAATCTACAGGTGTACATCTGGATGGTGTGTCCGTATTGTCTCATTTGGATTTATGTGGGTTCACTTGCCCGTACATGTGCAGTCATCCCATCTATTCACCTCCATCACAGGTGGATAGACTTACAGAGTGGAATACAAAAAACTGTCCACCCCATAACAAAAAGCATTTTTTTATTTGAAAAGATACATCAGTCTCTGTCGGATATGGGGATAAAATTACGATCATTGGGTTCCAAGCAGCTGTAGACTTCAAGGTTTTGTACCATTTACCAACACCAATTAAAACCTAAGGTATGTTATACGCTGGGTTTTAAATGTACAAGAGAGACAAGTGGGACTTTAGTTATTGTTCAGAAGAACAGGAATTTCCTGGGATTCAAACCCAGGAGCTTCAGCATACCCTAATGACACCTGAACTCACGACACCTCAGGACTCTTTCAGTTTATAGTCTTACTTCCTCAAGACAACTGTTCCATTGACAAGAGATGAATGCTGACAGACACTATAAACAGAAATGCATTAAATCTGGTGTGCTTACAAGAATGTAGCTGTGAGTGTGGTTTCATTAAGTTTTTACTCTACACAAAGGCATACGGAATGTTAACGCTGGCCTTTGACCTTTACACCCCAAACCCATAGTCAGAGGTCAGGATCCCAAGGTGAACCTGTATACCAGGTTTGGTGGCCCTTTCTTTGCTCGTTTTATAATAATAGTCAATGTAGCATTTACCATAGTGCAACTACAATGTTAAACACACCAACTGAAGAAACGATCACCAAGATATGGTAACTGTCAACCACCAGTCAATGTGATAGTGGCTTAAGATCTAAAGAATACCCCAAAACCCTAAACACCTGTGGAGTATCTAAAAAGAGACATTAAAACATACTGAAATTAAGCCGAAGATTAAAATAAACTCTCCATATTTCCTCACTACATCTACAGATAACTTGTGTTAATGTTGGTGTCCTGCAAAGAAGATTATGAGAACTGACCTAAATAAGAGGTGCAGGCGGAAAAAGGCTTTGCTATCCCAAAAGAAGATTAAATAAAAATACAGTTTGCGAATAAAAATGTAAACGGTCAAGCATTTTAGAATTATTTACAGGAAATCAAGAGGTTTTTTTTGACCATAGTTCCAGCACACGATTAGTATTGATCGTAATAAATGAAAAATCTTCTGTACAATAATGCAACCCTATATATACACAGCTAAACCCTCCAAATGCAATGAAGGGTCATACATTGGCATTACGGCCTTTCTAATCCATTGCAATTAAATGAATTTTACCAAGTATATGCCATACTATTTTACAGATTGGACAAACATAATCACATAAAGTATGAGAGAGTCAAACGCTGACTCTGGTGCAGGCTCACCCACCTGTGCAGAATGCGCCCTCTCATGGGCAGCAGAGCATCATACACAGTGAGGGCATCACTCACACAGTCGCTGGGCTCGATGACAAATGAGGTGACAGTGAGGCGGATCAGCGAGCCAGGGACGGCGGTGAGCTTCACATGGCAGTTCACGCCACCCCATGACGAGAAGATGTTTAAAGGGACTCTAATCCCGGGAAGGTTGGCATACATTTTATCCACACACTGCGAGTCTGTGAGGAAAGAAAAATAAAACAAACATGAAAGCGAAATGTCTCAAACAGCACAGTTTTCATTGCTCTAGTTAAGTTTCTTTTCCTACCTGCTGTGTTAAGTGAATAATCTGACCGCTGGACACCTGTGAAAGGACAGAATAGTTATTTCTGTAGGTGTGAACACATTTTTGGACACACATACACACACAGAGTCGCATGAATGCACCATTGATAAGGATGGAGTCTATATCTACGGGAAGGTCCAGCAGGAAGCCTACAGAAGACCTGTTCTTCAGGGTGGTGTGGATTGAATCTCTGAAAATGGATGCTATGCACTCTTCACACACCACTGAGCTCTTCAGATGAGGGACAAGAAAGACCATCCAGAAATGCACCAAAATGCCACCCTTATCGTTGCTGCTTGGGAAAACGAAGAGTTTAGATTACAACTTTAAGATTAAAAAAAAAAAAAGCCTGTGGTGATGACACATATTTGACACTCTACCTGAGGTCTGAAATGACAGCTTGTCTGTAGAGTTTGGACACTGAGGACATCTTGTACACACTGCTCACCTGTGAGACATCATAAATTAACGACATGTTCCCCAAGGTCAGCACCTGATGACAAGCAAAAGAGCAGGCGCACACTGACACGTACCAGATGTTGTATTTTATTTGCCATGGACACAAACTCGTGGGACTTCGCCTGGCGGTACTCTGGGATAAACTCCACATTGGCAACATGGAACATCCCTGCAAAATACGCCCCGCTGTTGCTTTCCCTGCGAACTGAGGAAACCAATATACGAGATATAAACATACGAATTTACAAATGTGAAAAAAAAACAAAAAACCACTGGCTGGTTGATGTAACCCTCTGAAACTGAGCTTCCTAAAAACTACAAGGCTAAGGTCAAATCTGCTGTGAAGGCAATAATTAAACATTAAACATTTCTGATAATGGAATGCTATAAATGCTCTTTGACAATCCTATAAAGCTGTCAGGTTGATAAATTGTGTCCCAACCTATGATACCTCGCAGATTAAATCATTACTCCTTGTAGAGGCAGAAACACGGTTCCAACTGAACAAATCTAGGCACGTTTTCTATGTCTACATTACTCAATGGATGGCTCTCATCATGCTAACTACATTGCCTCAGAGGTCAGGCATTTATTCAGTTTTAAATTTCTGAAATGAAACCAGAGTGAGGAGGTTTCTAGAGGAACCAAGACCGACACAAGCAATCAACACCTCCACAGGTAGCACAGCTGATATAAAGCAGCAGATTGGACATTACTTTGCGGAAGTGTTGTGGTCACCCTATTCTGTGTGTGTTCCTGCATGATGAAAAAACTATGAGAAGTGTTATTATATAAGCATATAATACTACAATAAATGTGAAAACATTCATCCATCCATCCATCTTCAACCGCTTTTCCGGAGGTCTGGGTCGCGGAGGCAGCAACTCAAGCAGAGAAGCCTAGACTTCACTCTCCCCAACCACCTGCTCCAGCTCTTCAGAGAGGATACCAAGATGTTGCCAGGCCAGCTGGCAGACATAGCCTCTCCGGTGTGTCCTGGGTCTGCCTCGGGGTCTCCTCCCAGTGGGACATGCCCGAAACATCTCAAGTAGGAGGCGTCCAGGAGGCATCCTAATCAGCCGCCCAAACCTCCTCAACTGGCTCCTTTTGATGTGCAGGAGCAGTGGTTCTACTCTGAGCCTCTCCTGGATGACTGAGATCCTCACCCTATCTCTAAGGGTGAGTCCAGCAATCCTACGAAAAAGCTCATTTCAGACGCTTGTATCTGCGATCTTTTTCTTTTGGTCATTACCCAAAGCTCATGACCATAGGTGAGGGTAGGAACGTAGATTGACTGGTAAATCAACAGCTTTGCTTAAGAGCTCAGCTCCCTCTTCACCACAACAGACAGATACAACATCCGCATCACTCTAGATGCTGCTCCAATCCGTCTGTCAATCTCTTTCTCCTTTCTCCCCTCATTCACGAATGAGACCCCAAGAAACTTGGGCAGGAGCTTGTCCCCAACCCGGAGAGGACAATCCACTCTTTTCCGGCTGAGGACCATGGACTCGGACTTGTTGGTGCTGATTCTCATCCCAGCTGCTTCACACTCAGTAACAAACCATCCCAGTAAGACCTGTAGGTCATTGCTCGATGAAGCCAGCAGGACAACATCATCTGCAAACAACAGAGATGAGATCCTGTGGTCACCGAACACGACACCCTCCATTCCTTGGCTGCACCTAGAAATCTTGTCCATAAAAATTGTGAACAGGATTGGTGACAAAGGGCAGCCCTGGTGGAGTCCAACTCTCACTGGAAATGAGTTCGACTGGGTGTTGGCAATACAAACCAAACTCTTAGGTCATATAGGGACTGGATAGCTCATAACAACAAGCCCGATACCCCATACTCCCGCACCCCCCCCCCCCCCCCCCCACAAGAGAGCATGACGGATGCAGTCAAATGACTTCTCCAAGTCCACAAAACACATGTGGACTGGTTGGGCAAACTCCCACAAACCCTCGAGGATTCTTGAGAGGGTAAATAGTTGGTCCGATGTGCCACAGCCAGGACGAAAACCACATTGCTCCTCCTGAATCTGAAGTTTGACCAATGGCCGGACTCTCCTCTCCAGTACCTTAGCAAAGACTTTCCCAGGGAGGCTGAGAAGTGTGATCCCCCTAAAGTTGGAGCACACCCTCCAGTCCCCCTTCTTGAAGAAAGGAACCACCACCCCAGTTTGCCATGCCAAAGGCACCATTTCCAACCTCCATGCAATGTTGCAGAGGCGTGTCAACCATGACAGCCCTACAATATCTGAGCCTTAAGGTGATATCTGAGCCTTAAGGTGCTCAGGGCGAATCTCGTCCAGTCCCGGGGCCCGGCCACAGAACACTTTTAACCACTTCGGCGACCTCAGCCCCTGTGATGCGTGAGTCATCCCCCTCGTCCTCAAGCTCTGCTTCCTCTGTGGATACCTGACGATATCCCCAGTCGAAGTCAGCAGCGCCCCATCCGCACCACACACAGTGTGGACAGGAAGCTGTTTCCCCCTCCTGAATCACCGGACAGTTTGCCAGAATCTCTTTGAGGCTGACCAAAAGTCTTGTTCCATGGCCTCACCAAACTCCTCCCACACCCGAGTTTTTGCTTCAGCAACCACCCAAGCCGCACTCCGCTTGCCCTGCCGGTACACCTCAGCTGCTTCAGGAGTCCCACAAGCCATGCAAGCTCAATAGGACTCCTTCTTCAGTTTGATGGTCCCCCTCACCACCAGTGTTGGGAGTAACGCGTTATAAAATAACGCGTTACTGAACACCACTACTTTTGCAGTAATGTGCTGTGTAACAAAATTACTGTTTAAAAATTTAGTAATGCGTTACAGTTACTGAAATTTGATCAGATGCGTTACTCGTTACTCATTTTATTAATATGGATAGATATTTTTAGCGCAAATCAATACAAACTGACCCTATGTAGCTGAGATGAGCTGTCAGTCAATGTGACCTGTTGCAAACAGCCTCTTCACTACTCAGCAGAGGAAAAGATGAAGCTATTTTGTTTTTGTGGAAATAGATTATTTTTCCTTTGTCGTGGTTAAGGACAAAAGCATACTGGTGGGTTGCAAGCTAAAGTGCCGGTTGAGACCTACTGCAATCTTCAGAAGCACTTGTAAACAGCAACAAATCTCTGACAAAGATAGTGCTAAGTAACAGCTAGCGATGCGAACAACACTGTAAAGTGGATCTACTGTATTCTGAACAGACATGACTGGATTTCAAGCCCAGGTATGCATCTGGACAATGTGTGACCCAACAAGAGTTAAACCGACTGATTGCAAGATACGTTGTTACAGAATGAAGACGTGATATAAACAGTGACAAATTGATGTCCTTTTTAACTACATTTTAACTACATCAAGACATTAAGTCCTGGATGACAGAGAATTTCCTACAGCTAAACCAGGACAAAACCGAAGTTTTAGTTATCGGTCCTAAAGCTCAGAGAGAGAGACACTTTTACCAAAATTACAAACATTGTCTCTTATTCCATCAAAACAAGTTAACAACCTGGGCGTTATTTTTGACTCTGAGCTTAGTTTTAATCCACATGTTAATAATATTTTAACAACTGGATTTTATCATCTAAAGAATATAGCCAGAGTCTGCCCGTTTCTCTCTCTCGAGAAAACACAGAGACGCTAATGCATGCTTTTATTTCGGATTGATTATTGCAGTGCTCTCCTTTCTGGTCTTCCTAAAAAGATGATCAGTAACTTATAACTGTTACAGAATTCATCAGCCCATGTGCTGACGAAGACCAGAAAGAGAGAGCATACTACACCAGTTTTAGAATCGCTGCATTGGCTCCCTGTGAGTTTTAGAATCATTTTTAAAGTTCTTTTATTAGTTTATAAAACTCTTAATGGTCTTGGTCCTTATTTATTTGATCTGCTTTTACCATACCATCCCTCGTGGACCCTGAGGTCCTCTGGTACTGGCCTTTAAATGATACCTAAAGTTAAGACAAAAACCCACGATGAGGCATCATTCGAGTTTTTCGGCCCACGTCTGTGGAACAGCCTGCTAGAGGACCTCAGGGCTGCAGAGAGCATTGATGTCTTTAAAAAGAGGCTCAATACCCACCTTTTTAGTTTAGCTTTTAACTAATTTTATCATTCATGCCTATATACTTATTTGGCTATTTATTTATTCATATATCCATCTTTATATTTTTAGATCATTTTAATTCAGTTTTGCATTACTCATATACTATATATGTATGTGTGTGTGTGTATGTGTGTGTGTGTGTGTGTGTAGGTATATTTATTATTCCTTTAACCATTTTATTCTCTTTTTGTTTATTTTTAGTCATGATCTTGCTCTGCTTCTTATTTTATTTTACCTTATGTTATTTTTAGCTCTAGTGTTTCCTCACTGGGGGGCTCTTGGCACTGGGAGCTGTAATTGGCACTGGCGGTGGGGATGCTGCTGTGGTGGTGGCCCTGACTTGGTGGGATGGGGGAGTTCAGTCACAGCCTGTTGGTTGTGGTGTGGACTCCTCTGTCTGCCTGGGCTGGGGTGGCCCCTGTGGCGGTGTCTCTGCAGCTGTGGGCTGAGACCGGCTCCTGGTGCCGACGGTCCCCCTATGATGGCGTTTCCTCCCTCTGGTCCTCAGTCCTCAGCCATGTTTTAACTTTGCCTATTATTACTTGTGGGTGGGGTGGAACAGGGTGGAAGGAGGTGGGCTCTGGGGTGGGTTGGGGGTCAGATGTATGGATGTCTTTGATGAGAGTGGGGGCGGGGGGCTTGGGGAGGGCTCTCTTAGTCTTTTTATTGTTTTGTTTGCATTTTATCTGGAATTGTTTTTAACTGTAGAGCACTTTGAGCTGCACTCTGTTGTATGAAAGGTGCTATATAAATAAATAAAGTTTCAAGTTTAATCAGACAGCTGAGACTGTGAGTTACTGGTTAAAACACATTTACTTGCTACCTGGATAAAGATTATTCAAAAATGGATTTGATCTCCAAAAGGAATTTAAGGGACTGGATCATGTCGCTGTCACAGCAGACATTTGGACTGTGGCTAATGGACATTTTCTTTGGATCACTGCACATTGGATTAAATCCATAATATAAAGGTAAGATAAACATGGACAGCTTTATGCAGTGTTGCCAAATCGCTCTTTTGGAGTGACTCACTCGTTTTCCCTCTCTCGCTTCACAAACCGTATTTCTCACTTCAAAATGAGGAAATTACTGGCAATTTCGTGTTGATTTTCTTCTGATTTTTCCCACAATAAGAGCTCTCAAGGCAGGATAAAGCAGGCTGAACATTTTCTAAAAGCTCTGAAACAGTCTGTTTTCAGCCTGACAGTAAACCTGTAATGTAATACATTAATTAAATTATCTTGCTATGTGTTCAAGATGATTTAAGTATGCATTTAAAAGTAACATGAAAGTTACTTTTCCAAGTGACTAGTTACTTTAATCATGCAGTAATTGGTAAAGTAACTCAGTTACTTTTAAAAAGAAGTAACTAGTAACTACTGATCACCACTGGTGTCCGCCATTTGGTTCAGGGGTTGCCCCCACGAGATGCACTGACGACCTTGCAGCTGTAGCTCTGGGCAGCTACTTCAACAATGGAGGTGGAGAACATGGCCCATTCAGACTCCGTGTCTCCAGACTCCCTCAGAATGTGGTCAAAGTTCTTCCAGAGGTGGGAGTTGAAGACCTCCTGGACAGGGGCCTCAGCCAGAAGTTCCCAGCACACCCTCACTATACATTTAGGTCTACCGGGTCTGAGTGGCATCCTCCCCTGCCATCGGATCCAACTCACCACCAGGTGGTGATCAGTTGACAGCTCTGCACCTCTCTTTACTAGAGTGTCCAAGACATATGGTCACAGGTCTGACACGATAACAAAATCGATCATCGACCTGCGACCTAGGAAGTCCTGATGCCAGGTGCACATATGGACACCCTTATTACACACGGTGTTCATTACGGACAAACTGTGGTTGGCACAGAAGTCCAATAACTGAACGCCACTTGGGTTCAGATTGGGCAGGCCGTTCCTCCCAATCACACCCCTCCAGGTTTCACTGTCGTTGCCCACATGTGCATTGAAGTCCCCCAGTAGAACAATGGCGTCTCCAAGAGAAGCACTTTCCAGCACCCCAGTCAGAGACTCCAAAAAAGGGTGGGTACTCCGAACCATCATTTGGTGCATAGGCACAAATGATGGTCAGGACCCGTTTCCCAACCCGAAGGCACAGGGAGACAACTCTTTCATCCACAAAACAAAAATTTTCATTAAATGATCAGTACAATAATAGCAATGCTACTCCTAATAAGGGGCAACTAATAAAAAGCCTCTTGTATTTTATAAGTCTGCAAGAAAAAAAGTTTTTTTTTTTTTTTTTTTTTTTTTTTTATTTGTCTGTTTTCAGTTACATTTCCCTTTTCTTGGTTGACAAGTTTGTTTTCCTGTCACTCTTTCAGAGGCACTATTGGACTAAAGTTGGGGGTCTGCAATCCGTGGCTCCACAGTCAAATATGGCTCTTTAGCCCCTATTCAATGGCTCTCAGTGGCTCTGAAAGGAAATAAAATTTAAAACATATTTTAAAAATGCTAATTTAGGAGAAATAGACTAAATTTATGAGGGGGGGGAATCACAAATGAGATCATTTAAAAATGTAAATATTCACTAGACAGAGTACAAAATTAATAGATGAATGTGCCAGGAAAACAAATTATCAAGAACAATTCACAAATCTACAAGAAAAAAAAATGCAAAAAAAAAAGTCACAGGTTACTGAGAAATGTAAAATTCTTTCACATAGCACCACGATCCCTCCTGCAGGTGGTGAGTCCACTGGAGGGTGGACCCATGTAGCACCTTTGGGTACACTGGATCCTTGCTGTAACTTTTTCATGGAGATCCACTGGACTATGTGCAAATGTAAAGTTACAAGGAGGAAAAAAAATTGAGAAAAATTGCAAGAAAATTTGCACATTTATACGAACATTGTGCATATTTCGTGGTAGTGGTTGGTAGTTAAAATTTAGCTCTGTGCAGCTTTTGGGGGGGGGGGACTGCTAAGAAACAGTTCTTTCATTGGTAGAAGTTCATTAACTAGCCATAAATAATATACTGCTTGTGACATTGAAAAGGCATACTAATGTGTGGCCGTTTGAGGGAAAATTATTTCCTAGAATGCATTCATTCTTATGTGACTTCAGTGTACAAATCCTCTCACTCACATAGAAAGACCCAGAGCAGCGACCACAGGACGATCACCAGAACAAACACCACTGCTGCGATAATGATGGGCAGATGTGGGACGTTCAGCAGGTAGGCCCACAGCCTCTTCAGTCCCTTGGGCTTCCGTCTGGTTTTCCTGTACATCCGGCGCAGCTTCCGCAGAGTGTGGTCCACAGTAGCCACCTCCACAGACACATCTGCAATCTGAACACGCGGACCACGTGAATACAACCACGCAATGCAAAGGTGATAGAAACAATAATTCTATTTTTGACCTTTCAAGTAGTCAGTTCTGATGTTCTGATTCTAACAGGGATGCAGTTAATGGTGCTGAAATGATATGGAACGCACAAGCAAGTGCATTACAGGCCTTGAGATTTAATCTTGCGACAAAAGGGCACAACGGCATGACGTTGGCTGTGTGTGAGCACCATGAGAAGGTTAAATTACAGAAGAGGCACCCTTGGCTTTTCCCCGCAGAATATCCAGGTAATGGGGTAAATGGTATAAAAAAAAACAACAAAACAAAGAATTATAATTACCTCTCATCAATTACCTAAGCTTGCTAAAAATGAACCAACTTTCTGAGCAAACATGAAAAGCAACAATGACGCCATTAGAAGCAACACTCAGAACTTATTGAGTTACCCAGTGCACATGCATTATTCATTCGGTGTCATTCCATACGGTGCCAATGGCAATTAATCCATCACAAGTCAGTATTTAGAAGAAAACATTAATTTTACCAACATGCTAATGGACACAACTTGAGCTCTGAAATTTGACCAATTCACTTGAGTCCTTATATTTGTCATCTCACGGCCATTTTTGGGAACCTTTACATCTAAAGCTTTCATTTCTGTTGTCACCAGGAGACAACCATTTTAAAAATTTCACTGACTTTAACTCAAAATAAAGATTTAAAATCTCAATTCTACTCCAACCTTTGCAGTCGCTAAATCCATAAATTTTTTTGCAAGGAAAGATTCCCTTAAATGCTCCATTATGTCACTCATGTTTTTGTAAAATAAAATCTATAAATCTTACTTACACTGGCAGCATCCTGTTGAGCCAGATCATCATCTCCACTTGTCTGCTTGTTCTCCTCGTGCTGCGTGGCCATGACAAGGCCATCCCACTATCATCTACCTCTTGATCTTTGTTTTGTCTGATCCATTCTCAAAAGCCTCCTCTATGTATCAGCAGCAGGTGGAAAAATGGCGTTGACCAGAGCCACGGTCTACAGGTGTCTGAAACCAGATCCTTGAGCACAGACGAGCAGTGGCGAAACCTCCCCTGCCCTTTTGTGGATAAGGTTTCATTCATTATCTCCTTTTGATCAAATGCACCTGAAGTAATAATTACTATGCATAAAGCAAGGATTTACTAGGTCATCCAAAGAAATGAGAGGGAAAGAAAACCGAATCATCTTAAAGCAACAACAGCAGCCTCTTTACATGTGTTTGTACAAGAGTTTTATTTACAAGGTTAAACAGTGGTGTGGTCGGTGGCAGTTAATTTACTCTCCGGCTGCTTTAGGCACGGAGCTGACATAATAACAAAAAAAGGGTCCAGCCTTTGTAAAATAAACTAAAGCCAAGTTCCTCAGCTTGAAAGCAGAATAGACATCATTGTCATAATTAGAATAATAAAAACAGATCTTTAGCTGGGGGGAAAACTAAGGAGGATGGGCATCATTTGAGAATAAGCAGCATCTTTAAAACGTCTATAACATCTATAAAACGTTTAGAACAGTATTTTTATAACACTTGATATGCCCTTTACACATTATAGGCACTGAGTTTCAACAAAAAACAATTATGTAAGACACAAAAGGCACAAAAACAACTACATGTACAGACAGAAAAACACAAATAACAGTGTTCTTTGAGACTTCAGGACGGTTTGGCTCTGAACATGCAGAGAAAAAAAAAACAGGGATGAGGAAACAAAGCCTCATTTCCTGAAAAAGGCATTGCAGGTGATGGTGTACAACATGTGGTAAGGTTTTCGTTTCGGGGGTTCGGCCAGTGAGAAGACCTGCTGCTGAGGCACGCTGGTGGGGATGGTGATGTGACGCTGGTGAAGCGGGTGGAGGTTTTGTGGCAGATTTTGGTGGTGTGGTGATACAGAACCAGAGTAACCAACGGCTGAAAAGCAAAACAAGAAGAACAAGACAATGAAAATTACAAATGGACATTTAAAGCAAATTCAAATTTCAATAAAAGGAGCTCAGCAGCATGAATTACAAATTTTTTTTTTACTTTTGATCTTTCCCTTTTTGGCTCTTCTGGCATTAACAATGGCCCGTTTTCTTTGATCGTCACTGATTTCCATTCCTGCCATGAGACAAACACAAAATATTAACAACTCACATTATTCACATTTTGTTTAAAACCTCACAAATTCACAATTGCTATTTGTATTTTCAGTTAGAGGACTTTAACTGTTTTAAGGTTTGTTTTTGGGCATGTGTGCCTTTATTTTACAGAAACTGTGAAACAAGACGGTAAATGAGTTGAACAGCAGGCAAGAAACCAGCAGAAATCAAACCAGAGCAGCCATTAGGCTGCCATGACACCCCATTGGACTTCAGTCTGACTCACCCATTTCTTGGTCCTCCTTGACTCGGTTCCTCTCTCTAGAAAAGGCTCGTAACCACCTCTGCTTGTCCTCGGCCTTCCTGCAGCACAGCACACACACAAACTCCAATGTGGAGGCGTGGCGCAGCCGCAGAGCGTTCTTCAGAGAAAGCCCCAGGTCTGTGTCCCGCCCGTCAACCACATCCACCACCTCTGTCTGGTCCATATCCAGCCGTCCTCGGTAGTGGAGCAGGTCTCTGCGCAGGATGTCTTTTTTACAGTAGACCAGCTGGTGGTCGAACAAGAAGAAGCTGCGCTGCTGCATTTTGCCTTGTCGGACAATTCGAGTGAGCTCACCAGAGTGGATCAGCTCTGAGCTGCGCTCCAGCACATCAGATCCCTATAACAATATATACGTACAAAGATTTATACAACAGACATTCAAAAATATGCCTAAGCTTAATATATGTAACTGAGAAACTGCAAAGTCATCCTCACCTCCCAGTCTGAAATGGCCACCTGCCAGTGAGCGATGGTGTCGATACTCTCCAGCCGTCTCTTTCTCTCATTAATTAGACTGGCGACATTCTTCATAGCCTCATATGCTTTGCTCACTCCACTGTGGTCACTGCATTAAACCAGCAAAGCAACAGTGAGCAATAGGAAACAGTGGAATACAAATAACTACACTTCCATTTGCACACACTGACTCAGTCTAAATAATGAATTATTAATTTGCTCACTTGTGCCACAGTGGTGTGGTTGTTTTTATTACAAAGTGTAGTCATGTGTCTAGTAATTTTTCTGATTTCTACAGCTGTCTGGACGACCAGATGAAGGATTGAGAACATGGCCGCTACAGTACTGCAGGTCTGCTTATTCATTTAGTTGCAATTTACAACAACCAATGCTGGGGATGTGTATGGTTAAAAAAAAAACTCAAAGCAGTAAAAATTTAGGTGTGGCAACACTAAAAAAATGGCGTTCACTTATATAGCGCATTTTACTCATCTCTGGATGACCAAAGCACTTTAGCCATCCACCCATTCACGCACACATTTGACACACTGATGGTGGCACAGCCGCCATGAGCAGGTGCTGGCCTGACCCACCAGCAGCAACTGGGGGTTCAGTGTCTTGCTCAAGGACACTTCGACATGCAGACTGCAGACAGAGCGGGAATCGAACCCCTCACCCTTCGATCAGTGGTCGACCACACTACACCTGCGCCACAGCCGCCCCCCTAAAGCCTCATTTCCATTGACTGCGGCTGCGATGATTCAAGTCTTGCGCCACTCCCCACCGGCTGCGCTCATGTTTTGAAGCAGCACAAATCAGAACAAGGTTCACATGACAAGATCACACAAAAACTTACAAAAATGCACGAGAGTTCAAAACAGACCGTTCACGATCATATGATAAGAACAAGGAAGCATGACGTGCCGAATGGCCATTCATCTGGATTCATGTGCTTTAATAATGCTGAAGTAGCCTTTAAATGTTAATTCTGTGAAGTGTTTGTATGTTAGGTCACAGTTTTTATCTTCTTTGACACAGGTGGAGGAGTAGACCTCAGAAAATAATGGGTGATGCTTAAATAGTTTTTTAAATGAACAAACAGTAATAAATTACAGCAGATACCATGACATTTTCTTCTGTGCTGGATGCAGCATCCATAAAAAATAGACTTGTTGCATATTTTTAGCAATTTTTTAAAAAAATTTTTATTTAACTTTCAGCACTGTGACGGAGTGGTTAGCACTGCGGCAGCACAGCAACTCACCCTTGGCCGGGGGATCCTGGGTTCAATCCCAGCCCCCGACCAACTGTTATCTGTGTGGAGTGTGCATGTTCTCCCCGTGTCTGCGTGGGTTTACTCTGGGATTTCTCCGGTTTCCTCTCACATGCCAAAAACATGTTAATTAGGTTAACTGGAGACTCTAAAGTGGCCCCAGGTGTGAATGTGTGTGTGAATGGTAAAAGGGTTGGGCGCCGCACAAGCGGCTGCCTCATCCACTCAGGTGGATGCCCTGTAACTTCCCCACTGTGGGACTAATAAAGGACTCTAAATCTAAATTTAACCAAGCAGGACAGATTAAGGACACATTCTTATTTGGCCTGGGAGGAAGGGGCAAGCGACAGCTCACATTCATACCTCCCCAGTTGATGGCATTAACCAAACCTGCATGTTTTTGGCCCATGTGGGAGAAGACGGGAGAAATCCTGGAGTAAACCCACACAGACACGGGGAGAACATGCAAACTCCACACCGAAAGATCAACATTGGTCAGGGGGTGGGATCGAACCCGAGATCCCATGGCCAAGGGTGAGTTGCTGTGCTGCCACAGTGCTAACCACTGCTCCACCATGCTGCCGCACGATCTGTGCCTAGCGACCACATCACAGCTGTGATGGACTGAGTCAGTGGAAAGTGAGGGTAAGTGACTCCATTAAAATCCTTTTTACCTCACAGAAATACAGTGAACACTTAAGAAGCAGTTTTCTTTCTGGCTCTGTCTGTCAAAATACATTTCTGTTTTGGTGCCCTATTTGTTTTTTGTTCGTTTTTTCCTAATATCCTTAATACAAGAAACTGAAACTAAACAACAACCAAATTCAGTAAAAAAACACTTAAAAAGTATATTGTTTAGCAATTTAACCCCTTGCACTCCGGGCAATTTTCCTAAAAACGCCAAAAAGTAACGTGCCCAAAGTAAATCGAAAGCTGTTTTTCAACCCTTTGCAGCATCTTCATGGGGTTGGTCTCATTTAAAAGAAAACACTTTGAACTTTTTGGCAAAAAAAAAAAACAATCTCTCTAAGTGCTCCGGCCACTGAGTTACAGTCATCTAAACATACTGAACTTGAAGAAAATAAATTTGGCCACGGTGTTTTTTTGGATACAAATGCTTGCAAATAACACACAGCTGTCCGATCCGGCTGGAAAATGCAACAGAAATGTAGAACCAAGTGTTATCCAGCTGAGGTCCAAATTTTGTAACAATACCACAAAAAATGAATATTTTACACAGCTTTGTTCTCAGGCTGTTCCCAGGCGTTTTGGAACTGTGCCAAATTGTGCCAAATGGCACAGTTTGGAAAAACGTCTGTAACTTTTGAATAATTCAATGTAGAATCTTCATTTTGGGCTCTAATGAAAGGTCACACTCAGGGCTGTGTCTGTGTGTGTGTGTGTGTGTGTGTGGGTTATCCCCCCCCCGCTACAAAGGACGGAGTTCGGCCCTCGCTACATGACTGATTACACTCGTTGCATGTTTCCACAGCAATGCTGTCACAGCGGCTTCCCCCCCTCGCTACTGTGTGTGTGTTGCCCCCCCCCCTCGCTACAGAGGACGGCCATCGCTACATGACGGAATAGACTCATATGGCTATGTGGCGACCGCTGCGCAGTCAGCGCGGCGCGTTCACGGTCCGAACACAGCAAATGAACTGTTTATCGCGACGCACGCACTTCGTACTTCGTGCGCCGTACAGTTGTAATTTACCGATCGGTCAAAAGTCATTTTTGGATTACAGTTTTCAGGGAGAAATAATAATTTAGCTTATAACACCTTACCTCTTCACAGCAGCAGAGTCCTGGCGAACTTCTTTTCCCCATTGTCAGACGAACGCGACGCTGATCCGCTCGTGGATCCCGGTCAAAACATAATTCCAATATTGCAGTTTTGGTGAATGATTTACGACCTTTGTTGTCGGCCTCCGTCGGTCTATGATGACCATATAAGAGAATCCTAAACACTCTGCTGGAATTTAAAAAAAAAAAAAAAAAAAAAAAAAAAAGCACTGCCTGTGGCTGCTGAAGCAGTCTCTCTTCACCCAGCTTTAGACAAAACAGCTCAGCGAACTTCTGTGCTTCAATTGGCTCGCAGCCGTTGGGAGGCGGGTCCTTCTGGCTAGATTTTCATTCATTGGCTCTTCATGGTTTCAGAAACCCAATTCAAGGCTCTTATTAGTCAAATGAGACGTCAATCAGATGAACTAATCTGTTCGCGGCTGTGTCTGCAGCTTTTATTTTCAGTGCGCGCTTGGAGGCCACACCACCTACATCACCATCATCAGTATCTCTATCATGCGTCCTCGTGCGCCCTAGGACGCAGAGACTTGCCCACCCGCGGTACAACGGAGTGCAAGAGGTTAAACATAGATAAAATATTTTAATGATCAAATATGACACTTTTTAAAATTCAGTATTAAGACAACTTGCATTTGTTTGACTACAGAGTATATTTTGCATTCTGCAAAACATATATTTTTAAATTTTCTAACAAAATACACAACAAAACTGTGGTATTCACTGTAGTAATACAGTGAAGTTCTGCATTTGTTTAAAAATACCTGTGGTCTTTAGAGGTGTACTTGAGCAGTTCTCCCAGCTGCAGTGGGTATTTACAAATCTTCTGCACAGGTGTGAGTAAGAAACCAGCAATGGAGATGTCGATCATCTGTTGGCGGAGACGGCATGCCTCAAAGAAGTGCTTGTACTTCCCAGACTTCATAAGGCGCTGCAGCTCAGCACAGGCTGCAGGATGATTATTGCAGTACTCGGAGTAGATGGAGAAACCCTCCCCCTGTAGTAATCAAGCAACATTTCATGATCATCAAAAGCTCAGTCACTGACATTGAATCTGATAAATACACGAGTTACACAGTGATTATATGAACATTCAGGGATCTACAGGTGTGTCTCAATAAATCAGAATGTCACTGAAAAGTTGATTTACAGTTAGGCCCAGAAATATTTGGACAGTGACACAATCTTCATGATTTGGGCTCTGCATGCCACCACATTGGATCTGAAATGAAACAACTACAACAGAATTGAAGTGCAGACTTTAAGGTTTAATTCAAGGGGTTGAACAAAAATATATGATTAAACATGTAGGAATTGTAGCTATTTTTATACAAACGTTCCTCATTTCAGGGGCTCAAAAGTAATTGGACAAATAAACATAACCCTAAGTAAAATGCTACTTTTCAATATTTTGTTGAGAATCCTTTGCAGGCAATGACTGCCTGAAGTCTGGAACCCATGGACATCACCAGACGCTGGGTTTCCTCCTTTGTGATGCTTTGCCAGGCCTTTACTGCAGCTGTCTTCAGTTGTTGCTTGTTTGTGGGTCTTTCTGCCTTAAGTTTTGTCTTGAGCAAGTGAAATGCATGCTTGATTGGGTTGAGATCTCATCTGGTGAATGACTCGGCCATTGCAGAATATTCCACTTCGTTGCTTTAAAAAACTCCTGGATTGCTTTTGCAGTATGTTTTGGATCATTGGTGAAGCGCCGTCCAATCAACTTTGCTGCATTTGGCTGAATCTGAGCAGAAAGTATATCCCTATACACTTCAGAATTCATCCGGCTGCTTCTGTCTTTTGTCACATCATCAATAAACACAAGTGACCCAGTGCCATTGGAAGCCATGCATGCCCATGCCATCACACTGCCTCCACCGTGTTTTACAGAAGATGTAGTGCTTTGGATCATGAGCTGTTCCAATTCTTCTCCAAACTTTCTTCTTCCCATCATTCTGGTACAGGTTGATCTTAGTCTCATCTGTCCAAAGAATGCTGTTCCAGAACTGGGCTGGCTTCTTCAGGTGTTTTTTGGCAAAGTCAATTCTGGCCTTTCTATTTTTGAGGCTGATTAATGGTTTGCACCTTGTGGTGAATCCTTTGTATTTACTCTCATTTACGTCGGGGACGGCAGTGGCTCAGGAGGTAGAGCAGGTTGTCCAATAACCACATGGTTGGCGGTTCAAATCCCGCTCTCCCCAGATATCCTGCCGTTGTGTCCCTGGGCAAGACACTTTACCCCAATTGCTCCTGGTGGGTCTGGAAGCGCCATGTTAGGCAGCATGCCACCATCAGTGTGTGAATGGGTGGATTGCAGGATCTGTAAAGCGCTTTGGTCATCAAGAGATGAGAATAAAAGCGCTATATAAGTGAATGCCATTTACACCATTTACACCATTTACACCATGAAGTCTTCTCTTTATGGTAGACTTAGATACTGATACACCTACTTCCTGGAGAGTGTTCTTCACTTGAGTGGATGTTGTGAAGGGGTTGTTCTTCACCATGGAAAGGATTCTGTGATCATCCACCACTGTTGTCTTCCGTGGACGTCCAGGCCTTTTTGAGTTCCCAAGCTTACCAGTGCACTCTTTTTTTTCCTCAGAATGTACCAAACTGTTGATTTGGCCACTCCTAACATTTCTGCTATCTCTCTGATGGATTTCTTCTTTTTTTCAGCCTCAGGATGGTCTGTTTCACCTCCATTGAGAGCTCCTTTGACCGCATGTTGTGTGTTCACAGCAACAGTTTCCAAATGCAAACACCACACCTGGAATCAACTCCAGACCTTTTAACTGCTTAATTGATGACAGGTTAACGAGGGAAGAGCCCATGCAGCCTTGTTATTTTTTTATTTTTTTTTTGCAGCCTTCTGAGTCAATTGTCCAATTACTTTTGGTCCCTTGAAAAAGAGGCGACTACATATTAAAGAGCTGTAATTCCTAAACCCTTGCTCCAATTTGGATGTGAATACTCTCAAATTACAGCTGAGAGTCTGCACTTTAAGCCCAAATTGATTATATAATTGTATCCTGAATATATTTTTGTAAACAGCTAAAATAACAAAACTTGTGTCACTGTCCAAATATTTTTGGGCTTAACTGTATTTCAGTAATTTAATTTAAAAAAAATCAACGTCTATATTATGTAGATTCATCAGACGCAGTGACATATTTCAAGCATTTATTTCATTTAATTTTGATGGATATGGATTATAGCTCATGAAAACCTCAGACTCATTACATAAAATTAATTTTTAAAAATCGATTTTTAATATAAATGTTGGCTGACTGAAAAGTATGTCCATGTACACACTCAATACTTGTGTGGGCTCTATTTGCATGAATTACTGTATCAGTGCGGCGTGACATGAAGGCAATCAGCCTGTGGTGCTGCTGAGGTGTTATGAAGGTCCAGCTTGCTTTGATGGCGGCCTTCAGCTCGTCTGCATTGTTGGGTCTGGTGTCTCTCATTTTCCTCTTAACAATACTCCACAGATTCTCTATGGGGTTTAGGTCAGGAGAGTTTGCTGGCCAGTCAGAGTGATGCCATGGTCCTTAAATCAGGTTTTGGTACTTTTGGCAGTGTAGACGGGTGCCAAGTCCTGCTGGAAAATGAAATTAGCATCTCCATAAAGCCTGTTAGCAGAGGGAAGCATGAAGTGATCTAACATTTCCTGATAGATGGCCGCGCTGACTTTGGACTTGATAACACACAGTGGACTAACACCAGCAGATGGCCTCTTTTCAGATGAAAGTAAATTCTTTCATTTGGAAATCAAGATCCCAGAGTCTGGAGGAAGAGTGGAGAGGCGCAGAATCTAAGTTGCTTGAGGTCCAGTGTGAAGTTTCCATAGTTGGTGATGATTTAGGGAGCCATGTCATCTGCTGATACTGGTCCACTGTGTGTTATCAAGTCCAAAGTCAGCGCAGCTGTCTAGCAGGAAGTTTTAGAGCACTTCATGCCTCCCTCGGCTGACTAGCTTTATGGAGATGCTGACTTCATTTTCCAGCAGGACTTGGCACCTGCCCACACTGCCAAAAGTACTAAAACCTGATTTATTGACCATGGTATGGTTGTGGTCGACTGGCCGACAAACTCTCCTGACCTAAACCCCATAGAGAATCTATGGAGTATTGTCAACAGGGAGATGAGCAACACCAGACCCAACAATGCAGACGAGCTGCTACCAAAGCAACCTGGGCTTCCATAACACCTCAGCAGTAACACAGGCTGATCACCTTCATGCTGCGCTGCATTGATGTAGTAATTTAAGCAGAACGAACCCCAATCAAGTATTGACTGTGTACATGGACATACTTTTCAGTTGGCCAACATTTCTATTAAAAATCAGTTTTTTAAAATTAATTTTATGTAATATTCTAATTTTTTTAGAAACTGAATTTGGGATTTTCATGAGCTCTAAGTCATAACCATCAAAAAAAAAAAAAACAAAAAAAAAAAAAACGCTTGAAATATATCACTCTGTATGTAATGAATCTATGTACTTATAAAGGCTTATCTTATCTTACAGGAGTTTCATTTTTTGAATTCAATTACTGAAATAAATCAACTTTTCAATGACATTCTAATTTACTGAGATGCACCTGTACGTGTGGCCCCTACCTGCAGGAGAAAACAAGAGCCTATTTCACTGAGATGAGGCTGGTCTTGGTTGTACTTCCTCTCCAGCTCTCGCAGGAACTGCCTGTGAAACTTGTATATGTCTTCTATGTTGCTGAATATGGTTTTAAGCTGCAGCTCTGTGAACATGTCGAGGCGTTTTCGGCACTGACGAATATAACCCTGAAACATATTTAAAAAACAAAACAAGCAAAATAACAGTAGGTTAACACTCAAAAAAGTTCCTATGCTGGCCAGTAGGTGGTGCTGTATAAAGCAGTCAACCTTTTAGGATAACATGACTTTTGTTAAGCTTTTAATGTGATTTCTGGCAAACAAGATTAAGACAAATATTTTGAAGTGGAATGCAGACCTGCTTATTAATATTATCAGTCATGTTCATTAAATAGAGAACAAACAACAACGAACCAGTGGCCTCAGAGTTTTATGGTAATTTATTCCAGTGCTTCCTAAACTGGGGTTAGGAGCTGATGCAGGGAGAAAGTGAAGCAGTAGGGAGACATGAATCAATATCACTTATTCATTTTCTTACTTTGTTGTAAGTGATTGGGCTGATGGCTCAGGCTTTTTGAGCTTCAGGGGGGCATGATTTAAAAAAAAAAAAAAAGTCTGAGAGCCAGTGGTTTAAAATGATTGAAGCCCACACCTCACAAATGTCTTTCAGGTGTTTGATGTAGATGCGTTCTGTATCCAGGATTTCTTGAACCACATTGGTTCTCATCTGCTGCCTGTGCTCAGAAGTGTGTGTTTCTTTGGGAGGCCCATCGACCTGGTCCGCTACACTCTCCACACTTTCAGCACTCGAGTCCTCTTGATTCACACGCACCTAAAATACAATCACAGCAAACGGGGACAATTTTAGCTGCAATCAAAAACTAAATTATTCTGTTACTAGTTTCACAAAACAGATTTCAGCCATCATGCATTTTCTTTTTACTCAACTGTCAAAACATCCCACAAATACGGTCTGCAGTCCATTTTTGAGATATTAATAAGCCAATTAAAATCTGAAGCAAAATAAATAAAGGTC
Organism: Pholidichthys leucotaenia; assembly: GCA_020510985.1. Lineage (NCBI taxonomy): Eukaryota > Metazoa > Chordata > Actinopteri > Cichliformes > Pholidichthyidae > Pholidichthys > Pholidichthys leucotaenia. The sequence goes on along the minus strand of CM035844.1, from coordinate 161,817,361 downwards.
ATGGTCAATTTAGAGATCTTCCATAATACATCTCATTTCAAACTAATCAAGAGAAAAATCCAAAACTCCCAAGTAAATGTTTATTTCAATGCATTTTGCCTTTTGAATCATTTTCACATATTTAAGGGATATTTATCAGAAACAGATTATAACATTTTGGAAAAACTGGAACACAAAATGATGGCAACAAATTAACTGAAGGCATTTCACAGTAATAACCATTACTTTACTTTTTGGTGCCAATACAGATCGTTTGTCCTGTTTCCTTCAATTCCATCTTTAATGTCAGGGAGTCAAATAAATTTCCATTATAAAAAATAACAGAATGGAAATGCTTTAAAATGGCTTAGTCCTGGATGTTTTCTGAATTTGCAGCTGTAGGCAACTGTCCGTTTCAGGGCAAAATCAATGCCAAACAACTGAGACACATTGGATAAATATTGGCCACCAATGTCAGTAAATCCCACCTTACTTGTCAATAGGCCGTTACCAGTCAGCAAGGTGAACATAAGCTGACACCATTATATCGGTGCATCCCTAGAGTTACATACTATATGACAACTACTTATTTCCTGTCTTTTTACACGAAGGGTAGTTTACATATCATTCAGAGCCTGCCTTTTTTATTCAACAAAGTGTTATCAGATTTAAATTTTCTACTCAGAATAATGTGGGATGTCTATGTTAACCAATGACCGAGTAGCTCATTCTGGATTGATGAAGCTACCGCATGACCACTAGGGGTGGGTTCAAAAGATCGATCCAACGATTTGAATCGATCCACATTTGACTGAGCCGATATCGATCCACAAAATCCACGGATCAATCTTTTAATATCATAATTTTACAGTCTGTGAAACACAAAACGCAAGCAGCCGGCTGAAGTCTTGCGCGATGACCACTCGTGCAAGAGTTCAATGCACTGCATGCTCACATTACTTCTGTGTTTACATTTGGCAGGCAGCCCCAGAGCAGATTTGCCAATGTTAATTCATCAACAAAAGTCACAGCTAAAGACTGTCCTCAACAGTTCAATTCAATTCAATTCAACTTTATTTATATAGCGCCATTTCACAACAACAGTCATCTCATAGCACTATCAACTGTAGGGAGGACCCCCACAGTTGCAGAAAGACCCCAGCAATCAGGCGATCCCCTGTGAGCAAGCACTTGGCGACGGTGGAGAGGAAAAACTCCCTTTTAACAGGAAGAAACCTCCAGCAGAACCAGGCTCAGGGAGGGGCAGTCATCTGCTGCGACTGGCTGGGGGGTGAGGGGATAGAGAAGAAGAAAAGCAGTTCCCGAATATTTTTCATAAAGTAGGGATAAACGGTTTGTACTACGTGCAGCATTGTGTTGGAACATAAAAGTTGACGATTGATAAAAGATTTTCAAATGGAAAACACAAAAAACGACAACAGATCAGAGAGGGAGACTGTTGCAGCTGCTGCGGGTAAGTAACATATCGTTTTTTTAAATGTGTGACGTAAATTAATAATGGAAATGGCAGAATTAATAAAGGCTGCAGTACAATGAGTCATTTTTACTCAATAGAACTAAACTGAAATGACCAAATCTTTCAGGAAATGAACTGAAACCCTTTTCAAAAATTGAAAGTTATTTTGAAGTTAAAGTACAAACAACAAAAAAATAAAAGAAGCTAAATTATCAAACCCTACTGTGGTGTGGGGATTTAAAATACGATTATTAATTTTATATTGAAATATATTCTCCTTTTCATATCCCCTTAAGATCTGTGAAGACTGGGTTTCCACTCCAAGATCCATCCCGCACTGATGTTCCAAAGGGAAGAGGCTGTCAGCGGAGGAGCCATCCCTGCTTCCTTGTGGATTTTAGCACAGAAGACCACCTCAAATTTTTCAGGGGTCTTAGTTTTCAAATTCAAGAAGGTGCTGCCATAAAGTGCTCCATACTCTAACATATATTCAGTGCAATTTAGTTGTTGTAATGGCTAATTCTTTTATTTATCTTTTTTATTTAAGTTCTCAGCAAGAATACAATGTTGGTCATTTTTTGACAATTTTCCTGAGCATTTAATTCTAAATAAGTCACTATTTAACAAGAAATTTTTGACACTCTTGTGCTTTTCTTGTGGTGTTACATAGAATAGCATCACTGTAAACTATGAAAAAAGCAGCTACTTTAAAATCTGTACTTCCTCACATAACTTTTAGTGCAAAAAAACTCTAAAAATGTTGCAGCTTTTAGCGCAACTTTTTGGGAAAGCTCCCACAAATTCAAGCTTTTTGGGCCACAACACTCACAAAAACAGCTGACGAAATCCTGGAGGGACTGAAATACAGTGAGATTATGTCTGCATGCTTCATGCATTGAATTTGTTTATTGACTCTGGGTTGTTAACTTGACACTACACACCCTTTACACTAAAGAAAGCACTTGTTAGCACTTTGTGAAATCATAAGTTATATAATAAAAAGTGCATTACTGTAACTGATTTTGGGTCAGTTCTTTATGTGGTAATTTATATATTAAAGTTGGAGTATCAGTGCTACAATTTGCAGCATTAGGTCTCTAAGATTTTTTTTTTTTTTCTGGCACATAAAATAGCTGTTAAAATGGTAATTTCCCTGACTGAATCGGGATCAGATCGATTCTGGAAATTAGTGATAATTCCCAGCCCTAATGACCACCCAGACCTCTTGACCTTTGACTCTGACCATCATCTCAATGCAGACCCACCTGAGGATCACTGGCCCTTATTTATCAAACGTATGTAAGATACAAAACTGGTCGTACAATTATTTTAAATTTTCAAGTCGCTGTAGACTTGCAATAAAGCAGAGAAACCTGGCTGTGGGGAATGATTTGAACACATCAAATTATATTGCGCAGTGCAACCTTTCAGATGACATAAATGCCTTATGTTATATTTAAGATGAGTGTTTGATGATTTACTTTAAAGACTAAAGGAGCTGATTTTAGTAATCATAAATGTTCTATACACATTTATGTTACTGCAGCAGATATTAAAACTAATTTTAAAACTATATTTATTTGATGATATTGAAATGAAAGTATCCAGGTGATGTGCCTCGGTGCCTGTGGCATGGTAACATGGGGGGCTGTAAAACAGTGGCACTATGATCTCTACTGGCCCAGTATAGTTATTACAATACCTTTTTTTGCAGTTGCATTGACAGTAATGGTGCATTAATTTGTATTTATTTTGAAAACAAAGCCTCATCTTGAAACTCTGGCAGATAAAAAGTCGAGAAAATATGGTGATACAATGATACAAGCCTTTAGTTCCACTTAATTTTGACCGGGTGAGCTGAAAAGCTGGTAACAGACAGATGTACACACACACACACACACACACACACACACACACACACACACACACACACACACACACACACACACACACACACACACACACACACACACACACAGAGTGATTACTGGATGCCTCCGTTGCACTGAGGCATAAAAACTGAAAATTTTAGCTTCTGAAATTTTTTTTTTACCAATTTGTCCAAAAAATTTTAAATAATTTCCCGTTGTTGTGCGTGGGTGCCTACAGAACCCATGCATGACAACGGCAAATTTTGTTTTCATGAAAAGAATTTTAAAAATTTCCTGACAGAAACCTGAATGTTCCAGGTAGGGCTGCAATCGTTCATCGATAAAATCGATAAAAATTCATTGATTCAAAATCTATGATTCAAAGCGTTGTTTAATGTAGCACTTCCGGTCTATATGACATTCTTCTGGTCACGCTACATTAACAAGATGCGGCTTTGTTTAATGGCGCCATATCAGAGCGACGCCAAAAAGGAAGAAAGTCAGAAAAAAATGACAAAGTATCTCAAGTCTGGGATCATTTCAAGCACAAATTGAAGGAAAACATTGTGCAGTGTGTACATGGTAAAGCCGAGCGGTGAGCTAGCATCCCATAACATCGTTGTTACAGTGTCTCAGCAGAAAGCATCCCACATCATGCATGGCCAGTGCACCTGAGACAAGGTACATGATTGAGATTTTAAATTAAGATAAATAGAATGTAGTCAGCTATGCTAATTATGCTTATATGGCCAAACAACACATAGCCACTGCATGTAGCCACCGCTGCTACCGCTAGCGGTGGTGGCTACTATAGTGGATATAAAAAGTCTACACACCCCTGTTCAAATGCCAGGTTTTTGTGATGTAAAAAAATGAGACCAAGATAAATCATTTCCAAACTTTTTCCACCATTAATGTGCCCTATAACCTGTACAACCCAATTGAAAAACAAACTAAAATCTTTTAAGGGGAAAAATAAAAAATAACTTACAATAACCTGTCTGCATAAATATGCACACCCTCAAACTAATACTTTGTTGCAGCACCTTTGGCTTTTATTACAGCACTCAGTCTTTTTGGGTAGGAGTCTATCAGCATGGCACATCTTGATATGGCAATATTTGCCCACTCTTCTTTGCAAAAATGCTCCAAATCTGTCAGATGGTGTCTCCTGTGCAAAGCCCTCTTCAGATCACCCCATAGATGTTTGATCGGATTCAGGTCTGGACTCTGGCTGGGCCATTCCAAAACCTTAATCTTTCTGGTGAAGCCAGTCTTTTGTTGATTTGGATGTGTGCTTTGGGTCACTGTTATGCTGAAAGATGAAGTTCCTCTTCATCTTTCTAGCAGAAGCCTGAAGGTTTTGTGCCAACACTGACTGGTAATTGGAACTGTTCATAATTCTCTCCACCTTGACTAAGGCCCCAGTTCCAGCTGAAGAAAGACAGCTCCAAAGCATGAAGCTGCCACCACCATGCTTCACTGTAGGTATGGTGTTCTTTTGGTGATGAGCAGTGTTATGTTTCTGCCAAATATACCTTTTGGCCAAAAAGTTCAACTTTGGTTTCATCGGACCATAACACAATTTCCCACATGCGTTTGGGAGATCTCAAATGTGTTTTTGCAAAATGTAGCTGGGCTTGGATGTTTTTCTTCGTAAGATAAGGCTTCCATCTTGCCACCCTACCTCATAGGCCAGACATATGAAGAAGACAGGAGATTGTTGTCACATGTACTAAACAGCCAGTACTTGCCAGAAATTCCTGCAGCTCCTTCAATGTTGCTGTTAGCCTCTTGGCAGCCTCCCTGACCAGTTTTCTTCTCATCTTTTCAATTTTGGAGGGATGTCCAGTTCTTGGTAATGTCATTGTTGTGCCATATTTTCTCCACTTGATGAGGACTCTCTTCACTGTGTTCCATGGTATATTTAATGCCTTGGAAATTCTTTTGTACCCTTCTCCTGACTGATACCTCTGAACAATGAGATCCCTCTGATGCTTTGAAAGCTCTGCGGACCATGGCTTGTGTTGTAAGATGTGACTACAAAAATGTCAGGAAAAGCCTACTAGAACAGCTGAATTTTATTTGGGGTTAATCAGAGGCACATTAAATGGTGGCAGGTGTGTGCTGACTCCCATCTAATATGAGTTTGAATGTGATTGGTTACTTCTGAACACAGCCACATCCCCAGTTATAACAGGGTGTGCATATTTAGGCAAACAGGTTTTCTAAGTTTTTTATTTTTCCCCTCAAAAGATTTCAGTTTGTTTTTCAATTGGGTTCTGCAGGTTATAGGTCACATTAATGGTGAAAAAAGTTTTGAAATGGTTTACCTTGATGTCATTTTTTTACATCATAAAAATCTGGCATTTGAACAGGGGTGTGCAGACTAGACTTTTTATATCCACTGTATGTAACATTTAAAGTTACGTTCTATGCAATAAATATTACAATACATGTGTACCTGTTGGTACAATTACTACTGCCCTTGAGGAAAGATATGCACATGTTGGTCGATGCAAGTTTCTTTAAAAAAAAGTATTTGATTACTCGAGTAATCGTCAATTAGAGTGGTCAATCACTTGAACCATTAAACAGTCGTTAACTGCAGCCCTAGTTCCAAGGAACCCTGGTTGAAAAACACTGTGGTAACAATTATTCAATACAATTCAACTTTATGTATATAGCGCCATTTCACAACAGCAGTCATCTCACAGCACTGTTAAACTGTAGGGGAAAACCCCACAATAAGCGACTTTCGCATTACGAGTGCGCATGTGCGGACTATGTGACCCGACATCCGGTTCAAAGATCACCACTACCAAACATTCCGGGAGCCGGCTTGCTTTTGTATACAAACAGTACTGTCACACCTGAACAATTGCCACTTAAAGTCTGTTTTAAGCTTTAAATCTCCGTTATGCCAGGTACACATTGTGCCGTAATGAAGTGTGGGGACGGCATGTATCATCTAGAGTGGTGGAAAAAGCAAACTTGCAGCATACATGCGTGTAACTTTGTGACCAGCGTGTGTTCTTTACCAAGATGGCGCCCACAGTGGTCGACATGGTGCTTCGCTGTGCCCTTTGTTTGTTTTTGTTTGTCAATTGTGTGTCTGATTGCACTTATACCCGTGAAGAACTTCTAAATATCAGGACTTTCACCCCCACAGACCTCCTCCCAGTTTTTTTTAGCTCCTGCCGCCGATCTGGTTCATTGCTTGGCTCGGAAAGTGAGACGGCGGAAGAGAGGTAGACGAGCGGGCGCTCTCGTGCGGCTTCGCAGGAGAGGCTCGCGCACGGCGCTGCCTGGCATATTTCTGTCCAATACCAACTCTCTCTCTAACAAGGTAGATGAACTGAGACTGCTGATGCGTTTTAGGGACCTCGCCTCCTCAGCTGTCCTCTGCTTTACTGAGACCTGGCTCCGGGAAAATATACCGGACAGCGCGCTGCGCCTCGACGGCTTCCAGCTCTTCCGTGCTAATCGTGACACAGAGCTTTCCGGCAAGACCACAGGAGGCGGAGTCTGCTTCTACATCAACTGCAGCTGGTGCTCTGATGTAACGGTAATTTCCAAACACTGTTCTCCCGCCCTGGAATTTCTTGTTATCAACTGCAAGCCTTTTTATTCCCCGCGGGAGTTTGCTTCTTTTATACTGATCGCTGTGTACGCCCCTCCCGACGCGGACACGCGCGAAGCTCAGCGCGTGCTCGCGGATCACATTCAACACACAGAGCGGAGTTTCCCAGACTCGCTGATTATTGTGGCTGGCGACTTTAATCAGTGCAATCTGAGCCACGATCTCCCCCGCTACAAACAGTTTATTAAATGCCCCACCAGAGGATTAAACACACTGGATCACTGTTACACCACAGTGAAAGACGCATATCGCGCTGTTCCTCGTGCTGCGCTGGGATTATCTGATCACGTGATGGTTCACCTCATTCCAACATACAGACAGAGATTGAAGCTCACTAAACCTGTCGTGAGCACTACGAAGATACGGACCAGTGATGCTGAGGAGAAGCTGGAAACGTGCATGGAAATATCTGACTGGGGCATGTTTAAAGGAGCCACGCATGATCTGGATGAGTACACGGACACTGTGAACTCATATATCCACTTTTGTGAAGAGATCATTCTTCCATCACGCACCAGGGTGAGTTACTCTAATGACAAACCCTGGTTCACAGCTAAGCTCAGACAGATCAGGAAGGAGAAGGAAGCAGCGCTGAAAAGTGGAGACAGGGACTGCTACAGAGAGGTTAAATACCGGTTTAACAGAGAGCTGAGGAGAGCTAAATCTGTGTACTCAGAGAGACTCCAGCAGCAGTTCACTGCTAATGATTCGGCTTCCGTGTGGAGAGGACTGAGGCAAATCACCAACTATCGGCCTCAGGCTCCTAAAGGTCAGGATGACAAAGCCCTTTGTCAAAGACTGTCCCAACACTATGCCCGTTTTGACACCTCGTCATCTGTGTCCAACTCCCCCCCCTCCCTCCAGCTCCACAGCCTCCACAATCCCTACTTCATTAAAGGCACCCCCCCTCCTCCCCCCCTGCCCTTATCATCAGTGAGCAGGACGTGCTCAAACAGTTCTCCAGACTGAACCCGCGCAAGGCCCCCGGCCCGGACGGTGTGTCTCCCTCCATCCTGAGACACTGTGCGAAACAGCTGGCTCCTGTCTTCACAGACATTTTAAACACCTCCCTTAAGTTATGCCACGTGCCGTCCTGCCTCAAATCCTCCACCATCATCCCTGTCCCCAAGAAGCCACGGATCACTGGACTTAATGACTACAGACCTGTAGCGCTCACCTCTGTAGTCATGAAGTCCTTTGAGCGCCTGGTCCTGCCCCACCTCAAGTCCATCACCACCCCTCTCCTGGACCCGCTGCAGTTTGCCTACCGAGCCAACAGGTCTGTAGACGACGCAGTCAACCTGGCCCTCCACTCCATCCTGCAGCACCTGGACTCCCCGGGAACCTACGCCAGGATCCTGTTTGTGGACTTCAGCTCCGCATTCAACACCATCCGCCCCGCTCTGCTCCGGGACAAGCTGTCCCTGCTCAACGTGCCTGACTCCCTCTGCAGGTGGATCACCGACTTCCTGACGGACCGGAGGCAGCATGTGCGGCTGGGAAAGACTGTCTCAGACTCTACTAGCATCAGCACCGGATCACCCCAGGGCTGTGTACTTTCCCCCCTACTCTTCTCCCTTTACACCAACTCCTGCACCTCCAGCCACCAGTCTGTCAAGTTGATCAAGTTTGCGGACGACACCACCCTCATCGGGCTCATCTCCAACGGCGACGAGTCCGCCTACAGGAGAGAGGTGGCCCAGCTGGCGTCCTGGTGCAACAATAACAACCTGCAGCTGAACGCTCTGAAGACAGTGGAGATGATTGTAGACTTCAGGAAAGTCACTACCCCTCTGCCCCCCCTCACCCTCTCAGGCTCTCCCATCACCACTGCTGATTCCTTCCGCTTCCTAGGCACTACCATCACCAGGGACCTCAAATGGGAGCCGACCATCAGCTCACTCATCAAAAAAGCCCAGCAGAGGATGTTCTTCCTGCGGCAGCTGAGGAAGCTCAAGCTACCCACCAAGATGTTAGTGCAGTTCTACACAGCCATCATCGAGTCCATCCTCACCACCTCCATAACCGTGTGGTACGCAGGAGCCACTGCCAGGGACAGACTAAGGCTGCAGCGCGTCGTGCGCACTGCTGAGAAGGTGATCGCCTGCAAGCTCCCATCTCTCCAGATCTGTACATCTCCAGGACCCGGAGGCGTGCTGGCCGGATCATAGCCGATCCCTCACACCCTGGTCACGTTCTGTTTGCCCCCCTCCCCTCTGGTAGAAGACTTCGGTCCATCCAGACTAAAACCTCCCGTCACATGAATAGCTTCTTCCCCTCTGCCATCAGACTGCTGAACACTAAGTGACTTATTGACTCTCGTGCACTATGTACAGCAGCTCAACCAGACTCATGTCAATCATCACTGTTTTCTTCCTGCATTACCGACTGCACTATATAGTTCTCCACAGTATCTGCTGCTCGCTAATATATTGTAACTGCTGACCAGTATCACTTACTCTTATTCTACACTTTATTGCATGTATAGTTTATTTCTTTTATCTTATCATGTTTAATGTTGCAGCATTGCACCGAGACAAATTCCTAGTTTGTGTACTACATGAACAATGGCAATAAACCTGATTCTGATTCTGATTCTGCACATGTCCGCCGCCATTCACGTTATATACATTCCCCATGGAGCTGAAGGATCCGGACGGACATAATTGTTGAATTAAAGCAGCAAGTCTATATTATAACATAATTAAATCGTGTTGTGTATTGTTCAAGTTCTTGCCTAATTGACACAAAAATGGGCAATAGGTAGGCCTACAACCAACAGGAAAACAATCTATCTAGACGTCAAACTACTTTAATCTGAATGGCTCTGCAAGCAAGGAAGTCACATATTAATTATGTAAAATATCCATATTAATTAAAGGTAAAATATCCAAATCAATTGCAATACTACACAGAGTGAAATATTTGCTGAATCAACCCACACTATATACTTTGTATCATTCATTAATACTCCCATACATGACATATTGTACTGAAGTATGGGGAAATACTGTACATATAAAACAAACATACATCCAGTCTTTATGCTTCAGAAGAGAGCTATCAGAATAATAAACAAAGCTGCTTACAGGGAACCAACAAACCCACTTTTTCTTAAATTAAAAGCGCTCAAGCTGAAAGATCTGGTTGACTTTAAAACTGCAGTAATAATGTTTAAAGTGAAGAATCTATCACTGCCCGCAAATATCCAAAAGTTGATCCAAATAAGTGAGAAACAATATCATTTCAGAGGAACATGTACATTTCAAAAACCTTCAGTGAGAACTACCACCAAGCAACACTGTGTTTCAGTGCAAGGAGTCAGACTGTGGAACGCTTTTGGACCTGAATTAAAATCATGTACAACACTTGGACAATTTAAACAAAAACTAAAGGAAGAAATACTCCAAACATATATACAAAACGACATGTAAAATCACATAAGGATTATCATATCCAATCTGTGTTGTGCTGTTGCTTAGTTTTTTTGTCACATTTTGTCTTAGCTTTGTTCTGATTTGAAATCACTCTTATTTTATTTTTGAATTCTTAGATGGAACATGGGTGGGCAATATAAGCTGCGGCTTCAGCCATCACCCATTTCGGATAACTGATGATGAATTGTATAATCTGAGGAGTTATTGTTTAATTTGACCTTGTTGGATTTTTTTCCCCCTTTGTTATATTATTCTGTTCCTTTCTTTTAATCTTTTAATATAATCTATCCGAAATAAAGATTTAGAAAAGTGACACAATCAGCTAGGGATTAACGGAGGGTTATCTGTCCATCAGAACCCATGACTGCAGAGGACGCTGCTGCTGCACGTACCTCCATAATAACCAATTTGAACGTGCGTTTGCGGATACAACTGGGAAGACCCCTACGCATACAATATGCTCGTAGATCAGGAACTTTCCATAAATTAAATGTATCGATAGAGCATGTTTCATCCACGTTTAGATTAACCTCCCCCGTTTTGGTAGTTTGTTTGGTAGCCACAATCCCAAGATGCTTTGTGCGAGCCGAGATGCGAAAGTCGCTTACTGCAGAAAGACCCAAGCAATCAGGCAATCCCCTGTGAGCAAGCACTTCTGCTGCAACTGGCTGGGGGGTGAGGGGATAGAGAAGAAGAAAAGAGCAGACCTGTACAGAGCAAACAGCACAATGGGGACTCAATGTAAGGGCAAGAGCAAACAGATGTTTAATGACCAGCAAAAATATTACATTGAGAGTGAAGAGAGGAGTGAATCCCAGTGCATCGATGGAAGTCCTGCGGTTGTCTAAACCTATTAGCAGCATAACTAAAGGAGGGGTCAGGGTCACCTCATCTCACCCTAACTATGAGCTTTGTCAAAAAGTAAAGTTTTAACCCTATTCTTAAAAAAAAAAAAAAAAAAAAAAAAAAAAAAAAAAGGACAGAGATTGAGTCTGTCTCCTGAAACCAGAATGGCAGCTAGCTCCAAAGGAGAGGAGCCTGATAACTGAAAGCTCTGCCTCCCATTGTACTTTTAGAGATTCTAGGTATTACAAGTACTCCTGCATTTTGGGAGTGTAGTGCTGTGTTAGAATGATAAGGTTCTATCAGATTTTTTAAATAACAAGGAGCCTGATCATTTAGAGCTTTGTAAGTGAGGAGACGGATTTTAAACTTAATTCTATGAGAAGATAATGAAGGGAGGCCAGAACTGGAGAGATACAATCTCCCTTTCTAGTACCTGTTAAAATTCTAGCTGCAGCATTTTCGATCAAGTGAAGACTTTTTAGAGATGTTTTAGGACACCCTGATAATAAAGAGTTGCGATAATCTAATCTAGAACTAACAAAAGCGTGGATTAGTTTCTCAGCATCACTCTGAGACAAGATGTTTCTAATTTTGGCAATATTACGCAAATGATAAAAAGCAGTCTTAGAAACAAGTTCAATATGTGAATTAAAGAACAGATCTTGCCGTTGGGGCGGCAGTGGCTCAGGAGGTAGAGCAGGTCGTCCAATAACCAGTTGGTTGGCAGTTCTCCCCAGATACCCTGCCGTTGTGTCCCTGGGCAAGACACCTTATCCACCTTGCCTCCAGCGTCCATAACACTGGGTATGAATGTGTATAAATGTTCGGTGGTGGCCGGAGAGGCCGTTGGTGCGGATTGGCAACCACGTTTACTTCAGCCTACCTACTTCAGTAGCCAGCTGTGGCTACAGTAGTAGCTTGCCACTACCATTGTCTGCCTGGTGTGAATGAATAATGTATCTATTTGTAAAGTGTCTGAGTGTCTATGATAAAGCGCTACATAAATCTGATGCATTATTATTATTATTATTAGATCTTGATCAAAAATAACCTCAAGGTTCTTTACAGAACTGTAAGGAGATAGAGTAACCCCATCCAAACTCAGAGTCTGATTTGGTAAAATATTTCTAAGGTTTTTTTGAGCCAACTAGAATGACTTCAGTCTTATCTGCCTACTTCAGTGCTAATATCGCTGGGCCATCAGCTAGCTCGCTACCGAGCTCGCTACCGGGTGTCTTGCTACAAGCTGACGGGTCAACGGCTAACTGGCTGCTGCCTGGTGCTAGCGCTGCTCGGTTAGAAATCAGAGAGGCTGGGAAGCGTCCTTCCATGGTCGACACGTTCTGTCACTTCATCCTGCAACTCTGCCGACTCATTGGTTTTAACGCCTGCAACAAACTCTAACCTCCATCACCGGCATAGCCCCAGTTATGGCGCTATGCTACACATCCGCGCAACTCCTCCGGCTAAACCACCAAACCTCTCCCTCCTTGGAACTCATTGCCTCACTAAAAAGCTCCAGACTTCTCCTCCGGCCCCGATATATCCACCGAAGTTCACGCCGCAAGTTTAATTACCACTTCACCACAACAAACTGTATCCCTGTTCTCTGGTCAAATCGCTGCATGGACACCGGCTTCCGCACTTCCGCGTTGCGTCATCACAACAATGTGACGCGTCATCAGAACAACCCCAACGTGAATCCTTTCAACCTCCGCCCTATCCCGACTTCCGCACCCGCATTTTCAAAACAAAAGCACCTGAAACTTGCCCTCTTCAACACACGATCCCTTAATAATAAAAGCCTCATTCTAAACGAATTCATCACTGATAATAAACTGAATCTCCTCTGTCTCACTGAAACTTGGCAAAAACCCCTGGATTACATTGCACTTAACCAAACCACCCCTGCTGGATATTCATATCTGGACAACCCACGCCCTGAAGGCCGTGGAGAAGGCATTGCTGCTATTCATCTTCATGACCTCAATCCACGACCTCTCTCCATACCCGTCGTTTCCTCTTTTGAACACCTGACTTTTAAACTCCCCGGCCCAAAACCTCTCCTCACTGCAATTATCTACCGCCCTCCCAAACCAAATCCATCTTTCTTATCAGATCTTTCAGAACTCGTTACAGTACTGTCTGCAACCTCACCATCTGTCCTACTGCTTGGCTATTTCAACCTCCACATTGATTCCCCTGACTGCAAATACGCAAACGATTTTCTGGACTTACTCAAGTGTCTCAACTTCACCCAACACATAACTTTCCCCACCCACAGACGTGGACATATCCTGGATCTGGTTTGCTCCACTGGTCTCCACATTCACAACATCTCCAGCACTGACCTCACCATCTCGGATCATCTCGCCATCACACTGGACATTGACATCCCGGCCCCTCAACCCAAACAAGACCGAACAATAACCTTCACGAATCTTAAGTCCATTTGCTCAGTTTCTCTCTCCACATGCATATCTAACACTCTCTCCAACCTCACCTTCCCTGTAAACCCAACCCCTACGGACTTAGTAAACATCTACAACAACACATTGTCTACCTCCCTCAACAAACTGGCCCCCATGAAAACAAAAACCGTCACTTTCACTCATTCGGCCCCCTGGTACACCTTAGAACTTCACAAACTCAAAAAACAACTGCGACAGCTTGAACGCCTGAGCTGCAAAACTGGTCTGACTGTACACACCCTCGCTCACATAGAACTGATGCACCTATACCAATCCTCACTCAATAAAGCTCGCTCTGCCTACTACTCCAGCATCATTCACTCTGGATCCTCCAACCCCCGCACTCTGTTCTCCACCATCAACAAACTCCTCAAACCCCAGGACATCATTTCATCATCCTTCACCCCTGAAAAATGCAATAGCTTTCTATCATTTTTCCATTCCAAAATTGACAATATTCACAACCAGCTTGCCTCCTCCTCGGCCATCACCCCTGACTCAGAACCCACTTTTTCTCCACCCATAGATAAACAGCTCTCCCTTTTCTCACCCATAACCACTGATGAACTTTCCAAAATACTCTCCAGCATGAAATCATCTACATGCCCCCTGGACCCCATCCCCTCCCCCCTTATCAAAGCCTGTCTCACCCCTCTTGCCCCCCTTATCATCGACACCATCAACTCCTCCCTCACCACTGGCACTGTCCCCCCATCACTTAAGATTGCTGCCATCACCCCCCTCCTTAAGAAACCTGGCCTGGACTCTGACGACCCCAACAATTTCAGACCCATCTCCAACCTCCCATTTCTGGCTAAAATATTGGAAAAAGCTGTCGCCACCCAACTCAAGAAACACCTCCTCTCCAACAAACTCTACAAAACATTTCAATCTGGATTCCGTTCTCACCACAGCACTGAAACCGCCCTCCTCAGGGTCACCAATGACCTCCTGCTCGCCTCTGACTCTGGCTCCCTCACCATTCTTTTCCTCCTCGATCTCAGCGCTGCTTTCGATACCATCAATCATTCCATCCTGCTCCGTCGTCTGCTTTCTATTGGCATCACTGACTCCGCCCTCTCTTGGTTCACCTCCTACCTGTCTGACAGATTCCAGTACATCTCCATCAACAATCACAAATCACGCACCACCCCCGTATCACACGGTGTCCCTCAAGGCTCTGTGCTCGGTCCAACCCTTTTCACTCTTTACATGCTTCCGCTTGGTCGCATCATCTGTCAACATGGTCTTCACTTTCACTGCTACGCCGACAACACCCAGCTGTACATCTCCTCTAAATCCATCACCCCCGCCATTCTCTCCACCATCACCAACTGCCTCACAGACATAAAAACCTGGATGACTAACAACTTTCTCAAGCTAAACAGCAATAAAACAGAAATCATCATTTTTGGACCAAAATCTCTTTTCCCCTCTTCCCAGAACTTTTTATTCCAAATCGATGGTCACTCAGTCACCCCCTCCCCCCTGGCCAGAAACCTCGGCATTATCATGGACCCCACCCTCTCCTTCAAATCTCACATCAACCATATCACCAAAACATCATTTTTTCATCTTCGTAATATTGCACGCCTCCGTCCTACCCTCTCCCCCTCTGCTGCTGAAATACTCATCCACGCCTTCATCACCTCCAGACTTGATTACTGTAACAGCATTCTGTATGGACTTCCTTCCACCATCCTCCAAAAACTACAGTATGTCCAAAACTCAGCCACCCGCCTACTTACTCACTCCCGCTCCAGAGACCACATCACTCCTCTCCTCCGTCAGCTCCACTGGCTCCCCATTCAACAGCGCATCAACTTCAAGATCCTCCTCATCACCTATAAAGCTCTTCATAACCTCGCCCCCTCATACCTAACTGACCTTCTGTCTCGTCATTCCCCCACTCGTCTCCTCTGCTCTGCTGACACTCACCTTCTTACCACCATCACCAAGACAAAATTCCGCACCCTGGGTGATAGATCATTCGCCATCGCCGCACCAACCCTCTGGAATTCCTTGCCCCTTCACATCTGGTCTGCCAACACACTTGCTTCTTTCAAAAGCCAACTCAAAACCCATCTTTTCAAATCTACCTATGAAAACTGACTGCCTCTTCTACCTATGTGTACCTACCTTGTCTGTTTACCGGTTCTCTGTATGTTTGTCCCTATGCTGCTTTGTAAAGCGTCTGAGTATTTAGAAAAGCGCTATATAAGACTGATGTATTATTATTATTATTATTATTATTATTATCTGAATTTAATAGCAAGAAATTATAAGTCACCTTACAAATTATTTGTTAACTCACTGGTGAACCACAACAGAGATTTGCACACACAGAACACTTGTAAAAGTCATTTCATTTTGTCCTGCCTGTTTCTGGAAAATATTGCCGGATGCCAGAGAGTTGTGGCCAAGCTGAGCCAATGTGCAGACCACACAGCTGTGCAGGACAATGGACTTGTTCCCGCACTTCTAAAAAATAAGTAATATATTCTTCTGTTTGACAAGTATGCTTTAAAATGAACATCTAATCAAACAAAACAATACAGATTTAGATCATAACCCTCAGCTGGAGATCAGCTGGTCAAACTAATGGTGTTGTGCAGCACTAATCTATTCCAAAACATGGTTCTTTTGCATTTAATGTGACTTTTGAGGTTGCCACACAACACAACTTTATTATTTTTCACTTCTCTTATAATAATATCAATTACTGTCAGAGAAAAGTTTCTCTTTTTGTGGGTTAGGAGTGGCTGCAGGGAAAAAGTGAAGTACTACTTCAGAAAAGTTTCTCTTTTTGCCATCTTACACTCCACTGTGTCATAAATTCTGGGGCAAGGCGGGGGCACAGTATTCAAATGACGATAGTTTCCAGCTGTCAGATATCAATGAGTGATCAATTGTACATTGTGACTGACCAGAGTAGCATGATTTCATAAATGCCACATAGACCTTGGTGTACGATCATTTCTACACACCTTTGATAAATGAGGGCCAATGAGTTTGGTGAGCATATTGTTGGGCAACTGTTGTCTCTCCGTCTTGTGAAAAGTGGACAGAAAGACAGATGGACTGACAACACACACCGTGGCATCACATTAGCTCCCTTTGGCTTTGCCATAATAAGCTAATAAAAAAGAGGTGTCAAACATTAATAAAAAGCATGAAAATAAGCATTTTAGTCAAATTTCACCTGCTATGTTTATGTGAACATGACATATTTGAAAACTTGCAATAAAAATATTTTATAAGGAGCAATAATAAAAGAAACTAAGAGCCATAGTCTATTAGTTACATTTTTATTGTATTCACCTGTTCACTTTTTTTATTATATTTTTTTCTTTTGTCATTTCAGCATTTGAGTCACATCTATCCTTCGTTACTATGGCAGCAGCATGTGCGTGTTTAACCAGCTCTGGTTTAACAATAATGATTCTGTTACAAGCAATTACACAGCAAAAGCCCATCTGCCAATCAAATCCCTCACCATAGTGACCACGGCAGGACTAATTAACACTCAAACTGTCAATCAGTTCCAGTCACCGCAGAAACCGACTGAACACTTGAGATTTGAACTCTTCCACACACTGACCAGAGGGCAGCTGAGGTTTGCTGGGAGCTAAGCCAGTATGCAGGTCTCTTTTGTGCTGTTGGACAGCAAACATGCATCAGGCACATGGGTGAGGATGTCCACTTACCCTCACAAAGCAGGAGGGGAACCAGGCCTCCCGGTCAGCCCCCCTACCCCACCACCAGTCCTTATGTGAGGCATCAAGGACACGGATAACATCTCCAGCCTTAAAGGCCAGCTCCCGGTCCTCCATGGTTACATGATCCCAGAGAGCCTCAGCATTAACCGCGTGGCCAGAGTTTATCCACTGAGGAGCACACACAGATAAGAAAAAACACAATTACATGGAAGCTAACCCCATGTTTGACATGTAAGATTATGTATAGACTAGTCTGTTTAGTTGAAGGAAGGCCAGACATGTTGAATTTGCATCCAAAAGAAACATTCTCACTTGGCTGTTCACAAGGCAGGGCAACAACAACATCTGAAAAATTTGTGGCACATTTCTGGAAAAGATAGTTGAACATGTTGCAACGTGATGAGTTCCCCTCCTCGACCTCACCTCATTCAGCAAAGAAAGCTCCACCCCTGACTGGAGGTAGGGCGTGACATCAGTGAGTTCATCGAAGCTGCCCTCCTCCTCCTCCTCGCTCACGCTGTCATCAAGTGTTGCAGAGCACTCAGACACACCATCTGCATGCAATCATGTATACAAATCCTATAAAACCTTACGGACCAAAAAGGAAGTGACTGACGCAGGCACACGCATATCAACATTTTCCTCCCCCACACTTATTGACATTCCTTGATACTAGTTTCCCTACAGACTAAATTTTGTAATCTCTAGTCAAACACAAACATTTCCTGGGGCACACTCAGTCCTACTGCAGTTTCTAAGATAAATGACAATTTTGCCTGAAACCCTGTGAAAGTGTTTAGAGGTTTAAGAAACAGCTTCTCTCTGCTAACAAACTGGATTGACATCTACCTATAAATACAAGATATCTCTGTGTGTGTGTCTGTTCCTCACATATCTCTCAAACCGTTTGTCAGACTGACCTCAGAATTTATAAATGCTTTGCTGAGGTTACAAGGGTGTGCATCCCCGAGTATGGAGTCGCTCAGTGAAAATATGTAATTTTTAATCAATAAAAGTTTAGTCACCACTCTGTCTTCATGCCCTGGCTTGAAAAAGTGTGGGCGGGGTTTAGCTCTGTGTGCGTGTATGCGTTGCAGGCGGCAGAGTTGAGCAGAGCTCTGTAGGGTTTTTCCTGTGAACAAATGTTGCAAATATGCCATTATAGGGTAGCTCCAAGTTAGAAACCTGTTCAATTATTCCCTTTATCACTGGATCGTAATTTTGTCAGCTCCGACTGCACAACAACTTCAAAATTTGGGGGAGCGGGGTTGGAGCCGAAACTGTCAGACAAGCAGGCATACAGTAATGACACATTTACTGGATGTTGCAAATTCCTTTTTCCCTTTAAACAGCACACAGTGAGTCCTGGCCGCTGTGTAGTTCTAAAGGATAACACAGCATATCGATGGTTGAAATGCAAAACCTCCTTTTCTGATTTGCGGATTTCACTTTGGATGATGAGAACAAGGAAGGCTGCTCATATCTGTCTGCAAGACAGTCCCACCCTTTATTGTGACAGAAAATTATTCTGATGAAAAAAATAGCATAGCATTCTGCAAAAAAACAAAGTTGGGGTTTTTTTAGTTTTCTCAAAAAAGTGCATTTTTCAGATAGGAGGTTTTGCGTTTCAGACATCGATATGTGGAGAACACAGGGTGCGCGCGGGGGATGGGGGGCAGAGCAGCCGCACCGGCTTATCACAGTCCTTCCCAGGGAGCCAAGTCCAGCCTGCCCCATTAATGGGACAGAGTCTTGGCTGCTGCTTCACCTGTGCCACCGCTGTCCATTGTGGCACCATGGGTTCAACATGGCGCGCCTCCCGGTGCACGTCTATCTAAAAATTAAAAGTTAATAATAATACCGCCATGATTGTGGAGTGGAATGGCCAGATCCATTGCATGTCATGTGGACACATATGCACGCTTTGACTAAACGACGACCGTGACAAAAACCACCCAAATAACGAAATAAATCATTTTTTATTTACTGACAAATGGGCAACACTGACGCAACAGTTGCAGCGTATTGCAGTCTTTCTTCTGAGTATAATAATGCTGGGTGTTTTGTACTTCTAATATTGCTAAAATATAAAAGAATGCACTACAATGGGTCTCAAATATTTGTAAACGTGTCCTGTTATAGTACTGCATGAGTTTATTGATGATAGACTATAAACTACACATATAAGCTAAAACAATTACAAAGATGACTGAACAACTCCCATTTCCCGAAGTGCAAGATACAACACTTATGAATATAAGTCATAAAAGCTCACACAAATAAGTCTGACAAACAAATAAACAAGGATTCTTGAACAGTCGCTAATACTGGACATCCCATTCATTTTCAATAATTCTGTAATTAATATTCACACAATCAAATAAATCTTAGTGTTCAGTTCCTTTTATATTTGTCAAAGTCTAACGTGTGATTGCCTACATATGGGCTACACCTCTTTGTATTCTACTTTCAAACACAGCCTACATTTGAGCCTGTAAAGCCTAATTGGGCTACCTGATTTCAGACCAGAATACTTGCTTTCTACAGGCATGCACAAGTATAAACTAATTATAATGGTGACTGAACAGCTCCCACTCCCCAGCATAATAGTGCAAGATGCACTATTACGAATATAACTCATAAAAATACTGGATGTCCCATTCATTTTCAATTATTCTGTAATTAATATTCACACAATCAAATGAATCTCAGTTCAGTCCCTTTCATATTGGTCAAAGTCTATCATGTGTGATTGCCTACATATAGGCTACACCTTTGTATTCCACTTTCAAACACAGCCTACATTTGGGCCTGTAAAGCCTGATTGAGATACCCGTTTCAGACAGGAATACTTGCTTTCTACGAGCAAAGAACTAGTGTATATAAAATCAGTTGAGTGGAAAAGCAGTACAGAGTGGTGATCAGCCGTCATTCTGTAAGTTCAACACTTTAAGCAACAATAAATCTGGTAGAAGTTCTCACCACTGAGCATTCTGTGGAGTCTGCGTCGCCCTACACGGTCCAGTCCAATGGGGGTGCTCTGAGAGAGTGTGGAGGGACGAAACCTGGCAGACACTCCTCTGTAGGGGGGCACTCGGTGGGAGGGGATTGGTGGTCGCAACAAAGGCTAAGGAGAGGATGACAGAACAAAATCCTGGGATTTAGGAGGAGCTCACTTTCTTAAAAACAACCAAATGAATAGCTGTCCCAGAGAATAACACATCTTGCTAACTCTTTACAGTTATAAAATATTACCCTTAAAACATATATACAAAATCAGAACTGCTGTACATATTTCCAGCATCCCTCCAAGTTTAAGTATATGTAAACATCCACCCATCCATCCTCTACCGCTTTTCCAAAGGTCCATGTCACAGAGGCAGCAGTTCAAGCGGAGAAGCCCAGACTTCCTTCTCCCCAGCCACCTGCTTCAGCTCTTCAGAGAGGATACCAAGGCGTTCCCAGACCAGCTGGGAGACATAGTCTCTCCACCGAGTCCTGGGTCTGCCCCGGGGTCTCCTCCCAGTGGGACGTGCCCGAAACACCTCAAGCGGGAGGCGTCCAGGAGGCATCCTGATCAGATGCCCAAATCTCCTCAACTGGCATCTTTCAATGTGGAGGAACAGCAGTTCTACTCTGAGCTCCTCACCCTATCTCTAAGGGTGAGTCCAGCAATCCTACGGAGAAAGCTCATTTCAGCCACTTGTATCTGCAATTTCATTCTTTCTCATTCATCAAAAACATCTACTACTATATATTTCTAGTCACTGTGTTACTACAATATTTGGTACGCTCAAATACATAACAGTTTGTTTTCTTACCACACACTAAAAACATTCTTGTTTAGGGTGGGGAGTATAAAGAAAATATGAAAAGTAATTAAATTATTTACTGGTACATGGAAAAATCTGCACCAACACTTAATTCAACACTTCATTGCTGGGCAACTGGTGAATTGAACAATATTTTTAATTTCTACAAATGAATCTGTTGAATATTTAATAGTTCATAATGGTTCACACACATAAGTTGATAGTTATTACATATTGAAATAGACGTGAAAACAAACAGATATTATAAACATTTTATAGTTAATCAGAAAGGCTATTTATAGTAGTAATTTAATTAGAATCCCAAAGGTGTTTTCCTTTAATGCAGTCGCTACACATTGTCCACTAGACGGCGCTGGTGCTGTACCTTTGGCCATGAAATGTTATTGTTCAAGCTGCAGACCGAAGAAGAAGAAGTCAGTGCTAAGCGATGCAGTGCTATCAGAGAGACAGATGCATGTTAGTCAGCGGGAACAACAAACGTGTTGTAAACTGAGACGCAGCATTCTCCAGTAAAGCCAAATGAAGGTAAAGTTGGGTGTTTGGACATTCTTTCCTTATAACAACTGATGTTACAGCTAAATCCACAACATATTTTTTGGTGCCGAAACCCGGGAAGCGGAAGCTGGGAAGCGGGAAAAGTGAAGAGAGAACGTTGTTGGGATTAAGCCGATAGCTGTAACAACACGGAGACGAAAGGAAAAAATGTCGGAGCGACTTCAAAGGCTAAAACAGAAACGGACCGTGCTGCGGACGTCCGTTACAAAGCTGCTGCAAATTATACAAGATGAAACAAGTAAGACTGATATAAACAGTGACCGTTTGCGGGAGCTGTTAGCCATGTTGTCACAGAAAGAGAAAGGCCTGCAAGACATTGAACCCGATATAGAGCAGGAGATCCCTTTGGACGAGTTAGATGTGGACATGGTGTGGACACTTGAGTATCAGGACAACACAAATTTATGGAGGACGCGGGCAGAGAGAGCGATTGAACGGGCTGCCTTACAGCAACAAGAACAGGCAAGAGACGCCACCGTATCAGCGAATCCACATCGGCTGAGTGACGTGAGTACACGGTCAAATACAAGCAGACCCTCGGTAAAGTTACCCAAGCTCTCAATAAACAAATACAACGGAGAAGTGTGCATGTGGCAGGAGTTTTGGGACCAATTCGAAAATGCAATTCACCAAAACCCAGATTTGAGCAAAACTGAAAAGTTCACTTACTTGAAGTCATATCTCATTGGGCCAGCTGCACGCGCCGTCGCAGGACTGAAAGTAACTGACATGAACTATGATGCTGCAGTAGACATGCTTAAGCAAAGATTTGGAAGGAAAGATCTCATTGTAAGTGCACACATGTCTAAGTTACTAAATCTAAGCCCAGTTAAAAGGTCCTCAGACCATTGTTGCCTTGAGACAACTTTTTGATGACGCTGAAGTACAAATCAGAAGCCTAGAAGCTTTAGGAGTCATGTCAGACAGTTATGGAGGTTTACTGTGCCACATACTGTTCAAAATGATTCCTGATGATCTTGCCCTTGAGAACACCCGCAAGACAGATATAGGGCAAAAGTGGGATGTTGATGGCCTTGTAAAGTTTTTGCAACAAGAAGTTGAAAGCAGGGAGCGTGCTGCACATTTGACACAAACGAGAGAGAATCATAAAGATACACATGCAAATCAGAAACAGCTCTGCAAACCAGATTCAAGCAGAGAAAGGTGGAAAGGACCTAATGTGCCCTCAGCTGCAGCCCTCCACACAGGCAGTTCGAATACACCATTTGTGCACAGTTGCATATTCTGTAACGGTACCAGCCACAAGTCAGAACAGTGCACTGAAGACACAGTCACAAGCAAGAAAGAAAAGCTAAAGAAAATGGGAAGGTGCTTCATATGCCTAAAGCCCAGACATCTTGCTCGAGACTGTAGATCCAAAAATGTGACATGCACTGATTGTGGAAGGAGACATCATGCTGTTGTGTGTGACAGAAGTGAGCAACCAATAGAAAGGACAGATGCCGCTGAAAACACGAGTGATACAGTGGTCTCCTCAGTATTTCCATATGCAGCCAAACCAACCCCAGAAAAATGTGAAACAGTACTGTTGCAAACTGTGAGAGCAAGGATTGAAGGACCTGGAGGAAAGAAGATTGTGCGTTGCTTAATTGATGGAGGAAGCCAACGGAGTTTTGTCCATGAGAAACAAGTGAAAGATTTAAAACTGCCAATACTAAAACAAGAGACATTAAACCTTCACACGTTTGGCTCAAAAAACCCAGTGACCACAAAATGCAACGTCATAAAACTAGTCCTGGAGAATGTGAGAAACAAAGATCAGAAAATCGAGATTGAAGCTGTTCAAACCCCACAGCTTTGTACTGCAGTCATGAAAGTCCCCAGTGAACACATCCAACGGCAGCTGGAGAAAAAAGGGCTACCAGCAGCAGATGTGTCAGTGGGAGATAAAGATGGTTTGGAGCTATCAGTACTGATCGGAGCAGATTACTACTGGAGAGTAGTCACAGGTAAAACTGAGAGACTGTCAGACGCTTTGGTTGCCGTAGAAACCAGATTCGGCTGGGCAGTGCAAGGACCAGTTGTCATGTCCAGTATGAATGAAGCAACATGTATGCACATTGGACTCAGTGAAGACTCAGTGGAGATCTCAAACCAGCTAAGAGCATTTTGGGAGATCGAGTCGCTGGGCATCACTACTAAAGGTGAGGAAACACCTGATGACAAGAAAGCCAAGGAGAGCTTTGACAGGTCAGTCAGATTCATTAATGAGAGATATGAAGTGGCGTTGCCATGGCGCCAAGACACACCCGAACTCTCAGACAACAAGAAGGTTGCACAAAGGAGGTTTGAAACCCTGAAAAGAAAGCTGAAATCTGACGTGACACTGTTTAAAAGATACAACGATGTAATAGAGGATTACACAGAACAAGGAATATGTGAAGATGTGCCAGAGAGCAGTCATTCAGCACAGACAGAATGTAACCTACTACTTACCTCATCATGCTGTAATCAGAGAACTACCAAGTTAAGGGTAGTGTTTGACGCTTCGTCACATGAAGAAGGTTGTTCCTCTTTAAATGACTGTTTATTACCTGGCCCAAACCTGAATGCTGACCTCATGAGCATTTTGATCAGATTCAGACAAAATCCTGTAGCTTTCACAGCAGACATTACTAAAGCTTTCCTTCAGATATCTACAACTGAAAGTGACAGAGATGCTGTGAGATTTTTGTGGCTTACAGGACCCCCAGATGTTGAAGGCACCAACACACGTATAATGAGAATGGCACGTGTTGTGTTTGGAGTAACTTCAAGTCCATTTTTACTTGCAGCCACTATCAGACATCATCTGGAGAAATATGAAGCTGACCAACCAGACACAGTAAAACTAATGAGAGACTCACTTTATGTGGATGATCTGATCGCTAGCTCAAGTAACTCAGACAAGGCATACAGACTTACTACAGGAGCAAGAGAAATACTGGCTGCTGCCAACATGAACCTCTGTAAGTGGACAACAAACTCCCTTGAACTGAAAACCAAGTGGTCAAAGAGCAAGCTTGATTTCACACAAGAAACAGAAACACATGGAAGTGTGTTGAAAGTACTTGGTTTGGTGTGGAGACCGGACACAGATGACTTTGCCTTTGACCTCAAACATTTGATGAACATTCTAAAAGGAAAGGAAAACACAAAGAGGAGTGTTTTGAGATCATCCGCCAGAATCTTTGATCCTATAGGGTTCCTAACGCCATTTACCATTCGAGTTAAATGTCTGTTTCAAGAAATGTGGCGACGGGGCCTGAGCTGGGACGACGAGCTGCCTCCAGACCTTTGACGGGCATGGCAGCAGTGGTGCATGGAGCTTCCTCAGATCCACCAAATAGTCATTCCGCGGTGGTATGGAACAGAAAAACTGTCAGATAAATCACAAGTTCTCCATGTCTTCACAGATGCAAGCAAAAAGGCGTATGGCGCAGTTGCGTATCTACAAGGACAAACAACAGAAGGAGAGACTGTTACTGTGCTCGTTGCATCCAAGTCAAGAGTGGCACTAATCAAAACAATCACACTGCCACGCTTGGAACTGATGGGAGCTGTGATTGGATCAAGGTTGGCAAATAACCTTTTGAAGGCACTGAATATGCAGATCACTCAACTCAGAATGTGGTCAGACTCCATGATAGTGATTCACTGGATTCGCAGTTCATCAAAGAAATGGAAACAGTTTGTTGCCAACAGTGATGGAGATACAAACTTTGACACCACCAGAACTATGGACACATTGTAATGGAAAGGTGAACCCAGCTGATCTCTCCACAAGAGGTCAGTCCGCATCAAGGTTGAAAGAGGAAAATCTCTGGTGGTCAGGCCCATCATTTTTGAAAGAAAAGGAGCTTCAAACTACACCGCCAGAAACAGCACAAGAAATACTATCAGAAGAAGAGGTAAAAGCTGAGCTAAAGGCAAGTCAAGTCGCAGTACATCTCAGTAACAGTGAAAGAGTGCAATCTGAACCATTGCTACAGCTGGACAAATACAGCAAACTACAGACCGTACTAAGAGTAACTGCATGGATTCAAAGATTTCTCCACAACTGTCATTCAAAGCAAAGACAAAGGGGAGAACTAACAGCAGAGGAAATGGCAAAAGCTGAAAAGGTATGGATACGTGAAGCGCAACTTAACAGTTTTGAAAGAGAAATAACAGAGTTGAAAACTGGAGAAAATGTGCACAAAGACTCAAAAATCAGAGACTTTAAACCCTTTCTAGACGAGCAAGGCTTAATCTGTGTAGGAGGAAGGCTGCATCAGTCAAACATGAGTTTCAATGAGCAGCACCCATGGTTGTTACCCTCAAATCACAGATTTGCACAACTTCTGATAAAATACAGTCACGAAAATGTCATGCATTCAGGGGTGAGAGACACTCTAGTTCATCTACGAGAGAAGTACTGGATTCCACGCGCGAGACAGTTAGTCAAAAAATGCATTTCAGACTGTACTATCTGTAAAAGATTCAAAGTAAAAGCACCACAGCAAACAGCTGCACCTCTACCCAAAGACAGAGTTACTGAAGCACCGCCGTTTGAAGTCACAGGTGTTGACTTTGCAGGCCCACTGTTTGTAAAGTCCAAGAATTCTGCAGAGAAGGCGTACCTAGCACTTTTCACCTGTGCAGTTACACGTGCAGTGCACCTTGAACTAGTATCGAGTCTATCAACAGAAAGTTTCCTTTTGGCATTCAAGAAATTTATTTCACGGAGAGGACTTTGTAATCTACTCGGACAATGCAAAAACGTTCAAGAGAGCAGATCAAGATCTAAAGGAACTGTGGAAGGCTATAAAGGAGCCAGAGCTGCTGGAATATTTTTCTGAAAAGGGAATCAAGTGGAAATTTATTGCAGAAAGAGCGGCTTGGTGGGGTGGTTTTTGGGAAAGGTTAGTGCGCTCTGTAAAGGGATGCCTCAAAAGAGTAATGGGCAGAGCATCTCTAAGCTTTGAAGAGTTAACTTCTCTGTTGACAGAAATAGAAGCCACTATTAACTCAAGACCACTCACATTTGTGTACAACGATTTACAAGAACCAGAACCTCTGACGCCAGCTCATTTCCTCATAGGGAAAAGACTTACCTCTTTACCACCAAAGCCATTTTCCACAACAGGTCAGATAGCAAATGCAAATAAAGAAAGGCTGACCCGAAGATGGAAATATCGCCATAGACTTGTCAAGGAATTTTGGAACAGATGGAGGAGGGAGTATTTGCTGGACCTCAGATTGGCTCACACTCGTCATACCCCAAATCCAACACAACTCAAACCAGGAGATTTGGTCCTCATTGGAGATGACAAGATACCACGTCAAACATGGAAAACAGGACTAATCATAGAGGTGTTCCC
The DNA here is from genome assembly GCA_020510985.1 of Pholidichthys leucotaenia. Lineage (NCBI taxonomy): Eukaryota > Metazoa > Chordata > Actinopteri > Cichliformes > Pholidichthyidae > Pholidichthys > Pholidichthys leucotaenia. The sequence continues at coordinate 161,790,167 of CM035844.1, read as the reverse complement.
AGGGAGAGATGGACTAGTCAGATCCTGCGCTGTGCGCACTCCAACTGGGACGACGTTAAGAAGACCAGTTCAGCTACTATATCCTTTTGAAGTTAATATTTGAACTGTCTTCTTGGGGGGGAGGGTGTTGAATATTTAATAGTTCATAATGGTTCATACACATAAGTTGATAGTTATTACATATTGAAACAGACGTGAAAACAAACAGATATTATAAACATTTTATAGTTAATCAGAAAGGCTATTTATAGTAGTAATTTAATTAGAATCCCAAAGGTGTTTTCCTTTAATGCAGTCGCTAGACACTGTCCACTAGACGGCGCTGGTGCTGTACCTTTGGCCATGAAATGTTATTGTTCAAGCTGCAGACCGAAGAAGAAGAAGTCAGTGCTAAGCGATGCAGTGCTATCAGAGAGACGGATGCATGTTAGTCAGCGGGAACAACAAATGTGTTGTAAACTGAGATGCAGCATTCTCCAGTAAAGCCAAATGAAGGTAAAGTTGGGTGTTTGGACATTCTTTCCTTATAACAACTGATGTTACAGCTAAATCCACAACAGAATCAAAGTCTGATTATGGGAGTGGTGGCCTAGAGGTAGCGCATCCACCCCACAACTGGGAGGCCGGGGTTCAATTCCCGGCCGGGTCACGCCAAAGACCATATAAAAATGTAACTTCCTGCCATCCAGCAAAAATGGAACGGAGGAGGGAAATGTTGGTCACCCAGCCTCAGGGGGTGCACAAGTCAGTGTACTTTTTGTGCCGGTCTCAAGCCCGGATAAATAGGCAGGATTGCGTCAGGAAGGGCACCATAAAAATCCTTGCCAAATCTACATGCAGATCATCGCAATATCAGGTGATGATACACTGTGGTGACCCTGAAAGGGAACAGCCGAAAGATAAAAAATTTAAAAATCCAAGTTTGATTATGAGCAAAAAATGTTACTGTCATTCCACCAAAAACTGTCACATCAAGTAGCCATGTAAGGCACTCCTGCTGCTCTCTGAAGTCTTGTTCTGACCATCTGCACATTAACCCTTGGCATTTATTCGTGTCATGTCTTGATTGGCGAGTGACAACACTGCACATTTGATCACGACCAATCACTGTCACTACGGTTGCTCTCGACTCATAGGTAGTCAGGAGGATGGTCAAGAAAGTGTCAATTAAATATGGTACACAAAGAGTCCAATCATGGCTGCTGAAGTGATGTGTGCATTTGTGTATACGTGTGTGTGATGCAACTGGTCTTTTGCAAAAAAAAAAAAAAAAGTGGCCACAGACTTCTGGGTTTCACACAAGAACAATATGGACTGTCATTTCTCCAAAGAGAACTTGAGGTAAGATGCCAAGACAATTCATCTATTGTAGCCTAAATGTGGTTTAACATTACATAGATAGGTAATTACCAAGGTCAATGTATGTAAACAAAAGTTCTACAAGAGGGAGACAGTAAATGTGCTGTTGCCCTGTTGATCACTGCCAAGAAAACATCATAGACCACTGTGACAAGCTGTCAAACTAGGTGATGAAGTATAAAAAAAAGTTCTGGCATGCTATTCCAGCTGAATCTTGGTGTTTGAATCATCACATTACTCCAGGACACCATTCATGGGTTATATCACACTATGCAACTGCTCATTCTGCTTGATGTCCATCATCACATCTAACGCTCTACGATGGTTGGCTGCAATGAAATCAGGTCATTATCTAGTTGAATAAGTGTAGTCTGAACTGGGTTTAATCAACTTTTGGGAGGATGCATCAACAAAATCCAAGCTTGAAAAAGGGGCATGACCTGGAGTGTACTCCTTTTTTGTTTTAAGCACTCACCAGGGGCCTCATGTACAAAGGGTACTTATACACAAAAACATGGCGTACGTCCTTTTCCACAGAAAATTTCAGATGTATCAAGAATGAAATGACCGTGGAAATATGTGCAGCCCCACGCCAACTTCATGGCTGGCGTACGTACGTTTCTACTGTTACTGGTCCATTGGCAACACTTAGAGGTGATGCTGGGAGACTGATAATGACGTGAAAACTATTGTACACACCAGAGACACATGATGAACAAACATCCAAGTGTGTGCAATTAGATGAGTGGATATAAAAGCAAGTGCAAAGAAGTGCAGAAAATGCCTCGAACAACAAAGGATTAGAGGATATTGCAAATTACGCAGTGAGAAGAGAAAGGGTATTTTAGAGACAGAAGATTTTCTGACTCATGATGATGACTGGCTTGTCAGCCGGTTTAGGTTTCCACAGGCATTCCTTGTGGAACGTGCCTGTGCACCCCACAAACACCACCCTTGTGGTCTATATTAATTATATATCCCATAACCTACATATGTTTAAGCATGTGAGAGTGTTTAGTGATTACATATGTAAAGCGACTTCACACCTCAGAACAGGACAAAGGGTCTCAACTGCCAGTGAAGATCAAAGAGCATCCCAGGCGCTGCGGTGGAGACCGGATGGGTTGCCCTGACCCCCCAGGGTCAGGTGTAGTAGTACGAAGACAAAAGAAGGGATTAAGATAGTGAGGGATGTCAGCTTTTGATATGCATGTCTTTTGTTATGTGCGAGTATAAGTTCGTAGAGCCGAAGGTGTTCGCTCTCTTTTCTTCTTCTGCTGCTGCACCTAGATGAGACTTGTTAGAGGAGCTGATAATAAACTTTGGTTTATGAATCACATCGCCTCGTTCTTTCAAGCTCCTCTACACTGGTGACCCTGACGCGAGAATGGACCAGAGGCGTTCCCCCGCGATCGACTCATCTGTGGCGACCCAGGCAGACGCCGGCGCCCATGCAGACAGGGGAACAGATGGACGACGTTCCCCCACGGCAGAAGTGATAGAGAGGGCTCAACCGAGCACCAGCGCCGCTGAGAGAGCCGAAGCAAGGCACTCTCACCCTGCGGACACATCAGTGACGGTCCACACAAACGCCATCACCGTCAAGCTGCCGGACTTCTGGCAGGAAGACCCCGCCTCGTGGTTTCAGCAAGCCGAAGCCCAGTTTGCACTGGCGGGCATCACAGCTAACGATACAAAGTTCTATCACATCGTCGCCAAACTCGACGCCGCCACTTCGAGATGTGCGCGGAGCATAATCCAGCGGCCGCCGGCCCAGGACAAATATAAAGCACTGAAAGCAACCATTGTGGCAAATTACGTCCCCTCAGCCGAGGAGAGAGCCGAGAGGATCCTGGTGGTCTACGGCCACAGAGGATGCAGACCCAAGGCCCTCATGGAGGACTTGCTGCAACTTAAAGAAGAGGACAATGACAACTTCCTCTTCCAATTCATATTCCTCAGTACGCTGCCGCCACACATGAGAGGGACGCTTGCCAACATGCGATGCAGCACCCAGCAAGACTTCCGTGCGCTGGCTCACGAAGCTCAACGGCTCATCAACGCCTGCAAGGAGCAGACACCCACAGCAGCATCCGCAGACCTCAACGCTGATGTCCGGAGCCACGAGGAGCCACAAACCACCGAGCAGAATCAGCCCGCGGTGACAGCGACACGGCCAAGACGTAACAGACGGAGCGACATCTGTTATTATCACCACCGCTTCGCCGAGAAGGCTCACAAATGCGTTCCCCCCTGCAAATTCACGATTTCGGGAAACGCCAAAGCCGAGAACCGTTAACAGCAGCGGTTCTCGGTGAAAAAAGCAAGCTGTTATATGTGACGGACGGACACACCGGCAAGCAGTTCCTTATCGACACAGGAGCTCAACTAAGCTTTGTCATGCCCTCCCAAGCAGACCGGGCCATGGGCACCCGGGGCAATGGAGGGGTGGCAGCCAACGGCTCCATCATCGACACTTTTGGCGAAAAGAGCCTGCCCCTCCGCATCCACGGCCGCAACTACAGATGGACATTTGTTGTAGCGGCGGTGAGTTTCAACTTGTTGGGCGCAGATTTTTTGTGTGCACATGGGTTATTAGTTGATCTAGCGAACAGACGCTTGGTTAATGCACTGTCCTTTGCTTCTATTCCCTGCTCAGCTCGGGTTTCTCCACCACCCGTGCAAGCCAGCGTCACCACAGCAGGAGGTAAGTTTGATCAACTCCTCACCCAATTTCCAGCACTCACAATTCCCAAATTCTCAGCCACAGTGGCTAAACACGGGGTCGAACACTTTATTCCCACAATGGGCCCACCCGTATTCGCCAAAGCTCGGCGCTTAGACGCGACCAAGCTCACCATAGCTCGGGACGAGTTTACCACCCTCGAAAAATTAGGCATTATCAGACACTCGAAAAGCCCCTGGGCGTCACCACTTCACATGGTCCCGAAATCCGATGGTTCTTGGAGACCGTGCGGCGATTACCGCAGATTAAACAATGCGACAGCGCATGACCGCTACCCAATTCCTCACATTCAAGACTTTTCACTACATCTGGCGGGTGAGCGCATTTTTTCAAAAATAGACCTGGTCCGCGGTTATCATCAAGTCCCAGTTCGAGCAGAGGACATTCCTAAAACAGCTGTAATAACCCCCTTCGGTCTTTTTGAATTTTTGCGGATGCCTTTCGGCCTCAAAGGCGCTGCCCAAACCTTTCAGCGGATGATGGACGCAGTATTACGCAACCTCCCTTTCGTGTTCGTCTACCTCGACGATATGCTGATAGCCAGCTCGTCTGAGGAAGAACACGAGCGGCATCTCACTATGGTTTTTCAGAGACTAGAAGAGCACGGGTTAATAATCAATCCAGCCAAATGCAAATTCGGCGTCTCACAAATTGATTTTTTAGGACACAGAGTTTCTCCGAAGGGGGCAGTCCCACTGCCAGATAAAGTTCATGCAGTAAAAAGTTTCCCACGGCCACAAACGGTCAAATCGCTGCAAGAATTTTTGGGAATGGTTAATTTTTACAACCGTTTCCTCCCCCGCGCAGCTCAGCTCATGCAGCCCCTATATGACGCGCTCAGAAAACAAAAATCTTTCAACGCGGTCGAATGGACCCCGGAGCGCGAACGCGCCTTCGCGGAAGTAAAAAGCGCCCTAGCTAATGCCAGATTGTTGGTTCACCCTGATCCCTCGGCCCGCATTGCGCTAACCACAGACGCTTCAGACCTGGCCATAGGGGTAGTTGTAGAACAACATGTCAGCGGAATCTGGCAACCTTTGGCATTCTTCAGCAAATCGCTAAATCAAACTGAGCGTAAATACAGCACTTTTGACAGAGAGCTGCTAGCGCTCCATTTATCCATCCGCCACTTCCAGTTCTGGTTAGAAGGGCAGCGTTTTACGGCTTTTGTAGACCACAAACCGCTCACCTTTGCTATGGCTAAAATTTCCGAACCGTGGTCAGGCAGGCAACAAAGACAGCTAGCTGCGATTTCAGAGTTCACCACAGACATTCGACATGTGGCAGGCAAACTTAACGTGGTAGCAGACTGCCTCTCTCGCGCTGTGACATCGCCAGAGCGCGAGGAGACAGATTATACTATCTCAGCCGCAGAACTCTTCGCCAACGCGGACACATACGCAGCACCAATCCACGCAGGGATAGATTATGCAGCCATGGCAGAAGAGCAAAGTAGTGACGCGGACGTGCGCGCACTCCTGTCTGGACCAACAGGGTTAAGGCTGGAGAAAAGGGGTTTACGCGACGGTGTGCCCCCCCTAATATGCGACATCTCAACCGGCCGACCTCGCCCGTTAGTCCCAGCTGCATGGCGCCGCCATATTTTCGACTCGATTCACTCCCTCGCGCACCCAGGTGTGCGCGCTTCAGTTAAAATGGTCGCCGAAAAGTTTGTGTGGCCTGGCCTGCGCAAAAACGTAAAAGAATGGGCAAAGACTTGCATTTCTTGTCAGCGCGCCAAAGTACACAAACACACAAAAGCCCCTCTGGAGCCTTTTCAAATCCCTGCTAGAAGGTTCGACCACGTTCATGTCGACCTTGTGGGGCAGCTACCTTCCTCCAAAGGTTTCACACATCTGTTAACAATGATAGACCGCACCACGCGCTGGCCGGAGGCAGTCCCTCTGGCGTCAACCACAGCGGAGGAAGTCGCTCGCGTTTTTTTGACAAACTGGGTGGCACGTTTCGGCGTCCCATCGGACATCACGTTCGATAGGGGGCCTCAATTTGTCTCGGAGCTTTGGTCAGCCATGTCCAGCAGCTTAGGGGCGACAATTCACCGCACCACCGCTTATCACCCTCAGGCTAATGGGTTATGCGAGCGTTTTCACAGATCTTTAAAGGCCGCCCTCAGAGCCTCACTAACGGATACAAATTGGGTAAATAAACTTCCCTGGGTTTTATTGGGGTTGCGTGCTGCGCCCAAAGAGGATCTAGACGCCTCCCCAGCAGAATTAGTTTTTGCACAACCTCTCAGGCTCCCAGGTGAATTTTTACCAGAGAACCCAGAGCCAGGGCATCTTCCTGCCCCGAGGTTTTTAGGCAGCAACGGACCGGACTCTCTCCCCGGACCGGCACATCACTCTTTTCCACGGGTTTTTGTCCCCAAGCTTTAAAAAACGCTGAATTCGTTTTTGTTAGGCATGAAGCTTTAAAACCAACCTTCTGCCCACCATACGATGGGCCATTCAGAGTGCTGGAACCTGGTGATAAACATTTTGTGCTTGATTTTGGGGATAGAAAAGAAAGAGTCAGCACTGACAGACTTAAACCGGCCTTCTTGTTGAGAGACGAGCCTGCACGGTTGGCGAGAGCACCTCGGCGGGGTAGACCCCCCAAGAGAAAAGACTCAGCCCCCCTGCAGGGAACAAATAATCACTCTCCTCCCCAAGCTGCAGATTCCTTACAGGAAGGTCCCACCAGGACGCCCAAGCGGACCCACAGCAGATTCGGGAGAAGATTAAAACCCAGACAGCACAGGGACTGATGCAAACTACTCAACAGTTGTTCACTAATTGTGCTGTAACAGTTTAGGACTGACTTGTGATATTACTATGCTGTTATGATTACCACTGAACTCTCTTAGGAGCATGGCTGTTGGAAAGTTTCTTCTGTGTCAAGAGGTGTAGCAGTTAGTATGTCATAATAATTATCTTAAACTGTGAATTTTTCTATTGTCCTTTTCTTAGTCGTTTGGGGGGGCTGTGGTCTATATCAATCATATATCCCATAACCTACATATGTTTCAGCATGTGAGAGTGTTTAGTGATTACATATGTAAAGCGACTTCACACCTCAGAACAGGACAAAGGGTCTCAACCGCCAGTGAAGATCAAAGAGCATCCCAGGCGCTGCGGTGGAGACCGGATGAGTTACCCTGACCCCCCAGGGCCAGGTGGAGGAGTACGAAGACAAAAGAAGGGATTAAGATAGTGAGGGATGTCAGCTTTTGATATGCATGTCTTTTGTTATGTGCGAGTATAAGTTCGTAGAGCCGAAGGTGTTCGCTCTCTTTTCTTCTGCTGCTGCTGCACCTAGATGAGACTTGTTAGAGGAGCTGATAATAAACTTTGGTTTATGAATCACATCGCCTCGTTCTTTCAAGCTCCTCTACAACCCTGTCTTCAAGGCTTCATTACAACTCAATGATCTGAGTAAGTGACTTTTTTGCTGATTAAACTACAGTTTCACAGCATTCTGCCAAGCCCCCAATTGCCTCTGTATGTAGAGTAGTTATGTCAATAAACAGATACGTAAAGTTTGAAATGCAACAGTCACCCGTTCCCCGGCGCACTTCATTCACGCAGTAGTGTTTGTAATCCATATAAGTTGTATATAACTATAAAGGATGAGATTTGCATTTTGGGCATAAAATATGTACTTGCCAAGTCTAATATGATCTGCTTTCAACTGACAGGTAACCGTGGCTACCCACTAAATGGGTTCATATGTCTTCTTTTTCATGACTGTTTCCCTTTAATTCAACCAGGTGATCCACCGGGCTGGTCACAAATTGATTGATTTATCCATCGTTTAAAATAATATTGCATAAAAGATACAACATACATTTAAAAACAATGGGATGATACAAGAAAGTGTGTACAGTTATTTCCATTGTGGTCCCTAAAAGAGATCGCAGCTGGTCTCGTACCTGCAACCTTCTGCTTTGAAATATGACACCATAACCATTGAGCTATACATGCTCCAAATCATAGTGATCAGCTGACGCTTATGAGGACGATTGCAGACGTCAGTCTAAGTATGTCAAAGTTAAATAAACTTCTCCTTATCCCTGTCTGAAAAATGAAACGATACACTAATCTTGTAAGGCTTGCGCTGGCTATTGAATTACCTGTATCCAGCACTAATGCCAGAGGACAGCGTGCCCAACAAAATGTTTTTACGTGCCTCTAACTCATTCAGAAGCACCTCCATCTCACATTCCGTGAAATTCCATTAAATCCATTATTTTTGATCGTGGATACAGGAAAATCAAACGTGCTGGGCTTGTATATATAGATGTGGACAAAATTGTTGGTACCCCTCTGTTAATGAAAGAAAAACCCACAATGGTCACAGAAATAACTTCAATCTGACAAAAGTGGTAGTAAATAAAAATTCTATGAAAATTAACCAATGAAAATCAGACAATGCTTTTGAATTGTGGTTCAACAGAATTATTTTAAAAAACAAACTCATGAAACAGGCCTGGACAAAAATCATGGTACCCTTAACTTAATATTTTGTTGCACAACCTTTTGAGGCAATCACTGCAATCAAACGATTTCTGTAACTGTCAATGAGACTTCTGCACCTCTCAGCAGGTATTTTGGCCCACTCCTCATCAGCAAACTGCTCCAGTTGTCTCAGGTTTGAAGGGTGCCTTCTCCAGATGGCATGTTTCAGCTCCTTCCACAGATGTTCAATAGGATTTAGATTAGGGTTCATAGAAGGCCACTTTAGAATACAGTAGTCCAATGTTTCGCTCTTAGCCATTCTTGGGTGTTTTTAGCTGTGTGTTTTGGGTCATTATCCTGTTGCAAGACCCATGACCTGCGACTGAGACCAAGCTGCCAGACACTGGGCTGCACATTTCTCTCTAGAATACACTGATAGTCTTGAGATTTCATTGTACCCTGCACAGATTCAAGACACCCTGTGCCAGATGCAGCAAAGCAGCCCCAGAACATAACAGAACCTCCTCCATGTTTCACAGTAGGGACAGTGTTTTTTTCTTGGTATGCTTCATTTTTGCGTCTGTGAACATAGAGCTGATGTGCCTTGCCAAAAAGTTCCAGTTTTGTCTCGTCTGTCCATAGGACATTCTCCCAGAAGCTTTGTGGCTTGTCAACATGCAGTTTGGCAAATTGCAGTCTGGCTTTTTTAAGATTTGTTTTCAACAGTGGTGTCATCCTTGGTCATCTCCTATGAAGTCCACTTTGGCTCAAACAGCGACGGATGGTGCGATCTGACACTGATGTACCTTGACCTTGGAGTTCACCATTAATGTGTTTAGAGGTTGTTCTGGGCTCTTTTGTTACCATTCGTATTATCCGTCTCTTCCATTTTTCATCAAGTTTCCTCCTGCGGCCACGTCCACGGAGGTTAGCTACAATCTCGTGGATCTTAAATTTCTGAATAATATGTGCAACTGTAGTCACAGGAACATCAAGCTGCTTGGAAATGGTTTTATAGACTTTACCTTTAACATGCTTGTCTATAATTTTCTTTCTAATCTCCTGAGACAACTCTCTCCTTTGCTTCCTCTGGTCCATGTTTAGTGTGGTACACACCATGTCACCAAACAGCACAGTGACTACTTGTCACCCTTTAAATAGGCCGACTGACTGATTACAAGTTTGTAGACACCTGTGATGTTAATTAGAGGACACATCTTGGTTGAACATGTCCCTATGATCACATTATTTTCAATCGTTTCTAGGGGTAACATCATTTTTGTCCAGGCCTGTTTCATGAGTTTAGTTTTTTAAAATAATTCTGTTGAACCACAATTCAAAAGCACTGTCTGATATTCACTGGTTAATTTTCATAGAATTTTTATTTATTACCACTTTTGTCAGATTCAAGTCATTTCTGTGACCACTGTGGGTTTTTCTTTCATTAACAGAGGGGTACCAACAATTTTGTCCACATCTGTATCTATTTGCATACCTGTTTGCATATAATTGCATATTCAAATGGCGGTGTGTCAAGGGAGGAGTCCGGTATTTCCTCACATGCGTTCAATTTCAAGCAGATCGGGATGTACAAAGGAAATGTGCTTGGATTCCTGCATATGGACTGTTTCATACATCTGTATTTTTTTTTTTTTTTTTTTTTTTTTTTTTTTTTGCTTACGGCATTTTCTTGATTTAAACGTACACCATCTTTCAGAAGGAAATCCACGCAAGTACTTTGTACATGAGGCCCCAGGTCCCTAAGGTCTGGCTAGATGAAATTTCATGCACTTCCAAAAATAAGATATGAAAAACAAAAAATGTTATTTCTTATAGTTTAATCCCAGAGGGAAATTCAAGGGCATCCACCTGGATGATGCAGCCATGCTGCAGCTCCAATCCTTTCACCATTCTAACACACATTCATACCTAGGGCCACTTTAGAGTCCCCCATTAACCTAACTTGCATGTTTTTTTGGAATATGAGAAGAAACCAGAGCACCCAGAGTAAACCTACTTAACCCTTTAAATGTCCGGCTGTCATAAAACATGTGCGTCACCTGCTGCCTATGTTGCAGGTCCGTGCCTGTGATGTGATGTGTCCAAAAAGCACAGAAAACCCAGTTGTACCAAGCATTTCACATCACAAGATGTCAGACACGTATAGCTTACTGCTCTTCACTGGAGGACTTCACCCAAACGAACCGCCTCAAACATCATTTCCGGAAACGCAAAGAAGAGAATGTAAACAAAGGCTCCATCCCAACATATATTTCCACACGGAGGAAGCATTTGCTCCAAATTTTGCCAACTATGATTCTAAAAAGAGATTATTTAGCTTCTGAAGGGAAATATCTACCTTCTGTGATAACAGAGGATGGCTGAAGCAGGTACAGTTTCGTCTGCCACCAACTGGAGCTGCACATGACTGGAGAGAACAATAGCGCTGGTTTGGCGGCATTATATAAGCGAAATTGAGGTGGAATAATTCATAACATACATGTGACAGTTTCTGGATGTGGGAGAGAAAGCGAAAATGACTGGCAGAAGATGAAATAAGAACCGTGGATGACGAAAATGGACAAATTAAGACAGGACAAGCGGTAGGTCTGATTATTTATCGGTTTGTGTACATTCTACTGATTTTCTGGTTCATATACTTTGAAGATAACAAAAAAAACAAAACAAAACAAAAACGGTGACAAAAAACCAAAACCATCCTTTGTGTAAGTATGTCCAAAGTCCACTTATGACCAAAAGTCATGTAATTCGATACGGCTGCCATCACATTATGCAAATTAGATACCTACATTTACTCCTATCTCAAACTTTGGATCATATTCTACATCTTTCTGATTGACAGTAAGCCATGATCTCTTACCACTTTCAAGTTACAGCCTTTGGAATCTGTCATATCTAAACTGTATATTTTCTTGAAAAAAAAAACTTGACTGCCAGAGGGGGTGAGCTGACGGGAGCACTGCTGCGCCATAGACAGAAAATGGGTTAAACATGGGGAGAAAATGCAAAGTCCACACAGAGTCCCTGCTGGCTGGTGGACTTGAACCCATGACCTTCTTATTGTGAGACAATAGTGCTAACCACCGCACCACCATGCTGCCCCATGATTAATGAAGTGATACAACAGATGGCATCTAGAACAAAGACAAATGTAGACATGCATGTGGCCATAATGAGACACCCAATGAGCATTTCAAATGTCATGGGAGCAATGAAAGTGATGAACCCAAAAGAAGATGATCTTGAAGAAGTCACAAAATTTTTAGATCATACCAGTTAAAAGAAGAAAAAAAAAACAGAAACAGCAGAAGTATTGAAATAAATTGTGGGTAAATTTAGTAAAATCTTACTGAAGTAAAATGCTGCTCCTTCAACTCGGCACTGGAAGGGAACAGATCTGCTGAGCCGATCACTGAAATTGGACGCTGTCTCCTACCACGAAGGTCCCCGTTCATACTTTCTGGGCTTGTTTCATTAGAGCGAGCATCATTATCACTGCAGTCTCTGTGCACCAGTGCATTTGCTGTCCTTTCTTCCGTTTTAATATCTGCAACTTCTTCGGGAATGGAATGCTTCCTGGAAATCAGCTGCCCATAGTCAGAGAGAGGACGAGGTCTTGGGTGCCCATTTCTTCGCCTGGGCTTAATGGAGGATGGTTCTGTGGAAGCTGCATCTGTGTGTGATGCAGGTGATGTGGGTGATATAGGTGACTCGGAGAGGCTTGTAGGGGAGATAGGAGGTGCGCTGCTGGCTGTTGGAAAGAAATCCTCAGTTTGGAGAAGCGCTTCTCGAACTTGTTTGTCTGATGTCACCTAGAAATAAAAAAGGGCAATAATTATGTTTCAAAACCAAAAACACAGAAGGGAAGACAAGGTCATCTCCTGATAATAAACAGAAAAACGACAAACCCTCAAGTAGTATATTGAAATAAAGGTGTATTTCTTTTGAGTTTTAGGTTGAAAACTATCTGACAAAAGGACGTTATGTTCAAGTTGACTACGTTCATTAACAACCCAGAAAACTGAGTTCACTTCATTCATCACCTCTGTTTTTAGGCAACTTTAACAAAAACACAACCATTTGGAAAATTGAACCCAGTGTAGAAAGGATTTTAACACCGACTTTTAAGCCAAGTTCCACACAATCAAGTATTTATCAAGTTCAGGCAGCAGAAATCACACACACACACACAAATATAATCGTACAGTATGTAAGCAGGTATAACACTCTACAGTTAAGCTGGCTTTTTTTTAATTTTAAATCTGTGAGTCATTCAGTAAATTCAAACCTCACCTCTTTCTTTTCTCGATCTAGGCCTGGGCCCCAGCATACACACTGGAAAGGGACACAATGAAACAGCACCATTGTGAAACACAAACCCACACGCAGACTGGTCTGTGGTCCCAATGCCAAGTCAAAAAAAAAAAAAAAGTTTAGGCCAATTAAAGCCACTTGATTTGTAAAATAAACAAATCAGTCTTTCCTGTTCATCTTTAGAAAGAAAATCCCACCTTTAAACAAAAACATTTTCTAAAATGATGTTTGCCGTCCTTTAGTCTTGGTGATGCCAGTAGATATTCCAGACCCAGTGTTCATGGTGCTGGACTTTGGTCTACTGAGCATAATCCAGAGGATAACAGAGGGGAGGGCTATACTTGCTCACAGTCTTTTAACCCACCCACAGCAACACTTCTGTGGAGCTGCTTTGCACAAGGGCAACTAATCATAAACAAACCCTAATCATTAACTGTCTGTGCTCCTTCAGTCTGAATGGTACTACAAAACAGCTGGCTTTAGCATGTCACTTTTTAACAGCAGGCATCAAGTGTCAAACAACTGACAGGAACAGTAGGCTTGGCATTTTTTTTGCCTATATGACTACTTATTTGACATTTGAGAGGACTTTGGACTACACACACCTCAGCTTTTTAGTGTACGTGCAAAATACTGCCAAGCATCACGTCAGCATGAACACTTATCTCAATAAGCTGGAATAATGCCAGAATCAAAGATCACTTCAAAATGAGAGTGATATTTCACTTCCTAAGACAAGGGTTATTGCCATCCAGCTAAAATATTACGCTGTTCTCCATGATAAGACCAGATCATCAATGACGGAGTAGCACATTTGAGCATGTTGAAATCACCCAGAGTGCGCTCAGATCTCCTGACTGTTGACCTTGACCTTGAGCACAGCCTAGACACAAACCCGCTTGAGGATCATGTGTGCCGAACACTGGGGAAATTGCCAAGGAAGAGTAACAATTTTTGTGAAATCACAAATGCCCAGATCTCATGACCTTTGACCTTGAGCACAACCTGGATGCAGACCCACCTGAGGACCATTGTGAGACCAGTGAGACAAATGCCTAGGAGAAGTAGCGATTCCCGTGAAATGTGGATGAACAGACGGATGGATGGATACCACGTCATCACATTACTGCTTTTTGGGCTTTCTGAGCTAAAAATTAACCTTCCAGGACCTCATGTATAAACGGTGCACCCATACAAAAACATGGCATACGCTGATTTTCAGGCACAGTGGGATGTATAAAAACAAACGTGATGTGAGATGTGTGATGTTTGCAGGTCGAGCTGCAAAATTTCACTTGCCATGAGAAGTTGCAGCTGTCCACAAAATTCTGTTTGACTATCAAGTGGGTCTGCCAAACTACAAAATAGCTGAAACTCACAAAATGTGTTAAAATTGCATTTCTACTTCAGTTAAAATGATTTGTCTATGAATTAGTCTTGGGAAAAACATTAATATTACGTGATTTATCTCCATAACTCTGCTTATTGAGTGCAGTGAAAACCCGACGAATAATAACTAATTTCACTCAGATAACCTGCCTCACTCATGGACCACAGCACCAATGTAAACTGGATCCCATTTCTGTAAATGTGACATAGCGATAATAACATTTACCAGAGACTATACAGTTGACTTACGAGGCAACGCGCACAGATCCCTCTCATGTGGGAGGAATTCTGGTCAGCTAAATGCACTTTTGAATTAATCGATCCTTGGCTCCAGCGCAATATGTGCTATGAGGCAGACGACAGGTGGAGCCCTGCAGGTGAACCCTGGGAGCTGCAGCGGATACATTTACGTACATGTAGTTGTCGCTGTCTCCGAGTGAGGAGATGTTTCCATCGTCTAAACTATCCCAGTTTGGAGATTACAATCTGGAAAAAAAAAAAAAGGCTTTTATATTGTGCAGCTCCATGTGTTCCACCTGGTTATTGTGTGTAATTTGGATTCTGGCACTGACAGACTTGGTTTGTAACTTGTCTAAATTCAGGTGTGAGACTGGAGCAGTATTCAGTGGTGTTTATTTACTTACAGTGAATCTGGAAAGTATTCACAGCACCTCACTTTTTCCACATTTTGTTATGTTACAGCCGTATTCCAAAAGGGGCTGAATTCATTTTTTCCCCTCAAAATTCTACACACAACACCCCATAATGACAATGTGAATTTTTTTTTTTTAGATTTTTGCAAATTTATTAAAAATAAAAATCTAAGAAATCACATGCACATAAGTATTTACAGCCTTTGCCATGAAGCTCAAAATTTGAGCTCAGGTGCATCCTGTTTCCACTGATCATCCTTGAGATGTTTCTTCAGCTTAATTGGAGTCCACCTGTGGTAAATTCAGTTGATTCGACATGATTTGGAAAGGCACACACCTGTCTATATAAGATCCCACAGTTGACAGTGCATGTCACAGCACAAACAAAGCGTGAAGTCAAAGGAATTGTCTGTAGACCTCTGAGACAGGATTGTCTCGAGGCACAAATCTGGGGAAGGGTACAGAAAAATTTCTGCTGCTTTGAAGGTCCCAATGAGCATAATGGCCTCCATCATCCATAAATGGAAGAAGTTCGGAACCACCAGGACTCTTCCTAGAGTTGGCCAGCTGTCTAAACTGAGCAATTGGGGGAGAAGGGCCTTAGTCAGCGAGGTGACCAAGAACCCGATGGTCACTCTGTCAGAACTCCAGCATTCCTCTGTGGAGAGAGGAGAACCTTCCAGAAGGACAAAAATCTCTGCAACAATCCACCAATAATGCCTGTATGGTAGAGTAGCCAGATGGAAGCCACTCCTTAGTAAAAGGCACATGGCAACCCGCCTGGAGTTTGCCAAAAGGCACCTGAAGGACTCTCAGGCCATGTGAAACAAAATTCTCTGGTCTGATAAGACAAAGATTGAATTCTTTGGCATGAATGCCAGGCATCATGTTTGGAGGAAACCAGACACTGTTCATAACCACGCCAATGGGGGTGGCAGCATCATGCTGTGGGGATGTTTTTCAGTGGCAGGAACTGGGAGACTAGTCAGAATAGAGGGAAGGATGAATGCAGCAATGTACAGAGACATCCTGGATGAAAACCTGCTCCAGAGTGGTCTTGACCTCAGACTGGTGCGATGGTTCATCTTTCAGTAGGGCAACAACCCTAAGCACACAGCCAAGATATCAAAGGAGTGGCTTCAGCACAACTCTGTGAATGTCCTTGAGTGGCCCAGTCAGAGCCCAGACTTGAATCCAATTGAACATCTCTGGAGAGATCTGAAAATGGCTGTACACTGATGCTACCCAATCCAACCTGATGGAGCTTGAAAGGTGCTGCAAAGAGGAATGGGCAAAACTGCCCTAAGATAGGTGTGCCAAGCTTGTGGCATCATATTAAAAAAAAAACAAAAAAAAAACTTCAGGCTGCAATTGCTGCCAAAGGTGCATCAACAAAGTACTGAGCAAAGGCGGTGAATACTTATGTACATTTGATTTCTTAGTTTTTTATTTTTAATAAATTTGCAAAAATCTCAAAAAAATTTTTTTTTCATGTTGCCATTATGGGGTATTTTATGTAGAATTTTGAGGGAAAAAATGAATTTAATCCATTTTGGAATAAGGCTGTGACATAACAAAATGTGGAAAAAGTGAAGCGCTGTGAATACTTTCTGAATGCACTGTACTAACATCATGTCTGTCTGTCCCTCGTGTCCGGACTGCTAAGGGCTTCCTTTCACAGCCTTTTTCCCACCCCCATCTTACCACTGCTCCCCCCAGTCACCCAAGCAA
The DNA here is from genome assembly GCA_020510985.1 of Pholidichthys leucotaenia. Classification (NCBI taxonomy): domain Eukaryota; kingdom Metazoa; phylum Chordata; class Actinopteri; order Cichliformes; family Pholidichthyidae; genus Pholidichthys; species Pholidichthys leucotaenia. The sequence goes on along the minus strand of CM035844.1, from coordinate 161,773,497 downwards.
CACCGTCTATGAGCAGTCATCCGCCTATTCACTTTAACTTTAATGCCAGACCATTTTATTTTGTTTATTTCAGTCTGAACCGGCTGCATTAACTGCCATTGTAACACAGTCCACTTGGTAAACTTGCATACTTTATTGTTGATTCCTGAGGGTCAGAACAAAATTAAAATATTTTTTCTGACCTCCACCTCCATTATCATCACCTCAGTATCACACTCCGTCAAGTTATTTTTTTATGCCGTGCTTTCCAACAGGATTGATGATCACTGTTTGACAGAAGAGTGACAGAAGGGGCATTTTTAGTCATTTACATAGTCATTAGTGGGAAGAACCGAGACGGAGTAAAGACATTGTGCACCTGCGCTGGTTTTCACAGTGAAGTGGAATGTATAAAGAGAAGGTGCAGACAATCTGGCATGAGAACAGTTTTATACATCTGGATATTGTTGTGCGCACATACTTTTCAGATTTTGTGAGTATGCCATTTTTCAGTATGAAAACAGCACAATCTTTTATATATGAGGCCCCTGGTCTTTTAGTCCTTCCTCCTTTTTAAAAATTCAAAAGTTGGCCCAAGAGTTTCTAATAAAATGTATTTTCAATACATGCTGCAGCTTTATTGGTTTTAAGCAGCAGCACACTTTATCTATCAATAACCAAAAGGTTAGATCTCCTCAGTAATCAGCCCATATCAATCATTAAGGTTTGCTGATACGTAGACTGTCATAGTGAAGGAATTTTCCCTATGGTGATGCCAGGAAGTTCAGTAACACAATATGTGGTACTATCGTAAATACTTTTTATTTATTACATAATCTGGTTTATGCTCATTTCAGTGCAATATAAATTTGCTTTATTGTTAGGAAATTAATGGATAGGTAAGAGTACCTCCTTGTAAGCTTTGCACTCAGTTTTCTTTTCTTTTCATATATTACATGTGGCAGCACGCTGTGTGGCTGTGCTGAAACAGGAAAGGCACAGGACTGACAGCTGGCGAACAGGTCCCCCCCGTTAGCTGTCTCACAGTGATTGCGCCCATCCAACATGCATACAACATGGTCGCACATTACACACTTTTTTTTTTTTAAACACACAGGGAAGCTCCATTGAGAGGGAACCTCTCTTTTTCAAGGACACCCTGTTCACATTCACACCTGGAAGCTGCCCAGTGCAACCACAGACTGACCTGTAGCCTCTGAGCAGCTCCACTGAAGCAGCTGGGGTTAAGGGCCTTGCTCAGGGCACCACAGTGGGGTTTAGGAGGGTGGGGCAAACACTGCTATTATCTGTCCCACCTAGATCTGATCCTGCCGGTCTAGGCATTAAACCGCCAATCCTCCAGTCACCATCCCTAACCATAAGACCACCACTGCCCCACAATTAAACCGGCTCCCTCTCGCCACATTTATGATTGCACCAGACCACAAATTCTCGGGCATTATATGGCATCGCTGGTAGAGCATAGCAGGAACAGGACCAACGGGAACTCTGTCTCCCGTTGTCCGGCTGTGTGTGCTCACATTCCTGTGGCTGGCTCCATACCGCTCCACTGTGCTTGTGCGTTCTCCCGAAGTTTGTGCTACATATGCAAAATTACCGTTCAGGCCCTCCACAATCGTGGCAGCATTAGATTTTAATTTTTTAGGCATTAGATCTTCATTATGCACTTTATCTGTTCAAATTTGGCACTTCTTATGCCCTTGCTTTATTTACGTAGCATTCCTTAAACAGTCAAAACGGGCATTGCTGTAGGTTATGTCTCCTCACTTGGTATCGGCTTTGCCACACATGTCAGTTGCAATGCTTTCACCCAATCAAATTAGAGTCTAATGAATAACAATGAGGAGGTGTGGAACAACATTTTTTGGGAGAGTTCACAGAGTAGTTTCTAGCTCTCATGTAAAACAATAAAGAAATGATTTTTTGTTTATCAAAATACAGTTCTTGAAGATATCAGAATTTGAAATTAATCTACGAAAAAGGCATACTCGCAGGACTACAGCAAACCTGCATTCTGATAATGACGGGACTACTGTGGAGGAAGGGTATTTCCGCTAGACCATCATGCCAGTCTTTTTTTCAAATGGGAGATGCTGATGGGGAACATACAGTTCGCCCCTACAAAACGGAGCAGTTCTGGGCTTAGAAGCGAGCCTGCAGTCCAGAAGAACTAGCCGTATGAAAGACAAGGCAAGACTGAGACTCTCCAAAGGGAGGCTGTGGTTGCCAATCAGTCAGTGTAGAGGAGAATAAAGTAAGTAGCTCCAAGCAGCGGGAGGCTGCCTAGAGCATCAAGGAAAGCCAGTCAAGGAACTGTATCCTTTAAATACAGTCAGGAGGTTGTCTCAGCTCACTTTACCTTTTGCAAAACCACTTTTCCAACTTTACTGATCATTCATCTAATACAGGCACACAAGTATAAAACAGGGGTGTACCCACTTGAAAAAAGAAAGTGAACACTGCGGTTGTTGTGGTTGACTGGTATCTCCCGTGGTTGGACTGTAACTACTAGTCCATCACCGGAGTGGTGGCCTAGTGGTAGAGCTCCCGCCCTGCAGCCAGGAGGTCATGGGTTCAAGCCCCGGCCGAGTTATACCAAACACCATATAAAAATGGTACTTCCCGCCCTCTAGCTTGGTGTTCAGCATAATAGAATGGGGGAAGGAAAAATTGTAATTGACAGACAACAGATGGAAATTAGCCACTGGCCACAATCTGGCAAGTTTACATCGATTGCTATCAATGTTCAACTTGCACTGTCCTTAAAATACTGCTATTTACAATTTAATTAACTAGCATAGAATAGGTGGTCCGGTTATGGCTGCCACGTAAGACGGACGTGTCTCACTCTGCTCTGCTCTTGGAGAAAAAAAATCGACAAATAACTCTCTCATTTGGGACAGAACGTATCCCAGCGTTTGGGCGAGGATATGTCGGCGAAGCCTAAGGCTGGAAAACCAGGTAAAGGAAAAAGCGAGCCGCCGAAACAGTCCAAATTAACGGACTTTCAGGTCTGTGACGCAGCAAATAAAACTCCATATATGGCGGAGGAGGCTGGCAACGGTGCGATGTCTGCGGGGGGAGGCGCAGATGCGCTGATGGCTGCCATGAGTTCAATGAGAGCGGACTTTTCCTCTAGATTTGATGGGATTATGACAGCGTTGGAAGGAATAAGAAAGGAATTGGGTGACTGTGTAGAACGAACGGCGCAGATGGAGCTCCGTCTCGCTAGTGCTGAAGATGACGTCACCCGTCTTCAATTAAAGGTGTGCACTTTGGAAAAAAAAAATAAATCTCTGGAAAATAATATTTTGGATTTGGAATCTCGGTCGAGACAGAATAACTTGAGGCTGGTGGGTCTTCCAGAGGAATCAGAAGGTCGGGACGTATGTTCCTTTCTGGAAAAGTGGATTCCGGAGGTGCTGGGCAGCGAGGAGTTGCAGTCAGCAGTGGTTCTGGAAAATGCACATCGTATTGGCCCACGGAGAGATAAGGGACCGCCGAGGACCTTAATTATGAAGTTTCTTAGCAACAGAGACAGGATGAAGATCTTCAACGCTGCACGAGCTAAAGGAGAGATTAAACACCAGGACCAGCAGGTGCGGTTCTACCCAGATTTGGCCACAGGAATCCAGCAATTGAGGAAGCAGTTTGATCCCATACATAAGGAGCTGCGCAACCTTGGGATTCGTCATGGTGTAATCTATCCTGCGAGACTGCTGACCACGTATGAGGGCAGAACCCACATCTTCAAGACCCCAGAGGAGGCGCAGGAGTTCATCAAGAAGATCAAAGAAGAAGAAGAGACTGGTGGGAGCTAAGCATGAACAAAATATAAGGTAGAATAATTAAGCATTTGCACAGGCATCTGACTGACTTGAAGTAAATAGTAAGTTTACAAAATATAGATTGTATTATATATTAAAAAAACAAAACAAAAACAAAACAAACAAAAAAAACTATGATGTACAAAGTTGTTAAAAATTTTGGAGTTAAGTTGGAAAACTACAGAGGAGAGTTAATGTTACGTCATTAAAAGCAGTAGAGTTAGGGTGATTGGGAGGATGAAGAAGGAGTGGCTTGGGCTGTTCCCCGTGGGTGTGGAACGGTCGATGGCTATATCGGGAGACAGAATTTTTCTTTTGATTTTGGGGGGTTTGCCACAAGTGTGGGAAAGGGAAATTTGTTTGTGTGTAGTTTGTAGGATGAATGTTCAACCACTCATGTTTTTGCTTCTCTGTATGAGCATGTTTACACTGCAAGGTAATCCCAAACTCTCTATTGATCATAAACCAAAGTGTTAATCTTAATTTAACTTCATGGAATTGCAGAGGTCTACAAAATTTAAAAAAACTTAAACAAGTTATGAATAAAATAAAAGACATGGGTTCAAAAATTGTGTTTTTACAAGAAACTCATCTAATAGAGGAGGATGTTAAAAGAATTAGGAGTAGATGGCAAGGAAGTGTATTCACCTCTTCATTTTCATCCCGAGCCAGGGGAGTTATGACTCTCATACATAAATCAGTTCCTTTTCAAGTGAAAAATGTAATTGGAGACAAATTTGGAAGATATGTAATCATTCAAGGTTCTTTGCTATTAGAAAATATAAATCTTGTGAACTTATATGGTCCCAATATAGATGATCAGAAGTTCTTTGCTAATTTATTTCTTATCTTATCATCACTTACAGGGCAACATATAACAGCAGGGGATTTTAATTGTACATTGAATCCAGGTATAGATAGATCAACAGGACTGGATTGTACGCACATTGGATGTAGGATGACTATTAATCATTTTATGAAAGAATTGAGATTGTTAGATATATAGAGAGAAATGAAACCACAAGTTAAAGCCTATTCTTGTTATTCCAGTACCTACAAGACATTCTCACGTATTGATTATTTTTTGATTTCCACAGAATTAAGGTCCAAGATTCAAAACTGCTTTTATGATAACATCGTGATTTCTGATCATGCACCCTGTTGTCTAATATATGTAGATAAAAAATTGACAAAGGAATCAGGTAGATGGCAATTTCAGCATAAATGGCTTCAGGATGAGGAATTTGTCAAGTATATAGAAAAACAGATAGACGAGTTCTTTGACATCAATACTACACAAACATCAGCAGGTGTAAAGTGGGAGGCTTTCAAAGCTTTTATTAGGGGACATATTATTAGTTATACAGGATCAAAATCTAAGAAGACTCGAGAGGAGAGAGCTAAATTGGAACATAAAATAAAAAGTCTTCAGGAAAAAGTGTATGCAGGAAGTGACCCAAGGTTGGAGAATGAATTACTGATTTTGAGAGCTGAATACGACAAAAAATCAGCGAATAGAGCTGCCTCGAGTCTTCTAAGATTGAAACAATCTTTTTATGAACAAGGTGAAAAATCAGGAAAATTATTAGCATGGCAGATTAAACAATTAGAAATTAAAACACCAATTACCAGTATTATAAGTAACGGACAGGTAGTTATAGATCCTTTAGAAATTAATAGTGCCTTTAGAGATTACTATGAAAAATTATATGATACCAAAAATGAACCTGATTTAACAAAACTAAATGGGTTTTTGAACGAACTATCTATACCGTGTATTCCAAATGAAAACAGGGAGATATTGGAGTCTAAAATTAGTCAAGAAGAAGTTGGGCTAGCCATTGATAATATGAAATCAGGAAAAAGTGCAGGACCAGATGGTCTTCCAGTTGACCTTTATAAAAAATTTAAGAATAAATTAATAAAACCTTTTTTGGAAATGGTTTTAGAAGCATTTCAAAATAATAATTTACCATCATACATAAATAATGCCTTAATTATACTGCTGCCAAAACCAGGTAAGCCCTCTAATAAATGTGAAAATATGAGACCAATAAGCCTATTAAACGCCGACCTTAAGATAATCTGTAAAATTTTAGCAAGACGAATACAAGAAATTTTACCAAATATTATTAATCGAGATCAGAATGGCTTTATAAAGGGTAGACAAGGCTTCCATAATGTAAGAAGACTATTTAATATTATTTATTTTAATAAAGAAGCACCGGATACAGCTCTCCTATCACTGGACGCCGAAAAGGCCTTTGATAGAGTTGAATGGCCCTTTCTTTTTGAAGTCCTACAAAGGTTTGGACTTGGAAATAATTTCATAAAATGGGTTCAAATAATATACAATAATGCTACAGCAGAAATCCTAACAAATAACAATATTTCAAAACCAATAAAAATCAATAGAGGATGTCGACAAGGCTGTCCACTTTCACCTTTACTGTTTACTATGGCAATTGAACCTTTAGCGATAGCGATACGTTTACATTCACAAATATATGGAATTAAAGTTGGACCAACAGAACATAAAATCTCCCTGTACGCCGATGACATAATTTTGTTTATGTCGAATCTAAAAAAATCAATTCCAACCTTGTTGAATTTAATAAAGAATTTTGGGGAAATATCAGGATATAAAATAAATAAAACTAAATCTTCAATATTAATGCTAAATGAGACCCAGAGAAATTACCCAGCCCCTGAGGTAAATCAATTCAATGTTGTAAATCAGTTTAAATATTTAGGAATCCAAATTGTGCCTAAGCTAGAATCAGTCGCCAGTGTCAACTATGAAGCCTTAATGTCAGATATCAATGAGTTAACTCAGAGATGGATGTCACTACCAATGTCGATGATCGGGAGAATCAATATACTTAAAAGTAATATTTTACCTAAAATACTTTATTTATTTCAATACATTCCCTTATCACCACCTTTAGATCTATTCTCAAGAATAAAAAAAAAGTTAGTGGAATTTATATGGAACAACAGGAGGGCTAGATTACGTTTGTCTTTATTATATTTACCATTTGATCGTGGAGGTCTGAAATGTCCAAATTTTATGTTGTATTATTGGTCGGCACAACTGAGGTCTATGACATTATTTTTCATCAAATGATCTCCCTCACTGGACTGAAATGGAATCATACAATTTACCTTTACCTCTTCCCATATTCATATACTCAGATTCGGCAAAAAAATTACAAAAACAAGTTAAAAATCCATTTGTAAAGCATATGATCAAAATATGGTGTGAAGCTAAAAACTATTTAAAAGAACCACAGTTATTGTCACAATTTAGTCCAATATGGGGTAATCAATATTTTAAACCAGGGAGAGCGGACGCTGTATTTAAAGTATGGAATTTAAAAGGGATACAAAAGATTCAGGATTTATATTTGCCATGTGCAGATAACATAATGTCTTTTGAAGAGCTGAGGATCAAATTTAATCTCAATAGAACACATTTTTTTAAATATCTTCAACTTAGAAACTTTATTCGATCAAATCAAAATAAAGCTCTCACTCGACCTATTTATTCATCCTTGGAAAAAATGATGATGAAAGATAGTAAAAGAAAGGGTATTATTTCAGAGTTTTATAACTCATTGACACTATCTTCAAGTGAAAATTCACTGAAAAGATTAAACTACTGGAAAGAAGATCTGCAAACTGAAATTTCAGAGGAACAATGGGAATTGGCTTGTACAGAAGCTCAAACCAAATCAATAAATGCACGCCTTAAATTGATACATTTCAAATGGTTAATGCGGATGTATGTTACACCGGAGGAGTTAAATAGATATAACAAAAATATACCAGATACATGCACAAAATGCATGGAAAGTAAAGGAACCCTATTTCATTGTTTATGGGAATGTAGATTAATAAGAATGTTTTGGGAAGAGGTGAGGGTAACAATTGAAAAAATAATCTCAAAACAAATCATATTGAATCCTAAACTGTTTTTGTTGGGTCTGTACCCAGAAAAGCATAATTTTAATAAAAGTGAAAGAACATTCATAGACCTCAGTTTGCTTAATGCCAAAAAATGTATTGCACTATTATGGAAAAAGACTCATAGACCAGATGTGACTCAGTGGTTAAGACAGATGTTAACAAACCTTCCATTAGAAAGAATAACATATATACTGAAATCAAAGGAAATTGTGTTTGAGAATATATGGAGACCTTTTATTGATTATGTAAAAAATTTAAACATAACTCTTGAAGAAGAAGGTGAATGATGTGTGTGGACCTTGTAAATTCCAAACTGGTGAACATAATATGTATACTTATGTATTGGATTGTCTAGACTAAACAGAGGAGCATTGTTGAAGACTTGATTTTGTTGGTGGTTGTTGATGTTTTTAGTGCATTTTTTTTTTTTGTAGTACTTTAGTGTTAGTGTTTGATTGTTTGTATCATGTTTGTTAAAAAAAAAAAAAGGTTCAATAAAGATATTGTGGAAAAAACTAGCATAGAATAACAAAATTGCGGATATGATGACATCCCTAGTTATAGGTCAGCATAAATCTGGTCTCACACAAGGAACAGATAAACAGTAATACTTCACAACTGACTCATCTTCAGGCAGATAGCCTGTTACCACAATTCAATTTCAATTCAACTTTATTTATATAGCGTCATTTTCCAACAACAGTCATCTCATAGGACTGCCAAACTGTAGTGGAAAACCCCACAACTGCAGAAAGACCCCAGCAATCAGGCGATCCCCTGTGAGCAAGCATATGCTGACAGTGGAGAGGAAAATCTCCCTTTTAACAGGAAGAAACCTCCAGCAGAACCAGGCTCAGAGAGGGGCAGTCATTTACTGTGACTGGCTTACCTCATTTTGTAGCAAGATGCACTCAGGTTGTTCTTGACCTTGTGAAGGCTCTCTTTTCTCAAATGGAGGTGAAGTCCATTCCACCATGTGTTTGTAGCTACTTTGTGATGTTACAGTCACCAAATCATAATGATCGGAGACGTCAGGTAATGTCTGTTTTATTGTCTCTGGAGACTCCAAAAAAGAGGTGTTGATAATAATATGATGAGGCTGTGGGCTGTATTCAGGCTGGTGATGAACCAGAGGGCTGTGATCAACAGCAGCAGTCTGAGCTTGGACAGGCAAGGGCCTTCGCTGTCGCTCGTTGTTTTGAAAGCAAGGCACACGTCGAGAGTAGTCATCATGGAGTTGGCTTGAAGGTGACATAGGCATTGAAGAGGTGGGGCTGGGTAAGGGACTTTGCCTGTGTCGCACAGTTAGATCATTCATGCTGCTGACCAGCTTAAGCTTAGTCTTTATGGGGCTCTTCTTGGAGCCAACTTCATGACAATGAAAGTCAGCCGAGGAGACACTGGAGGTTCTTTGGAAGTTTGGCATCCCATTTGAGATGCTAGTTCTTGGACGGTCTTCCTGTGGGGAAAAAGGATCTGGAGATGCTGGTTTACGTCTGAAAGGAGACTTAAATAAATTAAGATTCTCTGCACTTTTGCTCAGTCTGCTCAACACCTTCACATTTGTGTTTTCATTCACATTTTTACTTTGCAAATTGAGTTTAGATAGCTGAAGCGGTTTCTGTGTGCTCACTGCAGCTTCGTTTGTGATACTTTCAACTCGTCTCCCATTACTTGTGTCAAACAAAGAGATGCGTCCTGCTCCATATGCTCTCCTGATACTTCTGGACAATCGTGAGTTGCGAGTGAGTCCGCAATCATTTTCTTCATCATCGGAGTCTTCAATATCTGAACCATACAGGCTTAACATAGCCAACATTTGGCCTGAAGAATTTCCATTAGAGACACTACATCCTTCTGCAGTCTTTAAATGACTAGTTGCATTAGCTAAACTAAAGTCATTGTTGGTTATAACTGTGCCATTAGTCACATCCTGATTAGATAAAGGACTATGAGCTCCATCATGGATTATTGCTGCTCTACTCTGAATACCCTGAAGGACAGACGATCGTAGCTTTTTGAAGGAGTCCACAACACCAAGTCCTTGAAGGCCAGACCAGGTCTGGGGACCACTGCTGCCACTGTCACTACTATGGGTTGAGGCTGTACCGTCACCAGCTGGAAAATGAGCAGGGACTGGACCTTTCCTTGAATTTGAAAAAAGCCTCATAATTCTTGAGGTGTAAGGTTTTCCATCGGGCTGACATGAAACAGAGCTGGACCAGGCAGAGGAGTTAATGCCATTCACTCTGATCTCATCAGAGTGAGGACCTGCAGTCATCGGCTGTACCTGTGCACCATATCCAGAAAGCAGATATGGGATTGAACTTCTCTCAGGGTGGCTCTGGAATGGATAAATGTCGCTGACGGGCCTGCTCCGAATCAGAGGCTCAGCTTTTGAGCTCTGGAGACATGGAAGAGGGTCTTCACTTGTAGACAAGTCCCGGTCATTCTGCTCCGCCTGCAGAAACAGAGAGCAATGTAATGACATTCATCTGCTGCATTTCAAAATTATATACTGTTTGCACTTTGTAATCAAAAAACAGCAAATTATGCCCATTCAAAGATGTCACAAAAAAATCTGCCAGTAATACTTCTTAGGGAAGGTTGAGTAAAAGTAATGTTTGAATTTATCGCAGGAATGGTGTGTGAAAATTAACTTTTGTGTGCCACAGTTTCAGTCATTGTAGGTAAATGAGTAATAACTGGTAAAACCAGGTGTGACAGAAACTAAAAGATAAGTTTCTCTCAAAAGACAAAGTTCAGAGGAGTACGGTATTTTACCGAGAACACTACATGTATTTGTCCTTGGTCCTGTATTTCAATGTTCAAGGAGAACTGAGGCCCTGTCTGGGGTGGTGGTGGTGCCAAGTTCAGTCCTACATGTGTGTGATTCAGAGCAGTGGAAAATGCAGCTGAGACTTTGAAGTGGGGCTTTGTGAGCGTGACTAAGCAATGAAACCTCTAATCCTTTGTGATTAATGCAATAAATTGCCCACTTTTCTCCAAATTATCAAGAAAATGAGGCAGTGAACAGGGATGTACGGTCTCCAAATCAGCAACACTCTTATCATTAAAACCTGTCTACACTTGGCAATGAACCAAATGAATTATCTTTAAAACATTTTCTACATAAATAAAGGTTTACTTTTCTTATTAGTCTGTGGCCATTAATTTTTTTTTTTTATTTAAGTTTTTGTAAAGGGTATACAAGTCATTACAGCATTGCGTTGTTTACATTTTCATCACATAGTCCCCCTTTTATTGTTTTTTGACAACATTGGAAAAAAATTATTACAACACCTTTTTTTTTTAAGTGAAAGAAAAAGAGAAATTAAAAAAAGAACAAAAAAAACCAAACCAAAACAAAAAAAAAACAAAAACAAAAGAGCAGAAAAATAAAAGAGAATCTGGGTAAAGTTGGAACAAAGAGGTGCCATTATTGAAATGGTATTTGTCAAAGATTAGATCTGATGGAAGACACATATGCGTTCCAGGGTTGCCAAAAGTTCAAGAACCCATCCATGTCCTGTCTCAGTGCAAATGTCAACTTTTCCATCGAATAAATGTCCTGAATCCCGTTAATCCAATCTTCAGGTGCAGGACAGTCTTTCAACATCCATTTTTTTGTTAGAGCTTTTTTACTTGCCAATATTAAAACAGTGAATAAGTATTTTTCTCCTCGTCTTTCCAGTGATTCCGGTAGTAAACCCAAATACAAAGTTACAAAAGAAAAGGGAACTGTTACTTTGAATATTTTCCCCAATATTGTCTGTACATTGGTCCAATATTGGTGGATAACTGGGCATGACCAAAACACATGAAAATGATTTGCAGTCTTTTCACCACACAAGCGCCAACAATTCAATTCTTTAAAACATTTTCTACATAAATAAAGGTTTACTTTTCTTATTAGTCTGTGGCCATTAAAATTTTTTTACACTTTTCCCAAGAACGTCTTTCTCTCAGTAGCTCCTTGATCAAATGTTATGCCTCCTTCATGGAAAACTAGTGAGATAAACGGACAGTGGGGCAAAAAGGTATTTAGTCAGCCACCAATTGTGCAAGTTCTCCCACTTAAAAGATGAGAGGTCTCCAATTTTCATCATAGGTATACCTCAACTATGAGAGACAAAATGAGAAAAAAAATCCAGAAAATCACATTGTCTGATTTTTAAAGAATTTATTTGCAAATTATGGTGGAAAATAAGTATTTGGCCACCTACAAACAAGCAAGATTTCTGGCTCTCACAAACATGCAACTTCTTCTTTAAGAGGCTCCTCTGTCCTCCACTCGTTACCTGTATTAATGGCACCTGTTTGGACTCATTATCAGTATAAAAGACACCTGCCCACAATCTCAAACAGTCAGACTCCAAACTCCACTATGGCCAAGACCAAAGAGCTGTCAAAGGACACCAGAAACAAAACTGTAGACCTGCACCAGGCTGGGAAGACTGAATCTGCAATAGGTAAGCAGCTTGGTGTGAAGAAATCAACTGTGGGAGCAATTATTAGAAAATGGAACACATACAAGACCACTGATAATCTCCCTCGATCTGGGGCTCCATGGAAGATCTCACCCCGTGGGGTCAAAATGATCACGAGAACGGTGAGCAAAAATCCCAGAACCACACGGGGGTACCTAGTGAATGACCTGCAGAAAGCTGGGACCAAAGTAACAAAGGCTACCATCAGTAACACACTACGCCGCCAGGGACTCAAATCCTGCAGTGCCAGACGTGTCCCCCTGCTTAAGCCAGTACATGTCCAGGCCCGTCTGAAGTTTGCTAGAGAGCATTTGGATGATCCAGAAGAGGATTGGGAGAATGTCATATGGTCAGATGAAACCAAAATAGAACTTTTTGGTAAAAACTCAACTTGTGGACTTCCGGTTATGGCTGCCACGTAGGACGGACGTGTCTCGCTCTGCTCTGCTCCTGGAGAAAAAAAATCGGCAAATAACTCTCTCATTTGGGACAGAACGTATCCCAGCATTTGGGCGAGGATATGTCGGCGAAGCCTAAGGCTGGAAAACCAGGAAAAGGAAAAAGCGAGCCGCCGAAACAGTCCAAATTAACGGACTTTCAGGTCTGTGACGCAGCAAACAAAACTCCATATATGGCGGAGGAAGCTGGCGGCGGTGCGATGTTTGCGGGGAATGGCGCAGATGCGCTGATGGCTGCCATGAGTTCAATGAGAGCGGACTTTTCCTCTAGATTTGATGGGATTATGACAGCGTTGGAAGGAATAAGAAAGGAATTGGGTGACTGTGTAGAACGAACGGCGCAGATGGAGCTCCGTCTCGCTAGTGCTGAAGATGACGTCACCCGTCTTCAATTAAAGGTGCGCACTTTGGAAAAAAAAAATAAATCTCTGGAAGATAATATTTTGGATTTGGAATCTCGGTCGAGACAGAATAATTTGAGGCTGGTGGGTCTTCCAGAGGAATCAGAAGGTCGGGACGTATGTTCCTTTCTGGAAAAGTGGATTCCGGAGGTGCTGGGCAGCGAGGAGTTGCAATCAGCAGTGGTTCTGGAAAAAGCACATCGTATTGGCCCACGGAGAGATAAGGGACCGCCGAGGACCTTAATTATGAAGTTTCTTAGCAACAGAGACAGGATGAAGATCTTCAACGCTGCACGTGCTAAAGGAGAGATTAAACACCAGGACCAGCAGGTGCGGTTCTACCCAGATTTGGCCACAGGAATCCAGCAATTGAGGAAGCAGTTTGATCCCGTACGTAAGGAGCTGCGCAACCTTGGGATTCGTCATGGTGTAATCTATCCTGCGAGACTGCTGACCACGTATGAGGGCAGAACCCACATCTTCAAGACCCCAGAGGAGGCGCAGGAGTTCATCAAGAAGATCAAAGAAGAAGAAGAGACTGGTGGGAGCTAAGCATGAACAAAATATAAGGTAGAATAATTAAGCATTTGCACAGGCATCTGACTGACTTGAAGTAAATAGTAAGTTTACAAAATATAGATTGTATTATATATTAAAAAAACAAAACAAAAACAAAACAAACAAACAAAAAAACTATGATGTACAAAGTTGTTAAAAATTTTGGAGTTAAGTTGGAAAACTACAGAGGAGAGTTAATGTTACGTCATTAAAAGCAGTAGAGTTAGGGTGATTGGGAGGATGAAGAAGGAGTGGCTTAGGCTGTTCCCCGTGGGTGTGGAACAGTCGATGGCTATATCGGGAGACAGAATTTTTCTTTTGATTTTGGGGGGTTTGCCACAAGTGTGGGAAGGGGAAATTTGTTTGTGTGTAGTTTGTAGGATGAATGTTCAACCACTCATGTTTTTGCTTCTCTGTATGAGCATGTTTACACTGCAAGGTAATCCCAAACTCTCTATTGATCATGGACCAAAGTGTTAATCTTAATTTAACTTCATGGAATTGCAGAGGTCTACAAAATTTAAAAAAACTTAAACAAGTTATGAATAAAATAAAGGACATGGGTTCAAGAATTGTGTTTTTACAAGAAACTCATCTGATAGAGGAGGATGTTAAAAGAATTAGGAGTAGATGGCAGGGAAGTGTATTCACCTCTTCATTTTCATCCCGAGCCAGGGGAGTTATGACTCTCATACATAAATCAGTTCCTTTTCAGGTGAAAAATGTAATTGGAGACAAATTTGGAAGATATGTAATCATTCAAGGTTCTTTGCTATTAGAAAATATAAATCTTGTGAACTTATATGGTCCCAATATAGATGATCAGAAGTTCTTTGCTAATTTATTTCTCATCTTATCATCACTTACAGGGCAACATATAATAGCAGGGGATTTTAACTGTACATTGAATCCAGGTGTGGATAGATCAACAGGACTGGATTGTACGCACATTGGATGTAGGATGACTATTAATCATTTTATGAAAGAATTGAGATTGTTAGATATATGGAGAGAAATGAAACCACAAGTTAAAGCCTATTCTTGTTATTCCAGTACCTACAAGACATTCTCACGTATTGATTATTTTTTGATTTCCACAGAATTAAGGTCCAAGATTCAAAACTGCTTTTATGATAACATCGTGATTTCTGATCATGCACCCTGTTGTCTAATATATGTAGATAAAAAATTGACAAAGGAATCAGGTAGATGGCAATTTCAGCATAAATGGCTTCAGGATGAGGAATTTGTCAAGTATATAGAAAAACAGATAGACGAGTTCTTTGACATCAATACTACACAAACATCAGCAGGTGTAAAGTGGGAGGCTTTCAAAGCTTTTATTAGGGGACATATTATTAGTTATACAGGATCAAAATCTAAGAAGACTCGAGAGGAGAGAGCTAAATTGGAACATAAAATAAAAAGTCTTCAGGAAAAAGTGTATGCAGGAAGTGACCCAAGGTTGGAGAATGAATTACTGATTTTGAGAGCTGAATACGACAAAAAATCAGCGAATAGAGCTGCCTCGAGTCTTCTAAGATTGAAACAATCTTTTTATGAACAAGGTGAAAAATCAGGAAAATTATTAGCATGGCAGATTAAACAATTGGAAATTAAAACACCAATTACCAGTATTATAAGTAATGGACAGGTAGTTATAGATCCTTTAGAAATTAATAGAGCCTTTAGAGATTACTATGAAAAATTATATGATACCAAAAATGAACCTGATTTAACAAAACTAAATGGGTTTTTGAACGAACTATCTATACCGTGTATACCAAATGAAAACAGGGAGATATTGGAGTCTAAAATTAGTCAAGAAGAAGTTGGGCTAGCCATTGATAATATGAAATCAGGAAAAAGTGCAGGACCAGATGGTCTTCCAGTTGACCTTTATAAAAAATTTAAGAATAAATTAATAAAACCTTTTTTGGAAATGGTTTTAGAAGCATTTCAAAATAATAATTTACCATCATACATAAATAATGCCTTAATTATACTGTTGCCAAAACCAGGTAAGCCCTCTAATAAATGTGAAAATATGAGACCAATAAGCCTATTAAACGCCGACCTTAAGATAATCTGTAAAATTTTAGCAAGACGAATACAAGAAATTTTACCAAATATTATTAATCGAGATCAGAATGGCTTTATAAAGGGTAGACAAGGCTTCCATAATGTAAGAAGACTATTTAATATTATTTATTTTAATAAAGAAGCACCGGATACAGCTCTCCTATCATTGGACGCCGAAAAGGCCTTTGATAGAGTTGAATGGCCCTTTCTTTTTGAAGTCCTACAAAGGTTTGGACTTGGAAATAATTTCATAAAATGGGTTCAAATAATATACAATAATGCTACAGCAGAAATCCTAACAAATAACAATATTTCAAAACCAATAAAAATCAATAGAGGATGTCGACAAGGCTGTCCACTTTCACCTTTACTGTTTACTATGGCAATTGAACCTTTAGCGATAGCGATACGTTTACATTCACAAATATATGGAATTAAAGTTGGACCAACAGAACATAAAATCTCCCTGTACGCTGATGATATAATTTTGCTTATGTCGAATCTAAAAAAATCAATTCCAACCTTGTTGAATTTAATAAAGAATTTTGGGGAAATATCAGGATATAAAATAAATAAAACTAAATCTTCAATATTAATGCTAAATGAGACCCAGAGAAATTACCCAGCCCCTGAGGTAAATCAATTCAATGTTGTAAATCAGTTTAAATATTTAGGAATCCAAATTATGCCTAAGCTAGAATCAGTCGCCAGTGTCAACTATGAAGCCTTAATGTCAGATATCAATGAGTTAACTCAGAGATGGATGTCACTACCAATGTCGATGATCGGGAGAATCAATATACTTAAAAGTAATATTTTACCTAAAATACTTTATTTATTTCAATACATTCCCTTATCACCACCTTTAGATCTATTCTCAAGAATAAAAAAAAAGTTAGTGGAATTTATATGGAACAACAGGAGGGCTAGATTACGTTTGTCTTTATTATATTTACCATTTGATCGTGGAGGTCTGAAATGTCCAAATTTTATGTTGTATTATTGGTCGGCACAACTGAGGTCTATGACATATTATTTTTCATCAAATGATCTCCCTCACTGGACTGAAATGGAATCATACAATTTACCTTTACCTCTTCCCATATTCATATACTCAGATTCGGCAAAAAAATTACAAAAACAAGTTAAAAATCCATTTGTAAAGCATATGATCAAAATATGGTGTGAAGCTAAAAACTATTTAAAAGAACCACAGTTATTGTCACAATTTAGTCCAATATGGGGTAATCAATATTTTAAACCAGGGAGAGCGGACACTGTATTTAAAGTATGGAATTTAAAAGGGATACAAAAGATTCAGGATTTATATTTGCCATGTGCAGACAACATAATGTCTTTTGAAGAGCTGAGGATCAAATTTAATATCAATAGAACACATTTTTTTAAATATCTTCAACTTAGAAACTTTATTCGATCAAATCAAAATAAAGCTCTCACTCGACCTATTTATTCATCCTTGGAAAAAATGATGATGAAAGATAGTAAAAGAAAGGGTATTATTTCAGAGTTTTATAACTCATTGACACTATCTTCAAGTGAAAATTCACTGAAAAGATTAAACTACTGGAAAGAAGATCTGCAAATTGAAATTTCAGAGGAACAATGGGAATTGGCTTGTACAGAAGCTCAAACCAAATCAATAAATGCACGCCTTAAATTGATACATTTCAAATGGTTAATGCGGATGTATGTTACACCGGAGGAGTTAAATAGATATAACAAAAATATACCAGATACATGCACAAAATGCATGGAAAGTAAAGGAACCCTATTTCATTGTTTATGGGAATGTAGATTAATAAGAATGTTTTGGGAGGAGGTGAGGGTAACAATTGAAAAAATAATCTCAAAACAAATCATATTGAATCCTAAACTGTTTTTGTTGGGTCTGTACCCAGAAAAGCATAATTTCAATAAAAGTGAAAGAACATTCATAGACCTCAGTTTGCTTAATGCCAAAAAATGTATTGCACTATTATGGAAAAAGACTCATAGACCAGATGTGACTCAGTGGTTAAGACAGATGTTAACAAACCTTCCATTAGAAAGAATAACATATATACTGAAATCAAAGGAAATTGTGTTTGAGAATATATGGAGACCTTTTATTGATTATGTAAAAAATTTAAACATAACTCTTGAAGAAGGTGAATGATGTGTGTGGACCTTGTAAATTCCAAACTGGTGAACATAATATGTATACTAATGTATTGGATTGTCTAGACTAAACAGAGGAGCATTGTTGAAGACTTGATTCTGTTGGTGGTTGTTGGTGTTTTTAGGGTATTTTTTTTTTTTTGTAGTACTTTAGTGTTAGTGTTTGATTGTTTGTATCATGTTTGTTAAAAAAAAAAAAAAAAGGTTCAATAAAGATATTGTGGAAAAAAAAAAACTCAACTTGTCAGGTTTGGAGGAGAAAGAACACCATACCTACTGTGAAGCATGGGGGTGGAAACATCGTGCTTTGGGGCTGTTTTTCTGCAAAGGGGCCAGGACGACTGATCCGTGTAAAGGAAAGAATGAATGGGGCCATGTATCATGAGATTTTGAGTGAAAACCTCCTTCCATCAGCAAGGGCACTGAAGATGAGACGTGGCTGTGTCTTTCAACATGACAATGATCCCAAACATACCGCCCGGGCAATGAAAGAGTGGCTTCGTAAGAAGCATTTCAAGGTCCTGGAGTGGCCTAGCCAGTCTCCAGATCTCAACCCCATAGAAAATCTTTGGAGGGAGTTGAAAGTCCGTGTTGCGGACTTTCAACACGTGTACAACGTGTACAACGTTTTGGGAAAACATCACTGCTCTAGAGGAGATCTGCATGGAGGAATGGGCCAAAATACCAGCAACAGTGTGTGAAAACCTTGTGAAGACTTACAGAAAACGTTTGACCTCTGTCATTGCCAACAAAGGGTATATAACAAAGTACTGAGATGAGCTTTTGTTATTGACCAAATACTTATTTTTCACCATAATTTGCAAATAAATTCTTTAAAAATCAGACAATGTGATTTTCTGGATTTTTTTTTCTCATTTTGTCTCTCATAGTTGAGGTATACCTATGATGAAAATTGGAGACCTCTCTCATCTTTTAAGTGGGAGAACGTGCACAATTGGTGGCTGACTAAATACTTTTTTACCCCACTGGATATATTAAAAAGTAAGTAAAATTTATTTATATAGCACTTCTCACAGAAAGAATCACAAAGTGCTTCACAATAAAATAACACGCACAATCACAAATACAACAATAAAGGTATTAAAAATAAGTATAAAGACATTAAAAACATAAAAACCATAATCCATAATCAAACTAAAAAGCCTGTTTAAACAGGCGTGTCTTCAGCTGCTTTTTAAAAGCGTCAACAGAGTCTACTGAGCGCAAAGACAGTGGTAGAGCATTCCACAATTTTGGTGCGACTGCCTGAAAGGCTCTATCACCTTGAGTTTTAAAATGGGTTCTAGGGACAGCCAGTAAAAGTTGATCCGAGGATCTCAAAGACCGTGAGGGGTTGTACACTTTAAGCAGCTCGGTGATGTATTTAGGGACCTGGTCATGAATAGCTCTATAAACTAGAAAAGCACTCGGAGAGCGCAGACCTCCGCCAAGCGCCACAATTCCCCCCATAGTGTTTGTGTGTACGTTTTCAGATTCCTTGAGCATGTAAACATATGACTAGAAATTGGATTCACAATGATTATTTGTTTATTTGACAGGGACAGTGCAATAAACACACAATTAATCAATGACAATCAATCTGATAGTGATAGGATTAGTGGTTCAGTAGTAAAAGCATTGCCTCCTTGGCGGAGGTAATAAACTGAAGTGTTGCTGTTGTGTCCATCTCCTCCACTGACGGATGCAAATTGGGTAGACAGGTTGCCGTGGGTTTTATATTATATTATTTTGGGGTTTCGCTCCGCGGCAAACGAGAATGTAGAAGCTTCGCCGGCAGAGAGCTTGTTATTGCGCAGCGCGTATGGCTGGCCGGTGAATTTCTGCCAAATGCGCAGCTCCTATGGCTGGCCGGGGAATTTCTGCCAAAGAATCCGTCGGCGGACAGCTGCCCGTGTGAGGTTTTGCAGTTGCACGCAAACACAAGCACGCTGGCGGGCCCAGGCCAGCAGTGTTTTCCGCGTGCTTTTGTGCCTAAAACGTTGAAGAACGCAGAGTTTGTGTTGCAGACACGACGGCCAGCGCCCTCCATTGCGCCTGCGCACATGTTGAAAATGGCCCTATGTCACAGTGTTGAAAAATGCTTTAAAAAAATTCCTGTATCCAGACGGTGAACCGGATCACCCCCAAAATTTAATCAGTTCTTCCTTGTACCATTTCCAACAACGCCTGAAAGTTTCATGGAAATCCGTCCAAGACTTTTTGAGTTATCTTGCTAACCAACAGACAGACAGACAGACAGACAGACAGACAAACCCCGGCAAAAACATAACCTCCTCCTGGCCTTTTCGGCCTGGCGGAGGTAACAAGAACTAAAATTTTAAACTGAATCCTAAAACCAACTGGGAGCCAGTGAAGTGCTGCTAAAACCGGTGTAATGTGAGCCCTTTTCTTAGTGTGAGTTAAAAGTCTAGCAGCCGAATTTTGAACAACCTGGAAGCGTTGAAGATGCTTTTGGCTCAGACAGGTAAAAAGACTATTACAATAGTCTAAGCGAGAAGAAATAAAAGCATGTATAATCATCTCAAGTTCTGCCTTCGACACCAATATCAAGGTGAGAAACCAGGTAATGATACAAATAACAGAAACACATCTGAAGTATTTAAGAATCAAAATTCTTTTTATGAAGACGTATTTATGGATCTTTTACTGATTAAAATCTTTGTGCATAATTTACTGTAAAACTAAAAGAGGTACAGTGCTGTGAAAAAGTATTTGCCCCCTTCCTAATTTCTTATATTTTTTGCATATTTGTCACACTTAAATGTTTCAGATCATCAAACAAATTTTTAATATTAGATAAAGATAATCCAAGTAAACACAAAATACAGTTTTCAAATGATTTCATTTATTAAAGGAAAAAAGCTATCCAAACCTACCTGGCCCTATGTTTAAAAAAAAAAAAAAAAAAAAAAAAAAAAAAAAAAGTAATTGCCCCCTAAACCCAATAACTGGTTGTACCACCCTTGGCAGCAACAGCTGCAATCAAGCATTTGCAATAACTGGCAATGAGTCTTTTACATTGCTGCTGAGGAATTCTGGCCCACTCTTCTTTTCAGAACTGTTTTAATTCAGCCAAATTGGAGGGATTGAGCTTGAAATCACAAACTGATGGCTGGACATTCTCCTTCAGGATTTTCTGATAGAGAGCAAAATTCATGGTTGCATCAATTACGACAAGTTGTCTAGGGCCTGAAGCAGCAAAGCAGCCCCAGACCATCACACTACCACCACGTTTGTTGGACTGTCACAGAACATTTTCCCAAAAGTCTTGGGGATCATCAAGATGTTTTTTGGCAAATGTGAGAAAAGCTTGTGTTTTTTTTAGGTCAGCAGTGGTTTTTGCCTTGCAAGTCTCCCATGGATGCCATTTTTGGCCAGTCTCATTTGTATTTTTGAATCATGGACCAGTGTCCAAACTGAGGCAAGAGAGGCCTGCAGTTCTTTAGATGTTGTTCTGGATTTTTGTTTCTCATCTGTTATTGAATGTCTTTAGATCATGGCATGATGTGTTGTTTTTTGAGCTCTTTTAGCCAAGTTCACTTTGTCAGACAGGTTCTATTCAAGTGATTTCTTGATTCAACAGGTCTGGCAGTAATCAGGCCTGGGTGTGGCTAGTGAAACTGAACTCGGCTTGTAAAAAATGTGATTAATCAGTTAATTCATGATATAACAAGGGGGCAATTACTTTCTCACATAGGGCAGGTAGAGTGCATATAAAAGTGTACACACTCCTGTTCAAATGCCAGGTTTTTGTGATGTAAAAAAATGAGGCCAAGATACAGTGCATCCAGAAAGTATTTACAGCACTTCACTTTTTCCACATTTTATGATGTTACAGCCTTATTGCAAAAGGGATTAAATTCATTTTTTCCCTCAAAATTCTACACACAATACCCCATAATGACAATGTGAAAAAGTTTGAGATATTTGCAAATTTATTAAAAATAAAAAACTAAGAAATCACATTTACATACAGTGCATCCAGAAAGTATTCACAGCACTTCACCTTTTCCACATTTTGTTGTGTTACAGCCTTATTCCAAAAGGGATTAAATTCATTTTCCCCTCAAAATTCTACACACAATACCCCATAATGACAATGTGAATTTTTTTTTTTTTAGATTTTTTGCAAATTTTTAAAAAATAAACCAAGAAATCACATGCACATAAGTATTCACAGCCTTTGCCATGAAGCTCAAAATTGAGCTCAGGTACATCCTGTTTCCACTGATCATCCTTGAGATGTTTCTACAGCTTAATTGAAGTCCACCTGTGGTAAATTCAGTTGACTGGACATGATTTCGAAAGACACACACCTGTCTATAAGGTCCCACAGCTGATAGTGCATGTCAGAGCACAAACCAAGCATGAAGTCAAAAGAATTATCTGTAGACCTCAGACAGTCAGGGAAGTGACCTAGAACCTGATGGTTACTCTGTCAAAGATCCAGCATTCCTCTGTGGATAGAGGAGAACGTTCCAGAAGGACAACCATCTCTGCAGCAATCCACCAATCAGGCCTGTATAGTAGAGTGGCCAGACAGAAGCCACTCCTTTGTAAAAGGCACATGGCAGCCCACCTGGAGTTTGCCAAAAGGCACCTGAAGGACTCTCAGACCATGAGAAACAAAATTCTCTGGTCTGATGAGACAAAGATTGAACTCTTTGGAGTAAATGCCATGCGCCATGTTTGGAGGAAACCAGGCACCGCTCATCACCAGGCCAATACCATCATCATGCTGTGGGGATGTTTTTCAGCAGCAGGAACTGGGAGACTAGTCAGAATAGAGGGAAAGATGAATGCAGCAATGTACAGAGACATCCTGGATGAAAACCTGCTCCAGAGTGCTCCTGACCTCAGACTGGAGCGGTGGTTCATCTTTCAGTAGGACAACAACCCTAAGCACACAGCCATGATATCCAACGACTGGCTTGAGAACAACTCTGTGAATGTCCTTGAGTGGCCCAGCCAGAGCCCAGACTTCAATCCAATTGAACATCTCTGGAGAAATCTGAAAATGGCTGTGCACCGATGCTTCCCATCCAACCTGATGGAGCCTGAGAGGTGCTGCGAAAAGGAATGGGCGAAACTGCCCAAAGATAGGTGTGCCAAGCTTGTGGCATCATATTCAAAAAGACTTGAGGTTGTAATTGCTGCCAAAGGTGATTCAACAAAGTACTGAGTGAAGGCTGTGAATACTTACAGTGGGGCAAAAAAGTATTTAGTCAGCCACCAATTGTGCAAGTTCTCCCACTTAAAAGATGAGAGAGATCTCCAATTTTCATCATAGGTATACCTCAACTATGAGAGACAAAATGAGGAAAAAAAAATCCAGAAAATCACAATGAAGAATTTTTAATGAATTAATTGGTAAATTCCTCAGTAAAATAAGTATTTGGTCACCTACAAACAAGCAAGATTTCTGGCTCTCACAGACCTGTAACTTCTTCTTTAAGAGGCTCCTCTGTCCTCCACTCGTTACCTGTATTAATGGCACCTGTTTGAACTCGTTATCAGTATAAAAGACACCTGTCCACAACCTCAAACAGTCAGACTACAAACTCCACTATGGCCAAGACCAAAGAGCTGTCAAAGGACACCAGAAACAAAATTGTAGACCCGCACCAGGCTGGGAAGACTTAATCTGCTATAGGTAAGCAGCTTGGTGTGAAGAAATGAACTGTGGGAGCAATTATTAGAAAATGGAAGACATACAAGACCACTGATAATCTCCCTCGATCTGGGGATCCATGCAAGATCTCACCCCGTGGGATCAAAATTATCACGAGAACGGTGAGCAAAAATCCCAGAACCACATGGGGGGGACCTAGTGGATGACCTGCAGAGAGCTGGGACCAAAGTAACAAAGGCTACATCAGAAACACACTACGCCGCAAGGGACTCAAATCCTGCAGTGCCAGACGTGTCCCCCTGCTTAAGCCAGTACATGTCCAGGCCCGTCTGAAGTTTGCTAGAGAGCATTTGGATGATCCAGAAGAGGATTGGGAGAATGTCATATGGTCAGATGAAACCAAAATAGAACTTTTTGGTAAAAACTCAACTTGTCGTGTTTGGAGGAGAAAGAACACCATACCTACTGTGAAGCATGGGGGTGGAAACATCATACTTTGGGGCTGTTTTTCTGCAAAGGGACCAGGACGACTGATCCGTGTAAAGGAAAGAATGAATGGGGCCATGTATCGTGAGATTTTGAATGAAAACCTCCTTCCACCAGCAAGGGCATTGAAGATGAAACGTGACTGGGTCTTTCAGCATGACAATGATCCCAAACACACCGCCCGGGCAACGAAGGAGTGGCTTCGTAAGAAGCATTTCAAGGTCCTGGAGTGGCCTAGCCAGTCTCCAGATCTCAACCCCATAGAAAACCTTTGGAGGGAGTTGAAAGTCTGGGTTGCCCAGCGACAGCCCCAAAACATCACTGCTCTAGAGGAGATCTGCATGGAGGAATGGGCCAAAATACCAGCAACAGTGTGTGAAAACCTTGTGAAAACTTACAGAAAACATTTTACCTCTGTCATTGCCAACAAAGGGTATATAACAAAGTATTGAGATGAACTTTTGTTATTGACCAAATACTTATTTTACCGAGGAATTTACCAATTAATTCATTAAAAATCCTTCAATGTGATTTTCTGCATTTTTTTTTCTCATTTTGTCTCTCATAGTTGAGGTATACCTATGATGAAAATTGGCGACCTCTCTCATCTTTTAAGTGGGAGAACTTGCACAATTGGTGGCTGACTAAATACTTTTTTACCCCACTGTATGTACATGTGATTTCTTAGTTTTTTATTTTTAATAAATTTGCAAAAATCTCAAAAAAACAAAAACAAAACACGAACATTTTTCACATTGTCATTATGGGGGATTGTGTGTAGAATTTTGAGCAAAAAATGAGTTTAATCCATTTTGGAGTAAGGCTGTAACACAAAATGTGTAAAAAGTGAAGTGCAGTGAATATTTTGGGTAGGAGTCTATCAGCGTGTCACATCTTGATGTGGCAATGTTTGCCCACTCTTCTTTGCAAAAATGCTCCAAATCTGTCAGATTGTGAGGGCATCTCCTGTGCACAGCACTTTTCAGATGACCCCACAGATGTTCGATCGGATTCAGGTCTGGGCTCTGGCTGAGCCATTCCAAAACCTTAATCTTCTTCTGGTGAAGCCATTCTTTTGTTGATTTGGATGTGTGCTTTGGGTCATTGTCGTGCTGAAAGATGAAGTTCCTCTTCATCTTCAGCTTTTGAGCAGAAGCCTGAAGATTTTGTGCCAACACTGACTGGTATTTGGAACTGTTCATAATTCCCTCCACCTTGACTCAGGCCCCAGTTCCAGCTGTAGAAAAACAGCCCCAAAGCATGATGCTATCACCACCATGCTTCACTGTAGGTATTTCATTCTTCTGGTGATGAGCAGTATTGTGTTCGTACCAAATATACCCTTTGGAATTATGGCCCAGAAGTTCAACCTTGGTTTGATCGGACCATAACACATTTTCCCCACATATGTTTGGGAGATTTCAAATGTGTTTTTGCAAAATGTAGCTGGGCTTGGATATTTTTCTTCATAAGACAAGGCTTTGTCTTGCCACCCTACCCTATAGCCCAGCCATATGAAGAAGACGGGAGATTGGTGTCACATGTACTAAACAGTCAGTACTTGCCAGAAATTCCTGCAGCTCCTTCAATGTTGCTGTTGGCCTCTTGGCAGCCTCCCTGACCAGTTTTCTTGTCAGCTTTTCATCAATTTTGGAGGGACATCCAGTTCTTGGTAATGTCACTGTTGTGCCATATTTTCTCCACTTGATGATGACAGCCGTCTTCACTGTGTTCCACGGTATATTTAATGCCTTGGAAATTCTTTTGTACCCTTCTCCTAACTGATACCTTTGAACAATGAGATCCCTCTGATGCACTGGAAGCTCTCTGTGGACCATGGCTTGCGCTGTAAGACGTGACTATAAAAATGTCAGGAAAAGCCTATTAGAATAGCTAAACTTTATGTGGGGTTAATCAAAGGCACTTTAAATGGTGGCAGGTGTATGCTGACACCCATTTAACATCAGTTTGAATATGCTTTGTTAATTCTGAACACACCCATATCTCCAGTTATAATAGAGTGTGCATATTTATGCAACCAGGTTATTGTAAGTTTTTTTCCACAATATCTTTTACTGAACCTTTTTTACAAACATGGCACAAACAGTCAGACACAAACACAAAAGTAGTTTAAAATTAAAAGAACAATAACAAAAAAATGTGTAATAAAAACAACAACAGCCATTAACAAAAGCAGGTCAACAACAATGCTCCTCTGTTTAGTCTAGGTAATCTATTACATAAGAATACATAATATACATTCACCAGCTTGGAATTTGCAAGGTCCACACATATCATTCACCTTCTTCTTCAGAAGTTATGTTTAATTTCTTTACATAATCAATGAAAGGTCTCCATATATTCTCAAACACATTTTCCTTTGATTTCAGTATATATGTTATTCTTTCTAGTGGAAGGTTTGTTAACATCTGTCTTAACCACTGAGTCACATCTGGTCTATGAGTCTTTTTCCACAGTAGTGCAATACATTTTTTAGCATTAAGCAAACCGAGGTCTATGAATGTTCTTTCACTCTTATTAAAGTTATGTTTTTCTGGATACAGACCCAACAAAAACAGTTTAGAGTTCAATGTGATTTGTTTTGAAATTATTTTTTCAATTGTTACCCTCACCTCTTCCCAAAACATTCTGATTTTTCTACATTCCCATAAACAGTGAAATAGGGTTCCTTTACTTTCCATACATTTTGTGCATGTATCTGGTATGTTTTCGTTATATCTATTTAATTCCACTGGTGTAACATACATCCGCATTAACCATTTAAAATGTATCAGTTTAAGACGTACATTTATTGATTTTGGTTTGAGCTCCTGCACAAGCCATTTCCCATTGTTCCTCTGAGATTTCAATTTGCAGGTCCTCTTTCCAGTCATTCAGTCTTTTCTGAGTTTTCACATGACAATAGTGTCAATGAGTTATAAAACTCTGAAATAATACTCTCTTACCATCTTTCATCAAAAATTTTTCCAAAAATGAATAAGTAGGTTGGGTGAGAGCATTATTTTGATTTGATTGAATAAAATTTCTAAGCTGAAGATATTTAAAAAAGTGTGTTCTATTAAGCTTGAATTTAATTCTCAGTTCTTCAAAAGACATGTTATCTGAGTGTGACAAATTTAAGTCTTGAATCTTCTGAATCCCTTTTAAATTCCATACTTTAAATACAGTATCCGTTCTCCCTGGTGTAAAATATTCATTACCACATATTGGGCTAAAGTGTGACAGTGAGTGTGGTTCTTTTAAATATTTTTTGGTTTCACACCATATTTTGATCATGTGCTTTACAATTGGATTTTTAACTTGCTTCTGTAATTTTTTAGCCGAGTCGGAGTATATGAATAAGGGAAGAGGTAAAGGTAAATTGTATGATTCCATTTCAGTCCAACGAGGAGGATCATTTGATGAAAAATAACATGTCATAGACCTCTGTTGTGCTGACCAGTAATACAACATAAAGTTTGGACATTTCAGACCTCCACGATCAAATGGTAAATATAGTAAGGACAAACGTAA
Source organism: Pholidichthys leucotaenia (assembly GCA_020510985.1). NCBI lineage: Eukaryota > Metazoa > Chordata > Actinopteri > Cichliformes > Pholidichthyidae > Pholidichthys > Pholidichthys leucotaenia. Next base: position 161,745,861 of record CM035844.1, on the reverse strand, counting down.
TCTAGCCTTCCTATTGTTCCATATAAATTCCACTAACTTTTTTTAATTCTTGAGAATAGATCTGAAGGTGGTGGTAAAGGGATGTTTTGGAATAAGTAAAGTATTTTTGGTAAGATATTACTTTTAAGTACATTAATTCTCCCGATCATCGACATTTGTAGTGACATCCATCTCTGAAGTAACTCATTAATATCTGTCATTAAGGCTTCAATCTTGGACCGGAGTGGTGGCTCAGTTGGTAGAGCATCTGCCCCACACCCGGAAGGCAGGGGTTCAAATCTCGGCCGGGTCATGCCGAAGACCATATAAAAGTGGAACTTCCTGCCAACCTTGCATGGCAGCGACCCTCTGATTCTACACTTGGGGTGTGTGTGATTAACACTGTAGATAGGTAAAACACAATCTCGTTCTACTGTACATGATTGGTTGTACAGTTGAATGACAATAAAGGGTGATTTAATTTAATAAAGGGTGATTTAATTCATAGTTGGCATTGGCGACTGATTCTAACTTAGGCAAAATTTGTATTCCTAAATATTTAAACTGATCTACAACATTGAATTGGTTTACCTCAGGAGCTGGGTGATTTCTCTGGGTCTCATTTAACATTAACCTCTTGCACTCCGGGATACCGCGGGCCGTCACGTCTCTGCGTCTTAGTGCGTCCTCGTGCGCACTGTGCGTCTCAGAGCGCACTGAAAAAAAAAAAAAAAAAAAAAAAGCTGCATTTCCGTTCTTCCACTACAGACACAGCCGCAAACAGAAAGCCAAAGGAGTGCTTTGATTGGTTTAGATTTGATTGACCTCTCATTCGACTAATAAGAGCCTTGAATTGGGTTTCTGAAACCTTGAAGAACCAATGACTGAAAACCTAGCAAGAAGGACCCGCCTACCAACGACTGCGAATACAACAAGCCAATTGAAGCAGAGAAGTTCGACGATTGAAAGTGTGCGTCCCGTGTGTAAAATCTGTTTTGTGTAAGCCGCTGTGTGTAACGGTAGCGTTCGCCAGTCTTTTTTTATTACTACTGTTCTTATTTGTTTTAAAAAAAATCATTCTCCAAAACTGCAATCATGGAAGCGCAAAACTGCAATAATGGAATCATGGTTTGACCGGGTCGCGTGACCAAAACCACGAGTTGTAACAAGCGGACCAGCGTCATGTTCGTCTGACAATGAGGAACAGATGTTCACCAGCGACACTGCTGTTGTGGACAGGTAATGTTATAAGCTAAATTATTCTTTATCACTGAAAATACTAATCAAAATGACTTTTGACCTATCGGTAAATTACAACTGTGCGTCATCGCCACATAACGGACCGCGGCGCACGTGCTCCTCTGTAGCGGGGGGGGGGGGGTTGTTATCCTCTACATTGCAGATATTTTAGTATAATTTTTATTGCACTGTAGGTTATTTTTTCTCGTAAAAAAAAAAAAAAAGCCACACATTTTTTACGTGGCATGCTTCTTTGTGTGTGGGGGGGTTGTTTGTTCATTCATGAATGAATAAACAACCCCCCCCCCCACACACACACACAGAGCCCTGAGTGTCACCTTTCATTAGAGCCCAAGATCAAGCTTCTATATTGAATCATTCAAAAGTTATAGACGTTTTTCCAAACTGTGCCATTTGGCACAGTTCAAAAACGCCTGGGAACAATCTGAGAAAAAGCTGTGTAATATATTCATTTTTTGTGGTATTGTTACAAAATTTTGACCTCAGCTGGATAACACTTGGTTCTACATTTCTGTCGCATTTTCCAGCCCGTATCTGACCACTGTGTGTTATTTGCAAGCATTTGTATCTAAAAAAACACCCAGGCGAACTTTATTTTCTTCAAGTTCAGTATGTTTAGATGACTGTTACTCAGTGGCAGGAGCACTTAGAGAGATTATGACTATTTTGCCAAAAAATTCAAAGTGTTTTCTTTTAAATGAGACCAACCCCATGAAGATGCTGCAAAGGGTTGAAGAACAGCTTTTGATTTACTTTGGGTATGTTATTTTTAGGCGTTTTTAGGGAAATTGACCAGAGTGCAAGGGGTTAATATTGAAGATTTTGTTTTATTTTATATCCCGATATATCCCCAAAATTCTTTATTAAATTTAACAAGATTGGAATCGATTTTTTAAGATTCGACAGAAATAAAATTGTCATCGGCATACAGGGAGATTTTATGTTCTGTTGGTCGTGCTTTAATTCCATATATTTGTGGATGTAAACGTACTGCCATCGCTAAAGGTTCAACTGCCATAGTAAACAATAAAGGTGAAAGTGGACAGCCTTGTCGACATCCTCTATTGATTTTTATTGATTTTGAGATATTGCGGTTTGTTAGGATTTCTGCTGTAGCATTATTGTATATTATCTGGACCCATTTTATGAAATTATTTCCTAGTCCAAACCTTTGTAGGACTTCAAAAAGATAGGGCCATTCGACCCTATCAAAGGCCTTTTCGGCGTCCAGTGATAGGAGAGCTGTATCCGGTGCTTCTTTATTGGAATAAATAATATTAAATAGTCTTCTTACATTATGGAAGCCTTGTCTTCCTTTTATAAAGCCATTCTGATCTCGGTTAATAATATCTGGTAATGTTTCTTGTAGGCGTTTTGCTAAAATTTTACAGATTATTTTAAGATCAGCATTTAATAGGCTTATTGGTCTCATGTTTTCACATTTATTAGGGGGTTTACCTGGTTTTGGTAACAGTATAATTAAGGCATTATTCATGTATGGTGGAAAATTACCATTTTGAAATGCTTCTAAAACCATTTCCAAAAGTGGTTTTATTAATTTATTCTTAAATTTTTTATAGAGGTCAACTGGAAGACCATCTGGTCCTACTCTTTTTTCCTGATTTCATATTATCAGTGGCTTGCCCAACTTCTTCTTGACTAATTTTAGACTCCAGTATCTCCCTGTTTTCATTTGGAATACATGGTATAGATAATCCACCCAAAAACCCATTTAGTTTTGTTAAGTCAATTTCATTTTTTGTATCATATAGTTTTTCATAATAATCTCTAAAGATACTATTAATTTCTAAAGGATCTATAACTACCTGTCCATTACTTATAATACTGGTAATTGGTGTTTTAGATTCTAATTGTTTAATCTGCCATGCCAATGATTTTCCTGATTTTTCACCTTGTGCATAAAAAGTTTGTTTCAATCTTAGAAGACTCGAGGCAGCTCTATTTGCTGATTTTTTGTCATATTCAGCTCTCAGAATCAGTAATTCGTTCTCTAACTATGGGTTACTTCCTGCATACACCTTTTCTTTAAGAATTTTTATTTTACGTTCCAATTGGACTCTCTCCTCTCGGGTCTTCTTAGATTTTGAACCTGTATAACTAATAATATGCCCCCTAATAAAAGCTTTGAAAGCCTCCCACTTTATACTGTACATGCCGTTGTTTGTGTAGTATTGATATCAAAGAACTCATCTGTTTTTCTATGTACTTAACAAATTCCTCATCCTGAAGCCAATTATGTTGAAAATGCCACCTAACTGGGTCCTTTGTCAATTTCTTATCTACATATACTAGACAGCAGGGTGCATGATCAGAGATCACAATGTTATCATAGAAACAGTTTTGAATCTTGGACCTTAATTCTGTAGATATCAAAAAGTAGTCAATACGTGAGAATGTCATATGTATTAGAATAACAAGAATAGGCTTTGACTTGTGGTTTCATTTCTCTCCATATATCTAGCAATCTCAATTCTTTCATAAAATGATTAATGGTCATCCTACATCCATTGTGCGTACAGTCCAGTCCTGTTGATCTATCCACTTTGTCTGTGTTTAGTCGCTCCTTCTGCTGAATCCTAATCTAAACGGAAATTATGGATCTGGAAAGCGGCTTAAATGTGATTGCCACCACTTTAAAAGAAGATCGGGTCAAGGGGGAACCCAAGGGGAAGACTCATGAACATTGGGACGCATGTGTCTGTAAGATTGGAGCAGAAGACATCTATTGGCATGATCACAGGACTTTTTTTGGCTTTGGAGCTCCTGATGTATCAGAAATTGTGGATGGTTAAGGAGCTGTTCAACGCGGACCCAGGCAAGCTCCTTCACCAAATTCGACCAGTTGGGGAGGGCACGAGCAGCGGCATGGTGAACTGAATGGGAACTGATTCAGATGGTGGAATACATCTTGCGAGTCGCTAGTGCTCTCCAGGAATGTTTTAAGCCTGTATGTGGAAATTATGAAGCGCAGAAACGCACGAGAGAGGAAAATTCTATTCTCTGTGTGCACTGTGCAGATTTGACCTTGTTTTGGTGCCCTGTTTACATTCCTCCATGATGGTGATAAGCGAAAGAAGCGGCTCTGCTCACCCAAACATCGACAAACAATGGCTGTTGTCCTGCAGATCGAGCTCCTCAAGGACAGCGCTCATGTGTTTACAGAACTTGCCACCTGCATGAGGAGAGATAAACTCTGGACATGCCGTGTAGAACACATGACTATCCGTTGCCAGGGGGTGCCCTCTGCTGTTCACCAGCAATTGACACACCTCCACACTGCATTACACACTGATCATATGCTGACTACATACACTGGTCTCTCTCGCTTGTTATTGTGTGATCTTTCTATTGTCTGCTAATTGTGCATTTGAGAGTTTTTTTCTTGTAATCACAATTTTGGTCATAAAATGAGCTTTATTTTGATCAACAATGCTTTTTTCTCTCTGCCTATTGTGTTCCCCCCTCCCCTCCTCCCCCTCTTTACCCCCCACTGTTATGACAGGCGCCTTGCATGGCTGCTGCGTCATTGGATGCGCCTAACGTGCGCGCCCAATGTCAAGTCAAATTCCTCGTATGTTTACCTGTAAATATACTTGGCAATAAAGCTGATTCTGATTCTGATTCTACACTGGGATTCAATGTACAATTAAAATCCCCTGCTATTATATGTTGCCCTGCAAGTGATGATAAAGTGAGGAATAAATTAACAAAGAAGTTTTGATCATCAAAATTGGGGCCGTATAAGCTCACCAGATTTATATTTTCTAATAGCAAAGATCCTTGGATGATTAAATATCTTCCAAATTTGTCTGGGACTGTTTTGTGTATGAGAGTCATAACTCCCCTGGCTCGGGATGAAAATGATGAGGTGAACACGTTACCTTGCCATCTTCTCCTAATTCTTTTTACATCCTCCTCTATTAGATGAGTTTCTTGTAAAAATACAATTTTCGAATCTATGTCTTTTATTTTATTCATGACTTGTTTAAGTTTTTTTAAGATTTTGTAGACCTCTGCAGTTCCATGAAATTAAATTAAGATTACTGCTTTGATCTATGATCAACAAGGAGTTTGAGATTACCTTGCAATATGAACATACTCATACAGAGAAGCAAAAACATGGATGATAGAACATTCATCGTACAAACAAAAACAAATTCCCTTTCCCCACATTCGTGGTAAACCCCCCAAAATATTCTGTCTCCCGTTGTAGCTAGTGATTGTTCCACACCTGCGAGGATCAGTCAAACCACTCTCTCTTTCTCCTCTCAAGCACCCTGACACTACTACTATTCTTATGACTTTAACTCTCTTCTGTTGCTTTTTCAACATAACTTCAAAGTTTTATAGCAACGTTGTACATCATAACATTTTTTTTTTAAATACAGTCTGTATTTTGTAGACATGTTTATGTTTCAGATCAATCAAATGCCTGTACATATGCTTAAATGTTCTACCTTTGTCATGTTCATGCTTAGCTCCCACCAGTCTCCTTTTGGATTTGCTTGATGAGCTCCTGCGCCTCTTGAGGGGTCTTGAAGGTGTGGGTTCTCCCCTTATATGTGACCAGCAGTCTTGCCGGATGAATTACTCCGTGACGAATCCCTAGGTTGTGCAGCTCTTTGCGGGCAGGGTCGAACTGTTTCCTCAATTGTTGTATTCCTGCAGCCAAGTCCGGGTAGAATCGCACTTGTTGGTCCTGGTACTTAATCTCCCCTTTAGCTCGCACCGCATTGGTGACTGCCATCTTGTCCTTGTAGTTGAGGAACTTCATAATCCGTGTCCTCGGTGGTGTCTTATTATCATCTCTCAGTGGGCCAATTTGGTGAGCCCTCTCTAAAACGACCGATGACTGCAGATCTGCGTTATTCAGTGCTTCTGGAATCCACTTTTCCAAAAAGGAACACGGGTCCCGTCCCTCCGTTCTCTCCGGGAGGCCCACCAGCCTCAAATTATTCCGTCGCGAGCGGGATTCCAAGTCTAGGACGTTATCTTCCAGACTTTTGCATTTTAATTCCAGTGTTTGGAGTTTAGTTTGCAGGCTGGTAACATCATCTTCAGCGCTTGATATTCGGAACTCCGCCTGCAACACTCGCTCCACGCAGTTGTTTATTTCCTTTCTCATACCTTCTATTGCTGGTATAATCCCATCGAATTTAGACGAAAACTCTGTTCTCATGGAGTTAATGGCAGTGAGCACTACGTTTGTCCCTTCTTCAACTGTTCCCACTCCGCCGCTGGCTCCCTCCTCCGCCATTGCCTCTGCAGTTTTCTGTTTCGCCTTGAGCGTGAAAGTCTGTTAGCTTGGGTTGTTTTGTCGAGTTACCTTTTCCTCCACCTAATTTTCCAACCTTGGTCTTTACCATATCCGCGCCAAAACGTTGGGATGGGTTTTTGTTCCAATTTAGAGAGTTTTAGTAAAATTTTTATTTTCATGAGCAGAGCAGTGTGAAGCACGTCTTCCTACATTGTCGCCATAACCGGAAGTCCCGTGGTTATTGTAAGTTTTTTATTTTTCCCCTTAAAAGATTTCAGTTTGTTTTTCAGTTGGGTTATACAGGTTATAGATCACATTAATGGTGGGAAAAGTTTTCAAATTATTTATCTTGGTCTTATTTTTTACATCATAAAAACCTGGCATTTGAACAAGGGTGTGTAGAGTTTTTATACCCACTGTAGGTTTGGATAGCTTTTTCCCCCTTAATAAATAAAATCATAATTTAACAAGAGAACTCTGAGGCGAGTGCAGTATTCCCCGCCTCCCTTTTCTTTGAAGATTCCAATGCTTGCAGACCAAGAGTAGTTTTCAACTCTTCTGTGGCAGAACCAAATTATGATAAGCCCATCATCCAGGAATATACAACAAAGTATACAACCCATAGTTGTAGGGCAGGATCCCAAGGTGAACCTGTGTAGCAAATTTGGTGGCCCTAGAGAGCTTTACACGTTCTATAGTAAGAGAGCATAGGGAGTGTCAACCTTAACCTTTGACCTTTTGACCCCAAACCTGTAGTCAGAGGTCATGGTTTCAAAGCGAACCTGTGTACCAGGTTTGGTGACCCTAGCTTTACTCATTGTACAGTAATGAAGCATAGGGAATGCTAATTTTAACTTTAGTCCTTTTGACCCCAAACCTATAGTCAGAGGTCAGGATCCCAAGGTGAACCTATGTACCAGGTTTGGTGGCCCTAGCTTTGTTTTATAGTAGTGGCAAGTTTGGTGACCCTAGCTTTCTTTGTTGTTGAGATATAGTTTATAAGCCATTATATGTTGACCTTTGACCTTGAGATCCCAAAACCATAGTTACACTTCAGGGTCACAGGATGAACCTGTGTACCAAGTTTGGTGACCCTAGCTTTACTCGCTGTACAGTAATAAGGCATAGCGAATGTTAACATTAACCTTTGCCCTTTTGACCCCAAACACATAGTCAAAGGTCAGGATCCCAAGGCGAACCTGTGTACCAGGTTTGGTGGACCTAGCTTTACTTGTTTTATAACAACATAACAAAAATAATTTTTTTGTAAGTTGTCTGTGTTTTTACAACTGATTTAAGACAATTTTGCACTGCTGAATCCGAAAATGACATCTGTTTCTCTCGATCAGGTTAGGTTTTTATGCTAAATTGTAAGCAGTTGTACAGCAGTTGCACAGTTGTACTGTAAATTGAATAGTAGACACTGATAAAGGCAAGTACATGTAAATTGAATGTTACATCACCATTGTTCAAAATTCAGAGAATTTCAAGAAATAAAAAAGAATTTTGCATCATATAAAGCGAAAATACCCGTGCATGTAAACAAAATCGTAAAAAACATGTGGCCATAGTTCAAAAAGTTGACCTGATTGAGGAAAACCAATGTGATTTTTGGATTCAGCACATCAAAATTGTCCCAAATCAGCTAAACAAAACTTAGACAATAAATTTGGTGTTGACCAGTGTAATAAGTAAATGTAGCATTTACCATAGTGCAACTGCAATATTAACCCTTTGAGTGTGTACGGCGTACTTCTGCGCCTGTCAGCTGATCAGTCTAAACAAAGCCTGTACAGCTGAATAGAGTGTGAAATGTACAAACCTTTTAACACCACTTGGTGGCTGAGAGGTGTGGCCTTTCACTTACTGTGAGAACTGGAAATGGTCCAATTCAATAAGGAGGTTAAAGTAGAACTGAACTGAACGGCAATGAACGACACTGGGTGATAGTACATACAATTATAAAGATAATTTATCATTGGCACCCCCTCCACAAATCCCGGAATCTTGGAGAAAATCGCGATTTTGAATTTCCCGCCCTGAAAAATCAGACGAATCCGCCGATTAACCGGAAGTGCAGCCGGAGTTCCACGTGACGTCACGAGTGTTACCCAGTCCTCATGTTTACCATTGCGAGCACGTCGACACTGGTTGTTTTTGGTGCATTTTGTCGTGATAGTAGACTACAAAACACTTCCAACACCTGGGAAGAGCTGTTCAGTGGCCAAGGAAAGCTGTCATGGCGACGAAAGAAAAGAAAGGGGGAGGAAAAGCGACCGGGAAGCGATGCGTTTCTAGATTTACAGTGATCCCTCACTTATCGCGTTTAATGGGGACCAGAACCGACCGCGAAAAGTGAAAAAACGCGAAGTAGCGTCACCCCCCCCCCCAAGGGCGTCACAAGCACTATTTTGCACAAAAAGGCACAAGAGAACAGCGAAAAGTGCCACTAAGCAACATGAGCGATAAAGAACAATGAATGCGGTCTTCCTTCGCTGGGTAAAACGTCTCGGCCAATCAGCTTGCGAGGTAAAACGTCTCGGCCAATCAGCTTGCGAGATTCCCGAGCGGTGAAGAGGTGGGCGGAGAGGAGTGGAGCGGTGGTCAGAGAGGTAGATTTTAAGTTGTGCGGGCTCTAATGCGGGCTCTAATGTTGTTGTGCGGGCTCTAATGTAGTCTCCCTGCCTTCTGTAGAAGGCAGGGAGACTACATTAGAACATCAGGTATCAACACGGAGAGCCTGCACAACTCAAAATCTACCTCTCTGACCACCGCTCCACTCTTCTCCGCCCACCTCTTCACCGCTCGGGAATCTCGCAAGCTGATTGGCCGAGACGTTTTACCCAGCTTTGCTCCCTGCCAAGCGCCTATACCCAGCGAAGGAAGACCACATTCATTGTTCTTTATCGCTCGTGTTGCTTAGTGGCACTTTTCGCTGTTCTCTTGTGCCTTTTTGTGTAAAATAGTGCTTGTGACGCCCTTGGGGGGGGGGGGGGGACGCTACTTCGCGGTTTTTCACTTTTCGCGGTTGGTTCTGGTCCCCATTAAACGCGATAAGTGAGGGATCACTGTAATAAGTTGGAAAAATGCTGATGGGTTTTTTCCCCCCCTTTCTTTTTTATTGTTAATTTTCCTTATCCTGACATCCCAAACATGCCAAAGTAAAGACTCACCATTCTGTATTCAATAAGCGACTCTCCTCCCCATCACTGCTGCGGTCTGAGTCAGTGCCGGAATCCCCCGAAAATTCTGGCTCTAATCTGTACGCTTCGATGCCTCCCTCGCTCTCTTCCTGTTCACTTGACACTCCTGCATCCTCCTCTGTCTTGTCACCGATCCTGAATGCCTCTTCACTCTGAAAACTCTGGTGTTTTTGACTGCTGGAACTGCTATCATCTGCCATTGTTGTTTTGATAAGGGTCACACTCGTGACGTCACGCAGCGTCGTCTGCACTACTTCCGGTTTGTTTGGCACTGCCAGCCAGAGGCAAAAGTTTATCGGCTTATAGCTTGGCCATCGCACGGCCTAAAAATTTCTTTTATGTGTTGAAAAATACAATAGGTAATAAGGAATTAATCTGCTATTCTACTTTTTTGGCAAAAAGGTGAGTTCAGTTCTACTTTAAATCAGCATTTGAAGCCCGCCCCTTTCATTCTGCTGTTTGACACGGAGGAAACAGGATGGCGAGGAAAATGCTCTCAGCTGAAGAGGTTTTAGTGTTGGTATTTGCTGCTCCTGGTTCAGAGGAAGAGCTTAGCCCTAGTTCGTCATCTGAGTTAGAGTCCAGCTCTGATTATGTGCCTTCGGACAATGGTGCAAGCAGTTCTTGTGAAAGTGGAGACAGACATCTTGCGCGCGACGCTGCAGCTGCGTTTTCTGTGTCCAGCAGTGCCCAAAATGGCACAGGAGCCTCGTCTGCAGATTGCTCTGCTTTGCCAAACCGTGGTCGCGGAGCGAAAAGGAAAAGGTCCAGAGAAGCCCATGGGCAACGTTTGGCTGGGCAAGAGCGCACTGCCGGTGCGCATAGACGTGTGCCACGTGTGCGCACTGGCAGGACAATAGGTAGTGGCGATGCGGCGGGAGGTTTGGACATTGACGGCTGGGAGCTTCTTAGAGATGAAGAAGTTTATCAGCCGTGGCTGAAAGCATTTGAACAGCCAGTTCGATGTCGTGGAGAGAAGGACCTGTCATCTGAGTCCACCACTGATTTTGTGTCGCTTTGTTGGACTCTAGAATTCTGGATGCTTGTGACTGACGAAACAAACAGGTACATATTTGTTGCATAAACTGTTTCATTTGCTTCATTTTAGTTTAGTGTGAAAAAAATGTGCCATGAGATTTGCGTTTTTTTTTTTAATGATTTTTAGTAATTTTGTCAATGATGGGACGAAAGGCTATGTGGTGACAGTGTGTGAAACAAAAATTGTACATCCATCCATCTTCTACCGCTTTTCCGGAGCGGTAGAAGATGAAGGAACAAATGAAGGGACAAAAGGGCATGTGGTGACAGTGTGACACCAAAATTGTTTTTGTTTTGAATGATTTTTTTAGTAATTTTGTCAATGATGGGACAAAAGGACCATGTGGCGACAGTGTGTGAAACAAAAATTGTCCATCCATCCATCTCCTACTGCTTTTCCGGAGCGGTAATTAGGTCCAATTATGCACAATGCATGGATGCAAGTTCACCTGGCAGACACTTGGGTACCTCTGCAACTCTTTTATAATTGGGACGTTGCATCTAACTGTAATTCTGAAGCTATAGTGTTATAATAAAATTTGGATTGTTGCAATATGCAAATTAGGTCCAATTATGCACAATGCATGGATGCAAGTTCACTTGGCAGACAATTGGGTTCCTCTGCAACATTTCTGTAATTGGGACTTTGCATCTAACTATTACCGTTCTGGAGCTGTAGTTTTGTAAAATTTGGATTGTCGCAATATGCAAATTAGGTCCAATTATGCACAATGCATGGATGCAAGTTCACCTGATAGACACTTGGGTACCTCTGCAACACTTTTGTAATTGGGACTGTGCATCCAACTATAATCATTCTCAAGCTATAGTCTTATAATAAAATTTGGATTGTTGCAATATGCAAATTAGGTCCAATTATGCACTATGCATGGATGCAAGTTCACTTGGCAGATACTTGGGTTCCTCTACAACATTTTTGTAATTGGGACTTTGCCTCTAACTATTACCGTTCTGAAGCTATTGTCATTTGAAAATCTGAGGTCAAACTCTGCGTTTTCCTGACAAAAATTCTACACGCTCAAAGGGTCAACTCTGAACTTTGACCTTTAACCCCTTGACCCCAAACCCGTAGTTAGGTTAGAGTGTAAATCATTCAAGATGTGTATTAGATACAACTACTGTATCAATTTGAAAAGCCTACATCACTTCTATCAGCAATTATTGTGTTTAGAAGATTTAGGGAAAATCTGACCTCTGACCTCAAGGTCATCCGATGAGAGTGAAATTGCAATATGCGCATCATCAGAGTATATAAAACCATGGTACCAAGTTTCAAAACAATCGGAACCAACCTGTAGGAGGAGTTGATTTCACAATACAGTTATGTCTATGAAGTGAGTTGAAACAGGAGGTCATAGGTAAGGGGCTACAACTCCTGCAAAAATTATCCGATCAGAACCAAATTGCAATATGTGCATCATCAGTGTATATCAAACCATGGCACCAAGTTTCAAAACAATCGGAACAAAACTGTTGGAGGAGTTGATTTCACAATAGTGGGACAGACGGACGGACGGACTGACCCATAACATAATCCCCCTTCAGCCTTCGCCCAAAAGGCTCTTCGACCCCTTTGGGCTTTGTCCGACAGAGGATAAAAATTGCATTTTGCATTTACTCAGGCTATCTTTGTCCAATATCAAAATTTGTTTGATCAAACATTTAAAGTGTGACAAATATGCAAAAATATAAGAAATCAGGAAGCATTGTACCACTAAATATTGTAAGTTGTGTTAGTAGGAAACCATTTGCTGTTGCTGCATGTTTCACATCTATTGCAGGACAAGATAAAACCTCTTTATCAGCTGTTAAGGATTGTGTACTTTTAACAATATTATTCACTTCTAAAAGATCTTTATTATATTCTTCCAAAGAATTACCAGGAAATACTGCCTCCAATATTTGGACTGTGCACATGCAGGGATCCTGGAACACTCTCGCAGTTCCCATCCCCATACGTGTTTAATGGCAGACAAGCTGTCTCAGTCAGCTCTTTTGTGGAATCTGCTGTCACTTCATCATTCTGCACACTTATGTAAACACAGAGCCACCACTGCCAAGCACCGCTGCTTGGCTGCAAACACCCCTCCTAAACAATGTGGTGCTTTCAAAACTATGCTGAATTGTCTTCTTCTACTTTTTCCTCCAGAGCCACGGAGGAATGGCACTGAGCAACCAAAAAAATTTCCCCAGTTTTTTTCCAGGATCAATTCTTTAATCTAATTTCCAAACAGAAAGAGTGGGGATGGAGAAAGAATGTCCACAACTTGAGTAGCTTGTTTTTGTTTTGAATACTTTGTACTTGATATCAGCCACTCTGCAAAGCATCCAATCTCTCAGCACCTATGACTTCAGTTGGTGCCAACTGTCACAAGCCAGTTGGCATCGCCTAATTCTTGGCAGCGACATCAGCTAAGACTACACAGGTGGCCACTGTTTCACAAGTGTACAACATAGACTTCAAAAACAATGTATACTGTGAAATTGGTTTCTGGATGCCTGTAACTTCAGATTTTAAAGATGATATCTGTATTAGCCTTACTGCCTTTTCAGTCTAGACCCGGGGTCTTCACCAAGTAGCCCACAGGTTACCAGTTACACCTGTAGCCTATCTTAGTTGCAGTGGGATGGAAAGATTGTACATCGTTTTAAAAATTATGTGGATATATACTCCTGATCAAAATCTTAAGACTGGGGGAAAATTACAAGTATTCACATTTCACGCTGGTGAATGGTAAACAGGTTGTATGTACAGCTCCAAAATGCAAAAAAGAAGAAACAGGAGCAAGAGACAAAAATAGAGAGTAGGCTATTACTGAAAAGCTGCATTTAAACTCAAACAGGCTGTTCATCAGTTGATCAAATGTTTAAGACCATACCCCCCCCCAAAAAAAAATAAATAAAATAGGACTAAAAGTGTCAAAAAAGGATTCAGTAGTGAGTAGCCCCACTGTTGCTGATCACTTCAAAAATCTGTTTAGGCATGCTTGATGCGAGTATTTCCAGGAGGCTGGTGGGAACGTTGCTCCATGTGGTGAAGATGGCTTCACAAAGGGCATCTACAGTCTGGAACTGAGGTCCATTTTTGTAAACATCACTTACCATCCATCCATAAATGTTCTCAATGTGATTTAGATCAGGGGAACATGCAGGATGGTCCAAAAGAGCAACATTATTCTCCTGGAAGAAGTCCTTCTTCAGGTGAGCATTGTGAACTGCAGCATTGTCCTGATGAAAGACCCAGTCATTACTGCAGAGACACGGGCCCTCAGTCAAGACGGATGCCCGCTGCAACATCTCCACATAACTAGCCGCTGTTTGATGCCCTAGCACATCATGCAGCGCCTTTGTTCCACTGAAGTAAAAAAGCACCCCAGATTCTGATGGAGCCTCCTCCACTGTGCCATGTAGAAAGCATCTCCAGTGGGATCTCCGTGTCATGCCAGTAATGCTGGAAACAATCAGGGTTGCCCAGATTAAATTTTTTTCTTGTTAGAGAATAATACTTCCTTCCACCTTTCCATGCCCCATGTTTGATGCTCCTTTGCAAAGACCACACAGGCAAGTCTGTGACATGGGACGAGATGTGGCCTTTGAAGACGTTTTTTTGTTCTTTAAGCACTTCTTTTGTAGATGCAGTCTTATGGTTATTGGGCTGCAGTCAGCATCAGTAAGGGCCTTTAGTTGGGTTGCGGATCGGCCTGTGTCTTCATGGACAGCCTGTCAGATCCTCTGGCTCAGTGCAGGTGAAATTTTTGGTATCTACCACTTGACTTTTTTGTCCCATAACACTCAGGATCTTTTAAGAAATTTAGAATGACCGTGTCACTGTGTCCAACCTCAGCAGTGAAGGCATACTGGGGGAGACCTTGATTATGCAGCTCAACAATCCTGCCACGGTCAAAGACAGAAAGCCTTTTTTGCCTTTGCCATCAGGAGGTCATGGCCGTGTGAATGCCTGACAGAAAATGACATGAAAGCCAGATTTCTGTGCAGATTCTGCCTTTCAAAGCCTGTGATCTTAAACTTTTGATCAACTGATGAAGCAGCCCGTTTGCGTTTTAATGTAGTTTTCAATAAATTGCCTACTCTCTATTTTTTGTCTCTAAGCGGCAGAACATGGATGGCTGGATGATCCATTTTTTCTTTTTGCATTTTCAAGCTCTACTTACAACCTGGTTATGATCCACTAGCGTGAAATGCAAACTATTGTAATTTTTCCCCCGGTCTTAAGATTTCGATCAGGAGTGTATTCAACTACAGTTGCACTCTAATTACTCACCCCCCAGTGTTTTTTTTTCCAAAATTAAAACATTTGTAGCTGTTTGCAAAAATCAAATCAAACAAGAATGTTTTAAATAGCTCAACAGTTTAACTATTCAAATATTTGTTTGAAATGTTTTTCCAAAAAGAGTTTGCAAATTTTACAAATAATAGTATACAGTGGTGTATACCTATTGATGTAGATGGGAAAGCAATTGAGTATACAGATGACTTCACCTACCTTGGAACCCAAATTACATCTATGATAAATGACATTAAGCTTAGGAAAGGTAAGGTATGGGCTGCTTTCTGGAAACTTAACTGAGTATAGAGATCTAATACCCCTCTTCATCTAAAGATATCCATCTACAAAACAGCAGTTGTCAGCATTCTGTTGTATGAAATAGATACTGCAGCATTAACAGAGAAAGTAAACCAGATGATGAACACATTCAATATCTCATGCTTGCGTATTATCCTGGGGGTCCGAAGATCAGACCGTATAGCAAACAAGGAAATCTGCTAACGTATTGAGCAGAGACCACTTGCCGAATATGTCAGAGTGGGAGCTTTGTTGGCTTGGCCATCAATTCTGCCACAGTCAAAGTGATATCATCCAACAGTTTGCTTTTTAAGCCCCAATCATGGTCATCAAAATTGTGGGGACCACAAGACCCTCTACACGGAACAAATTGCAGAAACATTTGCAGGATTCTTAGAACTCTAAAATCCAGCAGGTGGCAGCAAACAGGGAAAATTGGAGGAAATTAGTTATGGCCGTTTGCTGGAGCTATTCTTTATTGAAAACCGCAGTCGACATGAGAGAGAAGTAAGCATTATTTTGCAATGGAGGATGAACAATTTTGAGTACAACTGTATATACCCTACTCACAAAAACTTAGGGATGTTCAGCTTCTGGATGAAATTTCATGATGCACCTAAATGACTGGCGCCTAGCGGCTGCCCCGGCCTTGGATGCGCTCTGCAGAGCGTGCCCAAATGCCAAGTCACGTTTCGTTACCTTGTATTCATACATGTGTAATGACAATAAAGTTGAATCTCATCTCATCTCAAATGCACTATAACCTTTACAGGTGAACTTATTTTGACCTTCTGTAAGCTTTTGAAAGCACATGTCCAACTATTCAGTATGACAGTTCTTTTTGCATAACTTGCTGTTCTCTAACAAGGTGCTTAACAGCAAAATTCACAACAAGTGTTTGATCCATGAATTGACCAATAAATGTTCTGGTTCAATTAGAATTGGTATTTAAACAGTCCTCTTCATCATGCTGTTCAAGATTCAAAGATTTTATTGTCAATACTACTATACGTGCAGGACATACAGGAGAACTGAAATGGCGTTTCTCTCTCTCTTCATTGGTGTGCATAATATAAAAAGAAAAGGAATAAGGCTGGAAAAAAGAAAACAAAAACAAAACAACAGCAGTCTACGTACAGTAACGCAACCCGTGGTGCCAATGGCGACAAGAAAGACCCAGACCTCCATAGAGATAAATGATTAACGATGATAAACCCAGAAATCCTATGTACAGACAGCTAGAGATGAATACCCGTAGTTGCAGTTCAATGCAGTAGTGTACAGTAGGTGCAGACAGTAACAGATAGGAGTGCACGTGATCAGTACTGCAGTGACAGACAGACAGCAGCAGATATGGCATTTGTGCAAATGGTTGTGGTCAATGTGCAGAGACATATAGCAGCAAAAGTATGACAAAACAACAGTATTACTGTTGGTGTGCCAGTCTCTCTGTGCCAACAGCTGAGGTAGTTATTGTGCGGGTAATTATGTTACCATCTGGGGGGGGGGGGGTGAACAGAGTTCAGGGTCTTGATGGCCTGATGAATGAAGCTGTTAAGCAGTCTTGTGCAGTGGGCCCGGAGGCTTTGGTACCTTTTCCCTGAGGGCAGGGAGCTGAAGAGGGAGTGTAAGGGGTGGGAGGTGTCGCCTGTGATGCTGATGGTTCTGAGGGAGAGGCGGGTGGAGTAGATGTCAGAGAAGGGGGCGCAGAGGGGCACCAATGATCTTGCTGGCTGCTTCCACTGTGCGTTGTAGTGTCTTCCGGCAGGCGGCGGTGCAGCTTCCACGCCACACTGTGATGTAGCTGGTGAGGATGCTCTCAATGGTGCCCCGGTAGAAAGAACACATGATGGGAGGTGGGACTCGTGCTCTCCTCAGTTTGCGGAAGAAATGGAGTCGAGTTTGGGCCTTCTTGGCCAGTGATGTGGTGTTGCTGGACCAGTAGAGGTCCTCAGAGATATGCACCCCCAGGAACCTGGTGCTGCTCACCCTCTCCACAGTTGCACCATCGATGATCAGAGGGGGGTGCTGTGTGTGACCCCTCCTGAAGTCAACCACAATCTCCTTGGTTTTTCCCATGTTCAGGAAGAGGTTGTTGTCTTTACACCGCTGGACCAGTTGGTTCACCTCATTTCTGTAGTTGGCCTCCTCATTGTTGGTGATGAGGCCTACCACTGTTGTGTCATCCGCAAACTTGATGATGTGGTTGGTGTTGTAGGCTTGTACGCAGTCATGGGTCAGCATGGTGGAGAGCAGCAGGCTGAGCACACACCTTTGTGGGGCCCCTGGTCTCAGTGTGATGGTCTGGGAGGTGTTGCTGCCAACCCGCACATTCTCTGGCCTCCCTGTGAGAAAGTCCAGCACCCAGTTACAGAGAGAAGTTTTGAGTCCTAAGTGTCTGAGATTTTGTATCAGGTGCTGGGGGATGATGTGTGTTGAATGCTGAACTAAAGTCCAAGAACAGCATTCACAAGTAGGAGTTTTTTTGAGTCCAGATGGGTGAGGGCTGGATGGAGAGCAGCAGCGATGGCATCTTCTGTGGATCTGTTCGACCTGTATGCAAACTGGAATGGGTCGTGGGAGGGAGGCAGGGTGGACTTGATGTTCTGCATGACTAGCTGCTTGAAGCACTTCATTATAATAGGATCACTGCTACGGGCCTGAAATCATTGTAGCTGGATGGGATGGGCTTCTTTTGGACTGGTATTATGGTGGCAGTTTTGAAGCATGTGGAAACAACAGCTTGAGACAGGGAGATGTTGAAGATGTCGGCCAGGACATTCTTAAGCTCTTCTGCACAGTCCTTCAGGACACGACCCGGTATGTTGTCTGGGCCAGCTGCCTTGCGTGGGTTGATCCTGCAGAGGGTTCTCTTCACGCTAGCCGGATCCAGACTCATGGCCTGCTCGCCCGGAGAGGGAGTGGTCTTCTGTGCTGATGTGCCATTTTCTGCTTCAAATCAGCCAGAGAAGTCATTTAGGTTGTTGAGCAGTGTGATGTCACTCGCACAGGTCTGAAGTGGAGGTTTGTAGTTGGTGAGGGTCTGTATGCCACACCAAAGAGAATGTGCATCTCTGGTGTTGCTGAAGTGTCAGGATATCTTCTTGCTGTACTGTTGTTTTGCCTCCTTGATACCATGGGACAGGTTGGCCCTAGCTGTTGTTAGTCCTGCAGTGTCACCAGCCCTGAAGGCTGTGTCCTGAGCCCTCAGGAGTCTGTGGACCTCTGCTGTCATCCATGGCTTCTGGTTAGCATGAACAGTGATGGTCTTGCAGTGAGTGACATCATCAATGCATTTGGCTATGTATGCCACAGCAACCTCAGTATACTCCTCTTGGTTTGTGTGTCCACTGTGGGTGGCTGCATGCTTGAAAGTGTCCCAGTCTGTGGTGTTGAAGCAGTCTTTCAGAGCATCAGAGGCCCCCTCTGGCCACACACGTACCTGCTTTTTATTGGTCTGATGGCTTTCACTCTGGGTTTGTATGCCAGCCTTAACAGGATGGTGATGTGATCAGAGAGAGCGGTGGTGGTGGGGGGGTCTGTATGCATTCTTATGAGTTGTGTACACCAGATCCAGCAGAATGTCTCCTCTTGTTGCAAAGTTTACATGTTGATATAGGTTTGGCAGGAGGGCCTTTAAATCTGCATGGTTGAAGTCTCCCACTGTGATGAGAAATCCATCTGGATGTGCCGTTTGTGTCTCACTTATAGCCTGATAAGAGTTCTTTCAGTGCTTCCCTCCTCTTGCCGATGCCGGTGGGCGGAACATACACGGCAGCAAGTAGAACAGATGAAATTTCTCTAGGTGTGTAAAAGGGTCTGCACTTGATTATCATAAACTCCACTAAAGGAGAACGATGTCTGTGAACAACAACAGAATCATGGCACCAGGCATCACTGATGTACACACACACACACACACACACCTCCACCCCGGGTTTTCCCTCTTACCGTTAGCACTCTGTCGCTACGGTTGCATGTTAGCTTAGCTAGTTGAATGGCAGAGTCCGGTATATTGTCATTTAACCACATTTCCGTAAAGATAAAAACACAGCAGTTCCGCGCATCGTGTTGTGTAGATCTCAGGAGCTGTATGTGGTCTATTTTGTTGTCAAGTGAGCGTACGTTGGCCAGGATGAAAGAAGGGATCGGAGTCTGTGAGGGCTTGCGGTTAGCTTCGTTTGGATACCTCCATGTTTACCTCTCTTTTGTCTCCACTCACACCATCTACGGTGTCTCCATCTGGGATGGGGCATGGCTGTCAAGTCCGAGGATGTGGAGGGCTGGTGGAGAATACTCAGGCCACGGAGGTCCTCTCTAATGCTCTGATCCAAGACGTAATCTTTGGTCTTCTTTCTTATCTCCAGAAGGCTGTGGCAACTGTAGCTTGTGCGCAGCATTGTATATGTACATTAAACAACACTGGTCAACACCAAATTTATTGTCTAAGTTTTTTTTTTAGCTGATTTAGGACAATTTTGGTGTGCTGAATCCAAAAATCACATTGGTTTTCCTCAATCAGGTCAACTTTTTGAACTATGGCCACATGTTTTTTTACGATTTGGTTTACATGTATGGGTATTTTCGCTTTATATGATGCAAAATTCTTTTTTATTTCTTGAAATTCTCTGAATTTTGAACAATGATGATGTAACATTCAATTTACATGTACTTTCCTTTATCAATGTCTACTACTCAGTTTACAGTACAACTGTACAACTGCTGTACAACTGCTTACAACTTAGCATAAAAACCTGACCTGATCGAGAGAAATGGATGTCATTTTCAGATTCAGGGGTGCAAAATTGTCTTAAATCAGTTGGAAAAACACAGACAACTTACAAAAAAAAATATTTTTGTTACGTTGTGCAATTTAACAACACTAAGTAGCACAAAAACACGAAGAACATAGAAAAAACCCAAAGAGAGGCCACTGCGTGTTCACGCGCCACCTATCTGGACATGGCCCAGATAGGTGGCGCGTTCACATTTTGACATCATGAGACCAAGACGACACTTAATTGAGCAACAGTACCTTGCCATTGAGAGGCTCCAAACAGGATGTTCTCAGAGGAAAGTGGCAACTGAGCTTAGAGTGTCATCAGCAGGTTGCAACAGAGATACAGAGAGACTGGAAGAGTTACAAAAAGGCATAGAAGTGGACGTCCTTTGGCCACATCCCACGCTGATAACTGTTTCATTGTGAACAGTGCTCTGCGGAAAAGGATGATGAATGCCCTTCAACTCCAGGCACATTTAAGGGAGGTGAGAAGCACCCAAGTGTCACGCCAGACCTTTCAAATCCATTTACATTAACGTGGTCTGTGTGCTAGATGACCTACAAGGGTACCTGACCACACCACCAGGCACAGGCGTTTGTCTTGCGTGGGTCAGGAAACATTTATGCTGGACCAGGGACCAGTGGGCCTCAGTACTGTTCTCTCATGAAAGCTGAGTCATGCTGAGCAGAAATGATGGCCAGCAGTGATGTTGGAGATGTCAAGGAGAGCACTATGCATTAGTCACTGCTGAGCCTTTGGTGGTGTTACAGTCTAGGCAGGTGTGTCTAGTCAATGCAGAACTGACCTACATCTTGTGAATGGTACAGTGACAAGTTGATGCTACCTGAATAACATCATCAATCCAGTAATTGTTCCCCTGCATGAACAACACAGGCCTAATTTCATCTTCATGGATGGCAATGCTACACGGACGGCAATGCTCCAGCTCATAGAGATCACATCATTAGGGAACAGCTTCTGGAGGCTGGGGTACCTTAAATAGAGTGGCCTGCACTTTCTCCAGACCTGAATCCCATAGAAAACCTATGGGATCAGCTGAGTCGCAGTGTAGAGGCTCGTAACCCTGCACCCTACAACCTCAATGACCTGAGGGCCACCCTTCAAGAAGAGTGGAATGCCATGCCTCAGCAGACAATAAGTCGATTTGTGAACAGCATGAGTCATTGTTGTCAAGCTGTAATTGATGCTTAAGGGCACATGACAAGTTATTGAGACAATGACATTTTTTGTTGTGGTATAACCACCACTGTTGTTGGCTTTTGTTTCAATAAATTATTTGAGATGAGGAAATCACCATTGCATGCTTCTACTTAAATGCCCTACTTTCATGATATAATATCACTGTAGCATGAATTTTTTACATTTTCCTTAAATTTCACCCAAAAGCCAAATATCCCTAACTTTTTGTGAGTAGTGTATAACGATGCATTTAAGAAAATATCAATTTCATTTTGTATAAATCCCAATTAAGTTGGGATGTTGCATAAATCATAAAAACAAAATACAATGATTTAAAAACTGCTTTAAACCTGTATACACTTGAATACACTATATAGAAAAGATATGAAAAAAATGATACTTCCATTTTTTGCAAATATTCACTCATTCTCAAATTGATGCCCACAGCACATTCCAAAAAAGTTGGAACAGCGGCATGTTTATCACTGTGTTACATCACCTTTCCTTTTCACAACACTCAATAGAGGAAATACACAAAATGTCACAAAACAGAACTCATAAAAGTTGGAAAACCCTGAGTGGCAAAATGAGTGGCAGCATCAGGGTGTATGCAGTAAAACACAAAAAATACACAGGGTATTGAGTCACAGCCGAACACAGAGTGCATGCTTGCATTGTGGAGAACTAATTTTATCATTCCATCTTGTATTAATTGACAAAAAAACAAACAGACAGATAAATAAATAATTAAAGGCCCAGAACCAGTTCCTCACTTGTGTGTTCTTACCAACAGATCATTACAGTCAAGTAAACAGTGTGGTATTAACACCTAAAATAAAAAAAATCACTGTGTACTGCTGTGACTAAACAATTTTTATGTTTTGCTGCATAAAAACTAAAGCTGCCACATGCGTGTAACTAGCATGTGTAACTACGGTAACTGTCCTGTAACTATCAAGGGTTCTGTTCCAGTGCATACCCTCCATAAGCGTTTAGGAACAGAGGACACCAACTGCTGAAGCTTTGTTGGTGGAATTCTTTCCCATTCTTGCTTGATGCATGTCTTCACTTGCTCAACAGTCTGGGGTCTCCATTGTTGTATTTTGCGCTTCATAATGTGCCACACATTTTCTATGGGAGACAGGACTGGACTGCAGACAGTCCAGTCTAGTACCTGCACTCTTATACGACAAAGCCACTCTATTGTAATACGTGCAGAATGTGGCTTGGCATTGTCTTGCTGAAATAAGCAGGGTCAACCCTGGAAAAGACGTTGCTTGGATGGCAGTACATGTTGCTTCAAAACCTGTATATACCCTTCAGCATTAATAGTGGCTTAGCAGATGTTCAAGTCACCCATGCCATGCGCACTAACGGCCCCCTATACCATCACAAATGCCGGCTTTTGAACTCTGTATTGATAATGATGTGGATGGTCCTTTTTCTCTTTAGCTCAGATGACACAATGTCCATGATTTCCAAAAACAATTTGAAATGTGGACTTGTCAGACCACAGAAGACTTTTCCACTTTTTGTCAGTCCATCTCAGATGAGCTCAGGCTCAGAGCAACCAGCAGTGTTTCTGGGTGTTGTTGGTATACAGCTTTCGCTTTGCATGGTCAAGTTTTAACATGCACTTGTAGATGTAGTGATGAACTGTGTTAATGGACAATGGTTTTCCGAACTATTCCTCAGCCCACGTAGTAATATCCTTTACAGAATGATGCTGGTTTTTAATGCAGTGCTGCCTGAGGGATTGACAGTCACGAGCACTCAATGTTGGTTTTCGGCCTTGCTGCTTATATGCATAAATTTCTTGAGACTGTCTGAAACTTTTGATGATATAATAGACTGTAGATGATGAAATCCCTGAAATCCTTACAATTGTATACTGAGCAATGTTCTTAAACTGTTTGACTATTTGCCCATGCAGTTGTTCACAAATAGTGAACCTCACCACATCCTTGCTTGTGAACAACTGAGCCTGTCAGGGATGCTCCTTTTATATCCAATCATGATACTCATCTGATTCCAATTAACCTGTTCACCTGTGAAATGTTCCCAAAAGTTTTTTTTAAGCATTCCTCAACTTTCCCAGTCTTTTCTTGCCCATTTGTGGAACATGTTACAGGCATGGAATTCAAAATGAGTGAATATTTGCAAAAAAAAAACAACAACAAAGCTTTTCAGTTAGAACATTAAACATCTTGTCAGTGTAATATATTCAACTGAATATAAGTTGAAAAGGATTTGCAAATCATTGTATTCTATTTTTATTTACGTTTCACACAATGTCTCAACTTCATTGGAATTTGGGTGTGCGAAATGGTACTTCATTAAACAACACTGTGTGGATATAGTGTGGTGTTGTTACAAAAGTGTTTTCTCATTAAAGTCAAGCCGCTGCCAGCATCTCTCGTCCCTGTACTCCTACAGCCCCCCTCAGAATTCACAAGGAAACTTTCCAAATAGCAAAGCTACAACTAAGGAATAACTCAGAGCGCAAAAGCACACTATATCCTAATGTTAACATTGCATGTGTGAAAACAGTTGGGCAAGTTTGTTGAGCTGATAAATTAAGTAATAAACCCACGGTTTCTCTTATTTTCTTTAGATTTCAGTC
Source organism: Pholidichthys leucotaenia (assembly GCA_020510985.1). Classification (NCBI taxonomy): domain Eukaryota; kingdom Metazoa; phylum Chordata; class Actinopteri; order Cichliformes; family Pholidichthyidae; genus Pholidichthys; species Pholidichthys leucotaenia. The sequence goes on along the minus strand of CM035844.1, from coordinate 161,721,893 downwards.
ACCCTAATAGACATACAGTACGTGTTTCCACCTGGTTCACTAATCCACAGTCAATAATACACTGTACCTTGCATCATTCTGGCTTATTTTGCCATACGTATTTTCACTATGATGCTACGTCGATCTGTTAGCTAGCATTAGCTTGGCTAGGCGGTCAGTGTTCGCATCGGCAGGGAGGAATTGACTGACAAGCCGCCTGGAGTTAACTGTTGATCCAGCCAGTTTTAATTGCTATTTTCTATTAATTCTACTCACTCCCACTGAAATCCTTGTTCATCTACAACACTTGACCATATACGTCATTCTTAGACGTTATTTTTGCTTATTTTCTTGTAATATTATCTACAGTATATAACCAGTACCAAAGGTGACTAGCTGAAGCTAGCAGTTTAGCCACTCATTCATGAATGTTTCTATGTTGACTGAACTCCAGGGGCCGGTCATATCCTGTCAACCACTGCAACCACACACCCCTGTCCATTGACACATTAGTTCATCCATTCTTTGAGACAAAATTTCATTAGTTGGCTCAGGCTAGATACGAGATAGGAAATAAGATTAGCAATTGTGGCGTAAGAGGGAGGGCAGAGTTGAATGCAGTGGCAGAGATTTAAAGAGACTTGCACTGAAACGAGGCATTCTGAAAAAGCCTGCAAAAGAAGATTTACAAATTATGTTGCAATAATTAAATACTACCAAAATATGTCACAAACCTTTCCTTAAGACATGTGCAAGCTGTTAAAATGTGGAAAAAGTGCAGTCAATGACCCTTTAAATGAGTGTAAATTCATAGATAGCATTATATGCGAGTGGCGGGTCACCAGTTCAATCCCCGGCCCAGCAGGATCAGATCTGGGTGGGACAGATAACATAGCAGTGTTTTCCCCACCCTCCTAAATCTCACTGTGGTGCCCTTGAGCAAGGCCCTTAATCCCAACTGCTCCATTGGAGCTGCTCAGTGGCCAAAGGTCAATCTGTGGTTGTACTGGGCAGCTTCCACATGTGAATGTCTAACTGTGTGAATGTGAACAGGGTGTCCTTGAAAAGGAGTGGTTGCTTCTCAATGGAACTTCCCTGTATAAATAAAGATTAAAAAAAATAATAAAAATAATACTCAAACATAGTCACTTGAGGCACACAAGAACCAAAAACACCAATGGCACAAAATTTTAAACCTTTAACCTTTATAAAAGTTGTATCCAACAATGCAACTTTTAGTTTTCATTAATAAAGAAAAGCCTTTTCTCAGTTAAGAAATAAAACAGTATTAGATTATTCAATAAAAAAAATTAAATAAATCAAAATATCCACTGGCTATATTTCTGTTAAGAAAAAGTATCATACTTTGTTAGAGTTTTTCCACTGTGACAATTTTAAACATTTTCATAGAATAATTTTCTTGTCTTGTATATATATGTACAATAAACTGACAAACATCATGTGTGTAACTCGTGGCAAAATTTGATCTGGATCAAAAGATAATTTCGCTCTTGCCAGTCATTTTGATAGAGAATTTTTTCGATTTAAGGTCCCATATGCGGAAGTAGAAGCGGCGTGACTTAGGCTCTCCATTACATTCGCTAACATGATCATGATTATCCTTGAGTTTTACGGTGATGTGTGGGCACATCACACAATTTGACAGAATTATCTTGAGTTTAGTAGAATATAAAAAAATGAATACAATTGCTGAAGCCCTAAATCTTTCCTTCACAAATGCTCACTTTAACAACTGCAGCTATAATGCACTACAGTTAGATGAAAGCCACATAATTTGTCAAAAGTTTAAAAAAAAAAATAAATTTCAATCAGAATGAAAAAAAAAAAAATTCACTGAGATTGTTTATTTGCATCAACAACATGGGAATATGTTCTAAAGAATAGTAAAGAAAACAGTTTTAACTTTTTAAAATACCTGTTAATCTCTAATTGTAGTAAATATAAAAATAATAGTGGATGCAAGTCAAAATTTTCTTCTACGAGTCCATATGCAACAACAGTACAACAACAAGTAAAGTTTTAGTTACTTATATCAGTGTATGCATGTACATCATCTTTACGATGTTAAAATTCATACTGCCTGGGCATCAAAAATCACCGCTTCTGTTTCTCCAGCTTCCAGGTTGCTAATCTATAGATGGAAGCAGCATACTGGGGCCCTGGCCCAGAGTTAATTAAGAGCTCAAGAAGGAGCCCCCCCCACACACACACACATACACACGGCAGCCAGCTGGAGCCAGTTTCAGATTAGACTCCCATGAACATGCATCAAGACAAACAACATGCACGCATAGTGTACAAGGAAAAAGTGCTTGTAAAAATCTGCAATTTTTCAGAACATCCCTTTTACATGGTGTATGACCCATTTGCACATGTGTGCATGTGTAATCTCACGTGTACATAGTGCAGGGGCAAAAGCATTTAAGTCACTGACTCCTGTTTGGCTTGACAAACACAAGATGGAGGTTATAAACGCATAAACGTCATAAACGCATCACACAAGTGACCTTCTACTAACTCACCTCTGCAAAGGTATGTCAACCCCAAGGCTAGGCTAAAACTCATTAAGATTTAAAGACCATGAGACAGACTCAAGGAATTTTAAGACTTTTCATTTTCACTCTTTGGCTTAACTGTGAGACAGAGACAATTGCCCTGAAGCAACGCTACCATTCCTTCACAAGCCGTCACTTTATTAGTCTTCTTTTAGTCTTGGTGAATGAAAACTGTAAGGAGGGCAATCCTCTTCCTCCTCCTCCTCCTCCTGCTGCTGCTAAAACACCATGCAGGGTTTTAAAGAACAGATTGGCTACTTGGCTAAATTAGTGTGTGCAAATAGGGTTTCATGAAACTTAAGCTGAACATATGTGCAGGGAAATTTGTAGAAGAAAAACAAAGTTTATTGTGCTTTGGCTTGGTTGCATGAGAACCTTGAGAGATTTAGTTAGACAGTATTCAGTGCAGCTTATGAATCCATAAAAACAAACACTTTTTGTGAGCCAATCAAGTAGTAAATAGAAACCTACTGTATGAGATGAAGAATGTGTAGGTGTGAGAGTAGGCTATTCCACTTCCACTTCAGTAATAACCTGATCAGTGCAGCTCTACCACTCTGTGTTCAGGACTGGTTTCATCTACACATGATAGCCTAATCAGGGGAGATCACTAGGTTATCTAGCACTGGCTGAATGGTATCCAAATCTCGCAAAAAGCCTGATAACAATTAACAACAGGGAGTATATGGGGCATGAAGACATCTTACATGATTTTGAAATCTACTAAACAATCTGGCAAAGCTAAGCGCATGAGGCACTGGGTCAAGTTCCAGGTTAAAGTCTCAATTTATTCATGACCCAGTTCCTCATTTTTGATTTAACAGAAAGGAGAAGAATGGGAGAAGACACCACGCCCCTGTCTATAAAGCGTGGGAAGCACAGGTAGAAGCCATAACAGGGAGTGTCTCCATTCTCAGCCACTAAACTCACCTGATCAGCTGAGAGGACTCTCACAGAGATAGACCACTCGAAATCTAATACCACACACTGTGAAGAGGTTAGTGAGGACAGAAGTTCACTGAGCCTCATTATTAGCAGCTAACAATGTAACCTGACAACAACCAAAGGGCCGCTCCATCAACAGTCTAGACCACGATGAAAAGAAAACTTTTCATGATAAAATGTATACAAAGTTACTTTACCATATTTGATGTACTGTGTATATTTAAATAAACAACAGTTTCCAAAATTGTTCTTTGGTGTAGAAATAAATCAAATATGCTATTGTTACTGAAGTTGTTCCCAGCTTAATATACTCATATGTTGCTCCTGTAGATTTGCTGGCCTGATTTGACAATATACTGGATGTAACCTAAATTAATTTTAGACATTTTTTATCGCTTAATAAAACAGGTGGGTACAGTAGTGAAAAAAAATTATTCAAGCAATAGCACTACCTTACGACATTAACTGCTCAAGTATAAGATAGCGTAGTCAAAGAAATTTCTTGAGAAAGAAAGTACCTGCTAAAAAGTTACTTGAGCAGTTAGTAATGACCTAAAGGTGTACTCCGTCGGCTCTAAAACCACCTCAAAAACAAATGTGTATTGCCCAAAATAGTATATTGTGGCTTTTTACCTACAAAAAACTTTCATTGCCTTAGAACTGCTTGGATTTTAAATCTTTCATGTACTTAAGTATGCACGGAACTATGAATATTCTAATTAGCGGCTTGCATGTAATTGATCGCCACGCTCCCTACCAGCAGGGCTCCCACGTGATTGGTCGCCACGACTCCTGGTGGGCTGCTAGTCTGTTCAAGATGCTTCCAGACAACAAAGTTTTGCCTGAACGTTTTTCTGAAAACGGTCGAGGCGAGACATAAATGTGTAGTTGCCAAATAACTGTTTACTTTTTACCAACAACCAGTCCCCCGTCCACCTGCGACTGAGCGGGGGGGGGGGGGGGGGCGCTGATTTGAATGTGGCTGCTCTCAGCTCACAATGTGGTGCCCGTCCGCTGAGACTGTGATCTGGCACACCCACATTCAAATCGGGTCCCCCCACTTTGCCTCTCTCCGCTCTCTCTCTCAGCTGATACCCCTGCACGTGATTGGTCACCTCCTCCTCCACTGCTTTGCTGTACAAAACGGACACCTTCATCCTCCTCTGCCTCAATCCTGCTGCTCCTCACTCTTACCTGAAGTAGCCAAGAGCATTCATCTGATTGGTAAATGTTATAACCAATCAGGCTAAGCAGGAATACTGACGTAGCTTGAAACACTCTGTCCAAATGTTACAGACATGTTAACAACAGAAAAAAAAAACTTGATTTTTACAGGAGTATCACTAACTCAAGCCAATTTACAAGGTTCTAAGCTTACAGTATATTCATAGCATATTTCTTGTGATAATATGCCTTTGTTTTCCATGATGTGTGGGTTATACTGATAACTGTGACTTTTATAATAATTTTACAACATTTCTATTTATACGTTTGCAACTTGTGATATATTTAAGACCTTTTTTTGCAGAAATGTGTCACATATTACTCAAACTTCCAACTTTTTCACACAAATCTGCCACTTTGCCCCTTTTTCCTTATACATTAGTAACTTTGTAAATCTGCAACTATCTTCTTGTAAATTTGCATCTTTAGTCTCACCAATGTGTGTGTTTTTCCTCCTAGCTGGGTTACCCAGGTGAAGATAAGACACACCAGCTGCATGTGCCATCTAGTATAATTGAAATCATATAGAGAAAGAACAATAAATTGGATTATTCCTGAGCAAGAACAGAATCATTTAAATCTGATGAGGAAAAACTTCAATTCATATCAACGAACTCGAAGGTAATTCACATAAATATGTACTTAAATAAAAGTAAGGGTTTTCCTCTGAAAAGTTGGAGTAAAAAGTGTTATACAATAAAACTCATCACAAAGGAACTTTTCTGTTAAAAAGTTATTTGAGTACATGCTACTACCCAACTCTGCCTTTGACTACCAAATTATTACTGTATGGGAAAACGTAACCTCATGAGATATTGTTGTCATGTCGGCCTTATATAAAAATGACAGTTTGAGAGCAGACGTGCAGAGGAGTGGACAACTCAAGTACGGTTTTGCGTGAAAACTGGTTAATTAAATGGCAGTAAACTTAACAAAATAGAGAGTGCTGCTCATTTATTTCCTGCCAAGACTGACGCTAGTGCCGTGGGGAGAGATTATATCGAGCAGTGTCTTAAAACCCGCAAAGAACCCAGGACCAAAGTGCCTTTTTTTTTTTTTTTTAATTTCTCCATGAACTTTCTTCGGCCAGAAAGCTCTTTGTCGTTGCAGGCGGTTGCAGGCCCCTCGACCCCCCCCCCCCACCAACTCCTTGCACAGCCTGGCATCTCCCACATCACTATAACAACCACGACTGTAATGCACTGCAACCCCAACCTCCCAATTCCAGCCGAAAACACATGAATGAAAGTGTGTATGACTTAAATAATCGAAATAAAGCGAATTTAATCCCGTATATTCCTGGTTAACAAGGGCGAGAGTCCATGCGCACACAGTAGATAAACTTTTGGCTCACCCTGCTCATAGTCGCTGATGGTGTCCTCTTCACCGTTCCTCTCGCACCAACGGAGCAGCTGTTTAAATTGCTATTTATCCATAATGAAGCTGGTTCGCGGATTTCCAGCGGATCACAGCCTCACAGCCGTCGCTGTCTCTCACAAACATGTCTGGGCACAAAAAGCAACAAGTCCCTCGACTAACTACAGTTACCCCGCAACAGACCCAAGACAAACGGCTGGCTGACTTCTTCAGCTAGCAACTGAAGCTAGCTCCCTGATAAGAAAAAAAACTTCCAAATTACGCAAGCTCCTCTGCGGTTTCTAATTTCACTTTCACCAACCGGCAGAACCTGTTCATAGTCAAGTGAAATCCAAAATAAATACTGAATCCTTGGATAGCTTTGCGACACGTTCAGAAATCCACTTGTGATTCCAGCTCAGCGTCTCTCCTGGGGGATTGAGCTGCCAAGCATCTTTAATGCACTTGTTGCAGCGTTTTTGAGGGGGCGGGGCTTCGAGGGGTTAAACCCGAGGTGACTGGCCGACAACAGCGTAACCGCTCAGCTGACAGCCAATAAAAAAAAAATAAGAGTTGATCAGTTGATCAGTAAGCCACGCCCACAGCACGGCTCCTCAAAGAAGGGGAAAATCGCAAACATACAATGATGCACTTCACTCCCTCAGTGTCTGAGGGACAAAAAAAGACTGGGCCTTCCAGTTGGTGTTGCGCCGTCTTCCTCGTGTCATGCCAAACAATTAATGTCACGAGTATTTCTGGTTGTAGTGCCCATCCCCAAATACCAGAAGGCGAACAGGATGACTGAGTTAATGCTGCTGTTCTTTATAGTGAAACAGTAAACAGGCTGGATGAAAAGCAGCAATGCAGAGTCAAGCTTTGCACACTTTTAATTCCGCTTGCTTGAAACATAAACATTATTTAATTCCAGTGCATATTTATGTTCAGGATGCTACAAGAAAACATAAAGCACGCAACTTTGCAAGACTGTCTTATTTCACATTGTTTTTTTTAAATAGTAGACTTTTGCAAATATCCAATTACAAGTAAAGATTAAAAGCTAAAAAGCAAAAGAAAGATACCCTATTATAAGGGAAATAAACATGGAAAGCAAAAGAACAAAGTATTTCTGTATGCTAGAGATGGATCCATGCAAGTGCCGTTTTAAAGTGTGCATGTTTCCAATTTTGAGTCCAGGGCTGCACAAGTAGATGACGTGTTAAGAGGAGGTACTTGTCATGTATGGAAAGAGGAGTCGGAGTCTCATCCATGCAGGGAACCAACAGCCCAGCTACCTTTATTATCAGAACACAGAATGATATACACAAGTGGCCGTGCCCGCCTGACATCACCCTGTGGGCGGGTACGGCATCACACACACACACTACACAACATTCCCCTCCCCCTTACAAAAGCGTAAGACCACACACACAATCGAGACCCTCCCCAATTTAGGACCCGAATCATGCACTAAGGAACAGGGAATAATTAACTGTAATAAAATCACCTAACACACTCATCCAAAAGAATAACAAAAACAACTAAAATTGGACCAAGTCTCTGAAAACCTATAAAATAATCTCATACCATACATACCGTCATGCACACCAGCAGGCTATATACATATATAAATTTGATATTTTTATGTTACTCCACAGTCCCTGGACAGTCATGGACAAAACCGGCTCGGAGGCCCCAGGCAGCCCCACGGCATGTGCGCCCCTGGCCACTGTCTGCCCCCAGGATCGAAGCCACCCTCCCTGACAAAAATGTCGCTTCTCGCCATCAAGAACTTCTCCCCTCTGGCCCCGCAGTGCTGCTGTCTGGCACACCGTCCCTCCGTGCCTATCGGTCCACTCCCGACCGCCTTCAGCACCGCCGTCATGACTCCAAACACTCCGGCCCCCTGTGGCCGCACTCTGGGGAAAACCGAAGCCTGCTTGTCGGTGCCGCTTGCTGCCTCGGGTGCCTTGCCGTACCACCCAGCGCCCTCGTCCAAGGCACATGGAGCTCCAGCACTGAGACACTGCCCAACCTATGTGGCGCACGGCTACTGTTGCTCACTCCCGGGGCTCACAGCATCGCTTTTGCCAGCGTCACTCTCCGACCCAGGCGCTTCATCGCTGTTCTCAGCACCCTTGTCCCAGGCGCTCTGTTGCGTCATCTCTGCACCTGGCTGTAGCTGTTCTTTCCTGGGGCTCTCAGGTTTGCTCTCGTTGGAGTCACTCTCCGACCCAGGCTCATCATCGCTGCTCTCAGCACCCTCATCCCAGGCGCTCTGCTGCGTCGTCTCCATGCCCAGCTGCAGCTACTCTCCCCCGGGGTTCTCAGCATCACTCTCGTCTGCGTCACTCTCGTCTGCGTCACTCTCATCGGCATCACTCTCCGACCCAGGCATCTCGTTGCTGCTCTCAGTACCCTTGTCCCAGGCGCTCCACTGCATCATCTCCATGCCCGGCTGTCATTGCTTCTCCCCAGGGCTCTCAGCCTCCATGGTCCCGCTCTCCTGCTGCCCAGCCTCCAGCTGTGGGGATGACTCCTGCTGCTGCTCTCTTTCTCCGCTGTCGTCACACACTGCGCCGTCAATCTCACCAGCGCTACAGTCCTGCACCCTTCTGCACTTTGTGCCTGGCCCGCCATCTTCAGTGACCGGGGACTCCTCCTCTCGCAGTCCCGGTCCCACCTCGAAGCCTAGCTGGTAGCCTGGAGCTCTCTTTCGGCACGCAGTTAGCTTTGTGGCTAATCTGCCCATAGACAATGAATGGGCCGTTAGCTTCTCCAAACTAACTAGCCTAGCCTCCTTTGGCGCCAAAACTCCCACCACCCACAGCGTCGTGGTCCTCGTCTGCCCGGTGAAAAATTTGGCCAGCCGCTCGACAGCATCCTCATACACCTCCATCTCACCCAGCGTACCAAGGATTCTTCGGCTCTCCGTTCCGAGATGGTAGGTCAGAAGTGCTCGTCGTCGTCCCCTGTCAAGTCTGCTCAAGCCCAATGCCCCGATGTAATCCTTGAACGCAGCTTGCCACTTTGGCCACAGGATCACTGGTTCTCCCGCGTACTCCAGAAACGAATCAAGGGTTGAGGTAGCCCATATGCTCCCATATTTTCGGTATTACCCACTTTTATTCTCGTCGCCAAATGTTACGAGAAAGGAGTCGGAGTTTCATCCATGCAGGGAACCAACAGCCCAAGTACCTTTATTATCAGAACACAGAATTATATACACAAGTGGCCGTGCCCACCTGACGTCACCCTGTGGGTGGGTACGGCATTACACACACACACACACACACACACACACACACACACACACACACACACACACACACACACACACTACACAACAGTACTCTGTTACTTATAAATAAATGGCATACACTGAATTTTAGATAGCTGTGGGCTCATTATTCAGGCACACTTGCGGTTTAGCTGGTACCTCACTTCAAAAGAAACAGTTGCACAGAAACGGCACACAAGTCTTATCAATTTGTTATTAAACATTATTAAGCAAAAACACTGTTGTTGTCTTTCCTATTTATAACAAAAGGTCAATAGTGGTCATTGATACTAATATGATTTGAAACTGAAAAAAAAACAAACAAAAAACCTGAAACTGGGTGTCTAAGGCTAAAAATAACTTTTTTGTATTTTTTTATAAATTTGTATATGCTGTCAAATTTCTGAACTCATTATAATGTGGTTTAGTTTATTTTCTGAAATATGACAGGTTATTTTTTTCCCTGCAATTCTGTTATAATTAAACAATTACTGCAAAAATAATTGTTAAGACTTTCTGAAAACAGAAATATGTCCAGAGTCCATCTATCACTCTCCCCCTCTCTCTGTATATTTATTAGGGATCCATGCACAGATATAGTATCAGACAGTTGATATATTGGTATTGGTCAATATTCACCATGTTGACTGATACTGGCTTTTAGCAAATAAGATATTGGCAGTGGCTAATATTTATCCAATGGTCACCGTTGTGTGACATTGATTTTGCCCTGAAACTGAAACTACATCTGCAAATTCTCTTGTGATCTCTGATCTTCTGATCTCCTGTGATCTCTTGGATTACTGACTACCTGACAGGCAGGCCACAGTTTGTCTGGCTGGTCAGTGTCTTGTCTGATGTGGTGGTTAGTCATACAGGAGCTCCAGAGGGGACTGTGCTTTCTCCTTTTCTCTTCACCTTATACACCACCGACTTTCAGTACAACCCCGAGTCATGCTACCTGCAGAAATTCTCTGATGACTCGGTTGTTGTTGGGTGTATAAGAGAGGGAGAGGAGGGCGAGTACAGGGCACTGTGAAGGGGTTAACGGCAGGGAGCGGCGTGATGACGCGGCCGGCTGGGGCCGTCATCACGCCAGCCCATATAAGGTGAGAGCCACCATCTTAGGGCCTCTTTCCCGGCTGGCACAATAGGAGACAGGAGACCTGCACTGTACATTATATTACTGTGTGTAATAAAGTTCGTGTTCACAACAGCACCACTCTCTGTGCATCACTCTGGGTTTCCAGACATAACATTTGGTGACGAGAGGTAAAACCATGGAGGCGTGCGTGGCGCCACTACAGCCTTTTCTTGAGCACCCAGGGGAACCAGCAGTTCTGTGGCCATGGTGGCTGGACGCATTTGAGACCTACATTGCAGTGTTGGGCCTGGGTAAACTCGACAAAGTAAGGAAATGAGCACGTCTTGTCCACAAACTTGGCATAGAAGTTCGGAGAATTTTCCACACTTTAGGACCTACGGAGTCATATGCGGATGCTGTCAAACTTCTTGCTAGCTACTTTGCCGAACACACACGTAACATGAGGCTGTGGGCTGAGATGCTAATGGTGCCAAACGACAGGGCACTAGCTAGCATGGTAGAGCTAGCATCCCAGCTAGAAGCAATGAAGAAGATAGCCATGGAGCTAAATGGGTGCAAAACACAGAGGTTAACCAGACAGACAACGCTAGCTAGCTCAGTGGACACGGAGAACGAAGATAACAGAGAGAGAGAGCAGCGACCAGGCTCGCCTCCGTTCCCCCCTCAGCTGGAGGAGAGGGAGTCCGCGCACAGCGAGAACAACAACGATGAGCTAGTCCGTGATAAGCCAGCCAAAGAGCACAGCACAAAGAGCGAAACGAAAAAGGAGAATTCAGTACTGAGAGTGACTACAGCATGGTGGGTGAACATGACACGGAGAACGAAGATGACACGGAGAGAGAGCAGCAACCAGACTTGCCTCTGTTCCACCCTCAGCCAGAATCGGAGCCGCAGGAAGGGGAGGCCGAGCATGCAGAGAGCCCTGAAGCACAGCAGCAGCAGCCGGGCACAGACACAACGCACGACGTTGCACAGCAGAGCACTTCAGATGGCAGAGAGGAGGAACAAGGCTGCTCCCATACCCTCGCTCAACAAGCTACGGAAGTTACAACCGAGTTGACGGGTGAAGAGTCCGCCTCAATGAACAACACCGGAGAGGCACTGGACACCTTCCGTAACCACGAGGAGCCTCAACTGATAACGGAGACAACAGGTGAAGGGTCCACAACGACCACGGTGACTACGGAACCGCCACAGCACAACGGAGGTCCCAAGTCAAACAAGCACGCAGAGCCACCGGGAGCACAACAACACATAAAACCAAGTAAAGCGCCACTCCAAGTCATGGACTGGGTTCGGGTTCGCACCAGCGAGAGACTGGGACAACAACTGACCGAGCCACAACCAGCGAAACAAGGGGTGCCGCTGAGGATTGAGGCGAAGCTGGGAACAGTGTGTTTTCGGCTGACAGACGGTTCGGTTCGGCACGCGAACCAACTACGGCATGTCCAGGTGGCTGCTCCAGATGGCGAGGCTTTGTGGGAGTTGGCTACCGCAGTGTGGGACCCAGGCCCCAGGGGTCTGACAGCTCCAGAGATGAAGCCACCATAGATCCACTTCAAAGCTCTAGAGATGAGGCCACCATGGGGCTGCCACAAACCCCCTCAGGCAGAGCTGTTCTCCCCATGGAAGACTGTGAAGTGGGGACTGTTTAGTTAGGAGTGTGGCTACAAAAAAAAAAGTGACAGAATAATCCACTTAGCCCACTGGGTCCAGCGGCAGTCCACCTGCGGACCCTAGTTCTAAGTTTGGAAAAAAAAAAGACAAAAGAGTTCTTTAAAAAAAATAGAAAAGAGAAATTGTGTGATTAAATAGATAATAATGTTGAAGTGTGTGTTTAAAAAAAACCAAATGTGGATATGGTGGGTTATGATTGTTGTTTATGCCAAACTGGGGAGGGTCTGATTAGAAGTGTTCTGTGTTTTTGCAAGGGTGGGAGAGAATGTAGTGTAGGGGTTAACAGCAGGGAGCGGCGAGATGATGTGGCCATCTAGTGCCGTCATCACGCCAGCCCATATAAAGTGAGAGCCGCTATTTTAGGTTCTCTTTCCCGGCTGGCACAATAGGAGATAGGAGAACTGTATTGTACATTATATTACTGTGTGTAATAAAGTTCGTGTTCACAACAGCACCACGCTCTGTGCATCACTCTGGGTTTCCAGACATAACACACTGGTAGACAGATTTGTGGAGTGGACTGAGCAGAATTGCCCGAGGCTGAACATCAGCAAGACCAGAGAGATGGTGATTGGCTTCAGGAAGAACAGGACACCTTCACAGCCATTGTGGATTAGGGGGCAGGATGTGGAGGTAGTGGAGGACTACAAATACCTGGGTGTCATGATCAGCAACGGACTGGACTGGAAATCTGACACCAATGGTGTGTACAAGAAGAGGATGAGCAGACTCTACTTTCTGAGGAAGCTGACATCCTTCAACATGTGCAAAAGGATGCTGGAGCTTTTCTACTAGGCCATTGTTGCCAGTGCCATCTTCTTTGCTGCTGTCTGTTGGGGTAGCAGTATCAGAGCCAGCGACACCAACAGACTTGACAAGATAATCAAGAAGGCTGGCTCTGTAATTGGTCTCAGGAGACCTTTGAGAATGTGGTGGAGGGGAGGACACTGAACAAACTGTTATCCATCATGGACAATCCTGATCACCCCCCTCCACCACACACTGGCCAGACAGCGGAGCATTTTCTCTAGCAGACTGCTACAACTTCACTGCCAAACAGCCAGGTACAGAAAATCTTTCCTGCCACATGCCGTTTCACTGTACAATAACTCACTCTAATGTTGGATTCTGGTCATAACAATGCTGCCATATTGCCCCTTGCAGTCTAATTGGTACTTTGTATTGCACCCTGCGCCTGATATTCTTGCATTGTACAGCAAGTACGATCCATGTATCTATGTGGGTCATCATCCATTCATCTCCGATGTATATAAGTTATTTAGGCAGTTTTACTTTCCAGGGGTAAATCCTTTTTCTTTTATGCTGTGTGTGTTTCTGTCATTTTGGTATAATGCCATCCTGCTGTTACACTGTAATTTCCCAGTGTGGGATCAATAAAGTACTGTACATCTATCTATCTATCTATCTATCTATCTATCTATCTAAAATATTTCAGTTCAGCGATTTTTATTTTTCAGCTATAATGCATTTCTTTGTCTTCCTGACATTAAAGATGGAATAGATGAAAAAAAGAACAAAAGAAACAATTACTATTGGCTATTGGTAATATGTGCATGTCTGTGGTCTTTAAAACTGTGTTGCTGTACAGTAAATAATGCTTCTATTGTTGAGTATGCTTTTTGTGGTGTAGTATGTTGCAACTGAATTTTAATGTAAGTACAATTGTTACACAAGTGTACACATTTGCATGTCCCTGGTGAAGAAGACATAATACAATAACATTTTATTAAGTACAATTAACTCAGCATCGTCCAAATGAATGCAGTTGTTCACGTTACAATCTCAGTTTGGTAGCACACTGATTCTGAATAATACATGTCTATTGTTTGTAGAATTTGATACTTTCTGTTTCCACTGGTTATAAAATAGTGCATTCATTAAGCTCCAAAAATTAGGAATCCAGAAAAGGTAGTGTCATCATCTTCATCAGCAAAGAGCCCATTGAAAAGCTCTCCTGCAGCCACCTGCAGCCACACCTTATCCCCCACCTCCAGGTGCAGCACAGCACCCCCTGCTGCCTGGTCCTCGCTGGCCTGGTAGTTGTCCATGGTGTGGATGATTTTTTCCCCATTCTTCACCAGTGCCACTTTCACATTTCTAGAGAAGACTGTGATGTGGTAGGTGAAGAAGTAGGCGCCTGCCACAGAGCATGTAAATCTCCCTGTTTGTGGTTCATAGTGATTCTGTCCGTTGTAGATAATCTTGTCAAACCGGATTGGTGCATTTGCTGCTGGGAGTTTTGTTTGTGCTGTGAGTCCCACAGAGAAGGCACTTTTGGAGATAATAAAAGCATCTCCCTTTTCTCCCTTACCGCCCTTCTCACCTCGAGATCCTCTGTCCCCACGATAACCAATGCTTCCTTTGTGACCTGGAGCCCCAATTTCCCCCTTAGGGCCCGGCCTGCCAGGGGGTCCCAGTGGTCCCTGAATGCCTCTGTCACCTCGGAGGCCGATTTCTCCCTTTAGACCTTGTGGCCCTGGAGGCCCTAAGTCTCCTTTACGCCCCGTGGGTCCAGGTGGTCCAAGCTCTCCATTATCTCCCTTCAGACCGATAGGCCCTTGAACTCCTTGGGGCCCCATTTTTCCAGGAGGCCCCCGTTCACCATTATCACCACTTTTTCCTTTGGGTCCCTCTGGGCCAGTTGCACCTGTAAAACATGAAACCATAGATAAGCTTTTTCTCTGAAAAGCTTTTGTGCTGGTGGCCTAGTGGTAGAGCATCCACCCACAGCCAGGTTGTGGGTTCAAGGACCATAAAAATGGTACTTTCTGCCTTCTACCTTGGCGCTCCACATAAATCAAATGTTGAAAGGAAAGTTGGTTACCCAGCCACAAGGGGAAGCACAAAACCAGTGTACCCCTTGTGTTGGTCCCAAGCCCAGATAAATGTGGAGGACTGCATCAGGAAGGGCATCCAGTGTAATGCAAACGCAACGTGAATTTTTCCTGCGGCGTGAATTCATGTACAATTAATGTAAACATGTGAAAGCACACAAATGCGCATATGAGATGGTCCCAATAGCCAGTCAGCCTTGATATTTCACCATCACCAAAGTGTCAACACTGGAA
Organism: Pholidichthys leucotaenia; assembly: GCA_020510985.1. NCBI lineage: Eukaryota > Metazoa > Chordata > Actinopteri > Cichliformes > Pholidichthyidae > Pholidichthys > Pholidichthys leucotaenia. The sequence goes on along the minus strand of CM035844.1, from coordinate 161,706,665 downwards.
AGTAAACTAGTTTGAAAATGACACTGCCACTCACCTGCAGACAGATGCACTGGAGCTCTGCAGCTGAGAGGAAGTGTCTGTTGTTGATCCACCCACATACTCCTCCTTCTGATGTGCTAACGAGGGCTAGCAGTGTAAACAAACAACCATCATCCAGGTGCAGTTTCAGGAGGAAGCAGTGACATTTTCCCAGCTGTGTGCCCTGCTGGATAACTTTGTAAACCTAGACATGACAACATTTGGGGGATTTCAGCAGCAGGTAGAAGGCAGCTGCAGAAGTTATGAAGGCAACCCCATCCTTCTGCAACATGATCTGATGCAAATTCGCATCTTTGCATTGAGATTACATATAATTGTGCTGCATGAAAAATTTGTGCTTTCACATTTAGTCTGAATGCACCATAAGACTTGGGACAGGACTTTGTTCTCCTCAAAATACTATTTCAGCTTTTTTCTCAAAATACTATTTTGACTTTTCTCTTGAAATTTTGACTTTATTCTCAAAATGAAAATCTTTTTTTTTTTTTTTTTTTAATTTATGTGGCCCAAATACTGCTTCATACCTCTGGTTCTGTTGCCATGACAACATTTATGTGGTTAGCACAAAAGTGGCAGTTGCCAACATGCTACTCACCCTCACAAGTTTTTTGCTGCTCTGGGCACATTGGCAACTTGAAGGTGGGGAGCACTATTCCAGATTAAGAGGTAAAATAGTTTAGTGAGCTACAATATTATCCAGGGCCATCCTCTTTCCTCCTTATTAGCTATGATGATCTTCAGGTAGCATTACTTGTCCAGTCTTTCATTTCCTCTCTGCAGCATATATATATACGTATATATATATATATATATATATATATATATATATATATATATATATATATATATATATATATATATATATATATAAGTTTCAAGGGTTTTTCAAAGATCTCTATACATTGCCATGAAAATCGTACAATGATCTCCAAAACATTTACACAGAAACGTCTTTTTTGAGGCTATAGGAGATCGTTCAGAGATCGGTCAGTTTTTGATCTCTCAGTGATCACCCAGCAATCTCCATATGTGTAAAGGAGCTCATAATGGCCATTATTAGGTTATCTGGGTTATTAAGTTAGAACTCACATAAACAGAAGTATTGCCCAATAATTTATTTATTTATTGTTTGTAAACACATCAAATCTGATTATTTCTAATTATTGGAATATTCTGGCCATGTAACAGTGTCCACTGATTTAGGTCAGTGGCTCCCAACCTGTGGTTTAGGTCCCCTGTGGTGGGGGGTTGGGATGGGGGCTTTTTTTGCCTCATAAATTGTGAAAATTGTATCATCTTCATAATACCACATATACTACTGAATAATTGAAGGACTGTATATATGCATTTAAAGTATAAAACATATTTTTGGTAAATTCTTTTGATTATTTTTTTTTTGGGGGGGGGGTCTTGGATATAAGCAGGGCGGGCGCCATCAAAAACAAAATGTAATCTTCATTTTTTTGCACTTATGTATATAATTTAATCCTTGTTCAGTAAAACATACCTGAAAAAAAACTAACCCAGCCACAAGAGAAAGCACAAAACCAGTGTACTCTTTGTGCCTGTCCCAAGCCCGTGTAAATGTGGAGGGCTGCATCATGAAGGCCATCTGACATAAAAATCCTTGCCAAATCAAATATGTGGACCCATGATCCACTGTAACGACCCCAAATAGGGAGTAGCCAAAAGTGTGTGGGTGTGTGTATTGTATACATTTTTGACCTTCTGTATCAAGAATACAATAAAGATAGAATTATATAACACACAGTCTTAGGGTCATATTACCACAATCTAATCAACAGTCTGTTGTCTAAGGTGCAGAGTGCATTTATGGGTGTATCCAAGTCCATTTTGTTATCTGTCAAAATACGGCCCACAGTCGCTAAAACAGGGGTGTCCAATCATGTGCAATGGAGGGCCAAGACGCTGCAGGTTTTCTCTTCTACTCAGTCTCTTCAGCAGGTGTTTTCACTTATCAGCAATCAGTGGGAAGAAATTCAGTGAAATCTGCTGTTGAAGACACTGGTTGGAGGTAAAGCCTGCAGGGTCTTGGCCCTCCATGGCACATGGTTGGACACCTCTGCTCTAAAAGAACAACCTCCAAAACAAACAACTTCTTTTTCAATTTTTGAACATTGCTCAAATACATGCTGTTGGACATGGATATGTTAACAATAGGCAGCACGGACGTGATGTCGGACACATAGGTGAAGTCAGCACGTTGTGCCTACTTAAGGGGACTGTTGGCGGGAGTTGTCCTCTTTGGCGCTCTGCCTCAGAACCAGCAGTAGCCTGTGTAGCTTAGAGTTAGCTTGTTTGTTAGCACACTGCAACACATGCTGTAAATAACTACTCTGTAATAAAGTTTCAGTTCAGTACAGCTCCTCCGCAGTCCTGTTTTCCAGACATAACAATTGGTGACGAGGAGAAAAATTGGTCTTCTGGAGGAAAATTAACCATTTTCCTGAAGATGGATACGCATCTGGAAAACCGTCTGGCTCTCCAGAGGAAGTTGTCGAATAAGCGAATCAAGTTTGGCCAGCACCAACAGTGAGCGAGTGAGTCGGTCCAGCAGTTTGTCGCTGACCTCCGCCGTTTCGCTAGTAAGTGTGAGTTCAAACACTTGGAGGAAGAATTTGTGCGAGACAAATTGGCGAAGGACACTATAAATAGGAAGCTGCAGGTGATATTGTTCATGGTGCCAATTGGCCTGACACTGGCTGAAGCACTGGAGATAGCATCCCAGCTAGAGCTAGAAGAGCCCCTCACAGCACCAGTGAACATCCAGGGAACAGACATTGAGATGGTGACATCCTACAAGTACCTGGGTGTTCATCTGAACAATAAACTAGACTGGTCGCACAATATCAACGCAGTTTACAAGAAGGGACAGCGCAGGCTGTTCCTACTGAGGAGGCTCAGGTCTTTTGGTGTACAAGGGATGCTCCTGAAGACATTCTACAACACGGTGGTGGTATCAGCCATCACTTTTGGAGTGGTCTGCTGGGGCAACGGCATTACAGCAGCTGATAGGAAGAGACTGAACAAACTGATCAAGAAAGCTAGCTCTGTCCTGGGGAAACGCCTTGACCCAGTGGAGGAGATAGGAGAGAGAAGGGTGGTGGCTAAACTGTCATCTCTGCTGGAGTCCGAGTCCCACCCTATGCAGGACATAATGAACACACTGAGGAGCTCATTTAGCAGTAGACTACATCATTCTAGGTGCGCGATCGAGAGGTTTCGCAGGTCCTTCCTACCTACGGCTGTCAGACTGTATAACCTAAGCAGGGCTGCTCGCAGAGATAGCAAAAAAAAAAAACGTGACGACCTAATAGTATTGAATGCAAAAGATGGAACAGACTTACACAAATGGTCCCCTCCAGTATACAACTAGGACAATATCAGTCGTTATGGAGGGTGACAATATGTATGGGTACATATTCATACCATGTAGGGTAACTAAATAGACGGTTATGCTGTTTATTCCATCTAGCTACAATGCTCCGCACTGTGTATGTATATTTATATTTTTATGTGTACATACACACGTGGACAAAATTGTTGGTACCCCTCTGTTAATGAAAGAAGACCCCACAATGGTCACAGAAATAACTTGAATCTGACAAAAGTGGTAATAAATAAAAAGTCTATGAAAATTAACCAACGAAAATCAGACAATGCTTTTGAATTGTGGTTCAACAGAATTATTTTAAAAAAATGATGGTACCCTTAACTTAATATTTTGTTGCACAACCTTTTGAGGCAATCACTGCAATCAAACGATTTCTGTAACTGTCAATGAGACTTCTGCACCTCTCAGCAGGTATTTTGGCCCACTCCTCATCAGCAAACTGCTCCAGTTGTCTCAGGTTTGAAGGGTGCCTTCTCCAGACGGCATGTTTCAGCTCCTTCCACAGATGTTCAATAGGATTTAGTTCAGGACTCATAGAAGGCCACTTTAGAATAGTCCAATGTTTCGCTCTTAGCCATTCTTGGGTGTTTTTAGCTGTGTGTTTTGGGTCATTATCCTGTTGCAAGACCCATGACCTGCGACTGAGACCAAGCTGTCTGACACTGGGCAGCACATTTCTCTCTAGAATACATTGATAGTCTTGAGATTTCATTGTACCCTGCACAGATTCAAGACACCCTGTGCCAGATGCAGCAAAGCAGCCCCAGAACATAACAGAACCTCCTCCATGTTTCACAGTAGGGACAGTGTTCTTTTCTTGGTATGCTTCATTTTTGCGTCTGTGAACATAGAGCTGATGTGCCTTGGCAAAAAGTTCCAGTTTTGTCTCGTCTGTCCATAGGACATTCTCCCAGAAGCTTTGTAGCTTGTCAACATGCAGTTTGGCAAATTGCAGTCTGGCTTTTTTATGATTTGTTTTCAACAGTGGTGTCCTCCTTGGTCGTCTCCCATGAAGTCCACTTTGGCTCAAACAACGACGGATGGTGCGATCTGACACTGATGTACCTTGACCTTGGAGTTCACCATGAATGTGTTTAGAGGTTGTTCTGGGCTCTTTTGTTACCATTCATATTATCCGTCTCCTCCTGCGGCCACGTCCAGGGAGGTTGGCTACAGTCCCGTGGATCTTAAATTTCTGAATAATATGTGCAACTGTAGTCACAGGAACATCAAGCTGCTTGGAGATGGTCTTATAGTCTTTACCTTTAACATGCTTGTCTATAATTTTCTTTCTAACCTCCTGAGACAACTCTGTCCTTTGCTGCCTCTGGTCCATGTTTAGTGTGGTACTCACCATGTCACCAAAAAGCACAGTGACTACTTGTCACCCTTTAAATAGGCCAACTGACTGATTACAAGTTTGTAGACACCTGTGATGTTAATTAGAGGACACATCTTGGTTGAACATGTCCCTATGGTCACATTATTTTCAATTTTTTCTAGGGGTACCATCATTTTTGTCCAGGCCTGTTTCATGAGTTTGTTTTTTAAAGTAATTCTGTTGAACCACAATTCAAAAGTATTGTTTGATTTTCATTGGTTAATTTTCATAGAATTTGTATTTATTACCACTTTTGTCAGATTCAAGTTATTTCTTTGACCACTGTGGGTTTTTCTTTCATTAACAGAGGGGTACTAACAATTTTGTCCACGGCTGTATGTATATTCACTGCTCTTATTTTCTTATCTTCTAAATTATTGCTCTGAGTGTTGCTATCCCTGTGCTGTTGCAATCCTGGAACTTCCCCATTGTGGGATTAATAAAGGCTTATCCTATCTTATCTTATCTTTTTTTTCCCACAATATCTTTATTGAACCTTTTTTTTTTTTTTTAACAAACATGATACAAACAATCAAACACTAACACTAAAGTACTACAAAAAAAAAAAAAAACACTAAAAACACCAACAACCACCAACAAAATCAAGTCTTCAACAATGCTCCTCTGTTTAGTCTAGACAATCCAATACATAAGTATACATATTATGTTCACCAGTTTGGAATTTACAAGGTCCACACACATCATTCACCTTCTTCTTCAAGAGTTATGTTTAAATTTTTTACATAATCAATAAAAGGTCTCCATATATTCTCAAACACAATTTCCTTTGATTTCAGTATATATGTTATTCTTTCTAATGGAAGGTTTGTTAACATCTGTCTTAACCACTGAGTCACATCTGGTCTATGAGTCTTTTTCCATAATAGTGCAATACATTTTTTGGCATTAAGCAAACTGAGGTCTATGAATGTTCTTTCACTTTTATTAAAATTATGCTTTTCTGGGTACAGACCCAACAAAAACAGTTTAGGATTCAATATGATTTGTTTTGAGATTATTTTTTCAATTGTTACCCTCACCTCTTCCCAAAACATTCTTATTAATCTACATTCCCATAAACAATGAAATAGGGTTCCTTTACTTTCCATGCATTTTGTGCATGTATCTGGTATATTTTTGTTATATCTATTTAACTCCTCCGGTGTAACATACATCCGCATTAACCATTTGAAATGTATCAATTTAAGGCGTGCATTTATTGATTTGGTTAGAGCTTCTGTACAAGCCAATTCCCATTGTTCCTCTGAAATTTCAGTTTGCAGATCTTCTTTCCAGTAGTTTAATCTTTTCAGTGAATTTTCACTTGAAGATAGTGTCAATGAGTTATAAAACTCTGAAATAATACCCTTTCTTTTACTATCTTTCATCATCATTTTTTCCAAGGATGAATAAATAGGTCGAGTGAGAGCTTTATTTTGATTTGATCGAATAAAGTTTCTAAGTTGAAGATATTTAAAAAAATGTGTTCTATTGAGATTAAATTTGATCCTCAGCTCTTCAAAAGACATTATGTTATCTGCACATGGCAAATATAAATCCTGAATCTTTTGTATCCCTTTTAAATTCCATACTTTAAATACAGCGTCCGCTCTCCCTGGTTTAAAATATTGATTACCCCATATTGGACTAAATTGTGACAATAACTGTGGTTCTTTTAAATAGTTTTTAGCTTCACACCATATTTTAATCATATGCTTTACAAATGGATTTTTAACTTGTTTTTGTAATTTTTTTGCCGAATCTGAGTATATGAATATGGGAAGAGGTAAAGGTAAATTGTATGATTCCATTTCAGTCCAGTGAGGGAGATCATTTGATGAAAAATAATATGTCATAGACCTCAGTTGTGCCGACCAATAATACAACATAAAATTTGGACATTTCAGACCTCCACGATCAAATGGTAAATATAATAAAGACAAACGTAATCTAGCCCTCCTGTTGTTCCATATAAATTCCACTAACTTTTTTTTTATTCTTGAGAATAGATCTAAAGGTGGTGATAAGGGAATGTATTGAAATAAATAAAGTATTTTAGGTAAAATATTACTTTTAAGTATATTGATTCTCCCGATCATCGACATTGGTAGTGACATCCATCTCTGAGTTAACTCATTGATATCTGACATTAAGGCTTCATAGTTGACACTGACGACTGATTCTAGCTTAGGCACAATTTGGATTCCTAAATATTTAAACTGATTTACAACATTGAATTGATTTACCTCAGGGGCTGGGTAATTTCTCTGGGTCTCATTTAGCATTAATATTGAAGATTTAGTTTTATTTATTTTATATCCTGATATTTCCCCAAAATTCTTTATTAAATTCAACAAGGTTGGAATTGATTTTTTTAGATTCGACATAAACAAAATTATATCATCGGCGTACAGGGAGATTTTATGTTCTGTTGGTCCAACTTTAATTCCATATATTTGTGAATGTAAACGTATCGCTATCGCTAAAGGTTCAATTGCCATAGTAAACAGTAAAGGTGAAAGTGGACAGCCTTGTCGACATCCTCTATTGATTTTTATTGGTTTTGAAATATTGTTATTTGTTAGGATTTCTGCTGTAGCATTATTGTATATTATTTGAACCCATTTTATGAAATTATTTCCAAGTCCAAACCTTTGTAGGACTTCAAAAAGAAAGGGCCATTCAACTCTATCAAAGGCCTTTTCGGCGTCCAATGATAGGAGAGCTGTATCCGGTGCTTCTTTATTAAAATAAATAATATTAAATAGTCTTCTTACATTATGGAAGCCTTGTCTACCCTTTATAAAGCCATTCTGATCTCGATTAATAATATTTGGTAAAATTTCTTGTATTCGTCTTGCTAAAATTTTACAGATTATCTTAAGGTCGGCGTTTAATAGGCTTATTGGTCTCATATTTTCACATTTATTAGAGGGCTTACCTGGTTTTGGCAGCAGTATAATTAAGGCATTATTTATGTATGATGGTAAATTATTATTTTGAAATGCTTCTAGAACCATTTCCAAAAAAGGTTTTATTAATTTATTCTTAAATTTTTTATAAAGGTCAACTGGAAGACCATCTGGTCCTGCACTTTTTCCTGATTTCATATTATCAATGGCAAGCCCAACTTCTTCTTGACTAATTTTAGACTCCAATATCTCCCTGTTTTCATTTGGAATACACGGTATAGATAGTTCGTTCAAAAACCCATTTAGTTTTGTTAAATCAGGTTCATTTTTGGTATCATATAATTTTTCATAGTAATCTCTAAAGGCTCTATTAATTTCTAAAGGATCTATAACTACCTGTCCATTACTTATAATACTGGTAATTGGTGTTTTAATTTCCAATTGTTTAATCTGCCATGCTAATAATTTTCCTGATTTTTCACCTTGTTCATAAAAAGATTGTTTCAATCTTAGAAGACTCGAGGCAGCTCTATTCGCTGATTTTTTGTCGTATTCAGCTCTCAAAATCAGTAATTCATTCTCCAACCTTGGGTCACTTCCTGCATACACTTTTTCCTGAAGACTTTTTATTTTATGTTCCAATTTAGCTCTCTCCTCTCGAGTCTTCTTAGATTTTGATCCTGTATAACTAATAATATGTCCCCTAATAAAAGCTTTGAAAGCCTCCCACTTTACACATGCTGATGTTTGTGTAGTATTGATGTCAAAGAACTCGTCTATCTGTTTTTCTATATACTTGACAAATTCCTCATCCTGAAGCCATTTATGCTGAAATTGCCATCTACCTGATTCCTTTGTCAATTTTTTATCTACATATATTAGACAACAGGGTGCATGATCAGAGATCACGATGTTATCATAAAAGCAGTTTTGAATCTTGGACTTTAATTCTGTGGAAATCAAAAAATAATCAATACGTGAGAATGTCTTGTAGGTACTAGAATAACAAGAATAGGCTTTAACTTGTGGTTTCATTTCTCTCCATATATCTAACAATCTCAATTCTTTCATAAAATGATTAATAGTCATCCTACATCCAATGTGCGTACAATCCAGTCCTGTTGATCTATCTATACCTGGATTCAATGTACAATTAAAATCCCCTGCTATTATATGTTGCCCTGTAAGTGATGATAAAATAAGAAATAAATTAGCAAAGAACTTCTGATCATCTATATTGGGACCATATAAGTTCACAAGATTTATATTTTCTAATAGCAAAGAACCTTGAATGATTACATATCTTCCAAATTTGTCTCCAATTACATTTTTCACTTGAAAAGGAACTGATTTATGTATGAGAGTCATAACTCCCCTGGCTCGGGATGAAAATGAAGAGGTGAATACACTTCCTTGCCATCTACTCCTAATTCTTTTAACATCCTCCTCTATTAGATGAGTTTCTTGTAAAAACACAATTTTTGAACCCATGTCTTTTATTTTATTCATAACTTGTTTAAGTTTTTTTAAATTTTGTAGACCTCTGCAATTCCATGAAGTTAAATTAAGATTAACACTTTGGTTTATGATCAATAGAGAGTTTGGGATTACCTTGCAGTGTAAACATGCTCATACAGAGAAGCAAAAACATGAGTGGTTGAACATTCATCCTACAAACTACACACAAACAAATTTCCCCTTCCCACACTTGTGGCAAAACCCCCCAAAATCAAAAGAAAAATTCTGTCTCCCGATATAGCCATCGACCGTTCCACACCCACGGGGAACAGCCTAAGCCACTCCTTCTTCATCCTCCCAATCACCCTAACTCTACTGCTTTTAATGACGTAACATTAACTCTCCTCTGTAGTTTTCCAACTTAACTCCAAAATTTTTAACAACTTTGTACATCATAGTTTTTTTTTTGTTTGTTTTGTTTTTGTTTTGTTTTTTTAATATATAATACAATCTATATTTTGTAAACTTACTATTTACTTCAAGTCAGTCAGATGCCTGTGCAAATGCTTAATTATTCTACCTTATATTTTGTTCATGCTTAGCTCCCACCAGTCTCTTCTTCTTCTTTGATCTTCTTGATGAACTCCTGCGCCTCCTCTGGGGTCTTGAAGATGTGGGTTCTGCCCTCATACGTGGTCAGCAGTCTCGCAGGATAGATTACACCATGACGAATCCCAAGGTTGCGCAGCTCCTTACGTACGGGATCAAACTGCTTCCTCAATTGCTGGATTCCTGTGGCCAAATCTGGGTAGAACCGCACCTGCTGGTCCTGGTGTTTAATCTATCTTATCTTATCTTATCTTAAGAGGCTGTCCAGTTAGCATCACAGCTAGTGGGCCCTGGCCCACGCTTCCCACAGTCACCTTAGCCCGCCGACCCCACACCTTCTTAGGAGGGCCCCACGGTAGACACCGTGGGACAGCAGGGCACCACAGTGCAACAACCCAGCAGTAAACAGAGTTTACTGCTGAGCGCTTTGAGCGTTCTCGAGCTGCAGCTCATTACAGGAGGGAGAGTATGATTTTGCAGACATGGGTACAGCCAAAGGTCAGTGCATAAAGAGAGAACATGTCAGACTCACCTCCAATCCTCGCCCAACATGAGCCTCAAGGAGCTGCCGTGGAGCCGCATGAGAGGGAGTTTGTGGAGAAAGGCGACCCCGGTGAACGACGACAACCTGTCGCGCGTCCCGTCGCTGACGACAGTGACACATCACCACGACCACAATCAACACCAGGAGAGAAGAGGCAGAAACCGAACTCATCTTGCATCCTTGCTGAGTATCAGCCTCAGGGAATTGCCGCAGCACAGCAGGATAGAGAGTTTGTGGCCCAGGAGGACCCAGCAGAGCATCGCCAACCGAGGGCACGTCCTGCTGCCGGCACGAATGGCACACCGCCACAGCAGAAAGCAGCATCAAAGACGAGAGAGCAGCAGCACCGAGTGTAGCCGAACAGATCGCTGTGTGCACTACTTGATTGGGTTCGAGTCCAATGATCTGACCACATGGACCCACAGACAGTCCAGTCATTGCAGATGAGAATCGCCACACAGAGGAGACCAGCTGCCATCCAGATGGCCGATGGTTCGAGCTCTTACCTTCCATCTGCGGAAGGTAAGAGCAGCTGCCTGGGATCAAGATGCGCTGGAGCCGACCCAGCTGGTATGGGACCTGGGCTGGGACGTTACTGATGAGCAAGCCATGACTCCAGCGAGATGGCACCCACGTTCACTGCAGCCAGCGCCTCCAGGGGTGCGCCCAACACGGGCTCAACTGAGGCCCCTTAAGTTGAACTGTAACAGTAACTCTGTTTTTAATATGTTTAACAGAGCACGACTGCTTCAGTAGTGGCAGAATAATCCATACAGTCGTGCAGGTGTGACTGAGATCATCCTGCGCAGTTCGCCCTACTCGGGACACGAACCCGCGACCTACCAGTCAACTACACAGTTCGAGCATGGGAGACACAGCACGATCGCGCTGAGCTAAAGGTCCGACCGATAGCTCAGCGCTACCGATACTGTATGAGGCTTTTTCGGGAGGGAGGTTTTACTAACGTTCTACGCCGAACAGTACTAGTTGGCATCCGTTACACAGGGTTAACCGGCAGTCCACCCGGTGGCCCAGATTCTGTTTGAGTGTGTGTGTAAAAAAAAAAAAAAAAAAAAAGAGCTGCTGTGAATTAAAATTGATGGTGTTTTGGGCTTTTCCGGGGGGGAGGGAAATGTTGGATATGGATATGTTAACAATAGGCAGCACGGACGTGATGTTGGACACACGGGTGACGTCAGCACGCTGTGCCTACTTAAGGGGACTGTTGGCGGGAGTCGTCCTCTTTGGCGCTCTGCCTCAGTACCAGCAGTAGCCTGTGCAGCTTAGAGTTAGCTTGTTTGCTAGCACACTGCAACATGTGCTGTAAATAACTACTCTGTAATAAAGTTCAAGTTCAGTACAGCTCCTGCCTCCACAGTCCTGTTTTCCAGACATAACACGTGCCATGGTTCAGTGATGGCTTTGCAACTTTACAATAGTTATGCAAGTTGCATTTAATGCATAAATATCAGCAGCTGTTTTATTGTCCCTGCTGGTGACTGATGTGCTGAATTTAAAAAAAGAAGATGTCCTTCTTTTCATATTCGCCGTGTTCTCCATTTCCTTTTTTTTTTTATTTTTGGTTTTTCTTATTTAATTAGGCAAAACAAAAACTAAAATGTCAGAAATGTTTTAGACCAGCATATGATGGAAAGAGAAACTACAGAAAACTTGTACTACATTCAGGTATAAATCAAAACTTGAGCAGCTCGTAATAAATAAAGGACTATGAAAATCAGTAAGATACATACCAGGTTGCCCTTTGTCTCCCTTGCGACCATCATTTCCTGGTGGTCCAGGAAGGCCAATTTCACCTTTTCAGAGATGATATGATTAGAGTATGGAAAGGCAGTAATGTAACATGCATAGATAAAGAGAAAGTCCCCAAGGAGCATTCTCTTTTAAACATACCAGGATTCCCTTTGTCTCCTCTGAGTCCATCTCTGCCATCTCTGCCAGGTGTACCATTGTGCCCAGGATCTCCGGGTATTCCAGGGTATCCACAAACGCACCCTTTAGTTTGGGTTTCTGGCTCTGCAACACAACGGACTGCCAGCAAAAGCAGCAATAGCATGATCCTAAACCTTCCCTGGAACATTTTAGCTAACAGAAAATAAAATCCAACACTGCAGAAACCTTTAGCTCAAAGAAACTATACTTCTGGTTCATTACCACACCACTGACTTTTGGGAGGATATGAATATCAGTCAATAATTACCTGAGACTCCCCAAAGTTATTTCATTGGGCAAAGAGTTTTTGGTTTACTTATTTAGTCTGCTCTACTAGTTACACATCACCTTTAAGGTTTTAGCTGAGACTAATATTAAACCCAAGTGCATGGACCAAACATGCAGAAGGACAAATACTTTTACTCAAGCTGCCTTTGTCATGAACTCCCCGTGCACTTCTCCACAGTGCATGGAGGAGGGGTAAAGGATGAGGATTTATGCGTTGGGTTACACCACACACATATTTATTAAGCAAAAAACACTGACCAACAGATACAGTGCCTACAATTCACAGTGGCTCAGGAGTCTTTGACTAGTTTTTAACTTTTTAATACGACCCTTCTCTCTTACCTCTGGTTTTTCTCTCATCTCTTTGTCTTTATACCCTGATTGATGGAGCCTTGAGTATTTTTATCATGTTTTTTGTCAGCTTCATGTGTGCCTGTGTTTGTGTCTATGTTGAATGTAATTGTGGCTTGGTAAATATGGATGTCACCAGACTGCAAAACAAATCTACCTACGGGTACAAATAAAGTAACCTGAACCTGAACCTGAGTCCTCCAGGACGCTCAACAGTCTGGGGTGAGAATACTGGGGAAAGCACACACAGATTATACTCACATAACTGGGGCTGTCCGAGTAAGTACAAAAAACACCAAGTGAACAGTCCTTAGATGACGTAGACCTTCATACTGTGAGAAACGACTGTATGTCCAGTACAGTGACCCAGCAATGCGTGACTGGAAAAAGGCTCCTAAATTACACGCATTGCTGGGGATGATAAATTGGAGGCACCTAGGCGAGGCCCAGGAAAGATGATCAACGGGGCTTGGAACAGCTGATGGTGATTGTTTTGTCCATAATTGGGTAAAAGTAAACACACCGTTACTGTAGTTTACGGAGCTTTATCATAATCAGAGTCGCTTACATAAAAAGGCTTATGACACTCGCCTACATGCCAGGTGGCTCCACGACAAAAGAGGCAGAGCCTCTTCCGCTCACTTCCTTTATACCTCGGGCGGTATCACCACCAGAAACCGGTAGTAGCCACCCCGGTCTAGCCCATGACCAAACCGGCCGCCATCTTTGTAATACAGCCTATTTACATACACAACATTTCCTCCCCCTTCAAAAAAAAAATGTCAAGCGCACAGATAGCCCTCCCCTATTTGCTTCCCGACTCACACACTAAAGCGAAACAATTACAGAAACAACCAAACAGCCTATCCATGCACACAACTAAACTGGGGGGCCAGGTAGACTACCAGCACCCCCACACGGCTGGGCGGATTATTCTGCCGCCAATCATACAAACAAAGCTGTGTACCTAATAATAAAATAATCCCGGAACAGCTCCACATAAAACATACAAAACTACAAAACACGTAACAACTACTGGCGGCCTCTCCCCCCCCCCCAACACTCACCCCCACAATGGGTACATCACAATGTATTATTATTATTTTTTTTTTATTACTTATTTTGTACCCGTAGGTAGATTTGTTTTGCAGTCTGGTGACAAGCCACCAGCTGCCGGTTGCTGCGTGCGCAAGCGCCCCGTATCCCTAACCTGCATGTTTTTGGTATGTGGGAGGAAACCGGAGAAATCCCGGAGTAAACCCATGCAACACGGGGAGAACATGCAAACTCCACACAGATCACTGTTGGTCGGGGGCAGGGATCGAACCCATGATCTCACGATCCCCGCGATCCCCCGGCCGAGGGTAAATTGTGCTGCCACAGTGCTAACCACTGCGCCACCGTGCAACCCAAAGGCTTTTGGAGAATGCGGGCATCGATCCCGCTACCTCTCGCATGCTAAGCGAGCGCTCTACCATTTGAGCTAATTCCCCCCACAATGTATTAAACGTTGGGTATGTAAATATGAATGAATAAAGACCTCAAACAAGATAAACACACCCCACCACCCCAGACTTAGGCATACAATTAACACATTAATAACATTTAATTCCTTCAAACTATTATCTTTGAGCCAATAAAAATCCCACATTTATAATTCAGTCCCCTTAACTAAAATTTAATTCCCATGTGCCACAAAGCACCCCACTTCTCACTTTTCTCTTTTTTTTTTTAAATTTAAATTGGGGTACCATACCAGCAGTAAATAAACATATCAGGACTGGAGCAAAAGCACACAAACAGAAAGTAAAGACATCACAGCACTCTCAGTCCTTAGACGGGTCCTTCTCCAGTCGCCTCCATCTTTTGACCTCAGGGCTCCCGCTGCGCCGCTTCTTTGCCTCCACTCGGCGCAACTTGTTCGGATGCCTCTGGGCCTGGTCAGACAATCGCAGATACCCATCACGCCGAGCAGCCTCCACGTCTCCTCTCATCGCGCTGCTCGCGCGAACCACGATCACCTCTCATCTGGGCCTCAACCCAGGGCCACACCATGTCGCTGACCCGCAGGGAATCTCGTGTCCTCTTTTCCTGTTGATTTTGGGTCTGACTGGTCTCCACCAATGATCCGGTTGACTCGTAGACCCGGCCCGTGTAATCCATGGCAGACTGTCTCTGGTCGTCCCGCTACTCGCATGGACTGTGATCCCGCCCTACTTGAGCGTCAACCTTGGTCTTCGAGGGAGCCCTCTTCCTTTTATCCAGATCACCAATCCTGCAACAGGCCTCCGTCACCGATCGCTCCGGCTCGCGGGCTCGTTTCGGTCTCCTCTTGGCAGGCCGTCGCTGGGAGTGCTTTACGATCACCACGCTCCGCAGTCTAGCCCCTTTTTCTTCTGGTGTTGATGCCTCGTCCTCACGAGCCTCATCGGGGGTCCCACCGTGCCGTCTGGCACCCTCGTCCAGGGCAGCTTGCGTGACAGCATCGGGTCCAGCCTGAGACGGCTCCGCGTGGCGCAACGTGCGCTCTCCTTCCATTACTTTGTCCAACCAGTCTGAATCCCACACCTCAGCGCCCTCCACGACTGGAACAGACTGGCGTTCCACATAGCCCAAAATAGACAACCCGTTCTGTCCATAACCATAATACTCTCTGTATTGCCTCCTAATTTGCCAGTGGGGAAACAGTCTCTCCATGGTCGTCAGGCTCAGGACGGAAACAACCGCTCTAGCATCCACCAAAAATGAAACCTTGACTCCATCTAGCGTGACAGTGCAGCCGATCCTCCCTATTGTCTCCGGGGAGACCACATGCACCACTGTCGGAGTCTTCTGCGCAGCACCTGGTTCCCTCCTACGGCTCCTGCGTATGAAGTTGTCGCACACCCTGGCAAAATGGTTCAAAACACCGCACTTGCCACAATGCTCTCCTTTCACCGGGCACAAAGTGGACTTACAGCGGTGAACAGTGGACCCACACCCATAACACTTTGGCTTAACTGGGGCAGACCTTATCCTGACCATGGAGGCAAAATCTTCCTCTCCGCATTCGCCATCACAAAGGTCCCAAAACAGTGCCTTAGGGCAAGACTCATCCTCACCCAGAAAAGCCCCTTCAGGAGGGCCTCTCACGATGGTCTCTGCTGCCTCGAACCGCTGGGCGAGCTCGATAGCTGTGGCCAACATCAACTCTCCTGGATATTCCAACAGTCTGAACCGGACCGCTGTCCAGCGAATATACTCCGCTAGTTGGTCCTGAATCATGTCCTCTTCCATGCGACCAAAATCACACCCCCTCGCCAGCCTTTGGAGCTCGTCAACAAACGTCGTCACTGGCTCTCCCAAACGCTGGGGGTGCTGTCGAAACTGGATGCGCCGGACCGTGACACTCCCCTGAGCGCGTAAATGGCACGCCATCAACTCCACAACACCATCAAAGCTATCAGACCCCCCAGGCTCTCCAATACTCTCTGCCCCACAGTACCCTACTTATGGACTAACACATCCCTTGCGCGAAGCCTCTCATGCTTGCCGAGGTTCAAAACCACGAGGTAGGTGGTAAAAGCAATGAACCAACGAGGCTGCGACACGGGCGGCCTGCCCGGGGCCTCCAAAAATGGCTGAAACTCAGCAGCACACTTTTCCATTCCCGCTTTTACCTCATCGCCAAATGTTATGTCCATAACTTGGTAAAAGTAAACACACCGTTACTGTAGTTTGCGGAGTTTTATTATAATCAGAGCCGCTTACATAAAAAGGCTTACGGCACTCACCTACATGCCAGGTAGCTCCACGACGAAAGAGGCAGAGCCTCTTCTGCCCACTTCCTTTATACCTCGGGCGGCGTTACCACTGGAAACCGGTAGTAGCCACCCCAGTCTAGCCCATGACCAACCCGGCCGCCATCTTTGTAATACAGCCTATTTACATACACAACAGTGATCAGTGAGGGGTGTGTGGTCAGACCGGCAGACTGTCAGCAGACACACAACTGCCGGCCCCAGAGCAGTGGCTATGGGCACGGTACACACTGGAAATACATACTAAACATGCACGCACAATGGCCCCATGACCCACAGAGAGATCAGGACCGAGCCGGGAAAAACCAAGCCGGCTCGGTTCCTGACAGCCTTCATACGTAGTGAAGCAATCATTAAAACTTTAGGCGGACGGTTACGTACATACTGCCATTTGAGATCTCCACTTTGATCAATCAAAATACATTATTAAGCACGGGTGTCCACATTAGTTTTGTTTTCAATAACAAATATAAATACAGCATAATTGATAGTGTGTGTGTGTGTGTGTGTGTGTGGGGGGGGGTAATATCAAAGTAAGATACCCCCCACCCCCAAGATATTCATGCATGCTTTTCTCATATGTGCTATTTAAAAGGCTAATACCCAGGAGCAAGTAACCCCATAAACTGACATAAAATGTGACCTAAACTTGCAGGGCATTGTAGATTAGTTTACACATGATGCAGCTTTGGTTTATATTCTGTATTTGTCCGTATATGCTGAAGAAAAATACTTGAGTAAAAGTACAAAATCAATTAAAAATACTGGTGGCTGCTAGTGGTACTCTTCAGCCTGCTGGCACTAAGAGCACTGCCTGGCTGAATTTTTGTGCAGTCACTTGAAATTGAAATCGGCACAGGTTTTCCATAGATACGTACAGCTGTGGTATCAATATGAAAAGCCTCTGTCATTTCATTCACAAGTTATCACATTTACAAGGTTTTTTGAAAGTTGAAAGTATTGCCAAAATTTTACCTCAAGGTCAGAGGTCACCCAGATTCAAACTTGTCCAAGATTTTTCATGGATGTATGGTATGAGTATGAAAAGCCTACATCATTTCCTTCTCACGTTATCATGTTTACAAGATTTAGGGAAAAACTGATCTGTGACCTTGATCTTGAGTTCAAGGTCAGCCAAATTTGAACTTGCCTGAGATTTAGATACAACATAGATACTCAAACATACAACTATGGTATCAGTATCAATAGCCTCCCTCATTTCTTTCTCGAGTTATCATGTTTAGAAAAGTTATGGAAAATTTGACCTCTGACCTTGAGGTCAAAGTCATCCAAATTCAAACGTGATCAAGATTTTTCTCTGATAAAACTATGGTGTCGATATGAAAAGCCACGCATCATTTCCTTTTCTACTTATTGCATTCACAGAGTAGGTGTTGACGCCACCACCACCGGTGCTTATCCACCCGGCAGAGTGACAACACCCCATCGGCCTTTTAGAGGCGGAGGGGTGAAACCATTACTTGAATAGTTTGTAATGACTTTACTCTCACCAATTTCTGAAGTTTTTCTTTTACATTTGTTACTTTTTTCTTGCAAATATACTATTTATTCTGTATAAATTTGAGACTTTGTACCATACATTTTCAAATTTGTGCAAATTTTATGAATATTTAAAGCCTTTTCCCCATCAATTGTTTTTTTTCTCAGAAATTTGAGGGGGTTTTTTCACACTTGAGGCTTTATTCTTATAAATTTTACGTTTTTTTTCTCATAAATTTGAGAGTTTTTTGTAAATTTTACTTTTTCAAATAAATTTGTAACTTTTTCTTTTCAGCTGTAGTATCCCCAGTTTGTGAGTTTTTTTCTTGTAAATGTATCACTCCAGTCTGCGAGGAACATAAAATATCCACATACACCCGCTAATATAATCCAGACCATAATAAAATAATAGATAGATTCTATAATAGATTAATATCTATTAATAGATAGATTCACCTGCAGATGAATTTAATAACTTTTTTGTTAACATTGGTTCTAATTTGGCTCGAGAAATACCCACTACGGCGCCTACAGGTGATACAATAAGCAATAACACTGCTATAAAAGACTCCATTTTCATAAAGAACACAGACGAGAGAGAGTCATTGAAATTGTTAAATTGTTAAAAGTAAAACATTTACGGACTGTGATGGTATTGACATGCTCTTAGTCAACACTATTATTGAATGCTTAGTGAAACCACTGACGTATATCTGTAACCTGTCTCTCCAAACAGGTATATTTCCCAATGCAATGAAAATAGCTAAAGTAATTCCGATATACAAGACGGGAGACAGAGGGGAACTCTCAAACTATAGACCAATTTCACTATTGCCGCAATTTTCCAAGATACTTGAAAAAATATTTATGATAGAATTGACAACTTCATACTGAAGATAATTTATTGTGTGAGCAGCAATATGGGTTCAGACACAAGAGGACAACTGCATTTGCTCTAATGGAATTTATAGAAAAAATATCACTGCCATGAAATAAAGAGTATTCAGTTGGGGTATTCCTGGATCTTAAAAAAGCATTTGATACAGTGGATCATAATTTATTATTAAAGAAACTACAAAATTGTGGTAGTAGAGGGGTAGCACTGTCCTGGTTAAGTAGTTACTTAAAGAATAGATATCAGTATGTATGTGTTTGGTAACAAAAACTCACAGTTACTGAAGGTTACTTGTGGAGTCCCACAGGGTTCAGTTTTGGGGTCATTATTTTCAGTATGTATATAAATGATATATGTAAAGTTTCAGAAAAAATGGACTTAATATTGTTTGCCGATGACACTAATCTATTATGCAGCGGAAGCAATTTGGAACAACCTTCTGGATACACTCGGAAAGGAATTAGGAAAGCTTAAACTGTGGGTTTGATTCCAAACAAATTAATGCTCAATTTAAGTAAGACAAAATTTATAGTCTTTAACAACCATCACAACAACTCAGTATCTAAACTCGTGTAAATGGTGTAGAGATTGAAAGGGTATCTGAAACTAAATTCTTGAGTAATAATTGATAATAAACTGTGTTGGAAGTCACATATTATTATATTAAAGGTAAAATATCCAATCAATTGCAATACTACACAGAGTGATATATTTGCTGAATCAACCCACACTATATACCTTGTATCATTCATTAATACTCCCATACATGACATATTGTAATGAAGTATGGGGAAATACATATAAAACAAACATATATCCACTCTTTATGCTTCAGAAGAGAGCTATTAGAATAATAAACAAAGCAGCTTACAGGGAACCAACAAACCCCACTTTTTTCTTAAATAAAAGCTCTCAAGTTGAAAGATCTGGGTTGACTTTAAAACTGCAGTATAATGTTTAAAAGTGAAGAATCTATCACTCGCCGCGAAATATCCAAAAGTTGTTCAAATAAGGAGAAACAATATCATTTTAGAGGAACATGTATATTTCAAAAACCTACAGTGATAACTACCACCAAGCAACACTGTGTTTTCAGTGCAAGGAGTCAGATTATGGAACGATTTTGGACCTGAATTAAAATCATGTACAACGCTTGGACAATTTAAACTAAAACTAAAGGAAGAAATACTCCAAACATATATACAAGATGACATGTAAAATCACATAATGATTGTCATATCCAGCCTGTGTTGTGTTGTAGATTAGTTTTTTTTTCTGTCACACGTTTGTCTTAGCTTCGTTTTGAATTGTAATCGCTCTTGTCTTGTTGTTTTATTTCTTTTGAATTCTTGGATGGAATATGGTGGGGCAATATAAGCTGCGGGCTTCAGCCATCACCCATTTCGGATAACTTATGTTGAACTGAATAATCAGCGGAGTTTATTGTCTAATTTTGACCTTGGTGGATTTTCTTTTCCCCTTTGTTATATTATTCAGTTTCTTTTAACCTGTACTATCCGAAATAAAGATTCATTCATTTCATTCATTCATTCATTCATAGTATTAAATTGATTCCTGATCTAGAATAAAACAATTCTCTAAACCAACCTAAAGCTACAGTCATTACAGTCTAAACAAGCAGATTTTAAAGCAAGTGGAATAAAAAGTAACTTGGAGAAAACACAAAATATACTTGATGAAAAGCATAGTTTCTTCTACAAAAATGTAGAAAAGATGGAACTAAATGATGAATAAATAGCTAAACTACCCATATTCAAAAAGCCTGAAGCAAATTCTACATGTAAATCACAGCAGCCACCTCAGACTTAATATACTGTAACTACAAAACTGCAAAATGTGGCGTCTTAAAGGCATTTTGTAGCACTTTCTGTGACTTTTTTCTTCTCATCTTTACAAAGGTAACCTATTAAACAACATGACTGTGGTGGGAGGAGTTTAATATCTTACTGAGTGTTTCCTCGTTCTGAGAAAGGCTTGTTGGCACACAGGCTTGAATCAGGAACCAGCACCCTGATCATTATGCAGTGTAGCGTAACGCTTATTAGATTGTGTACAGTGAGCACAGACCAGAGGGATGGGCACAAGGGACGAGCTGGAGCATTAAACCAAGATAAGAAGAAAAACACCCCTCTACCATCGAAGCACACAGCAAATACTGTACCCTTGAATCAGGTGCTGCTGTCATACTCAACTTGTGCACACGGACTGAGAGAAAGATCCTTTTATTGGACTTTATTTTCTTCAACAATTCCTCCAGATATAAATATAGTCAAAAAGTATAAACGTAACACATAAAAGTGCACATTCAAGCAGTGTATTTACCTGACACCAGAAATACAAATTTAACCGTCACACATGGTGGCTTCTGTGCATTTACTTGCTTGTACAGAGAAGTGACGCAGTACGGACAAATATGCCACCTAACAGACACATACAGTAATAAGGGCACGGCTCAGAATGAATGACACCCATTTACAATTTGAGGCCGGTATGTGGGACCTAGCCTTTGTAGTCCCATAAACAGGCACAATGTGAGGTTAATTTGGTTACAGAGGATACTGCAACAACTTCAGACAAGATAGCGGCGGCATCGTCACTCTCTGTGTTCTGTTGGGTTTAAGGCTAAATAATCATACACTAACGAATCACCCAAAAATAACCAAACATAACTTAATGCATAGATAAATCTATATTTATAGCACAAAGCATGCTGTAACAGTGTATTATAGTATTTCTGTAAATGTATGTACAACACTGATGGCATGTATAGAGATTTTATTAAAAAAAAATAGAATAAAGTGACACTGGAGGTCTGAGCTCTACATCAAGTAAACATCTTCACACTGAAAGTAATAAAACAGTTTCAGCACATGACAAGAGGGAATAGAGGAAGAGGGATCTCTACAGCATCTGACATCGTATTTTATTTAAAATGTGATTAAAACACTGGTGAAAGCAGCACTTTCAGGGAAACTGAGGTTAGCATTGCAGGTGCTACGTTGCTTGGGAAGGTTTGTGGTGTTAGTAGAAAATAAAGACTGGAAGCAGGACGAAGGAAAGGCAGGCTGGTACATGGTCTACATGATTTGGCGATGCATACCGTAGCCCGTCATACCAGCTTGGGAGGCCCCGCGGTTGCTACCCATTTGCAGGCCAATCAAACTCTGTCCTTGGCGCAGCTGTTCTTCGGTGAACTCTCGTCGGTATCCCTGAGCTTTCCTACACGCATGATGAGAGACAGTTACAAAGATGCAGTTACAAAGATATGAGGTAATCTTGTTCTCAGGTTAGCATGTACCTGCGGAACCATTCTCTGTCACCTCTGTAGTGACCATCATCCTTAGTGACAGCCACACTCCCCAGAGCCATTAGCGTCCTTTGTACTGCAGCCATGTCTTTTCCTGCAGGGGGAGCATGAACATTTTTGTAATGACATGAAACTTATCATCTTAAGAAGACACAGTATGCACTTTTTCCCCTTGTTGACACAGTTCCCAGAGGTCTCAATGAAATGTCTGTGACATGCTTTGGTCAGTACCTCAGGGTTTAAATATTGGAGCTCCATTTTCCACCCAGATGCAGCACCCTTCCTCAGGATGACGTGTTTCAGTGCATGTCTCTTCAAATGGTTACCCCACTCTCCTTCTTTCTCCAGTGCTGAGATTCGCGGTTGATGCCATGCTAATGCTAACTATGACCTTAGGCTGTCAAAGCCAATAAAATTGGGTGAAAGTTAAAGCCTAAATGATAGTTGATAGTACAGGAGTAGTCCCGGAGGTATAATGAACACAGAAACAACCCCGAATGGCTGAATTATTAGCTGGGCTAACTCAAGGGAAGCTTTAGCCAAGCTATGCTAGCTATTAGTGCGATAGAGGGCTATCATAGCCAAATATATATAAAAATAAGACAGAGCACAGATGTATAGAAGAGTTACTAGAAATGATTGTGAAGAGCTATAAAAAGCATTATTGCGCTGCTAAGCTAACCATGCTAATAGCCCAATTTCCCTCGTCATGCCAACCAAAAAATAATAAATTACCCCAGAATGACACAAGACGCAAAATTGACTGTGGATTAATGAGCCAGCTGGGAACACAGTTATACAGTTAAAAACCATTAAAAACAAAAAACAAGAAAAAAAACAGCTGTACTGCAAACCGTGTGGATTCCGAACCTTAATGGGAAACATTATCAACATGGATGGAGATAAAGCTGGAGGGGTGGTGTCATTCCATCACATCCGGAGCCAAATCAATACCACTCAGTTAATGATGGTATCAGAACAAAGGCAGACCCTAACGTAGTGACAGGATTTCTAAGTTGGCTAAGGGCAAAGACATACTAGCTAATCTGTGAGATACATTACCTTCCCAGAGGTCCACAGTTTGAAATATGTCAGTTGATGTGACTCCATAAGTCTCTGCTGCTTGTAGAAACTGGGAGATCTTCTCCATTTGTTTAAAGGCCATCTGAGTCTCTGGAATCTTCTTGATGGGCTCCTTTCCTCTTGGGTAAAGGCTGTTGATGAGTCTACACAGGACCTGTTGACAAAAGAGGTTAGATACAGGTTTGGGTCAAGGATTTATTTTTCTTAAACACAATTGCATTTGTCATGAGTTAAGGTTGCTTTAACACATTACTAATCCTTCCTCACAGATTTTTCTTCTGCAACAGCCACTTTAAAATGCTTCAGAGACTAGCAGTTGTCTCTGGGGTTAAAACATGTCCCTGCATTTCATAATAAAACCTGAAAGCTTTAATTTACAAAAAGCATGAGTTACTTTGGCAACTGAAAGGCTGGGGCTGTTAAGTATCAGTGCAGGAAATGGTGCATCTGTCACATATTTGATGGATCCTCCCCTGGAGTATACAGTGTACAGGCAAGAATACAGTGCAACTGCACACTGCAAAATGCACTGCAAAGGAACTGTTAATGAGCTCTCTGTCAAAAGTTCTAATGCAAAATATCAGTCAATCTAACTCATCTGATTACTTACAGTGGTGTGAAAAAGTGTTTGCCCCCTTCCTGATTTCTCATGTTTTTGTGTGTTTGTCATACTTAAATGTTTCAGATCATCAAACAAATTCAAATATTAGACAAAGATAACACAAGTAAACACAAAATGCAGTTTTTAAATGAAGGTGTTTATTATTAAAGGGAAAAAAAATCCAAACCTACATGGCCCTGTGTGAAAAAGTGATTGCCCCCTAAACCTAATAACTGGTTGGGCCACCCTTAGCAGTAACAACTCCAATCAAGCATTTGTGATAACTGGCAGTGAGTCTTTTACAGCTCTGTGGAGGAATTTTGGCCCACTCATCTTGCAGAATTGTTGTAATTCAGCCACACTGGAGGGTTTTCAAGCATGAACCCCTTTTTTAAGGTCATGCCACAGCATCTCAATCAGATTCAGGTCAGGACTTTGACTAGGCCACTCCAAAGTCTTCATTTTGTTTTTCTTAAGCCCTTCAGAGGTGGACTTGCTGGTGTGTTTTGGATCATTGTCCTGCTGCAGAACCCAAGGGTGCTTCAGCTTGAGGTCACGAATAAACGGCTGGACAGTCTCCTTCGGGATTTTTGGGAGACAGCAGAAGTCATGGTTCTATTTACCACAGCAAGTCTTCCAGGTCCTGAAGCAGCAAAATAGCCCCAGACCATCACATTACCACCACCATATTTTACTGTTGGTATGATGTTCCTTTTCTGAAATGCTGGGTTACTTTTACGCCGGATGTAATGGGACACATACCTTCCAAAAAAGTTCAACTTTTGTCTCGTCAATCCACAGAGTATTTTCCCAAAAGTCTTGGGGATCATTAAGATGTCTTCTAGCAAAACTGAGATGAGCTGTTGTTCTTTTTGCTCAGCAGTGGTTTTCGTCTTGGAACTCTGCCATACAGGCCATTTTTGCCCAGTCTCTTTCTTATGGTGGAATCATGAACACTGACCTTAACTGAGGCAAGTGAGGCCTGCAGTTCTTTGGATGTTGTTGTGGGGTCTTTTGTGACCTCTTGGATGAGTTGTCGCTGCACTCTTGGGGTAATTTTGGTCGGCTGGCCACTCCTGAGAAGTTTCACCACTGTTCCATGTTTTCGCCATTTGTGGATAATGGTTCTCACTGTGGTTCGCTGGAGTCCCAAAGCTTTAGAAATTGCTTTATAACCTTTTCCAGACTGATAGATCTCAATTACTTTGTTTCTTATTTGTTCCTGAATTTCTTTGGATTGCAGCATGATGTCTAGCTTTTGATGATCTTTTGGTCTACTTCACTTTGTCAGGCAGGTCCTATTTAAGTGATTTCTTGATTGAGAACAGGTGTGGCAGTAATCAGGCCTAGGTGTGGCTACAGAAATTGAACTCAGCTTTCCAAAGATGCGATAAACCACAGTTAATTTATGTTTTAACGGGGGGGGGGGGCTTTTTCACACAGGGCCATGTAGGTTTGGATTTTTTTTTTTACCCTTAATAATAAACACCTTCATTTAATAATTGCATTTTGTGTTTACTTGTGTTATCTTTGTCTAATATTTAAATTAGTTTGACGATCTGAAACATTTACGTGTGACAAACATACAAAAAAAAAAAGAGAAATCAGGAAGGGGGCAAACACTTTTTCACACCACTGTATTTTAGGCTTTTTGCACTCAGAGGGCTCTTTAACTCTGACAGAGCTATTATGTTGAATCTTAAATAATTCAACAGTAGCTCCTATTTTAAGCACCACGATCCCAAAGCCACTCACTGTTCCATCCATCAGCCACTTCTGGAAGTTCTGCTTGCCCGGCTGTGGTCTCTCCAGGTTTCCCCCACACTGTGCCACGATCCAGTCCACCAAGCGCTGCTCCAGGTCAGGGTCATACTTCTGCTCGATCTTCTCTTGGACCTCTCGGCTCAGACCATAACTGGGCCCTCTGTTCGCCATGGCAGGTCAGTCAGCAGTCTGGTAAACTGAATTGAACAGATGGCCCACAGGAGGCAGAAAACTATAAATAAAACACTGTTGTAATCTCTTTATGTGACAATTATTGGTTAACACTGAACGAGTTCTGTTTTATTGCGGTTTGCTTTCTTTGTGTCAACAGTGAGACTATGCATCTTGTCTGTAGGAAGATTTTTTAAAATCACTTTTCCAGTCACAGCTCAGCAGTCCACCCATCGCTGGATGCTGTAGCAGGGACTGGGTGTGGTCCACTGACTGCCGTCCCGAATGAGGACAAGTCCTGTCATTGCTATGGCAACAATCAATCCTGTTTCCGGAGTGCAACCCTGGATGCACAACGTCCGTTCAAGTTGACCTCCAGCACGCAGGCATCATGACACAAAATTGAAAGAATCAAATGCATTTTAAGAAAGTTTGCACTTAATCAAAATACGGATGCACATGATGTACAACAGTTAACACCCCCCTGGGTTTCCAACAGCCCGCATGTAGTTTAATTTAAATGCGTCAGTGGTCTGATAGAATCACCTTCACTGCGTCGCCTTAACGGGACGCAGAGGCTGAGTCATGCATATCCTGCAGTTTTTTTTGTTTTGAAAACATATTTTTACACACAAAGGTAAACGTTAAAAGCTAAAATGCTGGCACTTACAGAGGGGGGCGAAGTCGCTGCGGTTCGTCCCTTGTGTCCGTGTTAATTCCGCTGAGGATGCTGCGCTGAAGCAGCCATGAAACGAAACGCGTCAAAGGCGCGTCAGGGCCGAGCTGGACCTCAAGTGTGTCCGGGAGGGTCGCAGAATCTCGGGCTTTTATACGGCTGCTCCGCCGGGAGGAGTCCCTGCAGCCAGTCAGCGCAGACTGCGGCCGGAGCAGCGGTCAGTCAGTGTAATGCACGGTCAGCACGCACAGGCACATGACGGTGTCCAGATCAATTCAAAAGATTTAACCACTGGCCCAGGCTGGAAGCCAATAGCGATCACAAGTGTGCGCAATTCAGTCTATAATCACAGGGGTGTTCGACCTAGGGTCCGGATCCATCCGCCGCTCTTCTTTTGCCCATATTAGGGAGCTACTAGAAGTAAAAATAAACACTGAAAAATAAAAATAAAATCTTCTCGTAAGTTTACAGTGACACAAAGTCACAGATTTGAGAGAATAAAGCAAATTTCAATAAAAATAAAATAGTAAAAAACACCCCTCCAATATATTTACAGCATAAAGAGTCACAAGTTTACAAGAAAACAGTGACAAATTTAAAGCAGTAAAGTCATAAATGTATGAGGTAAAACCCTGACAAGAAAATAGGTGACCATTTACAGAATTGGAGAAAAAATATTGCATAGCTGATTGTAATATTTAGGTCTACTAAATATTCACACACTAGATGCTAAATTTGCACATTGCTCATTTGCACACTGTACATAGTCTCACCCCGTCTCACGTCCATATCATCTCTGCTGCTAAATTATCATTGTACAGTCTACTTGGGTATTATCAGGGCACACGGCTTTACACAGAGGAATTCTCTCCCTGGATGCTAATTTGTACATTGCTCATTTGCACATTGTACATAGTCTCATGCCATCTCACATTCATATCATCTCTGATATTAAAATTACCACTGTACAGTCTATTGGGTATTATCGGAGGCAAGTCCTACTCACCCAGTGAATTTTTATTTTACTCAGGGACAAGTTATAGTCACCCAGTGAATTTTCATTCTTCTTGTTCCTCTAGTCTTAACTGCTTTAACTGTCCTAATTGCTTTTAATGTGTATTTATTAGTATTAGTATTAAGGTGTGTTTATTATCTTTATTAGTATTGATGTGTATTTATTACCTTGGCATTCGTTGTGGACAGCAGAGTAAGAATTTCATTGCTCAGGAAATGTTGCATTTCTTAAATGTGCACACTGTAGCCACACATGTGCCTTACATAATGCCTCATGTGCCTTACATAATGCCTCACATCTTAGATAAGAACAAAGCGCACAGTTTCCTTGGAGATAACAGGAAGCTGTGAAAAGTGTAATCCTTTGTGTGCCGAGAGTCTGCTTGGAGGTTCCTTTGTGGGCCAAAGACTGTGTGGGGGATGCTAAGGGATTAAAGAGGAAATGCATTGTGACTTGTGATTTGAATGCAATGTGACTTGTGAGCTGTGAGAGTCCTGGGTATATAAGGGACGAGTTTTTTCTGAGATGTTCTCTTTCTACTTTGCTCGTGTAATAAACTGCCTTGAGACAAACCTGCCTCGTCAATTACACACTCCACACTGGTGACCCAAGACGTAGCATGCAGCAAGAAGAGAATTCCCCGGGGCCAGCCTCATCGGGAGCCCCCAACCAAGCATATGCCATTACGGTCCAGCTACCGGACTTTTGGCAGAACAACCCGCGCTCCTGGTTCCACTTGGTCGAGGCACAGTTCACCCTCCGGGGGATATCGGTAGATGACACGAAATTCTACCATGTGGTCGCAAAGCTCGATAACCACATGGCTCAGCATGTGGAGAGCCTTCTGGAGCAGCCACCAGCCAGCGACAAATACGGCGCGTTGAAGGCTGCACTCATTCAGCACTACACTCTCTCGGTTGAGGAGAGAGCAGAGAGACTCCTGGCGCTGACCGAGTTGGGAGATGGCACGCCCATTGACCTGATGGAGAAGATGCTGAGGATGAAAGGCTCGGACAATGACCACTTCATCTTTACCCACATCTTCCTCAGGACCCTACCGTCAGAGATGAGAGCGACCCTGGCCAGTTCGCCGTTGTTGGCCCAGCGGGACTACCGCGCGCTGGCCCGGGAGGCGCATTGGATTGTCAACGCCAGCAGACAGCGCACGGCCATGGCGGCAGCGACGGAGCTCGGCGCGACGGCCGGAGATGGCAGGGAGCCAGGGACAGCGGTAGCAGAACCACCGACGACGGCGGCGGCGGGGGCCAAGGAACGCGGCGGAGACACCCTTTGTTTCTACCACCGCCACTTTGCAGAGAAGGCACGCAAATGTATACCACCGTGCCAGTTCAAGCGCTCGGGAAACGCCAAGACCGGGGGTCGGTAGCAGCTGCGATCCTCGGGGAGGAGAACAAGCTGCTCTATTTGACGGACGCACGCTCGGGGAGGCATTTCCTCGTGGACACAGGCGCCCAGTTGAGTTTTATCACGCCTTCCTCCGCTGACCGGCTGGCAGGTTCCAGCGGTCCCGGGATGGCAGCAGCGAACGGCTCGGAGATTAAGACCTTTGGTGAGAGGATTCTGCTTCTGTCTCTACACGGCCGTACATTTGAGTGGACTTTTGTCATAGCAGCATTGAATTTCAATATATTGGGGGATGATTTTTTGTGCTCACATGGTTTGTTGGTTGATGTTGCTAACAGGCGCCTGGTTAATGCACTTTCTTTTGACTCTATTCCCTGTACAGCTCGAGCGGCCCGGCCAACAGCACAAGCCAACGTCACAGCTGCAAGCAGTAAGTTCCACACTCTGCTCATTCAGTTCCCAGCACTCACGGTCCCCACATTTTCGGCAGCCTTCGCTAAACACGGGGTGGAACATTTTATTACCACCACCGGACCGCCCGTTTTTGCAAAAGCTCGGCGCTTGGACGCAGCTAAATTGTCCATAGCGCGGGAGGAGTTCGCCAACCTGGAGAGGTTGGGCATCATCAGGCTTTCGAACAGCCCATGGGCTTCCCCGCTACACATGGTCCCGAAAGCTGACGGCTCGTGGCGACCTTGCGGGGATTTCCGCAGGTTGAACAACGCCACAGCGCATGACCGCTACCCAATCCCGCATATCCAAGATTTTTCCGTTCATTTGGCAGGGGCGCGCGTTTTTTCTAAGATAGACTTGGTCCGCGGTTACCACCAAGTCCCAGTGCGCGCTGAGGACATACCCAAAACAGCGGTGATAACTCCATTTGGCCTATTCGAGTTTTTGCGCATGGCTTAAAGGGGCTGCACAGACGTTCCAACACATGATGGATGCGGTGCTGCGCTATCTCCCTTTCGTGTTCATCTACTTGGACGATATTTTGGTAGCCAGCGCGTCCGAAGACGAACACGAAAACCACCTCGCGGTAGTTTTCCGGAGGTTGGGAGAGCACGGGTTAATAATCAACCCAGCGAAGTGTCAGTTCGGGGTGACGCAGATCGATTTTTTAGGACACCGCGTCTCCCCCGAAGGAGCAGTTCCGCTACCTGACAAAATGCGCGCGGTTGCAGATTTCCCCCGGCTGCAGACGGTCAGTGCATTACAGGAGTTTTTGGGAATGGTGAATTTTTATAACCGTTTCCTCCCCCGTGCAGCGCAACTCATGCAACCGCTGTATGCCGCGCTCAAAAAACAGAAACCCGCGAATAAGATTGAGTGGTCCCCGGAGCGGGAGCGAGCGTTCTCGGAAGTCAAAGCAGCCCTGGCAAACGCTGCGTTGTTGGCACATCCAGACCCAATGGCCCGCATAGCGCTCACCATTGATGCGTCTGATGTGGTCATAGGGGCGGTCGTGGAGCAGCATGTAGCCGTGGCTTGGCAGCCACTCGCCTTATTCAGCAGGACCTTGCGCAATAGTGAATGTAAATACAGCGCGTTTGACAGGGAGTTGCTGGCTCTCCATTGGGCCATTCGCCACTTGCAGTTCTGGCTAGAAGGGCACTGTTTCACCGTGTTCGTTGACCACAAGCCGCTAGCATTCGCGATGGCCAAAGTTTCAGAGCCGTGGTCGGGCCGGCAGCAGAGGCAGCTAGCCGCGATCTCAGAGTTTACTACCGATATTCAGCACGTGTCGGGTAAACTGAATGTAGTGGCAGACTGCCTCTTGCGCGCCGTGGCTGCCCCCATCCGCGTGGGGATAGATTACACAGCCATGGCCGTGGAGCAAGGTAGTGACGCGGATGTGCGCGCGCTCCAGTCTGGACCAACAGGGTTAAGGCTGGAGAGCAGGGTGCTGCAAGATGGTATGCCTCCGCTAATCTGTGATGTCTCCACGGGGCGACCGCGTCCCGTGGTACCGGCAGCGTGGCGCCGCCGCGTTTTCGACTCAATTCATTCTTTGGCGCACCCAAGGGTGCGCGCGTCGGTCAAAATGGTAGCGGAAAAATTTGTGTGGCCGGGCCTCCGCAAACAAGTTAAAGAGTGGGCGGCAGCCTGCATGGCGTGCCAATGGGCCAAGGTACACAGACACACGAGGGCTCCCTTGGAGCCATTTCTCATTCCGGCTAAGAGGTTTGACCACGTTCACGTGGACCTCGTGGGTCCCCTCCCGCCATCACAGGGGTGCACACACCTTCTGACAATGGTGGACCGCACCACGCGCTGGCCGGAGGTGGTCCCTTTGGCGTCAACCACAGCCGAGGAGGTGGCATGCGCGTTTGTAACAGCATGGGTGGCGCGTTTTGGAGTCCTGTCAGACATTATAACAACAGCTGATGATGATGCCCGCAAGCTGCGGGCCATTCAACAATGGCCTGCAGCCTAGGTGTCACAATTCACCGTACAACCGCGTACAATCCACAGGCTAATGGGTTATGCGAACGTTTTCACAGGTCATTGAAAGCAGCTCTCAGAGCATCACTGACAGATGCAAATTGGGTAGACAAGCTACCGTGGGTTTTATTAGGGTTGCGTTCTGCGCCTAAAGAAGACTTAGAAGCTTCCCCGGCTGAACTTTGTTTTTGCGCAGCCACTTGGGCTGCCCGGGGAGTTTCTCCCGGATAATCCGGCGCCAGGCAGCTCCCCGTCTCAGCTGTTGCAGCGTAGCATTGACACGGCCACGCTGCCCGGCCCTGCCCACCACAGTTTTCCGCGCGTTTTTGTGCCTAAAACTTTGAAGAACGCGGAGTTTGTTTTTGTCAGACACGATGCACATCGCCCCCCACTGCGACCGCTTTATGATGGACCGTTCAGAGTGTTGGAAACAGGGGACAAGCATTTTTTGCTAGATTTGGGGGGTAGGAGGGAAAAGGTTGGCATAAACAGACTCAAACCCGCTTTTGTGGTGGCGGACGAGCAAGTGCTGTTGGCGAGGGCCCCTCGGCGAGGAAGACCCCCACGAGGAGCTTCCCAGAGTAATATTTCCCCAGAACACCCGCGGGGACTGACAAAAGGTTTTCACCCCCAGACAGCAGCTCCCCAGCATGACAGCGCCGCGGAGGCAGTGAATCCTGGTTACAGCAGATACGGGAGAAGACTGAAGCCCAAGCAGCATGTGGACTGATGTGTAATGATTCTATCACAGCATGCAGACTGTTATTCTTTTGTTCGATCTAAAATGTTTGGGGGGGGGTCGTGTAGCCACACATGTGCCTTACATAATGCCTCATGTGCCTTACATAATGCCTCACATCTTAGATAAGAACAAAGTGCACAGTTTCCTTGGAGATAACAGGAAGCTGTGAAAAGTGTAATCCTTTGTGTGCCGAGAGACTGCTTGGAGGTTCCTTTGTGGGCCAAAGACTGTGTGGGGGATGCTAAGGGATTAAAAAGGAAATGCATTGTGACTTGTGATTTGAATGCAATGTGACTTGTGAGCTGTGAGAGTCCTGGGTATATAAGGGACAAGTTTTTTCTGAGATGTTCTCTTTCTACTTTGCTCATGTTGGAGACGTGTAATAAACTGCCTTGAGACAAACCTGCCTCGTCAATTACACACTCCACAACATGATAATAAAGCCTCTGAATCCTTCTTAAACAAAGACAAGAAAATATAAGTTGCACAAGGAAAAAAATTAGCAAATTTTAAGAACTTGCCAATTAGAAAAAAACTAAATTTACAAGAAAGAGTCAAATTCATAAGAAAAAGTCTCAAATTTATTATAAATATTCATGAACGTATTTCACAATTTTTTTTTACTTTTTTTGGGGGGGGTGCAAAAATGTTACGAGTATGAGAAGAGGAAACCTTGCTGGTTTATGGTGATTTAACATTCATTTTATGGGGCTCAAAATAGGTTTTGTTTTTTTTTTAATTCAAAACATGGGTCAAACTGGCTCTTTCCATAACAGAGGTCACTGACCCCAGCTTTATCCCTTTTTACCCTATCTTTGCTGAGAGCATCACACATTCAGGGAGGTTGCTCAACAACAGTTGTTTTGCAAAGATCATTAGTTTTAAGACTCGTTCTCTCTTCCTCCTGACTTTTTAATGTTACTGGACTTTTACTGAAGACAC
This sequence comes from Pholidichthys leucotaenia, assembly GCA_020510985.1. NCBI lineage: Eukaryota > Metazoa > Chordata > Actinopteri > Cichliformes > Pholidichthyidae > Pholidichthys > Pholidichthys leucotaenia. The sequence continues at coordinate 161,673,391 of CM035844.1, read as the reverse complement.
TGCAGCTTCTGTTCACTTACAGCGTCTGCCTTTTGATTTTCAGTAATGAGATCAGTTTCTCCCTGCTTATTGAATTTGAGCTTTTCAAAGAAAATGGAGCCTGTGCCTCAACATGAATTGCTGTGCTCCTTTTAACTTGATGGTAACAACAAAAACACGGATTACTTTTCATGAATTTAATATTCTAATAGAGTCAAACAGTATACACACTGCATAGGGTGACTTTTTCAGTTATTGTCCTGCCTTATGCTGTTAGCTGTGACATTTGGTTTAAGTTTAGTTATGGATGTACCAAATGACTTCACAGCTTAGCTCTAAGTTAAAGGTCACAGCTGCAGTTATGGAAAACTGGGGAAGCTAAGCAGTTGGTTTCACATCACTGAGCACAGTGCAGCTAGTGGCCATTTACATGTTAATAATCAACAGTCCAGTGGCTCCATTTTTTTAACGATGAAAGTTCAGCAGGTACAGGGGGTAATGTTAACATATTATCCTGTGAAAATAGAAAACAAAACAAATCTCGGATGGCTATAACCTACAATACTTGATTAGTTCTCCTACTGAACCACAGTTCTGTGCTGCATGCTAGAATTTTTGGTCCATTGTTTTTCTTAAGTATTTTTGTTTGGATGTGTTAAAGGTATGAATTAATTGATTTATGTTCACGCTGTAAAATCAGGCAAGCTTCAAAATGCTCTCAAATCAACCAGTATTGGTGATTTGCTATTTTAAAATCTACAGCTAGTTTCTGAAGAATTTCTCTAAACACCTAGTGCTGTGAAAAAGTATTTGCCCCCCACTGGTTTCCTATATTTATGCATATTTGTCATGCTTCAATGTTTCAGATCAAACAAATGTTAATATTAGACAAAGACAACCTGAACAAATGCAAAATGCAGTTTTTAAAAAAAAATTATTTCATTTATTAAGGGGAAAAGAGGTATGGCCCTATGTGGAAAAAGTAACTGGCCCCAATCCCTCCTGTTACATCATGGAATAACTGTGATTAACCATATTTTTGGAACACTAGCTACACCCATGCCTGATTATTTCAGACCTGTTGAATCAAGAAATTACTTAAATAGAACCTGACAATGTGAAGTAGGCTAAAAAAAATCTCAAAACAACACATCAGGCTGCAGTCTCAAGAAATTCTGTAACATGAAAAACAAAAATCCAAAACAACATCTAAAGAACTACAGGCCTCACTTGCCTCAGTTTGGACAATGGTCCAAACTGAGGCAAGTAAGAGAGAGACTGTAAGTCTCTCTCTTACTGTAAGTTCAACAGTAAGAGAGAGACTGGGCGAAAATGGAATCCATGGGAGAGTTCCAAGGTGAAAACCACTGCTGACCAAAAAGAACACGAAGGCTCTTCTCACATTTTTTCCAACTTTTTTTTAAGAAAAAAAAAAAAACATCTTGATAATCCCCAAGACTTTTGGGAAAATATTCTGTGGACTGATGAGACAAAAGTTGAACTTTTTGAAAGGTGTGCATCTGGCATCAGACTAACACAGCATTTCATAAAAAGAACATCACACCAACAGTCAAACATGGTGGTGGTAGTGTGATGGTCTGGGGCTGCTTTGCTGCTTCAGGACCTGGACAGCTTGCCATAACTGATGGAATTATGAATTCGGCTCTCTACTAGAGAATTATATGCGGCCATCAATTCATAACCTCAAGCTCAAGTCCTTGAATGTGGCTGAAGTAAAACAAATCTTTAAGTTTAAGTCAAGTTTCTTGTCATTCAAATCCATACAAACACGTACCATAGAACAAAATTACATTTCTCCTATTGAAGGGGCCATTGCCATGCAAGGCACTGCCACAATTTTTCCCTTCCCCCATTCTATTAGGCTGAGCACCAAGTTAGAAGGTGGGAAGTACCTTTTCTTTTAATGTGGTCTTGGGTATGACCCAGCCAGGGCTTGAACCCACGACCTCCCGGCTATGGGGTGGATGCTCTCCAACTAGGCCACCACTCCAGTGCAAAGAATGGGCCAAAATTCCTCAACAGTGATGTCAAACACTCATTGACAGTTATCACAAACTCTTGATGGCAGTTGTTGCCGCCAAGGGTAGCACAACCAGTTATTTGACTTGGGGGAAGGGAGGGTTACTTTTTTTTTTTAAATTTGGATACCTTTTCTCCCTTAAATAAATAAAATCACCATTCAAAAAATCACCGAAATATAAGAAATCACGAAGGCAGCAAATACTTTTTTCACATCACTGTAGCTGCACACTTTTTTCAAAACCACAACTCTCAACTTCCCACTATTTTATACTTTATTTTTGTATACAATTTGATTAATGTGCATTACAAAATTAGTAGTGCTTACTCTTTATTGCAGTTGCATCCACTGTGTGTACACACTATCACAGATTTGAGACCTCACTTTATTATTAGTCCAAAACAGGTGAAAAATGGGTAAAAGGGCACAGGAAAACGAGTCTATAAATAAAGGGGTTTGGATGGGGAGGAGCAGCCAAACAGTAAAAACAGCAAGGAACAGCAGCAAACGCAGATGCATATAACAGCTGAAAAAGATAACACTTTATGCTATAAAACGAGCACATACTAACACAACCTGAAGATGTAAGGAACCAGTGAGGAGGTGAGGCTCCCTTTCAATTACATTTTGTCATGGGGATGCATGTTGACATTAAATTGACAGATGAAGAGGAAAAATCAGGAGCAAAAGGTCATATTTGGCAAGAAACATGCCGGTTGTTTTGTAACTCCCTTGAGGGGTTCACGCTGCAGTTAGTGAAGTCCATTTCCTGTTCTTTAAATCTCCTGAACATCTTAAGCTCAGTCCCCATTCCCTTACTCAGACCATAGTGGTCAGCTTGTCTATCAGATCGTCAATAGTGTAGACCATGAGCTTGATGTCGTCCTTCTCAGACATGCGGTGCTGGCCATGCCGCCGAAGGATCACGTCCACATCGTTGCTGAGGACACGCTCTGCGACCTGCATGGAGATGTGCCAGGGGACGTCTTCGTCTTTCAGCCCGTGGATGAGTCGTATGGGACAGGTGATGGGGATGGGGCTCTGGAGCACACAGTGATTTTCAGCCTCACGCAGAAAGTCCATGCTAAACCTGTAAATGCCCTCCTCTGTGTGTTTGGTGGGCACCGTCCACTCGCCTTTGGCCTCAAACTCCTTTTGTTTCTGTGGATTTTAACATAGTGACATATCAACTAAATTTCAAACAAAATGCCAAAAATATATGCCAGCTGGAATTCACTTAAGGTATCAAAATGCTGGCCACTTAACAACTAGTTTGTTGAATAACATGATATCATATTGAACAAATAAGATAAGCCTTTATTAGTCCCACAATGGGGAAATTCCAGGATTGCAACAGCACAGGGATAGCAACACTCAGAGCAATAATTAAGAAGATACAAAAAATATAAATAAGAGCAGTGAATATACATACGTACACATAAATATATAAATATATATACAAAGTGCGGAGCATTGTAGCAAGATGGAATAAACAGCATCACCGTCTACCTAGTTATCCTACATAGTATGAATATGTACCCATACATATTGTCACCCTCCGTAGCGACTGTTATTGTCCTAGTTGTATACTGGAGGGGACCATTTGTGTAAGTCTGTTGCGTCTTTTGCATTCAATACTATTAGGTTGTCACGTTTTTTTTGCTATCTCTGCGAGCAGCCCTGCTTAGGTTATACAGTCTGACTGCCGTAGGTAGGAAGGACCTGCGAAACCTCTCGGTTGCTAAATGAGCTCCTCAGTGCGTTCAATATGTCCTGCATAGGGTGGGACTCGGACTCCAGCAGAGATGACAGTTTAGCCACCATCCTTCTCTCTCCTATCCCCTCCACTGGGTCAAGGCGTTGCCCCAGGACAGAGCTAGCTTTCTTGATCAGTTTGTTCAGTCTCTTCCTATCGGCTGCTGTAATGCCACTGCCCCAGCAGACCACTCCAAAAGTGAAGGCTGTCCTTCAGAGTTCAAATCCAGAGTTTAATAGAATTCTGAGACCTGCCACCATGCATGCTCAGACTGAAATTCATAAATGCCATTGTGTTAAGGATAGTTATTGATATTAACATGAAAATGGCCTGCTAAAATCACTGCATACAAAAACAGGAAGTAATTATCTACAAACACGCCAAGTTACACACGTGGACAAAATTGTTGGTACCCCTTTGTTAATGAAAGAAAAACCCACAATGGTCACAGAAATAACTTGAATCTGACAAAAGTGGTAAATAAAAATTCTATGAAAATTAACCAATGAAAATCAGACAATGCTTTTGAATTGTGATTCAACAGAATTATTTTAAAAAACAAACTCATGAAACAGGCCTGGACAAAAATGATGGTACCCCTAGAAAAGATTGAAAATAATGTGACCATAGGGACATGTTCAACCAAGATGTGTCCTCTAATTAACATCACAGGTGACTACAAACTTGTAATCAGTCAGTCGGCCTATTTAAAGGGTGACAAGTAGTCACTGTGCTGTTTGGTGACATGGTATGTACCACACTAAACATGGACCAGAGGAAGCAAAGGAGAGAGTTGTCTCAGGAGATTAGAAAGAAAACTATAGACAAGCATGTTAAAGGTAAAGACTATAAGACCATCTCCAAGCAGCTTGACGTTCCTGTGACTACAGCTGCACATATTATTCAGAAATTTATGATCCACAGGACTGTAGCCAACCTCCCTGGATGTGGCTGCAGGAGGAAACTTGATGAAAAATGGAAGAGACGGATAATACGAAAAGTAACAAAAGGGCCCAGAACAACCTCTAAACACATTCAAGGTGAACTCCAAGGTCAAGGTACATCAGTGTCAGATCGCACCATCCGTCATTGTTTGAGCCAAAGTGGACTTCATGGGAGACGACCAAGGAGGACACCACTGTTGAAAACAAATCATAAAAAAGCCAGACTGCAATTTGCAAAAATGCATGTTGACAAGCTACAAAGCTTCTGGGAGAATGTCCTATGGACAGACGAGACAAAAGTGGAACTTTTTGGCAAGGCACATCAGCTCTATGTTCACAGACGCAAAAATGAAGCATACCAAGAAAAGAACACTGTCCCTACTGTGAAACATGGGGGAGGTTCTGTTATGTTCTGGGGCTGCTTTGCTGCATCTGGCACAGGGTGTCTTGAATCTGTGCAGGGTACAATGAAATCTCAAGACTATCAAGGTATTCTAGAAAGAAATGTGCTGCCCAGTGTCAGACAGCTTGGTCTCAGTCGCAGGTCATGGGTCTTGCAACAGGATAATGACCCAAAACACACAGCTAAAAACACCCAAGAATGGCTAAGAGCGAAACATTGGACTATTCTAAAGTGCCCTTCTATGAGCCCCGATCTAAATCCTGTTGAACATCTGTGGAAGGAGCTGAAACATGCCGTCTGGAGAAGGCACCCTTCAAACCTGAGACAACTGGAGCAGTTTGCTCATGAGGAGTGGGCCAAAATACCTGCTGAGAGGTGCAGAAGTCTCATTGACAGTTACAGAAATCATTTGATTGCAGTGATTGCCTTCACAGGTTGTGCAACAAAATATTAAGTTAAGGGTACCATCATTTTTGTCCAGGCGTTTCATGAGTTTGTTTTTTTTAAATAATTCTGTTGAACCACAATTCAAAAGCATTGTCTGATTTTCACTGGTGAATTTTCATAGACTTTTTATTTATTACCCCTTCTGTCAGATTCAAGTTATTTCTGTGACCATTGTGGGTTTTTCTTTCATTAACAGAGGGGTACCAACAATTTTGTCCACGTGTGTAATTATATCATTCCAGGTTCTGGAATTTAATCAGTATGGTAAAAGTTTAATATTCACTTATCTGATAATAAGAAATGTTCTGCAAAATTAGACAATACAAAAATAATTAAATTATAGTTTCATAACTTAATAGGAGCCAGCTGTATTCCAAACCAATAAACTCATATGTATGCTGGGCTAAAACAACTGAATATTCTGATGACAAAAATGACTACCAGACTCATATTTTTGTGTGATATGTGGACTAACCTTGCATGAACTGAAACATACAAAATGTGCTTAAAGTCACAGTTAACTACTCTACTATATAATGGGTCTTACCTGTGTGCATTTGACCTCATGGCAAAGTGTCACATGTATTATCTTCTATGATTTGCTAAGATATAACGAGGTTTCTGAATGTTTTATTTATCAAAGAGTACATATGAAAGTAAATTGATGCATTTCATATCACCAGACCTATGACAACACAACAAAACTGTTAATCCCTTAGCATTCCAGCCAGATTTCCCTAAAAACACCTAAAGATAGCATATGCAAATAAATCAAATTCTTCTTCACTGAGTGGCATTAAAAAATCTGACACGTCAGCAGGCAAACACCAGAATAGTAAGAGGTTATGCTGTGCTATAAATTATGAGCACCTTTGTCTTATGACTTATTTGGTTCTATGAGTTCATTTCAGCTGATGTATACACATTTTTCTCACCTCCAGAGGAAGAGAGTTGAATGATGTGACTAGGTGATCAGCGGCAGTAGCAACGCCCACCAGTGCAGCAGTCTTCTCTGGTCTGGCAATGGCTGTCAGCAGCATAAGCCTAACCTCCTAAACTGGAACCTAAACCAATATCTACAAGCCAAAATATTCCAAATCAACTAAATTAAACTAGCAACAAACAAACAAACTGCAAGCTAAATACATCATATTACAACCCCCAATTCCAATGAAGTTGGGATGTTGAGTAAAATGTAAATAGAAACAGAAAATAATGAATTGCAAATTCTTTTCCAATTTATTTGAATACACTACAAAGACAAGATATTTAATGTTCAAACTAATAAACTTTATTGTTTTTTGCAAATATTCACTAATTTTGAATTTGATGCCTGCAACACCTTCCAAAAAAAGCTGGGACAGGGACATGTTTACCACTGTGTTACATCACCTTTCCTTTTAACAATACTCAATAAGCAAAACGCTGCAAGTAGGTCTTGGCCCGAGCTCATCTGAGATGGACTGATCAAAGTGGGAAAAGTGTGCTGTGGTCTGATGAGTCCACATATCAAATTATTTATGAAATCATGGATGTTGTGTCTTCTGGGCTAAAGAGGTAAAAAGACCATCCAGATTGTTATCTGCACAAAGTTCAAAAGCAGCATCTCTGATGGTTATGGGGGTGTGTCTGTGCCCATGGCATGGATAACTTGCACATCTGTGAAGGCACCATTAATGATGAATGGTACATACAAGTTTTGGAGCAACATGTGGCTTCCATCCAAGGCAACGGTCTTTTCAGCGACGTCCCTGCTTATTTCAGCAAGACAATGCTAAGACGGCATTCTGCATGTGCTACAACAGCATGGCTTCGCAGTAGAAAGAGTGCAAGTACTAGACTGGCCTGTCACAGTCCAGACCTGTCTCCCATTGAAAATGTGTGGTGGCATTATGAAGGGCAAAATATGCCACGGAGACCCTGGACTGTTGAGCAACTGAAGTCGTACATCAAGCAACAATGTGAAAGAATTCCACCTATCCACCTTATTCCTAGGGGTGCCACTGTAGGTACGATTATGGGCGGAACTTCCGATTTCGGCTGAAGTCGTGTGAAATCAGTCAGCAAGAGTGGAGTAGCAGGGGGCATTTAAAATAGTGTTTTTAAAAGTTTTTCAAATTCGTTTTAATGTATAGTCCACATAAGTGTTTTGCACTCAAGTGGCAGCCAATTTCAGCAGCTGTAGTTTTTTGTATTTTTTGAATGTTTTGGCGTAGTTCTGGTACTTGTTGCTGTTCGTGGTTGTGCCATAGACTGTATAAATGGAGGCTTCTCTCCGCAATATGTAGAACATGCACTGAAAGTGAAAAAGGACTGTTGGTGTGATCAGTGGTCAGACACAACAGCACCAGGTATGTTTTCACTTGTATGAATGTCACAGATCTGACGCTTATGTGTCATATATGTCACCAGAATGAAGGCTGCATGAAGTAAAATACTAAATTAAAAAAATAGTAACAGGTTGCTTCCTAAGGCTTAAACGATTTAAGAAAGAAATCAAATAGTCTTTGGGGTTTTTTTTTGCATTCGTTGCACTGGCCTTGGAATGATATGGATTTGATATTAGCAGCTTCAGCATGCATTAATTTTTAAATAGTCACAAAAATATACATCAATAAAATTTTGAACCATTGTCAGAAGAGGTCTGTACATGTTAAGTAAATTAACAAGCATTCAGGGCATGACAACAGGCATGAGCATTTTAATTTTAATGTTGGGGGTAAAACAAACAGACAGCTACAGCTGTTCGTTTAACCCCACAATAAAAGACCCAAGCATGGGGTTGTGGTTCTTTGTGGCTCTGACTAGATTCTACGTCTGCTCTTAAGTAAATTTGATTATGTCCAACATATTTTAACAAAATGCAGCCAACTTTATTGCAGTGGAGACACTGATATATCTCGGAGCTTTTATTTGTTTACAGCATTAGCATCTTAGCAGTGGCACTAACAAACGGAGCTACTGTCTACCAGGCCACTTTTTAAGGTCATCTTCTCATCCCTCCATAGTCATGGGAAGTGGTATGATTACATTACTGTTTTTAAGGTGCAAAAGGCCGTGTTTCCACATTTGTGATGCTGAAGTCATTGTTTTTAACAAGGAAAAGTGTTCCATTTCAGTGACAACCACACATTCTAAACTAGTACCAGAAGTTGCACCTATAATTCACACAAGGGGAGCTAGGAACAAGGTGGATAAAACTTCAACAATTCGTGTCCTCAGTTCCTAAATGCTAACAGTGTCGTTAATAGGAAAGGTGATGTAACACTGGTAAACATGTCCCTGTCCCAGCTTTTTTGGAACATGCTGCAGGCAACAAATTCAAAATGAGTGAATATTTGCAAAAAAAGTTTATCAGTTTGAACATTCAATATCTTGTCTTTGTAGTGTACTCAAGTGAATACAGGTTGAAAAGGATTTGCAAATCAGTGTAGTTTGTTTTTAATTTATATTTTACACAACGCCCCAACTTCACTGGAACTGGGATTTGTGTAATACAGCATTAAATATAATGTGGGAATGGAAGAGGAGCGCTTCAATAAAAGTAGTAACACAGTGCCACCTTCTGGAGGAAATGAAGTACACTAAAGAATGATGTGATTTTACGAGGTGGGGGCTGAAAAATTCACAGGCTGACTAAGGAGTTATGCTACAGCAACAAAACTAGTCATGCATTAAATTCAACCTTTTCTGATACTAAGTGCATTGTTTCTTTTCAGAAACACCGACACTGTAGACTATGTTGAAAAATAAACTGCATTTAGTACAATTTGACCACTGCATCGTGGTCAGCCTTTGAACTTTTCAGCCTCCCTCATAGAATAGGAATTCAAATATGGGTAAGATTCTAACAAGACTGAAAGTCAATACTTGCTATGAACACCTTTATACATCAACACAGCCAAAACTCTTGGGCAAGATTTCTTGTAATTTCTTTAAGGCTTTAGGAAGAGTTCTCCAGGCTTCTTGGGATTACATTCTAAAGCTCTTCTTTGGATCTTGACTGGTTTTTGTTAAATTTTCTGTGAAGAATGATCAATGCCGTTTCAATCATGTTGAGGTCTAGGCTCTAGAGAGACCAGTCAGTGGTAGAGTATTGTTCCAATGTGCTTTCCTTACTCAGGGTATATATTTGTGTGTTTGGGGTGGTTGTCATGCTGCCAATCAGATGCTTTTCAGACGGTAATGCATAATGGATCAAAGTGTGAAGGTACTTCTGCATGCAAAATTCCATCAATTTTAAACAAGATCCCAAACACCAAAGACTGAAATGCAGCCCTGAACAATGACAGAGCCTCCATCGTGGTTTTACAGATGGATTCATCACACCATCAGGCCTGTGGGCCATTGATTTTCAGTCTAGTTCTTGTGTAATCTGGCATAGCCTCAATTGATTCTTTGCTAAGGCATATGTTACCTGTAGACACAACACTGGTTCCTTTTTTTTGAGTTACGTTCCTTCTTTATGCAGGAATGATTCATAGGTCAGTGAAAGGTTAGTCAAAAATACTCTAATGGTTGGATGCAAGTAGTAAAAATGAGTGAAAAAAGCAGTCGAGTCAATGTCTAATGGAAAACTTTGGAAGAGCCTCACAAAACCCGGAGAACTATTACTTAAGACCAATTTAAGAAAATACACGAAAATCTACCTCCTTGAAAGCAAAACAGAAATAGAAATAGGGTGATTCAAGTATTTAAACTTTCAAAGAAACAATATTTTAATCAATAAGTAGAAATGTTCATATTTTAAGACCTTTTTATGCCTTAACTCATGAAATGTTTGAAGAGATGTATTTGGGAGGAAAATTAAATACAAATATATACACCTTTTTTTCCCCCCCAATAACACTGTGGAACTTAGCTTGAAGCCAACATTTGAATATTTATAAGGCACTATAAGAAGTTCAGTGCTGCTGTGGGCCCATAAAAGCAGACAACCAGCATCAATTTAAATTTGCCTGCTATCTTTTCAAGGTCGTTTTTTTTTTTTTTTTTTTGAAGGGCTGTACAAAAGCTCATACATAGCGATGGCTATGTTTTGTATTGGCTACATTCAGTGTCTTCATCTGGCAACCTGTTTGTGTGTATCTTCAGTTCACATGGATTCTTATACCTTCCATGTTAAAACTATCTAACATGGAAGGGTCAGTCAATGGTGAAAAGTGCTGGGTCTCCATCTACAGCCCAGAATAAAAACAGCAGTCTTAGGTTGATGGGGGAGAAGATTCAGTGGGAACTGTAAGATTCTCAGTGGTCAGAGAAGGAATTTGGGGTTTTCATTCTTTGTCTTCTATTCACATAAAACAGTATTCAAATAATCCCTCTTATTTTTTGGTTGCTCTGAGGAGAAGTAAACATGTCTCATCAGGAAGAGACCACAACTCGACTGTAGGTGAGTAATAAAAGATTCTTGTATATTAATAATGTACAACAGACAAAATGAACTTAACTGTAGCTTCTAGCTGAAATACCATGATCACCAGGTATTTCACTCTTGTCCAGCCATGAGCAGATTCTAGTCTGCATGAAAAAGAAAATTACCTGTGGCCCTTCTGCTAACTCGTCCAACACAAAAAGGACATCTTATTTCCAGGGTACCAATGGTTCCTTCTGCCAGCACTCCCTCTGAGGGCTCCATGTCCTGTGTTAGTCAAAACCTGGGAAAATGAAGAACAGCCAATCCCAATGAGTTTACTTAGTATGCCCCCAAAAAGGACATAACTACTGTACATGATGTTTTACATGACGGGTGGGGAATCTTTAGGCACCTCCATGATTCAAGACGACTATGAAGCATCTTTTTTTTTTCTAACATAAATAATTAGAAAAAGGAGTTTCTGCGCTTCATACCTAAAGAAATTGTAGCTGTCAGCAGGTCTTTCTCAGCTTAAGGATATCAAAACTCACAGCAGGAAAAAGAGTCAGGCGCACACTGTCAAATTCATGCCTTTATTGGTACTAAAACTAACATACATACATCTTCGTCAGTCTTCTTAGGTCGTAGAGATGTTACTGATTTTAACATTTATTTTATTTTTTCAGGACATTGCATATTAATGAACTCTTAGGTGTAAATACGCCAGATTACAAGGCCAGAACATGTTAGTTATAAGATAAAGATAAGACTTTAATAGTCCCCACAATGGGTAAATTCCAGGATTGCTACAAGCAAGGGATAAGCAACACTCAGCAGCAATGATTTAGAAGATAAGGAAAATAAGAGCTGTGAATAACATATGTACACATAAATATATATACACAGTGCGGAGCATTGTACCTAGATGGAATAAACAGCATAACAGTCTATTTAGTTACACCACATAGTATGAATATGTACCCATACATATTGTTACCCTCCATAGCGACTGATATTGTCCTAGTTGTATACGTGGAGGGGGGCCATTTTGTGTAAGTTTGTTGCGTGTTTTGCATTCAATGCTATTAGGTTGTAACGTTTTTTTACTATCTCTGTGAGCAGCCCTGCTTAGGTTATACAGTCTGACATCCATAGGTAGGAAGGACCTGCGAATCCTCTCGGTCGCGCACCTAGGATGATGTAGCCTACTGCTAAATGAGCTCCTCAGTGCGTTATGTCCTACATAGGGTGGGATTCGGACTCCAGCAGAGATGACAGTTTAGCCACCATCCTTCTCTCTCCTATCTCCTCCACTGGGTCAAGGTGCTGCCCCAGGACAGAGCTAGCTTTCTTGATCAGTTTGTTCAGTCTCTTCCTGTCGGCTGCTGTGATGCCGCTGCACCAGCAGACCACTCCAAAAGTGATGGCTGATGCCACCACCGAATCGTAGAAGGTTTTCAGGAGCACCCCTTGTACACCAAAAGACCTGAGCCTCCTCAGTAGGAACAGCCTGCGCTGCCCCTTCTTGTAGAGTGCGTCGGTATTGTGTGACCAGTCTAATTTATTGTTCAAAAGAACACCCAGGTACTTGTAGGACGTCACCATCTCAATGTCTGCTCCCTGGATGTTTACTGGTGCTGTGAGGGGTTGTCCCTGCCTGCGGCAGTCCACCACTAGCTCCTTAGTTATATATACTTCTTAACTGCTCTAATTCACATGTGGCAGGGAGTGAAAGATGCCAATAAAATTTACCAAACTTAAAATGTATAATAACATTTCAAACATTGTCTTCTTCAGAGTCAGACACAGAAATGTTATGTTAGTCTTAACAATAATAACAACTGTGAATTTGACAGTGTGTTCTGACTCTTTTCCTCTGTGATATAAATATTAGACTTTTAATGAAAAACAGAATTATTCCTACCTGCTTTTTTTCAATCTTTCCATTATTTTGGTCTAGTTGCGGCTGTGCAGGTCAGGTGACCTGCTTGCCACAACCACATTTCACACATGTGCATTGAATGTAACCTACGGTCCAAATGGCCATAAAGGATGGCAGTGACACTCCAGCAAACTGATTTGAACACCCATAAAGTAAATAAAATGAGGTTTTTTTTTTTGCTGGTATTGAGTGCTGCGACCACAGACATGAACATATTTATATGCTACGACAAAGACTGTCAGGGAGGGTGCCAACTTCCATGTTTCCATGGAAAGCCTTCCCTGAAGAGTTGAAGCTGTTATAGCTGCAAAGGGTGGTTTTCCACAAGGTTTGTGAGGTCGAGCACTGATGTTGGATGAGAAGGCCTGGCTTGCAGTCTCCGCTCTAATTTATTCCAAAAGTGTTCTGTTGGGTTGAGGTCAGGGCTCTATGCAGGCCAGTCAAGTTCCTCCATAACAAACTCGCTCAACCATGTCTTTATAGACCCTGTTTGGTGCATTGGTGTCCCTTAATTTGGAGGGGTGTCCCAATACTTGTGTCAATTTTTGTGTAGGACTTTCCATCGGTTATTGTCTGTCATTCTATGCCATAAAAATATTGTCAAACTGAATTTGAGCGAAAGAAGCTGTTGTTGTTTTGGTACAAGAAAAATTATTAAATCCAAGCTGTTTTTATGTAAAATCAGGTACCATGTTCACTAACTAGAAGCCAGGGAGGAGATATATGAAAGATGATAACTCTAACAAAATTGTGTGAATGTGTGGTGGGGCTCAATGGGTGCTCAGCACCCCTAACGCTCTGATCCAGCCAGTTGATTGGAACTTTTACTTTTAATCTTTCCTGTATAAATAACAATAAAGTAAAGTAAAATAAAAGGAAACCTCAGTCAAGCCTATCAGCTTCAACCCGTCCTCACCCTTGTTCACACTAGTTGTGCGTTTTGGGTATTTCACCTGAGATAAGAGTGTCCCAGTGACCTACAAAATTCTTCCAGGGCCTCGGCCTTCTGTCCACTCATGTTGGAGCCATACCCATGGAGAAACACCACTCCTGGGCTCTTCCCCTTCACTCTTCTGTAGGCCAGCTTTGGCAGATCTGGTCGCGAAGCGTACTGAACCGTAGACTTGTGTCTCCTGGGTTCTGGTTAACACAACATTAGTGATGCCATTTGTCATGAAAAAACAGAAAGTACCATTTCAGGGACTGAATACAGACTGCACTGGGTAATCTGAGCAGTAACCTAGCTAGATAGAGTTTCAGAACAGTTTTACAAGTTCAAGCTTATCGTGATTGTAAAATCCATAAAATACCACATGGATTCTGATGAAACGCGACTGGCATGTCCTATAACACTCAAGAATGTCACAAAAATTTGGCTCATCTAATCAACAATATTAACATACTTAACCAGCTGAGTCTTTTTTTTAAAAATAAATAAGAACAAAACACAAATGGCGCACAAATATCGTCAACCACCGCAAACACTGCACTTTTTTGCCTGTCCTAAATTTTTTGGGCGACGCCACACCCCCTCCTGCACCTATAAACGGGTATTTAACGCTAGCGTTAATAAATAAATTAATCAAACAAAAAAAGTAGAGACTTCAATATACCTTCCGGACGCTTAGAAGACAGAGCTGCAAGTCCTCCATTACTTAAAATCTGTGAAAGTCCTCTGCGACAGGACCTCAGCACGGCGGCTGCCATACTGCTCCGCGACCACTGTGGACGTATCGCGAGAACAGCACGACCAATTCTCGTTTGCCACAACTGCAACAGTTACAGCTGTCAATAATTTATTTACATACTAAAAATTATGTATAGTCTATGATTATATTATATAGGACACTGCAGAGTACAAAGCTGCAAAGGAGTATATAATGTTATATTAAAACGACAATACTTTTTAGCTGAAATGCAAATACAGGTTTGCTTACTTTTGAGCTTATTTTTTTTTTTGCAGGATACTATGTACATGCCTCTTGATATGCTTTGTTACCAGAAAGGGTAAATAATAGGAAAATTAGTTATTGTACTTTTTGCGTAATATGCATTGATCTATACTGTACATACAGTGGATATAAAAAGTCTACACACCCCTGTTCAAATGCCAGGTTTTTGTGATGTAAGAAAATGAGACCAAGATAAATCCTTTCAAAACGTTTTCCGCCATTAATGTGACCTATAACCTGTACAACCCAACTGAAAAACAAATTGAAATCTTTTAAGGGGGAAATAATAATAAAAAAAAAACCTTACAGTAATCTGGTTGCATAAATATGTATATCCTGTTATAACTGGGAATGTGGCTATGCTCAGAATTAACCAATCACATTCAAACTCATGTTAAATGGGAGTCAGCACACACCTGCCACCATTTAAAGTGCCTCTGATTAACCCCAAATAAAACTCAGCTGCTCTAGTAGGCTTTTCCTGACATTTTTGTAGTCACATCTTACAGCACAAGCCATGATCCGCAGAGCTTCCAAAGCACCAGAGGGATCTCATTGTTCAAAGGTATCAGTCAGGAGAAGGGTACAAAAGAATTCCAAGGCGTTAAATGGAACACAGCGAAGACAGTCATCATCAAGTGGAGAAAATATGGCACAACAGTGACATTACCAAGAACTGGGCATCCCTCCAAAACTGATGAAAAGACAAGAAGAAAACTGGTCAGGGAGGCTGCCAAGAGGCCAACAGCAACATTGAAGGAGCTACAGGAATTTCTGGCATTTACTGGCTGTTTAGTACATGTGACAACAATCTCTCATCTTCTTCACATGTCTGGGCTATGGGGTAGGTTGGCAAGACGGAAGCATTATCTTACGAAGAAAAACGTCCAAGCCCGGCTACATTTTGAAAAAAATACATTTGAATTCTCCTAAACACATGTGGGAAAATGTGTTATGGTCTGATGAAACCAAGGTTGAACTTTTTGGCCATAATTCCAAAAAGGTATATTTGGCGCAAACGCAACACTGTTCATCATCAAAAGGACACCATACCTACAGTGAAGCATGGTGGTGGCAGCATCATGCTTTGGGGCTGTTTTTCTTCAGCTGGAACTGGGGCCTTAGTCAAAGTGGAGGGAATTATGAACAGTTCCAAATACCAGTCAGTGTTGGCACAAAACCATCAGGCTTCTGCTAGAAAGCTAAAGAGAAGAGGAACTTCATCTTTCAGCATGACAATGACCAAAAGCACACATCCAAATCAACAAAGGAATGGCTTCACCAGAAGAAGATTAAGGTTTTGGAATGACTCAGCCAGAGTCCAGACCTGAATCTGACATAGTGTAACACTTGCATCCAGGAGCAGACACGGAAGACAACGTTATAAGGTTCGTGAACAATAATCTTTATTGGCAGTACTGTTAGAAATATGCAAATGATGATGAGGATCTGGCAACCCTGCAGGGAAGAGAGCAGAGACAATGGTGAGTATATGGAATAATGACAGGGAGATTAATATTGTTCATACTTACAGGTTTCCTCTTGTGGGAGCAGTGGGGATACACAACAGATCCTGATGATGGTGGAATTCCGGGGAGGAGTCCTTCAGTGCAGGCGAACGGGCAAATGGGAAAGGCTGGCAAGGTCTTAGTGCTGGGAAAGGGGGATGGTGATTATAATGATAAATGTTGGTAAGTCGACTTATGTGGGAAGATGAAGATGTGCACAGTCTTAGAAAATCCAAATTTAGTCCATGAGGCAGTTTCTAGAGTCCAAGGGCAGACACGCATCAGAGCATGGCAGGCTAGGTTAGAAGTGGCAGGGCAGTACGGTGGCACAGTGGTTAGCACTGCGGCAGCACAGCAACTCACCCTTGGCCATGGGATCCCTGGTTCGATCCCAGCCCCTGACCAACAGTGATCTGTGCGGAGTTTGCATGTTCTCCCCGTGTCAGCGTGGGTTTACTCTGGGAGTTCTCCGGTTTCCTCCCACAGGCCACAAACATGCAGGTTAGGTTAATTGGAGACTCTAAACTTCAATTCTCACTTCCGCCCTCCAAAGAGAGCAGACGCCTTTTTCTTCTCTCTTGCTTCTGACTTATCTCCTTCTCCCCAAACTAACTGGATCCCAGCTTGCTGTCGTCTGTCTGCGTCTTTACTGCTGATTATCGAAAGAAATTATGGAATTAATAAGCTGGGCTTTGAACGCAATTGACACTATCTTTTCAACGAGGAAAAGTGCCCCGGGGGAGGCTGTTTGCCCCGCAGGAACGGCTGCTGCGGGCTATTTACGGGAGACAAGTAATTGGAAACTCTTGTGCCTGACTAATCTTTTTATCGAAGATGTAGAAGATTTGTACGTCTTCGCAGTAATGGTGACTGGGATCGTTCTGATTGGATCTGGGATTGTCCTGGTGTACCGCAAATTGTTGAAGATGGATACAACCTATCAAAATGCTGGCCAGGCGAGGTGCATCCATCAAATTGAAAAAATGGAGAGGACCCTGATAGCGACAAATGGAGAACTGTCTCGGGAGGTGGATTACTTCATGATTACGCTTAGGACCATCCACGATGGACTCAACGCCCAGCAATGAAGGATTAAGTACTGAATCTGTAAGAGAATATAAAGTTTCCTCTCTGTGATCAGTACTATTCGACTTAATCTGACTCCCTCACAAAAATCCTCCTGATCATCTGCAGTCTTTGTTTTCAAAACATTGAGCTCATGGCCTTCGGACAGGCAGCTGCATGGCCAAGGACAATGCCAGTAGCCAGACAAAACATCTCCTGCCAAAGAGTCCTTGTTGTTCTTAACTGATACAACACCTACTTTCAACATTACACTCATACTGATCCACAAACTGATGATAAAGATGATTCACTCACTGCTCTCTTTGTGTCCTGTGAACTTTTTTGGTCTGCTGATTGTGCATTGAGGGCTTTTTTTTCTTTGTAATCATAATATTGATCATATATGACCACTATTCTGAAATCAATGATTTTTTTGCTCCTTCCTATTGTATTATTTCATATGCTACCTGTACCCTCCTGTTGGCAGGCGCGTTTCAGATGCAGCCGTGTCACCGGAAATGCAGGTTCATTTTCTGTGTCAAGTCAAATCCCTCGTATGTTATCAGTGATCTGTTATCAGTATCTGTTAATGTACTTGGCAATAAATCTTTTCTGAGTTTTTTCTGAGTTTTTAAAAAGTGGCCCTAGGTGTGAATGTGTGTGTGAATGATAAAGGGATAGCGCCGTACGGTGGCTGCTTCATCCATCCAGGTGGATGCCCTCAATTTCCCCTCTGGGGATCAATAAAGTATACAAAATCAAAAAAAAAAAGTGGCAGACAAACCAAACAACAGGCAGGTACAGGGTCTAGGGACAGGCAAAGGTCAGAACACAGCAACCTTATTTCTTTTTTTATATTGCGCACACCACTGAAGAGAGAGAAACAGCATTTCAATTCTCCTGTATGTCCTGTACGTATAGTAATATTGACAAAGAAAATCTTTGAATCTTGAATAATACACAAAATTAATTCAGATTAGGCACAGGCAGGACACAGATGGGGTGTTGATCAGACGCAACCAGAGTAGTGGGAGAGTGTCCCACTTATACTGCCCCACTGATTGGCTGCAGGTGGTGATGCAGCTGCCGGGAGAGGTGCTCAATCAGCGGGGAGAGAGAGAGGCAGGGGGCAGATCAGACAGAAACTTTTACAGAATCCGATCGAACATCTATGGTGTGATCTGAAGAGGGCTGTGCACAGGAGATGCCCGCACAATCTGACAGATTTGGAATGTTTTTTGCAAAGAAGAGTGGGCAAATATTGTCACATCAAGATGTGCCATGCTGATAGACTCCTACCCAAAAAGACTGAGTGCTGTAATAAAAGCCAAAGGTGCTGCAACAAAGTATTAGTTTAAGGGTGTGCATATTTATGCACACCCTTAAAAAAACTACAATATACAGGATAGCTCGTTTAAGGGCCAATTTCAAGAACAAGCTGCAAAATCATTAAGATGGGGCTGGAGCTTGGTTTACTCTGGAGTTTCCCCGAGTGAGAGGCGACGAGCAGGGGTGGGTATTCTAGTATCCCCCCACCTTGCTGCCTCTATATTGGAGTTTTCGCCGGTGGATGAAAGGGTTGTTTCCCTGCACCTTTGGGTTGGGAAACGGGTCCTGACCTTCATTTGTGCCTATGCACCAAATGATGGTTCAGAGTACCCACCCTTTTTGGAGTCTCTGACTGGGGTGCTGGAGGGTGCTCCTCTTGGAGACGCCGTTGTCCTACTGGGGGACCTCAATGCACACGTGGGCAATGACAGTGAAACCTGGAGGGGGGTGATTGGGAGGAATGGCCTGCCCGATCTGAACCGAAGTGGTGTTCAGTTAATGGACTTCTGTGCCAACCACAGTTTGCCCATAACAAACACCATGTTCAAGCATAAGGGTGTCCATATGTGAACCTGGCACCAGGACACTCTAGGTTGCAGGTCGATGATCGATTTTGTTATCGTGTCATCAGACCTGCGACCATATGTCTTGGACACTTGGGAAAAGAGAGGTGCAAAGCTGTCAACTGATCACCACCTGGTGGTGAGTTGGATCCGATGGCAGGGGAGGATGCCATTTAGACCTGGTAGACCCAAACGTATAGTGAGGGTGTGCTGGGAACGTCTGGCTGAGGCCTCTGTGCTGTGTGTAGAGTGTGTGTGTGGCCCTTAGGGCTTGCCGTAGCCACCCTGTGTGGTGTGATGTCAGGCAGGCTACGGCACCATTGTATATATTTCTGGAGTGTTCAATAAAGGTGATTTCGCTGTATGGCATAAGACCAACTCCAGACTCTGATTACTGACAAAATATTTTGGTGACCAGAGAAAACCATCGAGGCATATGAGCTATCTCCACCTCTGCCGTCATTTCTGGAGCGTCCAGGAGAGCCAGCAATCTTGTGGCCGGACTGGATGGCCATGCTTGGGGGATACATCTGAGTATCTGAGCTGGGCCTGGGTAGACTTGATGGAGACCGAGGATGGGCGCTCTTGGTCTGTTGTCTCGGCTTGGAGGGTTGGAGAATTCTCGGCATGTTGGGAGAGATGGAGCTGTCGGGTGGCTGGCTGGAGATTTTGACGAATGTACAAGGGACATGAAGCGGTGGGTAGTGAGGCTGTTGGCGCCATGGGAAGGTGCATGCCAAAATCAATCTACAAGCTACCAGCTAGGTTTTGAGGGGGGACTGGAGCCACGAGTGGTGGAGCCCCCAGTCACCAAGAACGGCAAGCCAGCCGAGGAGCTCAACATGGTGCATGACCGTAGCGCTGGTGGTGATGACGGTGCGGCGAGCAATGGCAGCATGGAGGGAGAGCAGCAACCGGACTCAACTGAGTCTTCCCCGCAGCTGGAGTCTGGGCTGCGGGAGAGCAGGAGCAAGCATGCTGAAAGCCCCAGGAAACAACAGCGACAGCCGGGTGCAGAGGCAGCACAGCAGAGCGTCTTGGACGAAGGTGCTGGGTGCAGCGTCAAGGCGCCTGGGTTGACGAGTGATGCTGACGAGAGTGATGCTGAGAGCCCCTGGAGAGACCAGCGACAGCTGGGTGCAGAGGCACTGCAGCGGAGTGCCTTGGACGAGGGTGCTGGGTGCAGAGGCAAGGCTCCATGGAGTTCAGCCACAGGGGGCCGGAGTGTCTGGGGCTACAATGGTGGCAGCTGCGGTGGTTCCAAAGATGGTCGGGGGTGGCCGACAGGCACGGAGGGACTGCGTGCCGGGCAGCAGCACTGCAGGTCCAGACGAGAGAAGCGGTCGGTGGTGTGAGGGGACTTTCTCGCCGGGGAGGTCAGCTTTGATTCCGGGGGCAGGCAGCTGCAAGGGGCGCGCATGCTGTGGGGCTGCCCTGGGCCCCCGAGCCGGTTTTACCCTTGGCTGCCAGTGGACATTGATATAACATAAATGACTTTGTTGTAAATATGTTCATATGGTGTGCATGTGAATGGTTGTTGTGATATGGGATTATTTTACATATTTTAGGAACACGCTAATTTTAGTTGTTTTTTGGGTGAATGTGTTCGGCTATTCCAGCTCATTGTCCCCATTATTTCCCTTAGTGCATGATTCAGGTCCTAAATTGGGGTGGGCCTGAATTGTGTGTATGCATTTTGAACTTTTGTAAGGGGGAGGGGAATGTTGTGTGTAGAGTGTGTGTGTGTGGCCCTTAGGGCTTGCCGTAGCCACCCTGTGTGGTGTGACGTCAGGCAGGCTATGGCACCACTGTATATATTTCTGGAGTGTTTAATAAAGGTGAGTTCGCTGCATGGCATCAGACAGACTCCAGACTCTGATTACCGACATAACACTCTGTCCAGGAGGTCTTCAACTCCCACCTCTGGAAGAACTTCGACCACATTTCGAGGGAGTCTGGAGACATGGAGTCTGAATGGGTCGTGTGCTCCGCCTCCATCGCTGAAGCGGCTGCTCAGAGCTGTGGCCGCAAGGTCATCGATGCATCTCGTGATGGCAACCCCCGAACCAAGTAGTGGACACTGGGGATGGGCATATCAATACTCAGGTATTGATACTTCGATACCAGGTGGTCGATACTTGTTAAAATATCACGATACCACTATGTTAATACAAAATGTGCAATTTGTTTTCACTTCTGAGGGTTTTAGGCATTAAATTTATATGTGAAAACTGGTGAAAAACCAGCCCAAGCATATTTTAGAGCTGGTCTGCCGTGTCACATGATTATGGCAGTCTATTAGATGTCAATCCGAAGACTATGCGCACTGCTTAACCAAGCACACTCCCGTGCAGAGTGAGCTAAGCAGCATCGGGGGCGGCAGAAATGTTACACCATTCATCTAAATTCTAGGGTGATACCAAGCAGCATAAAATTTGAAAAACAAACAAAATAAGCACTATTTAAGTTTGTAAAATAGTAGTGTAAAAATAAAATAAATAAATAAAATAAATAAAATTTAAAAAAAAAAGTTGCATTGTGAAAAAAATACACATATATGAATGGTGAAGCATTTCAGAAGTAAAAGATACTTGAATCCAGTTGAGAATCTTCATCAAATTAAGAAATTGAATTAATTTTGCATTCATTTTAAGTCTTAATTATTTTTATTATAATTGAAAACAAAATCATTTTATTTTTATTTACTTTGCTCATTGTTCTATTTTATTATAATTTTATAAGCATTTCTTTTAAGTATTTATGTTCATGAGCTTTATTCATATTTCATATTGCCCTTGCAATAAAGTTGTTAATGAAACTGCAGTCATGTGATTTTGGACAAAAAGTATCGGTATCAGTATCAAAGAAAAAGTCCCATAAATGAATGGTATATTATCAAAAGGAAAAATGCTGGTATCACCCATCGCTAGTGGACACCAGTGGTGAGGGGGGCCATTAAGCTGAAGAAGGAGTCCTATCGAGCTTGCTTGGCTTGTGGGACTCCCAAAGCAGCTGAGATATACTGGCAGGCCAAGCGGTGTGCAGCTCGGGTGGTTGCTGAAGTAAAAACTCGGGTGTGGGAGGAGTTCGGGGAGGCCATGGAACAAGACTTTCGGTCGGCCTTGAAGAGATTCTGGCAAACTGTCCGGTGGCTCAGGAGGGGGAAGCAGCTCCCTGTCCACACTGTGTATGATGCGGATGGGGCGCTGCTGACTTCGACTGGGGATATTGTTGGGCGGTGGAAGGAATACTTTGAGGATCTCCTCAATCTCACTGACGCCTTCCACAGAGGAAGCAGGGCTTGTGGACGAGGGGGACAACTCGCCCATCACAAGGGCTGAGGTTGCCAAGGTGGTTAAAAAGCCCCTTAGTGGCCAGGCCCTGGGGGTGGACAAGATATGCCCCGAGTACCTCAAAGCCCTGGATATTGTAGGGCTGTCATGGTTTACACGCCTCTGCAACATTGCGTGGAGGTTGGGGACAGTGCCTTTGGCATGGCAAACCGTGGTGGTGGTTCCTCTCTTCAAGAAAGGGGACCGGAGGGTGTGCTCCAACTTTAGACGGATCACACTCCTCAGCCTCCCTGGAAAGGTCTATGCCAGGGTACTGTAGAGGAGAGTCCAGCCGTTGGTCGAACCTTGGATTCAGGAGGAGCAATGTGCTTTTCGTCCTGGCCGTGGCACATTGGACTAACTCTTAATCCTCTCGAGAATCCTTGAGGATTTGTGGGAGTTTGCCCAACCAGTTTACATGTGTTTTGTGGACTTGGAGAAGTCATTCGACTTGTGGTTTTTTGTGAGGGTGCTTCAGGAGTATGGGGTATCGGACTTGTTGTTACGAGCTATCCGGTCTCTATACGACTGTTGTGAGAGTTTGGCTCGTATTGCCAACACTCGGTTGGACTCATTCCCAGTCAGAGTTGGACTCCGCCAGGGCTGCCCTTTGTCACCGATCATGTTCATAATTTTCATGGGCAGGATTTCTAGTCACAGCCAAGGATCGCATGGTGTCAGGCTTGGTGGCCACAGGATCTCACCTCTGTTGTTTGCAGATGATGTTGTCCTGTTGGCTTCATTGAACAATGACCTACAGGTCTTACTGGGACAGTTTGCTGCTGAGTGTGAAGCAGCTGGAATGAGAATCAGTACCTCCAAGTCCGAGTCCATGGTCCTCAGCCGGAAAAAGGTGGATTGTCTTTTCCAGGTTGGGGACAAGCTCCTGCCCCAAGTGGAAGAATTTAAGTATCTCGGGGTCTCATTCATGAGTGAAGGGAGAATGGAGCGAGAGATTGACAGATGGATGGGAGCAGCATCTGCAGTGATGCAGACCTTGTACCGGTCTGTTGTGGTGAAGAGGGAGCTAAGCTCTAAGGCAAAGCTGTCGATTTACCAGTCAATCTACATTCCTAGCCTCACCTATGGTCACGAGCTTTGGGTAATGACCAAAAGAATGAGATCGCAGACACAAGCGGCTGAAATGAGTTTTCTTCGTAGGATTGCTGGACTCACCCTTAGCGATAGGGTGAGGAGCTCAGTCATCCGGGAGAGGCTCAGAGTAGAACTGCTGCTCCTCCACAATGAAAGGAGCCAGTTAAGGTGGTCTGGCCATCTGATCAGGATGCCTCCTGGACGCCTCCCACTTGAGGTGTTTTGGGCATATTCCATTGGGAGGAGACCCTGGGGCAGACCCAGGACTTGCTGGAGAGACTATGTCTCCCAGTTGTTCTGGGAACGCCTTGGTATCCTCTCTGAAGAGCTGGACTAGGTGACTGGGGAGAGGGAAGTCTGGGCTTCTCTGCTTGAATTGCTGCCTCCACGACCTGGACCTCCAGAAAAGCAGTAGAAGATGGATGGATGGATATTTATGCAACTGTAGGAGCATGCTCAAATAACGAGGCTGAGTTTCAGTCATAAACCAGCTTTATTTGACAGAACACAAGCTCCTAGCATTCTCAAAGCAGGAAAGAGGAAGAATCATACTTCAACCCCCTTTTATACATTTCCAGCATCAGAATTCAAGTCACATGGTGTCTTCAGTCAACATACAGTTACAAAGCATCCCTTTGAAGCTTCACCAGTGTCTCTCATTTCTTGATGAACCGGAATACCCTCCGGGGCGTCTTCTGTGGGACAAAGAGACAAATCTCACACTTCCTTGTTACCTCCTGTAGATTTGAGTCCTCAGTCCTTGCAGACGTGACACTCCACAATACACATTCAGTTCTGTCTCTGTGGCAGCGTGAGCCCACAATGTGTGTCGGCCACACTACCCCCCCCAAACGTCGAGTAAGGCAAAATCTGCATGGCATAACAAAAAGAGAAACACAAAGCACTCCATACATCGCTAATCAATCCACCAACTGCCTAGGTTTTAATCTTCTGCCGAATCTGCTGCAACTTGGCTTGGCTGCCTCTGCAACATCTCTCTGCACCTGTGGATTAAAGCTGTTAGCACCTCTCTGTGAAGACTTTGGAGAATGTCTTCTCGGCGGCCTGCCCCGGCGGGGGGGCCTCGCGAGCTGCACCTCCTCGTCAGCCAGAACAAAAGCGGGTTTGAGCCTGTTAATGCAAATCAGCTCCCTTCTGCCCCCTAAATCTAGCAGAAAATGCTTCTGCCCGGTCTCCAGCACTCGAAACGGTCCGTCGTAAAACGGCCGCAAACTTGGACGCTGGGCGTCATGTTTAACAAAAACAAACTCTGCATTTTTTAAAGCCTTGGGCACAAAAACGTGTGGGAAACTGTGATGGACCGGGCCAGGAAGCGTGTTTGTTCCTGAGCCGCTCTGCCACGGCTGAGCAGGGGGGCAATTAGGTGCGGGATTATCAGGAAGAAATTCCCCGGGCAAACGGAGCGGCTGAGCGAAAACTAATTCAGCCGGGGAAGCATGCAAATCTTCCTTAGGTGCAGAACGCAACCCTAATAAAACCCATGGAAGTTTGTCTACCCAATTTGTATCCGTTAGCGACGCTCTGAGGGCTGCTTTCAATGACCTGTGAAAGCGTTCGCATAAACCATTAGCCTGGGGGTTATACGCGGTGGTGCGATGAATCTTCACCCCCAAGCTGCGGGCCATCGATGACCATAGCTCGGAAATAAATTGGGGACCCCTGTCGGACGTTATGTCCGACGATACACCAAAACGCGCAACCCATGCTGTTAAAAATGCTCGCGCAACTTCTTCCGCTGTGGTTGATGTCAGAGGAATCGCCTCTGGCCAGCGCGTGGTGCGGTCTACCATCGTCAAAAGATGTGTGTGCCCGTGTGATAACGGAAGTGGGCCGACCAGGTCAATATGCACGTGATCAAAACGCTTAGCGGGGATGTGGAAAGGTTCTAACGGGGCCTTAGTGTGTCTGTGTATTTTAGCTCGCTGACACGCTACGCAGGCTGCTGCCCATTCCTTGACCTGTTTGCGCAACCCGGGCCAAACAAATTTCTCCCCCACCAATTTGATCGATGCGCGCACCCCCGGGTGCGCGAGAGAATGGACCAAGTCAAAAACACGGCGACGCCACGCGGTTGGCACCACAGGACGGGGCCGTCCCGTGGAGACATCGCAGATTAGCGGGGGCATACCGTTTTGTTGCACCCTGTGCTCCAGCCTTAACCCTGTTGGTCCAGACTGGAGCGCGCGCACGTCCGCGTCGTTAACCTGCTCCGCAGCCATGGCTGCATAATCTAACCCAACACAGACCGGGGCTGCGCGCGCTCCCGCGTCGCTGCCCGGGCCCGCGGCCATGGCTACAGAGTCTGCCCCTATGGGGCTTGGCGGTGCTATATGCACGCGAGAGGCAGTCTGCTACAACATTGTGTTTACCCGCGACATGCTGAATATCAGTAGTAAACTCCGATATTGCGGCTAGTTGCCTTTGTTGCCGGCCTGACCAGGGTTCTGAAATTTTGGCCATCGCAAACGTTAGCGGTTTATGATCCACAAAAGCGGTGAAACGTCGCCCCTCTAACCAGAACTGAAAATGACGGATGGCCAAGTGTAGGGCCAAAAGCTCCCTGTCAAATGCGCTGTATTTCCGTTCACTATCGCGCAAGGTCCTGCTGAAAAACGCGAGGGGTTGCCAGGTACCTGCCACAAACTGTTCAACTACCGCCCCCACCGCTACATCGGAAGCGTCAGTGGTGAGCGCCATGCGGGCCGTTGGAACTGGGTGCGCTAACAAAACTGCATTTGCCAGGGCTGATTTGACCTGGGCAAAAGCGCGCTCCCGCTCCGGAGACCATTCGACTTTATTTGCGGGCTTTTGTTTTTTTAACGCGGTGTACAATGGCTGCATGAGTCGTGCTGCGCTTGGGAGGAAACGGTTGTAAAAATTAACCATCCCTAGAAACTCCTGAAGCGCCTTAACCGTTTGAGGTTGCGGAAAATCTGTTATGGCACGCACTTTATTTGGAAGGGGAACTGCTCCCTCTGCCGAAACGCGATGTCCCAAAAAATCAATCTGCGCCACCCCAAACTGGCATTTCGCTGGGTTCACTATTAACCCGTGCTCTGCCAACCTCTGGAAAACTGCTGTGAGGTGTTTTTCATGTTCGCCTTCGGACGTGCTGGCTACCAAAATATCGTCCAAATAAACGAACACGAAAGGCAGGTCGCGTAAAACTGCATCCATCATGCGTTGGAAAGTTTGCGCGGCCCCCTTGAGGCCAAAAGGCATGCGCAAGAACTCAAAAAGGCCGAAAGGAGTTATGACCGCTGTTTTGGGTACATCCTGCGCGCGCACTGGAACCTGGTGATAGCCGCGCACCAAGTCTATTTTAGAAAAAATGCGCGCCCCCGCCAAATGAACAGAAAAATCCTGAATGTGCGGAATCGGGTAGCGGTCATGAGCTGAAACGTTGTTCAACCTGCGGAAATCGCCGCAAGGCCGCCACGAGCCGTCAGCTTTTGGGACCATGTGTAACGGCGAAGCCCAAGCGCTCTTGGAGCGTCTAACGATGCCTAGTTTTTCCAGATTAGTGAACTCCTCGCGCGCGATGGCCAGTTTAGCTGGGTCCAAACGCCGAGCCTTTGCAAAAACGGGAGGGCCTGTGGTTGTTATGAAATGTTCTACCCCATGTTTGGCCACCGTTGCTGAAAAAGTGGGGACTGTGAGTGCTGGAAACTGAGCAAGCAGAGTGTGAAACTTACCACCCGCGGCTGAGACGCTGGCATGTGCAGTTGGCGGGGCCACCCGAGCTGTGCAGGGAATAGAATGAAAAGACAGTGCATTAATCAGACGTCTATTAGCAAGATCAACCAATAAACCATGTGAGCACAAAAAATCAGCCCCTAACATGTTGAAACTGACTGCTGCTACAATAAATGTCCACTCAAATGAACGGCCTTGTAAGGACAGAAGCATGGTCCTCTCACCAAACGTTTTAATTGTGGAGCCGTTCGCTGCTGACACTGACACCCAGGGGGCTTTAGAAGGCGACAGCCGTTCCGCGTAGGTGGGCGTGACGAAGCTCAGCTGCGAGCCCGTGTCCACGAGGAACTGTTTCCCCGAGCGTGCATCCGTCAGGTAAAGCAGCCTGTTCTCATTGCCGAGAGTCGCGGCTGCTACCGGCCCTCGGTCCTGGCGTTTAAAATTGCACGGTGGGACGCACCTGTGCGCTCTCTCTGCAAAACGGCGGTGGTAGAAGCACGAGCCGTTCTCCGCTCCGCGTCGTCTGGCTCCGGTCGCCGCCGTTGTTGGTGCGTCTGGTGCCGCTGGACCCAAGCTGTCTCCGGACGCCGTTCCCGAACTAGCCGCCGCGGCCGAAACCGCGTTCTGCTTGTGGGCGTCGACCAACTTCTGCGCCTCCTTGCTCAACCCATGGTAGTCTCGCTTGGCCAATCGGGGTGACTCTGCCAGGGCCACTCTCACTGCTGGTGGCAGGGTTCGAAGGAATAGGTGGGCGAAAATGAATTCGCCATCCTCGGAGGCTTTGAGCTGCAGCATCTTCACCATCAGGTCCGCAGGTCTATCGTTTTCTGCCTCCGTCAGCGCCAGGAGCCCCTCTGCTCTTTGTTGGACTGAGGGGGTGAAATGGCTGATCAGCGTGTCTTTCAATGTGCTGTACTTGTCGCTGTCTGGTGGATGATTAACCAAATCCTCCACTCTCTGGACCGTGTCGCTGTCCAGTTTCGCTACCACGTGGTAGAATCTTGTGTCGTCGTTGGAGATTCTCCGGAGGTTGAACTGCGCCTCGATTGCGCTAAACCATGAGCGCGGGCTGTGCTGCCAGAAATCGGGCAGCCGGAGCGTGGAGGCGGCCATCAGGCTGGCTTCCACCGAGCCCGGTTCGGAAGAATTCTCATTGCTCATTCTCCGTCGTAGGTCACCAGTGTAGGAGCATGCTCAAATAACGAGGCTGAGTTTCAGTCATAAACCAGCTTTATTTGACAGAACACAAGCTCCTAGCATTCTCAAAGCAGGAAAGAGGAAGAATCATACTTCAACCCCCTTTTATACATTTCCAGCATCAGAATTCAAGTCACATGGTGTCTTCAGTCAACATACAGTTACAAAGCATCCCTTTGAAGCTTCACCAGTGTCTCTCATTTCTTGATGAACCGGAATACCCTCCGGGGCGTCTTCTGTGGGACAAAGAGACAAATCTCACACTTCCTTGTTACCTCCTGTAGATTTGAGTCCTCAGTCCTTGCAGACGTGACACTCCACAATACACATTCAGTTCTGTCTCTGTGGCAGCGTGAGCCCACAATGTGTGTCGGCCACACAACCAAGTTATTGTAAGTTTTTTATTTTTTATTTTTCCCCATTAAAAGATTTCAGTTTGTTTTTCAATTGGGTTGTAGTATAGGTTATAGGTCAGATTAATGGTGGAAAAAAGTTTTGAAATGATTGATCTTGGTCTCATTTTTTTTTTTACATCACAAAAACCTGGCATTTGAACAGGGGTGTGTAGACTTTTTACATCCACTGTAAATGCAGATTGGAAGATTCTTTGTATGAGTATAGAGAAAACTATATACTGTATGTGAGATGAATACCAATATACCTCTAATTATTGGATTTTGGTGAGAAATGTTTAATAATTTCTGATGTGTGATGCTGTGACCTTGACCTCTGACATCAACATGACTGCATTTGTTGAGTTTGCATGTAGAATTTGTACAAGTCTGGTGTTGATTGTCTGCAGAGTTGGGAAAAAGAAAAAAGACCCTTTGTGATCCTTTTACCTTCTGATGTCAAAATGAATTCTTGCTTGGAAGTTTACATGCAGTACTCCTGTAACAGGTTTGCTGTTGATATCGCCATCTATGTGTGAGTGTAACGGATGCCAACTAGTACTGTTCGGCGTAGAACGTTAGTAAACCTCCCTCCCAAAGCCTCATACAGTATCGGTAGCGCTGAGCTATCGGTCGGACCTTTAGCTCAGCGCGATCGTGCTGTGTCTCCCATGCTCGAACTGTGTGTAGTTGACTGAGAGGTCGCGGGTTCGTGTCCCGTGTGGGGCGAACTGCGCAGGATGATCTCTGTCACATGAGCAGCAGTCATTTATAAAAACCCGTGGCATATCAAGGCATCTATAAAAACATTATTATTGTTGCACAGGTGTGCTTTGGCCTGATCACTATAATAGCCCTCGGTAAAAAATTGTAGCTTTGTCTTGATAAAAGATATGAATGGTGCACTGAGTAACTGATCTGGACATTTTGACAGTCCGAGTGCCAATTGAACATCCCTCAGTCTTTGCAAAATTCAATTGTCACGTATCCCAGAATGTCGGAAAGCCATACAGTGACTTACACACACACAAAAAAAATCCAAACTTACAATTTCAACTTGTTAAAATAGGGGAAAAAAAGTGAGTAAAACTAGAGTCTGTCACTATACAAATAATCTATAGACTCCCAGCCTGGGGTCCTGGCACCCTTTTGCCTGGGACAGGCTTTGTTGGTTCTACACTATTGGGCCAAAAATAGAGTTTCACAGTAATCCAGTATTTTTTTCTCACTTCAAATGTTTGCAGAGCAAAGACAGTCAAGAAATCAGCAAGCAGTCCATCCACAAGTACAGTCATTGTCCAGTAAGAAGCAGTTCCGTGTTTTAATGGCTGTAAGATAATAGATTTCTCCTGCTCTGTGAATATTTGAAGCTCTCTTTTTAATTTGTTTTGCTGTAACTCATCTTTTTGTTATCCTTTTTAGCCCTATAGACTTTTTTCTTCTGAGTCAATAAGCGTACTTGTTTTTTTTAAAAAAAAGGTTTTATTAACTGCAAAATTGCACTTTTCTGGATTCTGTTCTTAAAAACATAAGTTCATGGATTACATGTATGCTGGTAAAATACCATTTAACCAAGAAATACACACTATTTTAAAGTCATTAAACTCTTAAAGAAATAGGGTGAGGAGCTCAGTCATCCGGGAGAGGCTCAGAGTAGAACCGCTGCTCCTCCACATTGAAAGGAGTCAGTTGAGATGGTATGGGCATCTGATTAGGATGCCTCCTGGACGCCTCCCACTTGAGGTGTTTCAGGCACGTCCCACTGGGAGGAGACCCCGGGGCAGACCCAGGACTTGGTGGAGAGACTATGTCTCCCAGCTGGTCTGGGAACGCCTTGGTATCCTCTCTAAAGAGCTGGAGCAGGTGGCTGGGGAGAGGGAAGTCTGGGCTTCTCTGCTTGAGCTGCTGCCTCCGCGACCCGGACCTCCGGAAAAGCGGTAGAAGATGGATGGATGGATGGATACACTCTTAAAGAAACAAGCAGATTGCACTTCCTGGGTTTTGTGATGTCAGAAACCAACAACCCCCTCCTTCAGTTTGCTGATTTGACAAATCAAGCATACTCTAGCCGCTTCAATACTTGTGACTTGCCCATTCAAAAACCTTTATCAGTAAGACTAAGGGCTCAGGGTTAGGGTTAGAGCAGATTGAAACCTGTTTCAAGGTCAAGGTTATTTACAGCAGGGAAAATAAGTATTGAACACATTAACGGTTTTCTCATTAAACATATTTCTGACAGAGCCATTGATAGGCGGCAGAAGAGTTATTCATTGGTGCAGTGGTCAGTACTGGTGCCTAACTGCTAGAAGGTTCCAGGTTCAAATCCCCAGGCTGGAAGGGGTAGGAACCTTTCTGTGTGGAGTTTGCATGTTCTCCCTGTGTTGTGTGGGTTTCCTCCGGGAGCTCCAGTTTCCTCCCACAATCCAAAGACATGCATGTTAGGTTAACTGGTTATTCTAAATTGTCCCTTGGTATGTGTCTCCAATAGGCCCTTAAAATGGTGGGTTAGTACTAGTGAAGCACTATGAGTGGTCTTTGAGACTAGAAAAAGCAGTTTATAAGTAAAGGTGTCATGACCCGAGCACTATGCCTTTGTGCTCGGGTTATTCTTGTCAGGGTTTGACAGCGGCATTATTATTCTAGCTCTCCGAGCTCTTATTGTGATGGTGCTCGGGGAGGCTTCCGCTGAGCTGTCAAACCCTCAACAGCTGTGCTGCATTTGTGGTCGTTAGCGCTCAGGCTACTTTAACCCGCGCTGGCGGCCGCATCGGCGCAGCAGTGTCTGTTTACTCTCCGTCACGCTACGGATGCTTAGGATGAATTCCTTCCACGTCTGCTCTTGGTTTCACCGTCGTGCCCCTGGACTAGTAAGTGTGCTGTATAGCCTTACCCCTCCCGGTGTGTATTGATCTCTGTGTGTCTCTGCCTTAGCAGCCGGTGTAATTATTATCACCAACCTCGTCTGTCTGTACTTGACCGTCTCCTCCTCTGGACCCGTAGTGAGCTGTATAGCCTTACGCCTCCAGTTGTATGAAGACTATTATGTGTCATTGTCTCAGCAGCCTGTGTTGTCACTATTTTCACCGTAAATAAAACTCTCACTAAACTCACTGGTGACTGTGTGGTGTCTTGTGGTGGCTCGCGAGAGCCACCCATGACAGTACACTGCTGCCAAAACGGCGTTTACGGTGACGCCAACCCGAGACGCAATTCACCAGTGAGTTTGAGTTTTCTGGACAGTTGCTGTTCCCGTCTGGGTACTGTGTGTGTGGGAGGAATGCCGTCGTGGAGGGGCCGCGCTGGGAGCCCGTGCCACGAGCTGACAGGCGTCCTGGAAGTCGTGGATGAGATGCTCATCTCCGCTTCCCTGCTGGACTACCATCACGGCATACATTGGTACCTAGCGTACCAATGTATGCCTAGCGTCTAGGACCTAGCGTCTAGGTCCTAGACGCTGCTGAAGACGTTCTTTGTCATCTCTCTCCCTACTACGCCGACCACCCAGAAGTCGACGCGAGGAGGAAGGATATTGCCGCGCAATGCGAGATATTCCTGATGCTGGAGGAGGAACGCGGCGTGAAGCAGGAGAAGAGGCACTCCTGCTCTTGGCCTATGGATTCTGATCCCGTCCCCGATCCAGTCCTGGAGTTCGCACCATCTGGGGGCCGGCGGAGGCGTCGGCGCCGCGGCCGAGCACGTCTTCAGCAAGCTCCTGCTCCCGATCCAGTTTCGGGCCGCCGGAATGACCCATTCAATCAGCCAGCTGCTGAAAGTGAGCTGAGTCCTGTGCCGGTGAGCTCCGTCCATGGGTCCTATGTTACCATCCAGCGAGCGAGGGAAGGAGCAACGTCCTCTTCAGCTGGCACCATCTTACCTTTGGGAGACAGGCAAGTTCAATTTCACTTTCCTAGTCATTATAGTAATTTGTCTTGTCTGACTCCTGGGAGTGGAGCTCGGGGTTCGCAGCTCCCCGAGTTTCCTTCTCCAGCTGAAGCCATTTATACTGAACCTGCTGCCTCTGTGTTTCCTCCTGCTGAGCGGTCCTCGGCGTCAGTCCCACGCCGTCGAACGAGGGGGAGGCCTGCGGCTCTGGGAGATTTCCCGGCCCTGCAGCCTTGTGTTGGACAGAGGAGGAGAACGGACTGCGGTGAGGAGCCAGAGCCGACGAGTGAGCGTCCCCAGGGTTCCTCAGAGATGCAGCCCGAGTCAGCAGGTCGAGGGTCCTCTCCCCCCACGCCATACGGGTTATTGGCGTGGACGTCAGCACGAGAGGATCCAGCTGCAGAGACCATCAGGCCGGCTGTGGAATCCGACGCAGCCGAGTGGGAGCCCGACGACGAGCGTCTGTCTGAACCTGGATCGACGAAGTCCTGGACGGCTCCAGAGCCCGAGTGCAGGCAAGTGCTCTTTCTTGTTTTCGTTTATGGTGTGTTAGAGCATTTTTGCCTGCCTCATGGGGAGGCGAGCGAGGGACAGCCGTCTGCTGCACCCGAGCTCGTCTCGCTGGGCTCTGGCACTGCCGGTGGAACTGATCCCGGTCCTCTCTTGTTCTCTGAGCCTCTCCACAGCGTTACCAGTCTGGAATCTGTCAAGGTCACGGGACTGGAGGTTCCAGGTTCGGGGATGGAGGTTGTCGCCGGTGCAGTGCTGACCCAGTCGGGGTCCGGCGCGTGGGCCGAGGAGACCCAGTCGGGGTCCGGCGCGTGGGCCGAGGTGACCCAGTCGGGGTCCAGCGCAGGTGCGGCTGCGACCCGATCAGGGTTCAAGTTGACCCAATCGGGGTCCGACGCGGGTGCAGCTATGACCCAATCGGGGTCCGACGAGGTCCAGTGGGGGTCCAGCTCAGGTGCGGCTGCGACCCAATCAGGATTCAAGGACGTCCAAGTTCTTGGTTGTTCCCCTTTCAGGAGCCACCAGCTGGGGGCCGTTGGAGGTTTTTGTCTGGCAGACTGGCGCTCTCATGTCTTGTCGTCATTAGGCGGGCGGCTGCATGCAATTCCTTCACGGTCCTGGTGGTTGTGGGATGCGGGTCGGCCACCCGAGGAACTGCTTTGTGCGTTCAGCGTCTTGGGTTGGTCACCCGATAAACTGTGGTTGCTACTGGGTGACCTGGTTCGGCCACCAGAGGACTTGTTTCTGGGGGCCTGGGACTGGGGCAGGCCGCCTGACCATGTACTGTTTTGTGGGACTATCCGTGGGCCATCGGAGGCAGGGAGGTCGCCGGAGCTCTGCCTGGGGGGCGTTGGATCTCCGCCGATCATCTTTTTTGTTTTGGCCCATACAGTATCAGGGTTATGTCAAGTTACATAGAGCAATTTTGATTGCCTCATATATTTTGAAAGTCATAGGCAAGTCATGTCAAGTTATGTAAAGCAATTTGTATTGCCTCATGTGTGTATTTGAAATCCATAGTCATGTCAAGTTATGTAAAGCAATTTTTTTTTATTGCCTCATGTGTGTTTACAGTCCATAGTTATGTCAAGTTATGTTTAGCAATTTAGATTGCCTCATGTGGGGTTGTAGTTCATAGTCTGGGTTTGTTTTTTTTGTTTTGTCCTCCCCTCTTCCTTTTGAGGGGCTATGGTCATGTTTTACTTTTTGTTTTGTTCTCCCCTCTTTCTTTTGAGGGGCCATAGTTTGGTGTTCTCGTTTCTTAGTTTCCAGGTGTGTGCATTTAATTCAATTCAATTCAACTTTATTTATATAGCGCCATTTCACAACAACAGTCATCTCATAGCACTATCAACTGTAGGGGGGACCCCCACAGTTGCAGAAAGACCCCAGCAATCAGGCGATCCCCTGTGAGCAAGCACTTGGCGACGGTGGAGAGGAAAAACTCCCTTTTAACAGGAAGAAACCTCCAGCAGAACCAGGCTCAGGGAGGGGCAGTCATCTGCTGCGACTGGCTGGGGGGTGAGGGGATAGAGAAGAAGAAAAGAACAGACATGTAGAGAGCAAACAGCACGATGGGGACTCAATCTATGGGAGAGAACAAACAAATGTTAATGACCAGCAAAAAAAAAATATTTCATAGAGAGTGAGGAAAGGAGTGAGGCCCAGTGCATTACTGGAGGTCCCCCGGCTGACTAAACCTATTAGCAGCATAACTAAGGGAGGGTTCAGAAACACATGATCCCTCCCTAATTGTAGGCTAGATCAAAAAGGTAGGTTTTAGCCCTATTCTTAAAAACAGAGATCGAGTCTGACTCCCGAATCCAGATTGGCAGCTGATTCCACAGGAGAGGAGCTTGATAACTGAAGGCTCTGCCTCCCATTGTACTTTTGGAGATTCTAGGTATTACAAGTAATCCTGCATTTTGGGAGCGTAGTGCTCTGTTAGGATAATACGGTAGTATCAGATCTTTTAAATAAAAAGGAGCCTGATTGTTTAGAGCTTTGTAAGTGAGAAGAAGGATTTTAAACTTAATTCTAAACTCTATGGGAAGCCAGTGAAGGGAGGCCAGAACCGGAGAGATATGATCTCTCTTTCTAGTACCTGTTAAAACTCTTGCTGCAGCATTTTGGATCAGCTGAAGACTTTTTAAAGATGTTTTAGGACAGCCTGATAATAAAGAATTACAATAATCTAATCTCGAGCTAACAAAAGCGTGGATCAGCTTCTCAGCATCACTCTGAGACAAGATGCTCCTAATCTTGGCAATATTACGCAAATGATAGAAGGCAGTCTTAGAAACAAATTTAATATGTGAATTGAAGGACAAATCCTGATCAAAAATAACTCCAAGGTTTCTCACAGAGCTATTAAGAGAAAGAGTAACTGCGTCCAAACTGAAAGTTTGATTTGGAAAGGAATTTCTAAGGTTTTTTGGACCAACAAGAATGACTTCAGTCTTATCTGAATTTAATAGCAGGAAATTACAAGTCATCCAAGCTTTGATTTCCTTAAGACAGGCTTCTAACTTGGCTAATTGATTAGTATCATCTGGCTTCATTGACAGGTATAATTGTGTGTCATCTGCATAACAATGAAAATGTATACAGTGCTTTCTAATAATGTTGCCTAACGGAAGCATATATAAACTAAAAAGAGTAGGGCCTAGCACAGATCCCTGTGGAACTCCATGACTAAGCTTTGAGCTGAAAGAAAACTCATCATTTACATGAACAAACTGGAACCTATCAGATAAATAAGATCTAAACCACTGCAACGAAGTTCCATTAAGTCCAACATAGTGTTCTAATCTATCAAGTAGAATATTATGATCAATAGTATCAAAAGCTGCACTAAGATCTAAAAGGACAAGTACAGAAACTAGTCCATTATCAGATGCAATGAGGAGGTCGTTAGTGACCTTCGCTAAGGCTGTTTCAGTACTATGATGGATTCTAAACCCAGATTGAAACTCTTCAAGTAAACCATTTCCCTGCAGGTGGTCAAATAATTGCGTAGCAACAACTCTTTCTAAGATTTTTGAAATGAAAGGGAGATTAGAGATTGGTCTATAGTTAGCTAAAGCTCCTGGATCTAGCGTTGGCTTTTTGAGTAAGGGTTTAATTACAGCCGTTTTAAAAGCCTGCGGTACATGGCCTAAAGTTAATGAAGAATTGATTATATGAAGAATAAAGCTACCAATAAGTGGGAAGACTTCTTTAAATAACCTGGTAGGAATAGGATCTAAAAGACAAGTTGAAGGTTTGGATGAGGAAACTACTTTGTCTAACTCACAAAGGTCGATTGGAGTAAACTCATCAAGACAGACATCAATAGAAGGAGTTGTAGTAGTTACAGTATTTAAGTTAACTGTGGGAAGAATCTGATTGATTTTATCTCTGATGGATGAAATTTTATTATTGAAAAAGTTCATAAAGTCCTGACTAGTAAGCTCTAAGGGGATGCTAGGATTGACAGAGTCCTGACTCTTTGTCAACCTGGCTACAGTGCTGAAAAGAAACCTGGGATTATTCTTGTTCTCTTCTATTAATGCAGAGTAATAACTCGTTCTAGCTTTTCTAAGAGATTTTTTATAAATTAAAAGATGATTTCTCCAAGCTAAATAGATTTCATCTAAATTAGTAGAGCGCCATTTTCTTTCTAATTGACGAGTCTTCTGTTTTAAGCTACGAGTTTCTGTGTTGAACCAAGGAGTTAAAAATGTCTGATGTGACTTTTTCTTTTTTAAGGGGGCCACCAAGTCTAGAGCCTGATGCAGAGAAGCTGAAACACTATCCACCATGTTATCAATTACAGAAGGAGCAAGCTGTCTATAGCTTATTTCCGTTGTGTTGACACATGGCATAGAGGAAACAATCTGCATAAATTTGGAAACAGCATCATCTGAGAGGCATCTACTGTGATAATATTTTTCTTTAGGAGCCAAATAGTCAGAAATAGTAAAATCAAAGGTTAACAGACAATGGTCTGACAGTACAGGGTTATGAGGAGACACTACAAGATTTTCTATTTCTATGCCATATGTCAGAACAAGGTCCAATGTATGGTGGAGGTAATGAGTAGAATTTCCTACTTTCTGAGAAAACCCAATCGAGTCTAATATTGAATTAAAAGCCACATTAAGGCAGTCACTATCTACATCCACATGTATATTAAAGTCCCCTACTATAATTATTCTATCAGATTTCAACACTAAATCAGCTAAGAAATCAGCAAATTCGGATAAAAATTCTGAATAGGTTGATGGGGGACGATAAACAATGGCAAATAAAATTGGGTTTAACCTGAAATTGCTAAAGTGCCCAATACTGAGGACCAGGCCCTCAAAGGAATTATAACATGTTTTTTGCTTTACATTAACTAGTAATTTGGAATGGTAAATTGTTGCTACTCCTCCTCCACGACCAGAACTTCTGGGATTTTGACAGTTTAAATAACCAGAGGGGGTTGATTCATTTAAACCAACATAATCCTCTTGCCCTAACCAAGTCTCTGTAAGGGAAATTAAATCAATCTGATGATCAATTAACAGATCATGGACTAACAGAGACTTGGGAGTTAGAGACCTAATATTTAACAAACCACATTTAATTTTTAAATTATGAGGAGGAACAGAGGCCAAATCATTCAATTTAGCGGCTTTATGTTTAATTTGAGTTTTACCAATATTTTGCTTTATCACTTTGGGATGCTTATACATTATATTTTTATTCACTTTGGAGGGAGCAGACAACGATTCTCTGATGGGGAAGACAGGGGCTAAGCTGAGGGGTGGCGGATGAAGAGGAGCTGCAGAGAGGCGTGTAAGACTGAGACTCTGCTTCCTGGTCCCAACTCTGAGTAGTCATGGTTTTGGAAATTTGGATAAAAAAGATGCCAGATTGTTAGATAAATGAGAAGCACCATCCAAAGTGGGATGAATGCTGTCTCGTCTCATAAGACCAGGTTTTCCCCAAAAAGAGCTCCAACTGTCAATGTAGCCCACGTCATTTTTAGGACACCACACAGACAGCCAGCGGTTCAAGGATGACGAGCGACTAAACATGTCATCACTGGTCAGATTGGGGAGGGGCCCAGAGAACACTACAGTGGCAGACATCGTTTTGGCAAAGTCACACACCGATTCTACATTAAGTTTCGTGACTTCCGACTGCCGGAGACGGATGTCATTAATGCCGGCGTGAATAACAATTGTGGAATATTTACAGTTACTTTTAGCCAGCATTTTCAGATTTGACTCGATGTCGCCTGCTCTGGCCCCAGGAATACATTGGACTATGACCGCTGGAGTCTCTAGGTTCACGTTTCTGACTACAGAGTCGCCAATGATCAGAGTTTTTTCCTCAGCGGGTGTGTCGCTGAGCGGGGAAAAACGATTAGAAACGTGAACAGGTTGGTGGTGTACCGGGGCTTTGCGACTAGGCTTCCTTCTCACCGTCACCCACCCAGTCTCCTCGCTGCTGAGGAGAGCCGGGGAACTGCTGACAGTGGGACCTAAGCTAGCTAGCTCCGCTGCAGCTAATGGGCGTCCGTCGAGATTAACTGGCGCAGACGGTGTTTCAATGCAGCGGAGCCGGGATTCCAAATCAGACAACCTCGCCTCGAGCGCCTCAAAAAGACAACATTTATTACATTTACCATTATCGCTAAAAGAGGCAGAGGTGTAGCTAAACATCTGACAGAGAGAGCACACCAGAGGAGAGGAAAGAGAGGTAGTAGCCATAGCTAGTGGCTAGAGAGCTGGAGAGCAAACCACACAGGCAGACAGCAAAACAGGAAGTGACGATACGTTACCACAAGGAAGTGACGATCCCTCAAACACACATTTATTGTTTCTCTTTCATAGTTACCATGTGTTAGTGTGCATTTTTTTTTCTTGGTCATAGTCATGTGTTTGCATTTACGTCTTGTTTTTTTTTCCATAGTTATCATGCTTGCATTTATTTCTTGTTTCGGTTTCCAGGGTCATTGTGTGTTTGGATTTATTTTTTTTTGGCTAGGTTATGTACGCTGGAGTTAGACGGGTTGTCTGTGGTCTCGGAGGGAAAACTTTCAGTGTCAGGTGTCTTTTTTGCTTTGTTTGTTTTTCCCTTGTATTGTAGTCTTGTTTTGTTTTGTTTTTTTTCTCTGTTTTTTTTTTCCTCTCGTCATTGTTCTGGGGAAAATGGGATGGATATGTCAGGTGGTGCATTCTTTTCCTTTTCTGTTTCGGGTTTTGTTAGGTTTTGTTTGGCTCCTTCCTTGCCTGTTCCTCAATCCACTCGCCCTGTGGTTGGGGGGAGGGGGAGCAGGTGTTACTAGACGTTCAGAGCCTGTCAAGTGAGGGGGGGCTACTGTCATGACCCGAGCACTATGCCTTTGTGCTCGGGTTATTCTTGTCAGGGTTTGACAGCGGCGTTATTATTCTAACTCTCCGAGCTCTTATTGTGATGGTGCTTGGGGAGGCTTCCGCTGAGCTGTCAAACCCTCAACAGCTGTGCTGCATTTGTGGTCGTTAGCGCTCAGGCTACTTTAACCCGCGCTGGCGGCCGCATCGGCGCAGCAGTGTCTATTTACTCTCCGTCACGCTACGGATGCTTAGGATGAATTCCTTCCACGTCTGCTCTTGGTTTGACCGTCGTGCCCCTGGACTAGTAAGTGTGCTGTATAGCCTTACCCCTCCTGGTGTGTATCGATCTCTGTGTGTCTCTGCCTTAGCAGCCGGTGTAATTATTATCACCAACCTCGTCTGTCTGTACTTGACCGTCTCCTCCTCTGGACCCGTAGTGAGCTGTATAGCCTTACGCCTCCAGTTGTATGAAGACTATTATGTGTCATTGTCTCAGCAGCCTGTGTTGTCACTATTTTCACCGTAAATAAAACTCTCACTAAACTCACTGGTGACTGTGTGGCGTCTTATGGTGGCTCGCGAGAGCCACCCATGACAAAAGGTTCTTGTCCCCTTGACCTGAGATTTTCCACCAGATATCAGTAACAACCCAAGTAATCCATACATACAAAGAAATCAAGGCAATGGTGTTCACAAAGCAAGTTATATTTAATAATGTAGAATCATCATAGCAGTCTGTCGGGGGCGACAATGACTGTTTCATTTAGATCTGATCAGATTCCTCCACGCAGCTCTGTCCTTTGCCTTCCGCTGCCAGGAACTCCAGTCTATATCCAACTTCTTCAGGTTTCTTTTTACAGTGTCTTTAAATCTGAGCCTTGGTCTACCCTGATTGCGTTTGCCCTCACATAACTGTGAGTAGAGTAACTGCCAAGGGAGTCTCTGGTGATCCATCCTCTCAACTTGTCTGAGCCATCTCAGGTTCATCTGTATTAGCATGTCCTCCACTGATGGTAGAACAGCTCATTTCATCACTTCTATGTTGGTTATCTTGTCTTTCCATGAGATATTCATTATGGCTCGAAGGTGTCTCATCATATACGCGTGGAGTTTCTTTACCTGCGCCCTGTAGACAGTCCAAGTTTCAGCACCGTACAATAGAGTAGCCAGTACTGGCTCTCTGTACACTTTGCATTTCACATGGATAGACATATGTCAGTTGTTCCACAGTCTCTCCCTCAAATTTCCAAACACAGCACTCGCTCTTCCCATTCTCAGAAATAATTCTTCCTCCAGCCTAGCACTCTCTGAAACAGTACTCCCGAGATACTTGAAAGTCTTACACTTGACTAGTGGCTCTGTACCAATGCTGATCACTTCTGGTAATGATGTTGATAACTGGAACTTTGGCGGTTGATAGAGGCACTCTGTTTTCTTGATGATTTTGAGGCTGAATTGGCTAGCTGCTCTTGCAAATTTCTCCACTAAAGATTGCATGTCTTCCACACTGTGAGCAACTATAGCACTGTCATCGGCAAAGAGCATTTCTCTTATTACCTTTATAGATGTCTTACTCTTGGCTTTAAACTGTGCCACATTGAACAAATCTACTTCTTTCCTTGTTTGAATGTATACTCCTTCTGAAGTGTCTTTGAAGGCCACCTCAAGCATGGCTGCCAGATATAGTGAGAAGAGTATAGGCACCAGCACACACCCTTGTTTCACCCCGTTACTTGCTGAAAAGTCTTTAGACACTGAACCACTCATTGCCACGTTTGCTTGCATACCTGTATGGAGTGTCTCTATCAGGTTGACAAACTTCTCTGTACAGCCATATTTCCTGAGTACCTGCCAGAGTCCTTGTCGCGATACAGTATCGAAGGCTTTACCGAAGTCAATGAAGACTACACAAAGCGGCATGTTCTGTTCAATACACTTTTCTTGAGCCTGTTTCAAGCAGAAAATCGTGTCCATTGTGCTTCTTCCACTTCTGAAGCCACACTGGGCTTCCAGTAGTACATTCTGCGAGATGTGTTCATTGAGTCTGTTCAGTAGTGCACGTGAGAGAATCTTACCAACAGTGGCTAGCAGTGATATACCTCAGTAATTTCCACAATCTTTCATGTCACCTTTCTTGAACAAAGGCACAATACTTGCATCCTTCCAGTCTTGAGGTACTTTCTGGGCATCCCATATCTCTTGGATGAGCTTATGCAGCCAGTTGGTCAGCTGAACATCACCAAATTTCCACACTTCTGCTGGAATTCCATCCCTTCATGGAGCTTTGTCATCCTGTGTTGTCCTAATAGCTGCCATTAGTTCATCAAGATTTGGTGGTTCATCCAGACTTGATACAACTGGTCACTGCACTAGATTTTCTTTAGCCTCTTCAGCGAGATCTCCAGGGTTGTTTAGTAGTTGGTCAAAGTGGTCTGCAAATCTGTCCAGGATCTCGTCTTTCTCCTGCAAAACTGTTTCACTATCCGTAGCCTTTAGTTGGATCAATCCTCTTGGTTTAGGGTCGTAGATTTCTGTCAAACCTGTGAAGAATGTTTTCATGTCCTTCCTGTCTGCTGCAGTTTGAAGTTCCTCCGCTTTTTCATTCCACCAGTTGGACTTCATCTCTCTGGTGTACTTCTGTAGCTCACTCTGAGCCTTTGAGTATTTCTTCTTTTTTGACCTTGTGTTACACTGCAAATTTTCCTGCCTAGCTGTATTCCTCACTTCTAGTAGTTTCTTCAGATGTTCACCATGTTCATCAAACCAATCTTGATGTTTCCTCTCAGGGTGGCCTAATACATCACTCGCAGTCTGATACACCATATCCTTCAGTGTTGCCCATTTCTCTTCTGTGTCATTCTCTGAGTTGTTGCTGTCCCAGTCTTTCAAGTTTTCATCCATTTCCTGTGTAAGTTCTTCCTGCTTCTTTTGGCCTTTCAGT
The DNA here is from genome assembly GCA_020510985.1 of Pholidichthys leucotaenia. NCBI lineage: Eukaryota > Metazoa > Chordata > Actinopteri > Cichliformes > Pholidichthyidae > Pholidichthys > Pholidichthys leucotaenia. The sequence goes on along the minus strand of CM035844.1, from coordinate 161,630,690 downwards.
GCAATAGTGTTTAGCTTCCGTGGTGGCTTTGCACCCGTCCTGCAGTGCTGTTGTCGTCTCCAAATCCTTAATCTAGATCTCAGCATAACATGATCAGTACCACAGTCCGCACCTCTCATTGCTGTGGTGTCCAATATGTGGTAGAAATTCACCATTTATTATTCACATCTTTTATTGTAGTGAGAAATTGTTGCTCATATATTAACCTGTTGTGTAATGATTGATTTAGACGACATAAGATAAGATAAGATAAGATAAGCCTTTATTAGTCCCACAATGGGGAAATTCCAGGATTGCAACAACACAGGGATAGCAACACTCAGAGCAACAATCAGAAGGCAAGAAAAAAAGAAGAACAGCTAGTATACATATGTACATATTACTATATATATATATATATATATATATATATATATATATATATATATATATATATATATATATATATATATAGACACACAGTGCGGAGCATTGTGGTTGGTGAATGTGCAGCAGAAAGTCTAAGCTCTCTCTCCCTCCGTGGGTGCGGCGGGCCAGCTGGATGTCTTTGGGCATGATGGTGGTGACCCTCTTGGCGTGAATGGTGCACAGGTTGGTGTCCACGAAGAGACCCACCAGGTAGGCCTCGCTGGCCTCCTGCAGAGCCATGACGGCGGAGCTCTGGAAGCGCAGGTCGGTCTTGACGTCCTGAGCGATCTCCCTCACCAGGCGCTGGAAGGGCAGCCTACGGATGAGCAGCTCCGTGGATTTCTGGTAGCGACGGATCTCTCTCAGAGCCACGGTACCGGGCCTATAACGGTGAGGCTTCTTCACTCTGCCGGTGGCCGGAGCGCTTTTTTCAAGCAGCCTTGGTGGCTAGCTGCTTCCTGGGGGGCTTTTTCCTCCAGTAGATTTACGGGCAGTCTGCTTGGTTCTTGCCATCGCTCTTTATTATTCTGTCTTATATTTCTTGCACACCGCCTAAACTCCAGCCCGGCACCTGCGTCGTTTTCACCACAGTTCCTCGGCATGTCGAGCTTCTCCGTTAGCACCGGGTGGTAGTTGGAGCTAGCTAGCCGGCTAGCTAGCTCTTCCCTGCTGTATCGTCCCCCGCTGCAAACAGTGGCTCTGTCCGCCGACTCGGGAGACCCTTGGGGCGATCTGTGTGTCCGTGATATATATATATATATAGAGTGAAAGGTGTAGAAAGAAGAAGAAAGATAAGAAAAAGGCAGTTGCAAAAGGCAGCCAACTCGTGTGGCGCCGCCGGTCCAGTGGAACCGGAACCGGAAAAAAAAACAAAAAAAACATAGTAATCTAGTGTCTACATATTCAGTACATAGTGTGAGAGGTGAATCATAATGAATTTATGCTCAGCATGCATGTTTTATCTCTCCTCTGTATGGAATGTTCTCAGTGAGCAGGGGAGTGGGTGAGCCTTGTGGGAAATAACTGTTAAGATTGTCAAGTAAGGTCAAATCACATTCTTGTGAGTCGCGTGCTCTTTGGGTCTTATCATCAATACTGCTACCATATTTGGAGCAAAGAGGAATACTATAAAGGAAGCAAAGCTGCTGACAAGAGCAGAACACTGAGAGCAGATTTTGTCTCTTCTCCACTCTTCTCCTGTATACAGAGAAATAAAAGTTATCCAGCTGGCAGAATCGTCTCTCTTTATTTCACTTCAGGATAATGGGCTGTAAAATTCGGTCACAAATACATCCCTTATGTCTCTCTGCCTTACTATGATGTAGTCTATCAAGTGTCAGTGCTTGCATCTTGGGTGCAGCCATGTCTTCTTGTGTGTGTTCTTGTGCTTAAATAGGGTGTTAGTTATCACAAGGTTGTACTCTGAACATAGTGCAAGTAGAAGTTCTCCAAAAGCATTGCACTTGCCTACTCCATGACTGCCTAGCACTCCTTTCCATTTCTCAGTGTCCGAACCAACTCTAGCATTAAAATCTCCAACAAGTATCAGCTTGTCATCACACAGTTCATGCCTGATAGTCTCATGTAAATCACTGTAGAACTCTTCCTTTGCCTCCTCTGTGTTGGTAATTGTTGGGTCATACGCACTGATGAATGTGGCATACATTTTCCGCTGTAGTGGGAGATCCTGTCGTTGATTGGCACCGGTTCCTCATCAAGCATTGCTGCTATCTCCTTTCTAACTGCAAATCCTACTCCTGCTTCTCTTCTTTCATGAGTTGATTTCCCACTCCAAAAGAAGATGTACCCATGATCTTTTAAACTGTTATATTCAGGCAATCTTGTTTCACTAAGTGCAGCTATGTCTACATTGTACTTGTTCATTTCCAAGGCCACAAGCGCGGTTGTCTTTTGGGCGCTGTGATGATGATCTGTCCATCAGGGTACGTACATTCCATTCTGCTACACATAAGGCTGCTGTTTTCCTCTTCTTCTCTCTTTCTGCTCCTAACATTCTTCTTGCTGCCTGTTGGAGTGTGAACAGATCAGCGCAGACCTTGTTAACTTGGGCGACGTCCGAGCCAGTATGAGTTGCAATAATAATGTAAAATGACCCAGGGAGTAAGTATTGAACACGCTTGGTGAAATTTGTTTACTATTTAGTAGAAGAGCCTTTGTTGGTAATAACAGCTTCCAGACGCCCCCTGTATGGAGAAACTAGGCACAGGCATTACTCAGGAGTGATTTTAACCCATTCTTCCACACAAACTGTCTTCAAATCTTGAAGGTTCCGTGGGTGTCTTCTGTGAACTCTGGTCTTCAATTCGTTCCATAGATTTTCAATTGGATTCAGGTCAGGTGACTGACTGGGCCATTCTAGCAGCTTTATTTTCCTTCTCTGGAGCCAGTTGAGAATTTCCTTGGCTGTCTGTTTGGGATCATTGTCTTGCTGAAATGTCCACCCTCCTTTCATCTTCAGCATCTTGGCAGATGGCAACAGTTTCTTACCAAGGATGTCTCTGTGCATTTGTCCATTCATCTTTCCTTCAATTATATGATGTCTGCCTGTACCATGTGCTGAAAAACACCCCCACACCATGATGCTCCCACCTCCAAATTTCACTGTTGGTATGGTGTTTTTGGGCTGATCAGCTCCAAACATGCCGTCTGTTGTGAGATCCAAAAAGTTGAATTTTGGTCTCATCTGACCAGGCTGTATTCTCCCAGTATTTTACTGGCTTGCCCAAATGTTGTGCAGCAAACTTTAAATGAGTTTCAACATGCTTTTTCTTCAGCAGTGGAGTCTTGTGAGGTGAACGTGCACAGAGCCCATGTCAGTTGAGTGTATTACTGATTGTTTTCTTTGAAAGATCAGTACCTGCTAACTCCAGGTCTTTCTGGAGTGCTCCACAAGTGGTTTTTGGGTCTTGAATAACTCCTCTGATAATTCTTTCGACTCCTCTGTTAGAAATCTTGTAATGAGCTCCTGGTCGTGGCCAGTTTATGGTAAAATGATGTTCTTTCCACTTTGGAATGATTGCTCCAACAGTGCTCACTGGAACACTCAGTAGTTTAGAAATGTGCCTGTAACCAATGCCATCATTATGATTTGCAACAATCTGATATTCACAGACCTTTTTAAAGGCTATCAGTCATGACTTAACCAGCTGAAATTAATTTGCACTGGTGGGGGATGGGATGGCTTACTAAATTCTAATAGATTTCAGCTGGTTTCTTGGCTTTCTATGCCTTTTTTTTCTTCACGTGTTCAATACTTATTCCCTGTGTCATTCTACTTTATTAAATATAACTTGTTTTGTGAACACAGTTGCCTTGATTTCTTTGTATGGATTACTTGGGTTGTTACTGATATCTGGTGAAACTCTCAGGTCAGTGACTCTATCAGAAATATGTTTAAAAGAAAAATGTTGACATGTTCAACACTTATTTTCTCCACTGTATAACGCACATTCAAAAACAGAAGTTAACCAAAGTGCTTTACACTCAAGTAAAAAGCAAACAATTTGTATTTAACATATAGGACAAACTGTGAAGCATAAAAATATTTTTTAATTTGTACATGCTGCCTCTAGGCAATGCCATCAGGAGACACAGAATTAGTTTTCAGTTATGCTGATGATACTCAGCTTTACATTCCCATGTCTCCTGATGACCCAGCAGCAATTGATGTCCTTTTTAACTGCATTTTAAACTGGATGGCAAAGAATTTCCTACAGTTCAACCAGGACAAAACTGAAGTTTTAGTTATTGGTCCTGAAGCTCAGAGAGAGAAACCTTTACCAAAATTAGAAGCATTTGCTGTGTTCGAAATTCTCACTCCTTCCCCATATAGTGTACTATATAGTGAATCAGCCATCTTGTAGTACTGTTCAAAATCTTAACTGAAAATTTCATTCAGTATATAGTACACTCAAAATATCCCACAATGCATTTTGAAAAGTAGTGTACAATGGATGGTCACTACATTAGCCAATATATCCCATAATGCAATGTGCAGCCAACGGAGCAGTGAGAGGAGAGCTTCACATCACAACATAAACTACCTTAAGGTATTTATATTTATTAGTTCAGCAAAAACAATTTGATTTAATACATATTTACTATAAATTACATGCAGGTATTCATTTTTTTTTTTTTTTTTACCACCGTCAGTCTGTTAGTTTTTACTGTCTCACGTGATGACGTCATTAACCGTGCTGTGAAAACAAGCCAGTAGTGTCCGAAAGCTGTTAATTTTATTGTTATATTGAGTTTACTATATAGTCCAATACATCTAAATTCACTAAAGTTGGGCTGCACGGTGGCGCAGTGGTTAGCACTGCGGCAGCACAGTTTACCCTTGGCCGGGGGATTGTGGGGATCGTGGGATCGTGGGTTCGATCCCAGCCCCCGACCAACAGTGATCTGTATGGAGTTTGCATGTTCTCCCCATGTTGCGTGGGTTTACTCCGGGATTTCTCCGGTTTCCTCCCACATGCCAAAGACATGCATGTTAGGTTAATTGGCTGTTCTAAATTGTCCCTAGATATCTGTTTCCTATAGGCCCTTAGAATAGAGGGTTAGTATTAATGAAAGCGCTTTGAGTGGTCTTTGTGACTAGAAAAGCGCTATATAAGTGCAGGTTAGTTAGTAAAGCAAGTAGGGAGGGAGGGAGTGAGTTGTGGTGACACTGGACACTGCGGGTGAACATTCTCTCACTCCCAGAACCAGGAAGAGGGGCTGAACAATGGACTGAAGGGGGTAGCCCCTCAGTGGGGTAATTAGACCAGACTATGAGGCGCCTTCACCCCCTGCTGATCCATGCTGTTGCATGTGGCGCAGGGAGGCAAATGTATGGGATGAATGTAACGTGTTATGATAATCGTGCCACACATTGCCTTTGTTCATACCCATGCATAATGCACCAGCCCCAGTCTCTATACGAGGTAATAAAGTTATATAAAGAGAACGCAGAGAGACTGGGGAAGCTCTCCTAGGCTTCCAAGCTGCTAGTCTTCTAGGCTCTTCTGCAGAACTGGGCCCCATCGGCCACGCTGGGGGCCATATGCTGTACATTTATGTTAGAGGGTCAATAAAGAATCTGTGTCATCCTACGCTCGTGCCTCCCCTCCACATCCTTCCCTTTTATCCTCTACATTGGTGACCCGAAGTGAGATGGACAGTCTACTCCCTTTCACAGCACTGTGGACTCCGGAGCACCAGGGATCGCCTGCATCCTACTCATCCACACTGGAGCGCGCGTGCCTTTTGCTCTGTCCACGATGGCGAGCTCAAGGGCCGGAGAGAGAGTGCAGCGTGGGGACCGAGATGCACCAAGACCAGTGAGACAAGCATCGCACAGAAACAGCCTGAAAGGGGAAGATCGGCGCCATCTGCATGTTTGAATCAAGCTCCCCGACCCTGGCTTCTCCTCCCGACAGTGGAGTTTTGGCGCACAGAAGCCCCATGTGCACACCGCAGGATTACGAGGACAGCACAACTTTAAGATACGTGGCCACGGCGCACACCACACATCAGGGACAAACTGGCTCCAAAGACTTATACATCGTCCTCAGCCGCTGCACATCCCCGGGGAACACGGCCGATCGCCATCCTCGGATACTTTAGGCTTTGCGCATCGCACCTAAAGCAGACGGGCAGCCTTGCCTACAGGACATGTATTTGTTTCTCAGCCGCTGCACATCAATGGGGAAATAAGCTGATTGCTTTCCCCGGAAACTTTAGGACTGCCCCCACACCTAAAGCAAGATTGCCAAGTTCCCTGACACTGCTTGAGTTTTTTCACAGCCGCGACGCATCCTCGGGGAATTGGGCTGATTGCCTTCCCCAGATCCTGGTAGGATCGGGCCCGCACGAGGAGTCATCAGAGACTTCATTTTTTTCACAGCCGCTGCGGATCACTGGAGGGTTTACCGGAAAAGTCCCTTACCCAAGACTGATCTGCACGCAATTTTTGCACGGCCCAGATGCTTTTAACGTCCCGGACCGGCACTCCATTGTTTCCCCCCACCTCCTCCTTGTCCTCCACATCGTTTGGCCTGTACCTCTGTCTGAAAGACCTGCCAATCGCTAGCTTTGTTCTGTCAGCACGACGCGCACCAGCCCCGGTGAACCACGGCTGTTCAACATGTTAGAACTAGGAGCGGAGGAGAAAGTGCTTTTCACCCCTCCCCCTTTTTCCCCCACGGACTGACATGACCTCCGACACATTTCACCAGCAGGACAGTTTGACTGGAGCGGCAACCCCCCCACTGCAGCCACCATGGGCGCCGACTTGAGCCCAAAGGACCGGGGGGTCACAACCCCTTCTGGGTGTTTGGGGGGGTCCTGTGTGGTGACACTAGACACTGCGGGTGGACATTCTCTCACACCCAGAACCAGGAAGAGGGGCTGAACAATGGACTGAAGGGGGTAGCCCCCCAGTGGGGTAATTTAGACCAGACTATGAGGCGCCTTCGCCCCCTGCTGATCCATGCTGTGCGTGTGGTGCAGGGAGGTGAATATATGTGATGAATGTAACATGTGTTATGATAATCGTGCCACACATTGCCTTTGTTCATACCCATGCATAATGCGCCAGCCCCAGTCTCTATATGAGGTAATAAAGTTATATAAAGAGAATGCAGAGAGACTGGGGAAGCTCTCCTAGGCTTCCGAGCTTCCAAGCTGCTAGGCTTCTAGGCTCTTCTACAGAACTGGGCCCCAGCGGCCACGCTGGGGGCCATATGCTGTACATTTATGTTAGAGGGTCAATAAAGAATCTGTGTCATTCTACGCTCATGCCTTGCCTCCACATCCTTCCCTTTTACCCTCTACAGAGTGAACATTCCGAACACAGCCATTGTCTTTTACTCCATCAAAACAAGTTAACAACCTGGACGTTATATTTGACTCTGAGCTTAGTTTTATTTCACATGTTAATAATATTTTAACAACTGGACTTCATCATCTAAAGAATATAGCCAGAGTCTGCCCGTTTTTCTCTCTCTCGAGAAAACACAGACGCTAATGCATGCTTTTATTTCGTATTGTTTATTGCAATGCTCTCCTTTCTGGTCTTCCTAAAAAGATTATCAGTAACTTACAACTTATTACAGAATTCATCAGCCCATGTACTGACGAAGACCAGAAAGAGAGCGCATACTACGCCAGTTTTAGAATTGCTGCATTGGCTCCCTGTGAGTTTTAGAATCAATTTTAAAGTTCTTTTATTAGTTTATAAGACTCTTAATGGTCTTGGTCCTTCTTATTTATTTGATCTGCTTTTATTATATTGACCCTCGTGGACCCTGAGGTCCTCTGGTACTGGTCTTTTAATGATACCTAATGTATCAACAACCCCCAATGATACCTAATGTAACAAAAACCCACGGTGAGGCATCGTTTGAGTTTTTCGGCCCACGTCTGTGGAACGGCCTGCCAGAGGACCTCAAAGCCGCTGAGAGCAATGATATCTTTAAAAGGAGGCTTAAGACCCACCTTTTTAGTTTAGCTTTTAACTAATTTTATCATTCATGTTTACATACTTATTTAGCTATTCTATTTATTTATATATCTTTACATTTTTAGATTATTTTAATTCAGTTTTGCATTACATTTTACATATGTGTATATTTATTATTCCTTTAACCATTTTGTTCCCTTTCTATTTATTTTTATAAATAGCTGCTACCTGCAGGGGTGGACCAGCACCTGTCATCGTGGATCCTGGACTACCTCACAGACCGACCACAGTTTGTGAGAACCGAGGACTGTGTGTTTGACACCATCATCTGCAGTACGCCCCCCTCCCCCCAAGGGAACAGTTCCGGCTCCCTTCTTGTTCACCCTCTACACTGCTGACTTTTTACACAATACACCACACTGCCATCTACAGAAGTTCTCTGATGACTCTGCGATTGTGGGCCTCATCTCTGATGGGGATGATACGGAGTACAGAGGACTTATCCAGGACTTTGTGGACTGGTGCCTGCAGAACTGCCACCAGATCAATGCGAGGAAAACCAGGAAAATAGTGGTGGACTGCAGCAAGCGAGGACAATCCCCCAAAGCACCGGTAAACATCCAGGGAACAGACATTGAGATGGTGACATCTTACAAGTACCTGGGTGTTCACCTGAACAATAAACTGGACTGATCACTGTTATACCCACAAACCTGGTGAAGAATGAGGCTGACAGAGACGTATCACTGAACACGTGTTTAATGGTGAATTTAGGAACACCATACAGACTGCATCCAGTGGAGTCATCCGGCCCAAGAGGAGGTCTTCATGGCGGCTGCCCCATAATATAGGGTGGTGTGATGATGCAACAGGAAGGGAGAGTCATCACGCCGCACTTCACATTAAAACCCTTCATAACATCCTCCCCCCACTTTACAAGGTCCAAAACCACTCGCACAAATCAAACCCACCCTAATTTAGAACCCCAATCACACTCTAAACTAAAGTAAGCTAAGGCCTAACACATTCACACAGCAAAACTAAAATAGGACTGGTGGGTGGATTACCACAAGGCCCACACGGCACAGTGGGTTATTCTGCCACTGGTTAAACAAAAAGTCTTTATTTCAACTAAAACATTGCCGTGCTCCTAAACTAAACACAGAACAATAAACAGAACTATAAACATGTCAACTGTCACAGCACAGTCACTTGGGGAAAAGGTGGGGCAGGCGGGGGGCCCCTGGGCAGCCCTTGGAGGCGCGCCCCTGGAGGCGACAGGCCCCTGGGGCGATGGCTGATTTTCTGGACGTTGGAGCCCGGATCCCAAACCACCTTCTCCGACTCCCGTCCAGCCTCGCCACCTGGAGCATCCTTCTGGACACACCACAGCTGGATAGCGTGCCTCATCGAGCCATCAGATAACCGGAAGCACACCATTCCCAACTTTGTCACTATCCGCAGGCGTGCTCAATGTTACGTCGGTTGTCGTCTGGCCCAACTTCACCGTGGTCATTCATCACCCCAAACTCGAATCAAGTCCATAACCCGAAGTGGGACTTTACTCAGCCTGACGTGCTGCTGCTGAGCATGTGGTAACTCCATGCTCGTCGGTCGTGCCCCGCCCTCTTCTAAGAACGTAGCAGTGGTCACCGTCGTAGCTGCAGACCCCCCACCCAACTGCGTCCGAGTACTGGAGGCATCCGGAGCTAGCATGGTGGTGCTCGTCGGCACGGGTGCCACGCCATCACGCTTGTCCCCGCCCCCCCAACTACCTCTTTCCGAGCGCAGGCACTGAGACTTTCCCACACCGACACTGAGCGAAACTGGTCCGGCTCGAAAGCGAAGGTGTCCGTTAGCTCCTCATCCCAAACTACGTCCTTTCCGGCCACCGGAGCCCGTGAGCCCCAGTGGCCACAACCAGACCATTTGTTCCCACCGCTGTCCTTGATGGTGTAACCCAATCCGTAGAACAGGTCACATCCCATGATGTTACCACCACGTGCCGCCACTTGGAACGTGAAATCAATCATTGGTTCAGACTTGTAACAAACAGTCAACTCCACAGCCCCAACAGTACACAGCCTGCTGCCGCCATAGCCATACAACGGCGCTGGGTTACTTCTAATCCTGTGGTGGGGGGGAAAACTTCTTCATCATGGCCCAATTCAGCATCAGCTGCACCGCCGCCCTGTTGAGCAACAGTGGCACCTCCACGCCGTCTAACTCCACTGCACAATACGTATATCCATTGGTACTGGGACTCATCAAGTGGATAGTTGTCAGGGGTGGGTAGGGTGATTTCTTTCGTTGGCTCTCCGGGTCAGATGAACGGCACACCCTGGCATAGTGATTCAAGTGCCCACATCTACTGTATCGTTTCCCTCTTGCCAGACATCCTCTCACTTTATGGTGGTGTGTTGCGGACCCACAACCCCTACAAACGGGGTTCCCCGGTGTAGACTTTCGGCTGACAGCACTGGTTTCATAATTATCTTCATCCAAGCTATCCTTGCTATCAGGGTCCGCAACATTAGCTGAGGCGGGTGGCTCTGGCGGCTTCTGTGATTGGTGCCAGTTTAGCTCCAAAGCTAGCTTGTCCGCGGCCTCCAACTGGAGGGCTAGCTCAACAGCCCTAGCTAGCGTCAAGTCATTAGGTGCTGTCAATAGCCTAGCATTTAGTCCAGCATTGCACATGTGCTCGGCCAATTGGTCACGCACCATCTCGGCTTCAAGCGGCCCAAAACAACACTCGTTTGCTAGCTGCCTCAAATCAGTGACATACTGGTGGATAGGCTCACCAACACGTTGACATCTCTGGCAAAAGCAAATTCTCCAAACAGTCACACTGTCTGGGGTGATGAAATGGTTAGCTAGCAGCTCTACGACGTCCTCAAATGAGTCCGACACCCCAATCGTCCGTAGGACCCGCTGGCCTTCAATACCCCGGTTGTGGACAAGGATTGCACGTGACCTCACCTTGTCGAGCTTCCTGACGTCCAGCGCTGCGATGTACATTTAAAAGGCCTCGAACCAACGAGGCCATGGCACTGGTGGCTCGCCTGAGAGCTCAAGGAAGGGATGGAGTGGTGTGACGCATGTCTCCATATGTTAATCCTTAGTTGCCAAATGTTATGTCCACAAACCTGGTGAAGAATGAGGCTGACAGAGACGTATCACTGAATGTGTGTTTAATGGTGAAATTAGGAACAATGTACAGACTGCACCCAGTGGAGTCATCCGGCCCAGGAGGAGGTCCTCATCGTGGCTGTCCCATAATATAGGGCAGTGTGATGACGCAACAGGAAGGCGGTGTCATCACACTGCACTTCACATTAAAACCCTTCATAACAGTCACACAACACCAATGTACTCTACAACACCAATGTGCTCTCTGGCGGTGCGGTGGGGCAGTGGTTAGCACTGCACCAGCACAGCAACTCACCCTTGGCCATGGGATCCCTGGTTCGATCCCAGCCCCTGACCAACAGTGATCTGTGTGGAGTTTGCATGTTCTCCCCGTATCTGCGTGGGTTTACCCCGGGATTTCCCCGGTTTCCTCCCACATACCAAAAGCATGCAGGTTAGGTTAATTGGAGACTCTAAAGTGGCCCTCGGTGTGAATGTGTGCGTAAATGGTTAAGGGATAGCGCCGTACTGCGGCTGCTTCATCCATCCACGGGCTGCACGGTGGCGCAGTGGTTAGCACTGTGGCAGCACAGTTTACCCTCGGCCAGGGGATCGCGGGGATCGTGAGATCATGGGTTCGATCCCTGCCCCCGGCCAACAGTGATCTGTGTGGAGTTTGCATGTTCTCCCCGTGCTGCGTGGGTTTACTCCGGGATTTCTCCGGTTTCCTCCCACATGCCAAAAACATGCAGGTTAGGGATACGGGGCGCTTGCGCACGCAGCGACCGGCAGCTGGTGGCTTGTCACCAGACTGCAAAACAAATCTACCTACGGGTACAAAATAAGTAATAATAATAAAAAAAAAAAAATCCAGGTGGATGCCTTCAATTTCCCCTCTGGGGATCAATAAAGTATACAAAATCAAAATCAAAAAAAAAAAAATCAAGAAGGGGCAGTGCAGGCTGTACCTCCTGAGGAGACTCAGGTCTTTTGGAGTGCAAGGGGCACTCCTGAAGACCTACGATTCGGTGGTGGCATCAGACATCACATTTGGAGTGGTCTACTGGGGCAGCGGCATCATGGCAGTCGACAGGAAGAGACTGAACAGGCTGATCAAAAAAGCTAGCTCCGCTCTGAGGCACCGCCTCGACCCAGTGGAGGAGATAGGAGAGAGGAGGATGGTGGCTAAGCTGTGATCTCTGCTGGAGTCTGAGTCTCACCCCATGCGGGACATGCTGAACAGACTGAGGAGCTCATTTAGCGATAGGATGTGCCATCCTAAGTGCTCGAAGGAGAGGTTCCGCAAGTCCTTCCTACCTACGGCTGTCAGACTTTGCCCAGTGAACATTTTGCTGTTTATTTTTTGTTATCTCTTAGCTTATTATTATGTTTTTGAGCCTTGTTACTTCAGTATTTTCTGTTTCCGGTTTTGTTTATTTTGACAGCACTGTGCAGCTTCTGGTTGTTCCTTCCTTCAAGGCTGCACAGCTGCTGCCTATTGATTACTCATGAGTTACACCTGTCTGTGATTATGTGTGGGTATTTTAGGAACACGGCAACTTCAGCTGTTGCCATGTCCTACTACTCTCTTCCTGCCGATTCCTGGTGTGACCTGTTTTCATAGTTTAGGTTCTGCTGTTGAGGTAAGTTGGTGTGCTCCGTCGTGGTGCCTTTTTCCTTGGTTTTTTCTCAGCTGCCAAGCCCACTGCTCTCAGGTCCTCCGGCTGAGCTTTTGCTATTGCTCATGCATTCCCTGTTTTTGGCACCACAGACGTTGAGCCCAACTTTCCTCCAGCATATGTTATTTCCCATTTCCATGTATTCATATTGTATGTATCTTCCCTGCTCGCTAGTTCGCTTGTTGGGGCACGTGGTTTACATTTCATATTTTCTCTATGTGCTCACCAGTTTTGCATGTTGGAGCATGTTAAATTTATTCTTTATTTTCCCTTCTTGCTCACCAGTTAGTTTAGGAGCGTTTTGTGTTTATTTTTTCATTTTGGTTCACCAGTTAGTTTGGGAGTTTTTGTGTTGTCCTTTATGTTAATAAATGTGCAGAAACCTACAGTGTGCATGTGGTGTCCTATTTTGTGCCTGTTCACGGGCGCGTTCATGACAGAAGGACATGGCCAGTGTGAACAACAACTGCTGGTGTTTTTTCTTTTTTCTTTTTTTGAGTTGACTGTCTGAGGTTGTGAAGGTTCCACCATGGACTTCCGGGTCTTAGGTCTGAGTGTGCAGGAGTGTGCAGTGGCAGAGGATGTTGTGGACTTTGCTTCCAAAGCTCAAGTCACCCACACTCCCGAGACTGTCTATGGCTATGTGAACTTTGCTGCTCGGCTGATTGAGATGTGCCCTAACCTCTGGAACTACCCAGCTCTGACTCCTCTTCTCACAATGATTTATGAGACTAGATGACGAGTTGTGGAGCTGCTGGAGGATTCTCCCTCAGCTCGACCCAGGCAGAAGAAGTATTCACAGGGACGGAAGGCTCGCCACTCCCGCCTCCAGGCCATGCCATCACCATCTACTCAGACAGCGCTCAAGAGTCTCAGAGAGAGAGAACCAGACCTCGGAGCAGCAGCTGACTCCATCATCTCCCAGGAATGCAGGCAAGTGAACTCTTGTATTCCATTATTAAAGGATGAATTTTCTTGCCTGGTTCCTGGAGAGAAAGCCCAGTTTTTGCAGTCCACTGGGTTTTCTCTACCAGCTGTTACCGAGTGTCTCTCACCTGCTACCTCCATGTCTCCTCCATCTACTCCTGAGTGTCTGTTGGATCCTGACCTGAGCCGCCGGACGATGGAGGAGCCAGTGGTCCTGGAAGATTCTAGTGAAGTGCCGACGCGGAGCCGAACCCCAGTTGCCACGCAGGACGAGCCACCAGCCTGGTCCACTCCATCTGGGGAGACCAAGACTGCTTTCACCATCACGCCTGCTGTGGAGGCTGCTGCAGCAGAGCTGCAACTCAACCTCCAGAGGACTGAGCCTGGAGCATCGTCGCCTGGATTGCCGGAGCCCTGGACAGCGGTGCAGCTCGAGTTCAGACAAGTACCCTCTTCTCCTCCTTTTGTCTCTATTTGGGAGAGGTCTTGTCTGGCTCATGGGGAGGACAGCCAAGTGCAGCCATCAACTGCACCTGAGCTCCCCTCTCCGGGCTCTGCCGCTGCCGCTGCCGGTGACCCTGACTCTATTCTTCTGCTTGTTTTTCCTGAGCCTTCTTCCAGGGTCACCGGGGAAGTTCCACCTGAGCCAGAAGTCTCTGTGGGTCCAGGTTTGCCGCCCAAAACTATCATGGGTTCAGCTCCTCCCGTGGGGGTCATCACGGACGCTCCATCCCAGCCTGGGATCTCCGTGGGTACTTCTTCCTCTCTAGCTGAGGTTACAGAGGGTGGAGCATTGCTTCTGCCCAGAGCCACCAAGGGTGCAGTGTTGCTCCTGCCTGGAGCCATCGAGGGTGCAGCGTTGCTCCTGCTTGGAGCCACCGAGGGTGCAGCGTTGCTCCTGCCCAGAGTCACTGAGGGTGCAGCGTTGCTCCTGCCAGGATCCACCGAGGGTGCAGCATTGTTCCTGCCTGGAGCCACTGAGGGTGCGATGATGCTCCAGTCTGGAGCCACCGTGGGTTCTGCTATGCTCCTGTCTGGGGCCACCATGAGTGCAGCTCAGCCCCAGCCCGGGGCCACCGTGGGTGCAGCTCAGCCCCCATCCGGGGCCACCGTGGGTGCAGCTCAGCCCCCGTCCAGGGCCACTGTGGGTGCAACTCAGCCCCAGCCTGGGGTCACTGCGGGTGCGTCCCGAAAAGTCCCTCCTGGAAGACCGCCTGATGGACTGCCTCTTCAGTCATGTCGGTTTTGGAGTAAGAGAAGGCCACCCGACGTGTCCCAGCACAGATATCGGGGGTCTTGGGACTTAGGAAGACCGCCAGAACCGCCCTTGCTGCTTCGTTGGTGCTGGGACATGGGGAGGCCACCCGAAGCATTCCAGCACACATGCTGGTGGCTGTGGGACTCAGGAAGACCACCTGAACTGTTCACCCATTCATCAATCGGGTTCAAAGTCCCGTGTTGCCGCCTTTTGCACAAAGTGTATTCATGAGTGTTTTCTTTTGGTGTTCTTTTGTTTTTTGTTCCAGTTTCGGTCCCTCCATTCCTGGGTTCCCTCTCCTTCCCCCCCAGGATGGGTCGTTTCTTTGTGTGTGGGAGGTTTGTTTTTTCTTGTGATGTTACCCTGGGGTGTCTGGTCTCCACCCCTTGGGAAGGGGTGCTCTGTCATGTTCCTGGGGCACGGGCTAGAGTCGTGCCCAGTCTGTCTGCCCAGTGAACATTTTGCTGTTTATTTTCTGCTATCTCTTAGTTTATTATTATGTTTTTGAGCCTTGTTACTTCTGTATTTTCTGTTTCTGGTTTTCTTTATTTTGACAGCGCTGTGCGGCTTCTGGCTGTTCCTTCCTTTGAGGCTGCACAGCTGCTGCCTATTGATTACTCATGAGTTACACCTGTCTGTGATTATGTGTGGGTATTTTAGGAACACTGCAACTTCAGTTGTTGCCGTGTCCTACTACTCTCTTCCTGCCGTTTCCTGGTGTGACCTATTTTCATGGTTTAGGTTCTACTATTGAGGTAAGCTGGTGTGCTCTGTCTTGGTGCCTTTTTCCTCTGTTTTTTCTCAGCTGTCGAGCCGACTGCTCTCAGGTCCTCTGGATGAGCTTTTACTATTGCTCATGCTTTCCCTGTTTTTGGCACCACTGACGTTGAGCCCAGCTTTCCTCCAGCATATGTTATTTCCCATTTCCATGTATTCATATTGTATGTATCTTTGCTGCTCGCCAGATTGCTTGTTGGGGCACGTTGTTTACATTTCATATTTTTTCTACGCGCTTGCCAGTCTTGCATGTTGGAGCACTTTAAATTTATTCTTTATTTTCCCTACTTGCTCACCAGTTAGTTTGGGAGCGTTTTGTGTTTATTTTTTCATTTTGGTTCACCAGTTAGTTTGGGAGTTTTTGTGTTGTCCTTTATGTTAATAAATGTGCAGAAACCTACAGCGTGTGTGTGGTATCCTATTTTGCACCCGTTCAAGGGCGCATTCATGACAATATGTATACTGTATTTATTTACTGCTTTGGTTAAGCAGTTCTTATTATCCCATTTACTATTGTTCTAAGTGCTGCTATCCCTGTGCTGCTGCAATCCTGGAATTTCCCCATTGTGGGACTAATAAAGGCTTATTTCATCTTAACTTTTCTTATCTTTGTCATGATCCTGGGGCACGGGTGGATGCCGTGCCAGTTTCCTGTCTAGGTTCACATTTTTTTCTGTCTGTAGTATTATGTATACTTTGGGGTTCTGTTCTGTTTGTATCTTTGTGGATTCCAGTTGTCTTTTATTTTGATGGTGCTGTGCAGCTTCCGGCTGTCAAACTGTTCAGAGCTGCACAGCTGTTGTTCATTCTGCTATTTTCTCCACTCATGCATCCACACCTGTCAGTTATTATGTACTGCATATAGGGCACGGGAAACCTCTGGTTTGTCGTGTCCTTCTTCCATGTGGACCCGTCCTCAGGAGCAGAGCTGTTGTCCCGAGTGTGTTTGGGTCCCACTGTTGAGGAGAGTAGGAGTGCCCTGTCCAGGAATGTGTTTCCCTTATTTCCAGCCATGAGCCCCCGCAGCCTTCGGGAGAGCTCCAGCTGGATTCCGCCCCTGGCTTGGTGTTCCCGGCTTCATGTCCCCCTGGATGTTGAGCCCCACTCTCCTTCAGCGTTTATTATTGTGTACTTGTTTGTTAGCGCCACGCACTCCATGCTTTAGTTTTTGTATGTTATTGTTCTTCTCTGTTTTTATGTTAATAAATGTGCAAACTCACAGAGCGTTTGGTGTCCTACTTTCGCTCGTGAAATGGGTGATTTATGACAGAAGGGCACGACCACCATGACACCAGCCTCTGTGGGTTCTGCAATTTTTTCTTTTCCTATAATTACGTTTTCTCCTTTTTGCCATCTGATGCCTGCTGAGATGTCAACAGGTGAAAGACAGTTTTCACGAGGCTTGGGGTAGGAGCTCTGCACTGTGCTCCAGGAAGTGGATGAATATATTGCCGCTGCTCGCGTATCTCTGACTCCAACAGACGATCTTTTAAACTTAAGCTTAGCAGAGGCAGCAATACAGCGTCACCCTCATCTCGTGCTGCACGCCAAAAGAAGGGAGAGGATTTTTCAGTTGGAGGATTTATAGTGGGATTATTGCGGAAGGAGCTCCGTCCATGGACCGAGGTTCGTGCCAGTGAGAGAGCATTCCTGGACCTCAGCCCCATTGGCTCCTTCCCGGCCCCGAGCTCCGGCGTCCCACCTCCTTCACCAGAGACCCGAGCTCCTGCCTCCTTCCCAGACAATGTCAGCGGTAGCTAGAGGGGCATCATCTGGGCCCACTTCAGCAGCAGAAACCATCGTCCCCCAGGAAATAAGACAAGTGGGTTTTCATTCCTTTTCTCCAGGAGCAGTTGCTCCTGGTGGCCTGGTTAGCACCTGTGTGTATGGCAGCTCTGCCACCATCAGTGTGTGAATGTATGTGTGAATGGGTGGATTGCATCCAATCATCTGCTGCTGTTAACTCACCCTTGCCTCCCTCTCCCGTGTGTTCTTTTGTGGCCTCTGAGAGTCCATCGCTCCTGGGTAGGAGCCACCGAATGGCGAGGAAACCAGCAGCCCTGGGACTTCCTGTTCTAGCCCTGCGGCCACGTCTGGGACAGGAGGGAAGCGCCACTCGTGTTCTGAATCCTGAGCCGACAGTTGTGTGTCACCTGGATTCAGCGGCATGGGAGCTGATGCCATTGGTGAGGTAACCTCCAGCATCAGCCAGCCCGTTGGGAGGTCCACCAGTGGGGGGCACCAAGCCTGGAGGTCGTTTGGCTGCATCTACCATCATGCCTGCTGCTGGGGTTGTTGAAGCAGAGTCGCCGGAGTCGTGGGTGGTTGTGGAGCTCGAATCCAGACAAGTACTCTGTTCTGTTCCAACACCCACAGTTCTAGAGAATTCTTGTCTGGCCCGTGGTGAGGAGAACCGGCTGCAGATGTTCTCTGCTTCTGGATTCTCCTTGCCGAGCTCCACCACTGCTGGCAACTTTGTTCCGGTGTTTTTTCTTTCCTCCCCATCTGAGGTGGTCGTGTCCGGAATGGACGTCCAGATGGAGAGGACTGAGACCCCCCCCCCCCCATCTGAGGTGGCCGTGGTGGGTGTGGACGCCCAGGAGGGTAGACCCGAGATGTCCCTGTCAGGATCGCCGGAGTCTTGGACGGTGGTGGAGCTCGAGCTCAGGCAAGTGCTCTTTCTTGTTTTCACCATCTCTGTTTTAGAAAGATCTTGCCTGGCTCTTGGTGGGGAGGTCCAGGTGCAGCAGTCAGTCACACCTGAGCCCTCCTCGCCGGGCTTCACTGCTCCCAGTGACCCCGACCCAGTGTGTGTATCTGTCAATGTTCCTTCATCCGAGGTCTCTGTGGGTGCTGCTCCCCCTCCGTCCAAGGTCTCCGTGGGTGCTGCTCTCCCTCCGTTCGAGGTCTCTGTGGCTGCTGCTCCCCTTCCGTTCAGGGCGTCCATGGGTGCTGCCTCCCCCTCCTTTCGGGGCCTCCGCGAGTGCAGCTACGCCCCAGTCCGGGGTCTCCGCGGGTGCAGCCATGCTTCAGTCCAGGGCCTTCGGGGGTGCAGCCACTCCTCAGTCTGGGGCCCTGTTGTTTGACCGCCTCCTAGGCCTGGTGCTCTCACGAGTCAGCCCAGTCATCGTGGGTACCGTGCTTCGGTCCAGGGTCACTGTGGGTGCTACGCTCCAGCCCAGGGCTGCCGTGGGTGCTACGCCCCTGTCCGAGGCTGCTGTGGGTGCCGTGCCTCAGTCCAAGATTGTCAGGGACTCCCCGTCCTTGCCGGAGGTCTCCACGGCACAGCCTCTTCCTTTGTCCAGCTTCGTCGCTGATTGACCACTACCTTCACCGGGCTCCACTGTTGGCCAGCAGTTATTGTTGGGGGCCAGTCCGCTGCAGTGCTGGTCCTGCCTTCCCCATGTTGGTGACCAGGCGAGTCGCTGGGAGCATGGGTTCCAGCTGCCACCTGGGGGTGGGGGAGGCATGTTATGCTTGGTGAACCGGTGGCTTATGTACTCTGGGAGGCTACCTGATGAGTTTTGCCGTCCAGTCAGGTGGTTATGGTACTCTGGGCAGCCATCGGACGCGTTCTGCCATACGCTCTGGTAGTTTTGGGACTCTTGTAGGCTGCCTGAACTGCCTTAGTCTCCATCCAAGGTCCCTGGAGTCTGGGCCACCATAGTGTTCAGGTTGTGGATCATGAGTGTTTTCTTTTTGGTTTTTTTGTTTGTTTTGTCTCGGCCCCACCGTGTCTGCTCTCCCCCTTCCCCCGGGGTGGGTTGTTTTTCTCGTTGGGAGGATTTTTTTCTGATTAAGGTTATGTTTAACCACAGAAAATTGAAACTGCTTTGTTTGCATTCACAATGGAGCGCTCTGATGGTTCTCACTGTCCAGGTTGTTTATCAATCATTTCTAGGCTTGTACCATGAACCACATTTACATTTAAAGCTGGCAGCATTTTTATTTCATGAAATTTTTTGTTCCTTTATTTTCTGGGAAATGGATTGGTTGTACTGCAACTGTATATAATTGATATTTTCTTTATGGTTTTAGGAGTAACACCCTCAGTTTGATTATATCTTAGTCCTAGTTTAATTCCTTATAGTCCTATTTATTCATATTTATTTTTAGTGTCATAGTTATGGTTAGATTTGTTTTTTTTGTTTGCCTTTTATCGGGATTTGAATCTGGCCATGCCTCGCTTTAAGTTTATGCTTATACTTTATTAATGTTATCATGTTTTTGGTTTGGATTTTATTGTCATGGTCACAGTATCATGTTATCTGTGTGACATTTTTGTGTTTTTTTGGGGGGGGGGATTTTCTCTGTGTGGGGGTTCTTCTTCTTTTTGATGTTGCCCTTGGGTGTCTGGGTCCACCCCTTGAGGGGGGAGCACTGTCATGATCTTGGGGCACGGGTGGGTGCCGTGCCAGTTTTCTGTCTAGTTTCGCATTTTTTTTTGTCTGTAGTATTATGTATACTTTGGAATTCTGTTGTGTTTGTATTGTTGTGGTTTCCGGATGTGTTTTATTTTGACGGCACTGTGCAGCTTCCGGCTGTCAAACTGTTTGGAGCGGCACAGTTGTCGTTCATTCTGTTATTTTCTCCACTCATGCATCCACACCTGTCACTAATTATGTGCTGCATATAGGGCATGGCAAACCTCTGTGGTTTGTCGTGTCCTTCTTCTACGTGGGCCTGTCCTCAGGAGCAGAGCTTTTGTCCCGAGTGTATTTGGGTCCCGCTATTGAGGAGAGTAGGAGTGCTCTATCCAGGTATGTGTTTCCCTTATTTCCAGCTGTGAGTCCCCGCAGCCTTTGGGAGAGCTCCAGCTGGATTCTGCCCCTGGCTCGGTGCTCCTGGCTTCAAGTCCTCCTGGACGTCGAGCCCCACTCTCATCCAGCGTTTATTATTGTGTACTTGTTTGTTAGCGCCACGAACTCCATGCTTTAGTTTTTGTATGTTATTGTTCCTGTCTGTTTTTACTGTATGTTAAAAAATGTGCAAACTCATAGAGAGTGTTTGGTGTCCTACTTTCGCCCGTGAAATGGGTGATTTATGACAGAAGGGCATGACCACCATGACACCAGCCTCTGTGGGTTCTGCAATTTTTTCTTTTCCTATAATTACATTTGGTGTCCTACTTTCGCCCGTGAAATGGGCATTTCATGACAATCTTATCTTATCTTATTTTATTTTAATTTATCTTATCTTATCTCATCTCATCTCATCTCATCTCATCTCATCTCGTCTCGTCTCGTCTCGTCTCGTCTCGTCTTGTCTTGTCTTATTCATGATCTTACTCTGCTTCTTATTGTATTTGGTTGTATTTTACTGTATTTTAGTTCTAGTGTTTCCTCACTGGGGGGCTGTCAGCACTGGGAGCTGTAATTGGCTCTGGCAGTGGGGATGCTGCATTGGTAGTGGCCCTGGCTTGGTGGGATGGGGAAGTTCAGTCACAGCCTCTTGGTTGTGGTATGGTCTCCTCTGTCTGCCTGAGCCATGGTGGCCCCTATGGTGGTGTCTCTGCAGCTGTGGGCTGAGACCTGCTCCTGGTGCTGACGGTCCCCCTATGATGGTGTTTCCTCACCCTGGTTCTCTGTGCTGAGCCATTACTTGTGGGTGGGGTGGGTTGGGGTGGGGTCTGGGGTGAGTTGCGGGGTCAGGTGGATGGACGAGAGTAGGGGTGGGGTGGGAGGGCTTGGGGAGGGCTCTCGTTGTCTTTTCTGTTTGTTTTTGTTTTATCTGGAATTGTCTGTTTTTAACTGTAAAGCACTTTGAGTTGCACTTTGTTGCATGACAGGTAAATAAAGTTTGAAGTTAGGAATAATAAAACAATTAAAAAAATAAATAAAAAGCTTACTTGTACAAAATCACCTGAGAGTCATACTCTTCTTGAGCTGAAGGTGAAAAAGAAAAGATGAGTCTTGAGCGGCAATTTAAATATTTTTAAAGTCTGAGTGTAGACAACAGCCTCACACTGGCAGAGGAGCTTAACAGCTTCTTTGCCTGGTTTGAGCCCCCCCCCCCAAACCCGCCCCCCCCCCCACAGGTGCATGAGGTGAGGAGGCAACTGAGAGCAGTGAACCCCCACAGAGCTGCTGGTCCTGACAGCATCCCAGGAGCAGTGGTCAAAGCACGTGCAGACCAGCTGGCAGAGATCCTCACCAAGTTGTTCAACCTCTCCCTGACACATGCCACCGTCCCCTCCTGCCTCAAAGCCTCCACCATCATCCCCATCCCCAAAAAGTCCACAACTGACAGCCTGAATGACTACAGCCCCATAGCACTCACGTCTGTAGTCATGAACTGTTTGGAGCGACTGGTGTCCCAGCACATCAGGGACTGTCTTCTCCCCTCCTTCGACCCCCACCAGTTCGCCTACAGGGAGATCCGGTCTACAGACGACGCCATCACCACCACACTCCACAAAGCACTGAGCCACCTGGAGAACCCAAGGAGCTACGTGTGGATGCTCTTTGTGGACTACAGCTCAGCTTTTAACACCATCATCCCAGACATCCTGATCAACAAACTGCACCTCCTCCAGATCCCACCCCCCCACCAGCTCCTGGATAAAAAACTTTCTCACCAACCGCCCACAAAAAGTCAGACTTGGTCCCCACCACTCCTCCACACTGTCTCTCAGCACTGGCTCCCCCCAGGGCAGCGTGCTAAGCCCACTACTGTACTTCCTGTACACCTTTGACTGTATTCCAACCCACCCAACCACCGTCATTATCAAGTATGCAGACGATACCACCTTGGATGGGCTCGTCATCGATGATGATGAGAAGGCATACAGGGTGGAGGTAGAGAATCTGCTGCTGTGGTGCCAAGCAAACAACTTGAAAGTGAATGTCCAAAAAACCAAAGAACTCATACTGGACTTCAGGAAGAACAGGCAGGACCACCCCCCCTCCTCATAAATGGTGACCGCGTGGAAACCGTCCCCACCTTCAGGTTCCTGGCCACCAATATCTCCTCTGACCTCTCCTGGTCTGTCAACACCAAGGTCCTGCTGAAGAAAGTCCAGCAGTGGTTGCACTTCCTCTGTGTCCTGAGGAAGAACAACCTGGACCAGAAGCTGCTGCTGGCCTTCTATTGCTGCTCAGTGAAGAGTGTGCACACCTACTGTCTGGATGTGCAGTACGCCGGCTCCACAGCCGAGAACAGGAAGGCTGTCCAGAGTGTCATCAACACCACCCAAAAAATTATTGGCAGCCCTTTGCCCTCCCTGGAGGACATCTCCAGATCCTCCTGTCTCAGAAAGATCAAGGCCATCACATGAGACCACTCACATCCTGCACACCACCTGTTTTACCTGCTTCCCTCTGGACGACGGTTCAGATCAACCAGGTCCCACATCTCCAGACTGACAAACAGTTTCTCCCCTTGGGCCATCCAGACTGCAAACAGTCAGAGGTCCCACCCCCCTCCCACTGAACGCTCACATGCACAGAACTGAGGACCTTTTTAATTGTCATAATAACACACCTGTCTTTGCGTTCCGCACTTTCATGTACATTGACCCATCCATGAAACCACTACCATTCCTACGTATATTTTCCATAATCCTTGGGCCATTTTATTCAATCGTGGGTTCTGCACTCCGCACTCTTATATACATAGTTCCATTTGTGAAGCCACTACTATACCTGTGTATATACCTGTGGGCTATTTTTATTTTTATTTCAGGCGTCTGTTTATCGTGTATTCTGTAACTGTGTTTCATCAAACCCCTCTCTCTTACTTTATTACGCAGTAGCCTGGTGGCGCACCCACAATTTCGTTGTACTGCACAATTGCACAATGACAATAAAGTCTATTCTATTCTATGTGAAGTGGTAAACTCCACAGTTTTGGGGCAGCCACCAGCGGAAAACCTCGATCACCTCTGTTTTTTAATCGTGACCTTGGAATATTGAAGAGTAAATGGGTAGGTGACTCCAGTGTTCTAAAGACAGCTTTTCTGATGAGCTGTAAACCAACACATAAATAGTTTTTGGTCCTCAAATATACATCTACAGGTACATCTCAATAAATTAGAATATCATCGAAAAGCTGATTTATTTCAACAATTCAAAAAATGAAACTCGTATATAGATTCACTACACTCAGAGTGGTACATTTCAAGTGTTTATTTCTTTTAATGTTGATGATCATGGCTTACAGCTCATGAAAACCCAAAATTCAGTTTCTCACAAATTAGAATAATATGAAAAAGTTTAATATTGTAGACTCATGGTGTCACATTCTAATCAGCTAATTAACTCCAAACACCTGCAAAAGTTTTCTGAGCCTTTAAATGGTTTCTCAGTCTGGTTCAGTAGTTTGCATAATCATGGGGAAAACTTCCTGTTTTGACAGTTGTCCAGAAGACTGTCATTGACACCCTCCACAAGGAGTGTCATAAGTCGTAAAAGGTCTTAAAAGTCGTAAAAAAAAGTCGTAAAAGGACGCAAAGCCCATTCAAAAATTTGGGGGAGATTCACAAGGACTGGACTGCGGCTGGAGTCAGTGCTTCAAGAGCCACCACACACAGACGTATCCAGAACATGGCCTACAACTGTCGCATTCCTTGTGTAAAGCCAGTCCTGAACCAGAAACTGCATCAGAAACATTTTACCTGGACTAAGGAGAAAATGGACTGGACTGTTGCTCGGTGGTCCAAAGTCCTCTTTTCAGATGAGAATAAATGTAGTATTTTATTTGGAAACTAAGGTGCCAGAGTCTGGGGGAAGAGTGGAGAGGCACAGATTCCATGTTGCTTGAGGTCCAGTGTGAAGTTTCCACTGTCACTGATGATTTGGGGAGCCATGTCATCTGCTGGCGTTGGTCCACTGTGTTTTATCAAGTCCAAAGTCAGCGCAGCCATCTACCAGAAAATTTTAGAGCACTTCATGCTTTCCTCTACTGACAAGCTTTATGGAGATGCTGATTTCATTTTCAAGCAGGACTTGGCACCTGCCCACACCACCAAAAATACCAAAACCTGGTTTAATGACCATGCTTGATTGGCCAGCAAACTCTCCTGACCTAAACCCCGTAGAGAATCTATGGGGTATTGTCAAGAGGAAGATGACAGACACCAGACCCAACAATGCAGATGAGCTGAAGGCTGCTATCAAAGCAACCTGGGCCTCCATAATACCGTAGCAGTACCAAAGGCTGATCACCTCCATGCCATGCCGCATTGATATAGTCTATACAGTATATGCTTCTGCTAGGCAACATTATTAGAAAGCACTGCATACATTTTCATTGTTATGCAGATGACACACAGTTACTTGTCAATGAAGCAAGATGACAGTCATCAATTAGCCAAATTAGAGGCTTGTCTTAAGGAAATCAAAGCTTGGATGACTTGTAATTTCTTGCTATTAAATTCAAATAAAACTGAAGTCATTCTACTTGGTCCAAAAAACCTTAGAAATACCTTTCTAAAGCAAACTCTTAGTTTGGATGTGGTTACTCTTTCTCTTACAGTGGTGTGAAAAAGTGTTTGCCCCCTTCCTGATTTCTTAATTTTCTGTATGTTTGTCACACTTAAATGCTTCAGATCATCAAACAAATTTAAATATTAGACAAAGATAACACAAGTAAACACAAAATGCAGTTTTTAAATGAAGGTGTTTATTTTTAAGGGAAAAAAATCCAAACCTACATGACCCTGTGTGAAAAAGTGATTGCCCCCAAAATCTAATAACTAGTTGGGCCACCCTTAGCAGCAACAACTGCAATCACGCATTTGCGATAACTGGCTATGAGTCTTTTACAGCGCTGTGGAGGAATTCTGGCCCACTCATCTTTGCACAATTGTTGTAATTCAGCCACATTGGAGGGTTTTCAAGCAGGAACTGCCTTTTTAAGGTCATGCCCCAGCATCTCAACCGGATTCAGGTCAGGACTTTGACTAGGCCACACCAAAGTCTTCATTTTATTTTTCTTAAGCCATTCAGGGGTGGACTTGCTGGTGTGTTTTGGATTATTGTCCTGCTGCAGAACCCAAGTGTGCTTCAACTTGAAGTCACAAACAGATGGCCAGACATTGTCCTTCAGGATTTTTTGGTAGACAACAGAATTCATTGTTCCATTTACCACAGCAAGTCTTCCAGGTCCTGAAGCAGCAAAACAGCCCCACACCATCACACTACCACCACCATATTTTACTGCTGGTATGATGTCTCTTTTCTGAAATGCTGTGTTACTTTTATGCCAGATGTAATGGGACACACACCTTCCAAAAAGTTCAACTTTTGTCTCATCAGTCCACAGAGTATTTCCCCAAAAGTCTTGGGGATCATCAAGATGTCTTCTGGCAAGACTGAGACGAGCCTTTATGTTGTTTTTTCCCAGCAGTGGTTTTTGTCTTGGAACTCTGCCATGTAGGCCATTTTTGCCCAGTCTCTTTCTTATGGTGGAGTCATGAACACTGACCTTAACTGAGGCAAGTGAGGTCTGCGGTTCTTTGGATGTTGTTGTAGTGTCTTTTGTGACCTCTTTGATAAGTCATTGCTGCGCTCTTGGGGTAATTTTGGTCGGCCGGCCACTCCTGGGAAGGTTCACCACTGTTTCAAGTTTTTGCCATTTGTGGATAATGGCTCTCACTGTGGTTCGCTGGAGTCCCAAAGCTTTAGAAATGGCTTTATAACCTTCTTACAGACTAATAGATCTCAATTACTTTGTTTCTCATTTGTTCCAGGATTTCTTTGGATCGCAGCATGATGTCTAGCTTTTGAGGATCTTTTGGTCTACTTCAATTTGTCAGGCAGGTCCTATTTAAGTGATTTTTTGATTGAGAACAGGTGTGGCAGTAATCAGGCCTGGGTGTGGCTAGAGAAATTGAACTCAGCTTTCCAAAGATGTGATAAACCAGTTAATTTATGTTTTAACACGGGGAGCAATCACTTTTTCACACAGGGCCATGTAGGTTTAGATTTTTTTTTTTAACCATTAATAATAAACACCTTCATTTAAAAACTGCATTTTGTGTTTACTTGTGCTAACTTTGTCTAATATTTAAATTTGTTTGATGATCTGAAACATGGGCAGCACGGTAGCGGAGTGGTTAGCACTGTGGCAGCACAGCAACTCACCCTTGGCCGGGGGATCCTGGGTTCGATCCCAGCCCCCGACCAACAGTGATCTGTGTGGAGTTTGCATGTTCTCCCCGTGTCTGCGTGGGTTTACTCTGGTTTCCTCCCACATGCCAAAAACATGCACATTAGGTTAATTGGCATCAAACTGGGGATTCTAAATTGTCCTTAGGTATGACTGTGAGAATGAATAGTTGTCTGTCTCTCTGTGTTGGCCCTGCGATGGACTGGCAATCTGTCCAGGGTGTACCCTGCCTCTCGCCCAAAGATGCTGGGATAGGCTCCAGCCCCCCTGCGACCCAAAAAGGATTAAGCGGAAGAAGATGGATGGATGGATGGATGGATACAAAAAAATGAGAAATCAGTAAGGGGGCAAACACTTTTTCACACCACTGTAATAGTTCTGTGAGGAACCTTGGAGTTATTTTTGGTCAACAGCTGTTCTTTAATTCACATGTTAAACTTGTTTCTAAGACTGTCTTCTATCATTTGCACAATATTGCCAAGATTAGGAGTATTTTGTCTCAGAGTGATGCTGAGTAACTAATCCACGCTTTTGTTAACTCTGTATTAGATTATTGTAACTCTTTATTATCTGACTGTCCAAAACATTTTTACAGAGTCTTCAGCTGATCCAAAATGCAGCAGCAAGAGTTTTAACAGGTACTAGAAAGAGAGATCACATCTCTCCAGTTCTGGTTCCCTTCATTGGCTTCCCATAGAATTTAGAAGTAAGTTTAAAATCCTTCTTCTCACTTACAAAGCTCTAAATAATCAGGCCCCTTTTTTATTTGAAAGATCTGATTCTACCTTATCATCCTAACAGAGCACTACACTCCCAAAATGCTGGATTACTTGTAATACCTAGAATCTCCAAAAGTACAATGGGAGGCAGAGCTTTCAGTTATCAAGCTCCTCTCCTTTGGAACCAGCTGCCAATCTGGATTCGGGAGTCAGACTTGATCTCTGTTTTTAAGAATAGGGTTAAAACCTTCCTTTTTGACATAACCAATGTCACAAATTGCCCTTCGGGGCAGAGAGGAAGACCCACGCGCTGAACTGTGAGTTTGTAAGATTTATTGAAAAACAACGAAACACAAAGTCCAAAACAGCTCGAACACAAAATTCAAACAAGTAATCAAACTTACAGATTGAGCGTGCCAGAACGAGGGCTGCATTCTGGTGGAGACGAGGAAAGGAGAAACTCAAGACTGTGGCAACGGGAAATGAAAATAACTGCCCTTAAATAGGATCAAAAACAAATCACTGTTATGACCCGAGCGTCGGTTCTGATCGCGCTCGGGTTAAAGTTATGTCTCGCTGCCGGCCTTGACAGCTGCGGGCGGTATTTTGGCCTCTCCGGGCTCTTATTGTGAAAGTGCTCGGAGGGGTTTCCACCTGTCAACGGTCGGTCAGCTGTGTGTCATCTGTCATCAGTCCCTGGTTATTTAAGCTGTGTGCTAGCGTCATTACGACGCAGCAGTGTCTGATCGCTAATGGTCACATTACTGATCGTTATTTTGTTCACCCATCGTCACGGATGCCTGGACTATCTTCACCTCGGCTGCCTAAGGGCTTGACCGTCTGTTCACTGGCATAGTAAGTGAGCTGTATAGTCTTATTCCCTCCAGTGTATTTGGTGCTGCAAGTCCCTGCTTTAGCAGTCCAGGTGCAATTATTACCTAGCTTGTCTGTGTGTGACTGTTTCCTGCCCTGGACCCGTAGTGTGCTGGATAGCCTATGCTTCCTGTTCTGCAAGGACTCTGTCATCAGCTCAGCAGCTTGTGTAAACACCCTTATCACCGTAATAAAACTCACTAAAACTCACTGGTGGACTTGTGTGCGTCTTATTGGTAGCCCGCGAGGGCTACCATGACAATCACATAAGTAATGACAGGTGTGGGTCACATGAGCAGGCAGAAGGAAGCAATGATTCATAATTGTTTCACTGCCTGCAAATATCCAAAAGTTTTTCCAAATAATTGAGAAACAACATCATTTCAGAGGAACATGTATATTTCAAAAACCTTCAGTGAGAACTACCACCAAGCAACACTGTGTTTCAGTGCAAGGAGTCAGACTGTGGAACGCCTTTGGACCTGAATTAAAATCATGTACAATGCTTGGACAGTTTAAACAAAAACTAAAGGAAGAAATACTCCAAACATACAGTATATACAAAATGACATGTAAAATCACATAAGGATTATCATATCCAGTCTGTGTTGTGCTGTTGCTTAGTTTTGTTTTGTCACATTTTGTCTTAGCTTTGTTCTGATTTGTAATCACTTTTATTTTATTTTATTTTTGAATTCTTAGATGAAACATGGGTGGGCAATATAAGCTGCAGCTTCAGCCATCACCCATTTTGGATAACTTATGTTGAATTGTATAATCCGAGGAGTTATTGTTTAATTTGACCTTGTTGGATTTTTTCCCCTTGTTATATTATTCTGTTCCTTTCTTTTAATCTTTTAATCTAATCTATCCAAAATAAAGATTCATTCATCATCATCATCATCATCATCATCATCATCATTATCATCATCATCAATGATTCATAATTGGACCAGCTGGGAGCAATGAGAGGGGAATGACTGGAACTGACAGCTGACAGGGGCGACGCCCACACAGAGCACAAACCCGGAAACACCACTGACAGCTGTCAACCTAGAGGGAGAACACAGCAGTAAGGATATAAAGGATAAAATATCAACAAATGCAGACTGATATCTAAATACAAATTAATGCAAAATAAGAGCGTAGCAAAACTAAGACATAAACAGGAAAATGGAAAACAGTATGAGAATAACAGAAACCAAAAAGGGATAAGGGACAAGGGCCTGTACTTGTATAGCGCTTTTCTAATCTCAAAGACCACTCAAAGCGCTTCACTAGCACTAAGCACAAAATACAACAAATATATAAATATAGAGAAAAAGCCATGAGACTGAGCATGGCAGAAACCTTCAATGCTCAGCTCATGACAGCCTACAGTTAGGGTGGGATCAGGTGACCCTGAACCCTCCCTTAGTTATGCTGCTAATAGGTTTAGACAGCCGCGGGACCTCCATCAATGCACTGGGGTTCACTCCTTTTTTCACTCTCAATGAAATATTTTTGCTGGTCATTAACATCTGTTTGTTCTCTCCCATAGATTGAGTCCCCATCACGTTGTTTGCTCTCTACATGTCTGTTCTTTTCTTCTTCTTCTCTATCCCCTCACCCCCCAGCCAGTCGTAGTAGATGACTGCCCCTCCCTGAGCCTGGTTCTGCTGGAGGTTTCTTCCTGCTAAAAGGGAGTTTTTTCTCTCCACCGCTGCCAAGTGCTTGTTCACAGGGGATCGTCTGATTGCTGGGGCCTCTCTACAATTGTGGGGGCTTCCCCTACAGCTGAACGTGCTGTGAGATGACTGTTGTTGTTAAATGGTGCTATATAAATAAAGTTGAATTGAGCTGAATTGATGCAGTACATGCAAAAGGAGCCCCAGCCAAGTACTGAGTGTGTACATGGACATACTTTTCAGTCGGCCAACGCTTCTATTAAAATCAATTTTTAAAATTAATTTTATTAATATTAATTTTATTAATTTTATTAATATTCTAATTTTTTCAGAAACTGAATTTGTGGTTTTCATGAGCTGTAACTATAACCATCAAAATGTAAAAAAACAATAAACACTTGAAATATATCACTCTGTATATAATGAATCTATATAATATAGGAGTTTAATTTTTTAAAATTGAATTACTGGAATAAATCAACTTTTTGATGACATTCTAATTTACTGAGGTGCACCTGTATGTGTGGCCCCTACCTGCAGGAGAAAGCAAGAGTCTATTTCACTGAGATGAGGCTGATCTTGGTTGTACTTCCTCTCCAGCTCTCACAGGAACTGCCTGTAAAACCTGTATGTCTGTCTTCTATGTCTGTCTTCTATGAACACTGATTAGAAAATTACGAGCCAATGATAATCCATACTCATACACACGATAAGAATAGTTCTTTTGATACACCATGCCAAAGTACTTTAATAAAAATAACCAAAACAAACAAAAACTTATGACCGACTCAAGTAGACATCAATTATCCCCAGTTGGAGGAAGTCATTTGACACAGAATGAGGAAACTCAAACTCTGAAAACATACCATTATGCTGAACATAAACCACAAGAGATGGAGAATGATATTGATCCTGATAACCACTTTTTCAACAATATCCATAACCACTGTGAATATTACACTGAAAAACAATTCAAAAGTCAAATGCAATTAGATGGTAAACTATCAATAATACACTTCAATAGCAGAAGTCTTAACAAAAACTTTCCACAGATTCAGGACTATTTAAAACAGCTAGACAGAAAATTCACAGCTATTGCAGTCTCTGAAACTTGGCTTAACAAAGAGCAGGCTCCCCTGATGGCAATAGAGGGATACCAGATGTTTTATATTAACAGAACTCAAAAAAAGGGTGGTGGTGTTGCACTGTATATTGATGACCTGTACAGGTGTAAGCTTGTAAATGAAATGTCCTTAGCACTACCAGGGATTTTGGAATGTGTTACTGTTGAGATTGACCTAGACAAAACAAAAAATCTAATCATAAGCTGCATATATAGAACACCGGGAACTTGCATTGAGACATTCAGAGATAAATTAGTCGAGCTGTACAATAATATTACTAGTAAGAAAATGGTAGCAATTTATGGAGATTTCAGTATTGACTTACTGAATCCTCATCAACAAAATGTAGTTACAGAGTTCATGAACTCTATGAACTGGTGAGAATATGTATGGGCACATAATCATACCATGTAGGATAACTAAATAGACGGTTATGCTGTTTCATCCCACCTAGCAACAATGCTCTGCACTGTGTGTGTTTATATATTTACATATTTATTCCATCTAGCTACAATGCTCTGCACTGGGTGTGTTTATATTTATATATCTATATATTTATTCCATCTAGCTACAATGCTCCGCACTGTGTTTTTATATATCTACATATTATTCCATCTAGCTACATTGCTCCGCACTGTGTGTGTTTATATACTTGCATATTTATTCCACCTAGCTGCAATGCTCCATACTGTGGGTGTTTATATATTTACATATTTATTCCATCCAGCTACAATGCTCTGCACTGTGTGTCTGTGTGTGTGTGTGTGTATATATACAGTATATTTTATAGTAATATGTACATATGTATATTAGCTGCTCTTGCTTGCTTGTTTTTTCTTGCCTTCTGATTGTTGCTCTGAGTGTTGCTATCCCTGTGCTGTTGCAATCCTGGAATTTCCCCGTTGTGGGACTAATAAAGGCTTATCTTATCTTATCTTATCTTATCTTATGTACAGCATGAGTCTATATCCCACAATAACACATCCCAGTAGAATCACAGTTCACTCTGCTACACTTATTGACAACCTGTTTGTCAATGTTTTCGATAAGAAAATAGAAAGTGGATTATTGATAAATGATATAAGTGACCACTTGCCAACCTTTGCACTTATCCATGGCCACACGGGGCCCAACGCAGAAAAAACTTCAAAATCGTTCAGACACAAATCACCAAATGCAATCAGTTCTCTTAAAGAGGACTTGCTGAATCAAGACTGGACAGAAGTCTATGTATCAGATATAAATGAAGCCTATGACACATTTATAAACATTGTAACCACTCTTTGTGAAAAAAACTGCCCATTAGTAATAAAAAAGCTTAAACACAAATTTGCTAATAAGCCATGGTTAACCAAAGGACTACAAAAGGCGTGTAAAAAGAAAAATTCATTATATAAAGCTTTCCTAAAGAAAAGAACAAAAGAAGCAGAGCAGCGGTATAAAACATACAAAAATAAGTTAACATATATAATAAGATGTAGTAAAAGAGACTATTACAGTAAAGAACTGGAGAAAAACAGAGACAATATTAAAAATACATGGACAATACTCAACAGTATCCTTGGAAATAAAAGCAGAAATACAAGCTACCCAACTAATATTCCAAAAAATAATAAAACGACTCAGAGTGTGAATATCGCTTTACCTGCAGATGAATTTAATAATTTTTTTGTTAACATTGGACCTAAACTGGCCCGAGAAATACCCACTACGGTGCCTACAGGTGATACAATATGCAATAACACTGCTGTAAAAGACTCCATCTTCATAAAGAACACAGACGAAAGAGAGGTCATTGAAATTGTTAAATCGTTCAAAAGTAAAACATCTACTGACTGTGATGGTATCGACATGCTACTAGTCAAAACTGTTGTCGAATGCATAGTAAAACCACTGACGTATATCTGCAACCTGTCTCTCCAATCAGGTATATTTCCCAATGCAATGAAAATAGCTAAAGTAATTCCGATATACAAGACGGGCGACAGAGGGGAACTCTCAAACTATAGACCAATTTCACTATTACCACAATTTTCCAAGATACTTGAAAAAATATTCTATGAGAGAATTGACAACTTCATACTGAAGAATGATTTATTATGTGAGCAGCAATATGGGTTCAGACACAAGAGGACAACAGCATATGCCTTAATGGAATTTACAGAAAAAATATCAACAGCCATTGAAAATAAAGAGTATTCAGTTGGAGTATTCCTAGATCTTAAAAAAGCATTTGATACAGTAGATCATAATTTATTATTAAAGAAACTACAAAATTCTGGTATTAGAGGGGTAGCACTGTCCTGGTTAAGTAGTTACTTAAAGAATAGATATCAGTATGTATGTGTTAGTAACAAAAACTCAGAGTTGCTGAAGGTCACCTGTGGAGTCCCACAGGGTTCAGTTTTGGGACCATTATTATTCAATATGTATATAAACGATATATGTAAAGTCTCAGAAAAAATGGACTTAATATTGTTTGCCGATGACACTAATCTGCTATGCAGTGGAAACAATTTGGAACAACTTCTGGATACACTCGGGAAGGAATTAGGAAAGCTGAAACTGTGGTTTGATTCAAACAAATTAACGCTCAATTTAAGTAAGACAAAATTTATAGTCTTTAACAACCATCACAACAATCCAGTACCCAAACTCAGTGTAAATGGTGTAGAGATTGAAAGGGTATCTGAAACCAAATTCCTTTGAGTAATAATTGATAACAAACTGTGTTGGAAGTCACATATTAATTATATTAAAGGTAAAGTCTCCAAATCAATTGCAATATTACACAGAGTGAAATATTTGCTGAATCAACCCACACTATACACCTTGTATCATTCATTAATACTCCCATACATGACATATTGTAATGAAGTATGGGGAAATACATATAAAACAAACATATATCCACTCTTTATGCTTCAAAAGAGAGCTATTAGAATAATAAACAAAGCAGCTTACAGGGAACCAACAAACCCACTTTTTCTTAAACAAAAAACTCTCAAGTTGAAAGATCTGGTTGACTTTAAAACCGCAATAATAATGTTCAAAGTGAAGAATTTATCACTGCCTGCAAATATCCAAAAGTTGTTCCAAACAAGGGAGAAACGATATCACTTCAGAGGAACATGTATATTTCAAAAGCCTACAGAGAGAACAACCACCAAGCAACACTGTATTTCAGTGCAAGGAGTCAGATTATGGAACGATTATGGACCTGAATTAAAATCATGTACAACACTTGTGTCACCATGGGGTGAGATGCCGGCTCGGCGCTCAGCCCATGCTCCTTTTATCCCTGCCTCTCATTGGGCAGTGCCTCAGCTGGTTCCCAGCTGTCAGTGTCACGGGACGGCTGGGGCCAATTAATCCTCATCAGCTGGGGCGCTGTTAATGAGTATAAAGAGGAGCAGCTTCGATCATTCGGGGCTGCGACATAAGCACTGCTAGGCTGAAGCCCCTTCGTCTGGTGTCAGCCTCAACTCCCCTTGCAGCATTCCGGTGTTTGTATCCCGCTGTGAGTATGCACGTCTTGTTACC
This sequence comes from Pholidichthys leucotaenia, assembly GCA_020510985.1. NCBI lineage: Eukaryota > Metazoa > Chordata > Actinopteri > Cichliformes > Pholidichthyidae > Pholidichthys > Pholidichthys leucotaenia. Next base: position 161,596,012 of record CM035844.1, on the reverse strand, counting down.
CCCACGTCCGGTACGAGCTACCTACCCCTGCGCTGTGCAGCCTGAGAATGTACGTCTGTATGAGTGTCTGTGCTCTCCTCATCCCTTCCCCTTTACCCTGAATAAAATATCACGACTCACTGGCTTGCCCCTGGCTCTGATTGCCCGGCTCCCTAGAGCCGGATATGACAGTATGTCGCAGCCAGAAGAGTTGCCGGCGGCCGTGAGTCGCTGTGGAAATGTACCTTTCTGTCCGGGTGTCAGCGCTGCTAGCATGCAGTTTCCCAGGAGTCACTTCCGGCGCCAGGGCGACGAGCTGAGGTCCATCTCGGAGGCTGTCGACGGGACATTCTTCACCCTGCACGACGCCTCCAACGCGAGACGCTGGCATCCAGGCCGTGCTGAGGAACTCCTGGACTGTCACCCTCACTCTCTGTACCATCTGGAGGACAGTGCCAGGATAGACGCTGCAGGTACACAGCGAGAGAAGCTCCACGGGGTGGATGGAAATCCCGGCAGGGAGTCGAAGTGGGCGACGTCTTTCCCCGCTTCGGAGTCCCGTTCCTGCCGCTATTCCAGTCCGGGAGTTCGCGCCAACCAGAGGACTTCCCCCGACCTGCGCCACGTCACTCGGGATTCCCTTCAAGGAGCCGCAGCTGACAGCAGTTATGTCCGGGGTCGAGTGGCTGTCGCGAGCTCTACTGTGTTTCCTGTCACCACCTTCAGGCATGTGGCGGCGGCAGTGAGATTGATGGTGAGGACTTCAGGGCTACGAAGCTTTCCCGTGCTCGACGCCTTCCTCGTCTCGATCTCCGATCTGGAGCGGCGAATCCTGGGTTTCCCCCTCGCTTCGTCCCCTGGGAGTAGTCGTCATCACATCGCCGAGTCACCTCTGCACGAACCTCGTCCGGATCCAGTTCTGGGTCATCGTCAGGACCGTTCCTCCCACGCAGCTGTCATCCCTTCGCCTCGTCAGTGTGGAGATTCTACAGCCTCGTCCCCTGAGCCTCGTTCCCCCGCTGTCATTCCTGGACATTCGGGCTGGCTCACCCCGGCTGTTTCCCCCTCCTCCTCGACGCGCTTCCTGACCGCTGTGTGTGCCTGGAATCCCGGCCTGGTGAGCTCTCTGCTGGAGACAACGCGAGCGATCCTCAGACGAATTCCCGGGGGGTCCTCCGTTATCGCCGGGCGGGGAGAGGAAGAAGCAGATTCCACTACAGCAGGCGATGCTCAACCTCCAGGGGGCAGGCAAGTCATTGTTTTTTCACACCTGCTTAATGATTTGCTCTGTCACATCCCTGGAGGAGAAGTTCAGGGTTCGCAGCTCCCTGAACTCTCCCCACCTGCTGTAACCTGTATGCCTAATCCCGCATCCTCTGTGTCTCTCCGCCGAGCGGTCCCCGGCTCCGGGTCAACGTGGTGGGATATGGAGAGGGCCTGTGGTTCCGCTGCTACATTGCGGACGGAGGAGGGGGACTGACTGCTGCGTGGAGTCTACGCTGACGACTGAGCGTCCCTGGGTCTCCACGGAGGAGCGGTTCGGTCCAGCGGGACGAGATTCTTCTGGCTTCACGCCGAGTGGGTCGTCGGCGGGGTTACCTGCGCTGGAGGAATCTCAAGCTGCGCTGACCATCGTGCTGGCTGCGGGGCCCGACGCGGCTAGATGGGAGCCTGACAACGACCTCCTGACGACGGATCCTGGATCTTCGCAGTCCTGGACGGCGTCAGAACCCGAGATCAGGCGAGTGCTCTCCTTTCTTTTCTCTCTTTTTATCCTTGAGCACTTCAGCCTATCTCCAGGGGAGACGAGCCGGGTGCAGCCGTCCGCTGCGTCTGAGCTCGTCTCGCCGGGTTCTGGCGCTGCCGGTGATCCTGATCCCGGTTCTGTTTTCTCTTCTGAGCCTTCTTCCAGGGTCACCGGCGAGGAGTTGCTGTTCCTCGTGGTGCTGGAGGGTCCGGGTTCAACGTTGGAGGTCGGTTCTGGTGCAGTGTCCAACGTGGGTTCACCCGAGACCCAATCGGGGTCCAACGTGGGTTCGCCTGAGGCCCGATCGGGGTCCGACGTGGGTGCTGCCCCAGTGTTGTCCAGGTCCGGTGAGGAGGTGGCCGTTTCCCTGAGGCCCGCCGCCCTCGTCATCGGCTCTCCCCTGAGCCTCTTCCACCGGGATCCGCTCTGATCCTTCGTCCGTCTCAACGGTCCTGGTGGTTGAGTGATGCGGTCGACGACCCGACCCGCAAAACTTTCGGTTCGGCGATCTGGTTTCCCCCCACTGGTCTGTGTTTGCCTTTGGGCGGCCTGGTTCGGCAGCCGTTGGACTGGATTCCTGGGATCTGGGCCCAGAGTTCGCCGTCCGAACATTTCTCTTCCCCGGGTTGCCAACTGGACAATGGGCGGGGAGATTACCAGAACAATTCCGGCCGTTTTGGACTCTGCCTGCCGTCTTCTCGGGTGTCCTTTACTTCTTTTATTATTATTGAGGTCACTCGGGTGTAGTTTCTTTGTCCATTAGGGGAATATATGTTTTTGTGCTGTGTGTTGTTATTTTTATTAACCATACTCAGCATTTTTATCGTATTGTTATCCTGTTACCCTGTCACCTTTTTTTCCTCTTGGTGACTCACCTTATGTATCGCGCTGTGTATTGCATTTTCTTATCTTTACTCAGCGTTTTCATTCATCCTTACCTTAGCCTTGGCCTCGTCGGTGCATCATGGAGTATGCGTGTGGTTTCCTGTTCAACCATACTCTGTGATCACCCCATTCTGTCTTATTATCCTCGTGGGGGGCCTTCCCTAGCCCCGACTTTAACATTGACTGTGTTTGTTATTGTTTGAAGTAATGTTTCATTCCCACTTAACCGTACTTCATTATTACCCATTTGTCCTTGTCACCTCTGTTTCTTTAGGTGATCTTTTATATATTCAGTGCTGTGTGTTTTGTTTTCTTTAGTATCCATGCACAGCGTTTTTCATCATTTTTTGTCCTGACCTTTGTCTTGTTGGTGCATTATGGAGTAGTGTGTTTTGTTCCCCTTAACTATACTCTGTGATTGCTTTATTCATTCCTGCCACCTTTTTGGTTTTCTTTTTTTGCCCCGATCTACACGTTAGTTGTATGCTGTCTGTAGTCATATTTGGTATTTTCCCTACCTGTGTCCTAACTCAGTTTTCTCCCTAACTGTGCTCTGGGTTAATCCTTTTCCCTGTGTTGTAGGGTATTGTATTTGGGTTTTTTTTTTCGCTGCCCTACATTGGTCTGTTTTTTTTTTTTTTTTTTTTTTTTTTTGTCCTTCCCTTTGCATCTTCCCCTCCGGTCCTGCCTCCCTTCCGCCCACCCTAGGTGGGGAGGGGGGGGGGGGGCTGGGATGTTCCTGGTCGTTCGGGAGCCCGACCGTGAGGGGGAGGCTCTGTCACCATGGGGTGAGATGCCGGCTCAGCCCATGCTCCTTTTATCCCTGCCTCTCATTGGGCAGTGCCTCAGCTGGTTCCCAGCTGTCAGTGTCACGGGACGGCTGGGGCCAATTAATCCTCATCAGCTGGGGCGCTGTTAATGAGTATAAAGAGGAGCAGCTTCGATCATTCGGGGCTGCGACATAAGCACTGCTAGGCTGAAGCCCCTTCGTCTGGTGTCAGCCTCAACTCCCCTTGCAGCATTCCGGTGTTTGTATCCCGCTGTGAGTATGCACGTCTTGTTACCCCCACGTCCGGTACAAGCTACCTACCCCTGCGCTGTGCAGCCTGAGAATGTACGTCTGTATGAGTGTCTGTGCTCTCCTCATCCCTTCCCCTTTACCCTGAATAAAATATCACGACTCACTGGCTTGTCCCTGGCTCTGATTGCCCGGCTCCCTAGAGCCGGATATGACAGCTTGGACAATTTAAACAAAAACTAAAGGAAGAAATACTCCAAACATATTTACAAGACGACATGTAAACTCACATAAGGATTGACATTTCCAGCCTGTGTTGTAGCTTAGTTTTTTTTTTTTTTTTTTCTGTCTGTGACATTCTGTCTTAGATTTGTCTTGAATAGTAACTGCTTAACTTAGCTTAGCTTAGTTTTCTTTTTTTTTTTTTTCTCTCAGTCACACTTTGTCTTAGCTTTGTTCTAAATTGTAATCACTCTTGTCTTGTTTACTCTTTTTTCTTTGAATTCTTGGATGGAATATGGGTGGGCAATATAAGCTGCGGCTTCAGCCATCACCCATTTCGGATAACTCACGTGGAATTGTTTAGTAGAAGGAGTCTTTGTCTAATTTGACCTTGTTGTTATATTATACAGTTTCTTTAACCTGTACTTTATTATCCGAAATAAATAAATTCATTCATATGTTGCTGAACATGGTTTTCAGCTGCAGCTCTGCGAACATGCCGGGGTGTTTTCGGCACTGACAAATATAACCCTGAAACATATTTAAAAAACAAAGCAACAAAAAAAAGTGGTGGCTTAGAGGTAGAGCACCCACCCTGCAACCGGGAGGTTGTGGGTTCAAGGCCAGGTCACACCAAAGACCATATAAAAATGGTACTTTCTGCCTTCTATCTTGGTGCTCAGCATAATGGAACAGGAAAAGGAAAGTTAGCACACAGAGCTACCAGAGGACTGACCTCCCACTGTAGCGTTCACTACTTACAGTAGCTGTGTGGTCTAGGGTCAGAGAAATGGAGATAGGCGCTGCCCCTATACACCACATGGTGTCCCACATGCTGTGGAAGGGAATTAACTTTTAAAAATTTTTATGGATTCTAATTTTTTGAGAAACTGAACATGGGATTTTTATTAGCTATCCACCTTATTCCTGAGGGTGCTGCTGTAGAAACGATTATGGGCGCAACTTCCTTTGGCTGAAGTAGTGTTAAATCAATCAGCAAGAGTGGAATAGGGGGCATTTAAAACAACATTTTTAAAAGTGTTTCTAATTCATTTTAATGTGTAGTCCACATATCTGTTTTGCAGCCAAGTGGCAGATAATTTCAGCACTTGTAGTTTTTGTATTTTTGAATGTTTTTGCGTAGTTCTGGCACTTGCTGCTGTTCGTGGGGTGAGGCTCCTCACAAGCACAGCTAAAGCCCTTCAACAGCAATGCGTAGATCATGCACCGAAAACTAAAGGACTGTTTGTGTGATTGGTGGTACAGACACAGGACAGACACAGCAGCATCAGGTATGTTTTCATTTGTATGAATGTCACAGATCTGACGTTTTACCCCGATATTAAAACGGCCAAGTACGGTGTTGTGGTTCTTTGTGGCTCTGACTAGACAGTACGTCTGCTCTGAGGTAAATTTGATTATGTTCAACATATTTTAGCAAAATGCAACCAACTTTATTGCGGTGGAAACTGTTGTGTCCGTAAAAGGTGGAACAATGATGAGGCGAGTGGTGAACTACACAGGACTTTATTGTACACTCACAGAATATAGACAGACGCTCCTGCTAGGCTGAGAGGTGGTCGAAGAGACTGCCCCTTCTTCTTCTTTTAGATTTGATTCGCGGTTGGCAACCAGCTTACAGGTGCATTACCGCCACACACTTCACTCTATATCATCACTCTATCTGGTCAGGAGCTGTAGTCCTATCATCATTGCTGTGTCCAATCAAACTTCAACTCTATCTTCAGACATCACTCTTCTTCTTCTTTTACATTTGATTGGTGGTTGGCAACCAGCTTACAGGTGCATGACCGCCACTGACTTGATTATCATCACTCTATATCTTCTCCTTCTTCTTCTCTCGCCCCTCTACTGCACAGCCCTCTTATACTCTAGGTGACGTCACCACCCGTGTACCACCATAACATGTCTGAGGAACAACACTACATTTTTCCCCCTCTCAAAAAAAAGTTGCACCCATAATTCATGCAAGGCATCATGGGGGCTAGGAATAAGGTGGATAAGCCATAACCATCAAAATTAAAAGAAATAAATATCATATATAAATATGACGTGTTATTGTGTGATGAGGGTGGTGGCTCCACCTTTCCGGTTCCGCCACCCTAGATATAAAAGGCCGATGCGGAAGAGGCACGGTCTCTTTTGACCTTTGCCTCTGCCTGTACGGGTGCGCCTTGTCTCTGTGAGTTCGCACAATAAAGTTGAGTTCTATTGCACCTCTGGCCTCGTCACTGGGTTACTGATTATGGACATAACATTTGGCAACGAGGACAAAAATATGGATAAAGGTATTTCGGGCATTTGGCCATTTCTGGAGCTTCCTGGCAAGCCGCCGGTGCCGTGGGAGAGGTGGTTTGCCGCATTCAAGAATTATCTGGAGGCATTGAACCTTGGTGAGTTGGAGAAATTGAGTGCGTGAGCAATACTGGTCCATAATCTTGGCATGGAGGCGCAGTGCATTCTTAGCACATTGGGAGTGAGTGACAGTTTTGAGGATGTGGTTGGGCTAATGGTGCGCTACTTTCTCGCCCCGGAAAACGTCATAGTCCGGAGGATCCAGTTCTGACAGCACCGCCAGCTGGCTGGAGAGTCAGTGCAGCGATATGTTGCTGACCTGCGCCAACTGGCTGGGGGTTGCCAGTTGGGACCATAGAGGAAGAAATGGTCCGTGATCAGTTGGCGGAGCACACGTTGTGTGCAGCTGCGCGGTCACGACTCCTTACTCATTCTGGTGAGCTGACGGCCAAAGCGTTGGAGATAGCCCAGCAGTTTGAAGCAGCGGATAAACTGTCACAGGACCTTGGTGAGAGAACAACGGTGGGGAAACACGACTCACAATCAGCGGCGCAGGCTGTAGACCCAGATAGCGATGATAGCGTGGAAGACAAAGAAGAATATGCTACTGCTATAAAAATTAGGTCCGCCCCGGGATCGCTGAGGTGTTTTGGCCGTGGGCTTACCAAGCACCAGTACAAGGCGAGAGAGTGTCCGGCAAAAGGCAAACGCTGTGGCAAGTGTGGGCTCCTACATCATTTTGCCAGGGCCTGTAAAAGGTTTGAGCGAGGGGAGCGACGACGTGAAGTGGATTCCCCTGCCAAGACTCCTACGGTTACTCACACCGTATCCCCAAGCACAGAAGGTCGTACATATCTGACAGTCACGTTGGATGGCGAGGACGTGCCGTTGTTGGTGGACACGGGGGCAGTGAGGTCCGTGTTGAACTGGCCTACTGTGAAGAGTTATTTCCCCTACCATTGTGTGAGAGACAGCGGTGGTGTCCAATATACAGTTTGTGGTGAGAGTGGGTCAAATGTGATGGGCTGCGATCTGTTTTATGGACTGGATTTCTCAAAATCACCAGCAGCAGCGGAGAGGAATGGTCGGGCTGTGGTTTGTGGGACCGGCCGGTTCCTCGAGTGGTCGGCGATGCGGTTTGGGACGACACACGGCCTAGTATTCTGGGAGATGGACAGGACAATTTCCACCCAAGGCCATCAGGGCAGGGTTCCAGTGACAGGGCCCACGTCACCCTAGGTGAGAGAAGTGGGCGGCATGGTGGAACGCCCGTAATGGCGGGTGAGGCTGTGAAGAAGACCCCCTCTGCTTTCGAGGTTCGGCCTGAAGATACTGAGAAGCATGGGGCTGTTACAGCTATGCCAATGTTTAAAATGAAAGCAAGCGGGGCAGGACCGGCTGGCACGGGAATCAGACATGCCACACAGGAACACTGCAGGCTGAGTAGGGCACCCCAGTGAGCTGCGGCATGTTATCAAGGAGAAGGAGGTGTTGGGGCCCTGACGTTGCTCATCTCCAGGGATCGAGAGATGAAGGAGCTCTGGGCGGGACCCGCCAGACGAGTCCCCCGGGGAGGGGGGGGAGTGGCCTCTCCATCGAGCCTGTACGGTAGCAAGGGGCAATGGATTGGGTTAAAGGTGAACTGCCCTGGCTACGTAGTTGACATGTTTCTCATAACGGACTGCTATAACAGGTATCCATGTGAAAAAAAAAATACCCATGTAATGTGTGTGTCACAATGTTTAGGGGTGTGTTTTACTGTGAGGTTTGCCCAGGTTGTATCATTGGGAATGTTATAAGCGGTGTATGAAGGTGCATGTTGACTGGTTGTGTGTGTTTATTGCATTGAATTTTTTCTTTTATGTATATAAGTTCATGGGATTGTTTTGATATTATATTAGGATCATGGCATTGTTTTATTTTATGGACCTTTAGTATTAAAGATGGCACAATCCGTCTGGCCGTGTGGAGGTGGGACGGCAGTCCACCTGTCCCCCTCTAGTTTTAGTTGTTTGTGTGTATGGATAGGCCTATTTTATTTGTTGTCATTAGGGCGTGACTCGGGTATTAAATTCCGGGAGGGCCTAATTGGTGTGACTGTGTTTTGGACTTTTCTAAAAGGGGGGGGGGTGTCATATATAAATATGACGTGTTATTGTGTGATGAGGGTGGTGGCTCCACCTGTCTGGCTCCACCACCCTGGGTATAAAAGGCCGATGCGGAAGAGGCACGGTCGCTTTTGACCTTTGCCTCTGCCTGTACGGGAGCACCTTGTCTCCGTGAGTTTGCACAATAAAGTTGAGTTCTATTGCGCCTCCGGCCTCGTCACTGGGTTACTGATTATGGACATAACGATAAACACTTGAAATACATTGTTCAATGCAATCCATATGAGTTTCATTTTTGAATTGAATTACTGAAATAAATCATATTTTCGACGACATTCTCATTTAGTGAGATGCACCCATACATGAATGAATGAATGAATGAATGAATTTATTTCGGATAGTACATTACAGGTTAAAAGAAACTGTATAATATAACAACAAGGTCAAATTAGACAAAGACTCCTTCTACTATACAATTCCACGTGAGTTATCCGAAATGGGTGATGGCTGAAGCCGCAGCTTATATTGCCCACCCATATTCCATCCAAGAATTCAAAGGAGAAAAAAGAGAAAACAAGACAAGAGCGATTACAATTTAAAACAAGGCTAAGACAAAATATGACTGAGAGAAAAAGAAAACTGAGCTAGTCTAAGTTAAGCGGTTACTATTCAAAAACAAATCTAAGACATAGTGTCACAGAGAAAAAAGAAAAACTAAGCTATAACACAACACAGGCTGGAAATGTCAATCCTTATGTGAGTTTACATGTCGTCTTGTAAATATGTTTGGAGTATTTCTTCCTTTAGTTTTTGTTTAAATTGTCCAAGCTTTGTACATGATTTTAATTCAGGTCCAAAATCGTTCCATAATCTGACACCTTGCACTGAAATACAATGTTGCTTGGTAGTTGTTCTCACTGTAGGCTTTTGAAATATACATGTTCCTCTGAAGTGATATCGTTTCTCCCTTGTTTGGAACAACTTTTGGATATTTGCGGGCAGTGATAGATTCTTCACTTTGAACATTATTATTGCGGTTTTAAAGTCGATCAGATCTTTCAACTTGAGAGTTTTTTGTTTAAGAAAAAGTGGGTTTGTTGGTTCCCTGTAAGCTGCTTTGTTGATTATTCTAATAGCTCTCTTTTGAAGCATAAAGAGTGGATATATGTTTGTTTTATATGTATTTCCCCATACTTCATTACAATATGTCATGTATGGGAGTATTAATGAATGATACAAGGTGTATAGTGTGGGTTGATTCAGCAAATTTTTCACTCTGTGTAATATTGCAATTGATTTGGATACTTTACCTTTTATATAATTAATATGTGGCTTCCAACACAGTTTATCAATTATTACTCCAAGGAATTTAGTTTCGGATACCCTTTCAATCTCTACACCATTTACACTGAGTTTGGGTACATGCCCTTGACGATGCAAAAACTTAAGGTCGATCTCTGGAAAATGCACAGTATGAGAATTTAAAGAAAAACCAAACGGTTCAACTTTTTAAAATGACAATATAATATACGTTGAGTGAATACATTTTGCAAACAAAAAAGTATTATTATTAGACGATTATTAATCTCGTGACAGAGTGGCTAAGCTAAGCTCGTTGTAGAGCAGCCTTCGTTTTTCTCTCAGTGAGGTTAGTAAATGAGTGTTAACTGCTGTTGGTGTCGTCGGGAAGTTGTGCTGTTGACTGTCATGTGAAGTGTCCGTTTGTAACATGACTCAGAGCGTCACAGGCGGAAGGTCACGGAGCAGCAGATCGGAACGGAAGCGAGAGTAAAAAAAAAAAAAAAAAACCATCCGCCATTGTGGAATATGGTGAGAGATATTCCAGTTTAGACACTAGTTCACTTTGAAGATTGACTTATAAACAACACCCGTGGTGGGGTTCGGACACGGTAACGGACGCCCTCTGCACAGACATATAAAGTCGTCGTTTCGTTAGCGGATCGTCGTGAGGGTCTGACCGCGGACGTACACACACAGCGCTGTTTAACGTTACACTTAACAGAGTGATCGGACGACCGGAGAGACGAGCCAGGAAAACACCGGAGCGCACAGAGAGAGAGAGAGAGCCGTGGACGGTCTTGACAAACAGCGATCGGTGTCGGTTCCTGGAGGATGTCTGCGACCACGGTGGATCAGGTCGGTGTTTGGGGAGCCGAGCGGGGCTACAGACCATTAGCCGAGCGGCCAAATCAAAACTTTGCCGACAACACTTTGATCTGGTTTGGCAGCGAAGATCAAACGGGCTAAAAGTGTGTGATATATGGGAGCTGTGGGGTGTCATGTAGGCCGACTCTGTTAGCTGTAGCCGGTTGGGTTGGCTGCCCAATGCGGCACCGTTTTACTGGATGTCACAGCGTTTGACATCCGGTCAATAATAACGCGAAGCAACCGGTAAATGTTAACGTCGGGGCTGAAGGCTTCAGCCCTGGGCTACCACACCACTGCACTGTTGTGTTTACTGGTGTAGGACACAGCCTGCTCCTTTACTGTGCTTCTTGTTTCCTGTCGTGATCTGATAACATTCTCATCTCTCTTTCTGCCCACTGTTTCAGAGACCTAAAGGACAAGGAAATAAAGGTAAGGCTTTATATTATTCACAATGCGCAACTAAAGGGCACAGACACGAAGATCTCTGCAAAATCTGTAATAATACAAAACTTTGCTTTGTGTGTCCATCATGACATACAATGCGTGCGCAGGGACACCTGATGATTAAACATGTATACTGTTAACTAGGGCTGTACCAAAATAGTTTATTATCGAAATTCATTCAGAATTCAGTTTTGACATTTTTGGACATTCACTCTTCAACAACAACAAAAACCCCAAAACAAAACAAAAAACAAAACTAAGCTTAATAAAGAAACACTCTTTATACGTCTATATTTAAGAGACAGGTGTATGCATATACAAAGAGACAGAAAAAGTTCCCATACACTGCTTGCAAGAAAAAAAAAAAAGACATTTTGGCGGTAGACCTTCATCAGGCAAACATTTTTTTTAAACAAATCACAGTCACAACATCAAAACAAGTTACACAATTCAAATAACTTGTTTATGCCAGTATTTTCCATCCAGGAAATACTTTAATTTCTAAAGAAAATGTTGAAGTAAATACATTATTTGTATTGTTGTTTAATTGTTATGACATGGCAACTGTGTCTTTTCTAGGGGTGGAAATCACCAGAGGCCACATGATGCGATACTGTAACGATACTTTGCCACGATGCGATATTACGTATCTTGTGATATGCTGACATTGCAGTATCATATATTGCAATTTACCATCCCGGTCTCTGTCTTGTCCAACTCCTTGCTAGATCTCAATAATCACTCAATACAGTAAACAATCGACAAGAGCATCACCACCACAAAGTATTGCAAGATTACGATGCATCCACCCCCCACCCCCCCAGTCTTAATCAGTAGTTACTCATTCCTTATTTAAAGGTTATAGAGATAACATTGTTACCTCCTGGTCAGCAGGTGTCACCCTCACTCTTACCCCACTATAATATTGTAACGTGCTGCTCGACATGGCGACGTCCCACCGGGAGATTCGAACTCACGCCTCCCGCTCCGGAGTCCCGCACCCTACCTGTGTCGCCAATAGGGTCAACCCACTTGGCAAGCCAAGTAGGGTGCTCATATTGAGTTCGCTACACTACTCCCCTCTGGTTCTCGACATCGTCCCGATGTCAGCGCCCCATTACTGCTTTGGACAGGAGATCCCACTTCTGACACCAGTGTAACGTGCTGCTCGACATGGCGACGTCCCACCGGGAGATTCGAACTCACGCCTCCCGCTCCGGAGTCCCGCACCCTACCTGTGTCGCCAATAGGGTCAACCCACTTGGCAAGCCAAGTAGGGTGCTCATATTGAGTTCGCTACACTACTCCCCTCTGGTTCTCGACATCGTCCCGATGTCAGCGCCCCATTACTGCTTTGGACAGGAGATCCCACTTCTGACACCAGTGTAACGTGCTGCTCGACATGGCGACGTCCCACCGGGAGATTCGAACTCACGCCTCCCGCTCCGGAGTCCCGCACCCTACCTGTGTCGCCAATAGGGTCAACCCACTTGGCAAGCCAAGTAGGGTGCTCATATTGAGTTCGCTACAATATTGTAGTGGTTGCCAGGTTGAGACAAATGGTGCTTTCCTTAATCTCAGAGCAACAACAGAAATTGGGGTGTTTTCAGCAAGTACTTCCCAACCATTAAGTCAGATTTTTTTTTTTTCCTACTGAGGAAGGGTTAACCCTTTGTGGCATCCCTAATGTTAGAAATCCTGTCCAGTGCAGTCAAAATGTGACACACTACTCACAAAAAGTTAGGGGTATTTGGCTTTCGGGTGAAATTTATGGAAAATGTAAAAAGTTCATGCTACTGTGATATTATATCATGAAAGTAGGGCATTTAAGTAGAAGCATGCAATGGTGATTTCCTCATCACAAATGATATTTAATGAAACAAAAGCCAGCAACAGTGGTGGGTATACCACAATAAAAAGTGTCAATGTCTCAATAACTTGTCATGTGCCCTTGAGCATCAATTACAACTTGACGTCTCATGCTGTTCACAAGTCGACTTAATGTCTGCTGAGGCATGGCATTCCACTCTTCTTGAAGGGCGGCCCTCAGGTCATTGAGGTTGTGGGGTGCAGGGTTACAAGCCTCTTCACGGCGACTCAGCTGATCCCATAGGTTTTCGATGGGATTCAGGTCTGGAGAAAGTGCAGGTCACTCCATTTGAGGTATGCCAGCCTCCAGCAGCTGTTCCCTAATGATGTGACCTTGATGAGCTGGAGCATTGTCGTCCATGAAGATGAAATTAGGCCCGTGTTGTTCATGCAGGGGCACAATGACTGGATTAATGATGTTATTCAGGCAGTATCGGCTTGTCACTGTACCATTTACAAGGTGTAGGGCAGTTCTGTATTGACTAGACCAGGGGTGTCCATTCATGTGCCATGGAGGGCCAAGACCCTGCAGGTTTTCTCTTCTACCCAGTCTCTTCAGCAGGTGTTTTCACTTATTAGCAATCAGTGGGAAGAAATTCAGTGAAATCTGCTGTTGAAGACACTGGTTGGAGGTAAAGCCTGCAGGGTCTTGGCCCTCCACAGCACATAATTGGACACCCCTGGACTAGGCACATCTGACCAGACTGTAACATCACCACAACCAAAGGCTTGTCTGGTGACAACACTGGCTGATGCATAGTGCTGTCCTTGATGTCTCTAACATCGATGGTGGCCATCTTTTCTGCTCAGCGTGAATCGAGTTTTATCAGAGAACACCACTGGGGCCCACTGGTCCCTTGTCCAGTGTAAATGCTCCTTGGCCCATGCAAGACAATGACGCCTGTGCCTGGTGGTGTGGTCAGGTCCGCCACGTACTTCATGCCATATCATCACTCTATATTCTGTCTAAACCCTATCCATCACTCATCACTCTATATGTAATTCAAGAAATCGCTGTCACGATGCCACAATCATAGGACTCGCTATGACATCATCAAAGATCAAAGGCAGGCATCACTCACGATCATAGGATTTGCTATGACATCATCAAAGATCATAGGCAGGCATCACTGAACGAGTGCCAACGTGCTTCCTTACACCCTTGCTTACACCTGCTTTCTATGGGCATGCAGAAATACATGCTTATACTTGTTTTCTACGGGCATGCACAGGTATGCACTAGTGTATGTGTGTATGTGTGTATATATATATATATATATATACACACGCAGTGGGGCAAAAAAGTATTTAGTCAGTCACCAATTGTGCAAGTTCTCCCACTTAAAAGATGAGAGAGGTCTCCAATTTTCATCATAGGTATACCTCAACTATGAGAGACAAAATGAGAAAAAAATCCAGAAAATCACATTGTCTGATTTTTAAAGAATTTATTTGCAAATTATGGTGGAAAATAAGTATTTGGTCACCTACAAACAAGCAAGATTTCTGGCTCTCACAGACCTGTAACTTCTTCTTTAAGAGCCTCCTCTGTCCTCCACTCGTTTCCTGTATTAATGGCACCTGTTTGAACTCGTTATCAGTATAAAAGACACCTGTCCACAACCTCAAACAGTCAGACTCCAAACTCCACTATGGCCAAGACCAAAGAGCTGTCAAAGGACACCAGAAACAAAATTGTAGACCTGCATCAGGCTGGGAAGACTGAATCTGCAATAGGTAAGCAGCTTGGTGTGAAGAAATCAACTGTGGGAGCAATTATTAGAAAATGGAAGACATACAAGACCACTGATAATCTCCCTCGATCTGGGGCTCCACGCAAGATCTCACCCTGTGGGGTCAAAATGATCACGAGAACGGTGAGCAAAAATCCCAGAACCACACGGGGGGACCTAGTGAATGACCTGCAGAGAGCTGGGACCAAAGTAACAAAGGCTACCATCCGTAACACACTACGCCGCCAGGGACTCAAATCCTGCAGTGCCAGACGTGTCCCCCTGCTTAAGCCAGTACATGTCCAGGCCCGTCTGAAGTTTGCTAGAGAGCATTTGGATGATCCAGAAGAGGACTGGGAGAATGTCATATAGAACAGAACTTTTTGGTAAAAACTCAACTTGTTGTGTTTGGAGGAGAAAGAATGCTGAGTTGCATCCAAAGAACACCATACCTACTGTGAAGCATGGGGGTGGAAACATCATGTTTTGGGGCTGTTTTTCTGCAAAGGGACCAGGACGACTGATCCGTGTAAAGGAAAGAATGAATGGGGCCATGTATCGTGAGAGTTTGAGTGAAAACCTCCTTCCATCAGCAAGGGCATTGAAGATGAAACGTGGCTGGGTCTTTCAGCATGACAATGATCCCAAACACACCGCTCGGGCAATGAAGGAGTGGCTTCGTAAGAAGCATTTCAAGGTCCTAGAGTGGCCTAGCCAGTCTCCAGATCTCAACCCCATAGAAAATCTTTGGAGGGAGTTGAAAGTCCGTGTTGCTCAGCGACAGCCCCAAAACATCACTGCTCTAGAGGAGATCTGCATGGAGGAATGGATCAAAATACCAGCAACAGTGTGTGAAAACCTTGCGAAGACTTACAGAAAACGTTTGACCTCTGTCATTGCCAACAAAGGGTATATAACAAAGTATTGAGATGAACTTTTGTTATTGACCAAATACTTATTTTCCACCATAATTGGCAAATAATTTTTTTAAAAATCAGACAATGTGATTTTCTGGATTTTTTTCTCATTTTGTCTCTCGCACTTCTCAGAGAAGTGCGGCTTCTGCTAAAAGCACGTAACAATGCCTTTAGATCTGGTGATGCACAGGCCTACAGTTCATCCAGGGCAGATCTGAAGAGGGGCATCAAGAAGGCCAAGCACAGCTACAAGCTGAAGGTGGAGGAACATTTTGGGGACTCTGACCCCCGACGCATGTGGCAGGGCATTCAAGCTATCTCTGATTGTAAGCCCAGCAACTCCATACCTATAGCCGTGACTGTGCCCTTTCTCAATGAGCTAAATGACTTCTATGCTCGTTTTGACAAGGACAATAACGAAAAGAACATCAATTTCCCACCCTCTGACGACCTCCACCACCTCACACTCACCTACACCGACGTCCGTAACGCACTGAGTCATGTCAACGTACGTAAGGCTGCTGGCCCTGACGGCATTCCTGGGCGTGTGCTGAGGGCATGCGCTGAGCAGCTGGCAGGGGTCTTCACAGACATCTTCAACCTGTCCCCGGCCCAGGCCGTGGTACCAGCGTGCTTCAAGACCACTTCAATAGTACCAGTGCCGAAACATTCAACACCATCGTGCCTAAATGACTATCGCCCTGTGGCACTGACGCCCATAGTCATGAAGTGCCTTGAGCGACTGGTCTTGGCACAGCTCAAAAAATGCCTGCCCCCTACACTGGACCCTCACCAGTTTGCCTACCGGAGCAACAGGAGTACAGAGGATGCGGTTTCTACAGCGCTGCACTATGTACTCTCACACCTGGATGACAAGAACACCTACGCAAGAATGCTGTTTGTTGACTTCAGCTCAGCATTCAACACAGTTATCCCCTCCAAGTTGCTCACTAAACTTGGGGACCTGGGAATCAGTACCTCCACCTGCAACTGGATCATGGATTTTCTGACCAACAGACCCCAGCATGTTAGGTCAGGCCCCAACCGTTCTTCCGTCATCACACTCAACACTGGTGTACCACAGGGCTGTGTGCTCAGCCCATTCCTCTACTCCCTCTTCACCCATGACTGCAGGCCTATGTATGGATCCAATTCCATCATAAAGTTCGCAGATGACACCACGGTGATTGGACTCATCAGGGACAACGACGAGTCAGATTACAGGGCAGAGGTTGAGCACTTGGCTAATTGGTGCGCTGACAATAGCCTGCTCCTTAACACCAGCAAAACCAAGGAGCTCATAGTGGACTACAGGAAGGAGAGGGGAGAGACACATGACCCCATCCATATCAATGGCATAGCTGTTGAACGTGTCCCCAGCTTCAAATTCCTGGGGACCCACATCTCGGAGGGCCTGTCCTGGTCAGTTAACACCACCAGCCTGATCAAGAAGGCCCATCAGCGCCTCTTCTTCTTGAGGACACTGAAGAAGAACCATCTGTCAACTGACATCCTGGGCAACTTCTATCACTGCGTGATAGAGAGCACCCTGACCAACTGTATCACAGTCTGGTATGGGAGCTGCTCTGTCGCTGGCCGTAAGGCGCTGCAGCGGGTGGTGAAAACCGCCCAACGCATCACAGGGACTCCACTTCCAGTTATAGAGGACGTCTACAGGAAAAGATGTCTGCGCCGGGCACGCAGCATTCTTAGGGACTCCAACCATCCTGCTCATGGACTGTTCCAGCTTCTCCCCTCCAGAAGGCGTTTCAGAAGTCTTCGGACTAGAACCAGCAGGTTTAGGAACAGTTTCTTTCCAACAGCTGTCACGTTATTGAACTTAGTTCCCCGCTGACTCTCTTACCATCATCTCTTACCATTCTCACCTGTACATAACTGCCCATCTAACTTATTGTACACTATTTGCACATAACAGTACTCTTAACTTTCTTCACTGCTGCATATGTTTGCATATATTTGCTTAAATTGCACATACTGTTAATTACCGTATATACTGCACTGCTGTCCTTTGCACTTCTGATTGGATGCTAAACTGTGTTTCGTTACCTTGTATTCATACATGTGTAATGACAATAAAGTTGAATCTAATCTAATCTAATCTAATCTAATCTAATCATAGTTGAGGTATACCTATGATGAAAATTGGAGACCTCTCTCATCTTTTAAGTGGGAGAACTTGCACAATTGGTGGCTGACTAAATACTTTTTTGCCACACATACGTATATGCGTATACATGTGGACAAAATTGTTGGTACCCCTCTGTTAATGAAAGAAAAACCCACAACAGTCACAGAAATAACTTGAATCTGACAAAAGTGGTAATAAATAAAAATTCTATGAAAATTAACCAATGAAAATCAGACAATGCTTTTGAATTGTGGGTTCAACAGAATTACTTTAAAAAACAAACTCATGAAACAGGCCTTGACAAAAATGATGGTACCCTTAACTTAATATTTTGTTGCACAACCTTTTGAGGCAATCACTGCAATCAAATGATTTCTGTAACTGTCAATGAGACTTCTGCACCTCTCAGCAGGTATTTTGGCCCACTCCTCATCAGCAAACTGCTCCAGTTGTCTCAGGTTTGAAGGGTGCCTTCTCCAGGCAGCATGTTTCAGCTCCTTCCACAGATGTTCAATAGGATTTAGATCAGGGCTCATAGAAGGCCACTTTAGAATAGTCCAATGTTTCACTCTTAGCCATTCTTGGGTGTTTTTAGCTGTGTGTTTTGAGTCATTATCCTGTTGCAAGACCCATGACCTGCGACTGAGACCAAGCTGTCTGACACTGGGCAGCACATTTCTCTTGAGAATACCTTGATAGTCTTGAGATTTCATTGTACCCTGCACAGATTCAAGACACCCTGTGCCAGATACAGCAAAGCAGCCCCAGAACATAACAGAACCTCCTCCATGTTTCACAGTAGGGACAGTGTTCTTTTCTTGGTATGCTTCATTTTTGCGTCTGTGAACACAGAGCTGATGTGCCTTGCCAAAAAGTTCCAGTTTTGTCTTGTCTGTCCATAGGACATTCTCCTAGAAGCTTTGTGGCTTGTCAACATGTAGTTTGGCAAATTGCAGTCTGGCTTTTTTATGATTTGTTTTCAACAGTGGTGTCCTCCTTGGTCGTCTCCCATGAAGTCCACTTTGGCTCAAACAATGACGGATGGTGTGATCTGACACTGATGTACCTTGACCTTGGAGTTCACCTTGAATGTGTTTAGAGGTTGTTCTGGGCTTTTTTGTTACCATTTGTATTATCCGTCTCTTCCATTTTTCATCAAGTTTCCTCCTGCAGCCACGTCCACGGAGGTTGGCTACAGTCCCGTGGATCTTAAATTTCTGAATAATATGTGCAGCTGTAGTCACAGGAACATCAAGCTGCTTGGAGATGGTCTTATAGCCTTTACCTTTAACATGCTTGTCTATAATTTTCTTTCTAATCTCCTGAGACAACTCTCTCCTTTGCTTCCTCTGGTCCATGTTTAGTGTGATACACACCATGTCACCAAACAGCACAGTGACTATTTGTCACCCTTTAAATAGGCCGACTGATTGATTACAAATTTGTAGACACCTGGGATGTTAATTAGAGGACACATCTTGGTTGAACATGTCCCTATGGTCACATTATTTTCAATCTTTTCTAGGGGTACCATCATTTTTGTCCAGGCCTGTTTCATGAGTTTGTTTTTTAAAATAATTCTGTTGAACCACAATTCAAAAGCATTGTCTGATTTTCATTGGTTAATTTTCATAGAATTTTTATTTATTACCACTTTTGTCAGATTCAAGTTATTTCTGTGACCATTGTGGGTTTTTCTTTCATTAACAGAGGGGTACCAACAATTTTGTCCACATGTGTGTGTGTGTGTGTGTGTGTGTATATATATATATATACTGTATATATATATACAGTTAGGCCCAAAAATATTTGGACAGTGACACAAGTTTTGTTATTTTAGCTGTTTACGAAAACATATTCAGGATACAATTATATAATCAATATGGGCTTAAAGTGCAGACTCTCAGCTGTAAGTTGAGAGTATTCACATCCAAATTGGAGCAAGGGTTTACGAATTACAGCTCTTTAACACATAGCCGCCGCTTTTTCAAGGGACCAAAAGTAATTGGACAATTGACTCAGAAGGCTGCAAAAAAAAAAAAAAAATAACAAGGCTGCATGGGCTCTTCCCTCATTAACCTGTCATCACTTAAGCAGTTATAAGGTCTGGAGTTGATTCCAGGTGTGGCGTTTGCATTTGGAAGCTGTTGCTGTGAACACACAACATGCGGTCAAAGGAGCTCTCATTGGAGGTGAAACAGACCATTCTGAGGCTGAAAAAAAAGAAGAAATCCATCAGAGAGATAGCAGAAATGTTAGGAGTGGCCAAATCAACAGTTTGGTACATTCTGAGAAAACAAGAGTGCACTGGTAAGCTTGGGAACTCAAAAAGGCCTGGACATCCACGGAAGACAACAGTGGTGGATGATCACAGAATCCTTTCCATGGTGAAGAACAACCCCTTCACAACATCCACCCAAGTGAAGAACACTCTCCAGGAAGTAGGTGTATCAGTATCTAAGTCTACCATAAAGAGAAGACTTCATGAGAGTAAATACAAAGGATTCAGCACAAGGTGCAAACCATGAATCAGCCTCAAAAATAGAAAGGCCAGAATTGACTTTGCCAAAAAACACCTGAAGAAGCCAGCCCAGTTCTGGAACAGCATTCTTTGGACAAATGAGACTAAGATCAACCTGTACCAGATTGATGGGAAGAAGAAAGTTTGGAGAAGAATTGAAACAGCTCATGATCCAAAGCACTGCATCTTCTGTAAAACATGGTGGAGGCAGTGCGATGGCATGGGCATGCATGGCTTCCAGTGGCACTGGGTCACTTGTGTTTATTGATGATGTGAAAAAAGACAGAAGCAGCCAGATGAATTCTGAAGTGTATATGGATATACTTTCTGCTCAGATTCAGCCAAATGCAGCAAAGTTGATTGGACGGCGCTTCACCAATGATCCAAAACATACTGCAAAAGCAATCCAGCAGTTTTTTAAAGCAACGAAGTGGAATATTCTGCAATGGCCGAGTCAATCACCAGATCTCAGCCCACTCGAGCATGCATTTCACTTGCTCAAGACAAAACTTAAGGCAGAAAGACCCACAAACAAGCAACAACTGAAGACAGCTGCAGTAAAGGCCTGGCAAAGCATCACAAAGGAGGAAACCCAGTGTTTGGTGATGTCCATGGGTTCCAGACTTCAGGCAGTCATTGCCTGCAAAGGATTCTCAACAAAATATTGAAAAGTAGCATTTTACTTAGGGTTATGTTTATTTGTCCAATTACTTTTGAGCCCCTGAAATGAGGAGCGTTTGTATAAAAATAGTTATAATTCCTACATGTTTAATCATATATTTTTGTTCAACCCCTTGAATTAAACCTTAAAGTCTGCACTTCAATTCCGTTGTAGTTGTTTCATTTCAAATCCAATGTGGTGGCATGCAGAGCCCAAATCATGAAGATTGTGTCACTGTCCAAATATTTCTGGGCCTAACTGTATGTGTATATATATATATATATATACAGTATATATATATATATATATATATAAAATCCAATCCTTTATTAGTTCCACAATGGGAAATTACAGGGCATCCACCTGGATGGATGAGGGAGCCACGGTGCGGCACCAATTCCTTCACCATTCACACTTAGGGCCCCTTTAGAGTCTCCAATTAACCTAACTTGCATGTTTTTGGCCTGTGGAAGGAAACCAGAGTACCCGGAGTAAACCCACGCAGACACGAGAAGAACATGCAAACTCCATACAGGGGGGTCACTGATGGTCAGGGGGTGGGATTGAACCCACGGTGGTCAGGGGTGGAATCGATCCTGTGACCTTCTTACTGTGCTGCCACAGTGCTAACCACTGCATCACCGAGCCCCTTAGTTCTTCTCAGCCAACTGCTCCAGGATAAATATTATGATTGTTTCAAAACTGTAAATAAAAAATTCCACAACGCTAATAATCTTTTCAAGTAAACTAGTTCATATCTGTGCATGCCCGTGCATTCCCATAGAAAGCAAGTGTAAGCAAGCATTTTTGCATGCCCGTAGAAAGTTACTGTTACCGTGGCAACACTAACCATGGTGAAAGCTGCCTTTGATCTTTGACGTCACCACTCGTTCAGTGATGACTGCCTTTGAGCTGTGATGGCTCCCTTTGATCTTTGATGATGTCATAGTGAGTCCTATGATCATGAGCGATGCCTGCCGTTGATCTTTGAAGATGTCATAGCGAGTCCTTTGATGGTGGGTGATGCCTGCCTGTGATCTGTGATGTCATAGCAAGTCCTATGATCTTTTAGCGAGTCCTATGATGGTGAGTGATGCCTGCCGTTGATCTTTGAAGATGTCATAGCGAGTCCTATGATGGTGAGTGATGCCTGCCTGTGATCTTTGATGATGTCATAGCAATTCCTATGCTCTTTTAGCGAGTCCTATGATCATGAGTGATGCCTGCCGTTGATCTTTGAAGATATCATAGCAAATCCTATGATGGTGAGTGATGCCTGCCTGTGATCGTTGATGATGTCATAGCAAGTCCTATGATCTTTTACCGGAGTGGTGGCTCAGTTGGTAGAGCACCCGCCCCACACCCGGGAGGCAGGGGTTCAAATCCCGGCCGGGTCATGCCGAAGACCATATAAAAGTGGAACTTCCTGCCATCCAGCTTGGTGCTCAGCAATAATGGTATGGAGGAGGGAACTCTGTGGCGGCGCCTTGCATGGCAGCGGCCCTCTGATTCTGCACTTGGGGTGTGTGTGTGATTGACACTGTAGATAGGTAAAACACAATCTCGTTCTACTGTACATGATTGGTTGTACGGTTGAATGACAATAAGGGTGATTTAATTTAATTTAATTTAATTTTAAGTCCTATGATCTTTTAGTTAGTCCTGTGATCATGAGTGATGCCTGCCTTTGATCTCATAGCGAGTTCTATGATCGTGACATCGTGACAGACAGGGTTTGATGAGGTCAGCTATGACATCAGGCATCACTGAACATATGATGTGCCTCTGATGTCTATCTGACAGTCCTGATTGTGAGTGAAGCCTGCCTTTGATCTTTGATGATGTCAAAGTGAGTCCTATGATCTTTTAGTGAGTCCTATCATTGTGACATAGTGAGTCCTGTGATCTTTGATGATGTCATAGTGAGTCCTATGATCGTGAGTGAAGGCTGTCTTTGATCTTTTGGTGTCTATATGATGTCATATAGACATTATGTGGAAATCATAGGGACATCATAGGCGATCCTATGATCTTTTAGCGAGTCCTATGGTCATGACAGACACACACAGAGATTTCTTGAATTATAGAGTGAAGTGATGATATAGAGTGAAGACTCGTTGGATCTTGGCCGTGGAGAGTGATGATATAGAATGAAGTGATGATATAGAGTGAAGTACAAGGAGATGAAAAAGAGTGATGTCTGAAGATAGTGTTGAGGTTCGATTGGACACAGCAATAATGATAGAAGGACTACAGCTCCTGACCAGATAAGAGTGAAGTACGTGGTGGTAATGCACCTGTAAGCTGGTTGCCAACCGCCAATCAAATCTAAAAGAAGAAGAAGATATAGAGTGAAGTGCGAGGAGATGAAGAAGAGTGATGTCTGAAGGATAGAGTTGAGGTTTGATTAGACACAGCAATGATAGGACTGCAGCTCCTGACCGGATGGGGTGATGGTGTAGAGTGAAGTATGTGGCGGTAATGCACCTGTGGGCTGGTTGCCAACCGCCAGTCAAATCTGAAAGAAGAACTTTACCTTTTTTTTGTTTTTTTTGAAAATGTTGTCAATATGACCTTTAAAATGGCTTGTCTTTGCAAATCAAATCTAAAAGAAGAAGAAGATGAAGAAAAATGTTTTACAAGCTTAGATGGTGTGTTGGAACTTCTGTCTTCCAGTCAAGGTAAATTACAACTTTTAAATTTTTCAGATATACCAAAAAACATTCGTTGTCAATTTAGGAGAAAAATCTCACAAATTCACAAGAAAAAAAACAGCAACTTGATAAAATTTATAAAATTGGTTCGATGAAAGGACTAGCTGTTACAGTCCCTGCTGTTTGCACCACTTCTGAGTTCGTGGGGAGTTCTTGAGAGATGGCTGCTATAAGGCTTCACCGCCGGGACACATCATCAGTTGTGTACCACAGCCTCACAGGGTGTTTCGGCCATTTATGACAAGACACCCTCCGCTGAGGCAGGCCCACCACAGGGTATGTTAGAAGCCCAGATGGTATCTGTCCTTTTCATTCCCAGCAACTGGTCCTCTCGGCATTCTTCTTCTTTTAGATTTGATTGGCGGTTGGCAACCAGCTTACAGGTGCATTACCACCTGTAAGAAGAGTCTATATTCTTCTTTCAAGCTGGATTCAAGTCGACCAGCTCTTGATAGCCTATAGATCATAGGAAATGGTGATGTCCTATGTAGACTATACTATGTCATAGACATCCCACATGATGTCATAGACATCCCACATGTCCTATACATCCCGCTGATGTCATAGATCATAGGAAATGGTGATGTCCTATGTAGGCTATTTGATGTCATAGACATCCCAGTGGCCCAGACATCCTATATGATGTCATAGACAGACTTATCAAATGCTGGAATCCTTTGATCAGTCCCTTCAGGATTTCTGTTGCGGTAAAGTTGCAGGGCTGTCCTTGGGGATTACCTGAATCACGCATTGGCTCATGTCCAGACCGGAGTGTCCCAACTTTAAAACTTATTGACAAAATGTAGTAGTGACTTTTACCTCCAAAGACGTATAAACTGTTACAACACTTGCTGTAATATTAGATTCACTTGTTTTTTGTATGGTTTTATGGCGTGTCTGGGCGCACGCGCTCCTGAGACAGAGGTGCTTTCAGCCAGGCGGACGTTTTTCAACACAAACCCGGCACTTCATACACGCGGTCATTATGGAAACTTGAGGAGACGTTCACTGGCGGGCCGGGGGAAACGGAGGAAGGAACGATGTGGGAAAACTTGCAGGTGAGTGTGTTTATTTTTAATCACACCCTGTTTTTTGCTTATGTGTTTGGTATATACTTACTGTAAACACAGAAGTGAGCGCGGTGCAGCACTGCATTTGATTGGTCAGACATGACGTACACATCTGCGCGCTACTGAGAGACAAATTTGATTGGCAAAATTGGCAGAAGTTGACAACAATTGGCCAAAATTGCAGTAAAGTTACGGTGATTGGACAAAATTCAAATTATGCAGGACCTGCTGAAGTCATGGGAATTGGTAGAATTGCAACATTGCGAAATTCTGGAGGGACTGTTTGATGTTCTGATGCTGGAATCTCCCGATGCTGACGACACCTTGAGCCGCCCCGATGCCGGAATCCCCTGATGCAACACCCCCCGCTGAGGCAGACCCACCACAGGTTGATCAAGCCCGGGTCTGTGACTGGTTGGGCTCCGGGCTGGAGACTACAGGAGGGTCCATGCGAAGCTGAGCCTCAGCCTAGGTGCTGATACCCTGAGGACTGTGGGGGTTCTCCTGCTCCGGGCTTCACTTGACTGACTTGGCCTACTTCCTAAGAAGTATTGGTCAATGTGAGGCCTCTTGCCGAGCTCGCCGAGGTATTTTTCCTGCCCTGGTGGGTTTTAGGGCCCCTCTCTGTTGTTAGCTTTGACCAGCCACATAGGCAGCTCTGCAGCTTTGTCCTGCCAGTGTTAACAGTTCATCAGTTGTGGTGCTGGTTGTTGTATTCATTGTCAGTTCCATTCCATGGTCTGTCACCGTAAGATCCATCCGCGATGGGTCATCTTGCATCCCCGCTCTTGCAGACCTCTTTGAACTTTGTAACAATGATGGGTGGATCCAAGAACACTAATCTGCGATGGGTCCTGCTGGTATGAGCTGCTAACCCACACCAGCCCCGTTAGGGTCTATTCCAGGGGTGTCAAACTCATTCAATGGAGGGCCAAGACCCTGCAGGTTTTACCTCCACCCAGTGTCTTCAGCAGGTGTTTTCATTGATCAGCAATCAGTGAGGGGAAATTCAGTGAAATCTCCTGTTGAAGACACTGGGTGGAGGTAAAACCTGCAGGGTCTTGGCCCTCCATGGAATGAGTTTGACACCCCTGGTCTATTCCCTCCTGTCATCAGTATTCTCCAGGCCGTCATCAGGTCTTTCCCTGATTGTCACTGTCAAATTAATCAAATAGTAAAAAAAATTACATGAATTAGCAAATGTAAAAGGAAAAAAAGCATGACAAAATGGAAAAGTTAAAAGAAAAAAGTTTTATGCAGATTTACAAGAAAAGCTGTAAATTTAAAAATGGGAATGGAAAATGCATATTTATAAGAAATATACAGCAGGGAAAATAAGCATTGAACACGTCAACATTTTTCTCATTAAACATATTTCTGAGGGAGCCATTGGCCTGAGATTTTCACCAGATATCAGTAACAACCCAAATAATCAAGGCAGCTGCGTTCACAAAACAAATTATATTTAATAAAGTGGAATGATGCAGAGAATAAGTATTGAACACACTTGGTGAAATTCATTTAATATTTATTTATTAGAAAAGCCTTTGTTGGTAATAACAGCTTCCAGACGCCTCCTGTATGGAGAAACTCGGCGCTGGTATTGCTCAGGAGTGATTCTAGCCCATTCTTCCACACAAACTGTCTTCAAATCTCGAAGGTTCTGTGGGTGTCTTCTATGAACTCTGATCTTCACTTTCAATTGGATTCAGGTCAGGTGACTGACTGGACCATTCTAGCAGCTTTATTTTCCTTCTCTGGGGCCAGTTGAGAGTTTCCTTGGCTGTCTGTTTGGGATCATTGTCTTGCTGAAATGTCCACCCTCCTTTCATCTTCAGCATCTTGGCAGATGGCAACAAGTCCTTATCAAGGATGTCTCTGTACATTTGTCCATTCATCTTTCTTTCAATTATATCAAGTCTGCCTGTACCGTGTGCCAAAAAAAAACACCTCCACACCACGATGCTCCCACCTCCAAACTTCATTGTTGGTATGGTGTTTTTGGGCTGATGTGCAGTGCCATTTCTCCTCCAAACATGCTGTGTGTTGTGGCATCTAAAAAGTTCAATTTTGGTCTCATCTGACCAGACTATATTATCCCAGTATTTTTACTGGCTTGCCCAAAAGTTGTGCAGCAAACTTTAAACAAACTTCCAACATGCTTTTTCTTCAGCAATGGAGTTTTTTGTGAGGTGAGTGGGCATAGAGCCCATGTCGGTTGAGTGCATTACTTATTGTTTTCTTTGAAACAGCAGTTACCTGCTAACTCCTGGTCTTTCTGGAGCTGTCCATGAGTGGTCTTTGGCCCATGGATAACTCTTCTGATAATTCTTTTGACTCCCCTGTCAGAAATCTTGCTCCTCGCAAGATTTCTGACAAGGGAGTCAAAAGTCATAAACCGTCATGGCCGGTTTATGGTAAAATGATGTTCTTTCCACTTCGGAATGATTGCTCCAACAGTGCTCACTGGAACATTCAGGAGTTTAGAAATGCACCTGTAACCAATGCCATCATTGTTTTGCAACAATAAGGTTATGAAGGTCTAGAGAGAGCTCTTTGCTTCTACCTATCATGAGTTCTTGTGGTGTGACAATCTGATATTCACAAAAGTTTTTAAAGGCTATCAGTCAGGACTTAACCAGCTGAAATGAATTTGCACTGATGCGGGATGGGATGGCTTCCTAAATTCTGATGGGTTTTAGCTGGTTTCTTGGCTTTCTATGCCTTTTTGTCCATCTTTACCTCTGCCAAGGAGGTTATGAAATCAGGGTGGTTTGTTCATCCGTCTGTTAGCCAGATTACACAAAAACTACTAGACGGATTTTGATGAAATTTTCACCAAAGGTAGCCCTTGGTCCAAGGATGAACTCATTACATTTTGGTGATCTGAGAGTGCATACCTCCGCCAAGGACCTTGTTTGTATTTGTGCAGCAGGATTACACAAAAACTACTGCATGGATTTGGATGAAATTTTCACCAGAGGTGGTCCTTGGGCTAGAGAGGAATCCATAACATTTTGATGATGATCCCAGAATGCATACCTCCACCAAGGCTCCTATCTTCTCATACTGTGTTGGCAAGAATACTCCAAAACTACTGGATGGATTTGGAGTTTTTTTTTTTTTTTTTTTTTAAACCAGAGGTGGTTGTTGGGCTAGAGAGGAACCCATAACATTTTGGTGATGATCTGAGAATGCATACCTCCACCAAGGCTCTTATCTTCTCACACTGTCTTAGCAAGAATGCTCCAAAACAAACTTGTTACATTTTGGAAATTATCCATGAGGGACGGAAGGAGTCTTGATGGAGGTATGCACTCTCTGAGTGCTTTTCTGGTTTTCTTCATGTGTTCAATATTTATTCCCCGTGTCACTCCACTTTATTAAATATAACTTGTGAACACAGTTGCCTTGATTTCTTTATATGTATGGATTACTTGGGTTGTTACTGATTTCTGGTGAAAATCTCAGGTCAGTGGCGCCATCAGAAATATGTTGAATGAGAAAAATCTTGATGCATTCAATACTTATTTTCCTCACTGTATGTTTTTTTTTGTTTTTTTTTTTTTAAAAAAAGCTCTCAAACTTACAGGAAAAGCTGCAAATTTATGAAGGAAAATTTGCTAGAATGAAATTAGACATAAGAAAAAGTTCAGAATTAATAAGAAAAGTCACATTTTTGAAAAACATTGATGCTGATCAGTTCACTGAGGAAAAAAAAGAAGACTGTAGCAGAATATTCACTTGCTTGTGAACTTGGAGGCCCAAAACTGGTATCTGGGACAGCCCTAGTTTTAATTTTTTTTAAACCTACAACTTATTACATCCCTATTTTTCAAGTGCATAATAACAAAATCAGCATTCAGGTGGATTTAAGTAGGTTATAAAGTTTGTTTTCACCTGATAATCAGCCCAGTGCACACAGGTGTCTCGTGATGCATACTGATTTTCTCGTGAGAATGATGTAAGTACATCAGAATTTTACATAGACAAAACAGGAAGGAGATAGCTGTTGTGAGTTGAAGAAAAAAGGTCTCTGTGTTGAAATGATGGAAGCCAGAGCTGCACCTGTGAAATCCATTAATCTTAACACTACTGTCCTTGGAGGCACATGTCTGCTAGGCAGTGATGAAAACAAATGTACGTATCACTTAAAAAAGCTCCAGGCACTGCACTGAAAACTCTTCCTCTGAATGGGCTTTAAGTATGATTTATGACTTTTCATGGTCTCATTTGTTCATGTGCCCTGTCTATTAAAGAACAATAAACGGGTATTACACATATATAATATCAGTAATACAAAAAGGGATCTTAATTTCTATAAAACTCAGGTAAGACAGAAGTTATTGTGCTTGGCCCTAAAACATCAGAAACACCAGTGAAGACCCTCTGAATAATTTTTGATCGGGATTTACCCACTGATTTGCACTTCAAGCAAATCATGACCACTTTATTCATAATTGGGAACATCTTATCTAGAGTGATTCTGAAAAACTAGTCCATGCCTTTGTTATAATTCTGGGTTAGACTACTGTAAGGACTCAGTTTATTCTGAAAACTAAAAAGTCTTCAGCTGATTCAAAATGTTGCAGCAAGAGTATTAGCAGGCACTAAAAACAGAGATCATATTTCTCTCATATTAGATTTTCATCACTGGCCCACTATAGAATAGAGAATTAGATTTAAAATATTTCTCCTCACAAATTACTGAATGATGTTACCTTAAACACCTTATTGTACTATATCAGTCTACTACAACACGTTGCTCTCAAAATGAAGGATTGTTTGTAATTCCTAGAGGTTTTAGTTACCGGGCTCCTCGCCTGTGGAACATCTCCCAGTTTGGGTTCAGGAGAGAGACCACAGCTCTTCTTTTAAGATTGGACTTCAGACTTTCCTTTTTGATGTAGCCTATAATCATTCTTTATTTGTGCTGCAATAAGCTTAAACATTCTAAACACTAATGGTGTTGCTATTCTACTGGTCACCTTTTTTTTAAATACTATGCTCTCCCTTAGTCCGTGTTGCTCATTGTCTCCTTCGCTTGCTCCTCACCCCCTCAACCAGCCGTGGAGTTGACTGCCCCGCCCTCATCCTGGTTCTGCTGAAGGTTTCTTCATGTTAAAAGTGATTTTTTTTTTTCCCCCTTCCCCACCATCACCAAGTGCTTACTCATAGGGGATCAATTGACGGTCTTGCCAGCATCAAGGGTATTTACTATACAGTTTAAAATAAACTGATGTTATAAGCAGAGTTTAATTGAATTATTGATCCTAAAACTGACCAATGTTGATTAAAATTATACCAATAATATACAAAAGTGACTATCGGCCTGATAATCTGTATTTTGACAGTGGTTCAAGTGCTCATATGTATTACTGTTCATGTTCATTACTGATAGTGCTTTGATATTTGAGCCTAAACAAGCTCCCAAAAGCACTGTTGAAATGGGCTATAATTTCCGTAATTTCCGTAGTTTCTGTAATTTCCCAGTTTGGGATCAATAAAGTACATCTATCTATCTAACAATAAAAGTACATCTATCTAATTTAGCTATGACTGAAATATTGTGAGTTGATATTTTGGCTTCTGAATGTTTGGGAGTCACATATACCTTGTTTAATTTTTTCTTCTGTTCTCTCTTTATTCCTCAGTGCAAAATGGATCAATGCATCAAAAGGATGGCGTGAATGATGATGACTTTGAGCCTTACCTAAGCGGCCAGACAAATCAAGTAATTCACAATGCCATCTGTGCACAGTGAAAATATATCATCTTGTATTGTACTGCCGACATTTGGAGATAACATCTTTGTTAGTTGTTTGTGTTTAACCTTTAAATAGCTACATCACAAACAGTTGCAGTAGCCTGACACAATTTATTAGTCTTCATCATTTAGATTTTTTTGTTTAAAGATGCACTGCAGAGGATATACAGTGGTGTGAAAAAGTGTTTGCCCCCTTCCTGATTTCTCATTTTTTTGTATGTTTGTCACACCTAAATGTTTCAGATCATAAAACAACCTTAAATATTAGACAAAGATAACACAAGTAAACACAAAATGCAGTTTTTAAATGAAGGTGTTTATTATAAGGGTAAAAAAAAAAATCCAAACCTACATGGCCCTATGTGAAAAATCCCTCCCCCCCCCGTTAAAACAAATTAACTGGTTTATCACATCTTTGGAAAGCTGAGTTCAATTTCTCTAGCCACACCTAGGCCTGATTACTGCCACACCTGTTCTCATTAGCCACGGTTACATGGACAAAATTTCTTCAATCTGATTACAATTCAGATCAGAACTGTACTGTTTGCATGGATCCTGAAAAAGCTGATCCGATTAGGACATGCATTTCCATGTGTCACACGTTTGAATGGACTAAATCATTTGACATGCGCACAATTATCCGACATTCCGGAAACAGTAGAAGAAGAAGCAACTTCTGATGTAAACAAACCCTGCTTCGTGTCTTTCTGTTTTTGAAATGGACCTGTATTGTGTTATTCAGACTGTACTTTTGCTTCTGCATGTCTCCGTAATGAACTACAAGTGCATACTTCTACATATGACGAACAGAGGGGAGACAGCAGGACGATACAGACCAGTTTTGTTTTACTCCCACCATGTCTTCTGCTAGCTGCTGTAAAGGCGGAAATACGTCACGTCGACGTGTGGCTGATGTACAGACATGCGCAGTAAACATTTTCTATCCAAGCTTCGGAATAAGTGTTTATATGCGCACCATTCAGATTAACAATTGGCATAACCCACCCCTCTCAGTCGGAAGAAAATTTTGATCTGAATGAGTGTGATCGGGTCAGAATATTCAGATTGGTGTGTTTACATGAAGCATTTTTATTCTGATCAGGCTTTTAATCCGGTTACTTGTTTTCATGTAAACATGGCTAATCAAGAAATCACTTAAATAGGACCTGCCTGACAAAGTGAAGTAGACCAAAAGATCCTCAAAAGCTAGACATCATCCAAAGAAATTCAGGAACAAATGAGAAAGAAAGTAATTGAGATCTATTAGTCTGGTAAAGGTTATAAAGCCATTTCTAAAGCTTTGGGACTCCAGTGAACCACAGTGAGAGCCATTATCCGCAAATGGCAAAAACATGGAACAGTGGTGAACTTTCCCAGGAGCGGCTGGCCAACCAAAATTACCCCAAGAGCGCAGTGACGACTCACCCAAGAGGTCACAAAAGACCCCACAACAACATCCAAAGAACTGCAGGCCTCACTTGCCTCAGTTAAGGTCAGTGTTCATGACTTCACCATAAGAAAGAGACTGGGCAAAAATGGCCTGCATGGCAGAGTTCCAAGACGAAAACCACTGCTGAGCAGAAATAACATAAAGGCTTGTCTCAGGTTTGCCAGAAAACATCTTGATGATCCCCAAGACTTTTGGGAAAATACTCTGCGGACTGACGAGACAAAAGTTGAACTTTTTGGAAGGTGTGTGTCCCATTACATCTGGCGTAAAAGTAACCCAGCATTTCAGAAAAGGAACATCATACCAACAGTAAAATATGGCGGTGGTAGTGTGATGGTGTGGGGCTGTTTTGCTGCTTCAGGACCTGGAAGACTTGCTGTGGCAAATGGAACCATGAATTCTGTTGTTTACCAAAAAATCCTGAAGGAGAATGTCCGGCCATCTGTTCATGATCTCAAGCTGATGCACACTTGGGTTCTGCAGCAGGACAATGATCCAAAACACACCAGCAAGTTCACCTCTGAATGGCTTAAGAAAAATAAAATGAAGACTTTGGTGTGGCCTAGTCAAAGTCCTGACCTGAATCCGATTGAGATGCTGTGTCATGACCTTAAAAAGGCAGTTCATGTTCGAAAACCCTCCAATGTGGCTGAATTAACAACAATTCTGCAAAGATGAGTGGACCAAAATTCCTCCACAGCGCTGTAAAAGACTCATTACCAGTTATCACAAACACTTGATTGCAGTTGTTGCTGCTAAGGGTGGCCCAACCAGTTATTAGGTTTAGGGGGCAATCACTTTTTCACACAGGGCCATGTAGGTTTGAATTTTTTTCCCCCTTAATAATAAACACCTTCATTTAAAAACTGCATTTTGTGTTTACTTGTGTTATCTTTGTCTAATATTTAAATTTGTTTGATGATCTGAAGCATTTAAGTGTGACAAACATACAAAAACATGAGAAATCAGGAAGGGAGCAAACACTTTTTCATAACAACTGTAAATCTCCTTAAAAACTAATCTACATTGTCTAAAACGGTATCTTTTGGCCATTTTTCTACAAAAAAGTCTTACAGTTGTCAAAATCTTTTCACTTTTCCTCCTCCTTCAAACGCCAGCTCTACTGTATGAATAGGCCCACCCAAATCCCACCCACAAGGATGCTAATTTTCTGCCTCTTCTCCATAACCACAGCACATTGAAGTCTGCAAGCTGGCAAATTTTACCAGAAAATGATAGTATTGAAGTTCTGATGTTTAAAAAAATTACAATGCAGTGCTGCTGTGACTGCGGAGTCTCCAAACAGCCACTCGGCACTTATGGAGCACATGGACACCAAATTGGCACGGCGCACACACTGGTCACCACTGCTGTCCTCTGCTGGGACACGAGCTACATACAGCTGCCCCAAGGCACACCATGAGTCCCCACTGGTGCTGGTGTGCCTGTAATGTCCAAAACTTCAAAAGTTAACCCCACCATGACTGTTGAGAGGAACGGCAACCACACATGCAACTGGGGAGGCAGCTGGAGCTGCTGGAACCCCTCTCAGCCATTATGCCCCCTTCACACAGGGGTGAAGATCATTGAGAGATCTGGCCAATTTTTGATCTGTCAGTGATCTTCAGTGATTTTCACAGCCACTACGGTCTCCTCAAAGTTTTGACTCAGTCCAAAACACACAAAGATCTCCCAAACGATCTCAAAGATCAAAAATTGACCCAATCTCTGAATGACCTTTGTGCTGTGTAAAGGGGCCCTTGCCAAACAACACTCCCCATTCATTTCGTACACAATCATCTCTGCACAGTCTCAACACACTCCAAAAGTATTTTACTTTGCTGCACTGCATCTGTGCAAAACTGTCAGACATCATGTCTGATTACAGCTCTTTTCTCCTATCTTTAACATGCAGCAGAATCTCTCCAAAAAAGTCTGAACAAACAAATCAAGTGTAACATCTTAATATATCCAGGCTTATCTGGATATTTGTGGATAATTTTCTCTCTAGCACATTACCTATTTCACACATGGCTTTGACATTTACTGTACGTAAAATTATACCATGAGTAAGCTACTGTATTGGGCACATAAAAGGCTAATGGTGGCTAGGGCTACATTCAACAGAAAAAAATCCTGTGATAAACTACAAACTTTGTGGTTGAAGGAAATGCACAGTTGTATGTACGGTGGCCCAGGATAATGACTGAAAATGCGTCGGTCCTTAAAAGCTGTTTAATGATGAAACCCGTCTTAATTTGGGTCAAGTTTTCAAAGTAGCTGTCCAGAAATGCTAACTGGCACTGGAGGCAGTTGACTCTTTAGTTCCGACCTCTTCCCCCGAGGCTGTAGCCAGTGCTTAGTCATTATTGGTTCACCTGTCATAGTGATGTAACTGAAACAGTTTGTCTAAACTTGCCTATTCAGAGGGAGTGGAGTTTAACTGAAATTTCACTGCAGAAAAATGGACTTGACACATTTGAATCATTTTGCTCTTGATGTATCTTGAAAGCCATAAGAAAACATGTTACAGATATGTTGGCAAGAAAAAAACTTGATTGTGTCACTTTAACTGTTCTGTATAATACAACGCATCTCTCTTTTTCTGTGTCACGCAGAGTAACAGCTATCCACCAATGTCTGACCCCTACATGCCCAGCTACTATCCTCCATCCATTGGTTTCCCTTACTCTCTGGGAGAGGCTGCGTGGTCCACAGCAGGAGACCCCCCTATGCCGTACTTGACAACCTATGGACAGATAAGCAATGGTGAGCCCCACTTCATCCCCGATGGTGTCTTTAGCCAACCAGGAGCCCTGGGAAACACCCCTCCCTTCCTTGGTCAACATGGCTTCAACTTCTTCCCTGGTAATGCAGACTTTTCCACTTGGGGAACCAGTGTCTCTCAGGGTCAGTCCACACAGAGCTCGGTCTACAGTAACAG
This sequence comes from Pholidichthys leucotaenia, assembly GCA_020510985.1. Classification (NCBI taxonomy): domain Eukaryota; kingdom Metazoa; phylum Chordata; class Actinopteri; order Cichliformes; family Pholidichthyidae; genus Pholidichthys; species Pholidichthys leucotaenia. The sequence goes on along the minus strand of CM035844.1, from coordinate 161,561,329 downwards.
CTACGGGTACGCCCCCAGCTCACTGGGTCGGGCAATCACAGATGGACAGGCGGGTTTTGGAAGCGACACCCAGCTCAGTAAGGTCCCGGTGCTGAACAGCATTGAGCAGGGTATGACGGGGCTAAAACTGGGTACAGACATGATGGCAGCTGTCACCAAAACCGTGGGCTCCTCCTTAGGAGGCACGGCCGGTATGAGCAGTATGTCTGGTAATAACCTCCCTCCGTCTGTGAGCTCGTCTGCACCTAAACCTGCCTCCTGGGCGGCCATTGCCAAGAAGCCAGCTAAGCCACAGCCCAAGGTGAAACCCAAAGCCAACATGGGGATGGGAGGAGGTGCCACTATACCTCCACCCCCGATAAAGCACAATATGAACATTGGTACTTGGGATGATAAGGGCCCTCTCAACAAGCCCCCGCTAGCTCAGACTATGATGCCGCCCCAGTCACTAGTACAGCCGCCTCTGCTAGCTCAGCCCCAGCACTTACTGCAGAACCCTTTACCCCATCAACCTCAACCCCAGCCTCAACCCCAACATCAACCCTTCCAGCTGCAGTCTCTCCAATCCCCCCAACACCCTCAGCCTCTGCCCCCCGGTCCTCCACATCTGCACCTCTCATCCCAACCTGGTCCCCCTCAGCCCCTACATCACCAACCACCCCCGCAGCCTGGCCCGCCTCCCAACCGCTGGATAGCTCCCAGGAATCGAGGTGAGGGCTTTGGTTTGGGCGGTGGCATCCCACTGAGTGCCTCCCCTTGCTCCGGAGAAGTACACCCAGTTCTGGAGAAACTCCGGGCCCTCAACAACTACAACCCCAAAGACTTTGACTGGAACTTGAAACATGGACGCATTTTCATTATCAAGAGCTACTCGGAAGATGACATCCACCGCTCCATCAAGTACTCTATCTGGTGCAGTACAGAACATGGCAACAAGCGCCTGGATGGTGCTTACCGCTCCATGGGCAACAAGGGTCCTTTGTACCTGTTGTTCAGCGTCAATGGGAGCGGGCACTTCTGTGGCGTGGCCGAGATGCGCTCCCCGGTGGACTATAATGCCTATGCGGGCGTCTGGTCTCAGGACAAGTGGAAGGGAAAGTTTGAGGTGAAGTGGATTTTCATCAAAGACGTTCCCAATAACCAGCTGCGTCACATTCGGCTGGAGAACAATGACAACAAGCCGGTGACCAACTCCAGGGACACTCAGGAAGTGCCTCTGGAAAAGGCCAAACAAGTGCTTAAAGTTATCACCACTTACAAGCATACCACCTCAATCTTTGATGACTTTGCACATTATGAGAAACGTCAGGAAGAGGAAGATGCTCTGAGAAAGGTGAGATAAATATGCCTTGTTTTCTGTAAATAGCCTCTTTGTATGTATGAGACCGTCCGGTTTATCTGCCCTTTAATTCAAAGGGAGGCTAACTTTCACTGAGTCACTCCTGCAGGCTGTAATCAGCTGATCTTGTCCCACCAGCTCAGAGGTTGTAACACCCTGAGGCTGAATGAACAATCTGCTGTAAAAGGAGTTTCCCATAGGCCTGTCAGCAGATTGACATGGCACTATTACTCATACACATTGCTAGTAAAGACCGGATCATCATCCGCCATCCCGTGCTGCTGAGATTGTGATGATGTGCCCGAGTGGAGCTGGACATGTAAAAGTTTCCTGAAATAGTCCAGATTCCTTGCATTCTTTCTCTCAGACAAAGGCAGATGTAGGCTCTGATATTCCTTTGAACACCAAGCCTATCCTCTCTCCACATGCTCCTCATGTTTTATTAGTCTTTAACAACAATAAGCTCTAGGCCTCCAAACTGGCTCTGAAGTGCCACTTCACAGTTGGAGCAGTTTGTTTAGTGAAGTACTGATTTAAAAAAAAAAAAATGTTTCCCAGCAAAATAGATTTTTAAAAAGCATGATTACATTAGTTTGTGCATCAAGGAAATTAAACTACATTGCCATAATAATAACAATAACAGCAGTGTTCCACAAATATAGTAAAAACCTCTGCAGGATTCTAGCGCTGTGGAAAGGCACCAGACCCCAACAAAAGAGGGAGAAATAAATAAAGCCGTGCCAGTGATTTAATTTAATTCTGTTGCATCCATTCTTAGATTCACCACTGTGCTAATCTAACTGCATCTAGAGCCCCCCACTCCCTCCTGTTCTCCACTCCCCCACTGCTTCTGCTCCACTGATGCTGTATTGGCTCCTTGCTGCTGACCTTGTTAATATGCGGTGGGGTTACTTTCTCATAAATATTTCAAGCCAGTGTTTTCAGGCTTCTGAAAACAACCTGTCAGTAGAAAGCCAGTTTCATTCTGCACCGTGCCGCCGTTGCGCTGTGTTGCTTTTGTAGCCCTGACCTCCTACATGACAAGACGGGGTGTGACGGTTCAGCCTCCTTCGCCTGACAAGGTTAATTGTTGCCTGTTGTTTGGCCCGTCCTTTCTGAACTTTGAGAGGCTTCGAACCAGCGGCTTGGCCAACACCACCTTCCCAAATCTGTTTTTGAAGAACACTTTGGATCCAAATGTTATTACAGGATATTATTAGCATTACTAATTTGGGAATTAATACAATGAGGGTTTAACGTTATATGGTATTTTGATATATGAGCCTGTAACAGTGTGGTTGTTTAATGTGACATTAATACAATGGGGAAAATTATATTTTGCAATTTGAAAAAATATCATGCACGCCATTTTCAGTGATAAATTGTCTTGAAGGGGCCATAGTGCATTGTGTAGAATAGTGTTTTCCTGGGATTAATTCTATAAGATACAGTCATAGTTCACATATACTGTATGCCAGTAAAGTATTGAAAGGCTCACTCCACAAAGAAATACACACTGCCTTTATTTAGTTAAGCTCTTAATGTGCACTTCCTGAGCTTTATGATGTCATATTTCAATAAGCTCTGCCTTCAGTATTCTAAGACGCACCCCGACTGCCTCGTTAGTTGGGATCGGTTGACTCTGAAAACCTTTCCCCAGCCAGGAAAACATTAATATTAATAATGAACAGGTTGAAACTCTCCTGTTTCAGAGTTTTACAGATGGCTTTTTAAAACATGAGCTATAAAACAACACGAATGTTCTTTGCTCTTTAAAAGTTAATTTATGTCTTTGTCAAAACCTAAAATGAATCTCTGGAAAACCTTTACAACATTGCATTTTATCATTGAAAATAATGGAAAGCTATGCCATTTATAGACTAAATTTTGTGCCCTCAAAGAAGCAATATTGGGGATAGAATGACTCCCCTCAGTGAAGGTGGTGTTCAAATGGGCTGGAGTCAGCCCTGCTACTTTGAATTTTCACGGAATTAACCTGTAATATTCTGTGTTACACAATATTACTACTTCCAGTCATGCCTCTCTGCAACCCACAACACACCCTTTAATATCTGAGACGTGTTGAAATTACTCATAGTCTGTTTTCTCTGTGACTTAGTGAGATGCATTACTCCAAGCTGTGTGTGGCTGCAGTCTGGTGCCAGTGTAAACAGAGCTCAGTATTTGTTTAGTGCATACCCAAGGTCTTCTAAACTCATTTTCTCACTGCTTTCTGTGCTTTGCTGCTTATTTTGCACTAAATAGGAGATGTTCTCTGTGCCATTTAAAAAAAAACAAAACTTTAGTTTTCCAGTATTTCACACTGCGTACGAGGGGGAAAGGGGTGGTGGTGGCTGAAAAGTTCATAGTGGTCAGATTTGACCAAATGTGGTTTATTTTTCAGCATAGTCTTCCCTTCATTTCACACACTTCTTCCATCGCTGTTGCAGCGCTTTGGTCCCTGCGGTTGACAAATAAACCACATTTGGTCAAATTTGACCACTATGGACTTTTCAGCTCCCCCCCTTCGTATAAATCTCCCATCAAAAAGAGATACAAATGTCATCCTGAATAATTTTCCATTCATGGATCTGTGTTCAGATTCACAACAGTTAAATGCATGCTGCAAGACTGCACATAATTAATCAACAATAAATTTCATATTTCAGCCTGTGATGTATTTAAGACCCCTTGTGCTTACATCAAGGTACAATGTAAACTTCAAATGTTTTTTGCTCATATTGAGTTTTGAAGCCAGATATGAAAACCAGTACAAAAAACCCAAAAAAACCAAACCCTCCCCCTCCAACAATAAGTAGTTTTATTTTGTAATTTGAATTTTTTTTTGTAATTTGAATTTTTATAAGTAGTTTTAGATTTTAGGGACAAAAAGATTTTCTGTTTTTCTTTTTAAAAAATATTTGGACAGTGACTCAAGTTTTGTTATTTTAGCTGTTTACGAAAACATATTCAGGATACAATTATATAATCAATATGGGCTTAAAGTGCAGACTCTCAACTGTAATTTGAGAGTATTCACATCCAAATTGGAGCAAGGGTTTAGGAATTACAGCTCTTTAACACGTAGCCGCCTCTTTTTCAAGGGACCAAAAGTAATTGGACAATTGACTCAGAAGGCTCCAAAAATATAACAAGGCTGCATGGGCTCTTCCCTCATTAACCTGTCATCAATTAAGCAGTTAAAAGGTCTGGAGTTGATTCCAGGTGTGGTGTTTGCATTTGGAAGCTGTTGCTGTGAACACACAACATGCGGTCAAAGGCGCTCTCAATAGAGGTGAAACAGACCATCTTGAGGCTGAAAAAAAAAAGAAGAAGAAATCCATCAGAGAGATAGCAGAAATGTTAGGAGTGGCCAAATCAACAGTTTGGTAAATTCTGAGGAAAAAAGAGTGCACTGGTGAGCTTGGGAACTCAAAAAGGCCTGGACGTCCACGGAAGACAACAGTGGTGGATGATCGCAGAATCCTTTCCATGGTGAAGAACAACCCCTTCACAACATCCACTTAAGAGAAGAACACTCTCCAGGAAGTAGGTGTATCAGTATCTAAGTCTACCATAAAGAGAAGACTTCATGAGAGTAAATACAAAGGATTCACCACAAGGTGCAAACCATGAATCAGCCTCAAAAATAGAAAGGCCAGAATTGACTTTGCCAAAAAACACCTGAAGAAGCCAGCCCAGTTCTGGAACAGCATTCTTTGGACAGATGAGACTAAGATCAACCTGTACCAGAATGATGGGAAGAAGAAAGTTTGGAGAAGAATTGGAACAGCTCATGATCCAAAGCACACCACATCTTCTGTAAAACATGGTGGAGGCAGTGTGATGGCATGGGCATGCATGGCTTCCAGTGGCACTGGGTCACTTGTGTTTATTGATGATGTGAAAAAAGACAGAAGCAGCCGGATGAATTCTGAAGTGTATAGGGATATACTTTCTGCTCAGATTCAGCCAAATGCAGCAAAGTTGATTGGACGGCGCTTCACAGTACAGATGGACAGTGATCCAAAACATACTGCAAAAGAAACCCAGGAGTTTTTTAAAGCAAAGAAGTGGAATATTCTGCAATGGCCGAGTCCAGTCACCAGATCTCAACCCAATCGAGCATGCATTTCACTTGCTCAAGACAAAACTTAAGGCAGAAAGACCCACAAACAAGCAACAACTGAAGACAGCTGCAGTAAAGGCCTGGCAAAGCATCACAAAGGAGGAAACCTGTCACCATGGGTTGAGATGCCGTCTCGGCACTCAGCCCATGTTTTCCCTCATCCCTGCTTCCCATTGAGCAGCGTCTCAGCAGGCTCCCAGCTGGCAGCATTATGGACGGCTGGGGCCAATTAGTCTTCATCAGCTGGGGCGCTGCCAATGAGGATAAATAGGAGCAGCCTCGATGACTTGGGGCTGCGACATAAGCACTGCTAGGCTGAAGCCCCTTCGTCTGGTGTCAGCCTCAACTCCCCTTGCAGCATTCCGGTGTTTGTATCCCGCTGTGAGTATGCACGTCTTGTTACCCCCATGTCCGGTACGAGCTACCTACCCCTGCGCTGTGCAGCCTGAGAATGTACGTCTGTATGAGTGTCTGTGCTCTCCTCATCCCTTATCCCTTACCCAGAATAAAACATCTCGACTCACTGGCTTGTCCCTGGCTCTGATTGCCCGGCTCCCTAGAGCCGGATATGACAGTATGTCGCAGCCAGAAGAGTTACCGGCGGCCGTGAGTCGCCGTGGAAATATACCTTTCTGTCCGGGTGTCAGCGCTGCTAGCATGCCGTTTCCCAGGAGTCACTTCCGGCGCCAGGGCGACGAGCTGAGGTCCATCTCGGAGGCTGTCGACGGGACGCTCTTCACCCTGCACGACGCTTCCAACGCGAGACGCTGGCATCCGGGCCGTGCTGAGGAATTCCTGGGCTGTCACCCTCATTTTGTGTTCCATCTGGAGGACAGCGCCAGGATAGACGCTGCAGGTACACAGCGAGAGAAGCTCCACGGGGTGGATGGAAATCCCGGCAGGAAGTCGAAGTGGGCGACGCCTTTCCCCGCTTCGGAGTCCCGTTCCTGCCGCTATTCCAGTCCGGGAGTTCGCGCCAACCAGAGGGCTTTCCCCGACCTGCGCCACGTCACTCGGGATTCCCTTCAAGGAGCCGCAGCTGACAGCAGTTATGTCTGGGGTTGAGTGGCTGTCGCGAGCTCTACTGTGTTTCCTGCCACCACCTTCTGGCATGTGGCGGCGGCAGTGAGGTTGATGGAGAGGACTTCAGGGCTACGAAGCTTTCCCGTGCTCGGCGCCTTCCTCGCCTCGATCTCTGATCTGGAGCGGCGAATCCTGGGTTTCCCCCTCGCTTCGTTCCCTGGGAATAGCCGCCATCACATCGCCGAGTCACCTCTGCACGAACCTCGTCCGGATCCAGTTCTGGGTCATCGTCAGGACCGTTCCTCCCACGCAGCTGTCATCCCTTCGCCTCGTCAGTGTGGAGATTCTACAGCCTCGTCCCCTGAGCCTCGTTCCCCCGCTGTCATTCCTGGACATTCGGGCTGGCTCACCCCGGCTGTTTCCCCCTCCTCCTCGACGTGCTTCCTGACCGCTGTGTGTGCCTGGAATCCCGGCCTGGTGAGCTCTCTGCTGGAGACAACGCGAGCGATCCTCAGACGAATTCCCGGGGGGTCCTCCGTTATCGCCGGGCGGGGAGAGGAAGAAGCAGAATCCACTACAGCAGGCGATACTCAACCTCCAGGGGGCAGGCAAGTCATTGTTTTTTCACACCTGCTTAATGATTTGCTCTGTCACATCCCTGGAGGAGAAGTTCAGGGTTCGCAGCTCCCTGAACTCTCCCCACCTGCTGTACCTGTATTCCTAATCCCGCATCCTCTGTGTCTCTCTCCGCCGAGCGGTCCCCGGCTCCGGGTCAACGTGGTGGGATATGGAGAGGGCCTGTGGTTCCGCAGCTACATTGCGGACGGAGGAGGGGGACTGACTGCTGCGTGGAGTCTACGCCGATGACTGAGCGTCCCCGGGTCTCCACGGAGGAGCGGTTCGGTCCAGCGGGACGAGATTCTTCTGGCTTCACGCCGAGTGGATCGTCGGCGGGGTTACCGGAGCCGGAGGAATCTCAAGCTGCGCTGACCATCGTGCTGGCTGCGGGGCCCGACGCGGCTAGATGGGAGCCTGACAACGACCTCCTGACGACGGATCCTGGATCTTCGCAGTCCTGGACGGCATCAGAACCCGAGATCAGGCGAGCGCTCTCCTTTCTTTTCTCTCTTTTTATCTTTGAGCACTTCAGCCTATCTCCAGGGGAGACGAGCAGGGTGCAGCCGCCCGCTGCGTCTGAGCTTGTCTCGCCGGGTTCTGGCGCTGCCGGTGATCCTGATCCCGGTTCTGTTTTCTCTTCTGAGCCTTCTTCCAGGGTCACCGGCAAGGAATTCCCGTTCCTCGTGGTGCTGGAGGGTCCGGGTTCAACGTTGGAGGTCGGTTCTGGTGCAGTATTCAACGTGGGTTCGCCCGAGACCCAATCGGGGTCCAACGTGGGTTCGCCTGAGGCCCGATCGGGGTCCGACGTGGGTGCTGCCCCAGTGTTGCCTAGGTCCGGTGAGGAGTTGGCCGTTTTCCTGCGGCCTGACGCCCGCCGCCCTCGTCATCGGCTCTCCCCTGAGCCTCTTCCACCAGGATCCGCTCTGACCCTTCGTCCGTCTCAACGGTCCTGGTGGTTGAGTGATGCGGGTCGACGACCGACCCACAAGACTTTCGGTTCGGTGATCTGGTTCCCCCCACTGGTCTGTGTTTGCCTCTGGGCGGCCTGGTTCGGCTGCCGGTGGACTGGATTTCTGGGATCTGGGTCCAGAGTTCGCCGTCCGAACACTTCTCTTCCCCTGATTCGCCAGCTGGACAATGGGCGGGGAGATCTCCGGAGCCATCTCGGCCATTTTTGGACTCTGCCTGCCATTCACCTCGGGTGTCACTTTTTCTTTTGTTATTAAGGTCACTCGGGTGTAATGTTTTGTCCTGTTGGTGGATTCGTTTTTATAGTGCTGTGTTTTCCATCGCTCATGCTCAGCATTTTACTTTTTGTGCCATGTTTTTAGCCTCGTTTTTTCATTGTAGAATTATGTTTTGTTTCCTTTCAGACCATACTCTGCAGTTATCCATTTATTCCAGTCACTTTCATTTCTTTAGGTGACTGTGGGTATTTATATATTCGTGTGTGTGGGTTTTTCTTTGCCTGCACTCAGTATTTCTTTTTTATGTCCTGTTTGTTCATTATAGAGTCATGTGCCTTGTTTTCCGTAACACCATGCTCTGTAATTGTCCATTTGTTCCAGTCACCTTCACTTTTCTTGGTGACTGTGTGTATGTACTTATATTGGTGCTGTGTATTGTTTCCCCTTTTTTTGACCATACTCAGCATTTTTGCCCTGTACCTTTTTTGGTGGTTTTTTTTCCTTGCTCTGGGTCACGCATTGTTGGTACTCTCTGAGTAGTGTGTAACCGGCGTGCTGACCCAGTTCTTCTCCCCATCTGTACTTGGGTAATTATTCCCTGTTTTGTCAGTGTTGTATTTGGTTTTTTTTTTTCCCACTACCCTACATTGCCCCATTGGTGTTGTCCTTCCCTTGGCTTCTTCCCCTCCGGTCCTGCCTCCCTTCCTCCCACCCTAGGTGGTGGTGGTGGTGGTGGTGGTGGGGGGGGCTGGGATGTTCCTGGTCGTTCAGGAGCCCGACCTTGAGGGGGGGCTCTGTCACCATGGGTTGAGATGCCGTCTCGGCACTCAGCCCATGTTTTCCCTCATCCCTGCTTCCCATTGAGCAGCGTCTCAGCAGGCTCCCAGCTGGCAGCATTATGGACGGCTGGGGCCAATTAGTCTTCATCAGCTGGGGCGCTGCCAATGAGGATAAATAGGAGCAGCCTCGATGACTCGGGGCTGCGACATAAGCACTGCTAGGCTGAAGCCCCTTCGTCTGGTGTCAGCCTCAACTCCCCTTGCAGCATTCCGGTGTTTGTATCCCGCTGTGAGTATGCACGTCTTGTTACCCCCATGTCCGGTACGAGCTACCTACCCCTGCGCTGTGCAGCCTGAGAATGTACGTCTGTATGAGTGTCTGTGCTCTCCTCATCCCTTATCCCTTACCCAGAATAAAACATCTCAACTCACTGGCTTGTCCCTGGCTCTGATTGCCCGGCTCCCTAGAGCCGGATATGACAAAACCCAGCGTTTGGTGATGTCCATGGGTTCCAGACTTCAGGCAGTCATTGCCTGCAAAGGATTCTCAACAAAATATTGAAAAGTAACATTTTACTTAGGGTTATGTTTATTTGTCCAATTACTTTTTGAGCCCCCGAAATGAGGAGCGTTTGTATAAAAATAGCTACAATTCCTACATGTTTAATCATATATTTTTGTTCAACCCCTTGAATTAAACCTTAAAGTCTGCACTTCAATTCTGTTGTAGTTGTTTCATTTCAAATCCAATGTGGTGGCATGCAGAGCCCAAATCATGAAGATTGTATCACTGTCCAAATATTTCTGGGCCTAACTGTATTTATATGGATAGCTTTCCTCAGCACATTTTGAGGTAGACATTTTATTTTTAAACAGGAAATCGTACCATTGGACTATTGAAGTCAAACAACATTTTACAGACATGGGAAACCAAGTCACAACACCAGACTGGTAGTTACATAACCAATATTATTTATAGCTAATATGAGTTGAAATGGAATATTATGTAATAATTTTTAAGGATGTAAATGAAAGTAATGAAATTGGTGGTCTACTACAGATGAACTTAATAAAGATAGTATACATATCTTTTTTTAAGAATTAAAATCAGTATAGAGCAGTCTTGTGAGATGATTTAATCTCTGACAGTGATGTGATCGTTAAGCTGCTGTAATAATTGATGCATCCTTGAACATGTGAATGCCATTTTGGGTTGAAATGGTGTAAGTCTTGTCATCTGAATGTGAATATGAAGCTTGATATAGACATCTGTATTTGCTGTGTCTGGATTTACGTGTATGTGCAGACCACAAACATACTGTATACAGTGCATCCAGAAAGTATTCACAGTGCTTCACTTTTTCCACAGTTTATGTTACAGCCTTATTCCAAAATGGATTAAATTCATTTTTTTTCCTCAAAATTCTACACACAATACCCCATAATGACAATGTGAAAGTCTTTTTTGAAATTTTTGCAAATTTATTAAAAATAAAAATCTAAGAAATCACATGTACGTAAGTATTCACAGTCTTTGCCATGAAGCTCAAAATTGAGCTCAGGTGCATCCTGTTTCCACTGATCATCCTTGAGATGCTCCTACAGCTTAATTGGAGTCCACCTGTGGTAAATTCAGTTGATTGGACATGATTTGAAAAGGAACACTCCTGTCTATATAAGGTCCTACAGTTGATGGTTTGTGCTCTGGCATGCACCAAGCATGAAGTCAAAGGAATTGTCAGTAGCCCTCCAAGACAGGATTGTCTCGAGGCACAAATCTGGGAAAGGGTACAGAAAATTTTCTGCTGCTTTGAAGGTCCCAATGAGCACAGTGGCCTCCATCATCCATAAATGCAAGAAGTTCAGAACCACCAGGGCTCTTCCTAGAGCTGGCCGGCCCTTTAAACTGAGTGATCGGGGGAGAAGGGCCTTAGTCAGGGAGGTGACCAAGAACCCAGTGGTCACTCTGTCAGAGCTCCAGTGTTCCTCTGTGAAGAGAGGAGAACCTTCTAGAAGGACAACCATCTCTGCAGCAATCCACTAATCAGGCCTGTATGGTAGAGTGGCCAGACAAAAACTACTCCTTAATAAAAGGCACATGGCCGCCCGCCTGGAGTTTGCCAAAAGGAACCTGAAGGACTCTCAGACCATGTTAAACAAAATTCTCTGGTCTGATGAGACAAAGATTGAACTCTTTGGTGTGGATACCAGGCATCATGTTTGGAGGAAACCAGGCACCGCTCATCACCAGGCCAATACCATCCCTACAGTGAAGTATGGGGGATGACAGCATCATGTTGTGGGGATATTTTTCAGTGGCAGGAACTGGAAGGCTAGTCAGGATAGAGGGAAAGATGAATGCAGCAATATACAGAGACATCCTGGATGAAAACCTGCTCCAGAGTGCTCTTGACCTCAGACTGGGGCGATTGGTCATCTTTCAGCAGGACAACGACCCTAAGCACACAGCAAAGATATCAAAGGAGTGGCTTCAAGACAACTCTGTGAATGTCCTTGAGTGGCCCAGCCAGAGCTGAGACTTGAATCCAGTTGAACATCTCTGGAGAGATCTGAAAATGGCTGTGCACCGACGCTTCCCATCCAACCTGATGGAGCTTGAGAGGTGCTGCAAAGAGGAATGGGCAAAACTGTCCCAGGATAGGTGTGCCAAGCTTGTGACATCATATTCAAAAAGACTTGAGGCTGTAATTGCTGCCAAAGGTGCATCAACAAAGTATTGAGCAAAGGCTGTGAATACTTATTCACATTTCTTAGTTTTTTATTTTTAATAAATTTGCAGAAATCTCTAAAACTTTTTTCAGGTTGTCGTTATAGGGTATTGTGTGTAGAATTTTGAGGAAAAAAATGAATTTAATCCATTTTGGAATAAGGCTGTAACATAAAATGTGGAAAAAGTAAAGCACTGTGAATACTTTATGGATGCACTGTAGATTGACCAAGCTACATCAATTTCTTGACTTTTGAAGCCTTTATGAAAACCACCATTTTCCAAAACCAAAAGTGTATTTACCCAACAATAGCAGGCTTTGTAAGCAAGCTACATCCAAAAATGGTACAGGTCTTACTTTTAACTCTCCTAAATATGCAAAATTGTTGCCTCTTTCAACTAAGCTTGAGACTATATCCTTCTACATTTGTAACTTTTTTGAGACTTTCCCCTGCAAATTTGCAGCTTTTTCTTGTACATTTAAGTTTTTTTCTTTTTGGTCAAGGTTGCAAGAAGCTAATGTTATGGGCAAACAAAGGTCAGCTTTCAGACCTGCCATAGAGATTTAAGACTCAAAATTCTGTTTTCATTTAAGGTGCAATTTCCAGATTAAAAAAATCTTTAAATTTGAACCTAATATTTCTTGTAAATAATCATTCAATAAATTAATCCAGATTTTCATTTGATTTGCTGCTCACAAAGGCAGACATTTAGATGAGGAAGTGGTTTTTTTTTTTTTTTTTTTTCAGCTGTGCTCCTGAAATTGGCCTCTCCGCGCTAGTATCTCACAAAGGAGCGAATGCTGACGAAGTTGCGATTTTTGGATTCGCTAACTTTTCTGTTGAATGTTGCCAAAAATCAAGCTAGTATCTCACGGAGTGGCAAATGCTGGTGAACGTTGTTGTTGAGTTTTGTCAGGGTTCGTAAAAGGTTGCAAACAGTTCGCTAAAAGTTTTTAAGGTCTCAGACAGTTTTGTCATAAAGGTTCTTAAACCATTGCCAGTGTTCACTACTTGGCAACTCAAAAAGAAGTTTAGTGACACACATTATGAACCATTTTCAAATGTGTTACAGCCACTTGCAAACGTTTACAACTACTTTGCAAACGTTTGCAGAAAAATACATCTGCAAAGAAAAATTGTGGCTACGAGAAAAACTGATGAAACCCAAAAAGCACAACGTTCACCAGCATCTGAAGCTATGTGAGATATAGGGTATCTCACAGAGAGGTGAATGCTGACGCATGTAGCAATTTTTGGATTCGCCAACTTTTCTAATGAATGCTGACAAAAATCAAGCTTAGTATCTCTTGGAGCAGTGAATGATGCTAACCATTTTGTTGTAACGGTTCTTAAACAGTTGCTAATGTTCACTACTTGGCTATCCAGAAAGAGCTTCAGTGACATCTGTTATGACCTTTTGCAAACATGTTACAATCGTTTGCAGATGCTTGCAACTATTTTGCAAACATTTTCAATGGTTTGTGGAAAAATGCTTTACAATACAAGACCTTAAATGGTTTGCGAACTGTTTTGCAAACTTTTACGAACCCTGACGATGCCCAAAAATTGCTACATTCATGAATGTTCCTCAACATTCACCACGCCGTGAGATACTGACTTTATATAGACCAAGGTGAATGTCTGCCTCAGCACACTGTGCAGTATCAGGATTAAGTAAAAATGGTCTTGGTTCATCTCTGTAAATGATTTTATTGTCAAGGTTGCACAGTCTCACCAGAACATCAAGTTCACAGTTTTAAAGACAAAATCAGAAGTTTGTTTTTATGTCTGGATGCATTTTGTGACCAATTTCACTGCTGTACCTGACATATGAAAAACTCATTTTAGACAAGGCAATTAGATTTAGCTGGTCCAATGTGCCACGGACCCTCGTGGTTTTTTTGTGGGGGGGTGCTTCAGAAGTATGGGGTATCGAGCTTGTTGTTACGAGCTATCCGGTCTCTATACGACAGTTGTGAGAGTTTGGTTTGTATTACCAACACTTGGTTGGACTCCTTCCCAGTGAGAGTTGGACTCCGCCAGGGCTGCCCATTGTCACCGACCTTGTTCATAATTTTTATGGACAGGATTTCTAGGTGCAGCCAGGGAATGGAGGGTGTCATGCTCAGTGACCACAAGATCTCATCTCTGCTGTTTGCAGATGATGTCCTGTTGGCTTCATCCAGCAACGACCTACAGGTCTTACTGGGACGGTTTGCGACTGAGTGTGAAGCGGCTGGGATGAGAATCAGAACCTCCAAGTCCGAGTCCATGGTCCTCAGCCAGAAAAAGGTGGCTTGTCCTTTCTGGGTTGGGGACAAACTCTTGTCCCAAGTGGAGGAGTTTAAGTATCTCGGGGTTTAATTCACGAGTAAGGGGAGAATGGAGCGAGAGATTGACAGATGGATCAGAACAGCATCTGCAGTGATGTGGATGTTGTACCAGTCTGTTGTGGTGAAGAGGGAGCTAAGCTCTAAGGCAAAACTGTCGATTTACCAGTCAATCTACGTTCCTACCCTATGGTCATGAGCTTTGGGTAATGACCAAAAGAATGAGATCGCGGATACAAGCGGCTGAACTGAGCTTTCTCCATAGGATTGCTGGACTCACTCTTGTAGATAGTGAGGAGCTCAGTCATCCGGGAGAGGCTCAGAGTAGAACCGTTGCTCCTCCACATTGAAAGGAGCCAGTTGAGGTGGTTTGGGCGTCTGATCAGGATGCCTCTTGGAAGCCTCCCACTTGAGGTGTTTTGGGCACGTCCCACTGGGAGGAGACCCCAGGGCAGACCCAGGACTCGCTGGAGAGACCACGTCTCCCAGCTGGTCTGGGAACACCTTGGTATCCTCTCTGAAGAGGTGGAGCAGGTGGCTGGGGAGAGGGAAGTCTGGGCTTCTCTGCTTGAACTGCTGCCTCCACGACTCAGACCTCTGGAAAAGCAGTAGAAGATGGATGGAATTAGATTTATTGGGACATGATGTTTAGGATCACCTGATTTGCTATAACTCCATGAAAACACCAACAAGTGAACGTAAACCATCTCTATGATCTCGGAAACTGTAGTAAAACAGATCTCTAAAATACACATACTATAAAATATGCACCTCAGGAAAAATGCATGAGTACAGCATATATAAGTGAAAAACAGGAACTGTACACAATTCAACTCTAGAAAAACAAACTGAGCTACAGGAACATCTCAAAAAATTAGAATATTTGTCACTCATTTCAGAAAGTGAAACCAATATATTATATAGATTCATTACACAGAGGGTGATATATTTCAAGTGTTTATTTATTTTAATTTTGATGATTACAGCCCATGAAAACCCCAAATTCAGTTTCTCAAAAAATTTGAATATTACATAAAATTAATTTTAAAAAATAGTTTTTTGATACAAATGTGGACTGACTGAAAAGTGTGTCCATATACACACTCAATACTTGGTTGGGGCTCCTTTTGGATTAATTACTGTATCAGTGTGGCGTGGCATGGAGGTGATCAGCCTGTGGCACTGCTGAGGTGTTATGAAGGTCCATGTTGCTTTAATCATCAAAATTAAAATAAATAAACAGTTGAAATGTGTCACTCTCCGTGTAATGAATCTATATAATATGTGGGTTTCACTTTCTGAAATGAGTGACAAAAAATATTGAACTTTTTCATGATATTCTAATTTTTTGAGATGTACCTGTATGTCTTTCCTAATTTTCAATAACTTTCACATATTACACAAGTGCGATTAATATAATAAGCTGCAAGTGTGAAAAGTATTTGGTGTCACTGTTATTCCTCAAGAAGAAATGGGTTCCTCTGGTCCTAGACGTTTTAATAAACGTTTTAATGTTCAGCAGGTTTCATAAACAGGCTGTGGTCCATCATAGAAGTACAACATTCCAGTCTCACAAAAATATAAACAAGTTAGAAATTACATTTTTCTTGTAATGGATACCCACTTTGCTCCCATTAACCAGAGCGAACTGAAACTTCAGTGAATGCAGACTTATATTTTAACATCTTCAGAGACAAAAACTCATATTAAGGTCCATATTTCTCACTGCAGCCATCATCCCAGTGTGAAAGTTTATCTCCCTTTTGCAAAAATTGTTTGGGGTACATGTGCTCATACAGTTTTTGAAAATTAAACTTATTTTTCCACTGCAGTTTCTAACCTGCAAATTGCCCTTTAAGGGGGTGACATTACCTTAATTCCTCACTGTATATTAGAGCGCACTTCCAACAATAAACAGAATAAACAGTTTCTAGCTTTAATGTGTTTTTATCCAGTAAATAAAGAGCAAAAGGGCAGCTCTGGTGTTGTACATTTACAGTAGCTCATATTTATGGTTGTTTCTCTTCTAATGGTACAATCCACTCATTATCTGCTGTTTTTTTTGTCTCTCTTGCCAGGAGCGCAGTAGAAGTAAACAGTAACCTTCAAGCAAGCTCTCTCTCTCTCTCGGCTAGAACTGCAACACTAATGATCTAGGACCTTAAATCAAATTTGCCTAACCACATGGAGGAAAGGCTCTCACAATCTTTCCGCAGAAGATGACAATGTACCTGAAGACTTGAACATAACAATAGTCGAACTCATCTATAAGCGCTGACTGGTGCATCTCACGAGAAAAAGAGCGTAACCTGTCTTTAAAGCACTTTCAGTCCTCCTAAACGGCCTCTACCAATACCTTAACGCTCTAACTCTGTTCTTCCTTGATTTTTTTTTTTCCTTTTTTTGTGAGCAACTAACTGGTTAATCAGGATTTCACAGAGCTCAATGCCTCAAAAATGTTTGAGAATGTGGTGAGTTTTAACAGACCCTGAAATAAAAATGTGTGACTTAATGTGTAGACGAATCAGTATTCAGCCTCATCACAGACGGCGGCTGTGGTTGATTGACAGATGGGACAAAATAATTGGGAAACTTCTCCAATCATGCCAATCATGTAATGAATCCTCCTTTTACCTGTTTCCTCCCTTTTTTGCATCTGTTTCTGTGTACCAAAAGATTATAATTATACAGCAGGCCGGAGATGGCCATCTAGTGCACTTTTTCCTTTATTTTCCTCTTGTGATTCTGTCATTCTGAAGTGCATTTGTCTGAGGAGAAAGCTGCTGCTTTAGCCCCCCACGTGGGCGACTGTCTTTGCTTTGATGTCGATGTGCTCCACCAGTACCTCAGGCTCAATCAGACTGTGTGTCCTCAACAACTTTTTGCACATTTGGGAGAACCTCCACAACAAAAACACCTACAGGACCTGACTGAGATTCCTTCAAAAAGACGAGACACCAGTGGCAAGGATGTGACAGTTTTCTCCTCTAGGTAACTCACTAGCTCAATAAAGATAACTTGTGTTTAGCCAGATTGTCACTTTTGTCTTCTTTTTCCCAGTTCTTGTAGATTGTGTTTTAATCCATAGCTGTGGCTGCCACAAAGCTGTAGAAGTGGGTAGAATCTAGTTACGTTTACTCAAGTACATGTTCTCAAGTGATTTTTTTTCACTGAATTGTACTTTTGTGAGTAGTTTTATTACATATTTACTATTTTTTACCCATCACTTGAATACATTTTAAAGAAAAGTATTCAAGCACTCAAGTACATTTGGTCATATTCCATATGACCATTTCCATGTTCCATTTTACTGATTTGATCTGAAGGAGATTCATTGTTTTCTTCCATTAGATTTAAAATATATATTGTTTGTTCTGGCTATTTGATTTGCTATTGGTGAGAGTAAAGTTGCAAATTTCCAAGAAAACTGTAAACCAGCCCATCAATGATGGCGTAGCTCATTCTAGCCTGACAAAATCACCTAGACAGTACTCAGATCTCTGGACCATTGACCTCGATGTTAAGCACAGCCTAAATGCAGACCCACGTAAGATGTGCTTAAGGTCAAGGTCACCGGCCTTGGAGAAGAAATGTTTTTCTTGGAACCATAAATGCCCAGATCTCCTGACAATGACCTTAACCTCAACCTGGATGCAGACCCATCTGAGGATCACTGTGAGTGAGATTGGTGAGAATTGAGTTAATTGCCTAGTAGTAGTGATATATTTTTTTTTAAATCACATCAGTGCCCAGATCTCCTGACCCTTGACCTTGAACCTGGGTGCAGAGCCCACCTGAGGATCATTGTGGGTGAGTTTGGCAATGTGGATGGATGCCGCATCATCGCATTAGCTCCTTTTGGCTTTGCCAGAATGAGCTAAAAATTGGGGAATTTACATCCATCAGTTTTCTATCACTTATCGGGAGGTGTGGGTTGCAGGAGCAGCAGTCCAAGCAGAGTAGCCCAGACTGCCTCTTGGTTCACATAGCACCACCATCCCTCCTGCAGGTGGTGAGTCCACTGGAGGACGGACCCCTGCGGCTCCTTTAATAATCACAAATTTATTATTCAAAAATTAGAAAATTTACAAAAAATAATATATATATACATATAAATTTGTTTTTTTTAAAATTACAAAATTTATAAATTTATAAGAATTGATTTGGGAAAAAAAAATTTATGGGACAAAAGCAAAGAATTTATCAGAAAATGAGTATAAATTTACAAAAAAAAATATAAGTTTGAAATAAAAATTGCAAGTTTACAAGAAAAACAGTCACAAATTTATAAGTGAAAAACACTGGAAATTTATCAGAAAACTAACCTAAATTTTGAAAGAAAACCTCACACACTAGAGGGAAAAATTGCAAATTTCTGAGAAAAAGTCCCAAATTTATTAGTAACCAGTAAACTTATGATTTAAATTTTGAGAAGAGTCTGAAATGTATTAAAAAAAAAACACCTTGTTGAGATAAATGCTTTTCACTGAGTTGTAAGCACGATTTATTTTATTAAAAAAATTCATCATTAAATCCCAATGCTACTGTACAAGAGTACAAAATGAATGTCACACAATGTTATTTTATGGGCATGTCGTTAAATGAGTGTTTGCAGGGGTGTATCACCAAATTTTGAGCCTCAAGAGCAGCAGAATACATCAGTCCCCACACACATACAAACCAACATTTCACACTTGGGTGTGAAGTAAAAAGTAATGCACAGTAAAACTACTCAGTGACACAATTTGGCAAAAAAAAAAAAACACAGAAAAAACTCTCAAGTGCAGTACTTTAGTAAATGCACCGACCCACCTCTTTAATCAAAATCTCAGCATGTTTTATGTCTCTTTCATTTTTACTCCACTAGAGGGGGCCATCATATCACATTCCTTCATCCTTCTTCTGCTCCACTAGTAAGACTCTCCAAAGCATTTCCTCTAAGCTGCAAAGCCCTCTTTCTTCTCAAGCCCTCCTACTCACACAGACACAATTATACCAGGATGAGAAGCACTTGTTGTGCTTCCACGGCTTTTTGGAGCAATTAATGCCTGCTCGCCAAGCTGTGCAGTGAGAGGTGGAGGAGAGAGGGAGCAAGGGGATGTAAGCGGGGAGTGAGAAAAATCCTCCTTTATGTTTGTCAAGGGGGGGGGAAGAAAGAACTGTAATTATAACATTGGAGGCTTTGGATTGCGACTTCTCTCCTCTGTGTGTTAATTTGTGCACCCATCAGGTTTTCGCAGGCAGCTTTTGAAAAGGCCACACTCTCGCTGGCTCAGTTTGTCTGTGAAGAGAAGCTAAGCAGGAAACTCACCATTCATCCGCTCTCACAAGTCCTAGTTGTGTGTGATGGTGCAAATTCTGAAATGTGGACAAAATGCAGATGCACCCGTTAACCTTGTTTAAATGATGAAAAGTTTCCTGAGCAGTGCACAGTGATGTTGCTTTAAAATCACCCGTTAGTGATGAACAGCAGAATGAGCGCACCGCAGGCCCACTCCTCCTTTGATTTACTTTCAGTGGCTTGTCATGCTGCTTGGAAGCAAAGCGATGGGTTAATGACATTTAGTGCCACTGTTCAGTTCATTTCTCCCTATCCACAATGGTCAAATGTATTCAAAGAAAGTGACAAGCAAACTTTTTTCTCTCTCTCAAATTATCAGATGCCCTTCTAGAAAGAAATTCTATTGAGTGAAGATGAGAGAGAAGAAGCATCCTCTGCTTAGTGGGCTGAAGTGCCTTTGAAGTTTCAGTCACACTCAAGACTCATCAACACGTTCCTCAAGGCAAGGTTAAGGCACGTCTCAGAGTTGGCATTTCCACTGTGTTTTGAAGGATTTCACACTGGGCTGAGAGATGTCACCTAATGAATCCGTACAGAACATAAGTCCTGCTGATGGATATGTTACCTGACAAACTATTAATTAGAGCAGTGTTTTTCAACCTTTTTTGAGCCACGGAACCCTTTTTACATTGAAAAAATCCTACAGCACCTCACCAATTCTTAAAAGACACAATGTAGCCTACTTTGGCATATCTAATGACAATTTGGTCTTGTACTTTGTTTATACTTGGTGTGAAGTCAATAGAAAAGTCAATAGAAAAATGCGAACACATGCACATTTGCTCCAGGTGATGTGAGTGCCAAGAAGGGTATTCTTTTCACGACAGACGCTTTTATCGGCACGACACCGCTGACCTCTGTGATGGTTGTTTATCCACCGCTTATTTGGTGCTGAGGGCAGCTGAGGTTGGGATGCAGTTTCTGGGGGAGGGGGTGTCCTTTTCCCCGTCCGGATAGTGTTGTGTGCTCAGGCATGGCAGCAAGAGGAAGTGGGGGGCGGGGGGATTGTGTTTGTTACATGAAGGGCCACTGCAGGTGCCAATGCAGAACAATGTGAAGTTGTTTACCATTTTTTGAACCAATTAAGAAGTGAAATTAAACAGTTTCCTGCAGGAAGGTTCTCTCTCAGACCCGCTGGGGTCTGAGGACCCACGGTTGAGAAATACTGAATTAGAGGGACTTGAAATTGTGCTGCCAGTAAGAGGTGCTACAGTGCATGTGCATCTATATAACACAATAAAACAGCCTATTTTTAACTTATTATGTATAACGTATTACTGTAATGCCACTATTTTCGCAGTGGTTGTGTAAAGAAATTACGCTGTCAAATTAAGCAACACCATTAGAATTACCTCCAAGTACCTCCAAGTCCAAGCCCATGGTCCTCAGCCGGAAAAAGGTGGATTGTCCTCTCCAGGTTGGGGACAAGCTCCTGCCCCAAGTGGAGGAGTTTAAGTATCTCGAGGTTTTATTCACGAGTGAGGGGAGAATGGAGCAAGAGACTGGTAGACGGATTGGAGCAGCATCTGCAGTGATGTGGACGTTGTACCGGTCTGTTGTGGTGAACAGGGAGCTGAGCTCTAAGGCAAAGCTGTCGATTTACCAGTCAATCTATGTTCCTACCCTCACCTATGGTCACGAGCTTTAGGTAATGACCAAAAGAACGAGATCGCAGATACAAGCGGCTGAAATGAGCTTTCTCCGTAGGATTGCTGGACTCACCCTCAGAGATAGGGTGAGGAGCTCAGTCATCTGGGAGAGGCTCAGAGTAGAACCGCTGCTCCTTCACATTGAAAGGAGCCAGTTGAGGTGGTTCGGGCATCTGATCAGGATGCCTCTTGGACACCTCCCACTTGAGGTGTTTTGGGCAAGTCCCACTGGGAGGAGACCCCGGGGCAGACCCAGGACTCGCTGGAGAGACTATGTCTCCAAGTTGGTCTGGGAACGCCTTGGTGTCCTCTCTGAAGAGGTGGAGCAAGTGGCTGGGGAGAGGGAAGTCTGGGCTTCTCTGCTTGAACTGCTGCCTCTGTGACCCAGACCTCTGGAAAAGCGGTAGTAGATGGATGGATGGATGGCATTACAATTACTGAAATTTTAACAGGCTTGTTATTCATTATTTTCACTTTACATAACAGACAAATACAGAAACGCAGCCTATAATACACTGATGCAGCAGTCACTTGATGGGGCCTGTCGCAAAGAGTGTGAATCAGTTTGACAGTGTAGCAGACAAGAAGCAGCGAGCTTCTGCTCATGGAAATATTACTTTTTGTCTCACTGTCTTGAGATTAAGGACAATAATATATTGGTGAGTTGCAAATGTGCTACTGTTAAGACCAACTCCAATTCAAAAAATAGTAACTCAAACCTCCAGAAGCACCTGATAAAGCAACATGGTCCAACAAAACTAGTCGCTAAGAAAAGGGTGGCTACGTTAGCACTGCTGATGATCATCTAAACAGGCTGGATTTCAAACACAGGTATACATCTGGACAGTATCTGACCAAGCAAGAATTGAACCACCTGATTGCCAGATCCATTGCTGAAGACATGCCATCATCATTGTCAGTTTCCTTCAGACAGCTGATTAGCAAAACACTAGTGACATCTGGTAAGCACTGCAGGGAAAAAAAATCCTGCTACCCGGATAAAGATATTACCTCCGTCAAGGAGGTTATGTAATCGGGGTGGTTTGTCTGTCTGTCTGTCTATTAGCAGGATTACGCAAAAGCTTCTAGATGGATTTTGGTGAAATTTTAACCAGAGGCAGCCCTTGGGCCAAGGATGAACCCATTAAATTTTGGTGATGATCTGAGAGTGCATACCTCCATTAAAGATCTTATTTGTATTTGTACAGTAGGATTACACAAAAACTACTGGATGGATTTGGATGAAACTGTTACCAAAGGTGGTCCTTGGGCTAGAGAGGAACCCATTACATTTTGATAATGATCCAAGAATGCATACCTCCACCAAGGCTCTTAACTTCTCACAGTGTCTTAGCAAGAGTCCTCCAAAACCACTGGATAGACTTTGATGCAATTTTCACCAGAACTGGCTCGTTTCCTACACATGAACCCATTACATTTTGGAGGTGATCAATTGTTTACTGGGGTTCCTCATATTTATAGTTGTATCTGCTGACATTTTAATTACGTATTTGCACATAAACAATTGTCTAAAACAATCAGATTAAAAGCTATGGACACACTGAGTAAATGGATTATTGGGCAATAAAATAGGTGTGTTTACAAGAGGATTTTAATCTGATAAAGAATATTGCATTTTGCTTTAAATTTACTACTTTGCTACTTTACTTCATATTCAGTATGTGTAAGTTTTTTGTTGTATATTTATAACTGAAGACCTGAATGCAAGAGGTACATTTTGTGGAACAAAGCTTGCACCAGTACTATCATCTGCAATGGCCTCAGCATTATTTGATATTCAGAGAATCCAAAAAGTACTACTCATATCCTGTATATTGGTGCATGGTCATCACATGACAAACTATAAAAATGGCATAATATTTTTGGTCTGACATGATATGATTTGATTCAGGCTCTCGAAGTTTGAAAGACTTGTTGTAAGATGTCTGACAAAAAAGTTATATTTCTTTTAATTCAGATATTTCTCATGTAACTGAGTAATTTTGACCTCCCTGGGTAAGATATTGGAGTAAGGGGGTACTTCTGCATAAAATGAAACCTTAAAAGGCAAGGAAAAAAAATTACCATTTGGACATGAAAAATGAATGATAAAGGGCTGTGCATGCTAAAAGAACCCATGTGTGCCCATTTTGTTGCAAATGTGCCCAGGTGTTTTGCCAAAAAAGTACTTAAATACAAAATTAATTTTCTTGTTTTCATTGTAATAAAAGACTGTTTTTTTTTAAACTGTACAGTCCCTGGATCCAGCATCAGGCTACACAGTATTCCACCTTTAAAACAATATCTGCAGTATGTTTTGAACACTTTGACCTTCAATATTTCAAGTGCTACTGTACTCTTGCCAGTTTGTGAAGCTTTTTTGATGTGTTAGTCTGAAGAAAATAAAGCTATCAACATGTACCCTCTAATACATACTGTATATACAGTATCTCACAAAAGTGAGTACACCCCTCACATTTTTGTAAATATTATATCTTTTCATGGGACAACACTGAAAATATGACATGTTGATCGGTGTTATCGCTCTCACACTCTCTCATACTGGTAACTGGAAGTTCAACATGGCACCTCATGGCAAAGAACTCTGAGGATCTGAAAAAAAGAATAGTTGCTCTACATAAAGATGGCCTAGGCTATAAGAAGATTGCCAACACCCTGAAGCTGACCTGCAGCATGGTGGCCAAGACCATACAGTGGTTTAACAGGACAGGTTCCACTCAGAACAGACCTCACCATGGTCGACCAAAGAAGTTGAGTGCACATGCTCAGCGCCATGTCCAGAGATTGTCTTTTGAAAGTAGACGTATGAGTTATTTTGAGGGAACAGCAAATTTACACTGTTATACAAGCTGTACACTGACTACTTTACATTGTATCAAAGTGTCATATCTTCAATGCTGTCCTATGAAAAGATATAAAATATTTACAAAAATGTAAGGGGTGTACTCACTTTAGTGAGATACTATCTATCTATCTATCTATCTATCTATCTATCTATCTATCTATCTATCTATCTATCTATCTATCTATCTATCTATCTATAATCCAGATCATACAGAGATAATGTAATAAATCATATATTTCCACAGCCAGAACAGTGATTTCAGATAAGAACAAAAACTGATGAGAGAAGAGCAGACTCACATACAGACCAAATCAATGAAATCAAAAGTAATTCAGAGTATGTCTAAATGTACTTGAGTAAATATAAATGCACACTCCCCCCACTCCGGTAAGACCAGAGGTGGGGAAGTGTGCTTTTATATTAACAAGGCTTGGTGCACGAACTCTGTCACTGTTGAGAGACACTGCTCAGCTAACCTGGAGTTTCTCATGGTTAAATGTAGACCTTTCTATCTGCCACGCGAGTTCACTTGTACCATCATAACAGCTGCTTACATTTCTCCGGATGCTAATGCTAAGCTTGCTAAGAAAGAACTGCATGCAGCTATTAGCAAACAACAAAACTGCACACCCAGAGGCAGCATTTATTGTGGCGGGTGATTTTAACCACTCTAACCTCAAGACAGTGCTTCCTAAATTCTACCAGCATGTCTCCTGTCACACAAGAGGGGACAAAACATTGGACCATGTTTACACCAATATTGTGGGAGCCTACACAGCAACTCCCCTCCCCCACCTAGGTCAGTCTGATCACTTATCTTTGTTCCTTACCCCCAAGTATGTACCGCTCATCAACCGGGTGAAGCCATCAGTGAGGACCATCAAAGTATGGCCAGAGGGGGATGACTCTGTACTCCAGGAAAAGTTTAGGAACACAGACTGGAGTATGTTCACCTCTCAGGCTACCTGTAGCTCCCACATAAACATTGACTCTTACACCCACTCAGTTCTGGACCATATAACATCACTATTGACAGTGTCACCATGGAAAGACAGATCACCACGTACCCAAATCAGAAGCCGTGGATGAACAGAGAAGTGCGGCTTCTGCTAAAGGCACGTAACAATGCCTTTAGATCTGGTGATGCACAGGCCTACAGTTCATCCAGGGCAGATCTGAAGAGGGGCATCAAGAAGGCCAAGCACAGCTACAAGCTGAAGGTGGAGGAACATTTTGGGGACTCTGACCCCCGACGCATGTGGCAGGGCATTCAAGCTATCTCTGATTATAAGCCCAGCAACTCCATACCTATAGCCATGACTGTGTCCTTTCTCAGTGAGCTAAATGACTTCTATCCTCATTTTGACAAGGACAATAACGAAAAGAACATCAATTTCCCACCCTCTGACGACCTCCACCACCTCACACTCACCCACACCGATGTCCGTAGTGCACTGAGTCATGTCAACGTACATAAGGCTGCTGGCCCTGACGGCATTCCTGGGCGTGTGCTGAGGGCATGCGCTGAGCAGCTGGCAGGGGTCTTCACAGACATCTTCAACCTGTTCCTGGCCCAGGCCGTGGTACCAGCGTGCTTCAAGACCACTTCTATAGTACCAGTGCCGAAACATTCAACACCATTGTGCCTAAATGACTATCGCCCTGTGGCACTGACGCCCATAGTCATGAAGTGCTTTGAGCGACTGGTCTTGGCACAGCTCAAAAAATGCCTGCCCCCTACACTGGACCCTCACCAGTTTGCCTACCAGAGCAACAGGAGTACAGAGGATGCGGTTTCTACAGCTCTGCACTATGTACTCTCACACCTGGATGACAAGAACACCTACGCAAGAATGCTGTTTGTTGACTTCAGCTCAGCATTCAACACAGTTATCCCCTCCAAGCTGATCACTAAACTTGGGGTCCTGGGAATCAGTACCTCCACCTGCAACTGGATCATGGATTTTCTGACCAACAGACCCCAGCATGTTAGGTCAGGCCCCAACCGTTCTTCCGTCATCACACTCAACACTGGTGTACCACAGGGCTGTGTGCTCAGCCCATTCCTCTACTCCCTCTTCACCCATGACTGCAGGCCTATGTATGGATCCAATTCCATCATAAAGTTCGCAGATGACACCACGGTGATTGGACTCATCAGGGACAACGATGAGTCAGATTACAGGGCAGAGGTTGAGCACTTGGCTACTTGGTGCGCTGACAATAACCTGCTCCTTAACACCAGCAAAATCAAGGAGCTCATAGTGGACTACAGGAAGGAGAGGGGAGAGACACGTGACCCCATCCATATCAATGGCATAGCTGTTGAACGTGTCCCCAGCTTCAAATTCCTGGGGACCCACATCTCGGAGGACCTGTCCTGGTCAGTTAACACCACCAGCCTGATCAAGAAGGCCCATCAGCGCCTCTTCTTCTTGAGGACACTGAAGAAGAACCATCTGTCAACTGACATCCTGGGCAACTTCTACCACTGCGTGATAGAGAGCACCCTGACCAACTGTGTCACAGTCTGGTATAGGAGTTGCTCTGTCGCTGACCGTAAGGTGCTGCAGCGGGTGGTGAAAACCGCCCAACGCATCACAGGGACTCCACTTCCAGTTATAGAGGACGTCTACAAGAAAAGATGTCTGCGCTGGGCACGCAGCATTCTTAGGGACTCCAACCATCCTGCTCTTGGACTGTTCCAGCTTCTCCCCTCCAGAAGGCGTTTCAGAAGCCTTCGGACTAGAACCAGCAGGTTTAGGAACAGTTTCTTTCCAACAGCTGTCACGTTATTGAACTTAGTTCCCCGCTGACTCTCTTACCATCATCTCTTACCATCCTCACCTGTACATAACTGCCCATCTAACTTATTGTACATTATTTGCACATAACAGTACTCTTAACTTTCTGCACTGCTGCATATATTTGCATATATTTGCTTAAATTGCACATACTGTCAATTACTGTATATACTGCACTGCTGTCCTTTGCACTTCTGATTAGATGCTAAACTGTGTTTCGTTACCTTGTATTCATACATGTGTAATGACAATAATGTTGAATCTAATCTAATCTAATCTAAATGTATGTTTTCCTTTATAAATGTACTCAGATGTAACTAAAATGGTAATACTTCCTATTTACATCAACAGTTATCAGTGAACTGAGATAAGTGGCTTTAAATGAGCTGCAAAAATGAATTAGCATTTAAATAATTGTAGATACTAAACAGGAGAAATGAATAGAAAGGAAGTTGCATTTTGATTTGCAAAGATGAGACTGGTTTATTTTCATGTCAAGTTATATGAATACTTACAATAAAGAATAAAGGTCCTGTAAGCTGTACAGTGCATGTTGGTGTTGTTATCCCTGAGTTTTTCACAGGGAGGCACTGTTCATGTTAATTTACCTGAAAAGAAACTGGTGTTCCTGTCATCCTTTTGAGATAATGTCAAGGTTCCTCTTCATCCAAAATGTGTCCTCTTTAATGTTTGTCCTTTGCTAGACAAAAGTGGCTGTACATTAGGTGGTCCAATGATTCTTTTTAAATGTATACATTTTAAAAGAGGACATTGTTTTTCCTGTTATTTCTAAACCCTCAGTACTAGAAAGAAAATCCCAGTTGTCCAACACCCTCGACTGAGCAAATAGGAAGGAACCTCCAACACACCATATGCACTGTCAGGGGAACCAATCGCCACACCTGATTTATTGTTCAACACAACCTCCTCTTAAACATTTTTTTTACCTTTCCAAATTGAATAAAATTGACTTACAGATGTGAAAGGTTCTAACCTACCAACAAAATGAATTAAAGGGTGTCACATAAATTTGTTTAATGGTGCCGTGGGGATAAAGGTGATAAAAACCGATGATGATGAGCGGAACTTAAGCAGGAGAAAAGAACATTAGTTTTGATTTTATGGTTTCTCTTACAAATGTTTAGTTTTATGAACCATTTTGAAGATTTTTCCTCAGTTTAGGCATCCTATGTTCTGTTTTAGTTTTTCTATCTCCTATTACAATCCATCCATCCATCCATCCATCCATCCATCCTCTACTGCTTAGCCAGGGATCCGGGTCACGGAGACAGCAGTCTGGGTGATATTTTTTTCTGTTGAAAAAAAATGTATTCCAAATATTTTTCAGTTTGTTGTTGCTTCACTGACTTTGATTTTAATTTCATTATATTTTAATTAATTTCAGCTTTATATAGTTTTATATATATGTCGCCAGAGACAGGGCGGCCGTACCAGCAGCAACTCTCTCATGTCTTTGTGTTTCTATCTGTTTATACCTGTATATAGTGTGTCTCTTATTAACCAGGGCTCTGTAGGAATACTCGGACTAAGACTGGACCAACTTTTTTCTCTATTTTAGCCGGTCTTTTTCTAGTTTTTTCTTTTCTTTTTCCCTTCCTTGGGCAATGGAGATCAACAGAGGTGGGGGTGGACGCATTGTTTACACACGGGAACAGCTGATTGTGCTGAGGAGGCCGGCACCTGGAGCGCTGCGGCTGGCAGTGAAGCCCCTCATCCTGGATGAGCTGAAGAGGCGACACTGCGGGCGAAGGGCTGGAGCGAAGGTGAGGAGGAGGAGGAGGAAGCATAAGCTGGCTGTACCGATGGTCATCACCGGGAACGTGCGATCGCTGGGAAATAAAACAGACGAGCTTACAGCGCTGGTCAGGACGCAAAAGGAGTATTGTGAGTGTAGTTTCATGTGTTTTACGGAGACGTGGTTACACTCACAGATCCCGGATGTAAACGTAGCGATACCTGGCTTCAAGACTATATGGGGGGACAGAGACGTGAAAAGCAGCAGGAAAAAGAGAGGAGGCGGAGCGGCACTTCTTGTTAATGAACGATGGTGTAATCCTAGACATGTTTATGTGAAGGAAAAGTGCTGCAGCCTGGACATTGAACTACTGGCTGTTAGTATGAGACCTTATTATATGCCGCGAGAAATGAAGTGTGCTTTAATTGTTATCGTCTACGTCCCTCCGTCAGCTGACGCAGTGGTGGCCTGTGACGTCATCGGCTCCACTGCGGCCACATTACTGGAGAAGCACCCGGATGGATTCATGGTCATCACAGGTGATTTTAACCATGTCTCAGTGGGAAAAACACTACCAAACTTTCACCAGTTTGTTGACTGTCCCACCAGAGAGAACAAAACACTGGATTTACTGTATGCCAATGTCAAGGATGCATATAGTGCCACAGCTCTACCCCCCATTGGTAAATCAGATCATTGCATGGTCATGTTAACACCCAAGTACGTTCCCCTTGTGCAAAGGCAGCCTGCTTATACACGGACTGTGAGGAGGTGGACACAGGAGGCTGCTGATGCACTGCAGGACTGCTTCGAGACGACGGACTGGAGCGTACTCTGTGAACCACATGGGGTGGACATAGACAATATGACCGACTGCATCACAGAATACATTAGATTCTGTGAAGACATGACCATGCCAGCTCAGACTGTACACTGCTTCTCCAACAACAGACCATGGGTCACCAGTGACCTGAAAGCACTTCTGAACAAAAAGAAGAGAGCTTTTAGGGCTGGAGACAAGGAGAAGCTGAGGAGAGTGCAGCATGAGCTCAGAGAGATGCTGAGGAGGTGCAAGGACAATTATAGGAGGAAGTTGGAAGAGAAACTCAGGCAAAACAACACTAAAGATGTGTGGGAGGGAATGAAACAAATAACTGGGTACAAGGGGAGAGTCAGGCATCCATCTGGGAGCCAGGAGAGAGCTGAGGAACTGAATCTGTTTTTTAATAGGTTCAACTCACAGTCTGTCACCTGAGCAACACAACCAGACCCCAACGCACCCCTCCCCACCCACCCTCCTGTGCAGAACCTCTCTCCATCTCCCCCCTCCTCCTCCTCACGGGGCACCAGGACCCTCCCTCACTTCATGGTGACTACAGATCAGGTGGAGAAACAGCTGGAGAGACTCCGTCAGCGGAAGGCTTTGGGCCCTGATGGCATCTCCGCAAGGACCCTGAGGACCTGTGCCACCCAACTAGCTCTGTTACTGAAACACCTGTACAACCTGAGCCTGAGTCTGGAGAGAGTACCAGTGCTGTGGAAGACATCCTGCCTGGTTCCTGTCCCCAATAAGTCATCTCCATTGGATCTGAATGACTACCGACCAGTTGCCCTCACATCTCATGTGATGAAGGTCCCGGAGAGGCTGGTCTTAGCCCACCTGAGGCCGCAGGTGAAGACGTGGCTGGACCCTCTGCAGTTTGCATATCAGCCCCATATTAGGAGTTGAAGATGCATATTAGGAGTTGAAGATGCTGTCATCTACCTGTTGAACGAGCCCATTTGCACCTGGATGGTGGAGGATATACTGTGAGAATCACTTTTTTGATTTCTCCAGTGCCTTTAACACCATTCAGCCACTACTGCTGGGTGAGAAGCTGCGGGTGATGGGGGTTGACAGCTCTGTGATCTCCTGGATTACTGACTACCTGACAGGCAGGCCACAGTTTGTCCGGCTGGGCAGTGTCTTGTCTGGAGTGGTGGCTAGTGATATGGGAGCTCCACAAGGGACTGTGCTCTCTCCTTTTCTTTTTACCTTATACACCACTGACTTTCAGTACAACACTGAGTCATGCCACCTGTAAAAATTCTCTGATGACTCAGCTGTTGTGGGATGTATAAGAGGAGAAGAGGAGGGGGAGTATAGGGCACTGGTAGGCAGATTTGTGGAGTGGACGGAGCAGAATCACCTGAGGTTGAATGTCAGCAAGACCAGAGAGATGGTGATTGACTTCAGGAAGAGGAAGGCTCCTTCTCAGCCACTGCAGATTAGGGGGGAGGATGTGGGAGTGGTTGAGGACTACAAATATCTGGGTGTCAGGATCAGCAGCGGGTTGGACTGGAGATCCAACACCGATGCTGCGCACAAGAAGGGGATGAGCAGACTCTGCTTCCTGAGAAAGCTGAGATCCTTCAACGTGTGCAGCAGGATGCTGGAGCTTTTCTATCAGACTGTTGTTGCCAGCGCCATCTTCTTTGCTGCGGTCTGTTGGGGTAGCAGTATCAGGGCCAGAGATACCAACAGACTTGACAAGATTATCAAGAGGGCTGGCTCTGTAATTGGTCTCAGACAGGAGACCTTTGAGACAGTGATGGAGAGGAGAACACTAAATAAACTGTGATCCATCATGAACAATCCTGATCACCCCCTCCACCACACACTAGATAGACAGCAAAGCACTTTCTCCAGTAGACTACTACAGCTTCATTGTCGAACGGCCAGGTACAGGAAATCTTTCCTGCCACATGCAATTTCACTGTACAATAACTCACTATGATGTTGTATTCTGGTCATAGCTATGCTGCCACACTGCACCTTACAGACTAACTGGTACATCACTTTTTCCACTCTGCTCCTGATAGTCCTTCTTTGTGCAATGGGATGATTCATGTGTTTATACGGGTCATCATATATTAAGCTATGATGTATATAGGTTTTATAGTTGTGTTAGTTTTACTTTCCATGGGTAATCCCTTTGTCTGTCATGTGTGTGTTTCTGTTGTTTGGTTGTCAACTGTCATGCTGCTGTTACACTGTAATTTCCCAGTTTGGGATCAATAAAGTCCATCCATCTATCTATCTATCTATCTATCTATCTATCTATCTATCTATCTATCTATCTATCTATCTATCTATCTATCTATCTATCTATCTATCTACATAGTGTTATACAGTATATAAGGAGGAGGATTTTAAATTAAATTCTAGATTCTATCGGGAGAGAATAAAAGGAATTATCCATCCATCACTCCATCCATCTTCTACCGCTTAATCCTTTTCAGGTCACGGGGGTGCTGAAGCCTATCCCAGCATCTTTGGGTGAGAAGCGGGGTACACCCTGGACAGATCGCCAGTCCATCGCAGGGTCAACACAGAGAGATAGACAACTATTCACGCTCATTGTCACAAGCCTCCCCGTGCGCTTTTACGCAGCGCACGGAGGAGGGGAAGGAAGAATGGATTTAAACGCTGGGTTACACCACAACACATTTATTAACCAAAAGAGCAGACAGTTCAAAAATAAAGATGTACAAAAAGGTAACAGGGTGCACTAAAGAGCATCACATGATAACGTACAGCAGGCTGACCACAGTGCACAGTGGCCACGATACAAACAGCACAAATAATGTTTTTAGCTCAGGTAACTTGGAGTCCTCTAGGAGGCTCGACTGGCTGGAGAAGGAAACTGGGCGAAGTGCCAAAGCAAAGCAGCTACACTGCATGGGGAAACACTAACAGTCTTACTCACAGTACAGGAGCAATCTGATTTGTCCAAGGTTCCAGCAAGCACATACAAACAGCAACTACCCTGAGGGGAATAGCGACAGAGTAGTTCCTCGCTTCCTCATTAGACAGTACATACATATGATGATTAACATTCATATGAAAAGCACAATGGTCCAGCAATGCTTGACTGGCAAAGGCCGCCTAAGTACAAGCACTGCTGGACAACAGATTGGGAACACCTGGGTGTGGCGCGGGAAAGACAATTACCGGAGTGAAATCAGCTGGCTGTCAAGAGAGAGGGGGTGTGGTCGTACCGGTGAGTGTTAGACAATGCCCACACAAATGTAGGTCAAAAAGGCTGCCTAACAGCCGCCGGCCAGAGTGGTGGCTACAGGCATGGAAAAAAAAGACAAAGACATAGAAACAACAAGAACTCAAAAGATAACACAATACATAAATAACCCGATACCCGAGCCACAGAGAACGGTCAGAACTGAGTCTAAAGACAACACCGGCTCGGTTCGTGACAGAGCCCCCCTCTTTCTAGGGGTGGATTCCTTACACCCACGGTAACATCATAAGGAAGGACACCCCCGCCCCCCCCAGCAGGAACAACAACCACGAACCCGGGTGGAAGGTAGGGGGAACAGGCAAGAGGAAACACAGTGCACCCCGCCCAGGGCCCACAATTAACCCTCCCAAGTTCAAAGGCGTGGAAGCTCGGGAGGCTGCCCAGAGTCCCAGGCCCAGCAGACAGTCCGGCGAACAGAGTCCGGTGGCTTGCCGGAAAACACGGGTCATCTGGCCCAGAACCTCTGTCCCTCCGGCAATCAGCCAGCACTGTTAAGCCACCAGGACCGGCGGGATGAAGCAGGAGGTGGCCTGCCCACCGGGAGGCTAACTGGCGGGTGACCGGACCGTGGGAAGGGAACCCCCACAGTGTCGGACAGGGAGGAGAAGGAGGCTGCGGCATTCTCAGGCAGCACCCTCGGTGGTCCCGGTTTGGGACACAGCTGCACTCCCTGTGGGCCCCAACCGGGCCAATGCTGCACCCTTGGTGGACCCCGACTGGGCCAATGCTGCACCCACGGTGGACCCCGACCGGGCCAACTCTGCATCCATGGTGGACCCCGACCAGGCCAACACTGCACCCATGGTGGCTCCCAACTGGAGCGCTGCAGCACCCGCAGTGGACTCCAGCTGGTGCTCTGCAGCACCCGCGGCAGATGGCTGGAGCTCTGCAACACCCGTGGCGGCTCCTGGCTGGAGCTCTGCAGCACCCGCGGCCGCGCGCGGCTGGACCTCTGCAGCACCCGCGGTGGCTCCCGGCTGGAGCTCTGCAGCACCCACGGGGAACCCCGACTGGGCCAATGCTGCACCCTCGGTGGACCCCGTGCTGGAACGTGGCGTCCATGACGGGTCCGTACAGGGGCGCAGCACCCACGAGGGTCCTAGGCTAGCGCGCCGCACCCACAGAGACACAGCCTGTGGGGGGACTCACACGATGGCGTCAGGTAGCAGGGGAGCTCGACCCATGACGTCGTCAGGCAGCAAGCCTGGTTCCAAGGAGACCCCTGGAGATGATGGCTCCTCTCTGGCAACCCTAGAAGGAAACCCAGGAGTGGGAGAAGAAACCAGGTTATTAGGGTTTCTGGCAGCGGCGGAGCCCAGCGAGGGGAGTTCAGCTGCAGCTGTGTGCTGCACCTGACTCCCCTCACCTAGAGCCAGACAAGCTTTCTCTAATACTGAGATTAGAAAAACAAGACAGAAAATATGCCTGAGCTCAAGGTCCACCGCCGTCCAGGACTCCGTCAATCCTGACGATGAAGACCCGGGCCCAGCCTCCAGGAGGTCCAGCTCAGGCTCCCAATCCACTGTGGTCGCCTCCGTAGCTGGCAAGATGGTGATGACAGTCCTTTTGTCCTCAGGTGACATAACCCCCGCTGGAGATGGATCCGGCGAGGGGGCTGAGGGCTGGCTCCGTGCAGGCTCTGGAACAGGATCCTCCAGGGCCTCAGGCTCCTTCATCGTCCGGTGGCCAGGTTCCAGGGACGGCGGACACTCAGGGAAAATAGGAGGAGACATGGAGAGGGGGAAAAAAGAGTTAGTGTATGCAGCTGGAGGAGAGGACCCAGCAGACTGCTAAAACTGGGCCTCTCCCTTGGGAAACAGGCAAGGTTCAGTGTTATTTGATTGTATAGAATGAAAAAATACTTGCCTGTCATCCCGGTCCTTGATGTTCCCAGCTGCGGGCGGCTGACAGTCATCCTTCTCCGTGTCAGCGGTGACGTGGGCCCCTTCGAAGGCTTGCGGAGGAGCCGTCTCCACGACAACGGAGATGGGCGTTCCCGGGGTGGCCCTGGCAGGCCCCACGGCAGCTAGAGGGATGTGTACTGCTGGAGATAATGAGGGACTCTCCTGGGGTTTCCTCGCAGAATGACACCATCTTCAGGACACTGGAGAGTCACAGCCTGATGCTGGTGAAGCGGGAGAAAGAACGGCTGCAGGCTGTGGAGCGCATTCCCGATTAGGCTCCGCGAAGAACGCCGCTCTCCCCACACTAGGAAACTCCTGCCGGAGCGTGTAGACTGAGGCAATCAAGTCTGTGTACTGAGGGTAATTCCAGAGTCCTGGATGCGCCTCCAGAATACCCTCCGCTGCGTCCAGACTGCTCCATTTAGCCTTCAGTCCGTGGGCTTCGTGGGCCTCGTCCATGAAGTCCTGAATGAAGGTCACCGCCCATTCCTCCTCCACCGTGGGACGCCCCGCCGATCCTCTGCCTTAGCCGGTACTGGAACAGTGCACTGAAGGCATCGCTGGCAACACAGGTGGGTGAGGAAAATTTTCAAAAAGAAAAAAGTAATGTGTGGGTGCAACCCGCTAAATCCTAGCTGGCTGGACCATTTGTCACAAGACTCCCCATGCGCTTTTACGCAGCACATGGCAGAGGGGAAGGAAGATTGGATTTAAACGCTGGGTTACACCACAACACATTTATTAACCAAAAGAGCAGACAGTTCAAAAATAAAGACGTACAAAAAGGTAACAGGGTGCACTAAAGGGCATCACACGATAACGTGCAGCGGGCTGACCACAGTGCACAGTGGCCACGATACAAACAACACAAATAACGTTTTTAGCTCGGGCAACTTGGAGTCCTCTAGGAGACTTGACTGGCTGGAGAAGGAAACTGGGCGAAGTGCCAAAGCGTAGCAGCTACACTGCACGGGGAAACACTAACAGTCTTACTCACAGTACAGGAGCAGTCCAATTTGTCCAAGGTTCCAGCAAGCACATACAAACAGCAACTACCCTGAGGGGAATAGCGACAGAGTAGTTCCTCGCTTCCTCATTAGACAGTACATACATTTGACGATTAACATTCATATGAAAAGCACAATGGTCCAGCAATGCTTTGCTGGCAAAGGCTGCCTAAGTATAAGCATTGCTGGACAACAGATTGGGAACACCTGTGCAAGGCGCGGGAAAGACAATTAATGGAGTGAAATCAGCTGGCTGTCAAGAAAGAGGGGCCGTGGTCAGACCGGCGAGTGTTGGACAACGCCCACACAAATGTAGGTCAAAGAAGCTGCCTAACAGCCGCCGGCCAGAGCGGTGGTTACAGGCATGGAAAAAAAAGACAAAGACATAGAAACAACAAGAACTCAAAAGATAACACAATACATAAATAACCCGATACCCGAGCTACAGAGAACGGTCAGAACTGAGCCTAAAGACAACACTGGCTCGGTTCGTGACACTCACATCCATACCTAAGGACAAGTTAGAATCCCCAGTTGATGTCAATTAACCTGGCTTTAAGAGATCATATTTTTCATACATTAATTCCTTTTAATTAGGTTAAAAGGAATTAATGTATGAAAAATATGATCTCTCTTTTTGCTGCCTATTAAACTTTTCCTGCATTAACTGAATAACCTGAAGTTCTTAAGGAATTTTTCGGACTGTGTTATACTAAGGAAAGACAGCAGTCTAACCCTTGGACTAGTTTCTCTGCATCACTCTGAAATGTTCTTGAATACAAACTCAGGAGGGCTGCCATTGTGCCTTTTACTAAGGAGTGGCTTCCGTCTGGCCACTCTACCATACAGGCCTAATTAGTGGATTGCTGCAGAGATGGTTGTCCTTCTGGAAGGTTCTCTCTCCACAGAGGAATACTGGAGCTCTGACAGAGTGACCATCGGGTTCTTGGTCACCTCCCTGGCTAAGACCCCTCTCCCCCGATCGCTCAGTCATTATGGGGTATTGTGTGTAGAATTTTGAGGGAAAAAAATTAATTTAATCCATTTTGGAATAAGGCTGTAACATAACAAAATGTGGAAAAAGTGAAGCATTGTGAATACTTTCTGGATGCACTGTGTGTATATATATATATACTGTATATATATATATATATATATATATATATATATAGTTAGGCCCAGAAATATTTGGACAGTGACACAATCTTCATGATTTGGGCTCTGCGTGCCACCACATTGGATTTGAAATGAAACAACTACAACGGAATTGAAGTGCAGACTTTAAGGTTTAATTCAAGGGGTTGAACAAAAATATATGATTAAACATGTAGGAATTGTAGCTATTTTTATACAAACACTCCTCATTTCAGGGGCTCATTTCAAATAAACATAACCCTAAGTAAAATGCTACTTTTCAATATTTTGTTGAGAATCCTTTGCAGGCAATGACTGCCTGAAGTCTGGAACCCATGGACATCGCCAAACGCTGGGTTTTCTCCTTTGTGATGCTTTGCCAGGCCTTTACTGCAGCTGTCTTCAGTTGTTGCTTGTTTGTGGGTCTTTCTGCCTTAAGTTTTGTCTTGAGCAAGTGAAATGCATGCTCGATTGGGTTGAGATCTGATGATTGACTCAGCCATTGCAGAATATTCCACTTCTTTGCTTTAAAAAACTCCTGGGTTGCTTTTGCAGTATGTTTTGGATCATTGTCCATCTGTACTGTGAAGCGCCGTCCAATCAACTTTGCTGCATTTGGCTGAATCTGAGCAGAAAGTATGTCCCTATACACTTCAGAATTCATCCGGCTGCTTCTGTCTTTTGTCACATCATCAGTAAACACAAGTGACCCAGTGCCATTGGAAGCCATCCTCCACGTTTTACAGAAGATGTGGTGTGCTTTGGATCATGAGCTGTTCCAATTCTTCTCCAAACTTTCTTCTTCCCATCATTCTGGTACAGGTTGGTCTTAGTCTCATCTGTCCAAAGAATGCTGTTCCAGAACTGGGCTGGCTTCTTCAGGTGTTTTTTGGCAAAGTCAATTCTGGCCTTTCTATTTTTGAGGCTGATTAATGGTTTGCACCTTGTGGTGAATCCTTTGTATTTACTCTCATGAAGTCTTCTCTTTATGGTAGACTTAGATACTGATACACCTACTTCCTGGAGAGTGTTCTTCACTTGAGTGGATGTTGTGAAGGGGTTGTTCTTCACCATGGAAAGGATTCTACGATCATCCACCACTGTTGTCTTCGTGGACGTCCAGGCCTTTTTGAGTTCCCAAGCTCACCAGTGCACTCTTTTTTTCTCAGAATGTACCAAACTGTTGATTTGGCCACTCCCAACATTTCTGCTATCTCTCTGATGGATTTCTTCTTTTTTTCCAGCCTCAGGATGGTCTGTTTCACCTCCATTGAGAGCTCCTTTGACCGCATGTTGTGTGTTCACAGCAACAGCTTCCAAATGCAAATGCCACACCTGGAATCAACTCCAGACCTTTTAACTGCTTAATTGATGACAGGTTAACGAGGGAAGTTGTAAGTTGTAAGTTGTAAGTTGTTTTGGGTTTTTTTGGAGCCTTCTGAGTGAATTGTCCAATTACTTTTGGTCCCTTGAAAAAGAGGCGGCTACGTATTAAAGAGCTGTAATTCCTAAACCCTTGCTCCAATTTGGATGTGAATACTCTCAAATTACAGCTGAGAGTCTGCACTTTAAGCTCATATTGATTATATAATTGTATCCTGAATATGTTTTCGTAAACAGCTAAAATAACAAAACTTGTGTCACTGTCCAAATATTTTTGGGCCTAACTATATATATATATATTCATTCACCTTCTTCCACTTAATCCATTTCGGGTCGTGGGGGTGCTGGAGCCTATCCCAGCATCTTTGGGCGAGAGGCAGGGTACACCCTGGACAGATCGCAGGGCCAACACAGAGAGACAGACAACCATTCACTCTCACAGTCATACCTAAGGACAATTTAGAATCCCCAGTTTGATGCCAATTAACCTAACTTGCATGTTTTTGGCATGTGGGAGGAAACCGGAGAAATCCCGGAGTAAACCCATGCAGACACGGGGAGAACATGCAAACTCCACACAGATCACTGTTGGTCGGGGGCTGGGATTGAACCCAAGATCCCCTGGCCAAGGGTGAGTTACTGTGCTGCCGCAGTGCTAACCACTCCTCCACCGTGCCGCCCACTATATATACACTACCGTTCAAAAGTTTGGGGTCACCCAGACAATTATGTTGTTTTTTTCCATGAAAAGTCACACTTATTTACCACCATGAGTTGTAAAATGAATAGAAAATGTAGTCAAGACATTGACAAGGTTAGAAATAATGATTTGTATTTGAAATAATTTTTTCCAGATACTCAACCTGCTCAAAGGAAGGTCAGTTTTATAGCTTCTCTAACCAGCTAAACTGTTTTCAGCTGTGCTAACATGATTGCACAAGGGTTTTCTAATCATCCATTAGCCTTCTGACGCAATGAGCAAACACAATGTACCATTAGAACACTGGAGTGATAGTTGCTGGAAATGGGCCTCTATACACCTATGTAGATATTGCACCAAAAACCAGACATTTGCAGCTAGAATAGTCATTTACCACATTAGCAATGTATATTCGATATTAGAGTGTATTTCTGATTAGTTTAAAGTTATCTTCATTGAAAAAAACAGTGCTTTTCTTTTAAAAATAAGGAAATTTCTAAGTGACCCCAAACTTTTGAACGGTAGTGTATATGTATATGTATATGTATATATATATATATATATATATATATATATATATATATATATATATATATATATATATATATATATATATATATATACGTTGACAAAATTGTTGGTACCCCCCGTTAATGAAAGAAAAACCCACAATGGTCACAGAAATAACTTCAATCTGACAAAAGTGGTAAGAAATAAAAATTCTATGAAAATTAACCAATGAAAATCAGACAATGCTTTTGAATTGTAGTTCAACAGAATTACTTTAAAAAAACAAACTCATGAAACAGGCCTGGACAAAAATGATGGTACCCCTAGAAAAGATTGAAAATAATGTGACCATAGGGACATGTTCAACCAAGATGTGTCCTCTAATTAACATCACAGATATCTACAAACTTGTAATCAGTCAGTCGGCCTATTTAAAGGGTGACAAGTAGTCACTGTGCTGTTTGGTGACATGGTATGTACCACACTAAACATGGACCAGAGGAAGCAAAGGAGAGAGTTGTCTCAGGAGATTAGAAAGAAAATTATAGACAAGCATGTTAAAGGTAAAGGCTATAAGACCATCTCCAAGCAGCCTGATGTTCCTGTGACTACAGTTGCTCATATTATTCAGAAATTTATGATCCACGGGACTGTAGCCAACCTCCCTGGACGTGGCTGCAGGAGGAGACAGATAATACGAATGGTAACAAAAGAGCCCAGAACAACCACTAAACACATTCATGGTGAACTCCATTGTCAAGGTACATCAGTGTCAGATCGCACCATCCGTCGCTGTTTGAGCCAAAGTGGACTTCATGGGAGACAACCAAGGAGGACACCACTGTTGAAAACAAATCATAAAAAGGCCAGACTGGAATTTGCCAAACTGCATGTTGACAAGCCATAAAGCTTTTGGGAGAATGTCCTATGGACAGACGAGACAAAGCTGGAACTTTTTGGCAAGGTACATCAGCTCTATGTTCACAGACGCAAAAATGAAGTATACCAAGAAAAGAACACTGTCCCTACTGTGAAACATGGAGGAGGTTCTGTTATGTTCTGGGGCTGCTTTGCTGCATCTGGCATAGGGTGTCTTGAATCTGTGCAGGGTACAATGAAATCTCAAGACTATCAAGGTATTCTAGAGAGAAATGTGTTGCCCAGTGTCAGACAGCTTGGTCTTAGTCGCAGGTCATGGGTCTTGCAACAGGATAATGACCCAAAACACACAGCTAAAAACACCCAAGAATGGCTAAGAGCGAAACATTGGACTATTCTAAAGTGGCCTTCTATGAGCCCTGATCTAAATCCTATTGAACATCTGTGGAAGGAGCTGAAATATGCCGTCTGGAGAAGGCACCCTTCAAGCCTGAGACAACTGGAGCAGTTTGCTGATGAGGAGTGGGCCAAAATACCTGCTGAGAGGTGCAGAAGCCTCATTGACAGTTACAGAAATCGTTTGATTGCAGTGATTGCCTCAAAAGGCAATCTCTCGGCGCCACACGAGTCGGCTGCCTTTTGCAACAGCGGCTCGATTCCGAGTCTTTTTCCCTTCCTCTCTCTTTTTGATCCGTCTTTTTTTTTCACCCCACTTATATCACGGACACACAGATCGTCCTAAATGTCTCCTGAGCCGGTGGACGGAGCCACTGTCTATAGCAGGATACGATACAGCAGAGAACAGCTGCTAGCATTCAACCGCCACCCGGTCCCATTGGAAATACTCGACATACCGAGAGAACTGAGGCGAAAACGCCGCGGCTGCCGGGCTGGAGTAAGGCGGAGGACAAAAAATATAAGGTACAGACCCTCCCTTCCATCTGTTGTCATGGGAAATGTACGGTCGATACTGGGAAAGTTAGATGAGCTAGCGGCTATCTCCCGTTATGATAGCACATACCGGGAGTGCTCTCTCCTTTTGTTTACTGAGACGTGGCTAACTGAACTAGCAGCAGATGCTAACATTGAGCTGGAGGGTTTTCACATGATACGAGCTGACCGAACACCAGACAGTGGCAAGGCTAGGGGCGGTGGAGTGATCATGTATGTTAACAACAACTGGTGCAGACCGGGACATATCACTGTTAAACAACGACACTGCAGCAAAGACATTGAGTTGCTAGCTGTTAGCATGAGGCCTACATATCTCCCGAGAGAACACTCACACGTGATCTGCATTGTTGTTTATGCAAATCCGACGGCGAACGCTGGGACAGCACGTGACGTCATCCATTCAGTAACCAGCAGGCTGCAGACAGAACACCCAGATGCTCTTCTCCTCATCTCAGGCGATTTCAACCATGTTTCACTGTCTCCCATTCTACCCACGTTCACCCAGTATGTCACATGCCACACTAGAGACAATAAAACACTGGATTTATTCTACGCAAACACTAAGGAGGCGTACACCTCATCACAACTACCCCCACTCGGGAGATCGGATCACAACTTGGTTCATCTCCGGCCGGTGTACAAACCCCTAGTGCACAGACAACCTCCGGCCATGCACACTGTGGAGTTATGGTCTGAGGAGACAATGGACACCCTAAAGGGCTGTTTTGAAGCCACCGCCTGGAAGCAGCTCTGCGATCCACATGGTGAGGACATCGATGGCCTCATTCACACCTTCACGGGCTACCTCAGCTTCTGTGTGGACAAATCCGTTCCCACCAAGACCATACGGCGTCACTCAAACAACAAACCCTGGATCAACCCTGAGATTAAAACACTTCTGAGAGAGAAGAAGAGGATCTTCAGGTCAGGGAACAGGGAGATGCTGAAGTCCGTACAGAGGGAGCTGAGGAGAAAGATCAGAGAAGGCAAGGACAGCTTCAGGAAGAAGATGGAGGACAAGCTGCAACAGAGCGACATCAGCGGGGTCTGGAGAAACCTCAAAACCATCTCGGGGCTCCAGAATACCTCCCCCCAGGCCACAGGGGGCAGGGAGTGGGCGAACAACCTGAATCTGTTTTTCAATAGATTTGACCAACCGCCCTCCCCCCTGACTGCACAACAACCACTGCTGCCTCTAAAGAAATCAAGTCCTGCTGCCCACTCCCCACTCTACCAACACCCCCCCACGCCCAACACACAGCCCCCCATCCTGACCCTGACCAGGACCCAGGTGAGGACGGAGCTGAGGAAGATCAAGGCGAGGAAGGCGCCGGGACCGGACGGCATCAGCGCAAAGCTCCTCAAGTCCTGTGCAGACCAGCTGTGTGGGATTGTGACGTATATCTTCAACATGAGCCTGAAACTGGGGAGGGTACCACAGCTGTGGAAAACATCTTGTGTGGTACCTGTACCAAAAACTTCCCACCCCAAAGACCTGAACAGCTACAGACCGGTGGCCTTGACGTCCCACTTGATGAAGACCCTGGAGAGACTGCTCCTTGCTCACCTCCGCCCCCTGGTGGAACCAGCGATGGATCCACTCCAGTTCGCCTACCAGCATGGCATTGGGGTGGAGGATGCGGTGATCTTCCTCCTTCACCGTTCTCTGTCCCACCTGGAGAAGCCCGGGAATATGGTGAGGATCATGTTCTTTGACTTCTCCAGTGCTTTCAACACCATCCAACCGATGATCCTGAAGGACAAGCTGCTGCGCGCAGGGGTGGACCAGCACCTGTCATCATGGATCCTGGACTACCTCACGAACCGGCCTCAGTTTGTGAGAACCCGGGACTGTGTGTCCGACACGATCATCAGTAGCACGGGGGCCCCCCCAGGGAACGGTGCTGGCTCCCTTCCTGTTCACTCTTTATACTGCGGACTTCTCACACAACACAACACACTGCCATCTACAGAAGTTCTCTGATGACTCTGCGATCGTTGGCCTCATCTCCAATGGAGATGAAGCTGAGTACAGAGGGCTTATCCAGGACTTCGTGGACTGGTGCCATCGGAACTGCCTCCAGATCAACGCGAGGAAAACTAAGGAGCTGGTGGTGGACTGCCGCAGGCATGGGCAGCCCCTCACAGTACCAGTAAATATACAGGGAACAGACATCGAGATGGTGACATCCTATAAGTACCTGGGTATTCATCTGAACAATAAACTAGACTGGTCACACAATACTGATGCACTCTACAAGAAGGGACAGCGCAGGCTGTTCCTGCTGAGGAGACTCAGGTCTTTTGGTGTACAAGGGGCGTTGCTGAAGTCATTCTATGACACGGTGGTGGCATCAGCCATCACTTTTGGAGTGGTCTGCTGGGGCAGTGGCATTACTGCAGCCGATAGGAAGAGACTGAACAAACTGATTAAGAAAGCTAGCTCTGTCCTGGGGCAGCGCCTTGATCCGATGGAGGAGATAGGAGAGAGAAGGACGGTGGCTAAACTGTCATCTCTGCTGGAGTCCGAGTTCCACCCTATGCAGGACATACTGAATGCACTGAGGAGCTCATTTAGCAGCAGACTACATCATCCCAGGTGCACAACCGAGAGGTTTCGTAGGTCCTTCCTACCAACGGCTGTCAGACTGTACAACCTAAGCAGGG
Source organism: Pholidichthys leucotaenia (assembly GCA_020510985.1). Classification (NCBI taxonomy): domain Eukaryota; kingdom Metazoa; phylum Chordata; class Actinopteri; order Cichliformes; family Pholidichthyidae; genus Pholidichthys; species Pholidichthys leucotaenia. The sequence continues at coordinate 161,517,561 of CM035844.1, read as the reverse complement.
CTGCTCGCAGAGATAGCAAAAAAGACGTAACAAACTAATAGTTTTTTGAATGCAGAAGATGCAATAGACTTACACAGTGGTCCTCTCCGGCATACAACTAGGAGCATGCCGGTCGCTATGGAGGGTGAGAGTGTGTATGGGCACATAATCATACCATGCAGGATAGCTGGGTAGACGGTTATGCTGTTTCATTCCATCTAGCGGCAATGCTCTGCACTGTGTGTGTTTATATATTTGCATATTTGTTCCGTCTAGCTGCAATGCTCCGTACTGTGGGTGTTTATATATTTATATATCTACATGTTATTCCATCTAGCTACATTGCTCCGCACTGTGTGTGTTTATATACTTGCATATTTATTCCACCTAGCTGCAATGCTCCGTACTGTGGGTGTTTATATATTTACATATTTATTCCATCTAGCTACAATGCTCTGCACTGTGTGTTCATATATTCATATATTTATTCCATCCAGCTACAATGCTCTGCACTGTGTGTCTGTGTGTGTGTGTATATATATATATTTTATAGTAATACGTACATATGTTTATTAGCTGCTCTTGCTTGCTTGTTTTTTTTTTTTTCTTGCCTTCTGATTGTTGCTCTGAGTGTTGCTATCCCTGTGCTGTTGCAATCCTGGAATTTCCCCGTTGTGGGACTAATAAAGGCTTATCTTATCTTATCTTATCTTAAAAGGTTGTGCAACAAAATATTAAGTTAAGGGTACCATCATTTTTGTCCAGGCCTGTTTCATGAGTTTGTTTTAAAAATAATTCTGTTGAACCACAATTCAAAAGCATTGTCTGATTTTCATTGGTAAATTTTCATAGATTTTTTTTATTTATTATTTTTTTTTTTTTTTTTTTTTTTATTTATTACCACTTTTGTCAGATTCAAGTTATTTCTGTGACCATTGTGGGCTTTTCTTTCATTAACAGAGGGGTACCAACAATTTTGTCCATGTCTGCATATATATATATATATTATTCTACGCAAACACTAAGGAGGCGTACACCTCGTCACCACTCCCCCCACTCGGGAGATCGGATCACAACTTGGTTCATCTCTGGCCGGTGTACAAACCCCTAGTGCACAGACAACCTCCGGTCATGCGCACAGTAAAGTTATGGTCTGAGGAGGCAATGGACGCTCTAAAGGACTGCTTTGAAACCACTGCCTGGGAGCAGCTCTGCGATCCACATGGTGAGGACATCGATGACCTCACTCACACCATCACGGACTACATCAGCTTCTGTGTGGACAACACCGTACCCACCAAGACCATACAGTGTTGCTCAAACAACAAACCCTGGATCAACCCTGAGATAAAAACACTTCTGAGGGAGAAGAAGAGGATCTTCAGGTCGGGGAACAGGGAGATGCTGAAGTCCGTACAGAGGGAGCTGAGGAGGAAGATCAGAGAAGGCAAGGACAGCTTCAGGAAGAAGATGGAGGATAAGCTGCAACAGAGCGACATTGGTGGGCTCTGGAGAAACCTTTAAACCATCTCTGGGCTCCAGAATACCTCCCCCCAGGCCACGGGGGGCAGGGAGTGGGCGAACAATCTGAACCTGTTTTTCAATAGGTTTGACCAACCGCCCTCCCCCCCGACTGCACAACAACCACTGCTGCCTCTGAAGACATCAAGTCCTGCTGCCCACTCCCCGATCCACCATCATCCCCCCACTCCCAACACACAGCCCCCCAACCTGACCCTCACTAAGACCCAGGTGAGGACGGAGCTGAGGAAGATCAAGGCGAGGAAGGCGTCGGGACCGGACGGCATCAGCGCAAAGCTCCTCAAGTCCTGTGCAGACCAGCTGTGTGGGATTGTGGAGTACATCTTCAACCTGAGCCTGAAGCTGGGGAGGGTACCACAGTTGTGGAAAACATCTTGTGTGGTACCTGTACCAAAGACTTCCCACCCCAAAGATCTGAACAGCTACAGACCAGTGGCCCTGACGTCCCACATGATGAAGACCCTGGAGAGACCACTCCTTGCTCACCTCCGCCCCCTGGTGGGACCAGCGATGGATCCACTCCAGTTCACCTACCAGCATGGCATTGGGGTGGAGGATGCGGTCATCTTCCTCCTTCACCATTCTCTGTTTCACCTGGAGAAGCCCGGGAATGTGGTGAGGATCATGTTCTTTGACTTCTCCAGTGCTTTCAACACCATCCAACCGATGAACCTGAAGGACAAGCTGCTGTGTGCAGGAGTGGACCAGCACCTGTCATCATGGATCCTGGACTACCTCACAAACCGGCCACAAACCTGGGACTGTGTGTCCGACACGATCATCGGTAGCACGGGGGCCCCCCAGGGAACTGTTTTGGCTCCCTTCCTGTTCACCCTTTATACTGCGGACTTCTCACACAACACAACACACTGCCATCTACAGAAGTTCTCTGATGACTCTGCGATCATTGGCCTCATCTCCAATGGAGATGAAGCTGAGTACAGAGGACTTATCCGGGACTTTGTGGACTGGTGCCATCGGAACTGCCTCCAGATCAACGCGAGGAAAACTAAGGAGCTGGTGGTGGACTGCCGCAGGCAAGGACAACCCCTCACAGCACCAGTAAATATACAGGGAACAGACATTGAGATGGTGACATCCTACAAGTACCTGGGAGTTCATCTGAACAATAAACTAGACTGGTCACACAATACTGACGCACTCTACAAGAAGAGACAGCGCAGGCTGTTCCTACTGAGGAGACTCAGGTCTTTTGGTGTACAAGGGGCGCTGCTGAAGACATTCTACGACACGGTGGTGGCATCAGCCATCACGTTTGGAGTGGTCTGCTGGGGCAGTGGCATTACAGCAGCCGATAGGAAGAGACTGAACAAACTGATCAAGAAAGCTAGCTCTGTCCTGGGGCAGCGCCTTGACCCAGTGGAGGAGATGGGAGAGAGAAGGATGGTGACTAAACTGTCATCTCTGCTGGAGTCCGAGTTCCACCCTATGCAGGACACACTGAATGTACTAAGGAGCTCATTTAGCAGCAGACTACATCATCCTAGGTGCACAACCGAGAGGTTTCGCAGGTCCTTCCTACCTACGGCTGTCAGACTGTACAACCTAAGCAGGGCTGCTCACAGAGATAGCAAAAAGATGTGACAACTTAAATAGTATTGAATGCAAAAGACGCAATAGACTTACACAATGGTCCCCTCCGGTATACAACTAGGAAAAGACCGGTAGCTACGGAGGGTGACAATATGTATGGGTACATAATCATACCATGTAGGATAACTAAGTAGACGGTTATGCTGTTTCATTCCATCTAGCTACAATGCCCCACACTGTATGTGTTTATATATTTATATATTTATTCCATCTAGCGACAATGTTCCACACTGTGTGTTTATATATTTACATATTTATTCCATCTAGCTACAATGCTCCGCACTGTGTGTGTTTATATATTCATATATTTATTCCATCTAGCTACAATGCTCCGCACTGTGTGTTTATATATTTACATATTTATTCCATCTAGCTACAATGCTCCGCACTGTGTTTATATATTCATATATTTATTCCATCTAGCCACAATGCTCTGCACTGTTTATATATTAATATATTTATTCCATCTAGCTTCAACGCTCCACACTGTATGTGTGTTTATATATTCACATATTTATTCCATCTAGCTACAATGCTCCGCACTGTGTGTTTATATATTCATAAATTTATTCCATCCAGCTACAATGCGCCGCACTGTGTTTATATATTTATATATTTATTCCATCTAGCTACAATGCTCCGCACTGTGTCTATATATTTATGTTTATATGTACATATGTATACCTGCTGCTCTTGTTTTTTTCTTGCCTTCTGATTGTTGCTCTGAGTGTTGTTATCCCTGTGCTGTTGCAATCCTGGAATTTCCCCATTGTGGGACTAATAAAGGCTTATCTTACCTTATCTTATCTTTATATGTATATATATATATATATATATATATATATATATATATATATATATATATATATATATATATATATATATAGTTATAGTTATAGTTATAGTTATAGTTATGTATGCCCATAATATTAACATGCAGCACGGACGTGATGATGTAGGCACGGGTGACATCATCACGCCGTGCCTATAATAAGGGACTGTTGGCGGCAGTCCGTTCTCTTGGGTGCTCCGCCTCTAGTAACACACCAGCCTGTACCCAGTTATAGTTAGCTTGCTAGCTTATTCGTATGTAACACATTTTACCAGCTGTCTTTTAATAAAGCTACCATTCAGTACAGCCACTGCCTCCGCTGTCCCTCATTCTCAGACATAACAATGGCGACGAAGAGAAAAAATTTTCTTCTGGAGGAAAATATAATGTTTTTCCTGAAGATGGAAGCGTGTCTGGTAACCTGACCGGATAGTGTGGTGCCTAGAGGACTCAAGTTTCACCAGTGCTGACAGCGAGCGAATGAGTTGGTCAAGCAGTTTGTCGCTGACCTCTGCTGTATGGCTAGTGCATGTGGGTATGGAGACTTGGAAGAGGGGTTGGTACGAGACAAGTTGGCAGAGCACACTACAAATATGAAGCTGTGGGAGAAGTTGGTGATGGTGCTGAATGGCTTGACACTGGCTGAAGCAGTAGAGATAGCGTCCCGGCTAGAGCTAGAAGAAGCTGCCCAGTTAGCATTGCAGCTAACGGGCCCCAGCCCACGCTCCCCACAGTCAGCTCCACTGGTACAGACGGTTGCCTTGGCTGCTGAGCCCGTCAACCCCACATCTTCTCAGGAGGGCCCCGAGGTAGATGCCACGAGACAGCAGGGCACCACAACGCGCCGACCCAGTGGTAAACTCATTTTGGCCGCTGATGGCTCAAGTCTGCTGCACTCAGACATGGATGCAGCCACTCTCTGCCTCGCACCACATGCTAAACAGAACCCAGTAGAACTGGAGCAGCTGCAGGAGCCCCAGGCCACATCCATACAGGAACCAGAGCCACCACAGGAGCTCCAGACCACAGCCATATGGGACCCAGAGCTGGTCCTCACGCAGCATGAGCGTTCTCGAGCTGTTGCCTCATCGCAGGAGAGAGAGCATAATCTGGACTCGTCTCTGATCCTCGCCCGGCATATGCTTCAGGGACCCGCCGCAGCAGTGCAGGAGAGAGAGTTCGTGGCCAAGCAGGACCCCAGCGAACAACAACAACCTGGTGTGTGTCCTATCGCTGGCAAGAGCAACACACTGCCGTGACCACAAGCAGCACCAGAGGAGAGAGGGCAGAAACCGGTCTCGTCTCAGATCCTTGCCTGGCATCAGCCTCAGGGAGCCACCACAGCGGTGCAGGAGAGAAAGTCCGTGGCCGAGCAGGACCCAGCAGAACAATGCCAATCCAGAGCGTGTCCTGCTGTCGACGTGAACGCTGCCACAACAGCAACCAACATTGGGCACGAGAGAGCAGCAGTACCGAGTCCAGCTTACTAGATTGCCTCTCGGAATGCTTCACTGGGTTCCGATCCACCGATCCGAATGCCTGGCCCCACAAACGCTCCCGTCACCGCCGATGATGATCACCGTGCAGTTGGAGCCAGCCACCTTCCAGATGGCTGATGGTTCGAGATGGCACGCCAGCCGTCTGCAAAAGGTAGGAGCAGCTGTCGCAGATCAAGCTGCGATGCTGGAGCAGATCCAGCCAGTGTGGGACTCAGACTGGGACTTTGCAAGAGAGCAACCAGATGTACTGCAACCAGCACCTCAAGGGGTGCACCCACTGTGGGCTCGCCAGAAGCCCCTGAAGTTGAACTGTAACAATGACTCTGTTTTGCAATATTTAGGCAGAGCACGGTTGACTAAAGTGGCAGAATAACTCACTCAACCATGCAGGGTCTACCAATAGTCCACCCGATTGCCCAGGTTCAGGTTTGATTTGTTGTGAGTTCACATGCCTGCCATAACGTTCATTATGGTTTTGTTTTTTCCCAGGGGGGGGGTGTATGTTATGTATGCCCATAATCACAACACGCAGCGCGGACGTGATGATGTAAGGCACGGATGATGTCATCACGTTGTGCCTATAATAAGGGACTGTTGGTGGCAGCCCATTCTCTTGGGCGCTCATGTTCAGGTTCAGGTTACTTTACTTGTACCCGTAGGTAGATTTGTTTTGCAGTCTGGTGACATCCATATTTACAAGCCACAATTACATTCAACATAAACACAAACACAAACACAGGCACACATGAAGCTGACTATAAACATGATAAAAACACTCAAGCCTCCATCAATCAGGATATAAAGACAAAGAGATGAGAGAAAAACCAGAGCTAAGAGAGAAGGGTCATATTAAAAAGTTAAAGACTAGTCAAAGAGGTTAAAAACTCAAAGGTCTAAAACCCAATAAAAGATTTAGAACCCAAATAAAAATCCTACAAAAATAGGTAAATATAAAATGGAGTTAACAAATAGGTAACTAAATTATGTGCAATATATTGTTACAACTTGTTCAACTCTTTAACAGCAGCAGGGACAAAGCTGTTTTTGTAGCGCTGGGTTTTACTTTTTGGGACAGCAAACCTCCGTCTTGAGGGAAGAAGCTGAAAGTGGCAGTGCAAAGGGTGGGAGTCATCATTTAAAATGGAGGTAGCCATCCTCTGTACCTGTCTGGTGTACAAGGATGTCAGGCTCAGCTGTGACTCACCAAGCAAACGACTGGACCATCTAACTACCTGATCCAAGGATTTCCCCTGTTTCAGTTTTATCTGACCAAACCATGACACTAAAGAAAAGGATAAAACAGATTCAATAAAAGCCCAATAAGACGTCATTATGGTTCGGTCAATTTGGAAGCGTGCAAGTTTCCTTAAACAATGCAAATGTTGCTGACCCTTTTTGCACACCCTTTCACAGTTCTCTTCAAAGTTTAAATTACTATCAATAATCGTCCCAAGATACTTGTAGGATTGTACACATTCAGTGGTCTGGCCTTTTAGTACGGTGACTTTGTGCCTGGGAGTTTTCCTCCTAAAGTCAATAATCATATCTTTAGTTTTTGTCGTATTCAGCTGCAGGTAGGAATCCTCACACCAGTGAACAAAATCATCAGCTACTGGGTCGTGGCCACTCTCACCATCCTGGAGGAGACTGACAATAACTGAATCATCAGCATACTTTATAATGTGTCTGTTGTCATGTCTGCTCCGACACATGTTTGTGTACAGGATGAATAGTAGTGGTGACAACACACACCCCTGAGAAGAGCCAGTAGAATTTTACCAGAAATTACCAGAAATCCACGGAGCTGCTCATCCGTAAACTGCCCGTCCAGTGCCTGGTGAGGGAGATCGCTCAGGACTTCAAGACCCACCTGCGCTTTCTGAGCTTCGCCGTCATGGCTCTGCAGGAGACCAGAGAGGCCCACCTGGTGGGTCTCTTCTTCGCCAAGAGGGTCACCATCATGCCCAAAGACTTCCAGCTGGCCCGCCGCATCCGCGGAGAGAGAACTTAGACTTTCTGCTGCACATTCACCAACCATAATGCTCCGCACTGTGTGTATATATATATACATTTATAGTAATATGTACATATGTTTACTAGATGTTCTTGTTTTTTTTTTTTTCTTGCCTTCTGATTACTGCTCTGAGTGTTGCTATCCCTGTGCTGTTGCAATCCTGGAATTTCCCCATTGTGGGACTAATAAAGGCTTATCTTATCTTATCTTATCTTAGAAGAGCACTTTTGGTCAGACAATGTACCACTGACCCTTACTCTCTGTGTCCTGTTGGTTAAGAAATTCAGAATCCAACCCACCAGATTATTGCTCAAATCAAATTGTTGCAGGAGCCTTTCAACTAAAATATGAGGTTGGAATGTATTAAAGGCGGAGGAAAAGTCCACAAATAAAAGCCTGGCGTGTGTCCCATTAAAATCCAGATGTTTAAAAAGCATGTTAAACAGAGTGACAGTGGCTCCACCTCTAGTAACACACCAGCCGGTACCCAGTTATAGTTAGCTTGCTAGCTTATTCGTATGTAACACGTGCTGCCAGCTGTCTTTTAATTAAACTCCTGTTCAGTACAGCTACCGCCTCCCCTGTCCCTTATTCTCAGACATAACATGTATGTATCACTGATTCTTGAGACATGGGACAAAATGGGATAAAAATAAATAAAAAAGATGCTCAGATAAATTGAACTACATGTATGAATCAAGGACTAGGCTACCTCACTATGCTTTGATACACCCATCAACCTTTTTTTAAAAAAATGTGCTTTTTGGCTTTCCATCACCTATTTTGTGACAACATCGTCAGACACCAAAAACACACATCAATTTTAACTCACATTATGTCAGACCTACAAAAACTATACCAAAGTCAAGTTTTTACACAGACTGACTGAACCTAGAAGAAAGTTACTTTCAACATGTATATGTTTATATTATGAAAGTTCTTGTTTGTGCTTTTTTAATTGGATTGTACATTAGTATATTAATTTTAACCTCAACAGCAACCAAAATTTTAAAATTTGAAAACATAACATAATGGTAGGACGCAGATTATATTTTCACATATGACCAACGAGCCACATGGGTCCACCCTCCAGTGGGCTGTCCACCTGCAGGAGGGATCATTGGGATCATGGGTGCTATGTGGATTGCTTGGGAGTTTGGGCTTCTCTGCACTACTGCTGCCCCCATGACCCAGACCCCAGAGAAGCAGGATGGATGGATGGATGGCATTTTGACCACAGCATGTCACGGACATTTCATCAGCACCTCTGGGAACCATGTCACAAGATTATAAAAGGGGCACTGTACCCTCAACATACTCAAGATCCCTATCCAGTTAAAATTAAATCACCCTTTATTGTCATTCAACTGTACATCCAATCATGTACAGTAGAACGAGATTGTGTTTTACCTATCTACTGTGTTAATCACACACACCCCAAGTGTAGAATCAGAGGGCCGCTGCCATGCAAGGCGCCGCCACAAATTTTCCTCCTCCATTCAATTATTGCTGAGCACCAAGCTGGACGGCAGGAAGTTCCACTTTTATATGGTCTTTGGCATGACCCGGCCAGGATTTGAACCCCTGCCTCCCGGGTGTGGGGCGGATGCTCTACCAACTGAGCCACCACTCCGGTTGAGTATCCATAGGAGTTATTTCTCTCACAATCAACATAATCCTATGGATCTGTGGTGTCTTTGCACTGTCAAAGCTGCTTTGGAAACACAAATTATGTTTCGAGCTGAAAGATAATAATTGTAATAATGGATAATAGGTAATGTTGCAGTAGATTTGTGCACAATGCAGTGCAAAAAGGTCTTGGAAAAACACCACAATTGTAAACCTGTTATATTGATAGCACTTATACAGACAATACAAGCTGATCACTGTCACTGACACTATATCAAGGAAGAACTAATGAGGCATCATACTGCTGTTTTTCATTGGTGTTGGATTGGATGTTATTTTATCTGCTTTTATCTTTGAATGTACACAACCAGGTGGTTGCATAGGAGAGAAACAGATAATTGCTGTTCATTTTAACATATGAATAAAATTTCAATGTCAGAAAAAAGGGAGTGCTAATGTAAAAACACAGATGTCCAGTTCAGACAGGCAGCTGGTTTTTTCACCTATCACTCTGCTTTGATCATGCCTATTCAATGCCTTATAATACATTTTTTTTAAAAAGTGAGTTATATGTAAAGGGGTTACTGACCGAAAAACTGTGTTTTTTGAGGTTTTAACTTTCTGAGATGCATCTGTTGGTCATGCGATTATTGGGTTGCCAACTTTCTCACAGCCAAATAAGGGACAGAGGGTTTTAGCTATTGCTCGGTGCCACAATGTTGTGGACATTAGTGTTGTCATAATACTGGGATTTTTTTTTTTTTTACCTTGATAATACCTTAAAAATACTGATATTCAATGTCATGTTTAATACTACAAGGAAAAAATATCACACTGTATAACTAGAAATTTCAGATTTTTATTATAAGGCCCATGTGTCAAATTGCTGACAGAAGACACCAGGAAACCTGCAACTGGTATCAACATATCTATTGGGAACAAAATGAATACTTCAAACACCTTGAATCAAAATATAGCATGTCTTACCCTTATAGAAGTATTTTATTCTGGCCTTTTTTAAAGGAAAATCCTTCATTATGTCCTTTAAAGTCCAGCTCACAAATATCGTCATACTCTATGGATGCATGCTTGATCCAGTCTACTTTTTACCAAGTTCGGAGTCCACTGTCCCAAGCACAGCTATCTGATCTAAGCAATCATGGCCTTTCTTCTCCCTTCGCCCTTCTCCTCCAGGTGAGTGCTTTAACAGCCCACCTGCCTCCTCCGCGCAGTAATTAACAGCTCCGCCTCCACTCGATGTTTCAGCTTAGAAAAATCCTTTATGTTTTGGGATTTTTTGAGCATTTCATTTTCCCTAAGTTCTTTTCCTCTCAATAATTTTATGAGCACAACTTTCAAACATTTTTCTGGACATTTTGACCAAGCTAATTACTTCTTACCTCTCAGTGGCACTTGCATAGTCCCATGTCAAAACAATTTCTCTGATAGGCTATTGTTACGTGGTACCCATGTGGTGTACTTGTAAATTAGACCAAACAGCAGTCACACATGAATATCAAGTGATGGACATAGAATTTGACCAGTTAACAACAATGTGATCTTTTTCATTGGCTCATGATAGGCCCTAATCTTTGTAGGCCCCTGGGCTTCAGCCCAGCCTAGCCCGTTCATTAAGGTAGCCTTGAATATGGGACAGTGCACATCCCGCTTGGGACAAACATATTTAGCCCAATAAACGGGACGTCCTGGCTAAAACGGGACAGTTGGCAACCCTATGTGATTATCAAAAACATATCAAAACAATTACTTCGCTTAAAAACACACAGCCTTTGTTTCATTTTTGTCTGCAAGAAACTGTTTTGACTCTTCTGGGTATTTTCTTATATGTCAAGAAATGGGAAACATTGATACCTGCCCACTGTTCTATTATTGGCCAAAGGCTTAGCCTTAAGAGCTAACAGTGGTACTAAGAAGCTTGCGTTCATATTGTTATCTTCTTTAGATTTCAGTCATCCTAATAGACATTACTGCTTCCACCTGGTTCACTAATCCACAGTCGATATCTCATATCATTCTGGCTTATTACCTCCGCCAAGGAGGTTATGTTTTTGCCGGTGTTTATCTGTCTGTTTGTCTGTGATGATTTTGGTGATGATCTGAGAGTGCACACCTCCACCAAGGACTTTGTTTGCATTTGTGCAGCAGGATTACACAAAAATTATTGGATGGATTTAGATGAAATTTTCATCAGAGTTGGTTCTTGGACTAGAGGGGAAGCCATTACATTTTCGGAGATGATCTAAGAATGCATACCTCCACCAAGGCTCTTATATCCTCACAGACTGTTAGCAACAATATTCCAAAACTACTGGATGGATTTGGATGAAATTTTCACCAGAAGTGGTTCTTGGCCTACACACGAACCCATTACATTTTGGGGGTGATCCATGACTGCATACCTCTGCCAAGGCTCCATCTTCTTGCGGTGGTTTAGTAGGATTATGTAAAAACTACTGGATGGATTTTGCTGAAATTTTAACCAGAGATGATCCTTGGCCTGCAGACGAATCCATTACATTTTGTAACTGATCTGTAAGCGCATACCTCTACCAAGGCCCAATCTTGCAGTGTATGGTGGGATGGAGGCTGGGAGATACAAACAGATGGATGGACAAAGGGAGGGAAGGAAGGAGCCTTGGCGGAGGTATGAACTCTGAGTGCTTTTCTAGTTTTGTTATATTTTTGCCGTGATGTTCATTATTAGCATCGTTAGCACCACCAAGGTGGCTAGCTGAAGCTAGCAGTTTAGACACGAGTCTTGGCTCATTCACAGTGTTTCTGTGCTTATTGTACTCCAGGGACCAGTTTATCCTATCAACCAGTGAAACCACACACCCCTGCCCACCAGTGCATTATTTCATTCATTCTTTGAGACAAATTTATGTTTGTTGGCTCTGAGCAAGGAGCTAGGATCAAGCCAGTAGTGTTGGGCGGACCAATCCAAATATTGATAATATCGATAACAATGTTTGTATTGACATTGATCAATACCAGTGTAATGAAATTGATACTCTGTGTCTGTGTGTGTCGCTCCCGTCACATCAGGGAGCAGGCACGCTTTGCTCCTCTTCTTCTTCTTATGGTTTTACGGTGGTTGGCAGGCAGCGTTTGGTGCTACTCCTTACTACCATCACGTGACTCAACAGTGCCAGGTAAACAAGCTAGCAAGTAACAGTTGCCAGTTGCCAGCTCATGCACACACATGAGTTGCACAGAGACAGAGCAGAAGAATGGCAGAGAGGAAGAGGAGCACTGTGTGGCTATATTTTCAAATGAAGGGAGACATTTTATTTAATTTTTGTATTGTAGTTTCTGAACAGTGTACATCAAAAAAGAATTTGTTTTAATTTGTTCTTGAGTGATGATTTTGTGCATTTTGTTTATTTAAGCAAAAAATCCAGACATGATAATGTATGGGGGAAAACTGTTTTGCTACTGTTCTATTGTTTCTGAACAAAAAGTTTTATTATGATAAAGTATTTTCTATTTACCTCTAACATCCTGAGACCCTGCATACTCATATGAGGACATTACATTTTTTCCTTTCTGCATCGTGGTACTTGCTTTTTTACAACTTTGACCCATTGGCCTCAATTATGGGCACTGCCAGCACCTTTTATTGGTGACATAACAACATTACACCCATTTCAGTGAAAACAAGATGGAGGGGATGCCAGTAAAAAAAAAACTTCTACAGCCACTCCTGACAGAAAAAAGAGCAAGGTAAAAATTCTATCCAAATTTCATGAATGAAATTAATGTATTTATGCACAATAATGTCTGTAGCTTCATATGGCATGCAAATTTGACACATTTTAGAGATAATAGCAAACTACAATGTACTTAAATATTAAATAATCGTTTGAGGTTATTTGGACTATATTAGGTTATTGATTGTACTACATGGGTAGATAAACTTGGGAGTTTTTAGAAGAGTTTACAAGTGTAAATTGTTCTTGCAAGTAGTACATTTGGTCAACCTTAGAATTAATTAGCTAAATAGCTAGACAACCGAGAAATGCTGGATGCTGGAAATCTGCTACATTTACCCCAAACTTTGTCCAGTTTCAGGATGAAGATGATAAATTGAAGGATGAACGAGTAGATTGGCAGCCACTGGATTATGTGGAGCAGTACATTGACTCAGAGCTGATGAAACTCCTTTCCGACTGCACAAATGCCATGTCACTGGCTAACAGTGGAAGATTTCGCAACACTTAAGTTGATGAGATGTACCACTTTTCTGTAGCAGCAATCTTGATGTCCTGTGTACAGTACCCACAAACGAGGATGTTTTGGTCCAATGCCCTACAAATCCCTGCCATTAGTGACTCAATGTCACATGATTAGTTCTTCAAACTGAGGAGCCACCTGAAAGTAGTCATTGACAATGATTTTCCTGAAGACAAATAGAAAACCCACAAATTCTGGAAGGTGAGGGCTTTTACAAATCGCATACTCAAAGGCTGCCACTTTCAGGCTCAACCAGAATGCATCTCAATGTTATGAATCCTCATGCGCCATTACGCTGTGCACAGAGGACAGAATGAAAAACCCAATCGCAGGAGTAGATTTGTGTAGTTTATTAACAAAACCCCAAAATAACAGGTCCAGCAACAGTCACACAATGAACAGCGAGTTGATCAGATGCAAAGATAGCAGTTGAGGCTACCAGGCATACAGGGGCAACTCCTGGACGCTCTACAGCCCAGCGAAGGGAATGTCTAGTGCCACAGAGCTGCTGTCGGCACAGGGAGAAAGGTAAACATTAATTTATGGTACTGGAGCGATCCGGGGCTGTCCGTGCAGTCCGGTGGAAAAAGATGAAACAGGCTGACAGAGTAATGTAGGGAATGGAACTTGCATACACGAAGGTACACGCTGTCGTGTATGAAGCACATAATGCTCCTGCGGTCTCTCTCTACTCTCACAGCGTTTAAGTAGTCAAAATACTAATGAGGGAAGAGACCGCTGGTGTGAATGAGCGTGGGCTGGACGTAATTGAAAACATGTGTGCATGAGTGAGTGTATGAGCATATGAATGGGAGTGAATGAAGTGTGTGTGTGTAAGTGTGCGAAACACCCATAATGAGGATCAGCAGGCAATACTGACAGGAGAAGGGGGTGTGCCCGAGTTGTCAGGGAGCAAGGACCCAAAGGACTCCCTGAAGCACCTGATGGAAAATAAATAGAGAAGCGGGCCAAAATAACTACGGGTCAGAACTGGGTTTGGGACCACCAAACCCAGGTTCATGACAGGACCCCCCCTCTAGGGGTGGATTCTAGACACCCCTGTACCACCAGCTGAAACACAAAACACACCACTAGGGAACCTCCCCCACCCCACCCAGAGACAAACAATACCCAGGGTGGGAGGTGGGGGAAAACAGGTTAGGAGGGAAGCAACTGGTGAATAATAATAAGCTCGAGGTTCATAGGCTACACCTCAAGGATTTGATAAACTCCTTAAACTCCTTAAATAATATGATTAAGGAAGCAAGATCCAGCTACTTTCAACAGCTCATAGCCACTAATAAGAAAAACCCCAAAGTACGCTTTGACACAATACATTCTCGTGTCCCCCGCTGCCCCCACTGCCCCAGTGCTCTGTAAAGCTGATAGCAACAGCTTCCTGAACTTCTTCACAGACAAGATTAGGGATATAAAAAACAATATCCCACCATCTTCTGGCTCTATGACCAGAATTGACCCTCCCCCTCAAATATGGTCCTCTTTCAACATGGTGTCAATGGAGGACGTCTCAGCACTTTTAGCTAAAACGAGACCCTCCTCAAACTCAGTAGACATCCTCCCCCCGAAGCTTGTTGTGAATGTGTTTGATACAATTGGACCATGGGTCACCAAAATTTTTAACTTGTTACTCTCAACTGGTCAGGTCCCCAGCTCTTTCAAACATGCCATAATTGAGCCAAAACTGAAGAAAACTAACTTGGACCCCACCGATCTCAAAAACTATAGGCCCATATCTAAGCTTCCTTTCCTAGCCAAACTTCTTGAGAAAGTGGTGTCCAGCTCACTGCCTTTCTGGAGTCAAGTTTAATTTATGACATGTTTCAGTCTGGGTTCAGACAACGCCACTCGACTGAAACTGCCTTAGTGAGAGTGACTAGTGATATCATGATGTCGGCTGATACCGGGAAATCTACGGTCCTGGTCCTGCTGGATCTTTCCTTGGCTTTTGACACGGTGGACCACACCATTATGACAAACAGACTGAGGGACCTGGTGGGGATGACAGGTCCTGTTCTGAAGTGGTTCTCCTCCTACTTGACTGGTAGAAGCTTCAGTGTATCTTCTAATAACATCCGGTCCAGCTCAGCCGATTTGCAGTATGGTGTGCCCCAAGGTTCTGTCCTGGGGCCACTACTGTTTCTACTGTACATTCTCCCCCTTGGCCACATCATACAGCGGTATAATAACATCTCCTATCATAACATCTCCTATCATCTCTTTGCAGACGACATCCAGATATACTGCTTGTTCAACAAGTCTGAGCTCCACATACTCAGCTCCTTAACAAACTGCCTGTCCCACATAAAGCAGTGGCTTAATGACAACAGCCTCCAGCTAAATTTTGGCAAAACGGAGACTTTGATTATTGCCCCAGACAGTGACATATCAGGCATAAAACAATACCTTGGTGACTTGGGCAGTACAGTTAAAACAAAGCTGAGAAACTTGGGTGTCATCTTTGATAAGGCTATGTCATTGGAACATTACACCAAACAACTGATAACAAACTGTTACTTTCAACTGCGAAATATCTCCAAGCTCAGGACTATGATTTCACACAAAGAGCTGGAGATGATCATTTACTCATTTGTCTCCTCACGTCTGGACTACTGTAACAGCCTTTTTACCTGTTTGAACAAGAAGGAACTAGTCCATCTGCAGTTTGTTCAAAACTCTGCTGCGAGGCTCCTGACACGTGCAAACAGGAGAGACCACATTACACCTGTCCTTAGATCACTCCATTGGCTCCCTGTTCTGTATCGTGTCCACTTTAAGATCCTGGTGCTCACTTTCCGAGCAATTCATGGTCAGGCCCCCGCATATATGGCTGCTCTGATTCAGCCCTATAGCTCGACCCGCAGCCTGAGATCCTCAGGACAGCACTTGCTCATGGTTCCCCGCACCTACTTTGCTACCAGAGGTGACAGGTCTTTTAAAGCAGTAACACCACGCTTGTGGAATGACCTCCCTCTGTACCTTCGAGCCATGGACAGTGTTGTGAGTTTTAAAACCCACCTGAAAACATTCTTGTTTAAACAGGCATTTTAATCCAAGATTGACTGAAGGCTGTTACCACCTGACTGCATAGAGTGTATTTTTTGTATCTTAGTTTTATTTTAATTGTATTTTAACTGTATCTTAACTGTATTACTGTATTTTAATTGTATTTTAATTTGTATTTTAGTTGTATTTTATTTGTTTTGATTGTGATGCACTGTAAAGCACTTTGTGACTTTATGTTTGTGAAAAGTGCTATATAAATGAAGCTTACTTACTTACTTACTTACTTAATACAAAAAATAATATGCAAATATAGTACTGTGACCCTCCTAACAACCCCCACCTAGGACACTAATCCCCCTCCCCAGGAGTCCAAAGTTCAGGGGGTCGACCAGAGTCCCAGGCCCCAGGCATGGTGAGGGGTGACTGATTGGGGGGCCTGCCAGCGTTCCACGTCCAGCAGGCGGCCCGTTGAACAGCGTCCAGCGGCCTGTCCAGGCCGAAGGACCACCTGACCCGAAGGCCAAGTCTTTCGGGTGGCCGACCAGCGTGGTGGAGCCACCAGGGCCAGTGGGGAAGGTGGCAAGGCAGCCTACCCACTGGGGAACCTCGGTGGCCAAACCAAGGGGTAGGAGCCCCCCCCCCCGAAGCTTGGAGCAGGGGGACCGTAGCACCTGTGATGGTCCCGGTCTAGGACGTGGCTGCACCCGTGATGGTCCCGGTCTGGGACGTGGCTGCACCGGTGGTGGACTCCAGCTGGAACTCGGCTGGACCAGCAGTGGACTCTGGTTGGAGCTCTGCTGCACCGGCGGTGGGTTCCGGCTGGAGCACTGTTGCACCTGTGGTGGTCCCCATTGGGGACCTCATTGCTCCCATGGTGGCCTCCCCAATGGGGGAGGTAGGGTTCTCCACGAACCCCGGCACTGAACCCAGATCCTCGGCAGCCTCAGGTGGTGCTGGCAGCTCTCCAGTAGCCCTGAGAGAGAGCTCAGAGACAGGACAGAGAGACAAAGGGTTAGAGTCGCTGGGGGCGGTGGAGCCCAGTGAGGTGAGACCAGGTGCAGCAGGTGGCTGCATCTGACTGTCCTTGCCAAGAGCCAGACAAGGTTGCAATAATTTGGGAGAGAGAGAAACAAATAAGAGCACTTGCCTGGGCTCGAGCTCCACCACCATCCAAGACTCCGTCGATCCCGATGACGACACTAGCCTGACCTCGAGGCGATCCGCCTCAGGTTCCTCCTCCACTGCGACAACCTCAGTAGCTGGTCTGGTGGTGGTAACAGTCCAGGTGCCCCCAGGCAAGGACTACAATGCTGGAGACTGATCCAGCGGGGAAGCAGGGGGCTCACTCCGTGCTGGTGCTGGTCTGAACTCCTCCAGGGCCACAGGCTCCTCCGCTGTCCAGCGGCCACATTCAGAAGCCGGCAGACACTCAGGGAAAGATGGGGGAGACACGGAGAGAGTAGAAACAAATTCAATCTTTGCAGCTGGAGGAGAGGGCCCAGCGGACTGCTGAGACTGGACCTCCCCCTCGGGAGACAGACAAGGCTTATCATAATTAGATGGAGACAAAAGACAAAACACTTGCCTGTCCTCCTAGCCTCTGATGTCCACAGCTGCAGATGGGAGCCAATCGTCTCTCTCCATGCCCAAATTGGATTCGGGCCCCCTTGTGGAGAGTGGAGGAGCCGTCTCCATGGTGACGGAGTTGGATGAGATGGGTGGCAAGTCAGAAGAACTCTTGTGGCGGGCCCTTTGGGAACAGCGGCGATGAGAGGAGACAGGCGGCAGGAGCTCCACTCTCCCCGGTGACAGCCTCTCCTGCATCTGGGACTCGTCTCCCAACACAGACAATGGCACGGGAGAAACAGGAGGGACAGGTGGAAAAACACAATCGTCAGCTGACAGTTCATCAGGAATCAGGCAGGCAGCTTCAGGTGACAATAACAGAGACTGAATAAGCACTTGCCTGAATTCCTGGACTGTGATGACGTCAGCTGTTGTCTCGGAGTCAGGAGGGTGTGGAGACTCCATGATTAGAGCATGCTCCTCCTCGGGTTGCGGCTCCCCTTCCCTTGGGGAAAATTCCTCCAATCTCCCGGCCATCTCCGGGAGGAGCCATGGCTTCACCTCCAAGATAAGGTCCATCTCCACCTGAAGAGCCAGTCTGTGTCCCTCCAACTCCTCCGGGGACGGAGCGGGACACGGCTCGGAGGAGACAGGGCTCCATTACTGCCAACTCTGCCAGCCCAAGGAGACAGGGCTGTCGTCGGCGAGGCTGGAAGCTTCTTTTGGCGGGACTTCTTCCTCTTTTTCCTCATTGCGGACAGTTTGGAGATCAGGATGTCCTCCATGATAAGCCCCTCACTAGGCGGCGTGTACCATATGCAGGGAAACTCCTCATCCAACTCCCTGCATGGCTGGGCGAGGATGTCCTGGAGAATGCCCATCGCCTCGGGATGATTCCAGAGGGTGTCTCTTTCCATCACCCTCATCGCTGTGTCCTGAGCCTGTCGAATGGCCTGGGGGGAACAGGGCTTCTGTGTCCACGAAAAAATTTCTTCCAAGAGGCACAGCGAGCGCAGCTCCCTCTCCGTCCAATCTGCCATAGCGCCCGGGAAAAAGGAAAAAGAGGGTGAAAAAGAAAAGAAAAAATGCACGTCTACTCAGCTGGGTGTTTTCTTACTGGCTGGAGCGTTCTGTTATGAATCCTTGTGCGCCATTACGTGGCGCACAGAGGACAGAATGAAAAACCCAATTGCAGGAGTAGATTTGTGCAGTTTATTAACAAAACCCCAAAATAACAGGTCCAGCAACAGTCACGCAATGAACAGCGAGTTGATTAGATGCAAAGATAACAGTTGAGGCCACCAGACATACAGGGGCCCCTCCTGGATGCTCTACAGCCCAACGAAGGGAATGCCTAGTGCCGCAGAGCTGCTGTTGGCACAGGGAGAAAGACAACCATTAACTTATGGTACTGGAGCGATCCGGGGCTATCTGTGCAGTCCGGTGGATAAAGATGAAACAGGCTGACAGAGTAATGTAGGGAATGGAACTTACATACACGAAGGTACACGCTGTCGTGTATGAAGCACATAATGCTCTGGTGATCTCTCTCTACTCTCACAGCGTTTAAGTAGTCAAAATACTAATGAAGGAAGAGACCGCTGGTGTGAATGAGCGTGGGCTGGACGTAATTGAACTGGTACAAAAGTCTACAGTGATAAGTTCTTCACAACCATCCCAGCTGGATCACATGTTGAAGAAGCAGGGATACAGGGATAAAGAGCCGGGTCCCCAAAGCAATGGTGAAGCTACCAAGTGACCAAACCCTGAAATGGCAAGGAAGAGGTACCTCAGCCACAGTCACTAGGGCAGATAGGAAACTATGTGTAGCCAAGTGGTATGACAACAAGCCATTTGTGATGCTTTCTGTCATTCATGCTGAACAGCCTGAAAACACCTGCCAGCAATGGTCCAAGAAAGACAAAAAATATGTAACTGTTACATGCCAAAGTATTGTGTGGGAGTACAACACCAAGATGGGTGGGATTGACTTGTCATACAGGATGATAAGCTTCTACTGAATGAAACAAACCAAAAAGTGGACCATTTGCATGCTGATGCACTTCATTGATCTTGCTCTACTCAACAGCTAGCTGGCTGCTGTATTGCCGAGATAACCAGGAAAATGGTACCCCAAAAAAGGCTATCATGAAGTTTCTCGAGTTTCACATTTTAGTAGCTCAGGCATTCCTCAACAAAGTGTGACGTTCTTGACAAAGATGCTCATGTCGCAGATGCAGGGGAAGAGAATGCACACCTTCCACAACCAGGAAAAAGAGCTTGGGTCATTCCAGTCCCACATGTCTCAGTCCGCACATGTTCTGCTGCTCATCTCCCGGAGATGGCTGTCTTGAAAAACCCTATGTGTTGCAGAGGACAAGGCTGCGCTGGAAAACTTGTGTGCAGTGCACGACATGTAATGTGTTCCTCTGCTTGCAGAGTGAATGCAACGGCTTTGCAGCATTTCACAAAGGCTAGTAAGGATGTTCTGGACAGGCAGACAGACTGCTTTTGGGAGATGAGCTTGTTAGAGGAGGCTAGTTAGAGAAGACTAAAGACAAAAGGCTGCTCAGGGAAAGTAATTGAGATTACATTGTATTTTTTTCTTTATTGTGTTTCTATACAGATGTATTCAAGCATAGAAATGGAAGACAAGGGAAACTGTAACTGTTTTGCAGCATTTTACATGGGGCAAGCAGGTGGTCATACAGCAGGTTTACACATTTTTTTTCACTTTTATTTTTGTATAGCCAAGTTTAAGGCTTGAAATGAACAGTTGTTTACACTTTCATTTTATACCCTAATATTCACAGTTTAAAATAAACAGGTTTAGAATTTTTTAACCAATGGTATCTTTTTGTGTCATGAAAGTAAGACAGACCCATTGTACTCATATGTGGATATTGATTTTTGAGAGAAGTACTTGCCATAGAATGCTGAAATCTTGTAATTGGGACCTTCTGATCCCAAATAGCAAACAAAAATTTTAAATGCAAAGATAAAATGACTGTCCCCATATAAGGACATCATTTTTTGCAAAAACTACTTCCTGTACAAAGACAAAGTTTAGTTATTATACTTATTAGGTCCTAGTTAATCTCCTACAATGCACTGTAAATCTTATTTCTGTCGTATTCTATTTTAGCTTGTTTTTGTTTCTCTTTAATTTACTTTTAGTTTGCTTTTAAATTCTTATGTATTCCTTTTGCAACCTGCTGTAATGCTTTAATGTTTTTATGTAAAGCACTTTGAATTGTCTTGGACACGAAATGTGCTATACAAATAAACTTGCCTTACCTTGCCTAGTAACCCAAAATAGCTAGGAGAAACAAAAAATACACACCAAATAAAAGCTTGGGTCTCAGGACTAAACTTTGCCCAAATTCTGTCCTGGGTTTAAACTAATTAATAATCCAAAGGAAAAATCACAAAATACTTAAAGGTCATGAAAATTCATTCAGATTTAGTAATTTGATCATGCATCCACCTTAATTATTAAAAAGTATTGGTATTGGATCGGTATCCGCGATACTGGCCCTGTATCTATTTGGTATCAGATCGATACCAAAGCTTGGCAGTATCCCACACAACTACAAGACAGCTAAGATTAACAATCGTGATGTAAGAGGCAGGGCGGTGTTAAATGCAGCCTTAGAAATTTAAAGAGTCATGCAATGAAACGAGCTGTTCTCTGAAAGGCCACAGAAGATGAACAATTTTGCTGCAATAACACTAGTCAACACCAAATTCATTGTCTAAGTTTTTTTTTTAGCTGATTTAGAACCATTTTGATGTGCTGAATCCAAAAATCACATTGGTTTTGCTCAATCAGGTCAACTTTTTGAACTATGGCCACATGTTTTTTACATTTTTGTTTACATGTATGGGTATTTTCGCTTTATATGATGCGAAATTCTTTTTTATTTCTTGAAATTCTCTGAATTTTGAACAATGATGACATATTATTCAATTTACATGTACTTACCTTGATCAGTGTCTACTATTCAATTTACAGTACAACTGTACAACTGCCTTACAACTGCTTACAATGTAGCATAAAAACCTGACCTGATCGAAAGAAACAGATGTCATTTTCGGATTCAGCTGTGCAAAATTGTCTTAAATCAGTTGAAAAAACACAGACAACTTACAAAAAAATGATTTTTGTTATGTTGTGTAATTAATTAATTAAAGAAGATTTTACCAAAATACACTAACAGTCAAAAGTTTGGACACACCTACATATTCATTTTCAGTGGGTAGTGTTATGGACCAAAACAGCGAGACATGAGCCATTCTGTGCCGAGCAACGGACTGAACTTTATTGACACAAGTTGTACTTATACACACTGGCCGTAGCCCTCCTGACGTCACCACATTGTGCGCCCGGCGCCGGCAAGCCTCACAGGCCAAAGCCCCACACAACATCCCCCTCCTTCACAAACTGTAGAGCCACATCAAACAAGCTGAATCCCCTCCCCAAAAATTTTAGCAAATAAACAGCCCCAAAACACATGCATAAAACTAGAAAAGCACTCATAGAGCGCATACCTCCGCCAAGGCTCCTTCTGTTTCTCATGGATCACCTCCAAAATGTAATGGATTTGTGTGTAGGCCTATAGCCACTTGTGGTGAAAATTGCATCAAAGTCTGTCCATCAGTTTTGGAGTATTGTTGCTAACACACTGTGAGAAGATAAGAGCCTTGGCTGAGGGATGCATTCTCAGATCATCACCAAAATATAATGGGTTCCTCTCTAGCCCAAGAACCACCTCTGGTGAAAATTTCATCCAAATCCATCCAGTAGTTTTTGTGTAATCCTGCTGCACAAATACAAACAAAGACCTTGGTGGAGGTATGCACTCTCAGATCATCACCAAATTCTAATCATCTGTTCCCCATGCCATTACACACCTTTCCTGAAAATTTAATCAAAATCCGTTCATAACTTTTGGAGTATTGTTGCTAACACACTGTGAGAAGATAAGAGCCTTGGCTGAGGTATGCACTCTCAGATCATCACCAAAATATAATGGGTTTGTCTCTAGCCCAAGAACCACCTCTGGTGAAAATTTCATCCAAATCCATCCAGTAGTTTTTGTGTAATCCTGCTGCACAAATACAAACAAAGACCTTGGTGGAGGTATGCACTCTCAGATCATCACCAAAATCTAATCATCTGTTCCCTGTGCCATTACACACCTTTCCTGAAAATTTTGTCAAAATCCGTTCATAAGTTTTTGAGTTATGTTGGTAACAGACAAACAGACAGACAGACAGACAAACGCCAGTAAAAACATTACCTCCTTGGCAGAGGTAATGAGGACTTCACATTTTCAGTAAAAGAATTAACTAACTGAGCATCTGGGTGGACTGCCAGTATGCCCCCGTGTTGAGGTAGATTATTCTGCCACCTAGAGGTCAACACATTCTAGCTAACCCAGTCCAACCACAAAGTCCTTCAGGTATTTTGGCCTCTGACAGGTTCTCGCCGAGTGCCTCACAGATGGAGGTCCTGCTCCAGGCTCCGTTGGCAGTACCTGGGCGCCCCCCCAGCATCCCATCAATCAAGTTCGAACCAGTGTCCGTCTCGTCCACCGCAGCTCTCGGATCCTGGGCTGGCGATGATTTCCTGAGGCGGCTGGAATGCCACTATGACCCACTTGAGAGCCGGAATGTGTCCGGGCCCAGCTGCTTCACGATT